>CM037091.1:21743642-23079207 GCA_020916435.1 Oxytropis ochrocephala
ATTTACTCACTCTAGCCTTTTCCTCTTTAAGCCTTTCGACTTGTCGAACTCTATCGGCTAACTGGGCCATGTCTCTCAAATGAGAAGTATCCAATTTCTTTCGATTGAATAATCAAGGCCGCTGCTGACCATTTCGACAAGCTCATGCTCGGGCACTTGTGTGAAACACCTAGCCTTTAATGACCTAAACCTATTCGGATAGTCATCAATGGCCGGGCACTTTACGTCGAACACTAGCCAATTCTTTAAGACTAATTTTAGTGGCCCATGTAGAAGCTGCTCATGAAAAGCCTTTTCTAATTGCCCCATGTATATATGGAACCGGGGGTAGAGTGGTAAACCACGCAAAGGCATTCTTAGTTAGAGAATTTGGAAAATATTTCATTTTCAAACTCTCATTTTGGGCTATGTCCCTGCCTCGATCATGTCTTGGGCAATATGTTCGATGATGGACTCATTGGTGTCACCCCCAAACTTAGTGAATTTAGGGATTTTCCAACCCTCGGCATTCACGCTGTAAGATATATTCACGGGGCGATATGAAATTAGGCTCGTGTAAACCTACGTTAAGGCCATTCTGCGCCATTATGGTTTCTACCAAGGTGGCTATGTTGTCTTGAGCACAAGCGTTATTTCGTTGCACTTGTCGAACAACTTCGTCGGCATTTTGGTTTCGATTTACCATGACCACTTCGGGGGCGTGGTTTCCCACCCTGTTGTTCGCCCATGCGCACGGGCCGGCGATGAATCGATCTCTGTGGGGTATTAGGCGCATTATTCCCACCATTGGGTAAGCGCCTATTGTTTCTGTAGGAGCCCCAAAGAAATCGCAATCCTACCCATTTGGTTTGCTAACATTTGGTAATCGGTATTTGTATTCGAATCAAAGGATTGAAACACGTACCAATTTGTTGAGTCGACATATTAACCATATCATGATTGCTTTTTCGTCTACTTGTTGTCTTAACGCCAACAAGGACGCGTTGGTTAATGCGATAGGATCTCGACCAAGCACGCCTCGGAAGAGGCGTGTGAAGGAGAAAAGGTCGAGACATGTGGCATTCCGTAGGCATGCCATACACCCCAAAAGGTATGGTGGTAGACTCGTGTTGAAAGCGTGTCTCCAAACTATTTCTGTTGCCACATAAGGACTAGAGGAAGTCCATGCTTTGTGGCAAGGCCATAGACGATGTCGAACCAACATTGGTCATTGACATCGTGGGAGCGGTTATTGATGTCCTTTGGGGCGTAGTCCCGTAACATTTCCAACGCCGACATTGGCGAGAATCTCACCGTTGTTCCTTGCACTTGTGATATCACAGGTGGAACCAGAGGCGTTGTTAGAATTGGTGCGTGCCATCCTACCGCTCCTCAAGTGCATACAAACACGATATCTTGTGAGAAAAGACACAAAATTAATGGCAAAGGTCCATTTGGGCGTGCCAATTTGTTTCTTTGGTGTTTTTAGCAAACAATCACTAGTTTTCAATATCAAAATTGTGAGATCAAACTAGAAAATCTCTTTGACAATTGCCATTGAGTTTGTGTTTTTGAAGCACGTAAGAGCAGAGAATGGTAGAAAGAAGTGACTTGAAAGCGAAGTAAAAGCAATAAATGCAACAAACGTAAAAAGAAAGTAAAGACTTTGCATTAAATGAAGAAATAAAAGTGGTTCACCAACACATACAATGATCTGTTTCACTCGTGTTTTCGTTGACTTGGAAGTTGAGTTTCCCAGCGTTTTTGTAAAATGTGGTGACCCTGTTTCCTATTACAAAGGGTATTTATACTCCTAGGAACAATCGTGGGAGAAAAGGTAAGCGCCTCCTAAAACTACGGGAATGTAGCCACTACTTTTTTTCGCTCTGCACTTTCGATGACCCATTGTCATTGCTGACGAAATGTTGAGCCCAACTCTGTCGAAATGTTGTGTCCTCGCGTGTCGAAGATTCCTTGCTCCACGGCTTTGAGAGCTAAGCGTGTCGAAGATCGCCACACTCCTTGCCCTTATCCGCCTTTCTCGCCGAAATCATGGTGCATTGACTTGAACATTTACCTATGGCCACTGAGCGATATTAAATGTGAAGTCAGCACCATTTAAAGCTTTATTTAATGTGCTGTCGAAATTTTGAGGTAACAACCACGAAGTATATTGGTTCAAATGTGTCAGAACGGAAAATTTAAATGTTGACATTAATATTCTTAACTGATGCTTCAACTAGGGGAGAAATCTGTATTTTTTTCTTACGCCATAGTTTTGTCCCATTGAGATTTGGAAAGATTTTTAATGAGACAGTTTCCTTATAAAAAGAAATAAATGGAAAGTATAAAGTAAGTTATACCCATTCATCGCACCGGCAAGTTTAAGTTGTACTATTATTTGTCAAAAAATCCTACTTAAGTTGAATCATAGATCATCGGATTTTGTTTCCTGATCTAGATTGAACTGACCCGGTAAATATTCAAAATCGGTTGAAAGACTTTCATAGAGAATCCTAACCCATTTAAACGTTGAACGCATTACGCATACGATAAAAACGGCCACACTCGTGGAACACCGTACACACTCCAAAAACCCTAATTCCAAATTTTGCTCTTTCCCTTCTCTCTAAAACCCTTCTCAGGGTTTTACCTTCACTCTTCCTTTTCCCTCAAAAATCAATCAAATCAAGGGTTCTTTCCCTCCCTTCTCTCGAACACACATTGATTTAAATTCTCTTCTCTTCTTTCGATCGTAGTTCGAGAAGAAAGAAGGGACTTTATTTAATTAATTAATATTAATTAATTAATTTTGGGGATGAGTATGGAAGCACGAGTGGGGACGGTGGTTGAAGGAAGACAAAGGGTTTTGAATAATCAGCAATCGCAGATTGGAACGGTGTCTCAGCTTCTTGCTGGTGGTTTAGCCGGTGCTTTTGGCAAAACCTGCACTGCTCCACTTGCTCGACTCACCATTCTTTTCCAGGTTTCCTTTTTTTTTTGTTAATTAGGGGTAATTAGGTTTAATTTAAATTAGGGGTAATTAGCCGGTGGGCGAATAGGGGTAATTAGGTTTAATTTAAATTTATAGTTTGGTTGGTTTCTGTTGGTCTGTGACAGCTCACCAATGTTTTTAGGCCTAAAGTTAAACTTTGATTAATTAAAATTAATGGTTAATTGATTTGTAAATGAGATAGAGAAATGCTATTGCTAGCTATACCGTTGAAATTATTTTTACTGCAACGAAGTCTTCCCTGTTAGTTGAAAGAATTAAACTTATATACAGTGCTGTAGGTATTGGTGGTCATGTTCCTCACATAAAAAAATTAGGCTACCGCTAGAAACTGCCAAAGGAGTGTACTTTTATTAGCAATTGTTTTGTCTGTTAAAAAAATCGAACACTTTCTCTCTGGAACATGACTTGCAGCACCTATGGAACTAACTGTCCGTAAGTAGTGCTCTAGTTGAAATTCATTTGGCTTCATCTAATATGTATGAGACCCATTTGATTTATTGGGACCATTTGGGTTTGAGTGATAGGAGAGAGTGTTGAAAATTGAGTGTTACCAATGCTTCTTCTCAAATGGGAGATAGACACGACTTTCCTATAGCAGGGAATGGAGTTTCAACCTGTGGCTATCCTGCTGGTTGGTTTAATCATTTATGTGTTGAAACTTCCCTTTGCATATTAAGGTTGTTCTGAAGGCTATGCTTAATTCTGGTATAATGTTGACATTGTGATTTGAATCAATGCCTCTTTTGAAACTAAGATCATAATTAGATGGCTTTTTTGAATGAAATAATCTCAAAATGTCATGTAAGTTGATTGATTTCATCGATAAAAAAGTTTGAGTATCCATCATTAAACCTTGTTGATTTCGTTGCAGTTCTTTCAACTGGTGTTTATCTGAGGTTCTGAATTGTTTGTGTGCCTTAACTTTATTAGGTGCAAGGTATGCATTTGGATGTTGGCCATGTGGCAGCACTTAGTAAACCTAGCCTTATGTATGAGGCTCGATTGAATTGTCCATGAAGAAGGATTTAAAGCATTTTGGAAAGGCAATTTGGTGACCATAGCTCATCGTCTCCCTTATTCTGCTGTGAGCTTCTATTCCTACGAACACTACAAAAATGTAAGTTCTGATCCTCTTTATATAATGTGTACATAGTTTATAATTTGCTGCTTTTGTTCTTTAACTTTGAAATTTTGAATCAATCTCATGATCTCCTTGTTGTGTTGCAGCTATTACATTCATTTATGGGGGAGAATCGTAAAGGAAATGCTAGTGCCGACGTCTTTGTGCACTTTGTCAGTGGTGGTTTGTCAGGGATAACAGCTGCTTCTGCCTTATATCCTTTGGATTTAGTTAGAACACGACTTGCAGCACAGGTAGTTGACATTTTTAATTGGCATTTACTGTTTCATTGAGTTTGATCCAATTTGCGAGTTCTCTTCTGTTTGTGATTTTATTTTTACCGAGACTTGAGACTGTTGTGCAATCTTTCATTGCAGAGGAATGTCGTATACTACAGGGGAATCTTACATGCTTTTAGTACCATTTGCCGAGAAGAAGGATTCTTTGGGATGTATAAGGGACTTGGAGCAACGCTTTTGGTATGCCCGTGATGCATATGTAGATTCTCTTTTTTGCTTCTTTATGTTGACCCTGCTATATCTTACAACTGAAATTACTTTTTTTTTATGGTACAGGGTGTTGGGCCTAGCATAGCTATAAGTTTTTCTGTTTATGAGAGCCTACGCACTTTTTGGAAGTCTCGAAGGTAAATATCTGTAATTGCATCAAATTAAGGTGTTTTTTTTTCCGCTGAAGGTTACCTCCTCTTACTTGGTGTGTATGGTTATATATATACATTTATTGTCTATTTTTTAAAATTTAGGCCGGATGATTCTACTGCCATGGTCAGTCTTGCTTGTGGAAGTCTTTCAGGCATTGCATCATCTACAGGTGTGTGCTTATTGGCTGTTCTTATCTCCAAAAACTCCAATCTCAAGTCTTTTAAGATTAACGATTCATACATGTTTGGTTATGTAGTGCGTTTTATGATAAGCCAGCCGACTTTCTTGCATGATGCACACGTGAGATTATGAAACCCAATGAAAAAATGAGTCAAAATATATCTGCCACATCAAAATTATGTACAAAGAACCAACTAGGCTGATCCAGTTGATCAATAGGAACACAAAAATTAGAAACAGCATTTATACTATAGAATGTGATTGAATATGTTTGTTGTAGCTTATCATAAGAATTGCATGTGATATGTGCAAACTCATTTTATGCTGTTGGAAGTTGTGTGCTTGGTGAGTTGATGTGCTGCATCTTATGATATAATCTGACTTTCTTGCATGATGCACAAGTACCCTTGATTGAATTGCATTATGCTTCGTGTTCAAAATGAATCTGTTAGACTAGTGTCAGAACTTATTTGAAAGAACATACAAATTTGTCAGTTATTGTCAACTATTGATTTTCTTTTCCCAAAGAAGCCACAGAATAGAAACTGGTGTTTAATTTCCACATTTGTATCAGATAGAAAAATCAGCATTCGAATGGTTCATTTGTGCTTTACCTTGTGTCTAATTGTCTCTTGCAATATGCAGCAACATTTCCTTTGGATCTTGTAAGGCGAAGGATGCAATTGGAGGGAGCTGGTGGTCGAGCTCGTGTTTACAATACCAGTTTGTTCGGGACATTTAGGCATATATTTCGGAATGAAGGGGTGCGAGGTTTATATAGAGGCATATTGCCCGAGTACTACAAGGTTGTTCCCGGCGTTGGCATTGTCTTTATGACTTACGAGACATTGAAGTCGCTTCTGGCGAGTATTCAAAGTGATTAGCATTCAGTATTTTCCATCGTCTATGATGGTACTCACTTTAGTTTTATATACTTGTTAGGAAATTTTGAGGTACTGAAATTCATTATGGTAGGTACAGTCACATTTTTGTCCGTGTATAGGTAGTTGAGACTGGAGAGTGAGTGATATCAGTTGGTACCAAATCGAATTTTAGGTTAAAATCTTGTAGGTTTTTCTCTTTTTGACAAGAGGTTAAAATCTTGTAGTTGATGATGATAAGGAAGATACTATTTTTTTTTTTGGAGAACTTGCCACGTTTAAGATTTTCTCCAAGACAAGACTCGGAAGCAGCAATATATACCAACGTTATCATTTGATATTTAACTGACAAATTGGTTCGTGTATGTTATGTTAGTCATTTCTAGGGGAAATTTCATGTTTTTAGAAAGTGAATTACTTTTGTCATATATTATCCATTGAATAGACAGTGAATTACCTTACTAGCCAATATTCTTTTGCCTTCTATTTTGTTTGGGTGTTATTGACCCATTGGGTATATGGATATATATTGAGTTGTTTGAGACTTATTTGCCTAGCTTCGCTGCTTCGTGTACATCATTAAAATTCCTACTTAGTATCATGCAGGCTTTATTAAGCGCAATATAGCAGATTACTGCGGAGCAGATTTAACCTATGGCGTGAGGCGAATGCAGGTTTGGGGCAAGTTCGATAAGGCATACTTTGTGGCTTCTACTTGCGGCATTTTTGCAATGAAATTGCTGTTGCTATCTGTGGAACAAGTTCATAATTCTTATTTTGATCCAAAAATCTTTCTTTTTATTAATTGTTATTGGGAGTTTTGTGTAAGGGTTGTAAAAAAGATAGAAGGCTGTGGAGAAGGATGCAAAGAAAACAGAATGAAATGTTAAAGTTATGGTATATAGTGGTGACATAAAACTAGGGTTAGTGTAATAGGTTTGGCATAAAACTGGTGTAAATTACACTTAACTAGTATGAAAAGGGAAAAAACTAATAGCCACACCCCCGTTTTTCTCCAAAAATACCCCATTTCTAATCACACACATTTTTTCCTAAAAAAATACTTTCACCTCTCCTCTTTTCCCCCTCTTTTCCTCCTTCTCCACACTTCTCTTTGCAATAGTGGCTATCTTGCTATTTTCTATACCACTTTAGCGATTCGGAGGAGTCTGTTGCTTCGCTCACTACCTAAGTGTTAGGTCCTAATGATTTTCAAGTGAATTCCTTTAAGCATTTTTTGGACCTTGTGGGAGATTACTTGTGGCATTTGGTGCGTCAAGCTTCTAGTTATAGGAATCTATGGTTGGAATTGCTTTTGTGCTTATTCCCAAAGAGGATAGGCCAACTGGGATTGAAGAGCTTCCACTCCCCTATCACCCTGTGCAACGTCATCTCCAAGGTGATTAAGAAGGTTCTTATTATTCATCTCTGATTGTTTCTTGCTAATCTTGTGAGCCTTCTCCCAAGCAATTTTATTTCGAAGAGAGGCAGTATGGATGATGTTGTTCCATCTCGGGCTTTTAGTGGCTTTTGCCTGAGATGAAACAACATCACGAGATGGAACAACATAAAATACCCCAAGCAATTGAACAACACCCATTTTTTAGAGTTTGATGCGACTTTATGTGTCCTCTGTGTGGAGCATTGGGAGTCTGAGGTGCCTATTCCTAATATGTGATTTCTCCATTTGGCCGTGGTATTAATATTTAGTGTTTAAGTGGTTCGAGGTGATGTTGATAGTGATACCCCTTTCTCCCAACACTAATCTCAATCTATTATGGAGGAAATTTTCCTACAAGAAGCCGGAATAGTCTGCTTACGATTTGACGTGCACGATCCTTTAGGTTATCTAAGAAATGAGATTATCTTCTCAAATAAAATACTAGATCTTTTTTTAGACTCTATCTGTGATTAAGTTATATTCATGAAAGTGGCCAATTACTAGACTATAGTCAGACCAAAATCTTTTCTATGAATGATATGTGGTCCCAATAGAGTGGATCGCAACAGTTTAGAAGCTATTGACTAGTTGGTTTTTTACCGGTTTTTTTTTGATTAAAAAAGCGGTGATAAGCTCAATTTTAGTGCATTTTTAGAGATACATTTAGTCTTTTTAGAAGCGAATTATTAGTAATTATATAAATTCTTGACTTAATTTCTTCTTTATTTTCAGAGAAAGAAATAAAAGATAAAAAGAAAGAAAATAATATATATATATATATATATATATATATATATATATATATGTATGATATTTAAATATTTTATATATGTGTATTATATATATATGTGGGAATTAAAAAAGAAGAGGAATGATAACGTGGCCCTAATTGAAAGAAAGGAAAGCACGTGAGGGAGGGAGCATGAGAATTAGAAAGAAAGGAATAATTGGCACGGAACCCTAAGATCAATGATATAAATACAGATTGCATCATTCAAAAGAAGGGGGGAGAGACCTGACGCAAGAAAACGCAGCCGCACAGTAACGGAGGGACGCATAGACGGTGAGAGATGAAGATTTTAGTCACAGATTTTTGACAAGCGTAAGAGAAGCTTTGGAGCGAAAAAAAAGATCAAGAAGGCTCGAATAATAATTCCTCTAATTTTTGGGTTATTTTTATCTCGTAATTCACGCATTTAATTTCTATTTTATTGTTCTTGATTCTTATGGATACCTAAATCCTCTTCTAGGGTCTTAGGTGGATCTTGCTTGATTAGAGACCTTTTTATGTTTTAATTTATACTTTGAATTCCCAATTTTTATTTCAATTAATATTATCCTATTGCTTTATCACATGATTAGGATTAGCTACCCTTTGCATGTTTATAATCAATTAGTTGATCAGCGACCGTACTGCAATTAGTTGGTAGACCTATAGGATAATTGGGGCTATAATTAGGGCATGACCAAACCATAATTTAGTCTTCCAATCATTCAACCTTTTTGCTCTTTATACTTTTCCTGAATTTAAATTCTTGCATGACCAAACGGGGGTTAATTTAGGAAAAAGAATATTAATCGCGAATGATCAAACAGATTAATAGTTTTAGTAAAGGGATTGGTAATTAAATAAAATAAGGGAATTCGGTAGAGAATTAGACATAGGGAATCGAGAAGCTTGCAAGTGAAACCGTGACTCTAGGTCTCTCTCCATTGATTAAACTTTGTATTTTAATTCTTACTATTTATATCTTTTTATTTTAGTTTCTATAACCTTCAAGTTATTGTTTCGTCTAAACAATATATAATCTTGACTAGTTTAGTACTTGTTAATTAATCCCTGTGGACACGATAATCTTTTATACTACTTCTGCGAAAGAGTACACTTGCTCTAAGTGTGTCTTTGACGCAACATCAACCCTACTAATCTCTTGGGGTATTTTTGGCTCATATAGATTTCACCATAAGGTGATTTTTGGTTAAACCAACGTATGCCCTGCGTGCGTAACTGTAGAGACTAATCCCCCGAGGTACTGATCCATTTAAGGGGTTGACCTCTCCCACTACTACAACAGAATTAGTATATAGGCAGCGCTTTTTTTCATCTATGGGCAGCGCTTTTGAGCGCTGCTGAACGTGGCACTGGTGATTCCACTTCCACAATGGGCAGCGCTCCCTAAAAAGCGCCACCCATTGCCCAAACACGTCCTCAGATAGGCAGCACTTCCTAAAAAGCGCCACCCATTGCCCAAACACGTCCTCAGATAGGCAGCGCTTCCTAAAAAGCGCCACCCATTGCCCAAACACGTCCTCAGATAGGCAGCGCTTTCTAAAAAGCGCTACCCATTGCCCAAACACGTCCTCAGATAGGCAGCGCTTCCTAAAAAGCGCTACCCATTGCCCAAAAACGTCCTCAGATAGGCAGCGCTTCCTAAAAAGCGCTACCCATTGCCTAAATTTATTTATTTATTTTTTAATTTTTTTTTTCTGTTTTGTGTATTTTCCTTTTTATATCTACAATTTACCTAGTCATATGCAGCCAATACAATCCAATCAAATTCATTAGCTAACAAATTACAATACATAACTGAAACAAACTCTCTATATCCAAATGCACTAATATGTCAACATAAGATGAACCAAACAAAATAGCTAACATGTTACATCATCTAATTAATTTGTCCAAAACTAGCTATTTGAACCAAAACTAGCTAGCTAACTTAATAGTATCCAAATCAAACTCTAAAAAAATGGGAGACGTATATCAGTACAATCAGAACAATTTTTCTGAGAAATCATACTTCTATTTGCATCCTTCTGTTTCAAACTTTTTTTTTTGACAAATACCTGCATTTCAAACTTTGGCACCTTCTTTTCTAGAACTAGCATACGCCCTTGCTTTGATTATGAACGGTTTCTTAGTTAAACCTGCAAGGAATATCAAATTTCAAGATAAGCAATATAAAGTACATAATTACACTCAGATTGAAGATCCAAAAACCAATGAAAGCAACTTTCAAGATAAACACAAAAAATTTTACCTTCATTATCTCTAACAACTGATCAACCCCATCCTCTCCAGGAAACAATGGCTGCAAAGAAAATAACATAAGTCTGACATAAGTCATAGCACTTATGCAATAACTTCAAGTGGTTCAGTATCCCCTAAGTGAACAAATCCAGCAGATTTGTCATCTCAACTAGTACACCGATACGAATCAAAACAATGATAGCAGACTTTTAAGTATGAGCTTTACAATTAATACAATAGCAACATATTAGTTAAGAACACTATGAATACATATATAGTTAAGCATACAAGTAAAGAATACATATATATTCTGAACACTATTATAACACTATATTCTGATCACTATATGAACACTATATGTATTCATATGTATGTATTCTTTACTTTACAAATATAGCTTTATCATAGTGTTCACACTATCATAAATGAAGTACAGAAGCATACTTTCATATAGTTAAGTGTTAAACAAAGTGTTATAAATCAACACCAGAGGGACAAGATGTAAATATTAAAGAGCCACAGTAGCGAATCTCCAACCTGTTTGGTAGTTTCGTAGTTGCTCGTGCTCCACAAGACAAAGAAACCAACTTCACCATGTTTAGCATCCATGAAAATCAAAAACAGGGTCAAATTAGTAAAGATAAAACTAGTAAAATACCAAACCAGAAATAAACTAAAATAGAAAAAAACTGAAAGTGAAAGCAAAAGAGTTAACTAGAAACTAAAATCGAAAAAACAAAACTTTTATAAAAACCTAACACTAAAACTGATTATTACAAAACCCTAATAAAAAAAGTCATATCACAGAAATAAAATTTTTAAGCAGAAATGAGAGAACAAATAACATTTTAACAAGTATTCAGTTTGTACGCCCAACTCTGAAAAGAAAAAAAAATTCTGCACTTGGTTTGGGCATTTTAACAAACAGTTGATGTGCACACTAAAACTTAATTTAGGCAAATTTACAAACAGCTAGTGTGCTAAACTTCAAATAAGAACAGAATCTAAAATAAGAAGAAGAGGAACAACCCTTTCAACAATCATCAGTTCAGAAAGATTCAACCAAAAAAAAGAATATGTTTTTCAACAAAATGCAACAACATAGAATGCTCAAAACTGTTACTCACTTGCGATGGAAGGAGAGAACACGAATCCGTGCGATGGTGGTGCTGACAACGCTGAACATGAATGAGAGATGAGAAAAAAAGATAGGAGGAGGCAGAGGTTGAGGGAGGAGGCGGAGGTTGAGGGCAAAGAAGTGGTTGTGTGAGGGTTTGAGAGAAGAGAGGTAAGAAAGTGATGTGTGAGAACGCGTGACCAAATACCCAGCGTTTTTAAAAAGCGCTGGGTATTGGGAGAACGCGTGAAGCCATACCCAGCGTTTTTTAAAAAGCGCTGGGTATTGGGAGAACGAGTGACCCAATACCCAGTGTTTTTTAAAAAGCGCTGGGTATTGTGAGAACGCGTGAAGCCCAATACCCAACGCTTTTTAAAAAACACTAGGTATTGGGAGAACGCGTGAAGCCATACCCAGCGTTTTTTAAAAAGCGCTGGGTATTGGGAGAACGCGTGAAGCCATACCCAACGTTTTTTAAAAAGCGCTGGGTATGGCTAGTGCGTTTAAGCGATGGCGCGCATTTTTTAAAAAGCGCTGGGTATGGGTTAGCTGTTTTGGCCATCCGTGGCATTTTTACTTAAAGCGCTGCTTATAGGGGCGCTCTTTTTTGACAAATCTAGCGTAGTGCACCGTTATTTTTTCATATGCACCGGCCAATGATCGAACCTTGACCAAATGGTTAAGGAGCCCTAGTATCTACCATTTGTGCTATACCATGTTGGTCACCATATGGTGATTTTGTTGTAATAAATTTTGTGTACCCAAAATACTCAACATAAATAAAACTAATTGGCCTTTGAAAAGAGTACTAATTCATCTTGTGCATGGGGAAAACAATTTCCATAGTATTCATGAAGAAAAACAATTTTTTTCTTTTTCTTTTACAGTGTCAGTGTGTGTCACCATAAGTCCATAACCACAATCTGCATTCCGCATGTGTTAAGGTTAATGTATGACACAGTCTCTGCTTCATTCTTAAATGACGATCAGGAATTTACTTCGTTTTGTGGTAAACTAGTAATAATGAGAACAAAATGGTCCTCCAATATGCTCACGCTATTATGGGCCTGTTTTTTGAGCAAATTGAGATTCTATACCTTTCAAAAATAACTTCAAGAATATGGTCCTCAAGTATAGAACATCTCCATAATATTGTTAAAAAAATAAAATAAAATACAAGATAACATTTATACGTACGAATGTAGAACATAATGTAATGGTATCTATTCTGAGAACTGAGAAGAGACATGCAATGAGGAGGAGAAGCTGTCCAAATCAATTCTATGTGCCCAAAGCATAAAAAGATGGTAACAAGATACAACACAGAGAATGTGGCAATACACTACTTTTTTCCATTTCAGTTCATAATCATAGTGACATCGAAAGCATTCTGAAGGAATGGGATATGTATCACTGCAGAATCTTAAGTTACAAGATGCTAAGCTTCAACAGGACTCATGTCATGAACAAGTGAATTAGAATTCTTTGAAAAAGCAGTCAAGATAAACATCATTATCTATCTATCTCCATGCAAAAAGTAAGGATCTCCACAAATGATGAGAAATAGAGTAGAGAGTAAAAATCATCAATACTATCGAATATATTTGAGGACACATTATAAATTCCTTTGAATGTGCATATGGCTCTCCAACAAACCTAATACAAGCATTCTCCCCCATTTAGATTATTTGGTAGCTCATGCATGTGCTCTTTCTTCCACTTCCAATGGCTCAATACTACTTGGAATGAAGAGTGAGTGTTATTGGATGAGTATTTGGTATTCTGCATCCTGAGGTTTAGAACAGTAATTGCAACATTGTATCTAGTCCTTGGGATGTAGATTACCTTTTCCTTATTACCAATGCAAAATAGTTTCACCAATCGTGATTAAGTACACCCTTGTTGAATGAGAATATTGGGTAAGGATGGGATAATCTGCATCCTGAGGTTTGGAGCAATATTTTATAGTTGTCTCTAGCCCTTGGGATGCGGATTATCTCTTCCTTATAACCGATGCAGAAACTTAATTTGTAATCAATTTTATGGTTCCCAGCTCCATTGGTGCATTGCTTCTTGGTGGAGTCTGTATTATTGGATAAGGATAAGGTAATCTAGTAAGCTTCTAGATTTCTTTTTGTTGCTCAGTTACAAATCAGTTTTTATTTGAACAAGATTTCGATGCTCCCCTAATTTCACAAAAGTTATTTCAAAGTCTCATAAAAAATGTTTGCCGAATAAACATTTGGAGGTTAAAAATGCTTCTGCGTATCATACACGTTCAATGGGTAGTTCACATTCTACTGCTCCATGAGACTGTTTTTTTGGATTGTGAGTGATTTAGAAATTAAACCCCCTAGAAATGTTATTAAAGATTTGTGTAGATCTTATAATCCTGACATTCACAGGTTCTGGTTTTATGTCCCCATGTATTTTTGTATCTTTTTCTTTGTTGATTAATTTTTTTGAGGTCTTTGCAAATGATTGATATGTGCACGTTACTTCATTGGGTTGGATATTGCCTTTCTAAGCAAGATATTCACCTTTGCCAATGTGATGATGTGGCAATCCTCAGGTTTCAGTTTCAACCCATTTAGCGCGTGCCACGTGTCACTTCCGGATTGGTCTGGTTTAAATGACAGTTAAACCAGTTGGGAAGCTCGGTTCTTGGCGCCAAGCCTCTGGTTCAATTCCGATATATAGTTTACAGCATTCATTCTGTTTGGGACTGATCTCTAATCTGTAATTGGGTGTGTGCGAGAGATATACACTGGGAATTAGGGTTTCAGGGAAGTGAGGGGGTTGAATCAAATTGGGATTTCACTATCTTGTACAATTGGATCTTGAATCATTGAATGCAATCTGAATTAAGCTGTTGCTTAATTCCCCAGACGTAGATATCACTCTGATATCGAACTGGGTGAACAATTGCCCGTGTGTTTGCTTATTTGTGTTGATTTTACGTTTATCCCCAAATTCATCGTTTTAGGGTTCATAAATTGGGTATTCATTGATCGTTCGATTTATCACCAAATTGAAGTCATAGATTACTTAATTGTGTAATTGCGATCCTATCTGAATCGGATTGTTGCAAGAATTCACAAATCTTGGGTATTAATTCCTAACAATTGGTATCAGTAGCAACGTTGAGGAATTGTCCATGGAAATGACGAAGTATAACATTGAAAAGTTCAGTGGCAAGAATGACTTTGGTCTGTGGAAGATGAAGATGCGTACAATGCTATTGCAACAAGGTTTGGAGGAGGCCCTGGAAGGGGAGGATAAACTACCAGAAACAATGACTGTGAAAGAGAAGAAGGAGATGATGAACAAGGCCTACAATGCTATTATTCTTTGCTTAGGAGACAAGGTTCTTAGAGAAATATCTAAGGAAAAATCCGCGGCAGCTATTTGGCTAAAACTTGAAAGTCTTTACATGACCAAGTCTTTGGCAAATAGGCTCTACCTAAAGCAAAGGCTCTACACCTTCAAGATGCAACCTGGTACATCTATTATAGATCATATTGACGAGTTTAACAAGTTAATCTTGGATCTTGAGAATATTGATGTGAAGGTTGATGATGAAGACCAGGCTTTATTGCTCATAAGATCTCTGAACAGCTCGTATGATATACTAGCTGATACTCTCATCTATGGGAGGGAATCAATCACACTTGAGTTGTCCAAAGAGTTGTTCAAGCCGCTCTCATGTCAAAAGAGTTGTCCAAGAAGAAGGACAACAAGGAGAATGATCAAAGTGAAAGTCTTATGGTTAGAGGAAAACCTGATAAAAGAGAAGGAAAAGGTAAAAACAGGTCTAGATCCAAATCTAGACCTAAACACAATAGATGCTACATTTGTAATAAGGAAGGACATTATAAGAATAAATGTCCAGAAAAGAAAAATGCCAAGAATCAAAAGAATGATGATGAAGGGAGTGCCTCCTTTGCCTCTGATGGCTATGAAAGCTGTGAAGTCCTTATTCTCTTGCAGAATGTGACCTCGCATGCGGTGATACTGAGTGCATTGATGTCTGGGCAATAGACTCAGCCTACTCTTATCACATGTATGGATATGAGAGATGTGAGGTGCTTGTTGTAACACCCCCTTTTAGGGATGGCAAAATGGCCCGGCCCGGCCCGGCCCGGCCCGTTTTGCCTTCGGCCCGCTAAAAACGGGGCGGGGCGAGTTGGCCCGCCAAAAAATGCGAGTTCAAAACTGCGCCCGCCCGCTAAGTGATGAAATTTGGCGAGTTAGGCGGTCGTCCTACTTTGATTTTTTTTTTTTTCAATGTTTTTGAACAAAAAACTTATATGTTTTTAACATTTCAATTTTAATAGGATTTTTCACCTTCTTTTTAAAATAGATTTTTTTATAAAGCATTTTTAACAAATTTTTACTTTAAAAACTCTTGATATATGCAAAATAAAAGTATAAAACAATAATAGCATTGGAATTACTAGGATTAACTATATAGCAACTAAAAGTATAAAACAATAATATCATTGGTAATAGGAATGCTTAATAAGTCTCGAGCCATTTTTGAAAGTTCTGAAAATCTTTGTCTAGTGTTCTTCCACCATTGTAGTACATCCAAATGTTCCGAGTAATTAATCAAGACTCAACGTTGGAGATAGTCATGTGAGTACAATAGTAGCCGGTACAATTGGTTATGTTGCACGAATATGGACAAACATGGCATGCAACAACAAAAGGTGATGTTTATAGTTTTGGTGTATTGGATATGAATGAGGTTAATTACAATAAACAAAGATCCACCCTTAGAAAATAATCAACTATTAATTAAAGTCGATATCACAAATTCACTCGTGACCAATCTATGGTCCATATTCTCTAACTTGCAAGAAGCTACATCTTGCGGTCACATTTTCAATCTCATAGAACCCACGAATAGTAAACCAAGTATTCTTTGCAAACCACTAGCCTTATCGATTTTTTTACCATTAAGTAACCAAACAGATACAAATGTGAAAGTAAATGCATAAACTAACCAAACTTCTCTAACAAAAAGCGATAAACAATGTATGGACTTTTAAAGTTTTTTTATTAAAAAAAAAAGCAAGGGTCGACCTACCGGCTATTATTAGCTAGCCCGTTTTTTCTTTTGGTGGGGCGGGCTCGTGGTCGTGTCCCCAATACTCGGCCCGCCCGCCTTTTTGGCGGGTCAACGGGCCGGCCCGGCTGGCCAAACCCGTATTGCCATCCCTACCCCCTTTCTATTTATTATTAATTGATCGATTATAAAATCAGAGTTTTCAAAAACATAATATTTTTCCACGCACCACAAAGAGAGTGCTACATTTCTTCAAAACACCTTACAATACTCCGAATATTAATTAAAGTAAAACCCCAAATTATATGATACATAGCACCAACAAGTCTCGAGAATAAAGTAGTACAACAATGGAAGATAATAGCTTAACATAATAGTTCAAAGCGTAATAAAATAACAACTACTAAATATTTTCCCCTGCGGTGCTACGTGAGCCGAGCCGACTCGACCACACTAGAAAAGATCTCTAAACACCTTTAGTCACGATCACTGCAGTTGCCGACATACGAGGCAACACGACGCGATAGAGGTGAGTCTCAATACATAGATAATAATAAATAAAACAAGAAACACAATAGATTAGGTACACGGATATACAGTCAATTCAGTACACCATCAACACCGTTACACCAATTCAGGTACGCCAATATATAGTTACGTCAATTATACAGTTACGTCACATATACAGTTTACAACAAATCAGTTTACACCGACACACCATTAATTCATGAACACCCAATCAATCACCGAGCATGCATGTAATGCATGGAATGCAATATGCATGTGGATCCATCACCACCTCAATAACCCCAGTCGCACTCCACCACGTTTGGCGAAGCCACCCACCACATTTGGCCGAAGCCACACCACCACTTTTATATGCATATGATTTATGTGACACCATGACAATGCATCACAACACCACAGATTTATCACATCAAGGATTAACCCACCTCATTGGCCGAAGCCCACACCAATTATTAACTCACCTCTTTGGCCGAAGCCCACATCAATTATTAACTCACCTCTTTGGCCGAAGCCCACATCATCATAAATTTATCACATCAACACAACGCACCTCAAATTGGACTACATGTCACACCAATGACTAAATCCACACCTAAGGACCAAATCACCTCTTAAGGACTAATGTGACACCTAAGGACCATTTCAGCACCTAAGGACCAATCTGACACCATAAGGATTATTTTAGCACTTAGGGACTATTCCAACACCATAAGGATTATTTTAGCCCTTAGGGACTATTCCAACACCATAGAGATTATTTTAGCACTTAGGGACTATTCCAACACCATAAAGATTATTTTAGCACTTAGGGACTATTCCAACACCATAAGGATTATTTTAGCACTTAGGGGCTATTCCAACACCATAAAGATTATTTTAGCACTTAGGGACTATTTTGACACTTAATAATCACATACTTTCCCCTATTTAATTATATTAATTAGCATCTAATTTTCTCTATATTGTTTAACAATTCAACACTCACTTTAACAACACTCACTTAGGCATTTAATCAACATCATTAAGTCACATATTTCTTCACATTGAAGCATGTTATCAAACATATGACATGCACATTTAACAACACATTTATTTCCAACATCAAGCATCATGGCATCCCCAAATTAAATACAAATACAACAATTAATGTAATCACATACACAATCAAACAACCACCCAAACACACAAAGACTTCATTAATTAATTAAACAACTACTTCTAACACCTAATCCATATGATTTCAAGGTTTATAAATTATTAACTATGAAAGAAAACCCTCATACCTCCAAATTGAAGAACCCAAGTACTCTCTCCTTCAACAACACAAAAACCACCAAAATAGCTTCTCTAACATTTTGAGCTCCAAAAACCCATTTAAGGCAAAGTGAAAATGGAAATGAATTAGGTGATGAAATTTACACTAATAGAAAGAGAAAGAAAAATGGGGAAGAATGGTACCCAAACCAACTTACCACAAGCCAAAATGGGAATTCCTCCTCCTCCCTCTTTCACTCCACGCCGTCAGCCCCTTTCTTCTCTCCCTCTCCCTTTTTTTTCTTTTTCTTTTCACTGTTCCTCTCTTTCTCTCCCTCACGTTCTTTTTTTTTTTGGTCAACAAGATCAGGCTTTCATAAAGAAATGGGCAAGGCCCAACCAACTACAACAAAACCAAACAACAAAAACAACCCAAAGATCCGCCCAACAGGACAACCCGAACCATAGGATAATAAAAAAACAAAAATACAAACGTTTCTACAAACAGCAAAGAAACGATCAACACAAAAAAACCAAAAAAACAACAAACAACGAAAAAAAACCCTAACACAGCAACCATCATCCCCAGAGAAATCAAAGGTTCGAGAGATTGAAATCAAGCTTCAGCAATGATCGAATTGACGGAGGAGGAACTGCAACCCAGTTAGAAGGTAAAGAATTTGAAGCTGCAAGCTTCGCAATAGTATCAGCAAGTTGATTACCCATCCGATTGATCCACTGAAACTCATAAAAGGTAAAATGATTCTTTATCTGTAAAATGTCATGAACTATAATGTCAATCTCACCCCTCACTTTTTGTTGATTGCATGCCTGGATCAAAACAAGGGAATCCGATTCAACTAAGATCTCAGAGATGTTGAGGCAAGAAGCAAGAATCAGAGCTTCTCTAAAGGCCAAAGCTTCAGCAACTAGAGGAGAAAAGGCATGAATTCTAGAGGTACTCCCATCAACTATGCTTCCCTTGTTATTTCTTGCCACAATTCCAGAATAACCCTTACCTTCACTCATATTAAACTGTGCATCTGAATTAAACTTAATTCTATGGTTTAGAGGAGGACTCCATTTAGCCATAGACCTCCTTTGACCACAAAAAGTATTCTGTTGATGATTAGGAATAGGTGAAGGCACTATCATAGAAATACACTTTGCTCTGATAGAAAATAGAATATCATTAGGATTAGGACATATATCCTCAAAACACATAACATTCCTAGCTTTCCAAATATTCCATATAGCAATCATCACATAACAAAGCATCAATTGTTTATCCTGACCCAAACACCAATTTGCCTCTAGAATAGAATCAAACCACTGACCAAAATGAGTGACATTATACTGATTAGGGACAGGGCAAATCTGTAATCCAAACCACACTGGGGTAGTCCAAGGACAAAGAAATAGGAGATGTTCAATAGACTCATCAGCATCTTTGCAAACAGGACACATTGAGGAAGAAGAAATCTTCTTCTTCGCCAAATTTAGATTTGTCTCGATCGTGCATTATGCTTAAGCTTCCACATAAAATGTTTGATCCTCCCAGGCACCCTAGCACTCCACAATTGGTTCCAAGAATCTTCAGAGTGATTGTAGGAAATAGAAGGCTTCTCAACCCTAGTTTCACCCATCTTCCTCATAACTTTATATCCAGACTTAACACTATAAATCCCATCTATAGTTAAAGGCCAAACCAGCTTGTTACTTGAATGACAGATGCTAATAGGTGTTTTAATTGCCTTAATAGCACTAGAAGGAGACAAATTCAACCTCAAAGCACTCTTGTTCCAAGATTTTGTTGACACATCAATAAGATCTATAACCATTATAGCATTACCACCCTGAATAGGACATGCCAAATCACCTGACCCTAACCATTTATCCTCCTTGATACTTATATTCTCCCCACTTCCTATATTCCATCTCCCTTGTTGCTTCAACAAATCCCTTCCATGAAGAATGCTTCTCCAAACCCAAGAAATACCAGCTTTAGGTTTTACATTCCAAAAATCCTCCCTTTGACAATAAATTCCTCTCAACATATTAGCCCAGTAATCATTATTACTATGAAAGCACCTCCAAGCCTGTTTTGAGAGGAGTGAGGAATTTTGAGTAGTAAAGTCTTTAAAGCCCATACCTCCATTATTCTTACTCCCACACATGAAGTCCCAAGACTTCCAATGAATTCCCTTAGATCTAACCTTAGAACTCCACCAAAAATTAGCAATAGCAGAGCACAAAGATTGACAGAAATTCTTTGGAAACCTCACCATAGACATAACATACGAAGGAATAGCTTGAATCACAGATTTTATCAAAACCTCCTTCCCAGCTTGTGAAAGGAATTGTTCTTTCCAACCACTTAGTTTAGAAAAAACTCTCTCCTTGATCCAAGCAAGAGCATGATTCCTAGATGCACCCCACTCTGCTGGAACACCTAGATATTTGCCTGGAGATTCCCACAGAGGAATGTGAAGAGATTCTGACAGAGAGATTTTGATGTGATTAGGAATTGCTGCACCACAAATGAGCCCAGATTTCTGTAAATTAATCTTCTGACCTGAAATCCTAGTGAAATCATTAAGGATATGAACAATTTGATAGATTTCCTCCATAGTTGCATTCCCAAATATTAATGCATCATCTGCAAAGAATAAATGAGTTAAGATAGGGGCTTTAGGAGCCAGTTTTAGACCACTAGTAAGACCTGAACTGTTTGCAGCAGAAATCATTCCAGAAAGAACATCAAAAACAAGGATAAAAAGGTATGGAGACAAAGGATCTCCCTGCCTAAGACCACTTCTAGGAACAACAACTTTACTTCTAGCACCATTGACTTGATAAATATAGGAAACTGAGGTGACTAGAGACAAAACAATAGAAACCCAATCAGGACAGAAACCAAAAGACAACAGAACATCCTTAAGAAAAGTCCAATCTACCCTATCATAGGCTTTGTTCATGTCTAATTTGATAGCAAAACCATGACTAGCTTTAGAGATTTTTTTCTTAAGAAAGTGAAAAGCTTCTTGAGCAACCACAAGGTTGTCTTGAATTAATCTCCCCCCTACAAAGGCACTTTGTTGAGGAGAAACCAGAGATTGAAGGATAGGTTTTAACCTAGAGACCAATACTTTTGAAATAATTTTATAAATAAAATTACAACAACTAATCGCCCTAAGATGACCAATTTCCTCAGGATGTGAAATTTTTGGAATTAAAGCTACTAAAGTTTCATTAATATGATCCCCTAGGACACCAGAAGAAAAGAACTCAGAAATAGCTCCTAAAACATCTAATTTAATAATCTCCCAGTTCTTTTGATAAAATAACCCATTAAGACCATCAGGACCAGGAGATTTATGGGCACCTAGAGAAAAAACAGCAGCATGAACTTCAGACAACAAAACAGGAGACATCAAGGAATTATTAAACTCAGCAGATACTAACCTAGGGACCACACTAAGACACTGAGAGAAAACTGGATTAGAAGGAACATAAATATCTTTGAAAAAAAGCTCAATTGCTTTAGTAACATCAGATTGCCCTTCAACCCACAAACCATCCTTATCTTTGATCCTAAAAATCTTGTTTTTATCCCTCCTCTGCACTGTAGTAGCATGAAAAAACTTAGAATTTTTATCCCCAAAAGATAACCACTTCAACCTTGACCTTTGTCCCCAATACAGTTCTTCTTGTTTCCATAACTTATCAATCTCAAACCTTATCCACTTAATTTCCTCTAAATTATCCCTAGAATTGCCAGCATTAGTCAAACTTTGTAATCTACTCTTCAACTTAGTAATCTCAATAGCAGCATTTTTGAAAGTAGACTTACTCCAAACCTGTAAAGATCTCTTACAGTTTGTAGATTTAACCCTAAAATTGTCCCAACCACCTTCAGTGGAACCTTTAGCATTCCAACCCTCAGTAACAATCTTTCTACAATCATCATGTTCCTCCCAAAAGCATTCATATTTAAAAAAACTTGGATCTCTCAAATCAGGGTACGGGATAAGAACAATAGGAGAGTGATCAGAGTTTAAAATAGGTAAAGCAATACCTGTAGCATGAGGATATAAGAACCTCCACCCCCAATTGACTAAAATCCTATCTATTCTTTGATAAGTAACAATACCATCTCTAGGATTACTAGCAAAAGTAAACTTACTACCCTTTAAATCCAGATCCAACAAATTCCCCTGATCCAAAAAGTCTCTAAATAAAGCCATTCTAATAGGAGCCACACCCCTCAACCCATCCTTCTCTGTAATAGAACACATCTCTTGAAAATCACCAACACAACACCAAGGTTCATTCCTCATAGGCATTAATCCCAGAAGCTTCCCCCATAAATGTCTCCTTCTATCAAAGGTTGGATTTCCATAGACAAATGTCATAATAAACAAATTTCCTGACTTCTTCTCTTTAATAGCTATATGAATATAATTTATAGTTGAATCAAGAACTTGGACATCAAAATCAGAATTCCAGAAAAGCCCCAAACCACCAGAAGTACCCACTGCAGGAACACAAAACACCTTATTAAACTTTAACTTCCTTCTAACTCTCTCAACTCTAGCTTTTTGAGCCCTAGTCTCCATAATAAACAACATAGCCGGCCTATACACCTTCATTAGCTCCTGGAGCTCTCTATTTGTCGTGGATGCCGCCAATCCACGACAATTCCAACTAATTGTAGTCATTTAGAATTTGGGGGCATGGATAGACCCGCCTCCTCAGTCATAATATCCCTAGCAGTAACAATAAACCCATCAATAACAACAACAATTCTAGCTTTCTTGTTTTTTCCTTCATTATTAATATCACCATCCTCCTTTGAAATACATAACAATTGTTTCTCCCTTCCCCTTTTTAGATTTAGACCAACTTCCATTTAATTTGTAACTAACAGCTGCCTCTACTATTTCAGGTAATTTGGAATCAGTACCAGAAGAAGATCCAGTAACATCATCAGGAAGATCAACATAGTAAGGAGGATTACCTACAAACTCTGGTAATGTAAACCTATTGCAGTCAAGATTTTGAAATACCATCTGAGAAACAGAATGTTGATCAGTTGATAAGTTCCTTTGTGTCATATTTTCCATATGATTCATATCTTCTCTAGTTTCATCAACATCAGAATGAATGTTGTTTTCAGCTTGTTGACTAGAATTTTGATTAGAATAGGCACTATTTCTTTGACTACTTGATTCTCCCGAAGGTGAACCAAAGAAAGATCTAGGTTTAGAAGCTGAGAGAAAAGGACCATATTTAGGAATAGATTTGTTATAAGCTGCCATAACAACCTGTTTCACACAATGACTATGCTCATGTCCAAACTCTCCACACTTAAAACAAAGGCCCTGTAGCCTCTCATATTTAAAATGAGCCCATATTCTTTTTCCTTCAGGTTTTTGTATCCAACACCCAGACCAAATAGGTTTTTTAATGTTAACAGTAACCTTAGCCCTAATAAAATGAGTAGGCATCCCACCACCAAGTTTGAATGGATCATCGATTTCCAAAACAGTACCCACCTTATTCAGAAGAATATTAGCGTTAGCTGGGTTAACATCTTCCCATGGAAGACCATGAATTTGAACCCAGAAAGGAACTAGGTCAAAATTGATATTTGTGAAAGCTAACCCCTCTTCCCACCTCTGTAAACTAAGAATTTGGTTCATTACAAACCAATGAGCTCTAACTAGAACTTCCTCTGCATCTTGAACTGTGGGAAAAGTAAAAAGAAATTTATTATCACCCATATCAGTGATATAAAGACCTTTAAACTTACCCCAAGTTCTAAACATGATGTTCCTGAAAGCTTTCTTATTTAGAACTCTATCTGAAATTACTTTTCCTACAACAACTCTAAGAGCATATTCAATATTGTTTCTTGTTGCAGGTATCAGATTTTCAACTACTATCTCACCTTCATCATCCGGAAGCTGAGATAAATTTGGCTCTGTCATTACAACACTAACAAGCAATCAAACTGTAATGAGAAGAAACAAAAGAAAGACTACCAACAACTAATGCTCTTTAGCTCTTTTTATATTTACTCTTTAGCTCTTTTTGCTCTTTTGCTCTTTTGTTAAAATAAACTAGACACGAAATAGAAACTTTGTTATGAAATGGACTGTATCTGAACTTATTATTGGACTGTAAACATACTTTTGAACTGATTGTAACTATTAAACCTGATAAACAGAGAGGACATTGAGATAGATGATAAACTAGGAAACATCATATTCTTGAATTTGACAATTTGATGAAACAGTAGATGAAATAAACTCAACAATAAGCATACACAAAACAAGCTTATCCAGACAAAAGAGGAATTTGAAACCAATGAATATAGTTATTATTCATTATTTATAACAGCTGTAACTCAATACCCCTCTAAAAATTAGACAACACATCAAACCTAACAGAGGAACAAGGTGAAACCTTATGGATATAAAGCCCCTATAACCACTGAGTATTAACTAGACCAAAAACCAATATGATTACCAAACCCTAGCAGAAGAAATCTAGAGACCTTTTCACGTTCTCTATCCCCTTTCTTTCCCTTCTATTTCTTTTATTTCTTTCTAAGACACCAAATGGGCCTATTGGATCATGGGCCTATTAATTGCACCACCCCCATTTATTTCAACCACTTCTTATCTTAATTAATTCCCCACTCCCTTATTTACTACCCAACACCTCTTAGTCATATTAAATACTCTATTTTTAATATAATCAATCACTATAACACCTTATATTTATTTTAATATACACAACTAAAATATTACTTAATTAAATTAGTCAAATAATCACATTAATTAAATTAGTTAAACAATCACCTAATCAAATTAGTTAAATAATTCACTTAATTAATTTTTGGGCGTTACACTTGTTCTTTGCGCAGGTATGATGGTAGTGAATCGAATGCAACTACTGAGGCTAAATGCATTGATGATTGGGCAATGGACTCTGCTTGCTCCTATCACATGTGCCCCAGAAGGGAATGGTAGACTACAAGCCTTACAATGCAGGACATGTCCTCATGGGAAATCACATAGGCTGCAAGGTACAGGGAATAGCTAGGTACTGTGAAACTCAGATTGATGGATGGCACGATAAAACTTCTGACAAATGTGAGACATGTTCCTGACCTAAGAAGACCACTTATATCATTAGGAATGCTTGAAGATGCGGGTTACAGTTTCAAAGGTGAAAATGGCATCCTCAAGGTCATGAAGGGGTCTAGATTTGTTATGAAAGGTGAAAGCAAAGGTAATAAGCTTTACATACTCCAAGGCAATACTGTTACAGGAGAAGTTCATGTTGCAGATTCTCAAGCAGTTAGCAAGACACTCATATGGCACCAAAGACTCGGGCATATGAGTGAGTAGGGCCTGAAGGAGATGGAGAAGCAAGGTTTACTAGGTGATGATAAGGTAGAACAACTTGAATTTTGTGAACACTGTGTAATGGGGAAGCAGACTAGGGTGAAGTTCTCCACAGGAATACACAAGACAAAGGACAAGCTTGGCTACATCCACTCCGACCTTTGGGGACCAGCTCAGACACCAACTCATGGTGGAAAAAGGTATGTCTTAGCTCTTACTGATGATTACAGTAGAAAAGTATGGATTTACCTGTTGAAAACAAAAGATGAGGCATTCAACTCATTTGTTGAATGGAAAAAGAAAGTAGAAAATCAAACTGGTATGAAGGTTAAAGCTCTTAGAACTGATAATGGACTTGAATTCTGCAATGATGAGTTTAATAGATTTTGTAAGGATAATGGAATCTATAGAAACATGACTGTTAGGGGAACACCACAACAGAATGGACTTGCAGAAAGGTTAAATAGAACTTTGCTAGAAAAGGTTAGATGTATGTTGACTTGTGCTAAATTACCTAAAAGTTTTAGGGTGAGGCAATTCATACTTGCATGCTACCTAGTAAATAGAAGTCCATCTATCGTGACCTTTGAGTTTTAAGACTCCACAAGAAATATGGATGGAGAAACACCTAAAATAGTTCATTTGAGAGTGTTTGGATGTCCCGCATAATTGTCATATCGAGAGAAGGTAAACTTGAAACCAAGGTCAAAGAAAGGAATTTTTTTGTTGGCTACCCCGATGGAGTGAAGGGTTATAGGGTGTGGTTACGTAAGAAAGAAAATGTATCATTAGTAGGGATGTAGTATTCCATGAATCAAAACTGAGCAGTAATAATAATAATACGAGTGAGACACTCGAGAAACCAGATCAGAATAGTGAGTTTCAAATTGAGGTGGAGTTATCAGATAAGGATAAAACCAATGGTGTTGTTGAAAATCAAACTGAAAATCAAGACACAACCTCCCAAGCTAGTTCTGATTCTGAAGTTGAACTTGATGAACAAACCAATGACTATGTGTTGGTGAGAGATAGAGTAAGGAGACAAATCAAGCCACCAAATAGACTTGGTTATGACTCAGAGACTGCTTATGCTCTCAACACAGCTGAAGAGTTTATTAATGAGGATCCATCAAGCTATCAAGAAGCTATGACAAGTAAACACAAGCAACAGTGGTTAATTGCCATGGAAGAAGAAATGTCATCACTGCATAAAAATGAAACATGGAAACTGATCAAGAAACCTACTGGTGTGAAGCTTGTAGGATGCAAATGGATATACAAGCTTAAGGAAGGCATCACAGATAATAGTCCACCTAGATTCAAGGCCAGGTTAGTAGCAAAGGGGTATACTCAAAGGGAAGGAATTGATTACTCGGAAATTTTCTCACCTGTTGTCAAGCATACTTCTATAAGGGTCATTCTGTCTCTAGTTGTGCAGTACAAAATGCAATTAGAGCAAATGGATGTAAAAACAACATTTTTACATGGAGTACTTGAAGATAAAATCTACATGACACAACCAAAGGGCTTTGAGGTAAAGGGGAAGGAAGAACAGGTGTGTCTCCTGCAGAAATCACTCTATGGACTGAAACAATCTCCTAGGCAGTGGTATAAAAGGTTTGATGCATACATGATAAACATTAAGTTTAAAAGGTGCAGTCATGACAGTTGTGTTTACTTTAAACAACTAAATGACAACAACTATATCTACCTATTGCTATATGTAGATGATATGCTCATTGCTTGCAAGCATAGCAATGAAATTGACAGACTAAAACAATTGCTCCACAAAGAGTTTGAAATGAAGGATCTTGGCAAAGCAAGCAAGATACTAGGGATGGAAATCATCAGGAATGAAGCAACATCAGGTTTATGCATATCTCAACGAAGTTATGCACAAAAGGTAGTGAGTAGGTTTAACATGACAGATGGAAAACCAACTAAGGTACCTCTAGCAGCTCATTTCAAACTATCAAAAGAAGATAGTCCTGTCACTGATGCAGAAAGGGAACAGATGGAGGGAATACCATATGCAAGTGCAGTGGGAAGCCTCATGTATGCTATGGTGTGCACTAGGCCTGATTTAGCCTATTCACTAAGTCTGGTTAGTAGGTATCTTGCAGAACCAGGACAGCAACATTGGCAAGCTGTCAAATATATTCTAAGGTACCTAAATGGATCTGCAAATGTGGGTCTGGTCTACAATGAAGGAAGCCAAAACTCAGGTGGAGTTGAGGGGTATGTGGATTCGGATTTTGCAGGGGATCGTGACAAGAGAAGGTCACTTACAGGTTATGTTTTCACCTTATTTGGTAATACAATAAGTTGGAAAGCTTCACTTCAGCATGTGGTTGCTCTATCCACAACTGAAGCTGAATACATTGGGATCACTAAGGCAGTTAAGGAAGCTCTTTGACTCAAGGGATTGATAACCGAACTTGGAGTCAAACAAGAGAGTGTAAATGTATTCTGTGACAATCAAAGTGCCATCCACTTGTGTAGGAATAGTGCCTACCATGAAAGAACAAAGCACATAGACACACGGCTACACTGGATTAAGAACATTATAACTCAAGGTTCTGTGAAGATTCAGAAAGTTCATACTGCTCAGAATCCTGCGGATTTCACAACTAAAGTTGTTCCTCTAAGCAAGTTCAAGCTTTGCTTGAATTTGCTAAGTGTTGGTTAATTGGTTGATGAAGTTGAATTAAGCTTCAACTGGTAATTCTGTTGCATTGTAAGGTTGATTGCCAATGTGGAGATTGTGATGATGTGGCAATCCTCAGGTTTCAGTTTCAACCCATTTAGCGCGTGCCACGTGTCACTTCCGGATTGGTCTGGTTTAAACGACAGTTAAACCAGTTGGGAAGCTCGGTTCTTGGTGCCAAGCCTCTGGTTCAATTCCGATATATAGTTTACTGACATTCATTCCGCTTTGGGTGATCTCTAATCTGTAATTGGGTGTGTGCGAGAGATATACACTGGGAATTAGGGTTTCAGGGAAGTGAGGGGGTTGAATCAAATTGGGACTTCACTATCTTGTACAATTGGATCTTGAATCATTGAATGCAATCTGAATTAAGCTGTTGCTTAATTCCCCGGACGTAGATATCACTCTGATATCGAACTGGGTGAACAATTGCGCGTGTCTTTGCTTATTTGTGTTGATTTTACGTTTATCCCCAAATTCATCGTTTTAGGGTTCATAAATTGGGTATTCATTGATCGTTCGATTTATCACCAAATTGAAGTCATAGATTACTTAATTGTGTAATTACGATCCTATCTGAATCGGATTGTTGCAAGAATTCACAAATCTTGGGTATTAATTCCTAACAGCCAACAAAAGTATACTCTTCACATCTCAGGCTACGTACTCATTCTGTTTATGTTGTGACCCCCTTAGCCAGTTCATGTCTAAGCCTCGTACTCCACATCTCAGGCTATGTACTCATTACTTTTTACAGTACTTGAAGATCTCACTGGAACATGGCTTGCTATTTCCAACTGACCTCCTTGAAACTGTGTGCCTATGTGGACGCAGACTGAGCCAACTGCACGGTTTCACGCTAGTCCACCACAGGAAGCAATACTCACGCAACAAGGTCTTGAAGATGCATTGGAAGGAGAGAGTAAACTCCCCGATACATTGACTGATAAAGAAAAGAAAGAAAAGATGAAGAAAGCATATAGTGCTATAATCTTGTGCCTAGCTGATAAAGTCTTGAGAGAGATTTCAAAGGAGAAATCCGCTGCTGCTGTCTGGACCAAACTTGAAAGTTTATACATGACAAAGTCCCTTGCAAATCGGTTATATCTCAAGCAAAAACTCTACACTTTCAAGATGCACCAAGGTACGTCTATAAGTGATCACATTGATGAGTATAATAAACTGATTCTAGACCTAGAGAACATTGATGTGAAAATAGAGGATGAAGACCAAGCCCTGTTGTTGATTAGATCATTGTCTAGTGAATATGATATTCTAGCAGATACTTTGATATATGGGAGAGAATCAATAACCTTTGATGAAGTTCAAAGTGCATTGATGTCCAAAGAACTCCATAGAAGGTCGGAAACAAGGATCAAGATCAAGGGGAAAGTCTTGTAGCTAGGGAAGAAATAATAATGAGAGATGAGAAAGGAAAAGGTAGGGCTAGATCTAAATCAAAAACAAAGTATAAATGCTATATACATCATAAACACCGCCACTATAAGAAGGACTTGTCACGATAGGAAAAATAAGAAAACCAATGGTTCAAATGATAATGGTGATGTACATTTGCATCGGATGGATATGATAGTTGTGAAGTATTAGTTGCTTCGCAAGTGAATGTGAGGAAGTGGACCGATAAGGATAATAAGACCGTAGAGGATGGTGGGCTATGGACTCTGCTGTTTCTATCATATGTGCCCTTGGAGAGATTGGTTCATTGAGTATAAAGCCTATTCAGGTGGGCAAGTGACTATGGGAAATAATGGTAAGTGTAAGGTGATTGGCATTGCATCTTTGTGATGTTAAGACTAGTGATGGTACATTGAAGAAGCTTACAAATGTAAGGCATGTGATAGGTCTCAAAAGACCTCACGATTTCTCTAGGAATGTTAGAGAAGAGTGGTTTGATTTCAAAGGAGAAAATTCTACTTTAAAGGTTATGAAGGGATCCGGGGTGGTGATGAAGGGAACAAGGCAAGGTAATTGTCTTTACATTCTTCAAGGAGGAGTTGCAAAAGATGAAGCTTACATTCTTTGAGAAATCTAGTGATAAATCACTCCTATGGCATCAAAGACTTGGCCATATGAGTGAGAAAGGTTTGAAAGAACTTGAGAAACAAGGAGTGCTATGTGGAGACAAGATTCACAAGCTTGATTTCTGTGAACATTGTGTAGTAGGCAAGCAGACTCGTGTAAAATTTGCTACTGGTAAGCACAAAACAGAAGAGAAACTTGGATATGTTCATTCAGATCTTTGGGGGCCATCCAGAACTCCAACACATGGAGGTAACAAGTATTTCATTACTTTTACTGATGATTATAGTAGAAAGGTTTGGATTTATTTGTTAAAATCAAAAGATGAGGCCTTTAAAACCTTTGTAGAATGGAAAAAGAAAGTTGAAACTCAAATTGGCCTTCATGTCAAAGCTCTAAGAACTGATAATGGCTTAGAGTTTTGTAATGAAGAGTTCAACAAATACTGTAAAGATCATGGAATTTTTAGAAACCTGACTGTGAGAGGTACTCCTCAACAGAATGGTTTGGCTGAAAGATTAAATAGAACCTTGTTGGAAAAGATTAGATGTATGTTGTCTTGTGCTAGATTGCCAAAAACTTTCTGGGGAGAGGCAGTACATACGGCATGCTATTTGATCAATAGGAGTCCTTCCACAACTCTTGAGTTTAAAACTCCACAAGAGATGTGGCATGGCAAACCTCCTGATCTGCAGAATTTGAAGGTATTTGGTTGCCCAGCTTACTTCCATGTGAGTGAAGGAAAGCTTGAACCGAGGGCAAAGAAAGGTTACTTCATGGGATATCCCGATGGAGTTAAAGGTTACAAAATTTGGTCTATCAATGATAAGAAATGTATCATTAGTAGAGATGTTACTTTTAATGAATCCAAGTTGATTGATCTCAGTCAAGACAGTGAAACTCTTGATGAGAAATTGCCTAACAAGGATACTCAGATTGAGGTGGAGCTTGAGGAAAAGCAATGTGAGAATCAAATTGGAGATGATGAAATAGACCAAGGTAATGAACAAGGTGTGGTTGATGGTACAGACTCAGAAAGTGAAGTTGAGGAGAATGAACCTGAATACCTATTATGCAGAGACAGAGAAAGAAGAGTAAGCAAGGCACCAGATAGATTTGGATATGAATCTATGACTGCCTATGCCTTAAATACATCTGCAAGTGTGATCTATGAAGAACCATTAACATATGATCAAGCAATGAGTAGCAGGGATCAAAACAAATGGGATCAAGCTATGAAAGAAGAGATGTCTTCTCTCTGTGAGAAAAACCGGACACGGAGACTTGTGAAGAAACTCTTTGGAGTAAAACTAGTAGGTTGCAAGTGGATCTACAAAGTGAAAGAAGGGAACACAGATAGTGATCCACCTAGGTTCAAGGCTAGGCTCGTAGCTAAAGGCTACACACAGAGGGAAGGTGTGGATTTCAATGAAATATTCTCACCTGTTGTGAAACACACTTCAATAAGAGTGCTCCTAGCACTTGTTTCAAAATTTGACTTATGTCTTGAACAGATGGATGTTAAGACAGCTTTTCTTCATGGTGTTCTGGAAGAAAAGATCTACATGACACAACCTAAGGGATTTGAGGAACAAGAGAAAAAGGACCATGTGTGTTTGCTGCAAAGATCACTATATGGATTGAAACAATCCCCTAGACAGTGGTACAAACGATTTGACAGCTACATGATCAACATCAAATACAAAAGAAGTTCATGTGATAGTTGTGTGTATTACAAAGAGTTAAAGGAAGGAAGTTTTGTCTACTTACTTCTCTATGTTGATGACATGCTTATTGCAAGCAAAGATAAGCAGGAAATCTCAAAACTCAAAGCTCTTCTCCAAAAGGAATTTGAAATGAAAGACTTGGGACAAGCTAGAAAAATCCTAGGAATGGAGATAAAGAGGAAAGAGGATTCATCTGAATTGGTAGTCAATCAAGAGGGTTATGCTATGAAGGTACTTAGTATGTTTAATATGAATTCTACAAAATCTACTAAGGTACCCATAGGAGCTCAGTTCAAACTGTCTGCTGCTGATTGTCCTACAACAGATGAAGAAAAGAAGGAAATGGATAACATACCCTATGCTAGTGCTGTTGGTAGCTTGATGTACTCAATGGTGTGCACTAGGCCTGACCTAGCTTATGCTTTAAGCTTGGTTAGTAGATACCTGTCTAACCCTGGAAAACAGCATTGGAGTGTTGTGAAACAGATTCTGAGGTACTTAAATGGAACTGCAAAGTTGGGATTGAGGTACAAAGAAGAGGCTCATGATTCAGGTGGAGTTGTGGGATATGTAGATTCTGATTTTGCAGGAGATAGGGACAAGAGAAGATCCCTAACTGGTTATGTATTTACCTTGTTTGGTAACACTATAAGTTGGAAAGCTTCACTCCAACATGTAGTGGCACTTTCAACCACTGAGGCAGAATACATTGGCATAACAGAGGCCTTCAAGGAAGCTCTATGGTTGAAAGAGTTGGTAAATGAGCTTGGTGTGGAGCAAGAGAGTGTAAAGGTGTATTGTGACAACCAAAGTGCAATCCACTTATGCAAAAACAACTCATTTCACAAGAGAACAAAGCATATTGACATAAGATTGCATTGGATCAAAGATGTAATTGCTGATGGCAAGGTGCAAGTTCACAAGGTGCATACTTCTCAGAATCCTGCAGACTTTATTACTAAAGTGGTACCATTGTCAAAGTTCAAGCATTGCTTGAATTTGCTCAATGTGGATCAAGGTTAGTTAAGGAGGTTTTTTTTGGGTTATGCAGATCGGGTAAAATTGGTCTATTGACATTGGTTTTTGCTTGAGTTGCCAAGGTGGAGATTGTTAATGTGTGGCAACTCATTAGTGTGACTAAGCTTCCAAGTTATCCTACGTGGCATGCTTCTACAAGAGAAAGAATTTGAAAGCTAGCTTTGGGCGGGAAAAGTAGTTATGTTCGGTTACTATGTGAAATTTGTATGTAATTGATTGTAACAGCCTTTAAATACTGCTTGAGCTAGGATTATGGATAGGATTCATTTCTGGGCTTGTGTGGAGTGAAAACACTGGGATTCAAGGGTAAAGGGAAGTGAGGGGGAAACACATTTGGGTCACCATTGTTGTAATCTTCATAACTCTTTCAAGAATCAATGAATATGGATCAATACGGTTTGTATGATCCCGCAGATGTAGGTATCCAATCTGGATGCTGAACTGCGTCAACAATTCTGTGTGTTTGTGTTTCAATTTCGCGCAATTTGGTTATTCCCAATTTCTAGGGTTCATATTGGGTAATTTCTTAATCGGTGTTAATTCTGCAAATTCAAGTTTATTTGTCATTCGAATAAGTTGTATGAACTTGTTGCGTATCTTGGTCTTCAAGATTAAATCGATTTTGCGCGTTAACAAGATCGAAATTGGATTTTGTTAGTTCTTGGTTTTATTTTTGGTTTATCGGTCAAAGTATGCGATAAGGTTTCTTGTTGCATCGCTTTGGCAACAATGAGAATGATCTTAATCTCAACATAAACAAATACTCAGAATAATAACTTATTTTGTTACTCCCTTTGTTTCACGTTCTGTCAGTTTTTTATTTGAAATTTGTTTGTTTTGGTTGTCATTTTGATAGTTTAAGATTGCATTAATTTACTTGGTTCCTCTGCTTCACATATACCTCCATTCTCTCTATCTCTCTCTTCATTATTTTAAATTTTTTAATCATATTCTTTCTCATCTCACCCTTATATTTTAATTTGTGATGGAGAGGAAGGAGAAAATGAGATGATCCAAACACATTTTTCAAAAATGCCCTTTATTATTTATCGTGGCGAGAGAAATAAGTGTGGTGAGTAATAAACTATCAAGGGTATAATAGGGAAAATACTAATAATTTTAGGAAAATCAACAAAATTTATTGATTTCTTTTGTTTTGTAAAACAATAATCTTAAAGTACAATTAAAAATAAAACGGATGGAGTATTTGCTAGTCGATCTTACTTCTTAGGTGTTCTTTTTGTGGCCAATGCTTGACAAAACAGTGCAACTATTGTAGTTTATCCATTCCATAGATCTAAAGGGTGAATAACATGCAAGTGAAGTGGTTGTGTTTTCCTTGCCGCTGCTATAATTTCTAATCAAACAGTGTTGAAGAACAGCATTGGCTCCAAATCTCGATATTTATTGTGTTCCATATTTCTATATCCTTTTACTTTGTGGCTAAATTTCAAGCTTTTGTAGAGGTTTTCTAGTCTCTTTTAGGTGCGGTAGGTTTGTATATAGAAAAGTGAAGAAAACTACTTTGAGAGTAATTTATGACATTTGGACTCTTAGAAGATTTTTTTTACCTTCTAGGCTTAAGAACAACCTTACATACACTATGTACTTACATTCTTGGTGTGCGCCCTTACAAGTTTCAAGCACGTTTGAAAAGTGAAGTTTTCTGAGGCAAAATTCCTAAGATGAGTTTTCGTGAAAACAAATATTTTTTGATAGATTCTTGAGTTTCGGTCAATAAGTACAGGAATTAAACTCCAAGGTTCAAGAAGATTATGTGCTAGGATAACACCTTTGAAGAAGGTTAAATGAAGCATTAGAAGTCAAGAATGAATGCCTAAAGTTTATAAGAAGATAGAAAAATAGTTTCTAGAAGGAAGAAAATAGTAGCTTCTCAAGATCAGAAGATACAAGATAAGAAGCTTCTTAAGATCAGAAGATACAAGACAATAAGTATCTCAAGATTAGAAGAATAAAAGACGACTTCATTTTAGAAGTCAAAAGCATGATAAGATTGTTGAAGTCAATTGGAGTCACAAGAAATGGGGGGTTTGAATTGTGACCCCTTTTAAAAATTCATTTTGTGGCCAACCATATTAGTTGGTAGAAGGTACTGCTCTAAGAATATGTAAGCTTTAGAAGATTCTAGCTACTGTATCTTCTTTTAGAAGCTGGATAGTGTAAGAACACCCTTCCTTCTGTCCAAAATGTCTCTGTGCTTGCACTTCTACATCCTCTGATGACTCTTCCCCTTCCAAGTAGTAGGTTAATGTTTTATGTGTACCCTCTTCTTTTGATTGTTGACAAAAGAGGGTAGAAGAGAAGATTAAGTTTAAGGGCCTAAGAAGGGAGGAAATAATTTGATTGAAGAGTGTTAAAATTACAAGAGAAAGGTGTTATAAATGTTCAAGAGCTAGTTGAGAACAAAGGAGGTGAAGGAAAGGATGCTGGCGCAACTTCAGGAACAATTGGCGCCTATACCAGCAACAAAAAGCCTAGTTCGATTGGAATGATTGACACAGGCGCAACATCAAGCACATTCGGTGCCTGTGCTAGCAAGGGAGAGGTTCACAACACAAATGGAGCCCGATACTCTTACAAGGACATATTATGCAACATCAGCACTAAAGACACTGTCACTAGTAAAAATAATACAAGTGGTGCTGCAAACTCAGGTACAATGTGGTACAAGGGCAAACTTGGAACAAGTGGAACAAATGGTAGTGGAATTGCAACATTGAAAGATACGGATTCTGTGCACATGGGAGAGAGGATTGGAGGATGAGCTGGCCTTTATTTCTGTTGTGATTTTATTCCTTTCTAGGATTGTTTTCTAGTATTTACTCTATTGTAATGTAGGTTTAGCTCTAGTGTATGGTAGTCCATAGTACTTTTCTATATAAAGGATTGTACTGTGTACCTTATTTTATTAGTTTTTTTTATCATTTTAACAATGAAATGAAATCAAGTCTTCTTCATCTTATTTCGTGCTCAGATTCATCTATGGCTTTTATTTATGCTTCTGCTGATACTTTATGATGGTATTAGAGCATTATTTGCTCTGATCACCTTAGCTTCTTTCTGTTTTACCTTTGTTTTCCTGCATTATGCCTCCTAAACCTGCTGGTGCACCTGGTGGATCTGGTGTGGTAATAAACAACCACCAAAAGACCCCAGTGCAGACACCACGAGTCCTTTTTATGTTCATCCTAGTGATGGACCTTCATCTGTCTCTGTTTCTCCAGTCCTGAATGTGAATGGTACCAACTATCATAGTTGGGCTCGTTCCATGAGGAGGGCATTAGGAGGTAAAAACAAGTTTGATTTTGTTGATGGAACTATTGCAGTACCTGATTCATGGGATCCTAACTATAAAGCATGGACTAGATGTAACATGCTTGCTCATTCTTGGATCATGAATTCAGTGGCAGAATCCATTGGCCAAAGCATAGTTTTTTTTGAAAATGCAATTGATGTGCATGTGGGAAGAACTCAAGGAGAGGTTCTCACAAGGTGATTTGGTTCGAATTTCAGAGCTCCAGTGTGAGATTCATAGCCTGAAACAAGGTTCTCTTTCAGTTACTGAGTATTTCTCTGAGCTCAAAGTTCTATGGGAAGAACTTGAGACTTATATGCCCAAGCCAACTTGTGCTTGTCCTAGAAAATGTGTTTGTGAGACTGGAATTACATCAGCTCGCAAAAATCACAATCTAAGCAAGATTATCAGGTTCCTCACTGGTTTGAATGATAATTTTGCAATGATCAAATCTCAGATATTGATTATGCAGCCTTTACCCACTCTTAACAAAATTTTCTCTCTTGTTATACAACATGAAAGACAATATCATATGGTTGATGATTCTAAACTCCTTGCTAATAGTTTTGACAACAGAAAAGGAAATTTCAAGCCAAGAGGAGGATCTGCCTCTGGCTATGGTAACAGAAATGGAACTAAGGTGTGTTCTTACTGCAACAAAACTGGGCATACAGTGGATACATGCTACAAAAAGCATGGTGTTCCACCTCATTGGCAGAGATCAGCCTCCAATGTGATAGGAGAAGATGTGGAGGAGCCAAAATCAGAAAATGAAGAAGGCAAGTCTCTTGGTTTGTGGATCATAGATTCTGGTGCTAGCATTCATGTCTGTTCTTCCTTGAAATATTTCAAACACTACGTGCCTATAAAACCTGTTAGTGTTAGGCTACCAAATGGTCACAAAGTTTATGCTAGAATTAAGGGCACAGTTCAATTCTCTTCAAAGTTATACATTAAAGATGTATTGTATGTTCCTGAATTTCATTTGAATCTGATTTCTGTGCCAAAAATCATGGTTGATCTTAATGTCAAAGTCATTTTTGATGTTCCAAAGTGTGAAATACAGGATGTCAAGAGCAAGGAGATGATTGGTTCGGGTATGATGTTTGAGGGACTTGTCTACTTGCAGATACCAAGAGAAGGTGTGCAGTCTGTTAGCCATGTCCAAACACAAACCGAAGCCTTACCAGATAAAGCTCTTTGGCATTTTAGATTAGGACATCTTTCTAATGCTAGAATGAAGCTTATGCATAGTGATTTACCTTCTATTGTTGTAGATGAAGGTGGTGTGTGTGATATTTGTCATTATGCTAGGCAAAAGAAGTTACCTTATGATTTAAGTACAAGTAGAGCTGAGAAATGTTATGAATTATTACATTTTCATATATGGGGACCCATTTCTACACCTTCAATTCATGGCCATAAATATTTCTTAACTATTCTCGATGATTTCAGTAGATATACCTGGGTTATTTTGCTTAAATCTAAAGGAGAAGTTAGTAATCATATCATAAACTTTATCACAATGCTGGAAAAACAGAATGAGGTTAAAATTAAAATAGTTAGAACAGACAATGGACCTGAGTTTTTGATTCCAAAATTCTATACCTCAAAAGGAATTATTCACCAAACTAGTTGTGTTGAGACCCCTCAACAAAATGGGAGGGTAGAGAGAAAGCATCAGCATTATCTCAATGTAGGAAGGACACTTCTTTTCCAATCAAAATTGCCAAAACAATTCTGGTCTTATGCTGTTGTTCATCCTGTTTTCATTATAAATAGAGTACCTAGTTCTGTCATAAATAATAAATCCCCTTTCTTCTTACTAAAGGGGACTGTTCCTGACTTTGATTGTTTAAAAGTTTTTGGATGTCTCTGTTATGCATCCACCTTATCAGCTCATAGGACAAAGCTTGAGCCTAGGGCTAGAAAGTGTGTATTCTTGGGGTATAAAACTGGTGTGAAGGGTAGCATTCTCCTTGATTTACATAATAAAGAGTTATTTGTATCTAGAAACCTCACTTATCATGAAAATATCCTACCTTATACAAACTCTCAACCTTTGTCCAAATGGAACTACCTCTCACCATCAAACACTCAAATTGAACTAGATATAAATCAACCTACCAGCTCTATCCCACCAAACTCACCAAATGATCAAGAAGCAGAAACTGAAACCACACCAGAAACATTTCCTAATCCACCACTGACAGAGACCACCATCATACCAGCATCACCTAATGATACACCTGAACCAAGAAGATCCACTAGACCAACCAAAACACCTGCACATTTGTTTGAGTATCTCTGTGGCAATGTTTCAAAGGCTCGTACCAAGCAATCATCTTCAGGTATTGACTATCCTATTTCTGATTTCAAAATTATCTGGTCCACAACAAGTTTTCTCTGTCAATATAAGTTCTGTTGTCGAGCCACAAACCTTTGAAGAAGCCAACAAGCATTCTTGTTGGAATGAAGCCATGGAGAAAGAGTTAGAGGCACTGAGAAAGAATGATACTTGGGATATTGTTGATTTACCTTCTAATGTCAAGCCAATTGGAAGCAAATGGGTGTATAAGATTAAACACAAAGCTGATGGTTCTATTGAGAGATACAAAGCTAGATTGGTTGCAAAGGGGTATAATCAAATTGAAGGTTTGGATTTCTTTGATACTTTCAGTCCTGTTGCAAAGCTCACTACTGTTAGAGTGCTCCTTGCTGTTGCTTCCATGAATAATTGGTTCTTACACCAATTAGATGTTGATAACGCATTCTTACATGGTGATTTGAATGAAGATGTTTATATGGAAATGCCAAAAGGTGTCTTGAGTAGCAAGAAAGGTCAAGTTTGTAAGCTAAAGAAGTCTCTCTATGGGTTAAAACAAGCAAATAGGAAGTGGTATGAGAAGTTGACTAGCTTACTGCTGGTGCAGGGTTACAAACAATCTAATTCAGATCATTCTCTATTTTTCCATGAGAATAACGATGAATTTACTGCTTTGCTTGTGTATGTTGATGATATAATATTGGCAGGAAATTCTTTGACAGAATTCAAGAGAATCAAGTCTGTATTGGACAGTGCTTTCAGGATTAAGGATCTAGGATCATTGAAATATTTCCTTGGATTGGAGGTTTCTCAATCTAAGTCTGGTATAAATATATGTCAAAGGAAATATTGTTTGGATTTATTGTCGGAAACAAGACACTTGGCTTCCAAACCTGCTTCAACACCATTAGATTCCAATGTAAAGATTTATCAAGATTCTGCAGAAGCCTTCGATGAATTCTCCAACAATCACTCACTTTAATGCTATTTGTAGGATTCTGAAGTATCTAAAGGGCACACCAGGTCATGGTTTATTTTTTCCTAGAGATTCCATCATACAGCTATTTGGTTTTTCTGATGCAGACTGGGCAAATTGTATTGATACTAGGAAGTCAGTAACTGGATATTGTTTCTTCTTAGGCTCCTCCCTTGTGTCTTGGAGAACAAAGAAGCAGCAAACGGTTTCAAGATCTTCATCCGAAGCTGAATATCGAGCCTTATCAACAGCTACTTGTGAATTGCAATGGTTAATGTTCTTACTTGAAGAATTAAAAGTCAAGAGTGAAAGGTTGTCTGTTTTATACTGTGATAATCAGAGTGCTATTTCATATAGCAACCAATCCTGTTTTTCATGAAAGAACCAAGGACTTAGAGATTGATTGCCACTTTGTGAGGGAAAAACTTCAAAGGGGCATGATGAAATTACTTCCTGTTTCGACTAAGACACAATTGGCAGACTTCTTTACAAAGGCATTGGCACCTAAGCCTTTCTCTAGTTTTATTTCCAAGCTTGGCATGATCAACATCTATCATGGTCCAGCTTGTGGAGGGCTGTTAAAATTACAAGAGAAAGGTGTTATAAATGTTCAAGAGCTAGTTGAGAACAAAGGAGGTGAAGGAAAGGATGTTGGCGCAACTTCAGGAACAATTGGCGCCTATACCAACAACACAAAGCCTAGTTCGATTGGAATGATTGACACAGGCGCAACATCAAGCACATTCGGCGCATGTGCTAGCAAGGGAGAGGTTCACAGCACAAATGGAGCCCGATACTCTTACAAGGACATATTATGCAACATTAGCACTAAAGATGTAACACCCCCTTATAATACTTACTATTTTAACAACTAAAAATCACAGTTTTCAAAAACTTTTTCACGCACCTCAAGAGAGTGCTACATTTCATCAAAACATCATAAAATAGCATTTAACAACTCAAACGCAACTAGTGCGTGATATATAGCATATCTAAATGGGGCGAACCCTCAGACACCTGTTTTAAGTTTACAACAATCCAGAAAATAGTTTCAGAGCACAGCGGAATAATAATAAGTTTGACACATTCAGTACATCACCCATATCAGTTTAATACATTAAAAGAAAATAACAATACTACGACACCCCGCCCCTGGTGCTACATATCAGAGCTGACACGACCAACCAAAGAAGGCATGAATACCTTCACTCAGTATCACCTGCACGTTGCCCACATGAGAGGCAACATAAAAAGCAGTAGGGTGAGTCTCTTTACATAAATAATAACAAGTAAGATAAGCATTACATTAGGAAAGCAACTAGTAATACCAATCCACAACAATCAAAGCATTTATCATTTAAGTATAACATCAAGAAATAATATTAACAGATCAACTAGCATCACCAAGATTCACCACGAATGCATGGGTACATGTATGTATGCAATATGCATGTGAATCCATCATCACCTCAATAACCCCTTAGGGCACTCACCTCTTTGGCCGAAGCCTACATCACCGCTTTGGCCGAAGCCTACATCACCTCTTTGGCCGAAGCCTACATCACCTCTTTATGCACATGATTTATGTGACACCATGACAATGCACCACACCACAATAATTTACCACAACAATTATTAACTCACCGCTTTGGCCGAAGCCTACATCACCGCTTTATCATCACCACAACACCACACACCTCATTTATTGGATTAAATATCACACCAAGGACTAAATCCTCACCTAAGGACCAAATCACCTCCTAAGGTCCTTTTCAACACCCGGGGACCATTTTGACACACCCAAGATTAATTTAGCACTTAAAGACCATTCTAGCACCTAAGGACTATTTTGACATCTAGGGACTAGTTTGGCACCATAAGGATCAATGTCACACTTAGGGACCATTTTGAACCCACACTTAGACACACTTGCCCGACCAGCGCCAAAACAGCGCCGCAGTGGCGCCCAATGGCGCCCAAAGACACACACGGCCACTCTCTGCAATCTGACAACCACACACCAGCGCCAAATTCGGGGAATGGCGCCCGCACACGCCACCACGCTCTGATGAACTCGCGCCACATTTCCCAGCAAGTGGCGCCCCCTGCACGCGTTGCACTCCAGCCTAGTCACACACAGTAGACCTGGCGCCATTTTTCCCAGCAAATGGCGCCCTTGCTCAGACACATATACACGCACGCAGCACACACATACACACACACCAGCGCCAAATTCTGTGGGGGTGGCACCTCCTGTCTGACACACACACACGCACGCAGGGCTGCCAACTTTGGCGCCCTGTACCGTGCCATCCCCACACGCACACGCACGCAGGGCAGCCAATCTTGGCACCCTGTACCGTGCCACACCCCACACACACACGCACGCATATGGCGCCACCTTTGGCGCCTTTGCTCGCACACAAGGCGCACGGTTCCTAGGCATTTGGCGCCTAGGCCGTGGCCCAATTTCCACCTACACCACCAACAACTCAACAACACTTTTATTTAACAATTCAACACCCACTTCAACAACACTCACTTAGACATTTAATCAACATCATTAAATCATCATATTCTCATATTTCTTCACATTGAAACCTTTTATCAAACACATGGCATGCACATTTAACAACACATTTATTTCCAACATCAAGCATCATGGTATCACCAAATTAAATACAAATACAACAACAAACATAGAATTAACACAAAACTCAAACAATCAAATCATCCTAGAGCTATTCCACACATAATACATATCATACAACTTATTATATATGCAAAGTAGAGCCCCTAACCTTGAATGAGCTAGAACTTCAATCCAACACCAAAACCAACAAAATGAAGTACCCCACCCTCCTTTTCCGGTGAAAACGTGGCTTCCCTCTCCTTGGGTAACAATGGTGAATCAACAAAAATGGAAATGAGGAGTTAAAGACTACCACACTAGAAAGAGGAAGAAAAATGGGGAACAATGAACCAAGAAACCCCACTTACCAAGCAAAACTCAAGAGGAAGTCTCCTCCTTTTCCTCTCCTAAATGCCGTCGGCCTCCTCTCTTCTTCTCTCTCAATTTTTCTTCTTTTTCTTTCTTTGTTCGGTTCAAATGGGCACTACCCTAGAGACCCCTTAGGTTAAAGACTAGGACTTGGGCCTTATTTACACCACTCCCTTTAATTTAATTCACCTCCTGCAATAAAATAAATTCCAACTTAATTACCCCATTTAAATAAATTAGACCCCTTTTTGATAAAATAAGCTCAACTAATTAATTGACTTAATTAAATGTTGCAAGCCTTAAATAACTTAATTAAATAAATAATTAAATTATTTTGGGCGTTACAACTCTCCCCCACTTAGAGAATTTCGTCCTCGAAATTACCTGAATCGAACAACTCTGGATACACCTCCTTCATCTTACTTTCCAACTCCCAAGTCATGCTTTCACCAACAGCTCCCAACCAAACCACTTTCACCAAATTAATCTCTTTGCCTCTTAAAACCTTCACCTCACGATCTTCAATCCTAACTGGCATAGTCTCCACCGTAAGGTTCTCCCTCACCTCCACATCATCCATTTGAACTACATGCGATGGGTCAGGAACATACTTCCGCAACTGAGACACATGGAATACATCATGCAGATTAGAAAGATTAGGCGGCAGGGCCACCCGATAAGCAACTTTCCCAACTCTCTCTGAAATCTGATATGGTCCGATAAAACGAGGGGTTAACTTCTTAGACTTCAACGCACGACCCACACCTGTCGTTGGAGTAACTCTCAAGAATACATGGTCACCAGCTTGAAACTCTAGGTCCTTCCTCCTCTTATCATGATAACTCTTTTGCCTACTCTGCGAAGCTTTCATCTTCTCACGAATCATCTTCACCTTCTCTGTGGTCTCACGCATAAGCTCGGGACCTAGCACCACACTTTCTCCCGATTCATACCAACACAACAGAGTCCTACACCTTCGCCCATACAATGCCTCAAAAGGCGCCATCCTAATACTCGAATGAAAACTATTATTGTAAGTGAATTCAATCAATGGCAAATGAGAATCCCATGAACCTCCTTGCTCAAGAACACAAGCCCTCAACAAATCCTCTAATGATTGAATAGTCCTCTCCATCTGCCCATCTGTCTGGGGATGATATGCTGAACTCATCCTCAATTTGGAACCCAAAGCCTTGTGCAAACTCTTCCAAAACTCAGAAGTAAATCTAGGATCTCTATCAGACACAATACTCAAAGGAACACCATGCAGTTTCACAATTGTCTTAACATAGATATCTGCCAACTTCGGGACTGGATAAGTAATATTAATCGGTAAAAAGTGAGCAGACTTCGTCAACCTATCAACAATCACCCATATAGCATCAAATCCCCTCGCTGTATTCGGCAAACCAGTCACAAAATCCATAGAAATACTATCCCACTTCCATTCCGGAACGTCCAATGGTTGCATCAATCCCGCTGGCTTTTGATGTTCTACTTTCGATTTATGACACGTCAAACAAGCATACACAAACTGAGCCACATCACGCTTCATACCAGGCCACCAAAACAGCTTCTTCAAGTCTTGATACATCTTTGTAGCTCCCAGATGGATACTCAACTTACTCCGATGACCCTCTTCAAAGATTGCCTTCTTAATCTCCTCGTCACTAGGAATACAAATCCTTCCACGGTACCTTAACACATTTTGCGCATCTATCTCATAATCTTTACTCTCGGAGTGCTCAATCCCAACTGCCACTTCAACTAGTTTAATGTCTCGCTTCTGAGCTTCCCGGATAACATCCAAAAACTCATTATGGTCTTCAACACACCCAATCTAACACTCTTAGGTGTCACCTCACAGACTAAACTCAAATCCCGAAACTGCTCAATCAATTCAAGCTCCTTCACCATCATTGCAGACACATGCAAGGACTTCCTACTCAAAGCATCAGCTACAACATTAGCCTTTCTCGGATGATAATTCAAACTAAAGTCATAATCTTTCAACAATTCTAACCATCTCCTCTGCCTCATGTTCAATTCTTTCTGGTCAAACAAGTACTGCAACCCTTTATGATCACTGAACACTTCAAACTTAGAACCATACAAATAATGCCTCCAAATCTTCAAAGCAAAAACAATTGCCGCAAGCTCCATATCATGCGTAGGGTAATTCTTTTCATGAATCCTCAACTGTCTCGAGGCATAAGCCACTACCTTACCATTTTGCATCAGGACACCTCCTAGTCCCATCTTAGACGCATCACAATACACCACAAAAGGCTCTCCAGATTTAGGCAACGTCAAAACAGGAGATGTTGTCAATCTCCTCTTTAATTCTGGAAACTTTCTTCACAACGGGAATCCCACACAAACGCCTTTCCTTTACAAGTTAACTGAGTTAGTGGAAGTGCCAACTTAGAAAACCCCTCAATAAACCTTCTATAATAACCGGCTAACCCAAGAAAACTTCTAATCTCCGTGACCGACTTAGGAGCCTCCCACTGCATCACCACATCAACCTTAGATGGATCTACTGCAATTCCATCACCAGAAATAATATGACCAAGAAAACTTACTTCCTTCAACCAAAAATCACACTTGGATAGCTTAGCATACAACTTCCTATCCCTCAAGACTTCCAACACCAACCTCAAATGCTCGGCATGCTCCTCTTCAGATTTAGAATACACCAAAATGAAGACCACCACAAAACGATCAAGGTCTTCATGAAAAATACGGTTCATATATTCCATGAATACTCCCAGAGCGTTCGTAACACCAAATGGCATTACCGAATACTCATAGTGACCATACCGAGTCCTAAACGCCGTCTTAGGAACATCCTCATCCTTCACTTTAATTTGATGGTAGCCCGACCTCAAATCAATCTTGCTAAACACACAAGCTCCCACCAATTGGTCCATCAAATCATCAATTCTTGGAAGTGGATACTTGTTCTTAATCGTCACCTTGTTCAACTGCCGATAATCAACACAGAGTCGCATACTCCCATCTTTCTTCTTTACCAACAGCACTAGCGCTCCCCAAGGCGACACACTAGGCCTTATGAACTTCTTTTCAAGCAAATCTTCTAGCTGACTCTTCAACTCAGACAATTCGGATGCAGACATCCTATAGGGTGCCATAGACACGAGTCTAGTACCAGGCACTAGATCAATAGCAAACTCTACTTCCCTTTCAGGTGGCACATCAGGGATTTCATCGGGAAACACCTCAGGAAATCCACGAACTATTGGCAACTCATCAATCTTAGCTTGGCTCTCAACGGATAACGACGCCATCAAAGTAAACAGCTTAGCTTCCTCCTTCATGGCTCTAGGCAATTGACCAGAAGGCAACAAAACGGATTCTTCCTCTTCGGAAGAAGGAAAACTCACAGATCTACTAAAACAATTGATATGCACATGGTTATCAACTAACCAGTCCATACCAAGAATGATGTCCAACCCTCCCAACGGCAAACAAATAAGATCAACAAGAAATCCCTGCCGAAGACTGACAGAGGACACTTAGCACACACTAGGGAAGTAGTTACTGAACCCTTAGCTGGAGTATCAATAACCATCTCCCTTCTCATAGAAGACAACACAAGACCCAATTTCTCAGCACACAATGCAGCAATGAAAGAATGAGTAGCACCGATATCTACTATAGCAATCAAAGGAGTACCGTTAATAAAACAAGTACCTCTAATCTCGTTAGCATCCTCGGATCCTGCCAGAGCAAACACCTTCCCTTTAGCTTTCTCCCCCTTGGGCTTAGGACAATTAGTACTAACATGACCCACTTCATTACAGTTGTAGCAAACCACCCCTTTCTTCTCACAGTTAGTAGACTTATGGCCCTTCTGACCACACTTGAAACAGTGAACCTCAGTGCACTCACTACTCTTATGACCAGGTTTCTTGCAAGTATAACACACAACACCCGCAGAGGCACCTCCCCCACTTGAACTCTTACCAGCACTTGTCTTCCACTTTCCTTTACTTTCACCAACATCATAGGGTTTTCCCCTAAACTGAGCATTCCTCTTTTCCCTCACAACCTTGTAAGCAGCAGTACTATCTTCCTCATAGATCCTACACTTGTCAACCAATTTAGCAAAATCCCGAATCTCTTGATACCCAATTGCTTTCTTTATATCTGGTTGTAGACCGTTCTCAAACTTGACACACTTGGAAAATTCAGAATTGGCTTCATTGTCATAATAAGGGCAGAATTTGACTAACTCCTCGAACTTGGCTGCATATTCAGCTACAGTCTTGTTCCCCTGCTTCAGCTCTAAAAAATCCACTTCTTTCTTGGCCCGCACATCTTCAGGATAGTACTTCCTTGTGAATTCCTCCTTGAATGTATCCGTGTGATCTCTCACCGCAGCCTTCTAACCTCTCGCTTCTTTCTCATCCACTACCATCGACTTCCTCCGCTAGCATATGAGTTCCAAACTTCACTTTCTGAGCTGGGGTACACTCCAGGACACGGAAGATTCGCTCTATTTCCCTCAACCATGTCAGCGCTCCATCCGGATCGTACCTACCCTTGAAGGTGGGTGGGTTCTCCCTTTGGAACGTGGCCAACTTACGGTCTTCAGCATCCTCTCTACCATTCCGCTGGTTTCCCATCGCCTGAGCTATAGCTTGCAAAGCTTCAGAAGAGCAAGATCCATTCTCCCGGCCATTTCAACCTAACACTCGCAAAGATTAACACCAATTCGTAACCAAACTAACACTACCTAGTTGTCATAGATACTATGATGATGACTTTAATTGAGACAGACCGAACTTTTGCTCTGATACCACTAATGTAACACCACCTTATAATACTTACTATTTTAACAACTAAAAATCACAGTTTTCAAAAACTTTTCCACGCACCTCAAGAGAGTGCTACATTTCATCAAAACATCATAAAATAGCATTTAACAACTCAAACGCAACTAGTGCGTGATATATAGCATATCTAAATGGGGCGAACCCTCAAACACCTGTTTTAAGTTTACAACAATCCAGAAAATAGTTTCAGAGCACAGCGGAATAATAATAAGTTTGACACATTCAGTACATCACCCATATCAGTTTAATACATTAAAAGAAAATAACAATACTACGACACCCCGCCCCTGGTGCTACATATCAGAGCTGACACGACCAACCAAAGAAGGCATGAATACCTTCACTCAGTATCACCTGCACGTTGCCCACATGAGAGGCAACATAAAAAGCAGTAGGGTGAGTCTCTTTACATAAATAATAACAAGTAAGATAAGCATTACATTAGGAAAGCAACTAGTAATACCAATCCACAACAATCAAAGCATTTATCATTTAAGTATAACATCAAGAAATAATATTAACAGATCAACTAGCATCACCAAGATTCACCACGAATGCATGGGTACATGTATGTATGCAATATGCATGTGGATCCATCATCACCTCAATAACCCCTTAGGGCACTCACCTCTTTGGCCGAAGCCTACATCACCGCTTTGGCCGAAGCCTACATCACCTCTTTGGCCGACGCCTACATCACCTCTTTGGCTGAAGCCTACATCACCTCTTTATGCACATGATTTATGTGACACCATGACAATACACCACACTACAATAATTTACCACAACAATTATTAACTCACCGCTTTGGCCGAAGCCTACATCACCGCTTTATCATCACCACAACACACACACCTCATTTATTGGATTAAATATCACACCAAGGACTAAATCCTCACCTAAGGACCAAATCACCTCCTAAGGACTTTTTCAACACCCGGGGACCATTTTGACACACCCAAGATTAATTTAGCACTTAAAGACCATTCTAGCACCTAAGGACTATTTTGACATCTAGGGACTAGTTTGGCACCATAAGGATCAATGTCACACTTAGGGACCATTTTGAACCCACACTTAGACACACTTGCCCGACCAGCGCGCAAAGCAGCGCACAGGGCAGCCCAATGGCGCCCGGCACACACACCCGAGCTCTGTGCACCGCACACACACACACCAGCGCCAAATTCCCGTGGAATTGGCGCGCCGCACACGCCAGTACCACGCTCATGATGAACTGGCGCCACATTTCCCAGCCAAGTGGCGCCCGCACGCTGCGTTGCACTCCAGCCTAGTCACACACAGTAGACCTGGCGCCATTTTTCCCGACAAATGGCGCCTTGCTCGACACATATACACGCACGCAAAGACACACACATACACACACACGGCGCCAAATTTCGGGGTGGCACCTCCTGTCTGACACACACACGCACGCAGTGGTCGCCAACTTTGGCGCCACATGCGCGTGCCATCCCCCACGCGCACACGCACGCAGGGCGGCCAATCTTGGCACCTGCACGTGCCACACCCCACACACACACGCACGCATATGGCGCCACCTTTGTCGCCTTTGCTCGCACACAAGGCGCACGGTTCCTAGGCATTTGGCGCCTAGGCCGTGGCCCAATTTCCACCTACACCACCAACACCTCAACAACACTTTTATTTAACAATTCAACACCCACTTCAACAACACTCACTTAGACATTTAATCAACATCATTAAATCATCATATTCTCATATTTCTTCACATTGAAACCTTTTATCAAACACATGGCATGCACATTTAACAACACATTTATTTCCAACATCAAGCATCATGGTATCACCAAATTAAATACAAATACAACAACAAACATAGAATTAACACAAAACTCAAACAATCAAATCATCCTAGAGCTATTCCACACATAATACATATCATACAACTTATTATATATGCAAAGTAGAGCCCCCTAACCTTGAATGAGCTAGAACTTCAATCCAACACCAAAAACCAACAAAATGAAGTACCCCACCCTCCTTTTCCAGCTGAAAACGTGGCTTCCCTCTCCTTGGGTAACAATGGTGAATCAACAAAAATGGAAATGAGGAGTTAAAGACTACCACACTAGAAAGAGGAAGAAAAATGGGGAACAATGAACCAAGAAACCCTACTTACCAAGCAAAACTCAAGAGGAAGTCTCCTCCTTTTCCTCTCCTCAATGCCGTCGGCCTCCTCTCTTCTTCTCTCTCAATTTTTCTTCTTCTTTTTCTTTCTTTGTTTGGTTCAAATGGGCACTACCCTAGAGACCCCTTAGGTAAAGACTAGGAATTGGGCTTACTAATGGACTTGGGCCTTATTTACACCACTCCCTTTAATTTAATTCACCTCCTGCAATAAAATAAATTCCAATTTAATTACCCCATTTAAATAAATTAGACCCCTTTTTGATAAAATAAGCTCAACTAATTAATTGACTTAATTAAATGTTGCAAGCCTTAAATAACTTAATTAAATAAATAATTAAATTATTTTGGGCGTTACAAAAGACACTGTCACTAGTAAAAATAATACAAGTGGTGCTGCAAACTCAGGTACAATGTGGTACAAGGGCAAACTTGGAACAAGTGGAACAAATGGTAGTGGAATTGCAACATTGAAAGATACTGATTCTGTGCACATGGGAGAGAGGATTGGAGGATGAGCTGGCCTTTATTTCTGTTGTGATTTTATTCCTTTCTAGGATTGTTTTCTAGTATTTACTCTATTGTAATGTAGGTTTAGCTCTAGTGTATGGTATTCCATAGTTCTTTTCTATATAAAAGATTGTACCGTGTACCTTATTTTATTAGTTTTTTTTATCATTTTAACAATGAAATGACATCAAGTCTTCTTCATCTTATTTCGTGCTCAGATTCATCTATGGCTTTTATTTATGCTTCTGCTGATACTTTATGAAAGAGAACCATTTTGAGAAGTTAAAATTTCTTTTAATTAGTTGTTATGTTTTATGTACCTTCTTAAGCAAGAGAACAATGTGCCTCAATGTAATATTTTGTTGCATCGTACATGAATAATAATTACAATGTAATTTTCTGTTGCATCGTACATGAATAATAATTGAAGTTCTGGTTTAAATCTTCTGAGTACATTTCTCTTACTGCAATATATGAAAATACCTATGCATCTTCTCAGGGGGAGCAAATTAAAAACATAATAACAATTGTTACATCAAAAAACTTAAAATCTTCTCAAAAAGTTTGTCTTCATAAAAAAGGGGGTGATTGTTGAGGCAAAATCCCTAAGATGAGTTTTGGTGAAAACAAATCTTTTTGATAGATGCTTGAATTTTTTGATTCATATGTTTTCTAATGAATCTTCTCAAGTGCCAATAAGTACAAGAACTAAACTCAAACATTCAAGAAGATTATGTGCTAGGAGAGGCACCTTTAAAGAAGGGTAAATGAATCATTAGAAGCCAAGAATGAAGGTCTAGAGTTGATAAGAAGATAGAAAAATAAAGTCGATAAGGTAGCTTCAAGTTTAGAAAGCGTAAAAGCGAGTAGCTTCTCAAGATCATATGAAACACGATAAGAAGCTTCTCAAGATCAGAAGATACAAGACAAGAAGTTTCTCAGGATCAGGCACTACAAGAAAATCGTTGATTTGCCACGGACATTTCCGTGGCAAATGTACAAATTTCCGTGGCAAAACACCATTTGCCACGGATTTGCCTGGACCAAAAATGGTGGCAAAAACGCCGTCATAAATCGTTTGCCACGGACTTTTCCGTGGCAAATATTTCCGTCGCTAATCCGTCGCAAAGTTCCGTGGCAAATCCGTCGCAAAGTTCCGTGGCAAATCCGTCGCAAATTTTAAAAAAAAAAAAAAAAAAAAATTAAACCATATATCCAAAATACTGTTTAATAGTGATATCTATATATGGAACAGATGGAAGATGAAAAAACTGAGAAGAGGTTTTATTGGCAACACTTTGCATTAATTCACTATGATCTTCGGTACTCAGTATTGCAGACACATCCTATAGTCAAATTATAGTCAAATCTCCATTAAGACTTAGTCCACAAAATAATAGTAAAGCATAAAAGCAACTTGGAATAAACAAATAGTCCAACCAATTTGTTGGCAACAAAAAACCAATTCTTTCTTCTCTATGTATATGATGCTTAATCTATGCCTTCTAACGCCCGAGGGCTTCTTTAGTCCGTTTTGCTATTATATCCTCTCTGCATATTCTCTGCGGTTGAATGAAGAACCCATCTTTCATTGTAAAATAAAGATGCCTTTGTGTAAGCAAAGGAAATCGAACTAACCATATATATATATATATATATATATATATATATATATATATATATATATATATATAAGTATGTTCCACTAATGCAACATTAAACATATACCTTGTAGTAGACCGGCCTTGCTTGCTGCTATCACAATGAGCCCAGCTTAAGACTTTAGAATTTTTAACAGAGAAGCCTTTAACCTGGAATCGAAAATATAATTAATTCATTTAGATTAAGATCCTCAAATTTACATCACAATAAAATGGTCCTAAATGAATGATTGAAATACTCTACTAAGCCTTAATCCAACTTGATTATGAATGCATTATCTTTACACACAAATTAATTACCACATAAATCTTCTGCCCTGCCAAACTGATTTTCAGTTGTTTTATATAGTAGATATCAAGCTACATAACTTCACAAAGAAGGAAGAAGACAAGAAGCTAGACAGTAAAAATGGAAATCAAGAACCATCAAACATGTATGCACAAAAATATTGATGCGGGATTATTGATTACCACGGTGTGTTTTGTGTTGGCTAGGCTGACATCATCACATACAGATGACCTCCTTTTCTTCACGAGGAAACTTGATGTGCCTTCTCGGAAACTTGCTATGCACTTTCGCCCAGAAAGTTCTAGTAACAGTGCTGTTGGAAGGCTCGATGTTGTTGGAAGGCTCGGAGCTCCTGCGGTGTGTGATGATGCCATCCTAGCAAACACACTGTGGTAATCAATAATCTCGCATCAACATTATTGTGCTTACATGTTTGTTTGACATTATATATGTGAACTATCATGCCAAAACCAAACATGAATGATGAAATGGGTCCAATATCAAATAAACCAAATCAAATTCATGTATTAGAGAACCAGTAATGATTGGGTGTAGTATAGCTTCACCAGCATTACAATGAAACGCGGCCTAACAGGAAGATCGTGCAACTTTTCTGACAACTCAGGCAGTAACTTCAAATCTGTATCCTCACATGCCATAGATGAGTGTAAAACACAATCAATATACATTCCATACTTTCCAATTCATCAAGTTCAATTTCAAGCTGAAAATATCAATATACTAGTAATATAGTTATGTCATGGATTGAATAGTGTTCTTACTATAGTATAGACTTGATTAGCTCTAGCTTCAACATTAGCGAAAGCTCTCCGTGAACTTGATCCGCTTTGCTTTCTGTCAAAGTGAATGCAAACAAATTCTTAAGCATTCTTAGCACAAAAAATCTGAAAACTATAAGAATAGGCAACATAAAGAAATAGAACATAAAACTTGTATCCAACAAGGTAGATGCCTCAAACCATGTTCAACAACCTGCTCAAGTTCATCAATTAAGAATGAACCATGTTTATTCATCATTGGGCAGCTAAACATACCAATCCTCAAAGTGCATACAATTATTAAAACAGAATTCATTTACTTACCAACTTTCAAAAAATATGACATTACTCAAAGCCAATAATTCAAGTATCAAATAACATGCTTGGGAAAGAGGATTTTAACAACCTGTAAAAAGCAGATTAAAGAGATTAAAAGCAGATTAAAAATTAAGAATTAAAAGCCCTCAGATCTCATAGCTTCATACAATCATCTTTGGCTTTTGTCACTGGTTTCATTCATAACCATCTTGCACCTAATTAAGCTGTTATCCAAACATACCCTAAACACACACACACACACACACACACACACACACACACACACACACACACACACACAAGTTAAGAGAGATAGTAAAAGAGAGAGAGAGAGGTGCAATCAGGTTATGAACAAAACCGTGTAGCCAATCAATAGTTTATGTGTACATCATTGGGCAGAATCAGAGGCATTTATGTTCCAAATACTATAAAAATATGAGAGCATCACAGCATAGAAAGAACGAATATTTCAGCATCAAACATAACTAGAAAGACTAATTAAGATGTCAATAATTAATTATTATTCTTAATATAATAAGATAACACAAGCATAAATTAAAAAATAAGGTGTCAGACATAGCTTTCTAGGCAATGCATTTCAATCAAAATCATAGATTTGAAAGCGCTCAGAGCCGATGCGTATCATCCAAGAAACTCAATTAACAATAAAATCTCCTAACCTAGGTTAAAATTCCCATCCAAAGAACACATTTCCGGTCTTAATATCTCTATGAATTACTCTTTGCTCACATTCTTGATGAAGATAAACCAAACCAAAGCGAAGCCAAACCAACAACAATATTAACCCTATAAGACCAACTCGAAAGTTCCCTCTCTCGGAGTTCTTTGTAAAGCATCTTGTCTAAGCTTCCATTAGGCATGAAATCATAAACAAGAAGCAATTCTCCTTTCTCAACACACCAACCTTGCAACCGAACTAAATTCTTGTGCCTCGGACTAGCTATGATTGACAATTGAGAAAGAAACTCGGTTTTCCCCTTCATGAGAATGTCTCGACCTTTTCACCGCATGGCGATTGTTCCGGTCGATATAAAGAATGCCTTATACACAGTCCCAAATGAACCATGTCCAACTATCCTACTAGGATGAAACTCTCTAGTAGTGATTTGATTCTCTGTAATCAAACTCTCTTGGACAAGCCACAAAACCAGTTTCAAAATTCTTCTTCAAACCTTTTCTCAACTTTTTCCATTTACTAACAAGAACATACCCTAAAAGCGAAAACAATACAAAGAAAAAAACACTGGACTGCATACAACTACACCAATTCCAAATCTTTTCTTAGAAGAAGACGAAAAACGCGGCCGATGAATGCTATCATCATCATCATCATCATCATCATCATCATCATCATCATTATTACTATTACTATTCCCCATGGAACTTACACAAGCGGTGTTATCGATACATCGATACATTGTGAGAATGCAACCTAGGTCTTGCGAGGAACAAAGCCGGTGGTTTGAAAACTCCAACTCTCAATTTGATGAAGTTACGTACTTCCTTCAGCAGGCGAGAGAATCCAACGTAAAAACCCTCTTTCCTAAAAATATTCGAGAGAGATCAGCGGTAGAATGATGAAGAAGAGGATCCAACGGTAACAATGCGTATCATCGGAAAAATTAGAGAAAAAGTATAAAAAGCCCTCGAGATCTCATAGCTTATTACCAATCATACGCGGCTTTTGTCACTGGTTTCGTTCACAAACTTTCTGCATCCAAACACAAACACATACACACACACACAGAACACAGAAAGAGAGGCAAATTAGATAGGGCAAACACGAAATAAAACAAGAACAGATCCATATCAAAATCAACAGATTCACATGAATAAAACCCTAAATTAAACATCAAATGATTCATTATCAACATTTATCACAAGAGAAATCGAGAATCGGGATTAGGGATTAAGGGTTATAAGAGAACATAAAACTCTAACCTTGGAAGTTTCAGAGGTATGGATGTTGAGCTTGCGCGTGACGGGATCTTGATACGGAGGTTGTGGCGCCGTTGGTTGAGAGACCGAGGGGTTAGGGTTTGGGAATCTTAAGGTTTGGGGTACTTTGGGGAGAAGGGTGATGGCGAGAGTGAGCGAGAGTGGATGGAGGAACGAAGAGAGAACGATGGAAGAAGAGAGAACGAAGGAAGAAGAGCTCTCTGCAAGAGAGGCTCACGATGAAGAGAGCGAGAGGGTGAGGAGGAGAGAGCGTAGAGAGAGTGACGGGCGTGAGAGGAGCGGTGAAGGGCGGAGGGCGGAGGCCGAAGGAAGGAGGGTGAGTTGAGTGAGAGAACGACAGTGATGAGAGTGAAGAGGACAGGGTTGAGAACGAGAGGGTTGAGAACGACGAGAGGGCTGAGAAAGAGATTTGAGAGAGTGATTGAGAACGCGAGAGTGAAAAAAATAAAAGTGACTTTTACCATCGGTTGCCACGGACTTGCCACGGCATGTCCGTGGCAAATTTTTGTCCTTTCACATGTCCGTGGCAAACCCGTGGCAAACACCAGCGGGAAATTTCGCGCTCACATATTTTGCACTTGCCGTCGCAAATCCGTGGCAAATTACTGACGGAATAAGCTCCGTGGCAACTGCTGGTGGCTAAAACAAGGTTTTCTTGTAGTGAGGAGATTACAAGAATATGTTTTCTTAGAAGTCAGAAGCATTAATGAAAGATATTAAACCCCCAAGAAGACAAGAGACAAATTGAATGCCTAAAATAAATTTGTCATCACAAGGTCAGAAGCCTCGAGAATGAGAAGCTAGTATCTCTGCTCCAAGTACAAAATTTCTACAGAAATACAGAAAAGTGGTCGTACTGTTCTACAAAAGTTGCCAACGGATATATGGAAGCGACAACTTTGAGATTCAAAAGACTATAAGTACTTCATGGAAGTCTTTAGAAAGTTTTTGTGAGTGCATTACAAATCTGCCTATCTTCTCAAGATACAACATTCTCTCAACCACACTCAACACTTACAATATATCTTCTAGTAACATTTTAGAGTGTTCTTATAGCTTGTTATTGTTAGGTTCTATTAGAATCCTATTTCGTTACCCAAGCTATTGTATTCCCACAAAATACCTAAACCTTACTTTGTATCTAAGTACCTTCTTAACATGACATAGGTTTGCTTGAATGATGTAGAAGTTGTTTTGGATCTTGCCTATTAAACTAAGTTGTTTCTTAGGTATTTACAGTTCTTAGACTTGTGCGAGAAAACTAGTGAAATAATAGATTGAGCTGTGTAAGAAAACTATCACGTGTTTTGGCCTAACTTGGCTTGTAAAGTGTAAACTATCTTGAAAATAGTGGAAATACTCGTTGGATGTGAGTAGTGGATGTTGCCCTCGTTGTTTTGGGTTGAACCACTATAATTCCTCCGAGCTATTTACTATTTTACTCATGTTGTTGTTAAACTACACTATGTTCTTAAAAGAAAACATTTTCTTTAAAACTGTGAGAAGACTAGCTACTTTCAGAAGCTCCTCATAATTCCAAGCACTGCCATCTTACATTGTTCCTTTTACAAAACATGGCGCTTTATATTTTCTCACCTAGGGACACCTTTTGTTAGCATTCACTACTTGTGTAAGAATCTAAGTAAAACAATCTATTAATTGTTAAATTGTATTCTTACACTATCTAACTTTTTAGAAGATACAAGAAGTCAGAAACTTCTCAAGCGTACCTTCTCAGAACCAACACTTATATCTTATTAGCAAATTTGGCTTGTCAAAATAAATTTAAAAAAGAGTCACAATTCAACCCCCTTTCTTGACTCAAATTAAACCCCAACAGGGGTCAAACAACAACATGTTTTTTTTGAAAAGTCAATTTTTTTATTGATTTTACAAACTATTTCACCAATGATAATCAAATAGAAAGATCATTACACAAATCCCCATAAGTAATAGGTAAATTAACTCCTACTCTATTCGCAAACCATCCCCATGATAAATGTTTAATTTGTTCAACCAATTGTGAGTCATTTACTAATCCTCTTCTAAAAATGATTTTGTTCCTATACATCCAAATCACCCATACGGTCGCTATCCACACTATATGTTGTGTCCTCTTTGTGACATCCGGGGCTGAAGAGGGCGGGGAGTGATCGCCAGTGCCCAAAAAGGTGGCATGGCAAAGAGCGGCTCTTGGCAGCTTCAAAGCGAAGGGGCGTGTGAATGAACCGAATACGCACCAGAATGAGAGGGATCCTGAGGCTGTGCAGGTATGAGACTGTACAGTTGAAGGAAGACTTAAAAAAATTGATTTGGACTACCTATACCAACAAGGTGCATCTTCTTTTCGGGAGTCCATCCCATAAGAACTCCATAGTTAAGCGTGCTTGGCTTGGAGTAGTAGTGGGATGGGTGACCTTACAGGAAGTTTTAGGAAAGCATGCAAGTGAGGACAAAGCATTTGAAAAGACTCGTGTTGGTTCGTGGGGCGATCGGCAGTGCAGGCGATGCAGGATGTTACACTCTTCGCCTTCTTTCCCCCAAAACTTACTGCCAAGTTCTGGAAGTGCTCCCAACGCCCTAGCGATTTTAAGATTGAGAGGATTTAGAAAACGACATTCTCACAGTTTTGCAGAATGCCTTTTCTTTTTTAAATAAAATAAATAGAGTAGTAAAGCACTATTTGGAAAGACCAGTAAATAACACAGAGGAGTTGTAGTGGTTTACCCCAAAAACCTCGGGCTATACCCACTCCTATACCCAATGAATATTTTCATTATTCCTAAATAGTTTACAACTTTACAAGCTATCCTAGGCCAAAGTACTTAGTAGTTTCTTACACAGCTCTATTACTGTCTCACTAGTTTTCTTTGCATAGACCTATGAGCTGTAAACACCTAAGAAACTTGATAGTTTGATAGGGAACTACCTAAACAACTTCTACAACACACTTGTAAACCTATGCCAAATTTAGATGTACCTAGATACAAAGTAAAGGTTTAGGTTCTTGTGGGAATATAATAGCTTAGATACAAGAGTAGAATTCTAATAGAACATAACAACAAGCTAAGAGCACACTTATAAAAGTTCCCAGATTTGTATGTTGAGTGTGGTTGAGAGGGTACATGTGTCTGCCTTCTTGAACTTGAGTAGATATTTGTGTTCGTCTTCTTGGACTTGAAAAGATACACGTGTTTGTTTTCTTTACTTGATTCTTCACTCTTCTCATAAGCTCTATTCTTAAAATATGGGCTTCAAAACTTTGTTCAATCTTCTTCAAAAATGCTATCCTAGCATATAGTCTTGTGAACCTTAGTGTTGAGAACCTGTACTAATTTGATACTATAAAAAATACTCATTAGAAAACACATAAATCAGATAACTTAAGCATCTAACAAAATAATTTGTTTGCAACAAAGCTCGTCTTATAAGGATGTTGCCTCAACATTCTTATTGACGTGTACCAGCAAGTCATATAAGGAATGGCTGCAGTAGTATTATAATTGGTTAGACTATTTTTGTATTGGCGATAAGGAAGTGATAATTTGTATCTCAAAAATTAGATACAACTAAAACTAATATTTCTCCAAATCTCAAGATATAGATTACCTTATCTTTATCCAATAATACTAATTCCATCAAGAAGCATTTCACTAATGAAATTGGAAAATATAAAATTGATTACAAAAAAGTTCCTGCATTGGTTAGAAGGAAGAGATAATCTGCATCCCAAGGACTAGAGACAACTATAAAAATTGCGAAACCTCGGGATGCGATTATCCCATCCTCACCCAATATTCGCATTCAACAAGGTTGTATTTAATCACGATTGGCGAAAATGTTTGGCATTGGTAAAAAGGAAAAGGTAATCTGCATCCGAAGGACTAGATACAATGCTGCAATTATTGTTCTATACCTCAGGATGCAGATTACCCAATCCTCACCCAATTAACCTCACTCTCCCTTTTAAGTAGTACTAGGCCATTGGGAGTGGAAGAAAGAGCACATGCATGAGCTACCAAATAATCTAAGAGGAGAGAGAATGTTTGTATTAAGTTGGTTTGAAGAGCCATGCATGATCAAAGGAATTTATAAGATTTCTACTCTACTCAATAACTAATCATTGTTGAGATCCTTACTTTTTGCATGAGATAATGATGGTTTTTTCTTTGACTGTAGATCACTTGTTCATGGCATATGTGCTCTTGAAGCTTAGCATCTTGTAACATAAGATTCTGTTGTCATGCATCCCATCCCTTAATAAGGCTTTCATTTGAACATGACAGGTAGACAGCTGGTGTTAAAGATCAAAATTTTCTTGGAGCTTAACTAGAGTGTCAAGATTTCTCATATTTACCGAGAAGCTAATATGGTGGCTGATGAGTAATAGGTTCTCTTGGCTTGGAACATAGGGATGGGCTAGTTGGGAAGATGATGTTAATAGAGTTTTTAATCCATGTTTGATTCCCGTGTAGTTTCATTTGGGCATTTAGCTCCGTCTAATAAAAAAAATGCAAAAAAGTGTATTTTTACATTCTCCTTGTTGTATCTTGTTAAAATCTTTTGTGCTTTTGGCATAGTATTGATATGTACAAACCCCTCCAGCTCATTGCATGCCTTCTTAGGTCGCATTTGATACATGTCCTATGTTGATAAGAGTAATTTCCCAATATAAACACTCTTTTATTTTACCGTATTAATGATGTGCAGTCTCTATTAGATTTGTCGGTGACTAATAAATACCGGAAAACCTGCTTGGCCACGTGTATCCGATTTTGTTGGTCTGTGTGGTTATCGGCTCCCAACAAAGCTTTTGCCACACCCAAAATTCAAACTCGAAACTTTGGGTGGGATTCGAGCCTAAATACCACTCAGACCAACTATTGTTGATTCCCAAAATGAACATTAATTAGCTAGCTTCCCTGAAACACTTCATTCCACATGGAATAGATACCATATTTGATGTACTGCATTGCCACGCAAAAACATTGTATTGTATATTTTTATCATCAAATCTAATAGTTTCCAGAGATTTTCTATACTCGAGGACCATTCACAAAGCGATGCTTCCCGGTGATTAATCTAAGCTGAGAAACCTGGTTGGCCACGTATATCAGACTTTGTTGGTCCGTTGGCTTCTCCTCTCTCAATAGAGTTTCTACCACACCCAATACTCTAACTCAATACCTGTCCTATATATCTCTTGACTGTTTAATCATGATAGATCGAATATCACACGACCCAACTGTTTGATATCTCCTTCGTTTGATTTTACTTTATATACAACAATTAAAATAACAATTATATTTGGTGATGTAAATGTAAACAGATATTATTACATTTACAAGCCATGCAAAACGTCCATGCTTCAATGAAGAGGTAGTAGTGGTGCTAGAGAAATGGGAATATGCTTTCTTATTGGGGAAACAAGTATTTGGCAGAAAACTGGGCCCTATACTCTGGTTAGTATGCCTACTTTGTTTTATGCTCTACATCATGTTTTGCTAATCCTTAACAAAGTGGTATCCTATACCTTATGAATCAACATCAAGAATAACATTCGTATATATGGTCCTCAATTACATCACACGCGATCTAAAGCAAATAATTAATACTTTACAAGAGATAACATAACATGCACATATGCAGCTTTGTTATTGCCACTTGCCAAGAAGCAAATATTCAAATTTGCTATTTGTAGCAAGCAGCTTAATAGCTTGATGTAGCTCCTTCTTGCTTTATGTCAATGTACTAGGCTACTAGTATCCAAGGTTCTAAATAGCGGTCGCGGTCACGTCACGGTCGCGTTAAGGTTTTCGCGATTTCGGCTGTTGCGGTCTTCGCGGTGTGAATTAATCACAAATTTTAACTAAAAGTATTTGTCGCGGTCGTTTTGTCACGATAACGGTCACTACCACTACAACAGATTTGTTAAAAAAGATCGCACCAATTAGTAGCGCTTTTGCTGAAAGCGCTCCTTATTTAGAAATAGGAACAGCCATAGGGTGCGCTTTGGGGACGAGCGCTCCCTTTGCTTAACACGGAATAACCATAGGGTACGCCTAGAAGAGAAGCGCTCCCTTTTGCTTAACACGGAATAACTATAGGGTGCGCCTGGAAAAGAAGCGCTCCCTTTTGCTTAACACGGAGTTGCTATAGGGTGCGCTTAGGGAATAAGCGCTCCTTATTGTCAAAATAATTTTGCTAAAAAAAATATTATTTTCCTTTTCACCCAAAAAGCGTCTATTCTCTCCGTCTCTCTCTCTCTCACGAAGCAAATCCAGCGTCTCTTCTCTCCGTCTCTTCTCTCTCACGATCGAAACCTAAACCAAACAAACTCTCTCTCTCACTTGCGAAAACCCAAGCGACCCAAACGGTAAACAAACCAAAGAAGCTTCGTTCATCACTCTCCACCTCTCTCACTCGTAACCCGAAACCCAAGCGACCGAGAAACCAACAACCCGAAACCCAAGCGACCCACAAACCAACAACGAACCAAAGCAAGCTTCATTCAGATTACGTAAGTGTTATTTCGCTTCAAAACCAACAACGATCCAAAGCAAGCTTCATTCATCGTGACTCTTCCCGTGGTTGTGGGTTGTTGGTTCACGGTCGGCGTCGTTGATTTCGCCATTGGGTTGTTGATTTCGCCCAAAACCAACTATTGTAAGTGTGATTTTGTGTTATTTACCTTTCATTTTGTCTCGGATTCTGTTTTAAGTGTTTTTTTCATGATAGATTCAATAATCGAGTGATTTGGTTGTGGTTCCTTCCGTGGATGCATAAAAGTGATTCGACCGTGGCCAGAGGCGTCGTGTTTGATTTTGAGGTTCTCGCCGACGATATACGCACTCTGCGCCAACGGACGCCATTGTCGACGGCGCCGTCGGCGACGCCGTAGAGAGATACGAAGAGGAGAGATAGTGTGTTGAGCTCCTTATTTGAGTAACAACAACACTTATAATATAAGTAATCATAGAAACCGATAGTTGGGATCTCAGTGAGGTATATTAAAATGAAAATGAGAATTACAAATAAAAGTGGTGGTTTTTTGCAATTTTAATTCTTCTTCTTTATTTTACTCACATTGAATTATTGAAACTATAGAGTTACAATATTACATGAAATGTAGTGAGAATTTGAATTATATGCTTTCTATGGTGAAAGGCCAAATAGATATTCACTAATTTTTGAGATATGTAAATATAAAATTTGTGAGATACATATGCAAAGGTATTACCTTGATAATGTTTGAGAAATGAAAATATAACATCGATTGCGGTATTTAAATGACCGAGTTCAAATTGGGTCTCATTCCTTACATTTGATCATGTTTATGGAAATGGTGGATCTCCTTCAAATTTGAAATGTTTGAGAATGCGTTGCTCCCTTTGGTTGATGGGTTATTTCAAGGATTCAATGCTCTTTGTACTTGCTTATGGTCAGGTTAGGTTCATCTTGCATATCATGTACTCAAAGTTTAAAAAGTCATTACATTTCATCATTTTTATTTTGCAATGCATGCAATTTGATTGCATGTCTCCTTCATTGAGGTACATCTAGTTGCTAGTCTGCATATGCTCACATACATCAAACATTCTACAGATGTTGGTTTATTATTAATTTTGAACCATGGATGTTCCATGCGAAATGGACATTCCACAGAGCGATTTATTTTGAAACAATTTTAAAATTGGCTAGTGTGTGCATCTTGCATATGACATTGTTTTTCAAAATTGTACCGATGTTTTATGAAGGACTTATTTGTGCTTTTGGTTTTGAAGATTTTGAAGGAAGAGGTAAGGACTTGTTGGATATGGTAGCTATGGGAAAATCAGATAACTCTAGTTCTAATGGCCATTCAAGAAAAGTAACTGTTCCGGGGAAGTCACCAATACAAATTCGGGAAACATCAAGTGGAGTAATAACACTTGGTGGTCGAGCGAAGTTGTTGTAAGTACATTAAAGGAGATGTCTGCTTGCTTGGAGCAGGGTTCTTTAAGTAGGGCAACAGGAAGTACAAATATGAACAATCAATCCAGGTAAAATAATGAATTCTTAGTCTTCATAGTCCTCCTAAATTACCAAATAAATAAACAATTTTCATTGCTGTCATTTTGTATTTGGGTACTTCAGGTTAGAAAATGTGTCTTTGTTTTTTTTTTGTGAGGAAGTGGAGAATATGTTTCTAAATGGCATTAATCTCAATTGAAGGGAAAGATAACTGGGATCAACCTCATAGAAAATAACAGTATTTTCTTTCCTTATTTGTATTTATCAATAATCAATAATTTGGTTGGAGTGCTCTCTTTGCACTGGTTTTTCTTGAAGATGTTTTTCTCTTTGTTTCTTTACACGATTATCTCTTCCCTTATAAGGGTAATTTTAGCTTTTTATTGTAATTTCCATTGGAGTCTTTACTCATGCTAAAGATTTTGAATGATGAAAAAGTCTTACGTTTATGGCCTTTCCGCTAGATTTAATATTTATAATCCATGAATTTGTGGCTCCCATTTTGCTTGTCTTAGTCGATCACATGCCATCTTCACAATTACATTAGAACAAATGCGCAAACTCCATTCAGCTTCTCCCAAACAATGACTCTTGGATGAGGATATGGGTGAAGAATACCTTTCAAACAAAGCTCCATTTGGTAGATCTAATTTGGATGCGAATGAGCTAAAAGAACTGTTTCGATGGTCTTTGTTTAAAAGAAGGTTGATAATACACGATTAACCCAAATACTTATAGTATACTTTTGTTTTGAAATGTTTACATCACCGCATGATGTTTTAATTATTTAAAATGATGTCGATAAGGATCGTAATGACGTTATCTTTTTCTTGTCAAAAGGCATACACATCAAAAGAGGTCTTCTTGCACTTGGTAATGTCATAAGTGCTTATTTGGGAGATGAGAAAAAGTGAAAGGAGGGTGCACACGTCCCCTTATCGAGATAGCAAACTCACTCGACTATTACGAGGTTAGGGTAACATCTCATTTGTTTGACATACCGGTGTATGTGTCTTTGGAGTGTGGGTGGGAGTATATCAAATGAGAGGAGTGATATATAGCACGAGAGGAAATCTTGATCATTAAATTTTACATGATTGGTCATGAGCCATTGAATCATAAAATTGTGTGACTTTTTATGTGATTACGTGATCTTTAATTTACTTTTAGTCCTATTTCTTGACCTTCCATGGGCATGTATAAGAATCAATGTTTGCTTCTCTCAGTATAATACCACTCCTCTCACTTCATACAGTTTCTATATTTACCATTGTGTTGTATCTATTCCAATAGCTTTTGAACTTGTCTTGACATGCTAATTGCCTCTTATTTTGTCTTGAAAACTCCTTTAATGCATTAATGTGTATCTTATCAAATACTTTTATATTCTTGATAGTTCAATTAAAGCTTTAAGGAATCTATCTCTTTACAAATGCTTCTAGACTTTAAGCGATTTTTGGCTTTAAAATCCTTGAGCTACAAACCACCGAATGAAAAATAAAATCAAAATGTATATTATCAAATATTTGAACTTTTGTTCTGAGTAATAATTCATCGCTTATCGAGTATTTTTCCATATTGCGATCCTCAAGCGAACTTGACTTGTGTCTTTACATCTACCGTTTAAAGCGAGAACCGAATATTCTATCTTAGTTTATTGATATCGAGTCTCTAAGAATCTTTTGATCCGAGTTACTTGTCTTTTCGCAGAGATTGGTTGGTGGAAGCAAAGAAATTGTCATGATAGGTAACTATTACGAAAGTTGATTCATAATTCTGAGATGTTTATATTTAAGCATATTCGTGTTTTCCTCGAGTTCAATCCACTTTGAAAATACGCGAGTGTTCTGTTCTCCGCTTTTTCAATGATATTTATTTTATTCGGTTTCTTCCTATCATTTTCCACAAATTAGATTATCGTGATATCGCTGCGTTTTTCTTAGATTTTAAGAAAACTTAATAAAGCCCTTCTTTACAGATAATATGGTATCAGCAGGAATGCACCCTTTTGCACAGTTCTCTGATGGGTGTGTGTTAGTGATTTCACCGGAGTGTTGGGAAGTATTTGTGGATGTCGAGAAAGATGCTTGAAGTTTGATCCAAATCAACGGCCGATAATTGGTGAAGTGGAGTTGCAACTTGAGCTTGCTCTATCAACTGCAAGAAGAAGCATATATCGAAACATCAATGGTGACACTGTATGAGGACCTCCATTTTCTGATATTGTTGGAACTCCATTTTTTGATGAGGAACTTACAGAGGTCAAAGAAGGCGGGTGTCGTCATGTTGTCGGTTTGATTCATGCAAAATCGAAATTGATGTAAATATTGGATATGTTGTAATTTTTGTTGTTGTCTATGTTGACATTCATCTTCTAGTGTATGATGATTTATGTAATTTTGGTGGATTTATAAATTAGTTGGAATTTGATTTGAAATATGGGTTTTGATTTGGAATTTGTTGTTGGTTTCTTTGGTATTGTTGCTTGATGATTATGAGCAGGAGCTAGGAAAAGCAGAAAAAAAAAAAAAAAAAAAGGCATAGGTAGCGCCGTTTAAAAGGCGCTACCATTGGTACTAGCGCATATTGGGATAAGGAGCGCTTGTGCCCAGAAGCGCTACTCTTGAGTGTAGGAATAAGGAGCGCTTTCTATACAGCGCTCCCTTTGGTCTAAGCGCATCTCAAAATAAGGAGGCGCTTAGTCTAAAAAGCGCTACTCTTTCTGTTCATTGGTAGCGCTTTGAAGCGCGCTACCTTGGCTGTTGGCAAACAGAGCGCACGTTTTAGAGCGCTCATGAGCGCTACCAAAGGGCCAAAAAAAGCGCTACCTATTGCGTTTTCTGTTGTAGTGTACTGAGACAGTTTTGTCGCGGCCTTTTTCGGCGTAACAGACCGTTTTTTAGAACCTTGCTAGTATCTACTCTTACGTAAGCTTAGCTAGCTAGTAACAGAAAGTGCATGTTTGTAACAATTACGGTTCATATGATTCGTTTTTCTTGCCACTTTGCTTTCGCCTTATATCAATCTATGATCAGAACTAAAAGGAAGATTCATATTTTCTTGACACTTTGCTTTCTCCTTATTACAACTTTATATGATTCATGATCATGACAAAGACAACATAGGTCTTTTTGAGCAACAATATCTATATCACGAAGAACAAAAATGTTCTCATATCTATTAGGGTATGTTTGAGAGTTTTAAGGGGAGGGCAGAGGACTAATAATATAAATTCTTGAATGATGGGGAGATAAATCATCCCCTTAAACTTCCTAAATCCCTCTTCTAGTTTATTTTTGGACCTTCAAAACCCTCCAAATTTGAGGAATTTTTGAGACGCTCCAAAAATAAACTAGGAAATAGGTTTGGGGCGGTTTAGAGAGATAATTTATCTTCCCATCACTCAAGAATTTACACTATTAGTCTCATTGTCTCCCTTCTCCTCCCCTCCAAACTCCCAAACACACCTTTAGTGTCTTTCTGCCTCTCTATCTCTTGCCCCTTATTGTTTGTAATTGGGACAAAAATAAAGAAGAGATCTCTCTTAGAATATGAGTTGGGTCTAACTCAACTCTATACAAAATTGGGTTGCATAGAGGGAGAGATATCTATATATGTCCCGAAGCACAGAAATGTTCTCATATCTCTTACTGTCTGTCTGCCTCTCTATCTCTGGCCACTTACTGTTTGTTATTCAGACAAAAATACAGAAGACACGTCTCTTAGAATTTGGGTTGGGTCTAACGTTACAAAACCAACTTTAGTGCGAGGGATGCCTCCCACTTACTTTTCAGGCCATGTCCATCCAATGTGAGACTCTTAACAATATCACAAATTTTGAAAATCAGAATACTACTTTCACGCAAAACCAACTTGCAGATCATTGATACCAGAGTGCTCTGCAATCCTTGACTATGGTCGATCTGAGCTCATCACGCGGGTTTAGAGTCCAATTCCCATTCAATTTCTTTCCGAGAAGGCTAGACTTGCAATTATGTGTGCTACCAAGTTTCCTTCACGCTTTGTCCAAGTAAACCCTAGGTCCTCAAAGTGATCTTTGACAGTTTGGATATCCGCAATAATAGCATGTATCTCACCTCTTTGTTTATTTTTGTTCAACACATTGATGAGTACCTGGTTATCTAATTCGAAGATGGCATACTTGATCAGGTCTTTATTAAATTTTCAGTTGTCGCATTTAGTTGTTTCATGTGATGAACATGTGTTTCTTTGTAAAACAACATTTATAAAGTCATTATGTTATATAATATGTCTATAGAAACCTACTTATATAGATATTGGATAACATATAAAATATAAGAATAGAATATATATATATTTTTTATTTAATTTAATATTTTTCTATTTTTAAATCAAAGTTTAACTATATAGAACTATAAAATATAAAAATATATTTTTTATTATATATAGTTAAGTAAGTTACTATTTTTGTAATAGATAGTTAACTATTGAAAATATTAAATATAAAAATAGTCTATTAATTTCAAATAATTTAGCAATTTACTATTTTTAAAGAAAGACTTAATTATTAGAAATGGCATGTAAAATGCAAATTCAGGCTGACAACAGTTTAACATCCCTCTGCTCCCCGTCAATTTTGAGGATGGGGATGGGAATCATGCTCCCCATCCTGAATATTTTATATAAATATCCTTATATATATATATATATATTAACTAATCCATTTTTTGGTCTTTATATGTGTTTAAATGTACAAAAAGATATTAAATTGTGTGACTTTTTATATTTTAAAATATAAAAGTAAGACTGAATTTTGTATTAAAATGTTAAACTTTCGTTCTGCATTCATACTTTTTTATATATATATATATATATATTTTAATTTACACGGTTGCTAACTTTTGATAAATTAACAGTGGTCCCCGCAAGGACCGTGGGAAGGTGGACGGGGATAGGTGGGGGGGGGGGGGGAACTCACCGCGGTGAAGATTGGGGATGGGGACAGGGATAGTTTGGAGGGATAGTTTTGATTGTTAAGAGAATTAATTTGGGTTTTATATGGTAGTCGTTGATTTTTGCAACCAAAATTTTGATGAATCATGACCAGTAATTAATTCTGAGAGCATAATTTTATTTGTCTAATATACCCATACATAAGCATATTTCCCCGAGGGACGGGGAGGGAATCCCTCTGCTCCTCGTCAATTTAGAGGATGGGGACGGGAATCATGCTCCCCGTCTTGAATATTTTATATAAATATCCTTATTATATATATATATATATATATATATATATATATATATATATATATATATATATTATCTAATCCATTTTTGATCTTTTATCTGTGTTTAAATGTATAAAAGATATTAAATTGTGTGACTTTTTATATTTTAAAATATAAAAGTAAGATCGACTATGTATTAAAATGTCAAACTTGCGTTTTGCATTCATACTTTTTTCTATATTTTTTTAAACTTTTATATATTTTAATTTACACGGTTGCTAACTTTTGATAAATTAACAGTGGTCCCCGCAAGGACCGTGGGAAGGTGGTCGGGGATGGGTGGGAGGCGAGGGGACTCACCGTGGTGAAGATTGGGGATGGGGATAGGGATAGTTTTGATTGTTAAGAGAATTAATTTGAGTTTTATATGGTAGTCGTTGATTTTTGCAGCCGAAATTTTGATGAATCATGACCGTTAATTATAGTAGCCGCAATTTTATTTGTCTAACATAGCCATACTTAAGCATATTTCCCCGAGGGACAGGGAGAGAATCCCTCTGCTCCCCGTCAATTTTGAGGATGGGGACGGGAATCATGCTCCCGTCACGAATATTATATATATATATATATATATATATATATATATATATATATATATTAACTAATCCATTTTTGGTCTTTTATATGTGTTTAAATGTATAAAAAGATATTAAATTGTTTGACTTTTTATATTTTAAAATATAAAAGTAAGACTGACTTTTGTATTAAAATGTGAAACTTGCGTTCTGCATTCATACTTTTTTATATATTTTTTTAAACTTTTATATATTTTAATTTACACGGTTGCTAACTTTTGATAAATTAACGGTGGTCCCCGTAGAACCGTGGGAATGGACGGGGATGGGTGGGAGGCGGGGGGACTCACCGTGGTGAAGATTGGGGATGGGGACAGGGATAGTTTGATTGTTAAGAGAATTTATTTGGGTTGGTAGTCGTTGATTTTTGCAGCCGAAATTTTGATGAATCATGACAGTTAATTACAGTAGCCGCAATTTTATTTGTCTAATATAGCCATACATAAGCATATTTCCCCGAGGGAATCCTCTGCTCCCCGTCAATTTTGAGGATGGGGATGAGAATCATGCTCCCCGTCCTGAATATTTTATATAAATATCCTTATATATATATATATATATATATATATATATATATATATATATATATTATAAATAATCCAATTTTTGGTCTTTTATATGTGTTTAAATGTATAAAAAAATAGCAAATTGTGTGACTTTTTATATTTTAAAGTATAAATGTAAGACTGATGACTTTTATATTAAAATGTTAAACTTTAGTTTTGCATTCATAAATTTTTATATATTTTTTTAAACTTTTATATATTTTAATTTACACGTTTGCTAACTTTTGATAAATTAACGGTGGACCCCGCAAGGACCGTGGGAAGGTGGACGGGGATGGGTGGGAGGGGGGGGGGGACTCACCGTGGTGAAGATTGGGGATGGGGACAGGGATAGTATGGAGGGATAGTTTTGATTGTTAAGAGTATTAATTTTGATATTATATGGTAGTCGTTGATTTTTGCAGCCGAAATTTTGACGAATCATGACCGTTAATTACAGTAGCCGCAATTTTATTTGTCTAATATAGACATACATAAGCATATTTCCCCGAGTGACACGGAGAAAATCCCTCTGCTCCCTATCAATTTTGATGATGGGGACGAGAATCATGCTCCCCGTCCTGAATATTTTATATTGGTTTACTGTGATAGGATAGACATACATAATTATGATTTTTTATTTTGGTTTACTGTGTATGATATGTTTGACCCTTAATTATCGATTTGTACTAATCATTATGATCAATTTCAAGCGCCTATTGTGTACCTTGGTTGGGAATCAGATTCGTATTTGGTAATTAAAACTAATTAAAACCGAGTATATTGAACTAAGTATATTTCTTAAATGGCTACATAAAATCAAAATAAAACTGAGTGAATTTTTTAAAAAGCTATATAAAAACATTTTATTTTTCTTTATACTCATCGAAATTCATCCCTCTAATATACCATATATTGAAATCAATGTAGGTGCTCAACTAATTGACTATTAGTTTTAATAAGGCCTTTAAAATGCTATATAAAAACATATGGGTGTAGTTTTTTGTTTTTGCTTCGAATGTGAAGGCAACCAACTCGATGTAATCCTTTAAAAAGCTATATAAAAACATATGGATATATATAAAAAGCTATATATCGCCTGCATATTAACATAGGGCCTTCGGAAAATATTAATAAACAATATATTCTTTTACAATATTTACCAATATTATTAAAACCGATCCGAGGATCGACCCGGTTAAGGCACAGGGTCAATGGTCGGATCAAAGGGTCACTAGTTGGCCCGCATGACCCGTGACACTACTAAAAACTAACGAAATATCTAATAGTGTATATCAATATTTTCAATATGAATTAATTGAATATTAAAATAAATTTTAAAATGAATAACTATTCATACTCAATAATACATGATCTAAAATTTATGGAATGTGATACAAATTATTAGATATTAAATAAAATATATGCGTAATACATATTTACATATAGTAACACTTGTAATTATAAAAATAGATAATAAATAAATATAATTAATAGGTTAAAAGTGTTTTGTTTAAAAAAATGAGGTAAATATTATATATGCTGTTAGTGTATCAACACAACACACAGCTCAACTGGTAACAGCTAGAAGTTGGGGCGCCAGGTACTGAGTTCAAACCCCAGGCAAACCATTTTGCTAAATAAAATTCGGTCAACAACTCGATTTGACCGAGTCAAAAGCGGTTTGACCGGGTCAAATGTGCGGGTTGATGACGTCATCACGGGCCAACTGGTAACAACCAGAAGTTGGGGCACCATTACTGAATTCAAACCCAACATGTAAAACGGACGGGAATCATGTTGAAGTTATATCAAGGATGATTATGAATGATGTGGCGCACGTGTGGACTTGGAATGCTTAGGTGAATTTGAGGTGTTTGCTGACTATTTATTCTGAATATGTGACATGGAAGCTTAGGTGGTTGTTTCATTTACTTGGTTGTACCGGTTGGTCTAGTCTAGTTTTGACAACCTCAACATCAAACCTTACCCACCTTTTATGAAGAGTGTTGCAAGAAGAACTCACGATCATTTACTAGAGGAGCATTACAAGAAAGCAAAGCACGAAACAGTGTCCTTACTCAAAGAAGTTATCCCATTTAGGGATAACACCCTGGCTAATTAATAAAATTGTCTTCTCTACTTTGCAAATCACAGCAAGGTATTGGCCCAACACCCATTGATCTAGGTTTATTGGGAGACTACATCTATTTCGAATGAGAAATTACACTTTTTGGAATAACACTCCATGCTGGAGATTTCAGGGCTGTATGCTTGTTTGTAATTAACACTGAAGTCATATTCTTCATTTACTCCGTGAAATTCTTGTTGCACCAAGCCACTATTATGAGTAAAAATGCAGCAACAACAAATATTAGCTTTATCTTCTTTGAAGTCATTTGGAGTCACAAGGAAACTGGGTGGAGTTTTGACCCTTTTCAAATTGATTTAGAACAACCAAATAATTTTGAGAAGGTTTAAGTCTTAGTTTTGGAGAAATGATATTTGTGTTAGGTAAAATGTGAAGTAGAATGCAAAATCTGTCTTTCATTCATTGCTGAGTCTCTTATATATAGAGCTCTTATTACAACTCAAGCTTAACAGCTCTAACTGAAAGCTGTTATGCTGCTAAACAACTAACTAACATATTAGCAACTAATTCACCTTATTAACTACTTAACTATCCAACATACCCTCTCTTAATCTGATTGTTCCAAAACAACTGAACAAACAGATTACAAACATGAATACTACTGTAATAAACCAGAAAGTACAGAAAACAACAATACAGACACAAGTGTCTTTACTATACTATCTCGACCATGCCCATTTGCTCCCTCAGCTTGAGGAATGTGTCCTTGCTCACTGACTTGGTTAGCAGGTCTGCCACTTGCTCCTTGGTTCCACAGTGTTTGAGCTCAATCGTGCCTTCATTCACAAGTTCTCTAAGGTAGTGATACCTCACATCTATGTGTTTGCTTCTACCATGCAAGGTAGAGTTCTTGGAGAGTTTAATTGCTGAGGTATTGTCACACATGATCCTGATACAATTAACCTTAGAGTGATCCAATTCCTTGAGTATCTTCTTCATCCAGACAGCTTGTGTTGCTGCAGCACTTGCTGCAACAAATTCTGCTTCTGTTGAAGATAATGTGACTATTGGTTGTTTCTTTGAAGCCCAAGCTATTGCTCCATCACTCAAGGTATATAGGTAACCTGATGTGCTCTTACGGTCATCCACATCTCCAGCATAGTCACTGTCTGTGTAACCTATCAATTCATCATTTCCTCCTTTCCTGTATTTTATTCCCAGTTCACGAAGACTTCGAAGATATCTCAATATGCGCTTAGCAGCTTGCCAATGCAGCTGAGTAGGACTACTCATATACCTGCTAATGAGACTTACAGCATACATTAAGTCAGGTCTTGTACTTGTCAAGTACATTAGGCTACCCACAAGTTGTTTGAAGAGAGTGTCATCAACCTTTTCACCATCAACATCTTTACTGAGCTTGTATCCGGGCATAGGGGAACTTTTGTTGCATTGCAATTGGCCATATCAAACTTTTCTAGGATCTCCTTTGCATACTTCCTTTGACTGATACATATACTCTCATCACCTTGTGAGACTTCAATGCCTAGAAAATACTTCATTTTTCCCAAGTCTGTCATACTAAACTCTTTCTTCATTTCAGCCTTAAATTCATTCATCATGCTGTCATCATTTCCTGTATATACCAAATCATCAACATAGACACTCACTATGAGTATTTTGTTTAGTTCACCTTGTTTCAGGAACAATGTTTGCTCACTTTTCTTTGGGCCCGAATCCTCTTTTGCTGAAGTAGGATTCAGTCTATTTGAACCATGCTCTAGGAGCCTGTTTAAGGCCATACAAGGCCTTGTACAGTTTGTACACTTTCTCTTCACTCCCTTTTACTTCATAACCTCTTGGTTGTTCAACATAGACCTCCTCAGATAATTTGCCATAGAGAAACGCAGACTTGACATCAAGCTGATATAGTGTCCAACCTCTTTGTGCAGCAATGGCCATGATCATTCTTATGGTATCTAGTCTACTCACAGGAGCAAAAACCTCATTGTAGTCAATCCCTTGCTGTTGTGAATACCCTTTTGCTACCAACCTTGCCTTGTATTTGTCTACTTGGCCTATCTCATTCAACTTGGTCTTGTAGATCCACTTGACACCTATCCTTCTTGCCCCTCTAGGTAGATCAGTCAATTCCCATGTTTTATTCTGAACAATAGAGGCCATCTCAGCATCCATAGCTTGTCTCCATTTTGCATCCTTTACAGCTATTTCGAATGTCTCAGGATCAGTTTGTATCATGTGAGTTTGTATCATGTGAGCTTCCACCTCTTCATCAGAAAGTCCCTGTCCACTTTCATAATCATTGAGATATGCTGGAGGTCTTCTAATTCTGGTCTCACCAGTATCAACTTGAGATACTCCTTGATTATTAATTCCACCAGTAGTTGTTTCCTCTGGTTCACTTTCTTCACTTTCTGATGACACATCTTGTATACCACCCCACTCCAAGTTTTCTGCTACTTCCCTTTTATGAGATGTATTCCAATCCCAGCTCTTGTCCTCTTCAAACACGACATCTTTACTCACCACAATTTTCTTGTTCACTGGATCATACAACCGAAATCCTTTAGATTCATCACTTAAGCCAAGGAAGACACACTCCTTGCTTTTATCTTCAAGTTTTGTTCTCTTAGCATCTGGTATATGAGCATGACACAGACATCCAAACACCTTCAAGTGTGCTACAGAAGGTTTGTGACCACACCAGGCCTCTTCTGGTGTCTTGTTCTTCACTGCATGCGTGGGGATCCATTTAGTATATACAGTCCAATTCAACGCCTCTGGCCACATACTCTTAGGCATTTCCTTTCCACATAGCATAGACCTAACCATATTCATGATTGTTCTATTTTTCCGTTCAGCTACTCCATTTTGTTGTGGAGTATAGGCAGTAGTTAATTGTCTCTTAATTCCTTCATCTAGGCAGTATTTATCAAATTCATTTGATGTGAATTCTCCCCCTCTATCAGTTCTTAAACATTTCAGATTCAGACCAGTTTCTTTTTCTACAAGCTTCTTAAAGCATTTAAAACTATAGAATGCCTCTGATTTTTCACTTAATAAGTATATCCAAGTTTTTCTAGAATAATCATCAATCAAACTTAGAAAATACCTCTTGTTGCTGGTTGATGTAGGAGTAATTGGGCCACAAATGTCAGCATGTACAAGTTCTAGTCTAGCTTCTGCTCTCCAAGTGCTTTTCCTTGACATAGGTTCTCTGTGTTGCTTGCCACGCAAGCAATCATTGCAGACTTTCATATCATCAGCTAATGTTGGTAATCCTTTCACCATGTTCTTGTTCTTCAATAGCTTCATGCTCTTGAGGCTTAAGTGCCCATATCTGCAGTGCCACTTATATGATTCATCATCACTAGATGTGTATAGACATGTACCTTCAATCAACTTGTGTGTCTCCACTTTGGTTCTGCCAAAACTTTAAACATTCTGTTTTTCTCCATTACTGACTTCAAAATCATTCCCTTCACCTTATGATATACCTTGCAGAAACCTTCATCAAACAACACTGCAAAGCCTCTCTCTTGGAGCTGTCCTATGCTGAGAAGGTTATTTCTAAGGTCCGGTACATAAAATACATCTGCAATTGTGTGGATTACTCCATTTATTCGAACCTTGATGTTGCCTTTACCTGCAACTGTCAATCTGCTATCATTTCCAAGCCTCACAGTCTTTTGAAAGGTCTCATCTAACTCTGAGAACCACTTCTTGTTCCCACTCATGTGGTTTGAGCATGCACTATCCATGTACCAAGTTTCCTCCCTTTTCTTTCTATCTTCCAGTCTGCAATCTTTGAAGTCGAGATACTACTTGTTTCTTCAATGAGTAATCATTAACGACATGTATTCATCTTGATCAATTTACGCAACATTTGCTTCTTTCTCCCAAGTTGGACACTCATTCTTGTAGTGTCCCAACTTACCACACTTGTAGCATTCCACTGTTTCACGATTTGATCTTCCTCGGCCTCTTCCTCTTCCTCTCGAGCCACCTCTTCCTCTTGAACCCGAGCCATAACTGCCTTTTTCTTGCACCTCAGTCTTTAAAGCTTGCTCCTCTCCCTGATTCTTGTGGAATCGAAGATAGTTTTGCTCATGAATGATCAATGAACTGTGTAGTTCATCCACAGACATTTTATCAGTATCATGAGATTCAGAAATAGAGCAGACAATATAACCATACTTTTCTGGCAGAGACCTGAGAATCTTTTCAACAATTATCACGTCTTCCATCTTCTCACCATGCATTTTCATCTTGTTTGCAATTTGCATAACCTTTGGAATGTACTCAGAAATCGTTTCATTTGATTTCATTTCAATTACTTCAAATTCCTTTCTTGCAGCTTGCAAGATTGATCGTTTCACCCTTGAGTTTCCTTGAAATTTTCTTTTCAAGGATTCCCAAATCTCCTTTGAAGTTCCCTTTTCCAGAATTGTTTCAAGAGTAGACCTATCTATTGCTTGAAACAAATAGTTCTTTGCCTTTAAATCTTTGAGCTTAGATTCTTCCAATTTCTTTCTGTTGAACCTCTGTCAACGCCGTTCCCTTTGTTGGTTCCCCAATTCCATTCTCGATTAGGTACCAATATTCCTTTGATCTCAGGAAATTCTCCATAAGCATGCTCCAATGCTCGTAATGTCCATCAAGACGAGGTATGGAAGGCTGCAAATAATTTCCCTCATTCCCATTGCCGTTCGTGTTCGCCATTGTTGTCACCTTCAAGAAGCTTGCGAGTTCTTGGTTTCGTTTCTTGTATCAGGCCCCAATGTGGAGCTCTGGTACCAATTTTGTTAGGTAAAATGTGAAGTAGAATGCAAAATCTGTCTTTCATTCATTGCTGAGTCTCTTATATATAGAGCTCTTATTACAACTCAAGCTTAACAGCTCTAACTGAAAGCTGTTATGCTGCTAAACAACTAACTAACATATTAGCAACTAATTCACCTTATTAACTACTTAACTATCCAACAATTTGGACAATGAAACATAGACAATGAGGGACAAAATATGGTGGGTCCCACACGTTATAATGGTTAATGTTTCAAAAAAGTTAGGTATCTATCCTGCTGCAATGGTTAACCTCAAAACTCCAAAAGTGGAAGCCTATTGCATTGTTAATTCATTGGAGTATCTTTTTGAGGTTAACCATTGCAGCAGGATAAATACTCAACTTTTTTGAAACATTAACCACGTTAAAATTTCAAAGTTTACTTTTTGAGGTTAACCATTGCAGCAGGATAGATACCCAACTTTTTTGAAACATTAACCATTGTAACGTGTGGGACCCACCGTATTTTGTCCCTCATTGTCCATGTCTCATTGTCCAAATAGCAGCACTGTAGTTTTGAGAAGACGTACAAATGAAAACTTCAATTTTGACTTTTTGTATCTTCTCAAAATAGGGACTATGTAAGAAGAATGGGTGTGTTTGGATGGATTATTTTTTGGAAGTGATGTAATTTTTGGGGGAAATTGTAATACTAGATCAAAATTTTGAACTAAAATATTTCAACTCCCTCCAAAAATTACATTACCCCTAAAAATTGCTTCATCCAAACATAGAGTTAGAAGTATGTTGATCAAACAACGGGTGCTTGTTAACTTCTTACAGCTAAGTGATGTAGAGAGATAATGTGATATGATATATAACAATTTCTAAAACTTAAGAGTAGTGAAAGAAGGCAACAATTTTAAGATCGAGAGGATTCAGAAAACAACATTCTCACAGTTTTGCAGAAAGCCTTTTCTTTCTTAAATAAAATAGAGTAGTAGGAAAGACCAATATTAGTAAAGCATTATTAACACAGAGGAGTTGTAGTGGTTCACCTAAAAAACCCAGGGCTACACCCACTCCTACACCCAGTGAGTATTTTCATTATTTCCTAAATAGTTTTACAACTTTTACAAGCTATCCTAGGCCAAAGTACTTAGTAGTTTCTTACACAGATCTACTGTCTACTATTGTCTCACTAGTTTTCTCTGCATAGATCTATGAAATGTAAACACCTAAGAAACTTGATAGTTTGATAGGGAAATCTAAACAATTTCTACAACACACTTGTAAATCTATGCCAAATTTAGAGGTACCTAGATACAAAGTAAAGGTTTAGGTTCTTGTGGGAATATAATAGCTTAGATACAAGAGTAGAATTATAATAGAACATAACAACAACAACAAGCTAAGAGCACCCTTATAAAAGTTCCAAGATTTGTATGTTGAGCGTCGTTGAGAGAAGGTTGGAACTTGAGAAGCTTGGCAAAATTGTAGTATACTCTCAAAAAATACTTTGAAGCCCTCCTTGAAGTACTTAAAGCCTTCTGAACCTTAAAAGAGTCGTTAGAGGTGGTCCCATGAGCCATATAGCCGTTGGTGGCTTTTTCCAGAAACGTAGATATGTTTTTCAGTACTTATACATAAAACTGTACTTGCAGCCGAGTCACAGTCTTCTCATTCCTAAAGCTTCTTGACTTGAGATTCACATGATAAATTGAAGCCTTCAAATTTTCTTTGACTTCTTGAGCTATTAGTATCGTTCATTAATGCTTCTGACTTATTTGAGAAGGCATGATCTTCTAATCTTCTCATCTTCTTAATTAATCTTGAGAAGATACATGTGTCTGTCTTCTTGAACTTGAGTAGATATTTGTGTCTGTCTTCCAGGACTTGAGAAGATACATGCATTTGTTTTCTTGACTTGATTCTTCAGTCTTCACATAAGCTCTATTCTTCAAATATGGGCTTCAAAACTTTGTTCAACCTTCTTCAAAAATGTTATATCCTAGCATATAGTCTTGTGCGAACCTCAATGTTTAGAATCTGTACTAATTTGACACTAAAGACCACTCATTAGAAAACACATAAATCAGATAACTTAAGCATCTAATAAAATAATTTGTTTACATCGAAGCTCGTCTTAAGGATGTTGCCTCAACATTGGCAACATTCTTATTGACGTGTACGAGCAAGTCATATAAGGAATGGCTGCAGTAGTATTAAAATTGGTTAGACTATTTTTGTATTGGCGATAAGGAAGTGATAATTTGTATCTCAAATATTAGATACAACTAAAACTAATATTTCTCCAAATCTCAAGATATAGATTACCTTATCTTTATCCAATAATACTAACTCCATCAAGAAGCATTTCACTAATGGAATTGGAAAATATAAAATTGATTACAAAAAATTAAAGTTCCTGCATTGGTTAGAAGGAAGAGATAATCTGCATCCCAAGGACTAGAGACAACTATAAAAAATTGCTCGAAACCTCAGGATGCAGATTATCCCATCCTCACCCAATATTCGCATTCAACAAGGTTGTATTTAATCACGATTGGCGAAAATGTTTGACATTGGTAAAAGGAAAAGGTAGTCTGCATACAATGCTGCAATTATTGTTCTATACCTCAGGATGCAGATTACCCAATCCTCACCCAATTAACCTCACTCTCCCTTTTAAGTAGTACTAGGCCATTGGGAGTGGAAGAAAGAGCACATGCATGAGCTACCAAATAATCTAAGAGGAGAGAGAATGTTTGTATTAAGTTGGTTTGAAGAGCCATGCATGATCAAAGGAATTTATAAGATTTCTACTCTACTCAATAACTAATCTTTGTTGAGATCCTTACTTTTTGCATGAGATAATGATGGTTTTTTCTTTGACTGTAGATCACTTGTTCATGGCATATGTGCTCTTGAAGCTTAGCATCTTGTAACATAAGATTCTGTTGTCATGCATCCCATCCCTTAATAAGGCTTTCATTTGAACATGACAGGCAGACAGCTGGTGTTAAAGATCATATCCCTCTTGTAGCTTAACTAGAGTGTCAATATTTCTCATGTTTACCGAGAAGCTAATATGGTGGCCTATGGGTTAGCTTCTCTTGGCTTCGAACATAGGGATGGGCTAGTTAGGAATAGGGGCACACCTACATATGGTTCAGCGTGTGCAGCGGCACACCCCCAAATTTTAAATTTTGCACTGATTTTTTTATAAAAAATATATTTTGACACCTCGAATTTTGTTATTTTACACATTCTGCTCTTATTTTTCTCTTTTTATTCCTAACTACTCTTTCCTATCGTAGCTGCAGGGGTGGTTGGTAGTATAACTATGTGTAGTTTTGACAATCTCAAAAATAATTATGTATTTGAATAATTAGGTATATTTTATATGTAACTATCACAATAACAATAATTTGGTGTTTAGCTACCCCAATTGTCTAAGGAGATAAAAAAGCAATAACAAATCCATTAGTTTAAGTCTCATTAGTCTATTATTATCGCAAACAAATATAGTGATTTTTGTTAACTTGGTGATTTTAGTCCTTCTTTTAATTTTGACAATTTTAGTCCCCATTTTTTTTAATTTGGCAATTTTTTCCTCAAAATCATGTATTAGTTGCACTTTTTGTCCTCAAAAATTTTGAATTTTGGGAAATTGGGGGATTTAAAATTGCACAATCCATGGTTTTTAATTAACAACCAAAAGTGAAATAAAAAATCACAACGACCAAAATTAGTAAATTAGAAGTGTAAAATATGTTTAATTGGTATACACCATTGATGTAAAAGCTTTTTAAGGTAGGTGAGATAAAGTCAAACTTTTTTTATGATGTGTTGTTTCGATTTCATATGGAAGAGCATGTGTGATTCATGTAAAATCCATTTCAATCAAATGCAGAAGCTACAGTTAGCTGCTTCTGCTAAAATGGATTTTAGAAGTCAAAATCGATTTACTGGTCGACTACCCAACACTACGCCAGCGTATTAGGATTTGCAGCGTTTTTTTTGGGCATTGGTAGCGTTTTAAAACGCTAGAGAAGTTGGCGCTACTAATGCGTACACCCCATTAGTAGCGTTTTAAAAAACGCTAGCCATTGACCCAGCGTGTTTTAGACATACGTAGCATTTTATATAAAACGCTAGCCATTGACCCAGCGCCTTTTTACAATTCCTAGCGTTTTCTATAAAACGCTAGGGATCTCATAGCTCCTTTTTACTACCATTCCTAGCGTTTTAAATAAAAACGCTAGGGATGCTATAGCACCTTTTTACTACCATTCCTAGCATTTTATGTAAAAACGCTAGGGATGCTATAGCACCTTTTTACTACCATTCCTAGCGTTTTATGTAAAACGCTAGGGATGCTATAGCACCTTTTATTAGCATTCCTAGCGTTTCAGAAAGCGCTAGGGATCCTCTAGCTCCTCTTTACAATTCCTAGCGTTTTATCTATAAAACGCTAGGTATTGAATGAATTTTTTAACTTAATTTCTAGCGTTTTCACTCTAAAACGCTACCTATTGACTGAATTTTTTTTTAAATATTTTTTTTATTTTGGTTTGTTCTCCATTTTAATTACAACCTATAAATTCATTCCCTTCCAACAAAATTCAGAAAATACATTCCAATCCAATATCATTCAAACAAAATTCAGTCAACAAAATTCATCAAATATTTCCAATCCAATATCATTCTAAGAAGTACTTACAACATAATATAAATCCAATATATACAACATATATAATAACTAAACTATTATGAATCTCAAAACTTGCTATAAAAATCTAGAAACAAAATTGCACCACTCCCCCCTTACTGTTGTAAGTTGTTCAGCAGAGTAATTCTGGATGTGTTTACAATTTGGGAAAATCTTGAAAAATAAAATGAAATAAAATTAGAATTAAAATGTTTATTAAATGTGAGTAAGTATTATAATATCAATATAAAAAAGAAATCTAAGTAGTTACCTTGGTTGGGATTGCTACTCTGTCGTGAGTGATAATCTCTCTCATATACCTCATAACGTAGTACCCACAATCATTGTTATTTGGTTGTTTAGGACACTACAAAGCAAAAGATTAATTAATTGTCACATTTTTATGACCAAAAATTCAATTAAAATTATAAGAATGATTCTTAAAAAACTTACAGATTATGGGTAGCCATCTTGTTTTACTAAGTAGATAATCCCAAGTATTGTTTCAAAGCATCACTGTAACATCATACATATATATATATATATATATATATATATATATATATATATATATATATATATATATATATATATATATATATATATATATATAACGTTAAGTTGAACAAAATACATATATTAAATTATACAAAATGAGAGGGTTACACATACACACCTCTCAACTATCTGTACGAAGTCTACGTAGACTTTGTAATGGCCTTGAAGTGAATCCAGATAGTAGACAACATTTTGCTTAGGGTTTATTGCAAAGAGTACCCAATGTTGCCTGCAAGTAAATGAATCACAAATGAGTACACATTTACACTATAATACAATCCTCAAAATAATTAAACAAGTGATTGAAGACTAAATTTCTCACCCATTATTGAGTGGTGCCAAAAATAAAGATTTGTCCTTCAAATGCTTGGCATCCATGAAGCGTGCAAGGATATAACTTTCTATTTGACTCTTCATAGCCATAATACGTTCATCTGTATTACCTCGGTGAAACACAACGATACACTCTGGACACAAGAAGAAAAACTTCTGTGTCCGTTGCGAAGGGACCAGAAAATGATTGTACAAAAACCTATAAATAATATATATACAACTTTGGATCCTCATATATATACTCTAATATATACTCTAATATAAACAACTATTGTGTACAAATAATTTAATACATACCTCACGGTATACTCTAATATCGTGGCAAAGTGGCCCAATCCATTTCAACTACTGACTTTCGGATCCTCCATGTTGATCATTATCAATCTGTTCCGATCCACAATGTTATTATCGGCGGTAACATAATATGGTCGTCGGGCTTCATTTTTTGAGTGATGTGGACCTTTAGAGAATCGATGAACTTACGGAATTCATCATTGGGAGATTGAACAACATGTTGGGTGGTGTATAGAAGTAGATGGTCGGGAGAGTTTGATAGTGGAAGGGAAGGTCGGGACACTTTTATGGAAGGGGAAGGTCGGGACACTTGGGGTACCTAGTATATATTAAAAAAATGATTAATTAGTTAGTTAACACACATTATATATAACAATGAGTCATTAACTTATTAACAAAAATATTGTCACTTACAACGACAAGTTGTTCAGGCCATGCCACAAAAGTACTAAGTGCTTGATCCACAGTAAATATATCCGCATTAACAATTGGAGCAGGCAATGAGTGCGAGACCCTCTATTGAATAGTCTACCCTAACTCTCAAATGGTTTTGGGCATGGGTAAATTGTGCAATCGTGGCACTCAATTGGTTACATATCATGCCCACCGCAACCTTTCGATGTGGGTTTGCAATATATAGCTCACATTCACGATATATGCTAAATCAATTATAAAGAAAAATAAATATACATGATAATTTTATCAAATACATATGTACAAAAAATAGATCGAGTAATAATAAATACCGTGTTGAAGGGATGGTGCGGCTATCTCTCGTGCGCTATGGGAAGTGCGGCGGGTGATATAGGTTCAACAGGGGGTGGTGCAGCAGGGGATGGTGCACCAATCCTTTGTGCTAAGAGTTGCTTATACATCTTACTCTCTTCCATTAATACACCAACATTCTTGGATAGCTCGTCATACTTTGCCGCCATGACTTTACAATCCCCGCACCCCCTGCTTTGGCTCTTTGGCCCAAACACAGTTGTAGGAGGAATCCCATATCCATAACCTCTTATCCGACCACTGTCTCTCTTCCCTTCCCAAGGCACGAGCAAGGACATCTTGTTGACCATCACAATCTGTTAAATCTCCTTGTGATACAGATTGTGATATGCTTTGCTGATGCACAAACATAAGTAACGGATAAAATTAATAAACAAGTGTCAAAGAAATTTAATCGACAATAAAAAATATGTCCACGTGTCAAAAAAAATCGAGTAACGGATAAAAATAATAAACAAGTGTCAAAGAAATTTAATCGACAATAAAAATATGTTCACGTGTCAAAAAAATCGAGTAACGGATTAAAAAAATATAGTCAGACACAAATTCCAACTTGGTAGGAATCATAAAATTAAAATTACAATACATGAATTTTGGAATACTTACAATTTTGTCCTTGACCTCCTTAGTTTTCGGATCCACAATCTCCCCATCCTTGTTTTGTCGGGCCTCTAACCAGACAGTACAACGATCAAGGGATTCTTGAGTTGGATCTTTCCCCTCTTGCAGTAACTATTTAAGTTTAATAATTGTTAATCAACTGTAAATTAAAAGATTCATTAAATCATAATAAATTAAACTAATTGTGTCTTACCAATCTTTCTTCAAGAATTTGATATCCACTTGAACCTCCTCTATAAAAGGGTACTGGATTAGAAGCTCTCACTTTATTGGCTTTGCTTTTTTCTATTTAAAAACATAAGTATACATTAATGAATGATATCTTGTTGTGAAATATATATATATATATATATATATATATATATATATATATATATATATATATATATATATATATATATATATATATAACTTAAATAATTAATATACTAACCAGGAAATCCGGATCTGTAGTGCGTATATGTACAAATTTGGTCCAATCCTCCTTAGTTATAATTAGGCATACAATCTTTGGAGGCTCTGTCCGATGGTCCCATCAGGATGTTTGAATACTTTTTCCCCACATCGATTCTATATGCCCGATGCAACCTTCCCGCTTCCTTGAGTATCCAATCTCTTGGGCATCATCGACATCAAAGTGTTTCTACTTATACATAAAAATGGATTAAATAAATATAACTAAAAATCACTAAATAAGATTATTAAAGAGGTCTAAAATTATATACTGTATTAAGGACCAAAAATCATCTTTCAGTTTTAGGCAAAACACTATTATCTTTCTCATTCCAACTTTTAATTGAAATTGGAAAGATTTGCTTCACCTTAGTACCAATAAAGCTAATTAAATTTGTGCCGTTGTCTCCAATTGGCAAACCTTTAACACTCCATCGGACCTTAAATAATTAAATCATTAAATAATTAGATAACTTGGAAAGGTAGAAAACAACATTAATAATTAGTAATTAACTTACCTTATATTTCTCGTGTCCTTTACTTATCCGATGGACGATATTCTTTTCGATGTAATTCCTCGGGAGTGAACTTCTTTGTGTTTCTATCACCTCCATCACCACCCTGACTACTCTCATGATCACTATGTGATGCCATCTCACTTGCAATGACCCAAATGAAATAGACTCAGTGAGTTTTAGCTTTCTAATTGTTTAGAACCAACAAACACTTAACAAAATATAGAAGAAGCCATGCACTAAGTAACAGTGAAAGCCATGCACTAAGTATATAACCTAGAGTAAACATACATAGGAAAGCAATGCACTAAGTATATAACCTAGAGTAAACATATATAGGAAAGCCATGCACTAAGTATATAACCTAGAGTAAACATATATATGAAAGCCATGCACTAAACAGAGAAAGCCATGCATGCACTAGGAAAGCCATGCACTAGGAAAGCCATGCTATCTAAGTTAATAATGCTATCTAAGCCAGACTAATCTAACAACTAATTAAATATAACATTGAGCTAAGTAACAGAGAAAGCCATACAAAAGATACATAACAAACCATAAAAAAACCAGTGAGAGTATGTGCAGAAATACCTTTTGAAAGGGAGAGAGAGTGCAGAAAAAGGAAACAAATGGGTGCTTGCTGCGTGGTAAGATAGCACCAAGGAGAGAGAGGATGAACGAAGAGGATGGGTTTCTGCGTTTACGTTTCTGGGTAGCGCGTTTATGGGTTTCTCGGATGATTGAAGAATCACGTGGAGTGTGGGTTGTTCGCAAGGGATGAACGAAGAGGATGAACGAAGAGGATGGGTCGTTTGGTTTGCTTGGGTCTCACACAGAAGGGATGAACGCAGAGGTTTCTGGGTTTTCGCTGGGTTTTCGCAAGAGAGGAGTTAGGTAGATGAAGAGACAGCGTGAGTGTGTGTGAGAGAGATGATGAGAGAGCGCCTTGTAAAATTTTTTTAATAGCATCCCTAGCGTTTTTACATAAAACGCTAGGGATGCTATAGCGCCTCTTTACAATTCCTAGCGTTTTACAGAAACGCTAGGGATGCTATTAAAATTTTTACTACCATTCCTAGCGTTTTATGTAAAAACGCTAGGGATGCTATAGCGCCTTTTTACAATTCCTAGCGTTTTCTGTAAAACGCTAGGGATGCTATAGCACCTTTTTACTACCATTCCTAGCGTTTTATGTAAAAACGCTAGGGATGCTATAGCACCTTTTTACTACCATTCCTAGCGTTTTCTGTAAAACGCTAGGGATCCTCTAGCTCCTCTTTACAATTCCTAGCGTTTTCTATAAAACGCTAGGAATTGAATGATTTTTTTAATTTTATTTCTAGCGTTTTATCTTTAAAACGCTATGTATTGATTGATTTTTTTAAATATTTTTTTATTTTTGTTTATTCTCCCTTTTAATTACAACCTATTAATTCATTCCCTTCCAACAAAATTCATCAAATATCATTCCAACAAAATTCAGCCAATATATCATTACAATCCAATATATAGATACACACACATATGTACATATCACCAAAAGACCATATTAAACTAACAATTACTTACAACATAATTAATATATATCCAAATCATACAACATAATAAGTAACTTACATTATGAAACTCAAAAGTAGCTACAAATTAAAGCTAGAAACATATATAACAGCACAACCCTCAATGACTATTGTCTTGACCACTAGATCTCATGATCACTAAGTGATGCCATCTGACCTGCAATATAACATAATCCATGTTATTGTTAAATTTACAAAAACAATATAATAATTATCTATTAATAAAAAATAACGAGATATCATTAAGTCTATATTACCTTTTCCTTTTCCTAGATAAAATTTTGTTTGCAATTCGCGTCTTGGTATTTTTTTTTCCGACGAATAGTAATTCCATCATTATGATCTTTTCTAAAATATACAACATCCTCTATAGAAGTATTTTCCCCTATTATTGGTTCTGATGTTCTGAAGAAAGGGTCGTCCTCAACACCAACATCATCGGGTGCTTCATCATCATCGTTGTTATACACAAATTTTTTGTCATCAATAAAACAATAGACCAATTGATATTAATCGGATCGGTGACATAAAACACTTGTTGAGCTTGCGATGCTAAAATAAAAGGTTCATCTTTATATCCTAACTTGTTGAAATTCACCCGCATGAACCCTAATTCATCAATCTCGTATAAGATTATTGTCAACCCATTCACATTTGAACACAGGCTCTGAAACATATTGTAATCCAACTCCCATATGTGTTCAATGAAGCCAAAGTAAGACATATTCGCATATATGGGATTTCTATCTTTGCTTTGGATGCATGCATAGAATGAGCTACAAGAGTCACCCCACTATTTTGCATTTTACTCGATCATCTTGTTCTTTTGTATAGAAAGTGCACTCGTTCATTAGATAGCTGTTGTAAGAGAAGACATGTATATTTGGACCTTTTGCTAGCCATCTCAATCTTTTTGAAATCGAAGTAGGATTCGAAACACACTCACCATCAATGTGATGTTTTAGCCACGCTATGAAACTCCTATTGTGTTCTTTTGCTAACCAAACTTGCTTCTTTCCCGGGAATTGACTCTTAAGAATCTCCTTGTGCTTGGTAACATATGAATCAACCTCAATATCATTGTGAAGAACGTACAAGTGTGCTTGCTCTACTTCTTTCCTTGATACCATCACTATTTTAGTTCCTGTCATCCCTTTACTAATCCTTCCTACATGACGAGACCTTGGCAGTCCCACAGAATATTCAAGACTAGATAGATAGCCCGTGCAAAACTCAATAGCCTCTTCAACTATGTAGCGCTCAACAATACAACCCTCAAGTCGTGATCGATTTTTCACATATCCTTTTAATATCTTCATGTAACGCTCAAACGGATACATCCATCTCATGTAACATGGGCCACACAATTGTGTCTCTCTAAACGGATGAACTATTAGATGAATCATTATGTCAAAAAGGAAGGTGGGAAATACATCTCAAGCTCACACAAAGTGTGATGTAATTTCTCTTTGCAATGTTGGCAACTTTCCAGGTCAATCACTCTACTACAAATCGCCTTAAAGAATAAACAAAGTTTGGTTAAGGTCTGACGCACTTTCTTAGGCAAAATGGATCGTATACCAATGGGTAGCAAATGCTCCATGAGAACATGACAATCGTGGGAATTTAGAGACTTTAACTTGAGGTCTTTAATCGATACAAGAGTCGCCACATTTGAAGAGTATCCTCCGGAACTTTAACTCCATGAAGAAACTCACAAAAGAGCATCTTCTCCTTTCTAGATAGAGTATGAGTGCCGGAGGTAGATATGTACGTGTACCCTTCTTTACCGGACCCAATTCGGGTCTCAAACCCATACTAACCAAATCCAACCTTGAGTTGATGGTATCTTTAGTCTTACCCGGCATATTGAGTAAGGTACCAATGACACTTTCGAAGACATTCTTTTCAACATGCATCACATCAATGAAATGCCTTACATATAATGACTTCCAAAGATGGCAACTCAAAGAAAATCGACTTTTTCTTCCACCCCGTTTGGCAATCTCTCCCGCAAAAGGCTTCCCAAATTTAATGTTCAAATCTTCCACCTTTTCAAACACATTCGCGTCAAAGGCGGGGAGCTCTACGTGTTTCTGTATTCCCATCAAATGCCTTTCTCCACAATCGATAGTGATGAGTTGATGGCAAAAATCTACGATGACCAAGATAGATATTCTTCTTACCATGTTCCAACCACATCCAATCTGTGTTATCTTCACATATAGGGCATGCACAAAGTGCCCTTTGTTCTGTACCGAGATAGATTGCCGTATGCAGAAAGTCGTTAATTGTGCCAAAGATCATAGCCCTCGTGGTGAAACTTTCTTCTCTCGAACCCATCATACACTCTACCCCGTCTCCCACATTTGCTTCAAGTCTTCAATTAAAGGAGCCAAGTATACATCAATATCATTTCTCGGTTGTTTGGGCCGAGAAATTAACAAAACGACAAAGATATATTTGCGTTTCATGCAAAGCCACGCGTGTAAGTTATAAATCGCCAAAATCACGGGTCATGTCTTGTGGGAGCTACTCTGGATACCGTGCGGGTTAAATCCATCGCCAGACAATGCAAGGCGCGAGGTTTCTCGGGTCATCCCCGAAATTAGGATACTCAATATTGATTTTTTCCATTGCGGAGAATCTGCCGGGTGTCGTAGCATACCATCTTTAATCCTTTCATCCTCATGCCATGTCAGTGTGTTTTGCATCTTTCGAACTACGATACATGCGCCTAAATCGAGGAATTATAGGAAAATACCACAACACCTTTTGTAGAGCGGACTCTTTCTTCTTTATCGCGGTGCATTACATTTAGGACACGACTTTAACAACGCATGTTCATTCCGAAATAAAATGCAATCATTCGGACAAGCGTGTATCTTCTCATAGTTCAAGCCAATAGACCCCAACATTTGCTTTGCATCATACGTCCGAGAAGGAAACACATTATCATTCGCAACATTTCTTTCGTAAGAGAGTAAATCGGTAAAGCTCTTATCCGTCCATCCGTGGCGAGTTTTCAAGTTATACAACTTGATCACGACCAATAATTTTGTGAATTCATTACAACCCGCATACAATGGTGTCTCTCGCATCGGTTATCAACTTCTCATACATTTCGGGACAATCATTAAGATCCTCTTCAACCACCTTTGCCATCTCTTCAAATTCGTTCGCATCAAATGAATGTGTTCGGTGTCAACCGGGCGGCGCATATCTCTTACTAATATCATTCATATTTGAAGATTCACCTTTTTTCTCCGTGCATTATCCAACAAGTGCAACTTTGATCAATTCCATTCGCCTTTAAATGTCGTGTCAACTCCTCTGCAAAGAATCGATTTTACATAACAACACCTTAAACAAGGACATTTCATACCACTAGAAGTCCCTAAACGTTCAACAAAGACAAACTCACAAAATAATCCACTCCAGCGGCATACTCCTTGGACAGACGATTGGCAGACATCCAATTTCTATCCATAATTGCCAAATATTTATAATAAAATCCTGAGAAGAGAACTTTAACATATGACCCATCAAGCAATTCGAATATAATGAAGAATCAATTCATATAAAAAAACAAACAAAATTTCCTCTTTTAAATTTTTTCAATTCCACTCCTTATTTTCCCAAGCTATATCTATATCATATTCTATTTCTATTCTCGGTCCTTTGGTCAAGACAAAGGAACCATATAGTCTAGTCTTCCAAATAATTAATTTATGTGTAACAAGAAGAGGCTAGTGGTGAAAAAAAAGAAGAAGAGTCTAGTGTGCACAAGTGACAAAACTAATATATTTCTAAACTAGAACCCACAATTAATATCTAACAAGAAGCAGAGAAAGGCAGTAAAACTCACCAATGTTGTGCGAGTGAGAGAGATGATGTTCACCGAGAGAGATGATTTTCGTTGAGAGAGATGATGTTAATTTGAGTTAGGGTGTTAGGGTTTTTGCGTTTACGGGTGAGTGATTTTGCGTTTCGGGTAAGAGTGTTATTTGAAAGAGGAAGTAGCTCAATGGGAAACAAAAAAATTATTTAACCATACCTAGCGTTTTCTAAAAACACTAGGGATCTATCTAGCGTGTTTTCTAAATACCTAGTGTTTTGAATAAAAGCGCTAGGGATGCTGTCTAGAGTGTTTACTAAATACCTAGCGTTTTATAAAAACGCTAGGATCTATCTAGCGTGTTTTCTAATTGGCTAGCATTTTGAATAAAAGCGCTAGGGATCTGTCTAGCGTGTTTTCTAAATAGCTAGCGCTTTCTAAAAAACGCTAGGGATCTATCTAGCGTGTTTTCTAATTGGCTAGCGTTTTGAATAAAAGCGCTAGGGATCTGTCTAGCGTGTTTTCTAATTTGCTAGCGTTTTGAGTAAAAGCGCTAGGGATCTGTCTAGCGTGTTACCTAATAGGTAGCGTTTTACTTTAAAACGCTACTAATGGTGTAGCGTGTTATTAAAATGGGTAGCGTTTTTTTATAAACGCTACTAAAGGTGGCGATCTCTTTTTACAATTCTGGCGTAGTGCAAACACCCTAAAACAATAGCAGAATCACGAAAGTAAGCTCAAAATCGATTTTAGGCTCTCTCAACGCCAAACCAAACGAGTGCTAAAAAGGTTTTCCACCACACCCAATACTCAAACTCAATACCTTATATATATCTCGACTGTTTAATCATGATGAGATCGAATATCACACGACCCAACTGTTTGATATCTCCTTTGTTGGATTTTGCTTAATTTATATACAACAATTATATTAGTTGATGTAAATGTAAACGGATATTATTACATTTACAAGCCATGCAAAACGTCCATGCTTCAATGAAGAGAGAGTAGTGGAGCTAGAGAAATGGGAATATGCTTTCTTATTGTGGAAACTAGTAATTGGCAGAAAATTGGGTCCTATACTCTGGTATGTATGCCTACTTAGTTTTATGTTCACATCATTTTTTGCTTATCCTTAACAAAATGGTATCTGTACCTTTTGTATCAACATCAAGAATGATTTATTGCTTAGCCTGATTTATTGCTTAGCCTGATTTATTCTTGATGTTGATAAAACTTTGTTGATAAATCAGGCTAAGCAAAAAAGATGTATATTTTATCGAATTGATTTGCACACTCTCAAAAATAAAACTCTTCACAATTGTTTTATCGAATTGTATTTTGTCCCCGTTGAGTTTTAAATTTTTAACTTAGATCTTTCAGTTTTTTTATTTTAACAATTAAATAAACTCTAAACTCTTAATTTAATTCTCGAACTTAAAACACTCTGTTCTACATTATCTCTAAACTATATGAGAATAGAAAATAGTTACTAAAAACTTGTGAAATTTTAGCAAATTGTCTCATTAGTCTCTTTAAAATGACTACTTATAAAATTTTAGGATTTAATTTGATTGATGTTACAAATTTTTCTTGACTACTTACTATTTTTATATACTTTAGGGACGATCAGATATATATATATATATATATATATATATATATATATATATATATATATATATATACACACACTAAATTGATGATTTATTCTTAAATAAAGTTGTAGTTAAATAAGTTGATTTCTTAATTTTAGTGAATCAAGTGAGGATTTACTAATGGTATTAATGAGCACGCGTGTAAGCTAGAGTAGCTTCTTTCTTTCTTTACGGTCCTATATTCTGTTGTTATGTATGCCTATTTTGCTTATCCTTAAGGACCTTAACAAAGTGGTATCCTATACTTTATGAATCAAAATCAAGAATAACATTCGTATATATGGTCCTCATCTACAGCACACGATCACTAGTGGAAAATATGGATTTTACATCAGCAATTAATAACGGTTCACACTATAACCGATATGAAAAAAGAGGCGGTGGCATTTTTGAAATTATGAGCAAATTATCTATATCGGTTCCTATTTTAACCGATATGAAAACTCTATTTTACTCTAATCCATATCGGCTCCTATTCAAACCGATATGGAAACTCGATTTTACCCTTAAAATTTTATCACCCACGCTCGATCGTTCACAAAATAATGAAAGGACCTTTGCCCTACTCTCGCGTTCACTCTCCCTCCTCACCTTCTCGCGTTCACTCTCCCTCCTCACCTTCTCGCGTTCACTCTCCCTCCTCACCTTCTCGCGCCGTCCTCACGTTCGTTGCCCTCTCCCTCGCCGTCTCGCCTGCTCTCCTTCTCGCGTTTACAGTCACTCACTCTCCTTCCCACTTTTGCTTTCGTTCGCACCCAGGTAATCCTTTCCCTTCTTGCGGTTCCTCTTCCCACTCCTCTTGTGGTACCTCTTCTCTTGTTGTACCTGTTATTTCAGTTTTGCTTAGTTTATTATCTTTGTTTTTGTTGCTGGTTCCCCTTCTAGCTTAGTGTACACCAAAAAATTAGGTTAAATTTATTTGATTAAAAAATGTTGCTTGTTCTGAGTGCTTTATGGTTAATGAAGGTTGGTGGTTCTTCTTTATTTTGGTCGGTGGAATTGAAACAGGTAGAATAATAGGGAAAATACGGAAACAATTTTCAAATGCGATTTGGGATTTTTTCGGTATTTTTGTTTTGATAACAGGTGTGTGGTTGAGTAGATAGTAACCTCGTAGCAAGCTTGAAGCGTATTATAGAATTTTGTGCACCTGGCTTTGCAGGGTCTTTGCCTTCAGATTTCAAAGAATCTAAAGAAACGAACCAAGAACGAAATGGAGGTTGGTGAGGATTCTGCAAGATCGAGCAGTAAGTTAATGCATTCCTCAATTACCACATCTAATTTACGAAATGGAGGTGGAATTGCAGGGTCTAGATCGCGGTCGCGGATGTTTTTTTTGTTCTTCAAATTTTGATGATTTTATGTGTCTCTTGTTTAGACTGCATTGGTCTGAATATTGCTGTTAACTAGCTTATCAATGTTAACTATGCACTCACTTCAAGTGTTTAGCAGCTTGGGAAATAGAATATGCTAATGTAGTGTACTTTTGTCATTTGTTCATAGATGGATAGGGCTTCAATACTTGGGGATGCTGTTGACTACTTGAAGGAGCTCTTTGCGGCGGATTAATGATCTTCATAACGAGTGGAATCAACTCCCACGGCTCATTGTTGACACCTTCTTCAAGCATTCACCCGTTGACACCTACTCCACCGACCCTTCCCCTGCCGAGTCAAAGAGGATCTGTATCCGGTACCTTGCTAAGCCCCAAGAACCAATCGCAAAGGTAATTTTTGTTTGCATTAATGCAATTTGTTGTTAGACTTTCAAAGTTGTTGCTTGTTACTTGCGGACCATATATGTTATTGTCACAACTGCGTTCAGAGACCAGTAACATGGCGAACAAGTGTACATGGATGCAAATTTGGTGGTGATTTTTGCATCGAACTTGAATGAATGTTGCTTTCCTTTTTTTAATGCATGAATAACATTATGTAATGATCCACCGCCAAAAATATCGATGCGCCTTTGAAAGGTTTTTTGCTTTTGGAGCTTTGATACGTTGATAGAAGCCTCATATTTTATTAAGAAAACGTTTGGGATAAACCCCAATTACAAATGTAGAACACCGCATAACTTCGAGTGTCTGCAAAGCTCCCGCCCAAAGGCCTCATTCTCTCTCAAATGACTAGATAACCTCCTTTGCTTTACCTCCTCTTATTTATATACATTGTCATATCTTAATCTCTCCGACTATCATCAACCGACTAACTAGTGTGATATCTATTTTTTTTGCTTACTGATTTTATTTGTGTGGTAATTGAGGAATGCATTAACTTAGTGTGAGTGCATCAAAATGTCGAAAAGGATCACTAAGATATTGGCTATCAGCAGGACACAGTGATTTTGAGATCTTTCCATCTGTTTGTCACAAATCAAGTCTTTATCACGATGATTAGTGATTATTTGATGGACTTTGGTTAGGTTATTATCGAAATCAATCTGTTATTGTTGGTGTTATTGATGTTTTTTTGATAAGCATTGATTTGGTATTCATAGATTAGCTGTTTGTTGCGTTGAAAATTTTGTGTGATTTTTGGAAAAAATATTGTATTCTTTTGATAAGCATTGATTTGGTATTCATAGATTAGTTTTTATTGGAGAAGCTCTGTTTTCCAAATTCTGCATCGGAAGGAATCCAAATTCCTCCACTTTTGCCAATTTGGCCAATTTGTTTTGCCGCAAAACTTCACTTTGCATTTTACAAGAGTTGTTTTATAAACTAATTTTAATTCAGAAGTTCTCATGAGCTAGTAGTCAATCCTTTGTTTTTTTACCCCTTTACTTCATTCAAGTAATGTTAATCAAGCTCTTTTCATTGTCAAAGAGTGCTTAATGCTAGCATACTACTAATGGTATTGATATGGCCTCTTTTATGTCATAAATATGGCACAAGTTCATGCCACTTCTAAGTGCCAAGTTGATCCAAATAGATTTACCAATAATATGGGATGAATTTTCCTATTAACCGTGTCATTCCCATATTCTGCTTGACTGTGCATCGGTTCATGTTCTCTTTTGCTTTTCCTTTATTTTGGAGACAGCATTACAGATGCATAGTTCATGAAGATTAGATTCATATGCTGTCATCTCCTTATATTTTATTCTTTATTTCTAAATACTTGAACTTTAATTTAACTATGAAACTACTCATTTTCTGCTTTTGGTCATTCCCATATTCAGAGGCAAGGAGGAGAAAATGGCTCGAGGCTAACCTGAATCGCCCAACAACGATAGTCCTGTAATTTTTGACACCTCCATCGCACCTTGGTGGGCATGGGTAAAAGGTTCCATCTCCCGAATTTGAACTACTTAATGGTAAGTTCTTTGCATTCTAAAATGAATCAAGAGAATAAAGATTTTTGTTTCTTCAATGAGAGTAGAAAAATCAACTTTGCTTACTTTTCTTCTTGAGTATCATGCGTGTCGTGCGATGATGATAGGATTCTTTATGGCATATTTTGTTGATAGCTTGACAGAGTAGGTCTAGTTGATCAAATGGGAAACTTTTTCTGCAAAACTCTTCTGTTCATAGCAGTATCGGGAGTACTTCTCATCCGAAAGAACGAGGATCTTGACAAGCAATGGCAAGCAACTTGGCAAGATGAGAACTCCAGCACTTCCAAAAAAGAGTAGTGGTATAGGTGTTTTGTAGTTCTCTCGCACTACCTATACATCTCTTAAAATATAGTGATTTATAATTAATCTTGCTAGTGCAGAAACAAGACATGAATATGAATATGGATATTGTGTGTATTAGATTCGTTTTTTGTATTTGGATATGGATATTGAGTATAATTTGAGATCTTTGTATTTTTATATAAATATTGAATTTGTTGTGATTTTGTTGTTTGCTGTATATCCAATTGAGGAATTTTTTCTTTTTTTTTTTTAAAAAAAAAAGTCTTTTCATATCGGTTCCTTTAAATAACCGATATAAAAGTGATTTTCAATATCGGTTCAACTAAGAAACCGATATAAAAAGCGTTTTATATGTTTAAAAATCGACTTTCCATAACTGGTTCTCACTGGAACCGATATAAAAACATTTTCCATATCGGTTCTTTAACCGATATAGAAAGTGTCCTTTTTAATATCCCTTTACCTATATATCGGTTTTGGGCCGATATGAAAAGTTCTTTAACCGAGATATAAAAGTTTTTTTCTAGTAGTGGATCTACAACAAATAATGGACCAATACTTTGCAAGAGATAACATTAACATAACATGCACATATGCAGCGCTTTTGTTGCCACTTGCCAAGAAGCAAATATTCAAATTTGCTATTTGTTGCATGCAGCTTAAAAGCTTGATGTAGCTAGCCCCTCTTAGCATCTACTGTTACGTAAGCTAGCTAGTAACCGAAAGTGCAAACTTCAAAGGATTACGGTTCATATGATTCGTTTTTCTTGCTTTGTCTACATCCTCGGTCCAAGATATCAATATCAATCTATGATCAAAACAAAAAGGAAGATTCACATTTTCTTGAAACTTTGATTTCCCCATTATTATTACTTTATTATTCCTGATCATGATAAAGACAACATAGGTCTTTTTGAGCAACAATATCTATGTCACGAACCACTTATTGTTTGTAGTTCAGACAAAAAAATTGAAGAGATGTCTCTTACAATATGAGTGGGTCTAACTCAACCCTACAAAATCGACTCGTATAGTGAGAGACGTTTCCTACTTATATATTCTTTTCCAGGTCAAATCACATCTGATATAAGACTCGGATGGATCCCAGTGTCTTTATTATGAGTGGCATGTGGCTCATCTTCTGTGTATTAGTCGAATGTAGTAGATCAATATGTGTTTCCTAGCAGGGGCGGATCCAGGATTTTTAAATAGGGTGTTCATTTTCCTTCAAAGATTTAACAATTGTACGATGTTTCAAAGAAAAACAACAATAAAGTAATATTTTAAAGGAAATCAACGATAAAGTAATGTTCCAAAATAAAGTACATTTTAATCCAAGTCTAATTGAATTTTCCTCTTTCTCATAGCTTGGAAGCGTTTGATGATATCTAAATCATCGACTGTGCTAAAAAATCATTCTCCACAAATGTCACCAAACAAACATTAAGCTAGGGGTTGGACATCCTATTTCTCAACTCATCATTCACATACTTCATTCCTGAAAATACTCGCTCAACCGTTGCAGTTGCCACCGGTAAAGATAAAGCTAATTTCAGAAGTCTATACACAAACTTGTATAGGTCTTGTTCTTTTTTGTTTGCATAAGAGTCTTAGAAAGATCTGAAGTTTTCATTTCTCTACATTGAACTGTATTATATAACAATTATTGATTGGATAGTAGATGAATAAAATAACAAATATAACCAAAATTATAATAATTTTTCTACCATAGGATAAGTTCTCAGAAGCAATTTACCAAACACAAAGTATTCACAAGCAATTTGGCAGAAGGATAAGATACATATGTTTCGGTCTTTGCCAATGATAATACAAGCTGTTTGATAATATGCCAAAATTAGAAACAGAAACGAACAGGAAAACTTACGTGAGAAGAAGAAAAGAAATAGAGACGCGTGCGTGATAGAGGAGAAGAAGAAACATAACTGAAAATGGTTGGTAGAGGAGGAGGAGGAGAAGAAGAAGACGAAGAAGAAGAAGAAGAAGAAGAAGAAGAAGAGCGTGAGTCGTAGAAAGAAGAAGAGCGTGCGTTTTACAAGAAAAAGAAAAAGAGGAAAAAAATAAGAACCTAAGTCTTTGAGAATATCTAGTTTAAGAAGAAAAAAAACTCTATTAGTGTGTTCCTTTAGATTCAAACCCATGACCTCTTGTATAAAATTTGGGGGTATTACCACTAAGCCCAGGATGTTTAGGTGTTCCTAGAAATACCAGGAACACCCTATAGATCCGCCACTGCTTCCTAGCTTGTGTATTTTTGTTGTTTGTTTTCTTCCCTTCTCGGTTCCTTCCTTTCATGTGGTTGTCTTGTGGCCCTTGAGAGTGATGTGCCTTCTCTTTGTATTCGGGACGATGTACCCATTGTGCTTCTCTTGAATATACTGATTCTTTTGCCTTTAAAAAAAAACATCTGATATAAGACTCTTAACACCAACCCCCTCACGCCTATAGGAGTACTAAATAAATCATAGCCGTTAGTATTAACATCACAGTAAATAGCAAACAATAACGGCTTGACAATCAATATCATGATAAATAGGAAATTGTAACTGCTCCATAATCACTTCCTAATTTATAGCTATTCCTACTGTATAGTTTCCTTATTTATACTCACTCAATTGTAAGTTTATATCACTGGGTTTAATACAAAGTAAATTTGTTTTTTTGCTTTCTCTATAACGCTTAGAACTAAACAACTGGAGCATGACTTGATTGGCCTGTGATAGCAGGTGGCTAAACGAATTTTGGATTGACTTACCATCTTAGAATTTGGGTTAGGCCTAACTCAACGTTACAAAACTGACTTTAGTGTGAGAGATGCCTCCCACTTATTTCTTAGGACAGATATATATATCCGATGTGAGACTCTTAACGATATCCTACGTAGATTTGAAAATCAGAATTCTACGTTGGTTTCTCCTCCAACATTGCACATAAGTATCCTGTTGTCAAATCTACGCAGTAGAAGGACAGAGAGCACCAAAGTAATCAACTCTTTGAAGATTTCTAAAGCAATCTACTGTCTCAATTTACGATATACATAAAATTGAAAGGGAACATTAAGAGCTTTCTTGAATGGTCAAATGAATAGATTGTGCTGCAGCACAGTGGAGACCATCGTACAAAACACAAAAGCAAATGGAGCTTTCTTTCCTTTTCAATTTCATTATCATCTTTTGGATATATAGTGACAGGGCAAGGAAGCTCTACCACGTGGAGTTACATCCTAAATTCCTAATGATTTAATTGGATTCTTACTTTACAGAGTGTGGGAAGCTTCAAACACACTCAAACACTACCTAGCTACTCCCTCTATGTCATTTTATGTGTCGTTTAAGATTATGTGCGGATTATTAAGAAAATGATTAATTATGCTAATTTTTATGGTAAAAAAATGTGGTACGACTAAAATACATTTACACTTTTCTCGATTGAATCAAAGACGGTTATTGATATTCTAAAGTAAGGGTATTCTTGGAAACAGGGTCGGCCATATGGGGCAAAAAAACCATAGGAACGCAAAAAAAAATTATTTCCCTAAACAACCCACCTTTTAGATTAAATACCAAACTAACCCAATTTTTTTTTTTCAGTGGTGAACTCGCCCCCATAGGAACCGAGTTCTCCACATGAAGTTTGCAAATTTTTTTAATTTGGTGTGGAGAACTCGCCCCCCACCACCACTAGTTCTCCACACGTTTTTTTTATTTTTTTCATTTCTTATATTAAATTTGATTAAAATGTAAATTAATTTAATTTAAATACAATAATTAATTTAACTAATTAGAATAATTATCAAAAAATTTATAAAGTAATTACGGTAATACTTCCGGTAAAAAATGAAGATTTTTAAAATTGGAAGAACATTTATATATTTAAGTATTGATACAAATTCTCAAAATAATATTACATTAAAGTAAAATATTAACGAAAAAGATGATACCCAGTTCCACACCGTCTAGGACGGGGATTACGCTGTGGACGTTGACGCGGTTGTGGTTGTTCGGTTCTTCCTCGATCGGCGGGGAGGTGGGTCCGGAAAATATTGGGGCACTGACGAAAAACTAGCACGGCCGGCCTCAAGGGGAGGTGGGTATGCAAAATATTCGGGCACTGATGAAAAACTAGCACGGCCGCCCTAAGGGGGAGGTGGGTATGGAAAAAGTTGGGGCACTGATGAAGAACTAGCACCGGCGGCTCTCTCTTGAAGGCTACGAGCATGAATCGCAGATTCGGGTGTACCGACGTGGAAACCAAACAGATTATAGAACATATCGTGGTCACTTACACGGTAGAAGAATGTCGATAGGTATGTTCTACTGACCGGTAGTCTTGAGATGTTGGTGTGTGTGAGATAGAGTGGCGGTGGGGCACATATTCTTCTGTCTCGATTCTTTGTTTGGTTATCGTCTTGATTTGTGCGGACGTCGATAACGACACGATTCACGTTCTCGACGTTCAGTTTGAGTTCTTGGGGGAGGTGGTACCTGTTCTTCATCTTCTTCATCCACATCAGCCACAACACCAGAAGACGAGGATCCTTAGTTGTTGGTCGGCGTAAATGTATGACCTTGAATTTCGAAAAACCGGCGCATGTATCTATCGATCGCTTTGGTGTTCCATAGCACGATTGGCCCGACAACACACCGATTTTGTCTATCATTCCATAAGTCGATCCAACCATCGTGATATCGAGCCCAATCGACATCATCTTTGTCCCTGCATGGTGATTCTGTGCATGGCAGTCAAATCTTGTGGTTCAGTTGGTATCTCTTGGAGAAGTCGATATTGCAATTTTACTCTATCCGCCTGGTGCCATTCGACCATATGGAAACAGACCATAGCTGTGTTTGTCGTCCATATGGCGGAGCCCTCATATGCATCTGGTGGAAGTGTGAAATCTTCATAAGGCAACCACTTAAATTCTTCAGCTGTCATGTGGTCGATCCTTGTTCTGTATGAAACAAGGTCTCTTGGACATCTGGTGTGGTTAAGTGGTGGATTTGCCCATCTATTAAAAAAAAGGAACGGTTAACATAAAGATCAAATATAATTGTTAGTATTTTTAAAAAAGTGTACAAATTTTACCTCTTTGCTAGTGGCCAATCATATGAAAGGGTGCAAGACGGTGCAAGGAAAGGCATGCGATGCTGGACTCCAAGATCAGTATAAAAGAGTACATCCACCCATAGCCTTTCAGGCGATGTAGATGTCGTACACAACATTCGGTATAAGTTTGTCAAACATGTCGATTTCAACTAAATTTGGATATTTCGTCGAATTTTCTCAATACGAGTAGGTATTTCATGTCGACTCTGTTTGATGTTTTGTGCGGGAGTATGTACCCCCGATCAACAGCAACAACCAAGCCCTACAGTATTGTTTAAGAACTGTCATGGAAGCCCCCTGTGGAACCTCCATAAATTCACGACGTAGCCACGTCAACAGTATACAGTTGCCATCTTTTCCATTTGGTGGGACAACTTTACCCAATAATCGTTCGCATACTTCAGGCTAAGGTTTTGAGGTATTTCCAGTAATGGCATCTCCGTCAACAGAAAGCCCCAACTGCAATTGGACGTCTTGGAGAGTTATTGTGCACTCCCCTACTGGAAGATGAAACGTGTGTGTTTCTGGTCTCCAGCGTTCGATCATTGCTGCCACCAAGGATGGTTGGATTTTGAACGAGCCAATTGAAAGAATTTTACCAAACCCAGCTCTTTCTATCAAAGGTAGTATAGATTCATCTGGTGTGGGAAGTGTGAATTTGTGGTGAACATCCATGGGGTCATTTTTGAGAGAGTTGGAAATGTGATTAGATTGGTTTAGTAGGGAAGACATTTTTGGAAAACTTTTGGTATCTGGTTTCGGATGGAGATGAAGAGAGTAATAAAGAAAGTAAAGTCGGTTGCGTGTTAGACCAAGAGATAAAAAGGCAGAGAAGAGAAGATGGTTCAGAAGGCAAGGGATTGCAGAAGGTGAAGAGGCAGAGAAGAGAAGATGGTTTGATTTTGGTCTGAATGAAGGGAATGAATATATGGGTGAATATATGGAATGAATAGAAAATGGTTTCAGCACACGGTTTTGGAACACGGTTTCAGCCCATGGAAGAGAAGATGGTTTCAGCACACGATTTTGGAACACGGTTTCAGCCCATGGAATTGAAAGACTTGTTTCAGCACACGGTTTTGGAAATTGGATCTAAAACCACCAAAAGTGCACATGGATGAGAATAGTGCAAAAATAAAGTTATTGTTTGTGTGTGATTGTGTCTTATTTTTACCCGTGGGATAAGGGTCCTACAAATTCATTATAGGCAAAAGAAATTAACAGATAAAGGTCTTTGCCATTTCCTCCATTGGAATTATTGGTTGAAGAAAAAAGCTCCGAAGGGTTCACAATGTGATCCGTGAATATTATAATTTGAGGGAAGATGAGTAAAGTTATAATTTGAGGGAATATTATACCTTGTAGACAAAGTATAATACCTAGTTTGTAGGTGTAGAAGATAGGAATTGAAAATTGAAAGAAATTTTCACTAAGTGTAAAAAACGGGCTTTTACCTAAGTTTAGGACAAATTTTCCCACGAATTTATTTTTTTTTTAATTTTTTAAATATTATACCTTGTAGATAAAGTATAATACTAAAGTGTTGTGTGGAAAAAAAAATTAAAAATGCGTTTAATAAGTAATTGTTTTACTACAAAGTGTGTTAAAAAAATTAAAAATGCGTTTTATAGGGATATCAAAACTATAATTAAGCCATCTGAAAAAATACTCAGCAATGTAACAAGGAAGAAGATCCCACCAAACAAAATCACTTAAGTTGATTTCATTACTTGCAAGCGTATGCACTACCCACTTTATAAATGTAAGTGCAAACGAAATTTATTTGCCTAGTCAAGAACTACTATGCACAGATTCTAATGTAAAAATGGAATGAAAATAACAATATTTTCAAATTCTACAGAATTAGTGCTTAATCAAAAATTGCTATCTATAGAATCTAAACTAAAAATGGAATGAAAATAACAAGATTTTCGTTATCCATCTTGAAAAAATAGCACTTTAATTGCTAACTGCAAAGTTGGAAATATGTCATACCGAAATAAAACATACATTGGCAATTTGTCTACTTCAGGAAAAATAATCTGTCTTTAGATACCCAATGGTGTGTGAGTTGCCTAAGTAAATTATAACGCATTGGTCCTAAGTGACACAAACTTATATTGCAAATGCGTCAAAGAAAAAATTATTAAAAAACTAAAAATTATTGATTATTCTTTTTTGACATAAAGAAAAAGTTAGCAACATATTGATTACACTAATTATGCATGTGGCGATAAGGAAGAAATAGCATATATCCATATACCCAGAGATAATAAAATTAATATTGCTTCAAACCTAATGATGCAGATTACCTTATCCTTACCCAATAATGTTGACACCAACAAAAAGCTTTGCATTAGTAGAAACTATCAACTTGATTACTCATTTCCGTATTGGTTATAAGAAAGAGATAATCTGCATCCTAAGGACTAGATACAATCAAAATATTGTTCTAAACCTCAGGATGCAGATTACCACATCCTCACCCAATATATCTCATTAGAAGTTGGTATGTTGATAAAATAGTTTTGTACTGGTAGTAAAGAAAAGGTAATCCGCATCGCGAGGTCTAGCTACAAAAAATGTGTTTATAATTGCTCTAAACCTCAGGATGCAGATTACCCTATCCTTGCCCAATAACACTTGTTCTTTCAAATGATATCAAGTTGTTGGGGTGGAAGAAAGATCACATAAGCAAACAATCTAAGGGAAGAATGTTAACTTGTATTGGTTTTGATTGGGGGATGGGCATTTATAATGTGTCTTGAAATATACTCGAATAACACTTTTAGGTAATCATTTGTTGAGATCCTTACCTTTTGCATGGAGATAATGATGTTTTTAAATTAGCTAGCTTCTTGGACACACTTCCACATGGAATAGATACTACCTGTTATGGAGTAAAAGTATTCTTGTTATTTACACCCCCTCTCTCAAAAACAAAGTTATTGGGCTACCAAACACACCAAGGCCCAAGCCCATTCATCAAAGGCTCACAATACACCTCCTCAATGGACAGTCCAGATCCCTTCACTCAAGCACACTTTGACTCTATAAATATGGCATTAATAACCAAATAAAAGGAGATTGATTACCCTTTAATACTTGCATTTTAACTCTCCAAAGCCTGACTTTAGCATTGGAGTGACTTTGCAGGTACACCCCACCTCAGCTCGGCCACTTCCAGCTCGGCCACTTCCAGCTCGGCCACTTCAAGATCGGCCACTTCGGCTCGGCCACTTCCACTTCGGCTACCACCTCGGCTTCGGCCACTTCCATTTCGGCTCACCTCATTTCGGCCACTTCAAATTTCGGCCACTTCCAACAGCTCACCTCGGCTCGGCCACTTCCATTTCGGCCACTTCCATTTCGGCCACTTCCATTTCGGCCACTTCAAGATCGGCCACTTCCCATTTCGGCCACTTCAATTTTCACTCACCTCATTTCGGCCACTTCCATTTCAACACTCACCTCAGCTCGGCCACTTCCAGCTCGGCCACTTCCAGCTTAGCTCACCTCAGCTCGGCCACTTCCAGCTTAGCTCACCTCAGCTCGGCCACTTCCAGCTCAGCTCACTCCAGCTCGGCCACTTCAAGCTCGGCCACTTCCAGCTCGGCCACTTCAAGATCGGCCACTTCAAGATTGGCCTCCTCTTCAAGCTCGGAACATCAACCTCGGTAAACCACATCGATCAATCTCATCTCCTACCTACTATCTAGGATCGACTGACCCTTAGATACGGTACAGAACATTGGCGACCACAGTGGGAGTAACTTGAACTTAATTACTTTCACCTTCTTTTCTGATCAGTAATGGCGACCTCTTCAGTCTTCACTAAGGACAAAGCGACCTCTCCGGTGTCATCTAAATCCGAGTCGATATCTCAGAAATGGACCAAAGAAAAGTCAGACTCAAGGCTCTCTATCTATTTAGTCATACTCGGTCCCTCGGTTCAATGCCGACATAAGAAAATTCTCAGTATATGCAATGGGTTCAATATTGTGATTCGCTCAACTGGTTTCGTCCTCATCTTCACGCCGGTGAAACTGCAATGCCGATCATTCACTTCACCTAACAAACGGCTGCGATATCAGTTCCAACAACAACATGACTTTGCCAAAGTTCCGCGTGCCAATTCTTCTGATGCAAAGTGTAGCGTTGGCGTTTATCTTGTGTAAGTAACACGAGTTCATTTTGCTACTGTGTACTGGGCATCCATTTACCACTAATTGGGAGAAATCAAAGAGCCAACCTTGATAGATGGGCATTGTGATGTCCACAAGTCTTGAAGCTAGAAGTTTGGCCAATTCAACACTTTGGACCGAAGTGGGAGAGGACCGACCTCAAGCTGTGTTAGAAGAAATGTGGTGAGGCCCACTTCACGTTCCACCTCGGCATCTCATTCTAACATCCGACCTTGGGCAAATATAATATTACAATATAGACTTAGCTTCAAGTTTAGCAGCATGCTAACCGAGATATTAATCGACATCATTTCCAAATCAATCTCGTAGCGGCGAGACATCCAGATCTTGAATTCAGCAGCTCCATCTATAAAGCTTAGCGTTCAGACCTAAGGTAGCCACGTAGAGAATGATTCTATCTCGGAATACAACTTCGGTCTCGGATTCAATTCAATCTCGGACTACAACGATCAGAAGTTAATTCGGAACCAAATCAGATTTACAATTCTAATTGTCAAGATCCCCTAATTTCTTCCTGGTTCTGTTAATCAACGACATAATTGAAATCCTCTCAAAGAATCTTGAGAAATCCTCTTCAAAACAAAGAACTTGTTAACTTCATCAAAGTACAACATGATGAGCTTGTTTCGTGGACGCTAGAATCCATGACTCCTCTACAAAGTCGTTAGTTTCAGATGCATCTCGAAAGGACTCTGAAACAATCAATTTCGGTAAACTGCACATCCGACGTCACCAACATCGGCCGAAATGCTTAGAGGACTTTTTCCTGATCTTTGTCTTGATCTTCAAGACGTTTCTCCACGCCGAAATGCTTCAAAACTATGATGTCTCGACTCTTCAAATGGCTAGTGATGCTCATTTCCTATCGCTGAGGGGTTATGCTTTTGGGCTTGAGGAACGACAACAACACAACAGGCCCATTTCCTCATAATTCTTTTCCAACACAGCAAATTTAATCACTTGATTATCCAATTATTAATCTATTTACACTTGATGCTAATCTGTTTTGTTTTGGGGAGTTTGGAACCAAGGTACCAAGGCTGAGGTCCAGATACAATTCACCACGCCAAGAACATTCCTGGAGTTTTCAAATGCAGGAGTGATTCCTTAGTTAAGAGGATAACCGACATCGAACTTTTAGTTCAACTCACCACACCAGAGACGACATGGAGGTTTCCGGTATGAGATCACTGCGTTAACATATGCACGGACCGAAATCAATTGCTAATCCAACCTCGATGAAAGATTCTACATCCAGGTTCTATTCTTCATTTAATAAACACTAGAATAATGGACGCATAATCATTCACCGATATTACTTTTGTTATTACCATATTGGGTGCTAATATTCTTTGTATGGCGCACCGCTACACTACTTGTGACATTCTTTTGGTACATAACAAGATGAACAATGTACCCACTCACGTTGATATTCATTTATTGGCTAACCTCACACTGAATGCTCTAAACAGCAAACATGTTTCTCTAGAGTTTGTGTTTGGTCTCTTTTTTACAGGAGTTAACACAGAGTACAGTGGAGTACAATTGATGATACTTCGGCTTTTTCAAGGCAGTCTATTCCGATATGACATGATTTGATCACTTATCAATAGACTCGGCTTTTTTAAAGGCAGTCTATTCCGATATGACATGATTTGATCACTTATCAATAGACTCGGCTTTTTAAAGGCGATCTATTCGAGATATGACATGATTTGATCACTTATCAATAGACTCGGCTTTTTCAAGGCAGTCTATTCCGATATGACATGATTTGATCACTTATCAATAGACTCGGCTTTTTCAAGGCAGTCTATTCTGGTATTACGTGATTCGATCACTTATCAATAGACTCGGCTTTTTCAAAGAATTATAAATTCGACGTCGTTATTTGATCTCGCTTACTAGATTTAGCTTTTTCAAAGCATTCCACATCATCAAAAGCGAGATCAAGCAAAAGCGGTATAGCCCAAACACGGTTTCTATTCAGAAACAAAAATATCAACTAAACCTATATAGTCAAATTACTGATTAATAAACCCAGGTTTTTCAAAGGCTTCCTATTCCGAATCGATGATTGAATCTCGTATAAATAGACTCGACTTAAATTTATTTCAATAAGATCAAGCAGGGGCAAGATAAACCCGAATCTATTTCAAAATCGAGATTCAAGGAAAATAACACAATACGTTTAAGAAAAATGGAAATTCTAGATCTTCTTATGCTTGATTGGTGGAAATCATCGTGGAGGCCAATCTCTGGTTTTGACATTTGATTCAACATGGAAAGAATAGCTTATGAAATTATGCACAATCCCACAAATATATTTCAATGTCGGAAGAAAATGCAGCAAACTCTCCTCGGATCTAAATAACTGTCCGACCCAGGAGAGCACAACTCGGCTTCATTCAGCACTAGTTTGTGCGTTTTGTTAACAACAACTGCAAGCAAATCGGTGTTCTTGAATGAGTATCGGGCATAGAGGTCACTTCTTCAATCAGGCATAAATCTTGGTAAACTTCCAAGTCCATTTGCGGCAAGTGCCAATATCCAATCCAAGACTCACTATCTCGGGGAATTACCTCTGTCCCAATCATGTTTTCATCATCGAGATGTGTCTGATCTCAATCTTTCACCATCGAGGCGACATGCTCGGCCACTTTGGGATGCTAACCTCGGATCCGCAGACCTCATTCTTCATCGAATTCTCTTGCTTGACCAAGTAATGGGTTACGCAACTCGGTTCTAAACTCAATAATAACCTCCATCACCAACCTGCGAGTTCGACCATGGCCGACTTCGTCGTGAGAATTTGGCACCATACAATGCGTCTTCTTCCTTTAGTTCGGAAAGCATCGAAACTTTAGTTCAGTTTCCCTTTTTACATCAACGCGGCGGCGTCGACATCACTCGGTTCTAAACTCTTCTACTATCACTTCACACGTGAATTCACGGTAAAAGATTAGGTGCGAACGTGATTTCCACCGAATTACTCAAAACCGACTTCACACCAAGCTAGATGATTGACACAAGTTCAACACCCTTTCCACCCGGTTTTGAAGTCGGCACTTCGAATTGGGATCACGAATTCGGCGACTCTTCGTCTCGTGCCTTATAGTGAGTTCGGCATTCTCGGCTCACCTCTTTAACAAACATCGTCTGAAACACCCACCAAGATCGAAATGAGCATGCGGACATCTTAATCTCGGTAGTTTAAATAGGTATCAAGTCTAGATCACCTCGTTCGAGCAACCCGACTTGGGGGCATTCCGAGGTATGATACGACACGGGTCAATTCGTCGAACATTCACAAAATGCTTCTTCACAAAATTGTTCACATCCGGTTGATTCAATGAGAATCGGATCTATTCTTCATCAAGAATCAAGATTCTCCCAAGAATTTGGTTATTACGTGATTGATCGAACCGAGAGTCAAGCACGGAACAACGATCGGTGGTAAGATCCATTGTCGTCATTCGCGTTGCGGCAAGATCAACAGCGAGACGCGAAATCGTCAGCGTCCGACGTTCCTACACGAAGATAGTGATTTCCGATCAAAGTTCAAAGGTTCTTGATGCAAACTCAGCAACATCAAACTAAGATGCCGATCTCAAATCCGCACTACGCCCCAACTCGGATGTCGTACTCCGGAGCTAACAGAGAATGGGGACTACTAAAATCCTGATCACCATAAAAGGAGGTCCAACTTCAGATCAACCCCGGCCTTAGATTATTATCCTCGGCCAGGTTCCAGATCGACCTCGACCTCATCTTATCTTCTTCACCCGGGGACTTGAGAACAACCCCGGCCTCAGACTACTTATCTTCAGCCAGGTTCCAGATCAACCTCGGCCTCAGTCTTCTCTCTTCGGTCAACTCCCAGGACCTTCCACGTCGTCAGCATAGACAATATTCAATGATTCAACATCAGTAAAAACAAACCGGGAGACCAAAGTTTGTTGTCCTGAAAATACCAACGGGCAGCGCTTGGACCAACGCGTGAACGAAGCGTCATCATTATCAAACCTCTTAATTTAATGATCGGGGTCAACTAAATCGGCCAAAGCATAGTAAGTTGGTCTATCATAACCTCGGGACCTCATCACAAAAAATCAAGCTAAGATCACCCTTTAAGCGACCTAGCTTGGGGGGCAACTGTTATGGAGTAAAAGTATTCTTGTTATTTACACCCCCTCTCTCAAAAACAAAGTTATTGGGCTACCAAACACACCAAGGCCCAAGCCCATTCATCAAAGGCTCACAATACACCTCCTCAATGGACAGTCCAAATCCCTTCACTCAAGCACACTTTGACTCTATAAATATGGCATTAATAACCAAATAAAAGGAGATTGATTACCCTTTAATACTTGCATTTTAACTCTCCAAAGCCTGACTTTAGCATTGGAGTGACTTTGCAGGTACACCCCACCTCAGCTCGGCCACTTCCAGCTCGGCCACTTCCAGCTCGGCCACTTCAAGATCGGCCACTTCCAGCTCGGCCACTTCCAGCTCAGCTCACCTCAGCTCGGCCACTTCCAGCTCAGCTCACCTCAGCTCGGCCACTTCCAGCTTAGCTCACCTCAGATCGGCCACTTCCAGCTCGGCCACTTCCAGCTCGGCCACTTCCAGCTCGGCCACTTCAAGATCGGCCACTTCCAGCTCGGCCACTTCCAGCTCAGCTCACCTCAGCTCGGCCACTTCCAGCTCAGCTCACCTCAGCTCGGCCACTTCCAGCTCGGCCACTTCCAGCTTAGCTCACCTCAGCTCGGCCACTTCCAGCTCGGCCACTTCCAGCTTAGCTCACCTCAGCTCGGCCACTTCCAGCTCAGCTCACTCCAGCTCGGCCACTTCAAGCTCGGCCACTTCCAGCTCGGCCACTTCAAGATCGGCCACTTCAAGATCGGCCTCCTCTTCAAGCTCGGAACATCAACCTAAGCCGAAACCGTTACTGATCAATCTCATCTCCTACCTACTATCTAGGATCGACTGACCCTTAGATACGGTACAGAACACTACCATTATAAGATGTTCCACATTGCTACGTTAAAATATTGTCTTACATGTTTTTATCATCAAATATAGTACTTTCCGGAGATGTTTTATACTTGAGGACCATTCAAACGTCATGCTTATATTAATTTGAAGGTTAGGCCTAGGTTGCCATTTGAAAAAATGTGGGTAATTTATTCACATTCACTTGTATTTCTCAAAACAGAAACGCTATTTGGACAAAATTTATTGTACAAATGAGGACAAATACCAATATTATACGGTGGGTCCCAGTTTATTTTTCTTTTTGTTTAAACATAACTAATAACTAATAATAATTCGGTGGGTCCCACAATATTATTTCATTATTTGTCCACATTTGTACAATAAACTTTGTCCAAACAGCATTTCTGTTCTCAAAATTTGACACATATATTTCATTAATTAAATATCAATGTGATCTGAACGTAGAAATATACAAATCAATCAAGTAGTTAGGTGAAATTACTTTTTAGTTGAGCTTTAGATTACTTTTGAAAAATGTGGGTAACTTGACCAGTTTCACTTGCATTCATTTCAAATTTGTCACATGTATTCAAATAATTTAATATTAACATGGTGTAAAAATACAAATTTATTTTAATTGACAAAGATAGTGGATTCTACCAAAAAATTAATAAAAAATGTGGTTGATTTAATTGATTTTACATCATATTGAGTAAACCCATTTTTTTTTCCAAAAGAATCAAGAATCTACCAAATTTTAAAGGCAATGGTGATTGGGGAAAGAACACTCTAAATTTAGGTGGGAAAGTCTCTCTAATTGTATCTTTCTTATCTCTCATTTTATATTTTCATCTTATTGCTCCATTCTTTCTCATACTCTCTCTTCTTTTAGCCTAAAATTACCTAGCAAATTCAAATTCGAGAATCCATTTTCATGGTGACCACTAGCACACTATAATGAGCTATGTTGTAACTTCTTCGACTCCAATTTAAGTAATTATATTTTGTTGTTCATTCACAGAGCATTTATTGCAAAGTATGCCTTAGTTCTCCTTCATAGGTTAAGAAGAACTCGAACTCTTTAATCATGATGAGACTATCACACGACCGAACCAAATGCATAACTTAATAGTAAAATACAAGTGTCTCGCAACACATGTACTAAAGGAGTACTATATGCCCATGTTTCAATGCTTCAATGAAGAGTGTAGTGAAGCTAGGGAAATGTACTTTGGACCGTTTGGCCGGATCGGCTTATTTTGGCTTATCTATTAATATAAGCACCTTTGAAACTGTTTGGTTGAGCTTATGGAAACAACTTATGACATGTTCATAAACTGTTTGCTGCTAATTTCCATAAGCTTATGAGAACAGCTTATGGTTTATAGAAAAATAGTTGTAACATTATTTCATCTTTTATTATATAAACAGCTTATGCATAAGCACTTATATGATAAGCGCTTATGCTATAAACACTTATTTAAGCTGTTTATCCAAACGGGTGGAAACCAGTAATTGGCTGAAAACGGTCCTATCTCTGATATGCCGACTTTGTTTTATGCTCCATATCATTTTTTGCTCATCCTTAACAAAGTGGCATCCTATACCTTATGAGTTATGAATCTACATATCAAGAATAACATTCGTTTGGTCCTCAAGTACATCACACGATCTAGTCTTACGTAAGCTAGCTAGCTACTAATTAATAAGAAGATGCATTTGAAAGGGGAAATTAATTGAGAGTTTTGTTGAATGGTCAAATGAGACCATAGAACAAACTACAAATGCAAATTAGTGGGGCTTTCTTTCCTTTTCAATTTCATTATCATCTATTGGATATATAGTGACAGAGCTAGAAGGCTCTACCACGGGGAGTTACATCCTAAATTCCCAATGTGATTTGGATTCTTACTTTACAGACTGTGGGAATTGGGAAACTTCAAACACTACTTAGTATTGGCAATAAAAAAAATGATCAAATTGTGGAGGTTTTCTTGTAGAGGTTTAGAAAATCTCTCAAAATAATTTTAGAAGGACACTTTTCTGTCTCCCAAGGTGTAAGCTACAATTATTCTGGGGAAAAGGGAATTAAAAAAAAAACTTTTTCAATTCGTAAAGGGAATTAAAAGAGGTTAAAACCCCTCTAAAACATTTCACTATTATTGGCGGTTACAAACTTATGTAGAAAAACTCCTGCACAATTATTTTGGGTTTTTAGCCCCCCTTTAAAAACCTTCAATCCTCGTTGGGATTAAAAACTGAATAAATACATTCAATACAAGTGTTTTGTAAAAATCCTTGCCCAATAGATTGCAGAACGGGCAACTCCGTGGATTTCTAAAGCCCCCCTGATTAATTTGTAGGGGGTGGAAACCCCCACTAGTTGCTTTAAAAAGCCCTGCTATTTGATCCTTTTTTAGTGTAATAGTTACAAACTCTATCTTTAAATTGAATATGAAATTATTCAAACACTACCAAAAAAATCCATATAGCCACAACCACTTTTACCTACCGTGCATTTTTTAAAATCATCCATCTGCAAAAAGTTAAAATAACATTTAATTAAAATAATAATAATAATAATAATAATAATAATAATAATAACAACAACACGGTACTTGAGAAGCCAGCCTCACACTCACGCGCAGTCTCTCGCTCTCTCTCAGTTCTCACGTTTTAAGTTTCTCTCGCTCTCTCAAGTTTAATCGCTCTTTCAGTTTCTTTGACTGGTTCTCCTTCTCTCTATTCTCTCCCATGGCCTCCTCTTTGTGAAGGTGAACCCTAATTATATTCCATATGTCGATTTGCTTAACCACCAAGAACGCAAAAAAGAAAAAATATTTGTCTGTATTATGAACATTCAAAAGAGACAACAAAGTAATCAGAAAGTGAAGCAAGAAACCCTCTATAGTTCACCCAGGCAACGTAATGTTAAAAAAAAAAAAATCCACAATCTGGAAATTGAACCAGGTGAGAAAAACAAGCCACGTAAAAATGCGGATCAAAAAAGTCAAACCAAAAACCCAACAAGAAAAACATATTAAACACAACAAAATAGTTTTGAGACTGAAACCAATAATAGTTGAGCAAAGAAGAAACCTCCAAGAGCAGATCCTAAAATGTACTAAACATATCCAAAAGACTAGTCCCACAATAGTGCCAGGGTAATGGAGAAAGTATAATCGAATCTGGAATGAGAACTTTAATCAACGAAAATGAACAATAGTTTCGGAGAAAAATGGATTAATAGGTACATGAATCAAGAAATAATTCATTTGTTGGTTCATTTTTCACTACAAGAAAACTCGTTTTTAGCCACCAAAATTTGCCACGGAGTAAGGGGCGGTCGCTAATTTGCGACGGAATATGGGTCGGTCGCTAATATGGGACAAAATATGGGCCTACACGTATTTTTTCCATGGAATATGGGCCTTCGTTAATTTGCGACGGGCATTTCGGTCGCAAACTCGTGGCAAACACTTGCATTTTCACTTAAACCCTCACAGCTCATACGATTCATTTCATTCATCAGTTTCCCTCTCTTCCCTCAACCTCCGCCTCCTCCCTCAACCTTCGCCTCCTCCCCACCACTCTTCTCTTTCCAGAAAAACTCCCACCACCACCACCACCACAGTTCCTCTTCTTTGGTCGTGTTCCTCCACTCCACCGCCACGATTCCTCTTATCTGGTCGTGTTCCTCCTCTCCACCACTGTAGAATCATAAAGCTCCTTCATTGCTGGCCAATCCGAACCCTACTCATTCTATTCGTATTCTTCTTCAATGGTGAGTATTCCACTTCTGTTCTATTCTATTTCACACAAAAGCCCAAAATTTTTATTCATTGAAAACCCTAACTTCCTCTTCTTAATTTCACAGCTTCAATATGAGTTGCAGAGTTGCTGAGTTGCTGGTTCTAGGTTTTCTCGGTGTTGATGATTCTCTTGCTCAAGTGTGCTCTGAGAGTGATGCAATGGATCCTCTTATGAATTCTTATGTTGAACGAATGCAAGTTACAACAAGGGTAATCCTAGCTATCTTATTTATTTATATATTATTTTGTAATCTATAATGTTCTTTGGACGACTTTTTATCTTACATAACATGAAGCTTTGTTCTTAATGTTTTCTAGAAATGGTACTTAAATATTTTGGAAGCAGATAAAACACAGCCCCAAAGAAAAGCAAGATGGCAAACTATATACCCCGATTCTTTGTTGATCTATTCAGGATACTTGGAGACTGTGTTCGAATTGTCCGAGATAATAGCATTGATGTCATGCTGCATGCAATTTCCTTGGCAACCATTGGTATTTTCTAGATAAGATATAGATGTAATGTAACTAATATGAATTTTACATTTATGTTTCAAAACTAAACTCTTGCTAAATACAAGGTAAATGGTGAAAGTTGGAAAATAAATTTTCTTGGTGTAACAGTGTGTTCAAGTATCTTTGTTATTATAAGGTATCACGAGAAATCCATGAAGGGCGCTACTAGCACAATGTGTAGTGCTTAGTGCTCATATTTGTTATTTTGTATCTGTGTCACTACTAATCGTTATTTTTACAGTGACGATTGATTTTCAAGCTACGTAAAAGAAAAGACTTGAAGAACCGACTTTTGAAATTGGTCCGGAACCTTTATGTGCTATGGTTAGTGCACTTTTTAAGTGTTTGCTTGTTATTTGAACATAGGATTGTTTCCAATTAGTACTTATTCTTTGACATGAAGTGTATTATAACATTTTATTTAGATCAACAACAATTTACGCTGCTATGATCTTGCAATGGAGCTAAGTAATAGCACCATTGAAGCCCTTCCACAGAACTATGCAAGCATTGCTTTGTTTCATTCAATTTTGCAAGCATTGATTTACTGTCATGCTTTTTTAGTTATTACATTTCCTGTCAAAAAATAAGGATAAAACTTAGGTAGTGCTATATGCAATGTCCTTGCTGTTCTCCACTTAATATGCACCATAAAGGGTGTGAAGAAAACTGCCTTTATAATGAAAAAACTGTCCTTTTGTGAGAATAACACTAAAAACAGTGTTGTGACACCGTGCCTAAGTTTAGTCCCTCACTTAATTCTGTTATTGATATTTAATGTAATAAGCATCATATTTGGCAGCTACCTTATGAAATCTTTTGCCAACTTTATATATTCACATTTTACGATTTATTACTGAGTTAATTTTGAAGACACTGTAAGGGATTTCTCGAGGTTGCCAAGGTATGGAAGAGTGAGCTTGTTTTGTAATCTAATTGTTGACTAGTTAACTTTTATTATTTCCTTTTACTATGTTCTTCCATAGTTTCTTTAGACAGATTAGGTAAGACTTTCGATTATTTTTTTAATCCTCTAAATTTTTTGATTGGTGATTTCATTCTCCTTGTGTATATTTATGACTTTTCTCATTGTATACATACAATAAACAGTTATGTAATTGATTTCAAGTTGGTATTAGAGCCTTTTTTGATCCAGGGGCGTGGTTATCAATATCTTATGAAAGACCTGCTCATTGTTTTTTGCAACTTATTTCATATGTGACATAATCAACAATTAAGTATCTAAACATTGAGGAACCCTCCCTTAGAAGGTAGCCATCAAGGGGTAAGAACCAAACAACTTAAATACTCTACTAAGCATAGGACTTGAGCACCCCATAATACCCAAGTCATCATAGCACCGCCTTTAAGACTCGATGTGGGACTCTAGCACCCCACAGTACCCAAGTCCCTATTAATTAGCCATAATAAAACCCTCCAAATAACCCAAGTCAGCTTCACAAACAAACAATCCTAGGACACTTTGGTTTTCATTAATTCATTCTTTAGTCCCCATTGGCCCACTTGACTTCTCTTTCCATTTGCACTCCTCTGCTCTATGGCTTGACCTTCACCTAAATTTGCACTCCTCTGCTCTATGGCTTGACCTTCAGCTATTACTTATCCTTTATTTCGTTCTTATACCGCTAAATTTGCACTCCCCTTCTCTATGGCTTCTATGTATAGTGTTAAGTATGCATGACTTTATATTGCAACATAGCATATTGGTTCCCTTCATATTGTCTTCTAAGTTTACTTCTTAGTTAGACATTTTGTCATGTAGTTATTATATTTTTAACTTAGCAGTGGTCTTCTTTCGAGTTTTGGATTGGAGTTTTTTGTTTGTTTGAGAATTCACTTTGAAGAACTTGTGCCTCGTGTGTTTTGTTTTATGATTTGCATGCTTAAGCATGATGTGAAATGCTGAAAACTAAGGCTTGTAATTGTAGTTGTTGCTCAAGCACATCAAGATCATTCCTGTTGTCTTGTGTGAAAGTTGACTACTTAACACTATTGAAATTTTAGCTTTAATTTGTTTAATGCAACCCAATTTGAGTGCTTCATGGTTGTTCCAAAGGGAAATGTTAGCAAAGCAATAATCCATTGTTCTTGAAGATTTTATTAATGACCTTCTTTATGCCAATTTTAATAGTATGTAGCTTTTATCTCAGTATCTCAATCATGGCTTAAGTGCTTATTTACTTTTTATTTCTAATGGTTGATTCTATGTCATGTTTCGCATTCGTAGAGGCTTGGGGATCCCATGCTACGACCATTTCTGCAGGTTATGAACTCTGGACTTCAGCTAGATACCATACCTCTTCATAAGTTCAATTATGGATTGTGTTCTCCCCTTTATACTTTTAATTAGTATTTACTGCTAGCTAGTCAATGTGAATTGTGTATCTAAATTTGTATAGTACCTGTGTGGTTTCTATTTCTTGATCTTTCTTAGATTCTAGTTTGAAAAACCATTATGAGTATTTGTTATGAGGACAATGCTTGTTAAGGTGATGCTTATTTTTAGCTAGCTTAATGTTACTCAACATGTATTTTGAACCGTTAAACGTCAAAAAGAAGAACACAAGCGAAAGGAAGAAACTAGCAAACAAAACCTGTAGGTAGGCAAACCTAACTTATTTTTAGAAAAGGCTTAATTACAGTTTTGGTCTCTCTATTTTCACCAACTCACGAATTTGATCCCCCAAGAATTTTTTTCACGAATTTAGTCCCACTATTTTCATTAACTCACGATTTTAGTACCTCAAAAAAATTTCTCACGAATTTAATCCTCCTTTTTTCACTAACACACAATTTTAGTCCCCCAATAATTATTTTCACGAATTTAGTCCCCCTATTTTTTCAAATTTTAAAATCAAATCCCCCTCCAATTTGGTCAAAATTGGTGTTGAGTTCTCAGTCACTTATCCTACGTGGCTGACACACTAGCTTGTCTTGTTGGAATTTAAGAACAAAAATTATTATTATTATTATTACAAAATTGGTTTTTAATTATTATATTTAATAAATAATAAATAAAAATTAATCCATCATCTTCTCGATACTTTCTTTCCATTCGCGAACCCAAACCAAACATCGTTCCTTCAAGGAATTTTTATTTATTAAATATAATAGCTAAAAAACAATTTTTGTAATTATAATAATAATTTTTATGTTTAAATTCCAACAAGGAAAGTCAGCGTGTCAGCCACGTAGGATTAGTTACTGACAACCCGATGCCAATTTATACCAAATTTGAGGGAGTTTTGATTTTAAAAATTGAGAAAATAGGGGGACTAAATTCGTGAAAATAATTATTGGTGGACTAAAATCGTGAGTTGATGAAAATAGGCGGACTAAATTCATGAGAAAAATTCTTGGGGGATCAAATTAGTGGGAAAAAAGTTCTTGGGGGATCAAATTCGTGATTTGGTAAATATAGGGATATCAAAACTATAATTAAGCCATCTGAAAAAATACTCAGCAATGAAACTAGGAAGAAGATCCCACCAAACAAAATCACTTAAGTTGATTTCATTACTTGCAAGTTTATGCATTACCCACTTTATAAATGTGAGTGCAAACGAAATTTATTTGCCTAGTCAAGAACTACTATGCACAGATTCTAATGTAAAAATGGAATGAAAATAACAATATTTTCAAATTCTACAGAATTAGTGCTTAATCAAAAATTGCTACCTATAGAATCTAAACTAAAAATGGAATGAAAATAACAATATTTTCCCTATCCATCTTGAAAAAATTGCACTTTAATTGCTAACTGCAAAGTTGGAAATATGTCATACCGAAATAAAACATACATTGGCAATTTGTCTAATTCAGGAAAAATAATCTGTCTTTAGATACTCAATGGTGTGTGAGTTGCCTAAGTAAATTATAACGCATTGGTCCTAAGTGACACAAACTTATATAACAAATGCGTCAAAGAAAAAACTATTAAAATACTAAAAATTATTGATTATTCTTTTTTGACATAAAGAAAAAGTTACCAGCAACATATTGATTACACTAATTATGCATGTGGCGATAAGGAAGAAATAGCATATATATATATATATATATCCATCCCCAGAGATAATAAAATTAATATTGCTTCAAACCTAATGATGCAGATTACCTTATCCTTACCCAATAATGTTGACACCAACAAAAGGCTTTGCATTAGTAGAAACTATCAACTTGATTACTCATTTCCGCATTGGTTATAAGAAAGAGATAATCTGCATCCTAAGGACTAGATACCATCAAAATATTGTTCTAAACCTCAGGATGCAGATTACCACATCCTCACCCAATATATCTCATTAGAAGTTGGTAAGTTGATAAAATAGTTTTGTACTGGTAGTAAAGAAAAAGTAATCTGCATCGCGAGATCTAGATACAAAAAATGTGTTTATAATTGCTCTAAACCTCAGGATGCAGATTACCCTATCCTTGCCCAATAACACTTGTTCTTTCAAATGATATCAAGTTGTTGGGGTGGAAGAAAGATCACATGAGCAAACAATCTAAGGGAAGAATGTTAACTTGTATTGGTTTTGATTGGGGGATGGGCATTTATAATGTGTCTTGAAATATATTCGAATAACACTTTTAGGTAATCATTTGTTGAGATCCTTACCTTTTGCATGGAGATAATGATGTTTTTAAATTAGCTAGCTTCTTGGACACACTTCCACATGGAATAGATACTACCATTATAGATGACTAGCCTCAATACCCGTCCTCTGGACGGGTTAATACATAAATAAGATTAACAAGTGTAACAAATGGGTTGTTATTTATATGTAAGGGTTCTGGTGCAAAATAAGTTACATATGCGTACGTAAAACTCCTTATAGACATCAGTGGTCCGGGGTAAAAAAAATGTTGGATTTAAGAGTGACGGAAACGAAATTGTTCAAGCGTCGGTCAATGGATTTCTTTGTTTATTAAAAATTAAATTCGCAATGATGTATTAAATGAACGGGATTGGCTAAATTTCATCGTATAATCGAGTAATTAATTTTTTTCAAAAGAATAATATCGCATCGTACTTGAAAGAAAATTTTGGACTGGTCAACATTGAGTTTGTCAACTGTGATATAAAATCTAATAAGTAGCTGATGCCATTAGGCAAATGATGTTACTTTGCAAAATATAAAATCTAATAACTGTGAATAAAAAATTAAATTATAAATATTAATTAAATCACAAATATTTTATATTTAAAAGGAATTTTAATAAAAACATTTAAATTGAACATCCTTCGTAGATAAAAAAAGAAGAAAAAGTGTAAAGAACTTTAATAATTATCAACATTCATTAAATACAAATACAAAAAATGAACCCATAATAAGAAAGAAAAATTGAACATCCTTCGTATATTTTTTTCTCTCATTGTAAGGGATGGGCACCCCTTGTGCTCCTTTCAATGAAATTGCTTATCGAAAAAAAAAAAGGACAATACAATGAAAAAGTGAAGCACTCGGGTATCGTGCATGGTTGAAGGAAAACTCATGATAAAATAGGAGCAGTTATACAAAGTTGAAAAAGAATATGGAGGTTTTATTGTAAATGTGACTGAAGGTTTCGTTGAAAGAAAATGATGAAGGTTCTATTGTAAATGTGGCTGAAATTCCCACACGGAGTCAATGCAGCAACACTGCATGTACTTGAATATTAAAGAAAGATAAAAATATAAAAACCAATTAAAGAAAATATTTAATACCTGTTGGTGCAAAATGACCAAAATAAAGAAGACAATAAAATAGAAAGTAAAATACGTGATATCGTGATGGATTTGATAGACATTATCAATAAAATATAAGCACATATAGAAAGTTGAAAGAGTACGATTGATGATCTATTGTAAATGTGGCTGAAGTTCCCGTAGATAAAATTAAATTAAAACTATAAATTAAATAAGAGTTAATTTTCAACTTTACGTATTTTAATTTTTCAAAAACTTATTATTATATTTTACCAAACTTCTAGTATTTGAATGAAAGCTATAGGAATATTTGAATAAAAAATTATCAACACTGGAATTGAATAAAAAATTAAATTATAAATATTAATTAAATAAAAAATATTATAAATTTAAAAATGAACTTTAATAAAGACATTTAAATTGAACATCCTTCGTAGATAAAATAAGAATAAAAAGTCTAAGGAACTTTAATAATTATCAACATTCATTAAATACAAATACAAAAAAATTGCAATCCATATTATGAATATAATTGATTGAATAATATGCAGAAATTATTTTTCACCTTCGAGCTTTTTCTTTCTTCTTGGTGTTTGTGTGTTTGGATTTTCAGTGTTTGCATGTGTGATGATTTTATATTTTGCAAAGTAACTTCATTTGCCTAATGGCATAAGCTACTTATTAGATTTTATATGACAGTTGACAAATACAAAAAATGAACCCATAATAAGAGAGAAAAATTGAACATACTCCGTATATTTTTTGTCTCTCATTGTAAGGGATGGGCACCCCTTGTGCTCCTTGCAATGAAATTAGTTATCGAAAAAAAAGGACAATACAATGAAAAAGTGAAGCACTCGGGTATCATGCATGGTTGAAGGAAAACCCATGATAAAATAGGAAAACCCTTAACTATTTGGTCATGGGTTCGATCACCGACTGATACGTATGAAAATTCGGAGGAGGGTTTAAAGGATTCTGGATTTACCACATTTTGATAAATCCGAACATATTTACAAACCGAAATACCAGTAAAATAAGGTAAATCCGGGAAACCTAAAAAATTGGCCTACGAATTTATCTATTTATGATGTATTTCCGGGAATTGTTTGGATATCAGGGATAATCTCATCTATTTGGATATTTATGGGGGTATGGGGTGGGAAAAAAAGTGACACAAAAAAAAAAAAAAAAAAAGAAAGACAAAACAAAACAAAAAAAGAAGAAAAAAAAAAAAAAAACTTGCGAGCATTGGCGGGAGTTAGCGCCAAGCCGCATTAAAATTTAGGATGTTCCACATTGCTACGTTAAAATATTGTCTTACATGTTTTTATCATCAAATATAATACTTTCCGGAGATGTTTTATACTTTTTTTTTTTTGGTCAATAATGTAATATTTCATTGAAATCGGGCAAGGCCACCGAAACATTACACAGAGAGTGAACTAAATGCTTACAGAAGAAGCAGTCATAGGACCTCTAAAGGTCAATCCACAAGTCCAACACAGGACTACAATCTAATCAGGTATATGCTGAAACCTCCTAATAATGAACATTAAGCTTAAGAGCAGCACCTGAACACTAAAGCTATTGATGAACTAACAAAATCAAGAAATTAAAAGCTACCTAAACAACCTAATGCAGCTAACAATCAGATTCACAGAGCACAATAATAGACTGTCTTCCCCGAGCAAACAACGCCAACAAAAGACCGCAACATCTGAATATGCTCCACCGGAAATTCAATAACCAAAGGATGCACGCAGAAGCATCACTAAATCCCACAAAGTTGGTGTAGGAGGAGAAGCGGAAAGTCCAGAAACTCCTCGTATTTGAAAGCCAACTGGCCCCGGGAACAGAGAAAGATCCTGTGAACCAAAACAAAGCAGAACATATACAGAATTGGTAGATCTCAAAATCCATCAAGGCAGCGATGTAACCGGTGGGGCGGGGACGATAAAGAATCGAAACAACACCATCTGTGGATCTGGGAAGATAGCAACAGAAGGAGGGGTGATTGCGATCAACCGAGAGGTGGTGGCTGGATGCAAAGCATGGAGGTCGGTGAAGATGGAAGGATGGAGGAACGATGGGACATGCAACGCTCCCGGTAGAGCGAACTTCACCTAGCTAGACTAGGAACAAAAGGCGACTAGCGCAACTTATTTGTGAGAAAGCAAACTAAAAGGAAGGAGGAGGGGGAAGCTCCGGCGGAGGAGGGAGCCCCCCCTCTGGCGGCGCAAACTGGTTTAGGTTTCTGCAGAGAGAACGAGAACTTCCCACCCGGTTTATAAATACTTACTCACCCACAATTTCTTTATTAATTTGAAGGTTAGGCCCAGGTTGCCATTTGAAAAAATGTGGGTAATTTATCCACATTCACTTGTATTTCTCAAAACAGAAACGCTATTTGGACAAAATTTATTGTAAAAATAGAGACAAATACCAATATTATACGATGGGTCCCAGTTTATTTTTCTTTTTGTTTAAACATAACTAATAGTAATTCGGTGGGTCCCACAATATTATTTCATTATTTGTCCACATTTGTACAATAAACTCTGTCCAAACAGCATTTCTGTTCTCAAAATTTGACACATATATTTCATTAATTAAATATCAATGTGATCTGAACGTACAAATATACAAATCAATCAAGTAGTTAGATGAAATTTACTTTTTAGGTGAGCTTTAGATTACTTTTGAAAAATGTGGGTAACTTGCGCAGTTTCACTTGCATTCATTTCAAATTTGTCACATGTATCCAAATAATTTAATATTAACATGGTGTAAAAATACAAATTTATTTTTAATTGACAAAGATAGTGGATTCTACCGAAAAATTAATAAAAAAGTGTGGTTGATTTAATTGATTTTACATCATACTGAGTAAACCCATTTTTTTTTCGAAAAGTAATCAAGAATCTACCAAATTTTAAAGGCAATGGTGATTGGGGAAAGAACACTCTAAATTTAGGTGGGAAAGTCTCTCTAATTGTATCTTTCTTATCTCTCATTTTATATTTTCATCTTATTGCTCCATTCTTTCTCATACTCTCTCTTATTTTAGCCTAAAATTACCTAGCAAATTCAAATTCGAGAATCCATTTTCATGGTGACCACTAGCACACTATAATGAGCTATGTTGTAACTTCTTCTACTCCCATTTAAGTAATTATATTTTGTTGTTCATTCACAGAGCATTTATTGCAAAGTATGCCTTAGTTCTCCTTCATCGGTTAAGAAGAACTCGAACTCTTTAATCATGATGAGACTATCACACGATCGAACCAAATGCATAACTTAATAGTAAAATACAAGTGTCTCGCAACACACCCATACACAAAAGTTGTACTAAAGGAGTACTATATGTCCATGTTTCAATGCTTCAATGAAGAGTGTAGTGAAGCTAGGGAAATGTACTTTGGACCGTTTGGCCGGATCGGCTTATTTTGGTTTATCTACTAATATAAGCACCTTTGAAACTGTTTGGTTGAGCTTATGGAAACAGCTTATGACATGTTCATAAACTGTTTGCAGCTAATTTCCATAAGCTTCAATGGATAGCTTATGAGAACAGCTTATTAACATTATTTCATCTTTTATTATATAAACAGCTTATGCATATAAGCACTTATATGATAAGCGCTTATGCTATAAGCACTTATTTAAGCTGCTTATCTAAACGGGTGGAAACCAGTAATTTGCAGAAAACGGTCCTATCTCTAATATGCCGACTTTGTTTTATGCTCCATATCATTTTTTGCTCATCCTGAACAAAGTGGGATCCTATACCTTATGAATTATGAATCTACATATCAAGAATAACATTCGTTTGGTCCTCAAGTACAGCACACGATCTACTCTTACGTAAGCTAGCTATTAATTAATAAGAAGATGCATTTGAAAGGGGAAATTAATTGAGAGTTTTGTTGAATGGTCAAATGAATAGATTGATTGTGCTACTGCACAGTGGAGACCATAGAACAAAATACAAAAAGCAAATTAGTGGGGCTTTCTTTCCTTTTTAATTTCATTATCATCTTTTGGATATATAGTGACAGAGTTAGCGGAGGCTCTACGGGGTAGGGGTGGCAATTTCTACTCGCAAGTGGGGATCCCCATAAGGACTGCCCTGAATGGGACCTTGTGGGCGGGGAAGAAAATCACCCGCAAACAAAGCGGGGATGGAGTGAGGATCATACCCCCCGCGCCGAATATATTACATAATATTCCAATTATAGATATATATATTATATTATAAGTAATTAATTTTTTAGTCTTTTTATACATGTTTTTAATTTAAAATTTTAATAAAATATTAAATTGTTATAACTTTTATATTTTCTAAATATTAAAATATAAAAATAAGACTCAATTTTATATTTTTTATATTACAAAGTTAAACTTTTGAATTTTAGTCTTACTTATATATATATATATATATATATATATATATATATATATTATATTTTAATTTATATTTTTACTAACTTTTAATAAACTTTTGGGATCATCAGGACCGTGGGGATGTGGATGGGAGAAGAAATGTCCTTGAGGCGACCGAACTGTTTATCTCTCGCTAATTGCATTAGCGAGGAGGGAATTAGCGACCGAACTGGTCCCTCGCTAATTCCCTCGCTAATGGCAATTAGCGAGGGAATTGGTCATTTTAGCGACGGAATATTCCCTCGCTAATGACGGTTTTTTTTGTAGTGGACAATTTGGGAGGTGGGGACGGGGAGCGGGGTAGTACTCCCCATCCCCGCCTGCCCCATTGCAATCCCTACCACGGAGAGTTACATTCTAAGTTCCCAATGTGATTTGGATTCTTACTTTACAGACTGTGGGAATTGGGAAACTTCAAACACTACTTAGTATTAACAATAAAAAATGATCAAATTGTGGAGGTTTTCTTGTAGAGGTTTACAAAATCTCTCAAAATAATTTTAAAATGACACTTTTCTGCCTCCCAAGTAGAAAGCTACATTTCCCTCTTGATTAAGTTTGATTTTTTTTGATAAATGTTTTATAAGATATGTGATGCCATAGGTACTAGTAGTCAAAGTGATAATGAGATAAGGTAAAAAAAACTAAACTTTCTAAATTTGTAAAGGGAATTAAAAGAGGTTAAAACCCCCACTAAATATTCCAACAACTTTGGCGGTTACAAACCTATGAAGAAAAACTTCTGCACAATTATTTTGGGTTTTTAACCCACCTTTAAAAACCTTTACTCCTCGTTGGGATTAAAAACCGACGCAAATCATCACCACATTTAGCCACCTCATATTTAACATGTAATGTCCACGTCATGATTGCATGGCCATTAAAAGTCCAGCTTTGCATTAATAATTAATAATAAAAACAGTCAATCAAATCAAATACAAACAATCTGTTTTTATTTCAGTTATAAATACAAACAATTATAACTTACAATTATAAATTACTATTACTATATTAATTCTATACACAAAAAAATTGACTGAATATATAATTGTATAATTCTATACACAAAAAATTTCTTTAACTGCGAAACCTCCCACTAAAAACTATTACCACAAATATTGTATAATTGTCACATGATTCTCTAAAATATATTGATCAAAACTCCAAACAACTAATAATGTTAATCAACAGAGTGTTAATGTTATAAATATTCCATTAATCAACATTTAATTTGGTACTAATATTGTATTCAAAAATTCTCATAACCAATGCCATGAACTTTTAAAAATACTAGCCCTACGTCCCATCCGACAGACGGGTTGACTAACAATTTGTTAAAGAGTAAACCTCTAAAGAAAATAAGCATAAGAACAACAGTAAATAACAACATCAAATAAAATCTAAGTATTTTTGTTTTGACTAAACAAATTCTAAGTATTAGAAAGACATTACATTTAAAGACAAAAGTCACATATATTAGATCAAGTCATAACACAAACAGCTTAAAGTTGGAGCATAAACAACAGTCTAATCACACATATTAGATGAAGTCATAACACAATCAGTTTTAAGTTGTAAAATAAACAACAACTTATAATATGCTTTCCCCCCAAAAAATCTTTCCCCCCAAAATTTAGCGGCATGCCAAGCGCATATATGATCTTAGATACTGTTGTGCTGAACAATATGCTTCCCAAGAATACTGTAACATCCCTAATTTCGTTAATTTCAAATTAAGAAATTAACGAGTGATTTATTACTCGAGTAGGTAATAAATCAAGTCACGGATATTAGGTTGTCACGAAAGCAATTTATAATTGCTCGAGTAAATAATTTAAATGCATAATTGAGTGGAAATTAGAACACTAGGGGTATTTTAGTCTTTATACCACTCACACTAAATGAGATCCAAAGACCCAAAAATATCCAAATACTCTCTCATTCCTCACTTAAGTGAATAAAGAAAAGGTAAAGTTAGAGAGAGAGAGAGTGAGGAACCGAGGAGAAGAAGAGAGAAAAAGGGGTGAGCCGAGAGGGAGAGTGAAGGGGAGGAAAAGGAAATCAGATTTTTCTCTTCTACAATCTTGATCTTTGCTTTCACCATTACATCAACATCACACTCCATCTCTCATTTATGCCAAAAATCTGAAACCAAGGAAGAGAGAAAAGAGAAAAATAGAGGAGAGAGAAGAGAGAGTAGCGTGAAGAGGAAGAAGAAGGAAAGGGGGGAGATCATCTTCATCTCCTAGTGCTTGTAAGTGATTTCTTACTCATTCCTTCTCATTTTTCCAGATCTACACAATGATACCACTTGTGAAAGCTCAATCTTCTTCCTCATGATTTTACCATTTTTGAGGTTCAAAGCTCATCTTGGCTATTAATGGAGTTTTGGAGTTTGTAAGTGGTTCTAAGAGGTTCAAGGTGCAAGTAGAAGCTCAAATCTGAAGCTACGATGTTGTTTGAGAGCACTTTTGGGATGATTCAGTTGCTGCCCTCAAGATTAGAAGAGGATGGGTTCGGTTTAGAGGCGTTCGGAGTGAGTTCGGGATCGTTCGGGTTCGTAAACACTCGGTATTGCGTGATTTTCATCACGTTAGGTGAGTTTTACTCACGTTTAGGGGTTTGTGTTCTGAATGATTGAATGAGTCGTTCATTTCATTTCGTTCCGTTGGGTTTTGAAAATTTTACGAGTCGAAAACCGTTTTCGAAAATTATACTTTTTACGACTTATTCGTTGAACTATATATTGATGTATATATTGATATGTGGATTGTTTGGACTGAAATATTATGTGTGGTGACTGTTTATATGTTGGGGATTGAATTGGATAATGGATTGGACGCGAACGGATTAACGGAAACGAGAAAACGAGCAAAATTAGTATTTTTGTGTGCAGGGGGAAAAACACGGCCGTGTTTCAAAAACACGGGTGCCAGTGTTTCTCTCGGGTTGACAAAGTCTCGTTTTAAGCCAAATCTCGTTTTCCGTTCGATTCCAAACCTCTCCTAATTCCTTCCTCAACCATTTTCCAAGTATTTAGGTCTGTTATACCATGACTTTGTGTGTGATTGAACCACATTTAATAAAATGTGTGAAGTTATAAATATTTCGAAAAATCGTAAACCTAGAGTACGTGTGGGAACCAAATGTTTTATAACTTAAATGTTGATTGGATTGATTTCATGAATTCATTGATATTATAACCTATCATAGAATGAGTTATGGTTGTATATAAATAAGTATATTGAACATAGTAGACGGCCCAATGCGGGTACGGTATTTAATTATATCGATTATGAGTGACGACCCAAGAGGATAGTACACTAGGGAGAGGGAAGTCATGAGCCCTCGAGCTAGGCCCATATGAGGTTGTTCACTGTGAGTGGATTGGGTTCACCGCAAACCGAAGAAAAGAAAAATGGTTTAAGGTGTTGTACTAGATTAAAAAAAAGGATAGTCATAACCATCAAGAATTGGGTTGTGAACTATAGTTTATAATTTAAATTGTACATAGTCATCAAGAATTGGATTATGAACTCTAATGTAAATTATTTATCGGATTACAAAGTGATTGATTGTGTATTGTAATTCATATTGAATTACTAATAAATGGGTGTACTTAGGTTGGAAGGAACCTCTCAATGCTATTGACTAATCGGAAAGGAATGGAGTGCGCCAAGGTGTACTTAGGTTGAGAGGAAACTTCCAATGCTATTGACCAATTCGCAAGGGATTGGGTGCGTCATAAATAATCTTTATGAAAGGAAAAATGTTTTATAATTGGACCGAGTGATAGGTAAGGGGTCACGGTAAGACTCACCGAGATTTGTTATCTCACCCTACAAATGTTGTTGTTTTAGAGAGAAACAGGGAAAGAAGATCCTTTATGGCACGAGTGGATGGCGTGCTCGAGAAGGAAATGGAAGACGTAGTTCTTCTATTATTAGTTATGGTTTTCCCTTGTATCTTTGTATTCGATTTATAACTTGAATTTGTATCTAAGTTATGTATCGTTTCCGCTATTCTTGTAAAGATGTAAACCTAAGCAGGAATTGTACCTCTGATGTATGCTAAAAAGGTACACTTGAGTATTTCTATTAGATAGAAATATGAGGGTGTTACATTTTGGTATCAGAGCAGTTCGACCTCGTCGGACGTAGAGACCTTATGGTCAAAAGGTTAGATCGAGTCAGCTAGGGACTTAGGCAATTAAATGTCAGAACCTTTTAGTATATTATGTGAAGTATTGAGTCAGGATCCACTCAATGTTTCATGTGAGTTAACGAGAATGATGACAATTATTTGCCTCAATTTAAAAATGTCCAAACCCTAAACCATAGGAATTTCGCCTTCTCGGTTTATCGAGCACGCAATGGAAGCGAGAGGGCTACGGATGGTGTTCGAAGTAAGCAATGGGCAGCCAGATTGGTTCGAGGAATCTGCGGGCAACTGTTTAGTTCTTGGAATTGGAGCGACTGTTGTGTTGCAGCTTAAGTCGTGGTGGGTTGTTCAGAGAGCTACAATTAAGCAAAGCCTTTGGGCAGTAATAAAGCCAGTATTCTTCATCAGTTCTTTCAATACTTCTCCTTCTGTGATTTCTATTTGATCATTCCAACCAGAGGCCTTCATTTCTTCTAGCAAGTAGATTCTTCCAATGAGAATGTTTCTCTTCCCCATTTTTTTTCTTTATCAAAACTCGAGCGAGTAAGACTTTTTCAAATTTCTCTTCATCTTCGTAAGGTTGATCAAGTTTCTGTTCTTCATCAACCTTTTCCTTTCCTTTATTTCCCCCATATGTAATCCTGATTTTGGGCTTTTTGGAAGAAGATTGGGTTTGAAGAGAGGCTTTCCTTTTAAGTTCAATCCTTGATTCGGCCATCATTTCAGAAAGAGTAGAATCATCATCATCAATGGTGATTGGTTGGCTTTTCTTTGTTCCAGGGCCTGTTATGGCCTTGAGAGAACTTGTTTTGATCCTTGTTGATCTTCGAGAGGGAGTGGATGATGATTTAGAAGACATTTGTTCTGATTGTGGGAAACCTAGAGTAGGAGGAGGAGGTTTCGAAGCATTCAAGATTGCTTGAGGAAGTTCACTGGGTTGAGGAGTATTTGTTTTTCTTACGTAAGGAATTTTGGTTCTCACCATTGTTAGAGAAATGTGGTTTTTGATAAGGGAAGAGAAGGGAGAAGGAAGAGGAATGCTTGAATACGAGCGGTTTATGAGCGAGGATGAGATAGGTAGAGACTAGCCAGTTGTTGTGAGGTGATGGTGTGCAATTATGACATGACATAAGCGATATTTTGATTGCTTTAATTAACTTTAGTGCTTAGAGTCTAGGTTGCTTTATTTTATCCGCCTCAAATTCAACCTTCGAACTTGATTTTCCTGGATGAACCTACGAATTTTAATTTCACTTAGTGAACCTTCTCAAGTCATGAGAAGGTTGGGGTTTTTGACAAAATTTTTCTCCTAAGGACATTTTAAAATGTGCAAAAGCCTTTTAATAAAATTAAAACTTTCTTCTAACAAAGGCTTGGTAAATATATCACTAGTTGATGCTTGGTGTCTATAAAAATAAGTTCCACATCCTTCTTTTGAACATGGTCTCTAATAAAATGATGCTTTATATCAATATGTTTAGACCTAGAATGTTGGATGGGATTTTTTGATAAATTGATAGCACTAGTATTGTCACAATAAATGGGAGTGCATGTGTACCTTATAGAGTAGTCCTCCAATTGATTCTTGATCCATAGAATTTGTGTGTAACAACACCCAGTGAGACACATATTCTCCGCTTGATGAGTTGATAATGCAATTGAATTTTGTTTTCTACAAGACCAAGAGATTAAGGATTCTCCTAAAATTTGACATGATCCACTAGTACTTTTTCTCACAATTCTATCACCAAAGATAGTCGACATCACAAAGTAGCTAATTAGGTCAAAATGAGTATTCTTTTTATACCATAGACCAATACTAGTTGTTCCAACTAAGTATTTGAAGATCCTTTTGACTGCAGTAAGATGAGATTCTTTTGGAGAAACTTGGAATCTAGCACATAAGCCAACTGAAAACACAATGTCAGGTCTACTAGCGGTTAAATATAATAGTGAACCTATCATACCTCTGTATTCTTTTTCAGAAATTGGTTTTCCTTCTTCATCCTTCTCAATTTGCATGGAAGGATGCATAGGTGTAGCCATGGCTTTTGCTTCATTCATCTTATATTTCTTGAGAAGGTCTTTGATGTAATTTTCTTGATTAATAAATATACCTTCATCAAGTTGCTTAATTTGAAGTCCTAAAAAGAATCTTAATTCTCCCATCATACTCATTTCAAACTCACTTTTCATAAGATTTTCAAAATCTTTGCACAGTTTTTCATTTGTTGATCCAAAAATGATATCATCAACATAAACTTGAACAATCAACAAATTATTATCAAGAGATTTCTTAAACAAGGTAGTATCAATTTTTCCTCTTGTGAAATTATTTTTGATCAAAAAGCTACTTAACCTATCATACCAAGCTCTAGGAGCTTGCTTAAGCCCATATAGAGCTTTGGTGAGTTTAAAAACATGGTTAGATTTCTTTTGATCAACAAATCCAGGAGGTTGATTGGCATAAACATTTTCATTCAAAAAGCCATTTAGAAAAGCACTTTTAACATCCATTTGAAATAATTTGAAATTTTTTTGTGCAAAGAAATGCAAGTAAAATTCTAATAGCTTCTAACCTTGCTACAGAGCAAAAGTTTCATCATAGTCAATACCTTCACGTTGATTATACCCTTGAGCAACAAGTCTTGCCTTGTTTCTCACCACCTTACCATTTTCATCTAGCTTGTTTCAACACCCATTTGGTTCCTATGATGATGATCGATTTTTGGAGGTATTACTAAGTTCCATACCTCATTCTTTTCAAATTGAGAAAGTTCTTGATCATTGCTTCTATCCAGATTGATCTTGTATTGCCTCATTTACGGATTTTGGTTCTATTTCGAGAGATGAGAGCCATTCCAAAGAACATTATCTCTAAATGAAGTTACGGTTCTAACGAGATCTCGAAGTGCTACCAAAAATTTGATCTTGTGGATGATGTACCACCATTCTCCAACTTCTTGGTAATTGAGAAGGTTGATCAGAAGCTTGAGTTGCTTCATTTGATTGTTGAGAAGGTTGAACAGAAGCTTCTGTTTCTTCCTTCTCCACTGTTTTCATGTTACAACCTTCTTCTTTGTTTTGTTGATATCATCGGCATCAATTACTTCATTTGAACTGTTAGTTTCATTGAAAACAATATGCATGCTCTCTTCTACAGTTTGAGTCCTAAGGTTGTATACTCTATAAGCCTTTGATGTTGTTGAATATCCTAGAAAAATTCCTTTGTCTGATTTAGAGTCAAATTTTCCTAGATTGTCTTTGTTATTCAAAATGAAACAAGTGCACCCAAATACCCAAAAGTATGCAATGGTTGGTTTTCTATTTTTCCAAATTTCATAGGGGTTTTCTCAACAATTTTTCTAATGGAAACTCTATTCAAAATATAGCAGTTTGTGTTTATAGCTTACCACAAAAAAGTGTTTTTCAATTTTTGAATCTTCTAAAAGTGTTCTTGCCATTTCTTGTAAAGTTCTATTTTTCCTTTCTACAACTCCATTTTGTTGTGGAGTTCTAGGACAAGAGAAATTGTGAGTAATTCCATTTTCATCAAAAAAGTTTTGAAAAGAAAAGTTTTCAAATTCACCCCATGATCACTTCTTGCAGAGATGACCTTTGTTCCTTTTTCATTTTGAACCTTCTTTAGAAACACTTTGAAAGCTTCAAAAGCTTCATCTTTGTTTTTCAAAAATAGCACCCATGTGTATCTAGAGAAATCATCTACAATTACAAAACCATACCTTTTTCCACTTAGGCTAGCGGTTTTAGTAGGACCAAACAAGTCTATGTGAAGCGATTCTAGTGACCTTTGGGATGTGATCATATTTTTAGGTTTGAAACTAGTTTTGACATGTTTACCATGAACACATGCTTCACAAACTCTATCTTTTTCAAAATTGATTTTTGGTAGCCCTCTAACTAGTTCCTTTTTGCAAAGTTTTGAAATGGTTTGCATGCTTATGTGGCAGATTCTTCTATGCCAAATCCATTTGTCATTTTCATAGGACATAAGGCAAGTTTCTTTAGATAGTTCATCAAGACATAGGCTATAAAGATTTTTATTTCTAGATGCGATAAACAAGACCTTTCCAGAGGAGATTTCTTTAATAAAACACTTATCGATTTAAAAGAGACTTTATGACCACTATCACTGATTGACTAATACTTAACAAGTTATGCTTTAAACCTTCTACATATTGAACATTTTTAATTTTAGGGGATTTAGAATTACCTATAGTACCTATACCTTTGATGCAAGTTTTATCATCATTGCCAAAGATGACATAGCCTCCATCTATTCTCTCCATTGAGAGAAATTTATCTCTTTCCCCTGTCATGTGCCTCGAACATCCACTTTGTCTAAGAACCACATGAGCTTTTTCTTGGATGCTAAGAGGCATTCACATTTGAGATGTTAGTAATGATTTAGGTACCCAATATCTTTTGGGTCCTTCATGGTTAGTCCTCTTCCTATAGAAGCTTCTTTTCAGATTTATAGCATACTGAAATATCATGACCAAAATGTTTGCAATATGTGCACTTTGTCTTAGACTTTCTAGTCCTAGATTTCTTCTCATTTTGTTTTTCTACAGTAGTTCAAAAGTTTTCTGTATGGACATAGCTAGTTCTTTAGTTAAAACAGAAACTTTATCTTTGAGAAGGTTGTTTTGATTTTCAAGGTCAGAGAGTATAAGATTTGGTTGTTCTGAGACCTTATCTTTCAAAAGTTTGTGTTGTTCAGAAAGTTTAAAGTGAGAATGTTGAAGAGTTTGAACTGTTTTTATCAAATATTCATTTTGTTTTTGAAGCTCTTCATTCTCCTTTTGCATTCAAAAGTTGATTTTTGAACAAAGACACATTTTTGAGCCAAAGTGTTTGAATCATGTAATAGGTTTTCAAAAGCATGTTCAGTATCTTTGCATGAAGCACAAGTTTGTGATTTAGAAGTGCTTACCTCTTCTAGGTCAGTATCTCCTACGAAGCATGAGTTGATTGATTCCATACTTGAAGTAGGAAATATTTGAGAAGGTTCCTCAAAGTCAGCCACGAGACAAAAATTTGCAATATCTTCATCATGATCTGAGTTAGATTCTTCTGAGTCATCCCATGTAGTAAGTAGAGCTTTCTTCTTGGGTGTGATTTTTCTGGTGCTTCCTTTTAGCTTTGGACATTCACTTTTGTAATGTCCAGGTTTGTTACATTCATAGCACACAGGAGTATCTTTGCTAGTGCTTTCACCTTTAGGTTGATCTTTCTTGAAGAAGGGTTTTCTGTTATTGTTCCTTCTGAATGCCCATCTCCTTAACCTTCATGCGTTTATCTTCAGGTGTCCAGGTGTTTCTGGGCTTAGCTATAGTAGTCCCATCATCAAGAGTTGTTGTAGGTTCATATGGGCCATCTTCAACAATTCCCCAAATGTCAGTGTCTTGAGATTCTAGGAACAATCTCATTTGATCTTTCCAATAATAGTAATGTTCCCAGTGAATCTGGTGGTCTATTTCTTTGAAGCTCTTCCGGGAGGAACATCACGAGTTGGAATGATGACTCATCACTTCTTCCGGGATCTTTCTCTCACACTGCGCAAAGTGTGCTCACCCTCAGAGGTGAGCTCGATGCCAATTGAAGTGACTAATTTGCACAAGAAAGGGGATTGAATTGTGCTATCTTTTCGTTTTTAATTCCTGCAACCATCGTATGGTTTCTCAAGATAACTTGGATATCGGAAGGTTGAATGTTAGTTGCACAAACAACAAGCAAATGTGTGATAGTGAAAGATAATTAACTTTGATGATTTTAGATGTCTTTTCTTTTCGCAAAGAAAAGTGTAGTTTTCAAAAGATGATCAAAGTTGAGCTTATTTAAAATTAAGATTTTGACTTGAAGCTTGGTGTATTTAACCTTCTAAAGTATTTGAAAACTTTGGTGATTGTTAGACAGTTAAAGCAAATGATAAGTAAAGCAGAAAATAACACAGTAGAGTTATAGAGGTTCACCAAACTGTGGCTACTCCTCTCCCCACGTCCTCGTGAGAGTTTCCACTATTCTCCAAATAGATTTTACACTTGCTTTAGCTTCACTTGCTAAAGACTTTCACCTCCACTCTCTTTTGATCACACACAAAAGACAAGTGCTAACTTTCACAGTAGAATCACCAACAACCCTCACTTTTCACTAGGTAGCTTGTTGAGAAACTTTCAAACTGAGTCACCAACAACCCTCACCTTTCACTAGGTAGTTTGTTGTGAAACCTTCAAACAGAATCTCCAACAACACTCACCTCTTACTAGGTAGTTTGTTGAGAAACCTACAACTTAGACTCACCAACAACACTCACCTTTCACTAGGTAGTTTGTTGAGAGAATTACAACTTAGAATCACCAACACCACTCACCTTTAACTAGGTAGTCTGTTGAGAAACAAGCACAATATTCCTTACAATAAGGGGTTTGGGTTATGGGATGATTTAGGAGCTTGTTGATAGATAAATACAATGTATTTCTAAGATTGTAACAAGCTTGCACACACTCAAGATAGTATTCCCAATTTCTAATTTGTAGCAGCTTGAAGTGTGGATGAGAAGGTTGGATTTCGTTTAGAAGCTTGACTTGAAGGTTCCAATATCAACTCATGGTTTGCATTTTAGTAGAGCAGCCCTCTATATAGACTTTGAATCTGAAATATGGCTGTTGGAAAGAAGGAAAGAGCCGTTGGAAGTTGTTGTAGCTTTGTAGGTAGGTAATGATGATTTTTGAGCTTTAGGTAGTAGCCTTTCAACCTTCTGAAGCAACCTTTGTGCTTTATCTTGTGTAGACATCTCTTCATGTCAGCACTTTACATCATTCCTGTCAATTCAGTTCCTATTCATGTACTACACAATTTTTTACATGCTTTATTTTGAAGCTTCTGAAGCTCCTTTAACATGAACAAACATGCTTTTAATTTACAAACAAAAATCAAGGAGTTCTTTATCATATAAGATAATATTTCGAAACTTTAATTCCTTGAAACTTCATTTGATGCATTTTGATTAAGATTTGAATATGAATATGTTTCTAGAAATGAAGCTTGAAATCTTCAATTCTCTTTTAACCTTCTTGAACACTTAACATACGAACCTCTTTAAGGAGTAAATCAACCTTACGTTGACTTCAATCAAACTTTCGTTGACTATTGGTCAACCTTGTGTTGACTTTTAGTCAACCTTCTGTTTGACTTTCAGTCAACCTTCTGAAGAAAGTTACTTTATCTTTTAAGCTTCTGTAGTCAACCTTCTGATGGTTTAACCTTCTGTATTCAACCTTTTGTAAGGTACCCTTTTGTAGGTAACCTTCTTTTGGCACATTTTATCTTTGAAAACCACTTGGTTTATTTTGTAAGGCCAAGAATTTTGCTATGAAACTTATTCCCTGTTCTTTAACACACTTGATTGAAAACTTGTTAAATCATAATAAGATTAGAAAGCTTAACTCATTACTTAAGTTTGTATCATCAAAACATGGAAAGAGATTTTTATTTCTACAGGGATATCTTGGGCTTTTCTCGGCTTAAGATGGGTAACAAATGATATTCTTGTGATTTTGAATCTTTGGCTTAAGAGGGGTAGGAAATAGACTTCCTGTGATTTTAGGTTTTTGAGGGTGTGGAGAGATGACCAAATTTCCTTTCAAATCCCGATTGCTTATTTCTGTGAGACCTAACTTTAGGACAATGATTCATCTATCTTCATGTGTTGGCTCTTTTTTTTTCTTGTTTTTTTTGTGCCCTAATTTTTGTCTGGACCGCTCTTTGCGAGTTTTCAATCCACCGGGCGCTCTTTTTTGCCTAGGCCGCCCTTTGCGGATTTTCAACCTTGCGAGCTTACTTTATCCTTTTTTATTTATTATATATTTTTTTAGAAAGACTTGCACTATGACAAGGAAATTAGTGATCACAGAACTGCCCCAGCATGGAGGACTTAAAGTGTTAGCGAGGATGAACCAAAAAGTCAAGTATGTACTGATGGGAGAAAATATGCGCTTTATGGGTGGACAGGGCGGGATTAGACTTGGATGGGGAATGATGATAAATGGCATGCATACTTACTAAAAGAACGCTTCACAGAGAGTTAACATTGGTTAAAACATGATATAAAAACTTTTTTGATGAATTGTTTCAGTCTTTTATCATGGAATGGATGAGATGCAATGCCCTTTTTTTGAAGGAAATACAAATGAGGTATTGATGTGAAAAACTGAGGGCCTTGGAACACCTTGAGTTTGCAAATGAGTAAGGGTAAACCTTTCCAAAAAAGAAAGATTACTTTGCAAGAGCATCTCGTCTCTCATCACAACATTTTTGTTGTATGCAATGCATGGATGAAAACATTATGATGCATACATGATGAAAATGAAATGCATGAAAGCATGTTCACTTGAAAAGTGTGATTATTCTAAAAGCTTCTTTTTTTTTTGATGTTTTCTTTTTATGCAAGACGAAATATGAAATGTCAATGTCTTTTTGGATGATGAATGATGCAAGAACGATGCTTCTTTCAAAATGATTTTTATAGAGGCAAGACAAGATATGAAATGCCGATGCCTCCTTTTCTTTTGAATGATAAGAGGTGCAGGGATGATGCTTTTTTCCTAAATGATGATTTTTTTAGAGGCAAGGCAAAGTATGAAATGCCAACGCCCCTTCTTTTCTTTTGAATGATGAAAGATGCAAGAATGGTGATATGAGGCAACTGATTGTCGTTACCACGAGTAACTGCATGAAACATTGAGTGGATCCTGACCCAATACTTCACACAATATCTTTGAAACGTTTCGACAATTAGTTGACTCAACTTAATTTCCTACTTGAAAATAAAACACGTGTGACTGGGTCAAAGTACCCTGATATCGTAGAGTAACATCTCAAATTTGTAGTCGACAAACAAATTTGAGATATTACCCTTCGTCGTTCAAAGGTACACTTCTACCCATTAAGCCATCACATGAGGAAATTTTTCTTTGTTTCGAAAGGATGCATGCAGGGAGAAATGATGTATTCGAACAAAGTGATGAGGATAATGAAATGATGCATGAATGCTATATTTTGAATGAATTTGATGATGATTTTTGTTCATGATTATGAATGAGATGCTTATGCAATGCGGATGATGATTGCTTATGGTTTTCATTTTTCTTATGTAATGAAAATGAAATGTGTGATGCTTACAATTACTTTCCTAATGTATGAGAGATATTGAATGAAGATGCATGTGAAATGAGACGTTAATGTTTATTTTTTCATGATGCGTGAAAAATGAAAACAATAATGCATGAGACGCGCCCCTAATAAGACACAAACCTTAATGAGATAGAGAAAAATGCATGTATGAATTTTATCGAGTTTTTGTTTTATGCAATGCAAACGATGATGTATGCATGATGATGATGCTCTATGCAAGATAAATGAAAGAGGTTTTATTGGCAATGATTCAAGTTTTTCTTTGGAAGATGCGGGTCGGACGTGGCTTCATATGGACCTAGTAAGGGAAAGGCTACAACGACATGACTCTTTCCTCTTTTTTGAAAAGGGTGAACCACATGTTGCCCGTGGATTGGCAAAAGAAAGGCTACAAAATGACTCTTTCTCTATTTTCTCTTCTTTTTGAAAAATCTTCTTCTCCTTTTTGAAAACATGCCTAGATTACAATGCAACACACAATTAGGTATGCCCCTTGTGTCCTACGAAGGGTAGGAATCCTAGGGTCTAAAGTCGATTTAAAAGGGTAATCCTCCCATGTAGAGTTCTAATCACTTCCTCACAATGGCAACCAAGAGCTAAAGTCTCTCTCATGACGACACCCACAATCGTAGAAAGCTACAGAGTGTGAGGCACCATGAAAAAGCGCACTCTGGGCGGAACTTTCATGAGAGCCATACAGCACAAAGGTCTACGAATGGCGATCCACTAATCGTTCCCACTCACCTAGGTTTTCGTTCGGACACGGGTTTTAGGCCCCACTCAATGCTCACAAGCACAGGTGTGAAGTGTGTGTTGAGAGGCACGACACCTAGAAATAACTACCCTTTCCCACCGCAAATGAAAACCTGCAAGCAGTCCGCATGAAGCAAATAATAACATGTCGTCTACCCTAGGATTTAATATCAAATAAGTCAGCCTAGGGTTTTTAACAACAACCAAGTGCATTGCTTACCTCAAGAAAGGGAGCCGAGAAGAGGGAACATGATAGAATTGGGGAATATGCATGAGCTTACCTTGAAGAAAGGGAGCAAAGAAAAAGGGGACATGATTGGGATTGGGGAAATGCATGAGGGTATTAAGCACATAAGCAAAAAGGAGGAAGGAAAAACAAACCTGGAAGAAGAGAAAATAAATGCACCTGCATACAATATGATAAGAAAGAAAAGGAAACCGAAAGAGATAGAGGCAAACAATGTATCCAAATCAAATCACAAACCACACATTTAATTAGTTAGGCTTGACCCACTTAGAAAAAAACTCCCCAGTGAAGTCGCCAGCTGTTGCGCCCGAAAAAGTCCCCGAGGGGTTTTTCTTCGTTTACAACTTTTTAAAACAATGAAGTCGCCACCAATATTTTTATAAGGAAAATATTGAAGAAAAACCTTTTGGAAGGCGGATGGTCTTTTGGAAAACCAGGAGATTTGGGTTTGGGGTCGGTTAGGCATGGGAAGGTATTAGCACCCCACACCTCCTTTCTCTTTGAAAAGGAACCTTTAATTAATGTGTGGTTCTAAGTGTTGATTTGGAAAATGCTTAAATTTGCCTCTTGATTTGGAAAAAAAGACTTATTGGAAATTTTTATTTCATGCGCGCTTGACGAGAGTTAGACGCTTTGGTTTTTTTGAAAGGAAAAATGTTTTTAGTTTGTTGTGCTTGACGGGGGGATCCGCTCCTACGTATCTCCAGTGCGATGGAGAATTCAAAGCTACGTAGTTCTAGGTTTTTATTTTTAACTGTTTAGTTGTGAAAATCGAAGTCATTGCAAGTGATCAATTGAGCGAAGGCTCCAAGTGACCACCCTTAGCACTCCATTGTTAATAATCATGCAAGCAAAAGCTTCGCAGGACCAATAACAAAGTTTTTGATTTAATGAAAAGTTTTTTAGGAAAATTAGGCATTCATGATGATCAATTGAGCAAAGGCTCCAAGTGATCGCCACTAGTTCCTCATTGTTAATGATTATGCAAGCAGAGGCTTCGCAAAAACCATTAACAAAGTTTTTTGATTTATTGAAAGTTTTTTAGAAAAATTAGGCATTCATGGTGATCAATTGAGCAAAGGCTCCAAGTGATCACCACTAGTTTCTCATTGTTAGTAATCACGCAAGCAAAGGCTTCGCAAGACCACTAACAAAGTTTGATTTATTGAAAGTTTTTAGAAAAATTAGGCATTCATGGTGATCAATTGAGCAAAGGCTCCAAGTGATCACCACTAGTTCCTCATTGTTAGTAATCATGCAAGCAAGGGCTTCGCAAGACCACTAACAAAGTTTGATTTAATGAGAAATTATTTGGGTTGAAAAAGAATTAAAAAAAACGAGAAAAAGGTGAAAAATTGCAAAATGGGGGTGTTATTAGCTGCAGGGGGGTTGTGCAACTGAACAGGGGGTGTAAAAAGCAAGCCCAGTTCGCATATGGGAGGACCCAGATGAGAAACCGGGCTTAAGTGTGAGAAGTGGGAGCGCATGCATGAATTAGGGGTGGGTGGGATTTGCAATCGATAAAAACAAAAGAAAAAAAAAAAAAAAAGGTGATATAATAAGCCCACATTAAATGAGAAAAAAACTAAACCTAATTCCATCCTCCCCTTACGCGCCGCACAAAGAGAGATTAGGGAGAGAAGAGGTCAGTTTCATCCATGAGAGAGAGAGTCCGAGCGAGAGAGTGATGGAAACGAGAGAGAGAGAACACGAAGAGGGGAAAACGCAGCAGAGACAAAAACGAGAGAGGAAGGGCGACGGTGAGTGTGGCGCCAGGCCGTCGGGCTGCCTTTGGAGAAGACGAGTTCCACGGCGGAGTCTTCGGCCGTGCGCACACGGACTTCGAGTTCGCTTTTTCTCCTTTTTTTCGTTGGTTTTGCTTTCTCTTCTCTTCTACTCCATTCCTTTGTCGACACGGTTTTTAGGAGATTGAGGGTGAACGAAGTGGGGGTTTCGTGGTGGTGAGTTGGAGACGATTTTTGAGAGAGGGGGAGGGCTCGGTTTAGAGAGAGGGATGGAGAACGACGGTGGGAGAGGGGGACGATGGTTTTGGGTTGATTGGCGATGGGTAAGAGAGGGAGGCTGGTGGTTGGTGGTTTAGGGGTGAGTGGTGGTGGCTGGTCACGGTGATGGGAGGTGTTTCTACATTTTTTTGATTTTTCTCTACTCTATAACTTGTTTCAGATTTGTCTCTGTTTGGATGATTCGGGTTTCAGTTTGAAACCCTGATTTTTTTGTGAATGACTGTCTCTTCTGTTTTCTGTGCCCCCTAGACTGATGGTTGACTGCTATTTTATATTAAAATACTAGGTTTAGCATTAATTGTTTTTTTGACTGGGCTTTGACTCTTTTCAGGTCTGGATCCAAGCCCAGCTACTTGGAGAGCAGCTGTTGGAACCCAAGATTTGCTGCTGCTACCTTCTGTTGTTTATTATTTTTTTTTTTATGTAATTTTCGGATTTAATTATTTTTGTACATGTTATTATTTTTTGTATTTTTCTGACATTTTGGACATTTGGACTCTCCTAAGTTGTAATAAAAATTAAATAGATTTTTTTGATATTTTTGGATTATATATGCTCACAATAAATTAACTGCACAAAATAATAATAAGAAAAAAAGAGTAAGGCCAAACACAAAGAGCGAACGGCCCCGACTAGACAAATACGCTAAAACGAAACCCAAATCGAAGAAATGGGCTCATTAACTAAAAACACTGAAATTAGCTCAGAATTGCATTCTTAAACCTGAATTGAAAAGACAAGCCAAATTTATAGAAAAAATGACTTTCGGTAGACTTACGTATATACGACTAAACCCAAATACGAAGATTAAATTGAAGAACGCACGAAAAGATCGACCAATTCGCATGCCTGCCTAATTTAAACAACGGTTTTCGATCTAGTTGAGTTGCACAATTTGAAATTGGCTTAGGTTAAAAAGGGCGGACAAAATTAGGGTATAGTCATGAGGTTTGAAGATGCTCCTTGTTAGTATTTCGGGTTAGCGAAGGAAGTAACTCCTATGGGTATGTAATAAAACTGTTTTATATTCAAAGGTTCAAGAAATTTATCCACAAACTTTACCCATTTGTGAGTTAGTCATGAACACATTAGTGTCAGAGTTTAGCCCGAAGTTCTAATAGTACTGTACCAAATAAAACCTAAAGGTGATGTTCCCCAGTTTACTTCAAGTTGGGGTGCTCTGGTGTTACTTGTTGAAAAGAAAGACGGGAGTAGGAGGTCGTGTATGGATTACCTCCAGTTGAACAAAGTTACTATTAGGAATAAGTATCCTTGCCAAGAATAAGTGATTTGCTTAATCACCTTCGAGGTGCAGCAGTGTTTTCAAAGATTGGTCTAAGGTCGGGTTACCTTTAAATTCAAGGTTAGAGCTTTAGTTATTCCGAAGACAGCTTTCCATACTAGATATGGACATTACGAGTGAATAGTGATGCTCTTCGCCTAGCTAATGCTCATGCGGTATTCATGGATTACGAGAACCGAGTTTTTCCCCGTGCACTTAGACTAGTTGTTGAAATTTTCACCGATAACATCTTGGTGTACACTAAGTCCATTGTGAATCATGATCAGCATCTCCGCATTGTTCTGAATGTACACTGAGAGGAGAGGTTGAATGCTAAACCTTTGAATTGTGATTTCTTAGGTGCGTCGAGTGCCTCATAATATATATAAATCAGCTTGAGTATATTTTCCTCACATGTGATATTTTATTTTTCCTCCTTCGTGGTCATTTCTTAGAATCAAATAACGGGTCATGAGTGCCATCCGGTTATCGGTGACCATGTCCATTACATAGCTTGATGGGAAACGATTTTTCGGGAATGGAATAAAAAGATGTTAATCAAGTTCCTATAAGTTTGTATGGGAAGTGGAAACCACGCTGTAGGAAAAGTACAGGAAGGTTAAGGTCAATGCCTTAAATGATGATTCGAGGACAATGATGATGAAATTTCTGCCAAGTATATAATATTGATAAGCGGCGTATCGAGAAGGTGTAAATATGGAGGAGAGTACGAGAAATATCTCGCGATATTGTAATGAGGCTTTGGATATATATAATGTAAGCGATATCTATGGTATTCAAAAAGGAATCAGTCAAGAAGTGTTGTTTTGCATGGAAGGTAACTGGTTCAGCTCTATGTCGTTTCTATTAAAGAAAACAACGTCAAAGGGTTTTGACATTGTAATCTACCGTAATGTGTGAGATTGTTGGTTCATAAGTTTGCATTAGTAACTCTTATCGTTACTACCATTAATGATTAATGAGTTAGTCCCTAATTTAATGAATATTTTGATATTTAAGATCGGTAGATCCTTGTATCGCTATGGTTGATGGAATCCAAGTGGACGAAACTGTTCTCCTAGAATTTTCTTTATTTGGTAACCATGTAAATTTCAAATGGAATTCTCTTAGCACCAAAAGATCTTTGGATGTTGCAACCATTGGATATACCAAAGGTGGAACCGCAAGAAGTGGTACGCTAAACCTCAGAAGTGTGATTTTTGGAGGTTTGAAGTGAAGTTTTGGGAATTGTGATATCCCATTGAGGAGGGGCAATAAACCCCAACAAACTTGAAGTTGTATTGAATTGGGAACTGGTTTTCATCGTAGATTCATCTGAGAACTCTCGCAATTAGTTATTCCACTCCTCTGTTAACTTGTGCGGTCGGTAGTGTGAATGAGATTCGATTGTGGAGAATGTTTTCTAGAGTTGCAAGAGAGGCTAATTTATGTTTCCATCCTAATTCTTCAGGATCCGTCCCTGAGGTTTCAAAGTTACAATGACGCCTCGGAGTAGGGTTTAGGATGTGTTCTTAAGCAACATCAGTAAGTGGTAGTTTATGAATCCAGGCAATTGAAGTTTCATGAGAAGCACTGTTTGACTCATGACTTTAAATTGAAAACTATTGTGTATATAGTGAGAATGGAAGATAGCTCAGAGTTGTTCAACAGAAATATGTTGTCCAAAGGAGTAGACCACTAGAGTTAAATCTGGTGACCCCGTATTGTAAGAGTTTCATCAATCATTGTTCTGAAGAGAACATCGTCTTGGGATATTGGATCTTTCCAAATCATCGAGCGTATTGTGCTAGTGGTGTGCTGTATAGCTTTACCTTTTGTATTGACCAATCTACGTGATATGTTTCACGTATTCCAATCGAGGAAGTACCTTTCCAATCCTTGTCAACCGTTGAGTTGAAACGATTGATCTTTGACTGATGCGTCATTTCAGTCTTATCCAAGTCATATCATAGAACATAGAGAGAGACACTTTGGACGCGAACAATTTCAATTGCTAAAGTAGATTGCGAATGGTTTGTTACGAGAAAGTTTCATGCGGATTGGATGATGATATGCGGACGAGTATCCGTATTTGGTTTTTACAGTAGGTATGTTTGTTCAATTTTGAGGACAAAATTCCTAAGTTGGGGTGATTGTAACATCTCTAATTTCGTTAATTTCAAATTAAGAAATTAACGAGTGATTTATTACTCGAGTAGGTAATAAATCAAGTCACTGATATTAGGTTGTCACGAAAGCAATTTATAATTGCTCGAGTAAATAATTTAAATGCATAATTGAGTGGAAATTAGAAACTAGGGTATTTTAGTCTTTATACCACTCACACTAAATGAGATCCAAAGAACCAAAAATATCCAAATACTCTCTCATTCCTCACTTAAGTGAATAAAGAAAAGGTAAAGTTAGAGAGAGAGAGAGTGAGGAACCGAGGAGAAGAAGAGAGAAAAGGGGTGAGTAGAGAGAGGGAGAGTGAAGGGGAGGAAAAGGAAATCGATTTTTCTCTTCTACAATATTGATCTTTGCTTTCACCATTACATCAACATCACACTCCATCTCTCATTTATGCCAAAAATCTGAAACCAAGGAAGAGAGAAAACAGAAAAAATAGAAGGAGAGAGAAGAGAGTGGCGTGAAGAGGAAGAAGAAGGAAAGGGGGGAGATCATCTTCATCTCCTAGTGCTTGTAAGTGATTTCTTACTCATTCCTTCTCATTTTTCCAGATCTACACAATGATACCACTTGTGAAAGCTCAATCTTCTTCCTCATGATTTTACCATTTTTGAGGTTCAAAGCTCATCTTGGCTATTAATGGAGTTTTGGAGTTTGTAAGTGGTTCTAAGAGGTTCAAGGTGAAAGTAGAAGCTCAAATCTGGTTACTACGATGTTGTTTGAGAGCACTTTTGGGATGATTCAGTTGCTGCCCTCAAGATTAGAAGAGGATGGGTTCGGTTTAAAGGCGTTCGGAGTGAGTTCGGGATCGTTCGGGTTCGTAAACACTCGGTATTGCGTGATTTTCATCACGTTAGGTGAGTTTTACTCACGTTTAGGGGTTTGTGTTCTGAATGATTGAATGTGTCGTTCATTTCATTTCGTTCCGTTGGGTTTTGAAAATTTTACGAGTCGAAAAACCGTTTTGAAAATTATACTTTTACGACTTATTCGTTGAACTATATATTGATGTATATATTGATATGTGGATTGTTTGGTGAAATATTATGTGTGGTGATTGTTTATATGTTGGGGATTGAATTGGATAATGGATTGGGACGCGAACGGATTAACGGAACGAGAAAGCGAGCAAAATTAGTATTTTTGTGTGCAGGGGAAAAACACGGCCGTGTTTCAAAAACACGGGTGCCAGTGTTTCTCTCAGGTTGACAAAGTCTCGTTTTAAGCCAAATCTCGTTTTCGTGGTTCCGTTCGATTCCAAACCTCTCCTAATTCCTTCCTCAACCATTTTCCAAGTATTTAGGTCTGTTATACCATGACTTTGTGTGTGATTGAACCACATTTAATAAAATGTGTGAAGTTATAAATATTTCGAAAAACCGTAAACCTAGAGTACGTGTGGGAACCAAATGTTTTATAACTTAAATGTTGATTGGATTGATTTCATGAATTCATTGATATTATAACCTATCATAGAATGAGTTATGGTTGTATATAAATAAGTATATTGAACATAGTAGACGGCCCAATGCGGGTACGGTATTTAATTATATCGATTATGGGTGACGACCCAAGAGGATAGTACACTAGGAGAGGAAGTCATGAGCCCTCGAGCTAGGCCCATATGAGGTTGTTCCTTTGTGAGTGGATTGGGTTCACCGCAAACAGAAGAAAAGAAAAATGGTTTAAGGTGTTGTACTAGATTAAAAAAAGGATAGTCATAACCATCAAGAATTGGGTTGTGAACTATAGTTTATAATTTAAATTGTACATAGTCATCAAGAATTGGATTATGAACTCTAATGTAAATTATTTATCGGATTACCAGTGATTGATTGTGTATTGTAATTCATATTGAATTACTAATAAATGGGCGTACTTAGGTTGGAAGGAACCTCTCAATGCTATTGACCAATTCGGAAAGGAATTGGAGTGCGCAAGGTGTACTTAGGTTGAGAGGAAACTTCCAACGCTATTGACCAATTCGCAAGAGGGATTGGAGTGCGTCATAAATAATCTTTATGAAAGGAAAAATGTTTATAATTGGACCGAGTGATAGGTAAGGGGTCACGGTAAGACTCACTGAGATTTGTTATCTCACCCTACAAATGTTGTTGTTTTACAGAGAAACAGGGAAAGAAGATCCTTTATGGCACGAGTGGATGGCGTGCTCGAGAAGGAAATGGAAGACGTAGTTCTTCTATTATTAGTTATGGTTTTCCCTTGTATCTTTGTATTCGATTTATAACTTGAATTTGTATCTAAGTTATGTATCGTTTCCGCTATTCTTGTAAAGATGTAAACCTAAGCAGGAATTGTATCTCTGATGTATGCTAAAAATGTACACTTGAGTATTTCTATTAGATAGAAATATGAGGGTGTTACAAATACTAACTTTGGCGATATTTTTTTGGGAATATTGTAACCCAAGTATTAGTTGAAAATTTTAAGAATAGATGACAACTGACATAAATTTCGAAATTTCCCTCTTAAATTCGAAATTAATGTCAGTTGACAACTTGGGTTACAATTTTAAGAGCGCTTACCTCTATACCCCTATTTTTTATTTATGCTAAATTAATAAATATCAAGATCTATTAACTATAATTAGTATCTATTTCTATTCACAAACAATATCAAAACTATTAGTATAGATTAGTAATTATATATACAAAATAGACAACCAAGTTAATGTTATATTTTAGATTCTTTTATATTTTATTGCTAACAAACTAAGTTTTTTTAGAAAAGCAATAAATTCATTGAAGGGAGCACAAGGGGTGCCCAACCCTTACAATGGAAAGCAGGAAAGGGGGAAAGCCTCCTCAAAACCTCCATGAGCCAAAACTCATTGGGAAAAAGATTCAGGCAGGAAAAAGAGTACCTCGCACAAACTGCACTACAGTGAGGATAAGCAACCTAACCCACTGTTTCTCCCCCATCTAGATTACATATTGTTTAGGCATAGGAGTGGCTAACAAACTAAGTTTGTCTGTATCGCATGAAGGACAACTTCGAAATTAACTTTATTGACCCCAATACTGATATAACTTTTTAATTTTTTATGACATCTGGGGTTATATTACCTACTCATTTTATGCAAATTTGTGTAAGTTAAATAATTTAATAAATTAGTCCCGAGTCACAGATTACTTTTTGTAAGACCATAAGTTAATCTCGTATTTTAACAATTATATATATATATATATATATATATATATATATATATATTATAATAAACCATGGATTGTCCACCTAGGCATCCATGTCAATAATGACATCAAAGACAATTTTAATCCACCTCATCAATCCGCATTGCGTGTCATCGCAAGCGTTTTTATTCAACATCGGTTTTGGCTCAAGTTAAATCGCTAAAATATATACCAAAAATGTCAAACCCGAGAATTGAACACATCCTCTTGAATTCGATTGCAATTCTTAACCAAGTTAATTTCTACTACCTATTTCTGTTGTTTCATAAAGCGTAACACATTATGGTTAAATCATTCTTCATTATTATTTTAAATAAAAACCTTGGTACATTATTTTATATTTTTGATAATGTTATCACTTGAAAATTGCATCTATGAATAAGACTAGATTTTTCATATTCTAATAATCTCCTAAAGTGTTAGTTTGATTTTTCCCGTTTATAGTTTCGTTATAGTAATATACAAAATACATAAGGGTTCTTTCGCAATATGTAAAATACATATATTAAATCGAAATTAACATTTAAATAGTCAAATAATATGAAAAATTCTCACTATATTGGCAAAAGTAGGATGATAATTTATAGATAAAAATACTCACTATAAAAAAATTCTTTAAGAACCCATGTAATAAAATTCTTTAGGATGAGATTATAAAAAAATACTCACTATATATATAAAAATAAATAAATGTATAAACATATATATTTAACACACGAAAACATACAACTGCATTTTTAAAGGTGCCAAAAAATAATTTAAAAATTTATGATAAAATGTGATGTATACCTACCTGTGTTGCTTATAACAATAAAATCGAATTATCTCAAGTCGCTTTGCGAAAACAAATTATGAAGAATATATTACAAAATAGATGAGACATTCTATTATCGTATATCATTAGATGATAATCATATTTTCATCGTATATCGAATATATTACAAATTACAGAAATGTGATGAGACATTAGATGATAATCATATTTTCATCGGTTTCAATTTTCATTTTAGTACTTTGTTTGAATACTTTTATATTTATTTTCCTTCATTTAATTATTACAAAATATTATAAGACAGAAACAAAATCATTTCATGACAAAACCCACATCCCATTTGAAATTATAATATATAATTATATATATATATATATATATATATATATATATATATATATATATATATATATATATATATATTCTAATTTTAATTTCCTACTATTATATACATATTTAAAATAGTTGAAGTAATTACCTTACGATGTCTAAACAAATGAATTTCGACCCGTGTTGGCACGGATAAATTATACTAGTATATATATATACAGGGGGCATATCTAGTGAGAATGAGTCTCTTATTATTTGCTGTCACAAATTTCAAATTTGAATTTGAATAATTATAATTATAATAATCTACCATTCATGATATTTTCTATATAAACTATGTCATATTCATTAGCTGCCACACATTCATCAGCTACAAACTTTCACGGGATATATGCCTAAAAGTACAATTAACCACATTGACTTATTGCTAAATACCAATGAGAATTATTCATTATTTTTTCCACTTTGTTTAATCTACTGCTATTTCATTCATATGTAGTCTACATTTTCAGAATCGACATTAAGATATGAAAATTGAAAAGTAATTTACTCTTTTTTTTATATGTTTGATTGAATTATGTTGAATCTCTCTGTAGAGAATGAAAAAAAAATCAAGTTATGTACAGACACTACTAGAATTTTCGCTATTTCCTGCGGAATTTTCAGCAGATTAAGATTCCCGGTTATTTTGTTCGTGGATAATTATTTTCTGCGGATTTCAAAGTCGGCAGCAAATTTCTGTAGGAAAATCTTCAGGAAATTCCGCAGGAAGTTTGCAGAAAATTCCGCATGAATTCCCCATAGGAAGTTCTGCAGGATATCCGCAGGAAATTTCGTAGGAAATTAAAAATTTCCGCACAAAATTCCACAGGAAATCTCCACATGTAGAAATTTCATAGGAAATTCCGCAGGAAATCTAAAGTCTGAAGAAAGTTACATGAGCACAACCTTGCTCACATTTTTTCCACTTTGTATATTATCTATTACTTGACATAATAAACTTCATAAATCAGAGAAGGATTAATAGAGGAGAAAATGCATAGAAACTAATCACATCACAAAAGATAAAAGGTGTATTCTTGATATTAATCCAATATAATTTTGATTTTAGTGATGGGTACAAGCCATTTTATTTTTTAATTTGAAATGCACCTCAAGTCGTTCATCACATTTCTGCAGACGTGAGAACAACTTCTCAGCAAAACCCTGTGGATAATATGCAATCAAGATGTTGATTTTAAAAATATAAAAAATTCATATCCGAGACTGAAGTGCATCTATGAGAACCACAAACAGCAAGAGAACCACCGTAACAAGACTAACAGCAAAACCATAAACTTGTTTTCCATGCAATTAGACACCAAGAGAACCACAAACAGGAAGCATGTTAACAAGACTAACAACATCCAGAGACCTCCCACGACTCACCGTCATTTCACGAAACAGTAAAACAACAACATTTGGAACATAAGGTTGTGAATAAGCAGACATAATAGAAATTCAAGAAACCAAATCATGAATACATCGACTACACAATTCATCAAACATCTGGTGTGCATGAATTTATTTGGTTGGGGAATTTCATCAAACACATGTTACGCATAACAGAGATCACCAAATTGAATACAAGAGACTAGCCTCCCTAGTGTGACAACTTCACCTGTCAGTCCATTGAGAAGAAAAAGAATACTCTCATTTGAGTAGAGAATTTATTTAGGGTTTGTAAGTAAAAAAGAAAAACTATCGCATTTTTAGAAACTTGAAGACGAAACTCGTGCCAAGAAACCACCGAAAATTCTAAGTTGAACTCACTAAGCTCAGTAATCGATAATCAGTAACATTTAAAGATGAAGAACCTGTTGAACCAGAACCGTGACCAGAAGAAAATGCGATGAAGAAAGAGGGAAATCGATCATGAAAAAGAAGCTTGTATCACATCAATTGAAAATCAAAAGCAAAACCAGATTCACCTAAATTCATCAAAATTTAGATCAATAATATTAATCACCACTACAAATCAAGCTCCAATTAATTAAGTCAATAATCTTAATAACTATTAGAGCTGCTAAATTTAGAAATTAGAAAGAAAAAGAAAACGGACCTGGCTTATAAAGCCCAAACTACCTCATTTTCCAGCGAAGAAGTGGGAAGACGAGAGCGAACTGAAGAGTTGAACTGAGAATACGATCAATACCTCATTTTCCAGCGACGAACTGAGAAGATGAAACACGATTAAGGTTTGAAGGTTCCAATTGTTGAGAAAAGCAGAGAACTGGTGAACTGAGAAAGATGAAACTTCGCGTTTTAGGGATTTAGGTTTCGCGTTTGAGAGGATGAAGCTAGCGTTTGAGAGAGAAAGAATAAACGATTTGCTTGGCGTTCTATTTCTTTGTTGCACAGGTTTTTTTTATTTCTCTGTTTTTTGTTTATTTAATGTTAAAAAAAGTTTTAAAAAAAATAAGATTTCAATATATATAAAAAAATTACCATTGGTCCAAAAAAGAAATTACCAAAAAAAAACTCTGTAGATTTTTAAAATTTCCTGCGGAAATCTATTTTTAGGAAAATTCGCAGGTAACCCAAAACTTTCCTGCGAATTTACCTGCCAACTAGATGTTTGCAGAAAAGTTTCTATATTGATATAAATCGGCAGCAAAATTCTCAAGAAATGCCTTCCAAAAATTTCCGCAGGTAATACCGAGATTTCTAGTAGTGAAGTGTTATTGGGCTGAAGTAAGTTGAATATCTCTGTAAAGAAGAAAAAAAAATTAGTAATTGTTAGGGATTTACCAATTTGTTATTGGGCTGAAGTAATTTTTTTCCCTTCCTTCTTCTACCTTCAGTTTGAAAATATTTAGACAAGTAAACTGAAGCTATGCTTGCTTGGAATTTCACCAAAAAAATGGCTTTTATATGCAAAGGATTGTCACGGGGTTGCTCCTTTGTTGGCTGATTGTAACTTTCTGATTTTACTTACTCAACCATTGTCATGTTTTGTCCTAGATCTCATATTGAGGTTTTGTTCTCATGGTTATATGAAAAGGAAATATATTGCAGGTGCATTTTAAAATTTCAAACATATCAGTCTCAACATTTGCTTGATTATGCTTGCTAGGCAATTATTAACTAGAGATGTGATTATCACTAAGGTGTTAGTTACTTAGAACTATACATGATCTGTTATGATTTATGCAAAATGATGGGAGGCAGAACGGAGACGGTGATTGAGGATCGACAACAAGAAACAGGACGGATCCATGTTATGCTAATTGGGGGCATTTTCGCCCACTTAGCTCAATATTTCTAGTCTTTATATGCTTAATAAATTTGGTTTGCCCCCATAAAAAAATAAGTGTTGCCCCTATGAGATAGTTTTTATGAACAAATACATGTAAAAAGTTATAAGAGATAAAAGAGAAAATGCATTTCTATATATTTTCTCTTCTAATTAACACCGAACATGCAAATTGAACACATGAGTGCGCTTGAAGCTTTGCACTTTATAGCGAAAGATTCTACTTTTGATATGTCGGCCCCAAATGATTATGCAGTGAAATGGGAAAAAATTTGCCACATTTTCTGTGTTGTATCTTGTTACCATCTTTTATCTCTTAAATAATTTTATTATGCGATGAAATTAATCTCAGCCACCCATTAGATAAGACAAAGACTGAGGGACAAAAACCAAAAAATTTGAGAGAGGGGATTGTATTGGTTTGGTGCATAGTATTGATTTGGACAACTCCTCCTCATTGCATGCCTTTATCTCTATTCTCACAAATCCTTTGATACATATATTATGTGTTGGGGATTTGATAATTCAAGATGAACAAAATGACAATACTTGGATAAATCTGAAGTCGTGTAAAAACACTTTCATATTGAATCAAATTTCGGGGTTCAACCAAAATTGTTCAATCGGATAAAATCAGAAGATTAATTCTAAGAGTTTTGTTCTTGTGTATGTTCTTGTTCTATGACTTTCAGAACCAGAGAGAATGATCCTTTTAAGGAAAAACCGTGTATGTTCCTTAAAAACCAAAGAGATTTATAGCGCTTTTTCGCATAAAATCGTTCAAGATCTCACGCCATCGGGCGCCTCGTTTCGCGCCCATGCGGCGCTTTTCTAAACAGGCGCGCGAAAATCGCCGCTAAGTGGCGCTAAGTCACGCTCCATGCGCCAATGGACAGAAACTTCTGCCAATCTTGCAAAACTTGCGCTTAACTGTCGCTTCAAGCGACAGTGAGGCGCCACCAGCATAAACTGCATACATCTCATTTTATTACATTAAAACAAGCGTGCACTCTTATTTTAACATAATCATGAGATCAATTACACTAAAATATCCAACAATCCTCCCCTATTTTAGTGTAATTGATCTCATGATTATGTTAAAATAAGAGTGCACGCTTGTTTTAATGTAATAAAATGAGATGTATGCGATTTTAGGTTGGTGGCGCCTCACCGCCGCCGTTTACGCTAAGCGCAAGTTTTGCAAGATTGGCGTAAGTTTTCGCCATTGGCGCATGGAGCGTGACTTAGGCGCCACTTTGCTTATTACGCTTTCACGCCGTGTTAGAAAAAATCGCCGCATGGAGCGAGAACGAGGCGCCAGTGAGGCGTGAGACGCTGAAAACAGTTTTTATGCGAAAAACTGCTATAAACTGCTGGTTTTTTAAGATAATTCAAGATGAACAAAATGACAATACTTGATAAATCAAGTCGTAAAAACACTTTCGATTGAATCAAATTTCGGGTTCAACCAAAATTGTTCAATCGGATAAAATCGTAAGATTAATTCTAAGAGTTTTGTTCTTGTGTATGTTCTTGTTCTATGACTTTCGTAACTGCAGAGAATGATCTTTTAAAGAAAAACCGTGTTTGTTCCTCAAAAAAAGCAGATTTATAACGCTTTTTCGCATAAAACTGCTTTCCAACGTCTCGCGCCTCACCTGGCGCTCGTTTCGCGCCATGCGGCGCTTTTCTAACACAGGCGTGAAATCGCCGCTAAGTGGCGCCTAAGTCACGCTCCATGCGCCAATGGACGTAAACTTCATCAATCTTGTAAAATCGGCGCGCTAATCGCGCCGCAAGCGACAAGTGAGGCGCCACCAAAGATAAATCGCATACATCTCATTTTATTACATTAAAACAAAGCGCACTCTTATTTTAACATAATCATGAGATCAATTACACTAAAATATCCAACAATCCTCCCCTATTTTAGTGTAATTACCGATCAAATTACCAAAGTCATAGCATACTACAAACTATTGCATAAATGAAATATCGTGACGATTGAATTTCATCTTAGCTTATTACACATTTCAAATATTCGAATATCGTGGTGTCACTAAGGATTGAACCCTTTCTATTCATCTTGAATACATGAAGGTAATCCGCACAATAGTTTAAAACATTACTCTTACTTGACACTAGTTTACTAGCTCGTGTCCCTATCCTTCATAAGCATATCAAAGCCAAGTCCCAAGCTTTGAAGCGCTAAACTTCATGCTTATATAGGTAGTTCTTTTCTTTCTTGCACCCGCAAATGCAATTTTTCAAAAGAACCATTAAGAAGTTATACTTCAACCTCCTTAACTTACGTAACCAGAACACATACCTTTGGGATTCTTTCGATGATGTGTTCCAATCTCCACATGTTAAGCTTTCCACATTGAATTCAAGACCTAATGTCATATTAGATGGGAATTGGGTATCTTAACATAAGAAATTTCAGATGGACTTTAATCCTAATCCCACAAACCGACCTTTTCACGAGATCTCTACTTAACCCTTTGGTTAAATGATCGGCCAAATTATGCCGAAGTTCTTACAAACTCCATCGATATCACACCATGCATGATTAACTCCCGAACCATGTCAGTGTCTTACTCCCAAGTGTCTAGACTTCCCATTATACACTTGACTATATGTCTTAGCTAAAGTAGCCCGACTATCACACCGATGATAGACATGGGAGGTAGAGGTTTGGGCCACAATGGAATCTCATATATCGATTTCTTAGCCATTCATTTTCTTTACCATTTCGCCGCTAAAGCTATAAATTCTGATTCCATTGTTGAATTTGTAATGCAAGTCTGTTTCTTGGATGCCCAAGATATAGCACCTCCTCCAAGGAGGAATACCCAACCACTTGTGGAAGAATGATCTTCCATATTGGTTATCCAACTTGCATCGAGTAACCTTCAATGACTCAAGGAAACCCAAAGATATGTCAAACCATAACCAATGGTTCCCTTTAAGTACTTGAATACTCTATTCATGGCTTCACAATGATGAGAACTAGGATTACTTGTAAACCTACTAAGTTTACCAACAAGATAAGCTATATCGTGCCTAGTACTTATCATTGCATACATAAGTGATCCTATCGCCTTGAGTATTCAAGTTGAGATACCGCTACACCTTTATTAGGTAATAACTTCAAAGTTAGGATCAATGGGAGTACTTTACCGAGAACAATCTTTAAAATTAAATTTCTCCAATATCTTCTCAATATAATGTGATTGAGAGATGGAGATACCATTGTTTCCACGCTTGATCTTTATTCCTAAGATCACATCCGCCTCCCCATGTCTTTCATATCAAACTTAGAAGACAAAAATGCCTTAGTTTCATCAACTTGACCTTGGTCTGTACTAAAGATCAACATGTCGCCTACATACAAACAAATGATAACTCCTTTGCCATGAGTATCAAACTTGTCAGATAGACATTTATCCGCTTGGTTTAGAACAAAACCACTAGATAGCACAACCTCATCAAATTTTTGATGCCATTGTTTAGGTGCTTGTTTCAAGCCATAAAGAGATTTCATCGGCTTGCACACCTTATTTTCATTTCTCGGCATAACAAACCCTTCAAAGTTGCTTCATGTATATCTCTTCATCCAATTCACCATTTAAGAATGCGTTTTCACATCCATTTGGTGAATCACAGATTGTGGATAGCAGCAAGTGCTAACAATGGGGCCTAATGGTGGATATCCTAGCAACAGGAGCATATGTATCGAAAAAATCAATACCCTCCTTTTGCCTAAAGCCTTGGATCACCAATCGGCTTTGTACTTGTCTCACGCATCATCCACTTTCATCTTTCTCCTAAAGATCATCTTACATCCTAATGGCTTACATCCGAGGAGGTAAGTCAACCAATTTCTGTGTATTATTTTGCAAGATGGAGTCCATCTCACTTTGACCGCTTCTTTCCGTAACGCAACATCCTCAAGCCATTGCTTCACTAAAAGTCTTTGGATCTTCCTCAACATTGAGGCAATATTGATATTGAAACTCAACATCATTCCTTGACCCTTCAACCAAATAAAGTTGAAAGTCATCACCAAATGACTTAGCCTTTCGCACTTTCTCTCGCACTCTTTCTCATTTCAATGCTAGTTGAAGGTATATCCTCATTATTAATCGAGACTTTCGACATGTAATTCATGTCCTTTGGCCTAGGTATAGATGTAAACCTTTGTTCATCAAAGATTGCATCCCGTGACTCTATGACCGAAGTTCACAAATGACAGTAATCATTAGATTCTAGCACATAGAATCTATATGCTTTAGAATGCTCAAAGATATCCAATAAATATGCGATATACCTCTTTCACCTAAGGTTTTCCTTTTAGGTTCGTAAGTCCGACTACACGCTCTACATCCCCAAACTTTGAGATAACTCAAATTTGGTGTCTTTTTGTGCCAAAGTTCATACTGGGTAACCTTATTCCTTTTGTTAGGAATTCTGCTCAACAAGTAATGTGTCACAACATAGCCTCTCCCCAAAATCCTTCACTAAGACCTGAATAGATAACATAGAATTCACCATTTCTTTCAAGGTTCTATTTTTCCTTTCGGCCACACCATTCTGTTGTGGTGTATATGGAGTCGTGACTTGATGTATTATTCCAAAGAGATTGAAAATATACTGGGATCATAATACTCACCTCCCCTATCCGCACGTAAGAGTTTTGATCAACCCATTTTGATGAAGTTCTACCTCATTCTTATAGATTTTGAATTTCTCAAGAGCTTCATCTTTTGTAGTTAATAAATATACATAACAATACCTAGATGCATCATCAATGAACGTAATAATATATTTTTATGACCTAATGATGGGGTAGCATGCAAATCGCACAAGTCACTATGAATAAGGTCTAAAACTTTAGTTTCACTCTTAGCATCCTTAAAAGGTTTCCTAGTGATCTTAGTCAACATGCAAGTTTTGCATTTTTCAATGTTCATATCAAAAGGAGGAATCATACTTGTTTTTGACATATCTTTTAATCTTTTGTAATGAACATGTCCTAATCTAGCATGCCAAATTTCTCGATTTTGTCACATTAGTTATAGAACTACTCGAGGCCATACAAACAGATTCATGAGCAAAAGGAACATCAATGTTTAATTTAAACATTCCATTACAACGATAACCAAATCCAACAAAAGAACCATGTCTTGACAATATGTACTTGTCACTTTCAAGTACTTGCTTGAAACCACAATTATTTAAAACCATACCGCATAATAAGTTCTTACGGATACTGTGTACAAATAAGACATTATCTAAATACAAACTTTTTCCTAAGTAAAACTAAAGTTACACAACCTATTCCTAGGATTGGTCTCACCGCAACATTGCCCATCTTCACAATAGAGCCATCATCAATTGGTCTAAATTTCTTGAACCAACGACGATCTTTGCACACATGGCTTGTTGCTCCCGAATCAAACCACCAAGCAACGCCATCATCCTCGCACATAGAATGCCTCGGATATTAGTGATACATAATTTGAATTCGTATTCGAATTAAAATTATTCACAATAATCGACCTTGTTGCTTTTCAGATCATTCGATCCACTTGACCACCTTGTTCTTTTCTTTGAACACCCGGCGATCCCTCTTTAGATGACTGTGTTTCCCACACTTCCAAAGATGACAATTTTGTCTGCTTGTTTGGACCTTTGTTCTTATTTCCTTGAAACTTTCGTTTCTTACCTTTACCATTGTAATTTTGCTTAATCGCTCCACTTTCCTCTACCATATTAACTAAGAGGAACTCGCTACACTTTTATCATTGGGCTTGTCATTTTCCCGAGCCCTCGTGACTCTTCAATCATGAAATGACTACCGAAAGTTGAACCGTAGTCAACTCTTCCTTCTTATGCTTCAAGGTGTGCTTGAAGTCTTTCCAAGAAGAAGGCGCTTTATCAATTATTGATGAAACCGCAATGGATTCATCCATTTTCAAATCATGTTGAGTAAATCGACCCAAAATTCGCAGCTAGCTTCATTATATTGTTCCATAACAGCCTGAATCAACCATTTTGTAATTAAAGAAATTACTAACCAGAATTTGTTACTTCAAGCATCTTCTCGCCATATATTTGGTCTCAAGAGAGTCCCATAATTCTTTAGCAGATTCAACATTTTGATAAATATCAAAAGAGAGTCGACATACCATTCGTAATGTATCCACGATAAATGTAATCATCGCTTTCCCATTTCGTGACGCTTCCTTGTTTGATCCGTAGTTTCGGTTTCCGTGATACACCGCAGATCTGAGTACTCAAAGACATACACCACCTTCAATGTTGTCAAGAGAAAGTGCATCTTTTCTCGCCATCTTCAAGTCCCGCCTTCAAACTTGTCCAATTTCGCAAACTTGCTTGTCATCTTCGAATTATCGTCATCATTTCAAAAATTTGATTCAATCTTTTGTGGGGATTTGATAATTCAAGATGAACAAAATGACAATACTTGATAAATCAAGTCGTAAAAACACTTTCAGATTGAATCAAATTTCGGTTCAACCAAAATTGTTCAATCGGATAAAATCGTAAGATTAATTCTAAGAGTTTTGTTCTTGTGTATGTTCTTGTTCTATGACTTTCGTAACTGCAGAGAATGATCTTTTAAAGAAAAACCGCGGTTTGTTCCTCAAAACCAAATAGCTTTATAACAGCTTTTTCGTGATAAAATCGCTTTCCAACGCTCCGCGCTCGTCGCTCGCTCCATGCATGGCGCTTTTCTAACACAGGCGTGAAATCGCCGCTAAGTGGCGCTAAGTCACGCCCATGCGCCAATGGGACGTAAACTTCGTCAATCTTGCAAAATCGGCACTTAATCGCCGCCTGCGACAAGTGAGGCGCCACCAAAGATAAATCGCATACATCTCATTTTATTACATTAAAACAAGCGTGCACTCTTATTTTAACATAATCATGAGATCAATTACACTAAAATATCCAACATTATGTTGATACGAGTAATTAAGCAAAATGAACAATAATGCAGATTTAACTTAATACTATCTTTGCAATAATTAATTAAATGAGAGTAGAAGAAGTTACAAAGTAGCTCATTACAGTGTACTATAGTAGTCACTATGTAAATGGATTCTCTCATTTAGTTATATTTCAAGCATGACATTTATTTCAAATGTCAGGCTTGAAATTAATTTTAAAGGCAATATGGTGATCGGAGCGATAATACTCTAAATTTAGGAGGAAAGTCTCTCTAACTTTATTTTTCCTATGTCTCGTTTCTCATTCATCCTTTTCTTCAATTTCTTCTCTTACTATCTCCTCTTTTAACCTAAAATTACCTACATTTAATTAGCTTAATTCAAATTTGAGAATCCATTTCCATAGTGACCACTAGTACATTGCAATGAGCTACTTTGTAACTTCTTATACTCCCATGTAACTAATTATATTTTGTTGTTCATTCAAAGAAAGAATCTTGTGAAGTATGCCTTAGCTCTCCTTGGTTGGTTAACAAGAACTCTTTAATTATGAGGAGAATATGTCACACGATCCAAACTAGAAGCATGGCTTGGTGGTAAAAATTTTGTATACAATGCATGTGCGCGAAGTTCAAACCCATAACACTCCATTTTCCACTTCCATCGCCCATCCACAAAAGTTGTACTAATTAAGGACAACAAAAAAGTAATGCAATAAAATGTCCATGTTGTTTCATTTCAATGCTTCAATGAAGAGAGTAGTGAAGCTAGCTAGGGAAATGTATGTGAATATTCTTTCTTAATGTGAAAACAAGTAATTGGCAGAAAACGGTCCTATACTCTCGGGTTAGTATGCCTACTTTATTTTATACCTTATGAATCATCATCAAGAATAACATTGGTGTATCCTATACCTTATGAAGAGAGTAGTTTTGCTAATCCTTAACAAAGTGGTATCCTATACCTTATGAATCATCATCAAGAATAACATTCGTATATATGGTCCTCAACTACATCACACACGATCTACAAAAAATGATGCAGCAATGAGTTGTTGCCTGCCACTTGCCAAGAAGCAACCCAACTTTGCTATTGCGTACGTAAGCTAGCTAGTAATAACCGAAAGTGCAAGCTTGAAAGGGGTTATGGTTCATATGATTCGTTTTTTTGCATGGTTTACATCCTCGGTCCATGATATGTTAAGAGTCTCACATCGGATGTGATATGACCTGAAAAAGAGTTTATAAGTCGGAGCAAGATCCTCACCCATGTTTCGGGCCAGAGGCTGAAGTTGTTCTCTAAACCACATTCTAATATGATCTCAGAGCCAATCCAAGATCTGTTTGGCCACCCCCTATCAGGCCACTCGGGTCACGCTCCAGTTGTCCAGTCCTGGGCGTGAGTGGATGTGTTAAGAGTCTCATATCAGATGTGAGCATGACTAAAAAAGAGCTTTATAAGTGGGCCAGACTCTCACCTTATGTTCTGGTTTCAGAGGTTAATTTCTAAATAATGAATTTTGTTAAGTTCAGAGTGGCCTCGCTAAGATTATTAGATATTGTTTTGAGTGATGAACTGGTTTCAAGATTGCTTACAACAATCGAGTGTCTTAATTTAAGATATACATGCATTTGAAAGGGAAAATTAAGAGCTTTGTTGACTGGTCAAATGAATAGATTGATTGTGCCACTGCACTGTGGAGACCATAGAACAAAATAGAAATGCAAATTAATGGGGCCTTCTTTCCTTTTCAATTTCATTGTCATCTTTTGGAATCCAAACTTTGGTTATATAGTGACAGAGAAAGGAAACTCTACCACGAGGAGTTACATCCTAAATTCCAAATGTGATTTGGATTCTTACTTTATAGAGTGTGGGAATTGGGAAACTTCAAATACACTCAAACACCACATAGCTATAATCTAAGTACAATCAATCAATCGGCAATATCAATCCATACTAATCATCAATACAATATCAATCGATCAATACTCAATATTAATAAAATCAAGTGTACAAAAACTAGAAAGAATTAAGATTATACCCGCATCATCCGCACGCTGAGCATCAGAATCCATAAATATATTAAAAATTGTAATATGCAACAAAAAGAAAAAAAAAAGCATGTTTTGGTGAAAACTGTAGAGAACTAAGAGATTATACCCCGCATCCGCTTTTTTTGTGTTTAATTTAGGGTTTGGGTTCTGAACACTTTGGATACTCGATTGAATCATACTTTTGGGTTTACTCTCTCCTTGTTATTCAAAGTTTCAAACTGTTCTTTTTATGAAATGTTATTTAAATTGTAATATGCATATATAGTGTATTACTAAAATGCATAATTGTAATATGCATATGATGACAACCTAACATATCTTGCTTTTTCCGTGTTCCTCGGCTTGATGGAATCTTTGTGCATTTATTTGTTTGGAATATGAATACCCATGATTACAATTTTATGCAACACATGAGATGTTTGCGGATGATACCAAATCAAGACCCATCACACAATTTAGACCTACCATCCAGATTTAGGTGTCCTGGAATTCTGCTTTCATAATTGGGTGCTTATATATAATAAAATGTTTTAGGTAATAATTTGGTCCTTTATTTTTTTTTTGTCTCAAATAAATCCTTTATGCTTTAAATTTTTAAGACCTAAATCTTTTTCCACAACTGAACAAAACCCAAAGAACAACAAAGAATATTGCACTCTGCATCTTCAATTTCGATTTCAATTTCACTGCAATTTCAACATGAGAGAGTGAGATTGTTGCGCTTTCATTTATTTCGATTTGGGTTTTTAAGGTTTCGATTTCGATTTTACTGTTGCAAAAATATTTCGATTTCATTTATGGGTTTCAATTTCGATCTTCTTTCTTCAACTTCCTTTTTTCAGATTCGTTATTCATCTTCTTTGTGAATTTCATTTATGGCCACATGTCGTAAATGCAAGTTAAGAAGAATAGTTTGCTGGGTTTGTGTTTGAGAGAGTGGTTGGAAATGATGAAGATGATGACTTGGAAATGATTTTCAGTTTTTTTAAAATAATAACACAAAATTAAAAATGACTTGATTAAGCCACATAAGCATAAAATGACTTGGATTAATTCACATAAGCATAAATTGTGACATATCAAAGATTGTTAACTGAGTTAGATGGAAGTTAACTGAAAAGGGTTTAAGTGTCAAAATTTTAAAACATAAACGATCGATTTGGACAAAAATAAACGACTAAATCAGCATTTAAAATAAAGCTTGTTGAATTCTAAGAAAGAATTTAAGATTAACAATGTTAAAATTGTAACCCAGAAGTTACAGACACACAAACCCAACAACCTCAACTCTTCAAGCCCTGTTCTTCAAAAATTACATGGGAATCATTCATCCATTCCTTGTTATTAATCTATTCTTCAACTCTTCAAGCCCTTTGCGTTTTCTGCTTCAGTGGAGGTGAAGAGGTGCTTCAATGATTTTAGGGATTTGATATTTAATTGTTTATTTCTACTGTTGAGATCGAAAGAGGAAGGAAGCATGACCTCGATGATTTTAGGGATTTGATTTTTAATTGTTTATTTAAAGTGGTGGTTCCTCACAAACAACTCTATTGTTAGCAACTCCATTGTTGGAAAAGATAGAAACAGTGGTATATTTATTAAGTTTTTAACTTTTTTTTCTTTCAAAATCCTGTTGCCTTTTCAGCGAGAATGTGGAAACAAAGCTTACAAAATTTTGCATCAGACATCTGTGATATGTTCCTTGACAGATCTTATACTTCATTTTCTCATTCATCAAATGTTGGAAGAGAGATGAGCGTTGAGGGAAAAGGGGAGATGAAGGTTTGGGGATGGAGGATGGAGATGGGAAACAGAAGAGAAGAATATGAAAAAGGGTTCATTGTTTGATTTATAGAAATTGTGGGGCAAAATATAAAGAAGCAATTAACAAGAAAACTGCTTATCATAAGTTTTGTCTTCCACTTTCCCATGGGACACAAACCATCATCAATAGCCCATGATACGGGAAATGACAATGCATCTACTGTATTTAGCTTTCAAAAACATCAATATTTTATATGCAAGCATAAAAATACACAACATATATATAAGATTTAAGAGACAACAATAAATTTCTTTCATGTGATGTGTTTCAGACGTGTCCAAAAGCTCATTATATGTAGTGACTATTCTACACTGTATGATGCACGTGACGTTGTTATAAGAAGTTGTGTAAAAAATTTAAAAATTATGTATTACAAACTTAAAGTATTGATATTTAATCGATAATTTACAACTAAAAATATAATAGAATTTTTATGAAAACATGGTTGTCTTTATATATGATATATATGATATATTCATGAAGATACTTAACCAACGCATGGTGGTGATTTAGAACGTGAGAAACGTAATAAAAACACTATTTAACAATAATGAGGGCAAGATAATTCAAAAAATGGATGTCTACTATTGGTTAAAAAATGGCTTTGAAATTTCGTTGTAGATATTAACTAACCAACAATTATGTTATATTTACCATTTTTCACGTACATACGATTTGATCAAAAACAATTTAGAGCTCGTCGATTTACCTTCCGTGAGATAGATACGAATTCCAAAGAAATTTCGTGATCGTGATTTATCTAGATACGATTCCTCCCGTAAGCTTCAAAAATAGTAAGTCGATTTACCTTCATCAAACATAAATCTAATTTTCCTTAAAAATCGTGATCGTATTTACCTTATTCTCGAGATAAATAGGATTTATTTTTTTAATTTTTTTGTTTTTTGTCGTGGAAATCGATATATAGGTAAATACGACTTGAAAAAACATAAATAGTATTTACCTATTACAAACATAACTGATTGGTTCAATTTCGCTGTGGTATGTCCGCTCAAAAATATAGATGCAGATATATTGGTAAACAAAGTGGGAGTACAAAAACCAAAACAATATGTATTTAACAAATGAGGGATTGATAATAAAAACAATGAAATTTTGACAAAAACAAAGAGTGGGACCTTATCAAAAATGTCTCCCCAAATTGATTAATAAAGTAGTCATGAAACAGAAAGCCAGATCATACTATAACACATACATAACTAAGAACATACATAAATGGACTTATAAAAAATAAAAAAATAAAAGTAGCCAAAGATAAAGTGTATCATACTATAACACATACATGACTAAGAACACACATAAAAGAACTTATAAAAATTGCATTATTTACAACTAATGTTATCAAAAATGCCTCCCAAATTGATTAATAAAGAAATTAGCAGTAAAGTGTACCATACTATAACACATACATGACTAAGAATATAGTTAAATGGACTTATAAAAATAAAAATAAAATTAAAAGAAATAAAACAGAAAAAAGTGTATTCATACTATAACACATACATTACTAAGTAACACACATAAATGGTCTTATAAAAAAAATTGGCGCCTAAAAGAGTGAAAAGGTAGTTGTTGTATTAATAGATAGGGGATAAGAAACAAACTCCTATATCACACGGATTAAGAAATTGCATTTAAATCAACTATTATCTTTTAATAAGGTTTAAAGTTATAGCTTATTTTCAAATTGTCCTTTTCATTAAAAATTGATTTATACTCACCACATTTAATTACATCACGTAAATAGGGATAAAGTTGAACATGTACATGGAGCTAGCATGATTGAGTACCAATCTGACTCAGGGATTTAATCTAAATACCTAAAAATTTGTAACCATGTGAATGTCAAGATCCTACATGCACAGAAAGTCAAGACAAGTTTAAGATAAAAAAACATAAACGACTAAATTGAAACCTGTAATGAACTTAAGGAATTGTGTTAACACTGACAAAAATCCAAGTAAGCAAGTTAATTGGCACGTATGCAAAGTTGGAACAGCATAAAAAAAAAGGGCTAATGTTGTTTTAATTTTAAAAGCTAAGGACCAATGTGGGAAAAAAACTTAAAGGGTGAAATCAAAATTTAAAACTTAGTTAAGGAGCCTTTAAATTTGCCTAAATTTTAAATTTTTCTTAATATGTGTGAAACAATTTAATATGTCATTTATTATAGGAAAGATGGTATAAAGGATAGGGTTTTAATTTTTTCACCCTCGTTGCACCCTCTAAAAATCCGGTTTGGGTTTCTCAATGTACAACGTGGAAAAAATTTGCTCGCCACCAATATTTTAATTTTAAGACCAAAACATTGAAAAAGGTCTTTTGAACAAGGCGGATGGTCTTTCAAAACTAGAGATATGGTTCGGGGTCGACATTACGCTACGGAAGGTGTTAGCACTCCTCGCGCCCTCTCACCGAGAGGAACCTTTAATTAAGTGTGTGATTTTAACGCTTGATTTGAAAAATACCTAGATTTGCCTATTTATTTCTTATTTGAAGATAAATGGGAAAACTTAATGAAAATTATTATTTTTGGCGCTGACGAGAATTGGCTTTCGCTCCTACGATCTCCCAAAGGCGATGGAGAATTCAAAGCTACGTAGTTCTTGTTTGTCGTGAAAAGGTTTTGTTTTTTATCTTTTTAGTGAGTTTTCAAATATGACGAGTATTCTCGCGAATGATTAAACTAACAGAGGTTATGGGTAATCACCGCTAAATATTCTTGAAAATGAGAGTCACTACCATCGGTCGATTTAACGGTTGTCCGATTGATCGTTAGTAGCAACTCGCTTTTTATTTGATCTTTTGAAAATGGTTTTCAAAGAGATTAATTGGTGCGAATGATCAAACTAACCAAAGTTATGGGTGATCATCGCTATTGTTCTTTGAAAGACATTGCCGCCAATGGCTGATTTAACAAAGGTTCCGATTAGCCACTAGCAACAATGGGTTTGAAAATGATTTTTTGTTATGGAAAATATTAATGTTTACTGGTTGCCAGAAAATGATTTTATTCGCTGCGCTTGACGAGAACGTGGCTCGCTTCCTACGTATCCCAAATGGGAATCAAAGCGACGTAGTTCTAATTTGAAAATGAAAATATTCTGAAAGAGTTTTGGAAAGTGGGGAAAAGTTTTCAGAATGACCAAGCAAGCAGAGGCTTTGAGTGATCGTTACTAATAACTCTTGATAGTGTTCATGACAATCAAACAAGCCAAGGCTTTGGGTGATAGTCACTAATAACTTGCATTAATTTGAAAAAGAGTTTGAAAGATTTTTTTTTTTTGGGGAAAGGGTGTGAGATAGTAAAAGGGTATAACTAATTACAGTGGGTTATATTATTAACGAGGGGTGCGGCTGATCGATTTTTTAAAAAAAAAAACTTAAAAGAAAGCAAGGCCCAAGACTGATGGACCATTACCATCCACTAAATCAAAACAAAGAAAAGGACTCACAACCTTTCTCCATTCCCTTCAAGACTGCTCCATTTTTAGAAAAACAGAGAGAATTTTCAAGAGAGAGAAAGAAGAGAGAGGGGAGATCGACGGCGAGAGTGGGGAGAGAGGAGGAGCAGATCGAGAGAGTGAGAGAGGGGGAGGTACCGCGAGGAGAGAGCGCTGCTTGGTGGTTCCGGCGACGGTGGAGGGCGCGGTGGTGATTTGCAGAACGAACGGCAAGCGGCTGTCACGGCGAGCTTGATGGAGGTTTAGCAATGGCAGATTCACAGCAAGCCGCCACGAGATGGAGGTGGAGCGCGATGCAGGTTTCTGGCTTGAGGCGCTTGGCGGTGAGAAACTTCACGTTCTCTCTTTTTTTTTTTTTGAATGGGTGCTGTTGTTGGTTTGGTGATGAAGGGTTATTGTTTGAGGATTAATAGTGGAGGAGACAATGGTGAGGTTTTTCTTTTGAGTATTGTTCAATGGTTGCCGCCTCAGGTGTGTATCTTTGTGTCTCTGTATCGTTGTGTGTTTTGTATTTCAATGTCCTCTCTTTTTCTCTCCCGCGATCCCCTCTCGCTTGTGTTTGAGGCTAAATTTATAGTCCAAAACTTGCATTGAAGATTGAAATGATATGTCAATTTATTGCTTGTATTTGTTCAAGTAATTTCATGTTTTGGTGTATAATTTTTTTGAGCAGATTTTCCTCCTCCCAAGCCACTGGTGCATTCACAGATTGGGAGTGTTTAACTAAAATATTGAATCAAATGTACGGTGTTCTTTTTGGGGAGGTGACTCTACCTATTTGAAGCTTTGAGCTAGATCTATTGTCGCACAATTTTGGCTTCATCTCTTTGTCATGTTGATCTGTTGCTATTGTCTCTTTCTCACTCATTGTATAGCTCTATAGCCGCCCTCTCTCTATGTTATTCCTTTCTCTTTTATTTTTATTGTATTACTTGAACCCATTAATCTATCAATGTAAATAACCATGTTGCCAACATACTATTTCTTTATAAATTTTGGTTTTTGTAATATGTAATATATAAAAAGAGTTAAGTTTTTTGTTTGCTTTTCTCAATATACGTGATTGTTTTGTCTAATGAAATAAACAACAATACCAATAAATACGCCAGATACGATAAGAACTAAAATGCGCATTATTAGAATAAAACGGCGCGAGATCATTAAAACATGTGTTTCATGTTAAAAATAATACGCGCCACAACAAGAATAAAAATAATGCAAGATCATTAAAACTAGCACGCAGACGCGATTAGAAATAACGTATGAGCAAAATGAAGCATATTTTTGAGCCTCTTTTTTGAAAACGAGAAAAATACCCATTAAAATTGGGTGTTTACACAAAATACATTTTTATTTTTGATAATTAGTCTGACAAAATTGGGGTATGACAAATTGCCTCTTTATTTGGATTTTACCAAGAAATATGAATTGGCCGAGACATATTTCAAGATAAAATAGAAATAAAGAATTCGTAAATTATACCAATTTTGTCCACTGGGAAATCCGAATTTTCCTTTTCTTTTTCCTTCTTTTTTTTTTTTTTTTTTTTTTTTTTTTTTTTTTTTTTGAAAGATAGACACTTTCGTGTCGGTGCGTAAAAACAAGAAATGAACACCGACGCGCATGTAAAAGGTAAAATGGGCACTTCGCGCGCGTGAAGCGTAAATTGCCCAGCCGCTAAAACCAGTAATCCTTAAACTAATTCTTGATTTAATCCGAAGTTCGAGACGTGGCTTTGAGGAGCACGCCCCGAGAATCTTTGGTCCTTCGAGCGATCGGGAATCGTTATCGCCCGAATCGATATACGGATCAATGACACGGCGCCCATCGATCTTAGGCCGATACGCCTATTCCGTTGAACTCACATGGGGCCGCGGTCCATCGTGGTTGCTCGTGACACGATGTGAGACTCGCGTAGGCGGAGCGATGATCTCTCCGGCTCCAATTCGCAATGCGCGCCGAGCGCTTCTTTTCTTTTTGTTTTCTTTTTTCGAACTCCCAACTTGGGGGAGAATTTTGAATTGGCGCAGCATTAACACCGCTGTGTTTATCTCTCTCTCACTTATCCGCAATCAAAACGAACCAATGCATGCAATGCAAATGCCATGATTGCCATTTTCTTTTTCTTTTCTTATGATGAATGTAATGCAAATGCCTCGAATTTCTTTTCTTTACTTTATTATTATTTTCTATATCCGATCGGGTGCATGATTTTATGCTTGGTGTAATGCATGACTTTATTCGCTTATTGCTTCCTTTGCTTTTTCAAACTCCCTTTTTTTTTTTTTTTTTTTTTTTTTTTTGGCTTTCCTTTCACTGGTCCGACTAACTCGCGAGACTTGGCGCTTATGAGACACAACGATCATCTATGATAAGAATTCGAGAGCCGCCCGCCCTCTTGTTCTAATGCAACCAACTGTTTCTTATTTGATTTTTGTGAGCTTGCTTTGATGAAAGATCGCTCTTTTGTTGTTATTTTCAAAAATTTCGCAATGATCTTAATGCTATGACTTATGCACATTTCCATGATTTATTTATCATCTACCAGAAACGTAGTTTTAAAGCGTAAATGAAAAGAAAGCAATGATAAGACAACAAACCGATAGAGTGAAAAATTTGGACTTTTATTCATATGGAAGTCGACGTGCGTAATGTCACGATCAAAGAAGTACATTGAAATTTTTTCAAACTAAGAAAACAAGAGAATGGACGCAGCAGATCTTATGAACATTCTTTTTGCTCGGAGCGCTTTGATGCCAACCCTTCATATTTGCAACTTTGATCACCCTTTATCCAAGCTTTTGGAGGTGCCGCTTGCCCCTTTTTCTTTTTTTCTTTTACGCCCAACTTTTCTCGACCTAATTTTTTTGCTCGATCGCCTTTTCGGGTTTTCAATCCACCGGTCGCCAATTTTGCCTAGGCCGCCTCTCTGGTTTTCAACCTAGCGAGCTAATTCTTGCTTGGCTCATCTTTTCTTTTTTCCTTTTATTTTTCTCAGCGTAATATTTCTTGATCAATCAATTGACTCGGGTTCTTGAATTCTTCTCCATCCATGTTGGTGAGTACCAATGCTCCTCCGTAAAAGGCTTTCTTTACCACATATGGTCCATCATAGCTAGGAGTCCATTTCCACGGGGTCACTCGATAGGCAGGATCTTCTCGAGCACAAGGTCTCCTTCACAATTCTCGAGGACTAACCTTCTTGTTTAACTGCCTTCATCCTTTGTTGATACAATTGACCATGACACGTGGCATCAATTCTTTTCTCCTCAATGAGATTCACTGATCCAGACGAGCTCGACCCATTCTCGCTTCTTCCAACTTGGTTTCCATCAAGACCGTGAGCAGGTATCTCGACTTCAATGGGAAGAACCGCTTCGAATTCGCACTGCAGAGAGAGGGGGGTCGCCCTGGCCAAGTGCATCGAGGTGCGATATACCCGCAAAGCAAATGGAAGCATCTCGTGCACCCTTATAGGTTACTACCATCTTCTCGCACGATTCTCTTGATATTCTTATTGGTCGCTTCGATCGCCCCATTCATCTTTGGACGATAGGAGAGGAATTGTGATGTTTGATCTTAAACTCGCGGCACAATTCTTTCATCATCCTACCGCTTAGATTGCGCCATTGTCTGTGATGATTTTATCTCGGGAGACCATAGCGACACACTGTGTCCTTTCTTTACAAACTTGGCAACCACGTAATCGGTTACACCGAGTATGAAGCCTTCACCCATTTCGTGAAGTAATCAATTGCAACTAGGATGAAGCGGTGCCCATTTGACGCTTTGGGCTCTATGGGACCAATGACATCCATGCCCCACATTGAAAATGGCCAAGATGCACCAAGACATTTAATGAAAGCCTTGTGGCACATGTATATGATCGCCAGAATCGCATTTGTGGCACTTTCTTACAAAATCAGAGTAATCCGACTCCATCCGCACCAATAATAGCAAATTTCTTAATATCTTCCTTGCCATAGTATGCCCGTTGGAATGAGTCCCTAACGAGCCCTCATGCACCTCACTCATGATCCTATCTCGCCTCCTTCTTTGCACACACACCTAAGGAGTACCTTATCATGATTCCTCTTGTAGAGCACCTCGCCACTCAAAAAGAAATTCATCGACAGCCTTCTAAGTGTTCTTTTATCATTTTCCGATGCCCTCGAGGATACTCTATTTAGGATATATCGCTTGATGTCATGATACCAAGGCTTATCATCTTCATTATCTTCAATTGTCGCAGAGTAGGAGTGTGCCAGAAACCTCGATGCCGGATTCGACCGGGTCAAGTTCTTATCACAAACCGACATTAAACATTGAAGCTAAGGTGGCAGCAGCATCACCTGGGCTTGATTCTTCTACGAGGAAGATGTTGAAATGTGATTTCTTCAAGCGGCTCAACCAATTTCTGATGTAATCTTCAGACAAGACACCGGATCTCTCGCTTCCCAATCTCCGCTCAATTGATGGATAACTAAGGCCGAAGTCTCCGCATACACATCTAATCTTTTAACTTTCCAGCCTAGAGTCGCTCAATACCTGCACGCATGCCTCAGATCCGCAATATTATTTGTGACATAGAAGCTCAATCTAGTTGTGAATGGTATGAAGCGATCGCCGTGGGGACACCAACATCGCCCCCACTTCGCGCCCATAATCGTTGGAAGCACCGCCGAACACTACTTCCATCTTTCATCTTCCGGGACTTCCTCTTCAAACAAGGCCATGATATCTTCATCCGAAAGTCATACCGCATAGGTCGATAATCTTCAACGGGCCGGGTGCTGTGTACTCGCTGGCCAACGCGACTACCTTTAATTGCTTTTCGAGTGACATATAGGAGATCATATTCTCGATAATCGCATTTGCCAACGCAAGTCTTCCCGTAAGTGCGCGGTTTTCAAGATGTACTTGATAGGATCCATTTTAGATACCAACCAAGTAGTATGACTTAACATGTAATCGCTCAAACGATGAGCAGTTTCAAGCTAAAGCGCAACAAGTCTTTTCTAGCAAGAAAGTACCTTGTTTCGCAGCCATGCTGAATTTCTTGCTCAAATAGTAAATGGCATGCTCTTTTTCCCGCATTCATCATGTTGCCCTAACACACAACCCATTGAGCCGCCTCCAGCACTAAGTAGTATGTGATCAACTGGCTCGCCATGCAATCGGAGGCATTAAAATAGGCGGATTCTGCAGTATTTCTTAATCTTCTCGAAAGCTTTGGCAATCATCATTCCACTTAGTCTCTTGATTCTTGCACAAAGAATTTGAAGATCGGCTCACATGTGGCGCTTAATCGGAAGATAAACTCGAAATGTAGTTTAGTCTTCCGAGAAAACCCCAATTTCTTTTTCTCGCCTTAGAGTAGCATCTCGAGAATTGCACGCACTTTATCTCGGGTCAACCTCATCCCCTTTGACCGACAATAAACCCTAATAGTTTTCCCGATCTCACCCCAAAGGTGCATTTAGCCGATTTAACTCGAGCTTGAACTTTCTCACTGCTCAAAGAGCTTCCGCAGATTAACAACGTGTTTCGCCCTGCTTTTGGACTTTGCGATCATATCGCCCACGCACACCTCAATCTCTTTGTGCATCATATCGTGGAACAACGTGACCATAGCTCTTGGTAAGTAGCGCCGATTCTTTAACCCAAACGGCATGACTCGAGCAGCGTAACGCTCCCCTGCAGAGTTATGAAAGTAGTCTTCCATATCCTCGTGGAGCCATTTTAACTGATTGTATTCGAATACCCGGCCCATGAAGGAGAAAAGGGAGTGTTGTGGCCGTGCTATCTACTAGACATCAATATGAGGCAAGTGGAAAATCGCCCTGGGACCGCACGATTCAGATCTCTCGTAATCCACACACATTCTAACTTTTCCATCCTTTTGGGTAATCGCACAACGTTAGCAACCCATCGTGGATACTTGGCTACGCCAGAAACCACACAAACTGCTTCTTCACTTCGCCTCGATCTTTAAAGACATCTCAAAGCTTCATCCTCCTTAACTTTTGTTTGACCGAGGGCACTCAAAGCTTGACTGGCGCCTTGTGCACCACTATATCAAGATCTAATCCGGCATATCCTCATACGACCATGCAAAGACATCAACAGAGTCACGCAGAGTTGAACCAACTTCTCATGCTCACTCTTTTTCATTGAAGTGCCAACCTTGACTTCTTTCTTTTCGCCTCAGTGCCTAAATTGATGATCTCGACAGCTTCTCCATGTGGTCAATAACCTTTTCTTCTTGCTCAACCATTTCATAAGTTCCGAGGAGTTTCCCACCATCCTCAACATCCTCCTCACTTGATTAACGGGTAATCAAAATTAACATATGAACTGCTGGCATCATTATTTTCAAAGGCATTCATTTTAGATCTCGCATTTGCAGGAATAGAAAAGCAATGAACAAGCAAAAATAGAGACACAAAATGAAGATTTAAAAAGCAATTTTTATTCATTTGAGAATTCAAAACTACATTTTATTGATAGATGATATCTAAAAGAAAACATGCATGCCCCTACTTAAAATGTCCTAAGGCCTCGGGCAGAGCCAAAGGATTTGCATTACATAGATCATTACTTTGAAATGAAAATAACAGGAAATCGACGATCTTCCAGCTTGCCAATTTTTTCTCCCCGCAAAGATCGCGATTTAACCAAGCCCCGACTCCCGCTTTCTTCAACTAACTCTTCCTCGATGATGTTTATCCGATTAGGATTCAAAGATGCCAAAGACTTCAAATTCTCGCTGAGGTCACCTATGGGGCCATCATCAACTGGGTTCTTTTCCCAAGCTTCAGCCAACCTCTTCTCACGCTTTTCCTCACCCATTCTTCTCTTATCGCCAGAGGGGCCAATAGCCTAACCCACGCCCTGCCTCTGTATTCTTGCAGATGCACGGTGATGTAACTCCTTGCTCAGATCTTCCTAGCCCCTTCCCAACTGATAGCCACTCTTCAAAGATAACTTTGCTACCATAACATCAAAGATTAGACCATATCTGGGTACGGTGTAGTGGGGATTCTTCACTTACTTAACACAAATATGTCAGGATTTCTAAGGATTGAAAGGCGATTCGAGGGATTCTCTCCGCAGCCTTCAATATAATGAGAGGGGGCGTGTTTGTCGATCGTGAACTCTTCCTCCCCAGAGACAACTACAAGCTTGTCGCCGACTACAAACTTGAGATTTTGGTGAAGTTGTCGAGGAACAAATACCGTGATGGATCCAAGGTCTCCCAAGAGACAAATTGATGAGGACTCAATATCCATAACTCAAAAGTCACATAGAACACCTCAGCCCTATTTGCATTGGAAACTCCATTTCCCTATGACTTCTTTTCTAGACTCCATCAAAGGCCCCGACTGTGGTTGAGCTAGGTCTCATGTAGGAACAATCCACCTCTAACTTGTTCATCGTTGATCCGCATAACATTCAATGAGGATCCATTGTCAATGAGAACCCCGAGAGCGTATAATCACCACACTTCACCGAGATATGCAACGCCTTATTGTGCCTCTTCCTCCTCGGGGTGAGCTCATCATCGCTGAAAGTAAGGTAATTAGATGCAACGATGTTCCCAACTATGCCATCCAACCGATTGACAAGAATATCTTGGGCGACATGGGCCTCATTCAAGATTTCTTTAACCAAGGCCTCTCTGGGCTTCGAGTTTAGCAATAGTGGACTTGATAGAGATCTTTGCAGAGTGTGGTGCGCTTGGTCCACCACTTTGTAATCACTTTGCCGCATGATTTTCAAAAATTCAAAGTGGCCTCTTGCTTCTGACACCTTCCTACTTTCCTTGGGCTCTGTGTTATACCCTTGCCTTTGCGTAATCCTTTCTCATCCTCATTGAGGGAACCTTTTCAGACTTCTGGGACATAAACACGCCCGCTTTTGTGATTCCACCGCTTCCCGCAATATTTGTGACATCAGAACAACTAGAGGCTTCGAATTGGAATCGACACCCCATAGCTCCATGGAACAAAGACTACTCTTTTGATAAGGAGCCGACGGAATCACAATGGTTTTAGGCTTTCTGCTATACGGACCTCAATAGGTTTTCAACATATCCGCTTCTTATCTCGATTGGAAAGTCAACACATCCTCCTCTTTTCTTGTACACCTATTTGGATTATATGACGATCCAATAGGTCTGCAAGATCGCTTGAAGGCTTCACATGCCCCAAAGACAATTAACATCAAGATGCACTTCTTTTCGAGTACATCCTCTCTTGATGACCTCGAATTTGCACACCGCATGAATAACCTCTAATGGGGTTTGATACACTCCACGCCTTTGATTAAGGATTGGCCCCATATCATGGATGGCATTGATTGCATATTTCCCATGACCAGCAAATGGATTAGTTGTGATGCTTGGATCCTCTCGCTTGAAAGTTATGCCTTTTTGTCTATCAAGTCCTCGCACCACTATCTTGAAGGCTTTGCAATCCTCCACAACATGCCCAATTGCCCTTCGTGGAAAGCACAGTACTATTGGGGTTGTATCCTCCAAGTACGGTGGTTGAACAGTTTCATGGGTCTTGTATTGATGAGCTTATTGGTGAGGAGATAGTTGAATAGTCTGTGTATGACATGGGAATCGGGTCAAAGGTTGTTCGCTTTTGATAGGTCCTTTGGTGGTTGCTTTGGTTGTTGTTTTGGAATGGATGGGCTGTTTGTGTGGGAGTGGGGACCGGGATGTTGGGTGGGTGGTATGGTGGGTCGATAGTGATGGCATTGGTTTCCTTCCTTCTTTTTTGGGAAAGTTTGAGAAAGGCTTCTTTTTGGGAACTTATGTTACTTGTGGACCCCGCGTGCAATCTTTCCACTTCTCAATCCATTCTCCAATCTCTCCCACAATCACCACATCCAAAAATTGAGGATGCACCGCGATCGACGATCATAATATAGTGGTGGTGTGGTTTCCATGAACATAGAAACCAATTCTTTGTCTAGAAGAGGAGGTGTGACTTCAGGCGGCCAAAGCCCTCCATCGGGCGACTTTAAACGATTCATTTTCCTTCTTGTTCATATTCTCGCAAACTGTGTTCGGTCCGCGCCATGTCCGTATTGTATTGATATTGCTTCGAGGAATGCCTCGCTAAATCCTTCCAAAGAATGGACTTGGGATGGCTCTAACTTCATATACCAATTAAGTGGATGCTCAAAGAAGGCTATCTTGGAAGCAAAGTGGATTAGCAATTTGTCATCACGGAGTAGTAGACATCTTCCTACAATACATCGCCAAGTGACTCTTTGGGCAAGTCGCGCTTTCTGTGATTTGTCAAAATCGGGACCTTGAATTTGGGCGCAATACCACATCGTGAATAAGGCATAGGTCTCTCGCCTCCCTAGCCCTGTAGAGCCAAAGCCTTCAATCATTCTTAGTCTTTCCTCTAACATCCGAATCGCGCTTGGTCCGCTGGTGCTCAATGGAATAGACTTGAGGGGAATGACTTACACCATAAGGAGGTGGAGGCATTGAAAGGTCGAACCTCGATGGTAAACAGAGTTTTTGCACACGGCCTCGAGTCTGTGGGAAAGGCAAATTACTGTGGAGTTGAGGTTCGAGGAGTAGGCCGAGGTATAACAATTGATGCGGATTCGAACCGGGTTCACTACCATTCCTTCTCGACCACGACGACGGGCCGTGACATTTTCGCTATTGCCACAGACCGCCTCGGGTTAGGTTCTTGATTTGGAGGAGTATAACCCAAAGGAAGGCCATAAAGAGGCCATCGAGCACTGGAAGTCATTTCCACTCTTCAAGGACAACAGAGTCTCATCATCTCGCCTATCCGTGCCTTCATGGCATTCATTTCATTTCTCAACTCAGATCACCTTGATCGAGCTACCGGAGCCGAATGGTACCGATTCTCAGATTTCGGGCCTCGCTTATTCCATTTTCATCTCTCTCGAGCCCGAGCCGGAGGGTTCTCGATTCTCCGTTGAGGTTGATCGGGTCACTTAAGATCGCCATTCTTCGGGCCTCAGAACGTGTCCAATATGAATGCGGTCGCACTACCTTTGCCTTATCTTCTGCTTGAGTTGAAAACATTTTTATAAGCAAAGGAGCAAATTAATGGATGTGATGCAATGCACATGATTTTTATTTATGTCATTTGTTGTTTATTGCCAGAATCACAGCAGTAACTTGCTCTTGTCCTAGGTGTATATTTAAATATTTTCAAGAACATAATGCGATCGATCAATAAGTGAAACAAACGCATTTCATTCAAGCATCATATCTTTAATCATTCAAGAGAAGAGCAAAATACAACATCCTTAAAAGTGCAATACAACGCCTTGAAAAGAAAACACAACATTCTTTAAAAAGAAAAATTACAATTTCCTAGTGAACATTCTAACAAGGAAAATTAAAATCTAAAAACCTATTGCCTTCATCTTCTCTTGGTTCTTCTTCTCTTTGCTAGCAAGTACCGCTTTCTTGCCTTTTCCATGAGTTCCTCACTCAGAGACTCGCAGATTCCACAAATTCATATACTGCGACCGTGAGTGTTGCAAGGCAAAGATCTCAACTTCTCGCTTTCTCAACCTCTGGGAACATCCTCACCGCTCGTTAGCCAACCATGCCAACTTGGAGAACTTGTTCTTCCATCGTTGAATTTCTCGCCTCATCTCAACTATGATCTCTTGCGCTTCAATCCTACCCAAGAGAGCTCGAGAAAACGGTGTTCCCAAGATCGACTTCCTCTCTCTCACCTGGGCTTTCTGAAGCATCATCGATGTGACTCGATTCCTTCTCACCATCCGAATTCTCTTGCTCCATCCGTAAAGCCCACTGATACTCTCTAAGGATGTTCTCAATTGCATCCTTATCTTCTCCGATGTACCTTATTTGACTTTCAAGCTCACACATCGCAGATCGAGACTTTTTCTTGAATTCCTCTAGTGATTTCTTTGCAGCTTCTCTCACTTTGCACCTGACTTTATACAGCCTTCCTCCATTCATTTGCTTCTAACCATGACCTCACCCACCTTGGCATTTGATTTTTTCACCTCATCTTTGGCACTTTTCAGATATTCCTTCAATTTCTCGGTTACTTTCCTCTTCTTTCTTAAGCTTTTGTCGCTTTCTTGAGAGTTTTTGGCCCCGCGCTGCTCTCATTCTCTAACTTTCTTCTCGTGGTTACTTTCCCAACTTGTCTTGTAAGGCTTTCTTTTCTTCTTCTACCCCGAGCAAAGCAGCACTTGACCTCACTTAGTTCTTTCGAGACTTGGAACGTGAAGCTCGGGACTTCTTCCTCAATCGCGATGAATTTCGACGAGGCGGGCCAACATTTTGAATTCTTTGGTGAAGCCACTCGTAGAAAGTAACATCACCGCTTTTCTTTGTGATCTCCTCTTTATCCTTGTAAACTATACCTCCCAAGCCTTTGAAATTTTCTCAAGCAAGCCTTGGTTCTTTGGATCTTCTTTATCGAGAAAGATTGGGGCCAACATGTCTTCAGTGGGTGCATTCTTCATAGGATACCCAAGCTGTCTAATGGTGAGAGAAGGATTATAATTGATGCAGCCTTGGGTTCCCATTAAGGGCACATTCGAAATTGCCGTGACCAAATAAAAAGATCAAGGTCTATCTTTCCAACACTGATGATCGAACCAACAGACTTTGAGAGCACCGAGATTCTCTAAGGTGTACACCCATCCTCGGCACTCGCTTCTACATCACAACACAAGGCATATTCTACTAAGTTCGCAGCTTTCGTCTTGTGAGTGACAACATGGTTGAGGAACCAAGTGTAGAGGACATGGAAAGAGCAAACAACCTTCTTCTTTCCTAACACATGGTGATGGGTGAAGGAATAGTAGGTATCCGCTGTAATCGGCTGCATCGGGTTAATCGGGTTTTCTTTACTTATGAATGCTAGAAAAGCCCAATAGCGGTCTCATCAATGAACTTCTCAACCTCGGGGAAAAGGAGGATCCCAAAAATAGTTAGAGCTAACAGCTGCTTGAAAGGACCCCACTTCTTATTCTGAGCATAAGACTTCAATAAACCTTCGAAATAGCTTAGCGGGAAACCCCTGATACGATTCTTCTTTTCTTTATGAAGCTCTAATTCCTTCACACTGACTTGCAACAACAAAGAGAGTCTCTGATCTCAATACCGATGTTTCTGATATTGGTAAGGTGCTAAACCTGACCTTGAGAACCCTGCAACTGCTCATACTCCTCGAGGGGTCGTGATAATCGGAAGTCTTTGAAGAGGAAGCATCGGATGTCCGGATCATAGAATTGGCTCAGGCCATAATAGCACTCTCTCGACATCTAATTGTAATAACTGAGGAGATTACCATAAGCCTTCCCGAATAGATCTCTCTTCCGACACCATCAAGGAAACAAACTTTTTCAAACCTCTACATCGATTCTCTTGACAACCGGAAACCTTGAATTAAGTACAATCTTGCTTCTTGATCCCATGTTGCTTTATCTTTCCCACCTAAGACAAGATTCCAAGTTACTTTACAATCCCTGCAAACAACTTAGATGCATGATTTAATGATTTTCCAAAATTAGGTTTTATTTAATGCAGATGATGCAAATGACGAATGATGCAATGATGATGCAATGATGCTTCTTTTTTTGTGTTTTTGCAGTAAAGAGGATATTTACAAGCTGTGATTTGAAAATTTTCACGCTTATATGCCACCTCCTATAGGCGCTATTGAAAAGGAAAGGCATATCTTTTGATTTTCAAAAATTTTGGAGAAAATGGATCGAATCGATGCAACGATGCAACACACAATTTGGAAAGCCCTCGTGACCTAAAAGGGGGTAGAACCTATGATCTAAGGTATTTTAGGGGTAATCTTCTTATGTAGCTCTATTCACACCTCACAAAGGTCATCAGAGCTACAGCCCTTCTCATGAAAATCCTCGTGAAATGCAAAGAACCGCTAGATACTAAGCTTCATGAAAAGCACAACTCGATTGAAACTTTCGCGAGTAGCCAAACGGACAAAGGTCCCGGATGGGCTCCCACCACTCGAATCCACTCATCCTAAGGTATCCTAATGCACTGGTTATGGTCTCTTTCTAATCATATAATTCTCAAGGTACAAGTGTGTGTGTGCTAAGGGCATTTCTTAAAAACTACCCCACCCGCAAATGAAAATCCGTAATCACCTGCATAATAAAAAGTAATAACATGTCGATACCCTAGTGGTTCAATATCAATCAAATATAACTACTCTAGGTGCACAGCAAAACAAAATATTCAAATCAATCACACAAACTACACACTTAATTAATTAAATTAGGCTTGACCTCTTTAAAAAAATGTTTTTTTTTTTTAGTCCCAAATGAAGTCGCCAAATTGTTGCACCCTAAAAATCCGGTTTGGGTTTCTCAATGTACAACGTGGAAAAAATTTGAAGCCGCCACCAATATTTTAATTTTAAGACCAAAACATTGAAAAAGGTCTTTTGAACAAGGCGATGGTCTTTCAAAACTAGAGATATGGTTCGGGGTCGACATACACGGGGAAGGTGTTAAGACTTCTCGCGCCCCTCTCTACCGAGAGGAACCTTTAATTAAGTGTGTGATTTTAACGCTTGATTTGAAAAATACCTAGATTTGCCTATTTATTTCTTATTTGAAGATAAATGGGAAAACTTAATGAAAATTATTATTTTTGGCGCTGACGAGAATTGGCTTTCTCGCTCCTACGATCTCCCAAAGGCGATGGAGAATTCAAAGCTACGTAGTTCTTGTTTGTCGTGAAAAGGTTTTGTTTTTTATCTTTTTAGTGAGTTTTCAAATATGACGAGTATTCTCGCTAATGATTAAACTAACAGAGGTTGCGGGTAATCACCGCTAAATATTCTTGAAAATGAGAGTCACTACCATCGGTCGATTTAACGGTTGTTCCGATTGATCGTTAGTAGCAACTCGCTTTTATTTGATCTTTTGAAAATGGTTTTCGAAAGAGATTAATCGTGCGAATGATCAAACTAACCAAAGTTATGGGTGATCATCGCTATTGTTCTTTGAAAGACATTGCCGCTTAATGGCTAGACTAACAAAGGTTCCGATTAGCCACCAGCAACAATGGGTTTGAAAATGATTTTTTGTTATGGAAAATATTAATGTTTACTTGCCAGAAAATGATTTTATTCGCTGCGCTTTGACGAGAACGTGGCTCGCCTCACGTATCCCAAATGGGAATCAAAGCGACGTAGTTCTAATTTGAAAATGAAAATATTCTCGAAAGAGTTTTGGAAAGTGGGGAAAAGTTTTCGTAATGACCAAGCAAGCAGAGGCTTTGAGTGATCGTTACTAATAACTTTGATAGTGTTCATGACAATCAAACAAGCCAAGGCTTTGGGTGATAGTCACTAATAACTTGCATTAATTTGAAAAAGAGTTTGAAAGATTTTTTTTTTTTTGGGGAAAGGAAAGAGATAGTAAAAAGGGGTATAACTAATTACTGTGGGGTTATATTATTAACGAGGGGTGCGCCGCTGATCGATTTTTTAAAAAAAAAAAAACTTAAAAGAAAGCAAGGCCCAAGACCAGATGGACCATTACCATCCACTAAATCAAAACAAAGAAAAGGACTCACAACCTTTCTCCATTCCCTTCAAGACTGCTCCATTTTTTAGAAAAACAGAGAGAATTTTCAAGAGAGAGAAAGAAGAGAGAGGGGGAGATCGACGGCGAGAGGGAGAGAGAGGAGGAGCAGATCGAGAGAGTGAGAGAGGGGGAGGTACCGCGAGGAGAGAGCAAATGCTTGGTGGTTCCGCGACGGTGGAGGCGCTGGTGGTGATTTGTGAACGAACGGCACGGCGTCACGGCGAGCTTGATGGAGGTTTAGCAATGGCGGATTCACAGCTGGGGCGCCACGAGATGGAGGTGGAGCGCGATGCAGGTTTCACTGAGGCGCTGGCGGTGAGAAACTTCACGTTTCTTTTTTTTTTTTTTTTGAATGGGTGCCGTTGTTGGTTTGGTGATGAAGGGTTATTGTTTGAGGATTAATAGTGGAGGAGACAATGGTGAGGTTTTTCTTTGAGTATTGTTCTCAATGGTTGTCGCCTCAGGTGTGTATCTTTGTGTCTCTCTGTATCGCAGGTGTGTTTTGTATTTCAATGTCCTCTCTTTTCTCTCCCGCGATCCCCTCTCGCCTTGTGTTTCGAGGCTAAATTTATAGTCCAAAACTTGCATTGAAGATTGAAATGATATGTCAATTTATTGCTTGTATTTGTTCAAGTAATTTCATGTTTTGGTGTATAATTTTTTTGAGCAGATTTTCCTCCTCCCAAGCCACGGTGCATTCATGATTGGGAGTGTTTAACTAAAATATTGAATCTGAAATGTACATGTTGTTCTTTTTGGGGAGGTGACTCTACCTATTTGAAGCTTTGAGCTAGATCTATTGTCGCACAATTTTGGCTTCATCTCTTTGTCATGTTGGATCGTTGCTATTGTCTCTTTCTCACCCGATAGCTCTATAGTCGCCCTCTCTCTATGTTATTCCTTTCTTTTATTTTTATTGTATTACTTGAACCCATTAATCTATCAATGTAAATAACCATGTTGCCAACATACTGCTCTTTATAAATTTTGGTTTTTGTAATATGTAATATATAAAAGAGTTAAGTTTTTTGTTTGCTTTTCTCAATATACGATTGTTTTGTCTAATGAAATAAACAACAATACCAATAAATACGCCAGATACGATAAGAACTAAAATGCGCACATTAGAATAAAACGGCGCGAGATCATTAAAACATGTGTTTCATGTTAAAAATAATACGCTACCACAACAAGAATAAAAATAATGCAAGATCATTAAAACTAGCACGCCAGACGCGATTAGAAATAACGCATGAGCAAAATGAAGCATATTTTTGAGCCTCTTTTTTTGAAAACGAGAAAATACCCATTAAAATTGGGTGTTTACACAAAATACATTTTTATTTTTGATAAATTAGTTTGACAAAATTGGGGTATGACACTCTCTAATTATCTATCCCACCCCATAAGTACCAATATGCCTAAAATGCCCCTCGGCATTTAAAAAAACGAACCGACTTACATAAAAAAAAATTCTAATTAGCAAAAAGAGGTATTTCCAAATTTTGAGGTGATTTTTCCTAATTAGCGCAGAAATTGGTATTTCCTGCTCATTAATTTTTGAACCTAATTATCTCCTAAAAGGTAATTCCAAATTTTGTATTTTTAAATTAGATTTTTTTAAATACCTTTTCAGAGGTAATTCCTGCTAACAAATAGAACCTGAAATACCTATTAAAAAGGTATTTCCAATTTTTTTTTTTTTTTAACATTTAATTTTTTTTTTTAAATAGATGGTTATTACGATTTAACCTGCAGGCGCTTATTACATCCGAGATATTTCCCACTCGTGATGCAATGACACGCTGGGTTGAGATACCGGGAAAGCGAACTGAGTCATTGTGGTTATTGTTCGAATGCAGACGAGAACGGGAAAGTGAAAAAGAACAAGGTTGTTTATGGTCGTGAGAGACTCGGGCACATACAAATGAGTAGATGTTGGGTGTCTCACTGTAGACACAAGAGTTCAAAAGATGTGGTTGTAGGTTTCAATTGAAAGCTAAACCAATGTTACCTCCTAGTCTCGATTGGAAGGTGAGAGTGGTGGATGGGATTCACAATCACGAGCCTCATAAGACTTTGTTTGGAGCAAACTATATTTGGTAAGTTTAGCAAGGACGAAGCTACGCTTGTTGGGGAGCATATGTCCTTGGGAGTGAAAGCATCCAAAAGTCTTGAAGCATTAAAGACCAAATTTAAGAACAACTTGAGCAACATTACTCGCTTGTATAGAACCCGCGCAATATCCTAAGTGGAAAGAGAGGTAATATGACCGAGATGCAGCAGAATTTATGACACCGATTCAAAGTAACCATTACTTGTGTTGACGAGACGACTTAAAGGTACCGGATATTGTTGAGGAGATCATGTGGTCACATCCCGATAGTATTAAGTTATCGAGGATGTTTCCCCATCGCTTTGATTATGGATCGCACTTTAAGACGCAACAAGTATGCATTGCCTCGTTGGAGATTGTTGTGTCACATCCACCGAGTTGACATTTTCGCTGCGCTTGCATATCCGCTCTCATGAGCGCATGATGACTACACGCGGGTGCCGCAGAGCCTACTTAGATTCGATGTCAGGTGATATTGCACTTCCTCAAGTAAGTCAATGCTAAATGACTTTAGTTTTTGCCATTACATTATCGCTTTTTTTATTTTTTCATTTCTAATAGAACGGTGGATTGTGTTTTCAAAGTTATCCTCACCGATCAGGAGGAGGCTTTGATGATCGCTATCAAGGTTGTCTTTCCGAGGTCAGGAATTTGCTTTGTCGATATCATATCAACAAAAATGTTCATGCTCAAATTAAGAAGTTGGTGAAGCGGAGATAGAGTGGATTCATCGATGACACTTTGGCATCATGTAGTCGATGCTACATTTGATGATGAGTTTAGTGAGGCTTTGCATGATTTTGAGCAATCGCTTCATCGACATACCCCAACTTATTGCATATGTGAACAGCAATGGTTGTATCCTCACAAGGAAAGATTTTGTGGCCCGTGGACTGATAAAGTAAGACACTATGGAAATACCACGACTAATAGGTACGCAAATTGTTTTCTTATGTGCTTTAAGTATATGATTGTGGTTTATTTGTTTTAATTTTTCCTTACGTACATAGGGTTGAGGTCGCCCATTGGGCATTGGAAGAGATCATTGGGTTCTAGTGGTGGTGATTTATGCAAAAGCCGGGAGTCAATTAATCTGATGAACAATGCACAAATTAATAAAATTGTGGATTCTTTTCAAAAGAGAATCAACCAGATAGATGCCCAACACAACATTCCATTCTACAAGAATCTACACTGGCTTGCGTGTCTATTGAGGTGTTGAATCATATTGCCGGGGAGTTTGATAACATGATGGATGGTGTGGGTACCTGATAAGAAAAAGTGTGTGCCGGTTGGTCATTAAAGTTACTCATGGGTTACCTTGTTCTTGTGAACTTGGTAGGTTACACCTAATGGGACTACCAATACCATTGACATTATTGACTCTCATTGGAAGAGACTCGCTTTGAGGCAATGGATGATGAGCTGATCAAAGAAGCATCGTAAGGAGGTGACTTAAGTTATACAAAGAGAGGAGATTTGGAGGCAATGGAATGACATGCACCTTGAGGAGAGATGTGTTTCTGAAGAGAGGTCTTGATGATTATGTATTCAGAGGCACTACATCCATGGTTCCACCTAGCCACAAAGTCAAAACTAGGGGTGCACCAAGAAGGGAAGAAGAAGAAAGAGTATGACATGAAGAGAGATCCATCTCACAGGTGGGAGCACGTGGATGCATCTTTAGAAAATCCACACGATACCTCCCCGACGATCCTTACAAGTACCATCGCATGCATCTTCAAAGATACCTCCCCGACGGGCCTTACAACTAGCATCACATGTACCATCGTAGCTACCACACAGAGGTCAAAGAAAGTAGAAGTGCACAAAGATGACATCCACTTGTAAGTCACTTTCCGCAGTTCTTACATAGGTATATTGACGACATTATCAATGTCGCGGGGATGGAAATCGTGGGCTTTAGATGCATCTCTACTTCACTAGACCGGCTCTGAGTACGCTGGCGATGGTTCTAATGATTTAATTAGTGAGATGGACTCAACCGTTTCAAAGACACACGCTTGATGGGTGACAATGTTCGTAACATTAGAGATTCATTAGTTGCTATCCCAAACAGACAGAACAACCTATTGAGAATTGATGACCATGCCGCATATTATGACATGTCATAGCTACTAGATATCGAGACCCTCGGTTATGTTGTCGCTTCATGAGAATCGGACATTCTTCCCTTTGAGGGGAGATTGTGTTTCCAAATGAGTCGGGCTTGGTTTGTGTTGGGTTCATCCATAGGAATCATTGGATTCTTGTCAAGTTGAACCACACTAGCCCTATCCCTCCCGCACATCCTTCGGGGTCGATACGCCTCGATGAAGCTAGATCGTGGTAATATCCATACATTGGACGATGCAGCTTATGGTCTTCTTTTGTTCCAGATTATGTTCCAATGACACCATATGATTATGTAGATATCACATCTTGATTGTTTATATAATTTTACATTATTATTTGTTGCTTTTTTTGTACATCGCTAAGAGTCGAGAATATTTAAATATGTCCACGTGTCAAAAAAATCGAGTAACGGATAGAAATAATAAACAAGTGTCAAAGAAATTTAATCGATTTAAAAAAATATGTCCACGTGTCAAAAAATCGAGTAACGGATAGAAATAATAAACAAGTGTCAAAAAGTCATTTTTAACACTAAAAACATGTTTTTAGGCCACTTTGGTGTACAATTACACCAGTAAATAATTTTGAACTCGCTTTTTTAACCTCAATATAGTAGTATTATACTTTTTCTACAAGTTTGTAATTTTAAAAAAATTAAAAAATTACGCATGGTAAAATCGACTGTAACATAGTTAAAAACTCATTTTTTTAAAGTAATAAAACATGTTTTTATGCCACTTTGGTGTACAATTACAACTCAGTAAATAATTTTGTAACTCGCCTTTTTAACCTCAATATCGTAGTATTATACTTTTTCTACAAGTTTGTAATTTTTAAAAAAATTAAAAAAATTACGCATGGTAAAAATTGACCGTAACATAGTTAAAAAGTCATTTTTTTAAAGTAATAAAACATTTTTTTATTTGATTACTAATTAACGGCCTAAATCTTGCCGACAACTTTTAACGATCTAGATTTTGCCGACACTTTAAAGGGTCCAGATTTTGCCGACCAACCACTTTTCATCAACGGTGGAAATTCATTCAAGGGTTTCATTTTTCCCTATAAATACAACCTTCCATTTCACTTATTTCACACACACACAACACTCTCATGGATACTCGAATACACAATACTCTCGTGATTCTCAGACTCACCGCTCTTCACCATCGTGGCACAATCACAAACAGAGAAAATGGTGTCTATTTTGAGAGTCCAAACCCCATTTTATGCAAAGCTTAACGACAACATCACCTTTCAAGCTCAAAGAAAAAATAACAACGGAAGGTGCACCGGAGGGTGACGAGCAAGAAGTCACCCGATCATTTATCGCTACCCGACTATGGGCGCTATAATAATCGTGGTTCGTGGTCCACCATGGATGTGAAGAACAACGATGACGCTCGAGTGATGATGGACCGCTTTTGACATATTTCAGACAAGTGAGTCCTATTCACCAGAGATGTCGTAAAAACCGTATGACCGCTGTCGAGGTCCTTCGACGCCTCCAACCACCATCTCACTAGTTTGTACCGTGTTTTTATTTCGCTTGTTGTTGCATTATGTTATTTTTTTCATCAATTTCATGTATTGTATCGCTTCGTGATCGAAAAACGCCGCCTTTAATTAATTTTAATTTGTTTTAATTAATTTTTTTTTCTCGAAATACCTTCAAAACTAGGTAATTCCAGAGAGTTAAAAGGATTTCCGATTCATTAAAAATTGAGGTAATTCCGCTCACATTTTTGAACCGAATTACCTCAATTTTTGTAATTCCGAAATCCTTTTATCCCCTTCCGAATTACCAATTCCTGTAATTCTCAAATTTTATATATTCCCGAGGGCATTTTTGTCCAAAACGATATTATGGGGGGTGAGATTGATGATGAGGGGTGTAAAAATAAACCCTAAGGGGGCTTTGTTTCAAGTTATGTAAAATTACTCCTGTGAATAACATTCTCGTGAACATGATGATAGGAATAATAATCCTAGATATCTTCTCAAAAAGTGTTTGGTAAATTTTTAAACATTCCCGAATAAGGTAGTTATAGAAATTAAATAAATTTTTATTTTAAATTTTTCACATAATCATCATGGGAATCCTTATTACCAACCTTTTACATGAGAATGTTTGCATGGGAATGTTAGAGGTTATTGGAAGTTATCTCACTCCTAGGAATCCTCATGCCAAGGAATAATTTTTTGAAACTTCAGAACAAACACTTTAACGTTTCATTCCTAACCCATTAACTCCCAAGTTAATCTTAATTCTGACTAAACAAACGCCCCCTAAAGGATATCATACATTTGCTTTCATGGAAATGAGTACATGGCCAAAAGGGTCCACCACTTTAATATATCAAGTTTTATGCACAACACTTGTTGAATGCTTTTCCTTAACAATTGGCTAAACCTTTAAAATCTACTTTAAGAATAACTTTCTTAATCCAGGCCCTGAGGTAGACTAGAGGATATAGCCTAAAAACGATGGGAGTAGGATACTACACCAGATAACACTAAATTGTAGCAATGGAAAAAACAATATAAATATTATAGATTTCATACCTGAAGCTAGCAGATCCTCACATTTTAGATCACTAGAATGGTTTTATATTAGTGGCATTTATTCCTATTTCCTATGTTATTAGAAAGTGAAAGCACATAAAACAAAATAGCAAAAAGGTGAGGTGACTCTTAAGATTTGTTTCTGAAGTTATGCCTTCTTCTAGATTAGAAGCTTAAAAAGTTAAAACAGAATAAAAATCCAAGTGATTAACTTTCAAGTCTATTTTCCTCAACTTTTTAAACAACAGTTTTTTATTTTTATTTTTTTTATCAAACAGGCATATGTGCCGAATTTATTAAAAAAAGGAAAAAAAAAACAGAGAAAAGCGAAGAGTGACTAGACCAAAACACTTGCCATCAGAAATGCTCTAACCAAAACATCGCAGCTTCAAAGGCTAGACAATAATAGAGAGCCCCTAACAGTAGTCCCTAAAACATCGCAAATTTCAAAGACTAGACAAAAGCCTAAAACCAAACTAACAAAAATTAGATATACAATCCTCGAGAGCGAAAAGCCAACCAAACTCGCTAAAAAACAGATAATCGTAAAAACAATAACCTTTAAAACAGTTTTTTATTGATAAACTACTGTATAGTCTAATTATAGGACATGATAACATGATAACTATGCATGCTGGTGTTAAGCACCAAACTCACATAAACACAACTATTCTCATAGTTGGAGAACATGGAAAGAATCTTTCATTATGTAGGACTAGATTTATGCTTTTGAAAAAGTATAGTCAAAAAGTAAGTGGTAGATCAGAATACCCCAATTTTGTCCGACTAGTTTATAAAAACAAAAATATATTTTGTGTAAACACCCAATTTTAATGGGTATTTTTCTCGCTTTCAAAAAAAGCTCAAAAATATGTTTCATTTTGCATGCACCTTTTTTTTTTTTCTCGCTGTGTACGCCGCATTATGTTTAATCGTGGTACACATGTTATTATTAATCGCGTGTACGCCGCTGCTTTTAATTGAGTACGCGTGTGTAACTTCCAATGTGTTCGAGTGTCATTTGATAGTCGTTAGTCGCCTTGCTTTATTTTATTAGTGCTACTATTATTTCTAATATATTAATTGATGTTATCTCTTTTAAATATTTTTAGTTATTTAACCAAAACCAAAAATCTATAAAAAGGAAAGAAGAAAGGAGTTGTTGTTACCAAAACAATTTAAGTTGTGAATTGTAAATTGCTAGAACGGGTGATCTCGATGCAATGCAAAGAATTATATATAATGTAATATAATAGCCTATTATGCATAGACATCCTTGTTACAAGTGTTAACATAAAAATATATCATCCCACCCAAAACACATAATAGGAGTCAAGTGCAAAGAACAGAGACAAAAGGAAATGCATAAATATGCAAGAGTAGCCTAGACTTCACAAATTCTATGTCCAAAGCTCTAAGTAGAAAGTCTCTTTTTCCTTGTAAATTTTTTCTCTGCACACATACACAAAGGGAAGAGATTAGGCAAACAGATAATACCAAACAAGTCTATTTTTGTGATGCAACAGAGCTTGGGGGAGAGAGAGTTTTCAAGAAAAGCTTTAAACACCAAAACATGAAACATTTTGAAAAATACAAGCTCGGATGCAGAGGCAAAATTGACTTCACAGAGTATTAATCTATACACATCGTATATATATATTAAGCTTCAAGCACATATCAAAGGGAGGAGATATACACCGAGACACAAAGGAAAATAGAACACATGTGACACAGAGAGAAAAACCAAACGAAAAGAAGGAGAGTAACAAAGAAAAAAAAAAAAGCAAAACACATAGAAACAAAAAAACACACAGAATCGCAACAATAGCAACAACCACCATCATCCCTTCCACCCACAACCACCACCACTTCAATCCATCACCAAAATCACACCATCATTAATCTAAAAAAACACAGTTGTTACAACCAAAGCAAGAGGGAGAAAAGAAAAAACTTACCACTCATCAGACTGCCGCCTCCGGCGGAAGCCACCGCTGGCCACCACCGTGACCTCCGCCGCACAAACCACCACCGCCACCGCGCCTTTCTTCTCTCTCACCGACTCACCATCGCTCCTCTTTCTATCTTGGCGCTCACTTTTCTCTCGCACGACCCACCGCCATTACGCTCTCTCCGACGGCACCACCGCCGCGGCCACCGCCACCACACACCTCCGCTACCACGCCGCACAAACCACCACCGCCACCGCCACCGCCGCGCGCCATCGCCGCCATCGCCGCGACTCTCCCTTTCTCTCATGCGGTACCGCTGCTCTCTCTCTCTCTCTCTCTCTCTCTTGGAAAATTTTTCTTTTCCAAATGAGGAAACAGACCGAGGATGATAGAGTAAGCTTAGGTTTTTTTTTTTTCTTTATTTTGGACATTGGGTCGCAGGGTTATGGGTATGGGGCCTATATATTTTTTTTTAATTTTCTTTACACTGATTGCTTACTACACCCTCAAAGATACTAACCCGTAACCCCACGCTTTTTTTTTCTAAAAATGCTAGTCACACTCCCTTTATCTCTGCTCAAAGACCCATCATTCTTGCTTTTATTTGTTTATTTCTTTCTAGTTTTATTATTACTTATTGTTATTACTATTATCATCGTTACTATTTACCTCATGTTGTCATCTAATAGCATCTCTTTTCGCTTATTATCCGCTATCACTATTATGATGGTTTGTGTAATTTTTAAACTAGGAATAAACATTTAAGTTATAGATATGGCTACCTAAATCCACTTTTACTCATATCCTGCTCAATATTCACTTTCAAAATAGTCACGCCAAGTTAACTCATTCAACATTGTAACTACCTCTTATTTTCAAAATAGTTAGTAGTATGACCACTCTAAACCGCTGTTGTTTGGTCATCACTTAACACTTGAATCTAAAACGAAACCAATTATCATTAATGATCACCTCGCCGCTGCCGCTTGGTTGTTAACGATAATTTCATTTTCAAAAGAGTTAGTAGCATGACCACTCTAAACCGCTGTTGTTTGGTCATCGCTAACGCCAATCCAATTGCGCTTTCCTTTATCACGATGTTCTCTCCAATTCAAACCAACTAAAACACTTTTTCAAAAACAAATATTTTCAAACATCAAAATCAAAACTAATTGTCACCGATGATCACCGCGCGCTGCCGCTTGATTGTGAGTGATAATTTAATTCCCGTGGGAGCTAGTAGTGTGGCCACTCTAAACCGCTGTTGTTTGGTCTTCACAAACGCCCCTTCAATTGCGTAAAACCTTTTCAATGCTTAAAATAAAAACCGTTGTCATCAATAGTCACCGCGCTGCCGCTTGATTGTTGGTGACGATCCCATTTTTAAAAAGAGTTAGTAGCGTGGCCACTCTAAACCACTGTTGTTTGGTCATCGCTAACGCCAACCCCTTTTCAAAAACTCTAAAAGATTAAAAACAAAACCTTTTTCAGACAAACAAGAACTACGAGCTTTGAATTCTCCATCGACCGAGATACGTAGGAGCGAGAGGCTAACTCTCGCCAAGCGCCAAAAATAAAAATTTTCATTAAGTCTTTTCATCCCTTTTTCAATAAAGAGGCAAATTTAAGTATTTTCCAAATCAACACTCAAAACCACACACTTAATTAAAGGTTCCTCTCAAGAGAGGACGCGCTGGGGTGCTAACACCTTCCCGCGCACGTAGAATCAACCCCCAACCCATATCTCTAGTTTTCAAAGACCATCCGCTTTATTTCAAAAGACCTTTTTTCAATGTTTTGGTCTTAAAATTAAAATATTGGTGGCGGTTTCATAATTTTTCCACGTTGTACATCGAGAAAACCAAACCGGATTTTTCGGGTGCAACAAACCGCGACTTCATCTGGGACTTTTCCTTTTTAAGTGGGTCGTTTCAACTAATTAAATGTGTGGTTTAATGTGCTATCGATTTGATTTGGATACTTTGTTTGCTTCTATCCATTTTCTGGTTTCTCTTCTTTTTTATCATGTTGTATACATGTGCATTTGTTTTCTTCTTCCATGTTTGTTTTTCCTTCCTCCTCTTTGCTTATGTGCTTAGTACCCTCATGCATTTCCCCATTCCCAATCATGTTCCTTCTTCTTTGCTTCATTTCTTCAAGGTAAGCTCATGCATTTCTCCCCAATTCTATCATGATCCCCTTCTTGGCTCCCTTTCGAGGTAAGCAATGCACTTGATTGTTGTTGAAACCCTAGGCCAACTTATTTGATATTAAACCCTAGGTAGACAACGTGTTATTGCTAGCTTTTTGTCCGGACTGCTCGGGCTTTCATTTGTGTGTAGGTAATATGTGTTGGTTAGTTTTAGGTGGTATGTCCTTGCCACACACACTCACACCCTTACGATTATGTGCTTTGAGAGGGGCCTAAAACCCAAGGTCCGACAACACCTAGAGAGAGTGGAAACGAGTAAGGATCGGCAATTGGATCGTTGTCCTTCCGACTCACGAAAGTTTCACCAGAGTATGCTCTTTCATGATGCCTCACACTGTGTATGCCCATCGTAGGGTGCTATTGCGGGAGAGAATTAGCTCGTAACTCGGGTGAGGAAGTGACTAGAACCCACATGGGAGGAACATTTGAGATGTCCTAGAACTTAGGTCCCCGCTCAGAGGGACACAAGGGGCATACCAAATTGTGTGTTGCATTGTAATCTAGGCACGCCTTCAAAAAAAAGAGAAAAGGAGATTTTTCAAAAAAAAAAACAAAAGAGAAAATAGAGAAAGAGTTGCCGTTGTAGCCTTTCTTTTGCCGGTCCGTACGAAGTAACATATGAACCACTTTATTTTTTTATTTATTTTAAAAAAAAAAAGAGAAAGAGCTGCTGTTGTAGCCTTTCTCTCACTAGGTCCACATGAAGCCACGTACGACCCGCATTTTCCAAAAAAAAAAAAAAAAAAAACAACTTGAATTAACGCCAATAGAGATTATGCCCTAATCAGCATATGCATGAAACATCATCATCCGCACTTTGCATCATGGCATCATACATTACATAAAACAAAATTTTGAAAAAATAGTTATCATCCCTATGGTATTTCATTCGCTCATAATCATGAAAATCATCAAGTGATGCAATTTATCAGATCCTCATCCAAAATGCACATTCGCTTATTCATTCACCCACTCATTCCGTCGCCCATTCATATCACATCATCGCATTAATACTTTTTGAGTCGCAAATCAAAATAAACATTAAACATGCATCTTCATTCAATATCTCTCATGCATTAGGAAAGTAATTGTGAACATCACACATTTCATTTCATTGCATAAGAAAATGAAAACCGTAAGTGCTTATCATCCATATCGTGATTTCATTCATCCTTAATTATGCAAAATCGCCATCAAATAAAGGCGCATCACATCAATATTGCATGCATATATCATTCCGCTTATTCATATAGCCTTAGCTCAAACGCGCCATTTTTTCTGCATGCATTATTATTTTCCTCTTTCATATCATAACAAATTTACAAAAATCCAAAATGTATGTTTTCTACTAGATTTTAGAAAGTGCATCGATGTACCCCTTTTCTTTTTCATGGCATAAAAATAAGCACTTGAACGTTTCATTTTGCATGCACTTCCACGCTGCTAAAAATAATTGTGAGAATCATGCATTTCATTTCATTGCATAAAACAAAATAAAGCAAGAAACAATTATCATCCGCATTGCATAAGCATCACATTCATCCGGTGCATGTACAAAATCATCATCAAATAATGCGCATATCGCGCCAATGTGACACTCATGCATCATTTCATTAACCTCATCACTTTGTTCAATACATCATTTCTCCTTGCATGCATCCTTTCAAAACAAAGAAAATTTCCTCGCAGGATGGCTTAATGGGTAAGTACACCTTTGAACGACGATAGTAATATCTCAAATTTGTTTGTCGACTACAAATTTGAGATGTTACTTCACGATGTCGTGGCACTTTGACCCTACCACACGTGTTTTATTTTCAAGTAGGAAAATAAGTCGAGTCAACTATTGTCTAAACGCTTCAAAGATATTGTGTGAAGTATCGAGTCGATCCACTCAATGTTTCATGCAAAGTTACTCAGTGGTAAAGACAATCGCTTGCCTCATATCAACATTCTTGCATCTCTCATCATTCAAAAAAGTGGGCATTGGCATTTCAGATCTTGTCTCGTGATCTAAAAAAATTAAAAAAATCAGAAAAATCATTTTTGAAAAAATGGGGCATCATTCTTGCATCATTCGTGATTGGCATTCCATATTTTGTCTTGCATTAAAAACAACAAAATTATTTAGAATAAGCCACACTTTCGGGAGGTCATTCTACACGATTTGCATCAGATTTGCATATCATAATTTGTTCATTCATTCAATGCATAAAATAAAAGTTGTGATGAGAAGCTTAGACGCTTTTGCAAAACAATCATCCTTTTTGAAAAAGTTTATCCTTACTTGGTTACAAACCCAAGGTGTTCCAAGGCACTGGCTTTTTTTTTTCAAATTAATAGCTCATTTGCATTTCTTTCAAAAGCACCGCATCCTATCCATTCTATGACAAAAGACTCAAGCACCAAAAAAAAAAAAAAAAAAAAATTCATTGTTCTAACTAATGTTGACTCTCGTGAAGCATTCCTATAGTGAACGTGCCCGACACGCGCTTCTCTTGTTTGAGTCACCGGGCCGCTTTCCTTGTCATCATCACCATCCAAGTCTAACCCCGCCCCGCCCACCCATAAAGCGCATATTCTCTCCCATCAAGGCATACTTGACTTTTTGGTTCATTCTCACTAACACTCGAGTCCTCCATGCCGGGCAATTCGTGATCACTAACTTTCTTTATCGACATTATATTCCTTTAGTGCAAGTCTTTCCAAAAAAAAAAATAAGAAGAGACAAATGAGAAGAACAAGCTCGCTAGGTTGAAAACCCGCAAAGGGCAAAATTTTAGGCAAAAAGGAGCGCCTGGTGGATTGAAAGCTCAGCAAAGAGCTGGTCCAGCAAAAATTAGGCATAAAAGAAAATGCAAAGAAAAGAGCAAACACATATAGATAGATAAATTGTTGTCGGGTTTTACTAAAAATAAGCAATCTAAATTTGAAATGAAGTTTGGCCGCGCCCCACAACCTCAAGAAAATCCAAAATCCAAAAATTCCCTTTCCCGCCCACCTTAAGCCAAGAAAATCCCAAAGAGACTAAAAATCCCCTCCTATCCACCTTAAGTCAAGAAAGCCCTGTGATATCTCCATCACTCTAGACAATAATCAACTCCACATCGAAATGGTATCATCTTTATCACCACCCAGTCCAAAGAAAAGAAAGAGGTCAAAAGGAAAAGAAATCCACAAACAAAAAGATTCAAAAAAATGAAAATCTCAAAAAAAAAAAAAAAAAAAAAAAAAAAAAAAAAAAAGAGACCAAGAAAAAAAGAGAAACAAAAGAAGAACAAATTGTGAGTCGATATATTTCACCATGAAACACCGTGAGATCCTTGTCTCCATAAACTTCCCAACACTGCTGTGTATAATCATCTCTCCTTTCATAAAGATCGCGAACATGTTCTTTGGCCTCAACATCTAACCTCCATAAACCCTCACCATTCCACCATGAAACTCAAACTTGTCCTAATAAAACCCCAAACACCTCATCAAGCCTAATAACCATTTCCTTCATAAGTCATCGACCATTGGCCGATGCCTAATAAGACCCAAAAAACCCCATCACCTCAAACACTTCATTAAGCTCAATCATCCCTTATCCACAAAACATCACAATCCTCAAAAGTCCATCCCGATCAATAACCGATTGCTTTTGTTTTCTCAAATTTTAACAGATGTATAAGTTTATCTATTTACGATGAGTTTGCTCAAAAGAAAAAACGATCTAAAAAGAAAGCCGATCAAGAAAAATCCTCTAAAAGAAATAAATAAAAAGAAAGTCGACAAAGCAATAAAGACTTGCACTCTAAAATGCATTCAAGTTGCATTAAAACAAGGTTTAGTTGATCACCTGTTGAGGCTTCTTTCATACCAAAAGTCAAAAATTTCATTGCATTTGGGTTTTTCTTAAAGAGAACCAAAGGTGTGTACTAGGGGCATTTCCTTCACCTCTCACTCCACTCAACTTTCGGGAGGTTTGTTCATTGCCCACCCCATTCATATATCACCCTCGCTCATAACCATCACCATAACTCGTCGCGCTTTCACAACCTCACTCAAAGAAACCATTTGAAATGTCATTCCAAAGTGGGGCAAGTGCATTCCCATTCCTTCACCTCATTCATTGCCATAAAAACTCACTGGGCAATCTCTCAACTCACTATCCTAAACAAGGCCTCGCTATTCTAATTGGGGCAACTTTGTCTCGCCATGACTGGGCAACACTAAACTCTATGAGTCGAGACAAAATCTCTTTTGCTCCACCCTTCATTTCAAAAGCCAAAGCATTCCCAATTCATCATCTTCTACCCTTAGTTGTTGTCACCACAGCAGGCAAGTGCTTATTCACTCATCAAAAGCCTCGAACCCGGCGCCTTGCAGCCCCTGGTCCTCATGAGCGCCTGAATAATCATGTCTCACATCCCTTCACATATCATACATGTTCTAAAACCAATCCCAAGTTAATCGACTCACTCATTCACATTTGCACTCCTATGCATGCTTACTAGACAATGCTTCAAAGAGAAAGAACACAAAGTTAGTCATGCGATATCTAAGATTCAATCGCCATTGAAGGAAGAGAAAACAAGTGAGCTTGTTTGTAAATAAAAACCTTGAGAACACCTGAGTTTGAATCAAATTCAATTTTTTTGGTCAATAACCATCTCAATTCCTCAGATCCAAAGTCTAGCATCTCATCATCACAAAAATGTTTACCTCATGCATCTAGGCATTTCAATCTATTCATTAGGCATATGCATCAAAGCATTACATTTGCATCATCACATTTTGTGCATTCATCACATAGCAAAAGGAAAAAACGGCCCACGCTACGCTTGCACCATATTAATACTTGCATTTCATAGAGGAAAATAGTAAAGAAGAAAAAGGTAAATCTTTCCATGGCATTGGCATCATATTAATGTTAGCATTTCCATAAAAGAAAAAGAACAAAAATCATTGCATCAAACATCAAAGCATTGCATCATAAAGAAAGAAAAAGCAAAACACGCCATCCCATGTCATCAGATTTGCATCATATTAATGTTTGCATTTCATAAAAAGGAAAGAACCAAAGTCCTTGCATCAAAGCATTACATGTGTATCATGCAAGGCAACACAAAGGCTTCCCATGTCATTCATCACTCCATTATCGCTCATTTCTTCATGCCACTCATCAAACATTGCATTCGTGATACCCGCATTTCATGAAAAGAGAAAGAAATGAGCGTAAAATAAAACAAGAGCATTTCATTCATCAAAACATGAATCATCGCTATTGCATTACAAATATCAATCTCTGATCAAACATCAAAGCACTACATCCGCATATTCACATTTCATAAAGAAAAAAAAAAAAAAAAAAAAAAAAAACAAACGTCGTAAAAGAAGGCCGAGCTAAGAAAAACAATCGCACTAAAAGAAAACTTCGTGAGTGTTCCACCACATTCATCATTACACTAAAGTCGTAGCACTATACGCACTTGCATAACATGCCCTTGCATAGCATGCACCCACATTCCATGCATCATTTCTTGCATCAACCGACGATGCAGATCTCAATCCAATGCAGCAAAGATTGGCTTTTTCAATCAATCAATCAACAGGATTTGTGAATCCCTTCAGACCCAAGCCGCCCCTTCAAAAGCGCATTTCACCTCGTATTCGAGCCGCGGTAAGTCCTTCGACCCCATTGGGTCCAAATAAAAGGATAGCCGTGGTTGGCCCAAGACATGGCGCAAATTCTAAGGAAGTATCGAGATCTAGACTTGATATTGTCCCCTGGCCGCTTCAAGACCACCATGCCCAAGTGCAAACTCCTGATCGCTCGCGCTCGTTAAAAGGCTTTAGGCACTTCCAAAGACGGCCACCGCAGGCCTTCAGACTTCTTTATCGCTTTATCGCTTTTTTACGCCTTTATTTCCCACTTTTGTCGCCCGAGGGTCGCACCAATCTATTTCCCGCTGTGTTGGCTTATCAAGGTTGACAATTCATTTATCGCTACCGCTTTTATCGAGGGTCGGTACCAAGCTTATTTTCTCGCTTTTGTTGGCCAAGGTCGACATCCATTAAAAAAACAAAAGAAACTCATGCCTTGTGATTCATCGATATAGACAAAAAGTAAAAACATCTCACCAAAATCAATCATTGCATTCATGTACATCCAAATACTCAAGTGCATCAAGACCGAAAGTTAGTAAACTCCATCAACCTGCAGTTAGTGAACTCCATCAACCTGCAGTTAGTGAACTCCATCAACCCAGTAGTTAGTGAACTCCTTCCATTGCATCACAACATCGCACGAAAGCACGCCGATGGATCCATCGACTTCGTTAAGTCCTTCTGATTAGTCAGGTCACCCAAGGCATAGTGTAAATCCATCGATCAAACCGCCCGACCGATGTTGATTGGCCGTCAAGAGGCCACCCTCGCAGCTCCTGACTCGACAAGAGTCCGTTAGAAGGTTATAGGCAACCTCCGAATTCCCAATTTACGCTTTTTCCCAATTTACCGCTTTTCCAAATTTATCGCTTCCACGCACGCGACAAGTGTTAACCCCTTTTCAAAAGGAAAATAACAAAAAGAAAATAGGAACATTTTTGAAGGCATAAAATTAGTATTATTTCTATATCTTTATTTCCATTTTACCAAAGAAATATGAAAAGGCCAATTCATATTTCTTGGCAAAATGTGAAATAAAGAGGCAAACTGTAATACCCCAATTTTGTCCGACTAGTTTATAAAAAACAAAAAAATATATTTTGTGTAAACATTTAATTTTAATGGGTATTTTTCTCGTTTTCAAAAAAGCTCAAAAATATGTTTCATTTTGCATGCACCTTTTATTTTTTTTTCTCGTTGTGTACGCGCATTATGTTTAATCAGGTACACATGTTATTATTAATCGCGCGTACGCCGCTGCTTTTAATTGAGTACGCGTGTGTAACTTCCAATGTGTTCGAGTGTCATTTGATAGTCGTTAGTCGTCTTGCTTTATTTTATTAGTGCTACTATTATTTCTAATATATTAATTGATGTTATCTCTTTTAAATATTTTTAGTTATTTAACCAAAAATCTATAAAAAGGAAAGAAGAAAGGAGTTGTTGTTACCAAAACAATTTAAGTTGTGAATTGTAAATTGCTAGAACGGGTGATCCGATGCAATGCAAAGAATTATATATAATGTAATATAATAGCCTATTATGCATAGACATCCTTGTTACAAGTGTTAACATAAAAATATATCATCCCACCCAAAACACATAATAGAGTCAAGTGCAAAGAACAGAGACAAAAGGAAACAGATAAATATGCAAAGAGTGTAGCCTAGACTTCACAAAACTCTATGTCCAAAGCTCTAAGTAGAAAGTCTCTTTTTCCTTGTAAATTTTTCTCTGCACACACACACAAAGGGAAGAGATTAGGCAAACAGATAATACCAAACAAGTCTATTTTTGTGATGCAACAGAGTTTGGGGGAGAGAGAGTTTTTCAAGAAAAGCTTTAAACACCAAAACATGAAACATTTTGAAAAATACAAGCTCGATGCAGAGGCAAAATTGACTTCACAGAGTATTAATCTATACACATCGATATATATATTAAGCTTCAAGCACATATCAAAGGGAGGAGATATACACCGAGACACAAAGGAAAATAGAACACAGACACAGAGAGAAAAACCAAACGAAAGAAGGAGAGTAATAAAGAAAAACAAAAAAAGCAAAACACATAGAACAAAAAAACACACAGAATCGCAACAATAGCAACAACCACCATCATCCCTTCCACCCACAACCACCACCACTTCAATCCATCACCAAAATCACACCATCATTAATCTAAAAACACAAAGTTACAACCAAAGCAAGAGGAGAAAAGAAAAACTTACCACTCATCAGACTGCCGCCTCCCGGCGAAGCCACCGCGCACCACCGTGACTCTCCGCCGCAGACAACCACCACCGCCACCGCCGCCTTTTCTCTCTCACCGACTCACCATCGCTCTCTTCTATCTTGCGCTCACTTTTCTCTCGCACGACCCACCGCCATTACGTTTCTCCTCCGACGGCACCGCCGCTGCGCACCGCCACCACACACCTCCGCTACCACGCCGCACAAACCACCACCGCCACCGCCACCGCGCGCGTGCCATCGCCGCCATCGCCGCGACTCTCCCTTTCTCTTCTTGCAGATCGCTGCTTTCTCTCTCTTGAAAATTTTTTCTTTTCCAAATGAGGAAACGGCAGATCGAGGATGATAGAGTAAGCTTAGGGTTTTTTTTTTTTCTTTATTTTGGACATCGGGTCGCAGGGTTATGGGTATGGGCCTATATTTTTTTTTAATTTTCTTTTACACTGATTGCTTACTACACCCCCAAAGATACTAACCCGTAACCCCACGTTTTTTTTTTTTCTAAAAATGCTAGTCACACTCCCTTTATCTCTGCTTCAAAGACCCATCATTCTTGCTTTTATTTGTTTATTTCTTTCTAGTTTTATTATTACTTATTGTTATTACTATTATCATCGTTACTATTTACCTCATGTTGTCATCTAATAGCATCTCTTTTCGCTTATTATCCGTTATCACTATTATGATGGTTTGTGTAATTTTTAAACTAGGAATAAACATTTAAGTTATAGATATGGCTACCTAAATCCACTTTTACTCATATCCTGCTCAATATTCACTTTCAAAATAGTCACGCCAAGTTAACTCATTCAACATTGTAACTACCTCTTATTTTCAAAATAGTTAGTAGTATGACCACTCTAAACCGCTGTTGTTTGGTCATCACTTAACACTTGAATCTAAAACGAAACCAATTATCATTAATGATCACCGAGCCGCTGCCGCTTGGTTGTTAACGATAATTTCATTTTCAAAAGAGTTAGTAGCATGACCACTCTAAACCGCTGTTGTTTGGTCATCGCTAACGCCAATCCAATTGCGCTTTCCTTTATCACGATGTTCTCTCCAATTCAAACCAACGAAAAACACTTTTTCAAAAACAAATATTTTCAAACATCAAAATCAAAACTAATTGTCACCGATGATCACCCGCGCCGCTGCCGCTTGATTGTGAGTGATAATTTAATTCCCGTGGGAGCTAGTAGTGTGGCCACTCTAAACCGTTGTTGTTTGGTCTTCACAAACGCCCCCTTCAATTGCGAAACCTTTTCAATGCTTAAAATAAAAACCGTTGTCATCAATAGTCACCGCGCCGCTGCCGCTTGATTGTTGGTGACGATCCCATTTTTAAAAAGAGTTAGTAGCGTGGCCACTCTAAACCGCCGTTGTTTGGTCATCGCTAACGCCAACCCCTTTTCAAAAACTCTAAAAGATTAAAAACAAAACCTTTTTCAGACAAACAAGAACTACGTAGCTTTGAATTCTCCATCGACCGAGATACGAGGAGCGAGAGGCTAACTCTCGCCAAGCGCCAAAAATAAAAATTTTCATTAAGTCTTTTCATCCCTTTTTCAATAAAGAGGCAAATTTAAGTATTTTCCAAATCAACACTCAAAACCACACACTTAATTAAAGGTTCCTCTCTCAGAGAGGACGCTGGGGTGCTAACACCTTCCCGCACGTAACCCACCCCAACCCATATCTCTAGTTTTCAAAGACCATCCGCTTTATTTCAAAAGACCTTTTTTCAATGTTTTGGTCTTTAAAATTAAAATATTGGTGGCATGGCTTCATAATTTTTCCACGTTGATAATCGAGAAAACCAAACCGATTTTTCGGTGCAACAAGTACCAAATTAATTGGGTAGGAAAGAACATGAATTCTTATAATAAGATGTTACATTACAGCAAATAATAGTTTCTTTTTGTTGGTCCCAGCAGATGTCTATTAAACTCAATAAGAATATAATTTTAACTTCAACAAGTATAAATATGCAAGGCTGAAATATAAGTCTGCACTCAAACTCAATCCAACATTTTACAAACTTTGTACTAAGATGTTATTGCTTTTATGCTTTTGGAAGAGGTAGTATTGGTTATGATCCGTAATCGTGATCCCGAGGTTTAAAAACAATACATTTATTGTGACTAGTCCTGTGATGCAGATTACCCTTCCTTATATTATGACCAATGTACAGAGAATTTAATTCAGTTTCATCAAGTTATTATGCTTCTATTAAGGTGATGCTGCAGAGGAAATCAAAGTTTCAAGTGTGTGCCTATGAATAATAAATAAACCACTAGATTGCTACAGTGGTAAAAGATGCACTTTATCTGTCTTATCTATCCTTTCATTCATTTATCTAATACCTATCTGTCCATATGGGGAAAATATCAATGAAAAAGTTGTTAATTACAAAAGTTGGAGGAATAAATTTTATGATGTAATTATGAAACTTTTATGTAAGTTTAGAAACTAAAGTTTAAAGTTGTGTGAACTTTATGTAACTTGACTTTACCAACATGATGTCCTACAAATAGTAGATACTGTGATCGCTAACCATTTGGTTTGGTGCTCACGTCCGACCTGCAACAGATTTATAAACACATTTTGAGACGCCAAACCCTTAAACGATCTCTCTCGACACGCCAAACGATTATTTCCACAATCATCATGTAGGATACATTGGTTTACCAAAATAAGTAACTTGACCCTTCGGAGACACGCATATACATACATACATACATCTAACGAGTTTGATGTAGAAGGTCTAGAATTTTAATATATGAAATTAATTAACCACTAACATTTGCTTATAAAAAACAAAAATATGTGTATGCCAGTGCAGTTGCGTGTAGATCAGGTAATATAGATGTTGATTAGAGTGCATCAGATATAAGAAATTAAACTGTAGTTACACTTGTCATAGTTAGAGAATTTTTGAATTTATGAATCTCTAGCTATCTGTAGCTTTGTGCAGAACTCCAATAGCTTCAACCTTTCTTTCTCCAAAGTCCTTGCCATCTTTGAAGATGAGAAATTCCATCATCTCAACACGGAAGAATATGAAACTTCCACACATATGTGTAATGCAAGATCCAAAGTTATTGCCAACCACTGAATTCCATGCAGGTCCATATGCATCATCAAGTTTCTGTCCAACAAGTAATTAATTAACTTGAGATAGCTTTCTTCTGTAAAAAATGAGTATTTAACAGTTATGCAGTTATATATGTGTTTGGTTATATGATTGCTGTTTCCAATGAGAAAAGTGGATAAGGAACACTAATGTTGTTATGGAGTAAAATGGGGAGGGGACTACCTAGCTAATTTATTACATATTTAACACATCCTTCCTTCGGTTACTCTAAAAAAATGCACACATCTCTGTGCAATGCAAGAAACTACTATATCAACTGCCATTGTCAAGTGATAATGGAACAGTTACCCCACCGCTTAATTAACTACACTCCTTATACCCGCACCGCAGACATCCCTTACCAAATTCCCACCAAAGAGAGATAAGAGAAAAGGAAAGGGAAAAAAGAAGAGCAAAGAGAAACGATAAGAAAGAAGAAGATACATTAAGGTATGTTTTCTTGCTCTCTCTTTTGAACAACAGAAAAGATAAGAGCTTAAACTCTATCTACGAATCAATATAAATTTCATTCAAACGAATTCACAAGAAAAACTTAAGATAATACGTAAGAGGTGATCACTATATATAGTGCACCTTCTAGTGAAAGAAAATACAAAAATCCAACTAACTAACTAACTAACTAAGAAAAGTAGTTACAATTGAAAACTAATTTAACTAACTTGTAAACTAACTTTCTAATAGGAAGTAGTAGTGACCGGCAGTCAGATTGCATGGTTTTCCACTTGAGAAAAAGTAAAGGGATCTGTTATTGCATACATGCGGGTGGGTAAAGAACTAGATATTGGTGTCAGTTTTTTCTTTCATATTTTGCCTTTAATTCAGTTAATTTTTAAGTTTTGCTTTAAAGTTAGAATAATTACCAGAATTTTATTTGATGATTAGTAATGGTCCGAAATGGGTGTTGAAAAACATGACATCCATGAAAACTAGAGAAAAACTTTAAAGCGCCTATTATATTGAAAGTGCTAAAAACTTACAAACGAGAAGAAAATCATTACAAACAGGCCTCAAAGATCTACCTTAAATACTAATAAACTAATTGACCTACGACCTAACAATCTAATGGGCCTTACTAACAAACTATGGGCTTACTACCAATATTTTAATAGTTTTTCCCGCAGTTCTGGATTTGTTCACAACACTTCCACTTGGGATAAGCAATAAAAAGATACTATAAAATTAAGGAAAATAAAAATCAATCCAAATTCCAGAGTAGCTGAGAGTGTATAGCTCCTGTAAGTCTTCGACCAACTATCGGCCCCTTCAAGCTTCTTCCAAATGGCCTCCACAACATTCACTCCAAAAGAATCAACAAACTCCACTCTTGGGCATAATCATCCAAGTGGCAAAGAAGTCGCCAAATGCTTAACCATCTACAGTAAAACCACAACTCAAGGTTTAACCACCGTGAGGAAGCAATAAACCAACACTTAACCATCAAACAAAACCACAACTCAAGGCTTAATCACTCAAGGAAGCAAAATACTTAACCACCACAAGCGTATAAACATCAACAAGGCCATAGGCTAAAGGCTTAACCACCAAGTATAAACTATACCTCAAAGTTTAACCACTTGGCGTAAGACAACAACACTTAACCATCAAGAGTACTCAATCACTCAAGATGTATAAAATATCAATGCTTAACCATTTATAGCAGTAAGCATCATGCTTAACCACCATAAAATGTAAGCTAAAATCAAGCCAATTAAGGCTAATCAAAATGTCCATCAAATCCAGAATAACATAACAAATATGGTTAGCACACCAAACCAAAAGAAACCAAAGCAGCCAATAAGGATAGCATACCCGAAGGACTTAAAGAATCCAAGTAAACATTTTGCATTTTTATTAGCCAAACCAGCAACCACAACAAGCCTTAAATAGCATCACCAGACCTCCAGCAGTAAGTTGTTCAATCCCAAAGGTCCCTTGCTTTAATTGCTCAACACAACGTTTCTTTAATTGTTCAGTGGAGAGCAAACAAGCTTCACGTTCTACCTTAATTGTTGCAGGAGATACGTTTAAATAATCAACAAGTGCTTCCTAAAAAAATCCCTCTCCCAAATAATGCAACTCAAGGGAAGACACTTAAGGTTCCCATTTGAACTTGAATCAATGATAGAATCCAACAACTTACGATTAACTTCATTTGCAACAATATCCTTAGATAATTTCACATCTCCATTTCCACAAGCACCGAAACCGTGGAATCAAGAGACCACAGTGCAGTTGTAGTTTTTCTGAGGCATTTCATCGAACATCTTCTGCACATATCAACGTAACAAACACACAGAAATGTAGAAATGCACACCAGGAAGAACGCAAACGCAGATAAACAGATCAGATCGAAGCAAGATGAACAGATCGGAGAATCAAAAACGAAATCGAAAATGAACCGAAAAGAACGTAACTACATGACGCAAAGAGATGGTGAAACGAACAAGAGAAAGGAAAAACAAGTGAACATGAAAATGACGCAAATAAAACTGGACATCAGAGACTGAAAAAGAGAAAAACAAAAATCATATCATCAATCGCAATCGATCTTTACCATCATCAGTAGAAAGAGTACAAAATAAAAAGATCTAAAGGAAAACGCACATACCCAGAAAGGAATTTAATGAAGCAAATGAAAATAAAAAAAATAAAAAAAATAAGGAAACTAAAAAAATAAGATAAGGAACCTGAAATACGCGAAATTCATGGAGGATACCATGTTTGCTTTCCGATACAACGTCAAAAACACGACATCCATGAAAAACTGTAAAAACTTTAGCCGCCTATTATATCGAAAGTCGCTTAAAACTTACAAACGGTAAGGTTAAAATCATTACAACAGTGCCTCAAAGATCTACCTTAAATACTAATAAACTAAATTGACCTACGACCTAACAATCTAATTCTACTTTACTAACAAACTAATGGGCTTACTACCAATATTTTAATAATGGGCTTAATATATATGTTTTTGTACTTAAACTCTTTTCTTCTGTGTGTATGCATGTCTTCCTCTTCCTTTCAACTAACTGCATAGCGTATGACAACGAAAAAGGAAAAGGGCATCTCATGCTCTAATTAAAAATCAAATACATGCATGTAGAAATAAAATTGAATTTACACTCCAAACAAACAACACTACATACTGCAGTTATTATTATTTTACAAAAACGTAAACTACTTAATATATAGGATAGGAGGGAGGGAGGAGGGGTAGTGTGACTCAACAAATGTAAAGGGTGTGGAGAATAGGAGATGAGAGAATCCATTCCCATCGAGAAAGGGTGGGGAGGAAAACGGTGAAAGAATGTTATGTTGTGACGGAACATTTGCCACGAAAATCCGTGGCAAACGATTTATGATTAAATGCTTTTTACACCAATTTTGGTTCGCAGAAATCGATTTTCAGAAATGATGCCTGTGGTTTATTAATCAAATCACGGTTAATAAGATTTCAAAATGAACCGAGTGATAGTGTGAAGTGGTCACAGAAGACTCATCGAGATATATTATCTCACCCTATCATTGTTGTTGTTTTTACTGCATAAACAGTGAAAGTTAAGGAGGCTAAGCGCACTAGTAGGTGGCGTTTATGGAGCTATGAAGACTTAGTGTCTTTATCCATATTTATTAGTTTCCCTTGTTATTTCGCTTGGATTATGTAACTTGTTTGTTGAAACATCAATCTCACCATCGATGAACTCACATTCACTCGAGAAGAATACAACAAGATCGAGAGAGAGAGAGTTTGTCAAGAGAAGAAAACTTGTTATTCATCAGAATTCAACATAATGTAATTGTTTAGTGATTTTATACTTTCCTTTTACATTGTAATGACTATAATACCCTCGTACAAAATATACAATTATCAAAAACCTCAGATTTATTCTATATTACATTGTTTTGTGAAATAAGCTATGTTACTACAACATCCTCCCCTAATTTCACAAATCAAAACCAGTAATTACAGTGGATGCAATTTACAATGATACACAATAGAACTAATGTTACAAATTATTCAAATGATGTAACTCCTAAATCCTCGCCTCGAGCTTCACAAACTGCTCGCTTTAATTGCTTTGGGTGAGCACATCCGCAACTCAGATTTGTGTGTTGCAAAGAGCTAACCCCAAGATCTTCCTTTCAACTTGGTCTCAGAGATAAGGAACTTGAGTTTCTATGTGCTTGCTTCTCCCATGTGAAATCGGGTTCTTAGCAAGCATAATTGCAGATTTGTTGTCTATCAAAGAACCTTGTTGGAGCATTATCCGCAAACTTTAACTCTTGCAAGAGTTGATCTCAACCGCATACTTTGTCGAGTCGCAGAGTCTCTCGCAATGTATTCACTTTCAGCAGAAGAGAGAGCAACAAACCACAGTCGCTTTCTCGAGCACTGTGATATAGGAGCTCCATAGCACATAAAGACACATAGCCCGTAGAAGGTTTCTACGATCCACTTTGTCACCACACCGCCACTATCTCAATAACCATGAAGTTCGTAATGTTTCGGTTTGATGTTTTAGTGAACATCACAACATACTTCAATGTTCCTCTTATATATTTCAAAATCTGACGCCGCATGCATGAAGTGTGACATTCTAGGTTTTTCCATGAATCTACTAGTAATGCCTCATCGCATAGCATATATCGTGACGTGTGTTGCACAAATATCTCAAAGATCCTACTAGTTGTTTATACATAGTAGATCAACACATTCACCATTCTCACTCTGCTTCAAGCTTCAGATTCACTTCGCAGTGGTTAACACTGCTTTTGCACTCACATATTGAATCTTTCAATATCTCACTTGCATATACTTTCTTTTGATGCAAGACAATACCTCTAGGAGTTGTAGAGGAATTCCATACCTGTGAAGTAGTTAACCTTACCTAGGTCACTCATTTCAAATTCAATCATTAGTTTCTTCTTCACATGTTGTCTATCTTATCATTTCTATCACCGCTAGAGAATGTCATCTACATAAAGGCAAACTATGATCATATTGCCTTTATTAGATGTCTTCACATAAATTCCATATTCAATGTAACATTTCCGAACCCACACTGCAGGTTAAGCCATCAATCTTTCTTGCTCCAAGCTCTGAGCTTGTTTAAGACCATATAATGCCTTATTCAACTTATACACCATTTCTTCCTTACCTTTCACTTCAAAACAGGAGGCCGTGGTAATGTAGACTTCTTCTTCCAATGGACCATTCAAGAAAGCCGATTTCACATCTAGATGCATCAATGTCCAACCTTGCATGTGCTGAGCTACGATCAACCCGATTGATTCATGTCTAGCCACAGTGCATATACTCAGATAATCCGCACTCTCCTTTCGCAGTAAAAACCACGTGCTACCGCCTAGCTTTCAGGTCTTGCTACACTTCCATCCGGGTTCATTTTCACCTTAAAACCCACTTAACCGTAATAGCCTTCTTGCTGGGAGGTAATACAGTTAGCTTCCAACTCTTGTTCTTTTCAATAGCTTCAATTCTTCTATCATTGCAGCCTTCCACACTTCACTTTTCACTGCCTTAGTATGGCTCAAAGGCTCAGCATCAGCCAATAATGCTAACTGGACCAGATCACCTTCACTATTAACTTGATTATCACTTATCAAGTCATAGTCTACAAGTCTAGGAGGAGGTTGTCTCTGTCTCTGTGGTCTATTATGTCTCTGTATTTCACCATCAGATTCTGATTCACTCTCATTATCATGTTCCTGTTCCTCATTTTCACCTGGTGTAGTTACCTCTTCTGGTACTAGTACAGTTTCAGTTTCTTCTTCAAGTCTCACTGTATTAGTTCTCGTTTTTTCAACACCGCCGTAATTCCAGCCCACATTTTCGCTTCTTTACTACTACATCTCTACTCACCTCTATTTTCTTTGTAAGTAGGATCAGATAGTTTGTAATCACTTGCTGGAATGACACCCTACAAGTATCATTGGATGCTCTTGTCTTCTAGTTTTCTTCTTCAGATCCTGCATGTGCTCAGAGCACAAAGCACCAAATACCTTCAAATGTGCAACATCGTGTTTCTTACCACTCCACACCTCAAATGGTACCTTATCCTTTAGTCTTCTAAAGGGGACATCCTGCTCGTAACGTATATCAGAGAAACAAATTTCACCCCATAGTGTATTTGGTAATTGCATTTGTTCGAGCATGCATCTTACCATTTCAACTATCATTCTATTCCTTCTTTCAAAGAACACCGCACAGGTGGGGTGTGTAGGTGGAGTAATCTCATGCTCAATACCCCGCTCCTCACTGCACTTTCTTGAATCGGGTGGAGTGTACTCTCCACCACCATCACTTCTCAAGATCTTTACCTTGCAGCCCACTTTGTCTCTCTACGTAGACCTTGAACTTCTTAAACTGCTCAAACACTTCACCCTTTTGCTTGATTAAGTAGACACAAATCATCCTTGTAAACTCATCAATGAATGTTACAAAGTACTTGTTCCCACCTGCAGAAGCGTACCTCAAATGGTCCACAAACATCGAATGTATCACATGTAGAGCCCGAGTCGCTCTGCTTGTAATTTCACGCAAATGGTAATCTTCCCCGCTTGCTCTTCATACACACCTCACATGCCTTGTCACTTACAAATACCTGGGCACTCCAACTACCAGCTCCTTGGACTTCAACTGACCTAAACTCCTATAGTTTAGGTGTCCATATCTTTTATGCCACAATTCACCATCTATCTCACTGTCAATAGCACTCAAGCACTTAGTATCACTAGCTTCAATTTTTATCTTGAAAGTTCTATTCTTCTCAAGTGGAGATTTGAAGAGCAGCCTTTTCCTCTGATCATACAAGATCATTTCACCATCTTCCATAGTCACTGAGTATCCCTTCTCTAGGAATTGCCCCACACTCATCAAATTTCCCTTCATTGTTGGAACATACCAAACCTCCTCAATTAGAACTGTACTGCCATCACCTAGCTTAACTAGTACGTTCCCCATACCTTCTGCACTTAGGTATCTACCATCTGCTAACCTTATTTTTGTCTTCTTAGAGCTGTCAAAATTAATCAACCACTGTTTATTCCCTGTCATGTGGTTTGAGCATCCTGTATCCATATACCATATCTCAACAATGGTGCCATCATTAGTTGTAGTTACCATCAAGAGGACTGGTTCATCATCACTATCCCCTTTGGCAATGTTTGCCTCTTCTTTCTTATTTTCCTTATCGACCAACACTACATCCAAGCAAAATGTCCAAATTTCTCACAATTAAAGCACTGAACTCTCTTCTTATCAAAACCCCCTTTCTTCTTATTGAAATTTTTGTTGTTCTTGCTACTAGTGTTAGATGATTCAGCCTTGTTCTCACTATTACTATCACCTTTCTTGTTATTTTTCTCTAACCATGCTTGCTTCTTAGACTTCTAGTTTGAATTATTGTTATAATTCCCTTTCTTGACAACTTGAACTCTAAGTGCTTCTTCTGTCTCCTTTTCAATAGTTCTACTATCCACTAATATTTCATGAGCTTCTAAACTACCTTGTAGTGTGTCAATTTTCATTGTGCTAGTGTCCTTAGATTGCTCTATAGCTACTCTAAGATGATCAAATTTAGCGGTTAGAGAACGGAGTACCTTTTCGACGATCATTTATTCTGAAATTGATTCTCCACAGTTCTTCATTTGGTTCGTGATTTCCATTACCTTCACCACGTAGTCTGCCACCTTTTCTCCTTCTTTCATGTTCAGGTTCTCATACTTCTTCCTTAGCGCTTGTAGCTTCACTTTCTTGATTGAATCATCACCACCGTAGCATCGTTCTAATATATCCCACGCAGCCTTTGCAGTTTTAGCCTCTGCAATCTTTTCAAACACCTTTACATCCACGCATTGATGGATGTAATATAACGCCTTTGGTCCCTTTTTCTTGTCTCGCTATGCTGCTCGCTGAGCTTCGTGGCTCCTTCCCCACCGAGTATAGCCATCATCCACTAGCTCCACCACGCCTTGCGCGACCCAAGAGAACTCTCATTCGATCGACCATCGGCTCCAATTTGTTCCATCGAACACCTGTAATTTGGTATTCAAGCCACCGCTACCTCTGTTCATCTCTACTCTCTGTGATTTCACTCAAATCTCACTCTTTCACTCGTGTTTCCCAAACCCTAAGAATCAAGATTCTTGATTCTCTTCGATTTCAGATTCAATTCGATGTGAATCAAAACCAAATCGTGACATCGCGACACAACTCGCAAATCTCTCGTGGTTTCCCTAAGATCGATTAGCTCTAGATACCATGTTGAAACATCAATCTCATCATTGATGAACTCACATTCACTCAAGAAGAATACAGCAAGATCAGAGAGAGAGAGAGTTTGTTGAAGAGAAGAAAAACTTGTTATTCACTGTAACTCAACATAACAGAATTGTTTAGGATTTTATACTTTCCTTTACATTGTAATGACTATAATACCCTCGTACAAAATATACAATTACCAAAAACCCCCAGACTTATTCTATATTACATTGTTTTGTGAAATAAGCTATGTTACTACAACAGCTTTGTTGCAAAGTTGTGTAAACCGCTTCCGTATTTCCTTTGTTTTTGGATATTGAACAGTTGGACAGGTTAAGTCTTAAGTACTCGGAGTTATGAATTAGTTGATAAGATTTATGTGGTTAACTCTGAATTAGAATTCAACGAGTTTAGTTTGGTTCAATATTTGAAACAAGAATTTGTATACTCTGATGTATGTTAAAATATATATTTTGGTATTTATATCTTTTAGAAATACTAAAGTGTTACACTAAGTATCTACTTTAGGCGCGCCCGTCTTCCGCTAGTCCTATATAATTTTGATGCATGCATGCCTGTGAGTACAAATAAAAGTTAAAAACTAAGTGTGTGTAGGGATATTTGAAGATAAACCTGTTTGATGAAATGAGCAATGGACTGACAATCAGAAACTTCATGTGCATCAAGAGCTTGGTGAGCGAATTCCATAACATGGTTCTGCATCTCTTCTGGCATATCTGTCTCTCTCACCACACCTTTCCTTCCAACATCTTCACTCTAGCTAGCTACCAGTTATCCACTAATTAATTAATATAACGCACCATAGGTTTATCATTTATGGCTAATGGCCACCACATATATTATTGCACAGTTATATACTCAAACGTAAGGCAGAAGAAGCACACTGACTGCTTGTGAAATAAAATCTTCAGTGGTCAAGATTTTGAGACTCAAAATATCTTGGTTTTGTTTTCTTTATTTTGTATTGGTCTCAAAAAAATATCTTCTGTACTTTTCTTTTATCACAGAAAACTAAATTTTATCCTCGTTTGGATTATCTAAATGAGATTATCCAAATCTGATATATATTTAGCTGGTTTATTTCTGATAATATTTGTACTAAAAAAGAAAGAATTTTGACATGGAGCAACATGGCACACACTCTAGCATTGGAATTTCCCTTTTATTTTAGATTGATGTTTTCCATTTTAGCATGCATCAAATGTGTTTTTTATTTCTCATGCTAATTAACACTCTGCTGAAAATTTATAAGGTTTTTTATTTTTGATAAACATATATCCCCATAATGACATTTACAAGATTAATCTTTCAAGATTTGAGATTCATTTAAAGCATTGACTACTCCCAACAATTTTTTTCTTCACGACGACGCCAAGCACGACTTCTCTCAAGATCTACCACTCATACAAGATCATTTTTTTGAAGTGGAAATATTGCTTTCATTAACTTAAAGTAGGTTTATTACAATTCGTGGAAATTAAAGCTAAAAAGGGGGAAAAAATAGCACAATTGCTCATAACTAGACCATTGATAAGGATTTGGAGAGTTCCACAAGGAAATGAGGTTCTCTATTGAAGTTCCTTCTAATATATATGCATAATGGAGAGTCCTCCCAAAGAAGTAAAAATCTCTCTTCTTTGTTGCTAGAATGAAGAGAGGGTCTTTGCAGCTTGTTGTTGATACAATCCACCACCGTAGTTGAATCAAAATTGATGTGAGAATGTGAGTAGCTTTGTTCGTGTGCCAAAAACAAGATTTCCCTGTTGTTTTTTCACTACCATTTCCCATCCGGTCCAACCATCCCTAAAGCAGTCTATGCAATTTTTGTAACTATCGAATTTATTTTTAGTTTTTTGTTGAAATTAAGCCAACTTAGATGACAATTGAGTCAAACAGGTTGTGTCAAGTCATACACTCATGTCATACCTCGACAATTTCAGAAGAAATTGAACAACAATTAGATAGGGAGACAAAATCGGACAATCTAGATAAAGACTCAATTCGCACGGTTAAAATCTCGAAGACCAAAATTGCACAACCACAATACACTAGAGATAAAATTGCAATTAAACATATTTTTGTTTTACATTTGGGAAAGGACTGGTCCCCAATTGCATGGATATAGCCTAGCATACATATAAAGATATCTATAGAAGTTGTGAAGATTCCAATCAAAAAGTGATCTGTGGACACAAATTCTAGCTAATATAGCCCATGTTGACATCATGACTACAACGAAAAAGAATGGTTCTTCATGTCTAAAGCACCTTAATCGTGAGGTTTAGCTGGTGTGCCTCTATTATATTTATTACACAAAGCACTAGTAAACTAATGCAGATTTGGACTATTGCCAACATTACAAAACTGTACTAAACATATATTAGGTAAAAAGGAAAATATATATCCAACATGTCGTCAAAAAGATTGACATCAAGTAATTTAAAACCATTTTCATATATTCCAAAATCTAACGAGACCAGAAAGAATACATTTTCACTAAGATACAAAGCCAATAATGTAGTTTTAAATAACGCTCTAAAGACCACAGATCTATACAGTAATGAAAAGAATTTCTAATGAATCAAAAGTGATAAGGTAATAAATCAATTCAAAGCTCTAAACACATAATGGCCAGAAAAGATTCCTAGACCATGGGAGTTGTTTAATCCACTTACAATATTATATTATAGACAATAATATTATATTTTTCAAAAAAAAATATGTAAAGAAAATGTTACAATATTAGTGACTGAGATTAGTCCTAGAAAAACCCATCAACTTTACACAGTAATCACGTGGCAACAACACCACAATTAGCCCAAAATACAGTAACATACAGACAGACTCACTCTTAAAAGAATCTACAATACCCAAATCTAAGAAGCAAAATTTTTTCCAAGAAAAACGACAATCCCAAAACTCTCAAAAATCAACAACAACAACAACTTTCTAAAAAGAAAAAGTGATATTTATTATTTTCTTTCCTTCCCTAGCAAACTTTGCTCTTTTACGTGTACCAAAAAAACTCCATTTTTGCAAAATAAATAATTAAAAATAGATAAAGATTGAAAATCTTGAACTGAACTCGTTAACGATTCGCACCGGGTCGAGATCGGAGCAAGAAAACACTGAGTTCCTGACCCGAACACTCGTCCGGGTTAATAAGATGAAAAGACTCCGAGTCACCATTTCCCACCACGTGTTCAAAATTAGCCCTCATATACATAAGCTCTTCAGAACCCGACCCGAATCCAGAAGGTATAACGCCGGCTCCAACGGTAACACAATGCATAGTACGGAGAATTGAACGGACGTTATCTCCGGTACGACGGCGAGCGGCGAATCCAGTTTTACGACCGTTACAGAAGGCGGTCCAGAGAGGGACAGAACGGAGAGGGCAATTAGATGAAGAAGGATTATCGGAAAAGCATTCGAGAGCGATACGAACGAGGCCGTTACGCATTTCGGCGACGAGGTGGTTAGTTGAGAGAGGAAGTTCAAGAAGAAGGAAAGGTTTTAGGGAAAGACGATCGTGTTGGACACAGAACCAAACGTGGCCTCGACGGTTACCGAAGATGGTTCCGATTACCATTGATTTGGAAGGACGTGGTGGAGCTAAGGTGGTGGTGGCGGTGGTTGTGGCGGAGGAGGAGGTTGAGGAGGTAGGGGAAGTTGGTTTGGTTTTTTTGGTTTGGAAGAGGGATGTGCTTGGACGGTTTTTCTTGGGGGTTGGGGTGGGTGGTGGTTTTGTGGTTGTGGTGGTTGAAGAGGTGAAACAAGGGAGAAAGAATCGACGGAGGGTGTCGATGGTCATTTTTGTTGGTGGTGGTGGAGAGGAATGTGGTGGAGGTGGGAAAGAAAGAAAGAATATGTGGAGTGGTGTGTGAGGAGTGTGTGGAAGGTGTGAAGGGTGAAGGAGCACGTGCATGGTGGTACGATCCGTGCATGTGACAATATTATATATAGAGACAGAGAGACTATGTTCATGTTCATGGTATGGAAATGGATTATCATGAGATGACATGTCATTATTAGCAACATGGCCGCATCATTCATTCATTCATCAAGGTGGTGGTGGACTGGTGCAATGTTGATGGAATACTTTTGTTCCAAACACCTCTTCTTCATAGTTGATGAAATAATTAGAGCTAGCAACCTACCATGAGTTTTGTTTAGGTGGATATATAATCTCATCACCTCACTTTTTTAGCATTCTATTTATTTATTTGGTCAAATAACCATTTTTATCAAAATTTCAATTAGATCTCTCAACTGTTGTTTATGTGAATAAAGTGATAAGTATCAATTATAGACTCACACACGCAAAGTAGAGATTTTAGGTTTGAATTCGGGTAATCACAACATATATCTCGTCTAACAAATAAATAATGTTGTAGTGATTGAGAGTCTTCTTGTAGTTCAAGATTTTTCAAGCGTCTTGTCCTATAGACACTCTTTATAAGACACCTGTTCAAAATATAAACTGGATTAGCAACTAATTCTCCACAAAGTTCTTTAGACATCTGATTTGCTTTTAGCATGTATTTCACCGTATCCATGATTGTTTTGTTTTCCTTTTCAACAAACTCCTTATATTGGGGTGTATATCTGATTGTTAATTGATGTTTGATTTCATTTTGCTCAAAGAAATCTGTATAAATAAGGTATTATATTCTCCTGTTTTGGTGCTTAAACTCATAAACCACTTTGTTTTTCTACAAATGTCTTTGCTTTTCTACAGACACATTGAACGACTTAAGACATCATGAGCTTTTGATTTCTTTTTCAAGAAATACACCTAAATCTTTCTGCTAAAATATCACTAAAAGTAATAAATAATGTTTTTGGCACATCAACCATGCATGAATAAGAGTGAACAAGTTCCATCAACATTCTCGCCCTCCAATGCCTTCCAATTGGAAATAGTTTTCTATCGATGCTTGTTTCTCACTTGACAAGTTTCACTGACATCATTTGGAATATTCACAACAGGTAAACTAGAAACATATTTTTTTTCGTGACAAGTAATTCAACCTAGAAAACTGAAAGTGATCACCAAATTAATGAATACCATGATCAATCATCATTTGGACTTATCAAGCTCAAACAATTTGTCAACAAAAAAAAACTCAAGCAAAGAAATTACTCACAATGAATTCTTAAGGTAAATAGGTGGTTGGATGTCATTTTTACCTATGCAGTAAATCTTCCATTTTTGTCAATCGACATGCAATAGCCATTGTGATCATGCGTGTTGTAACTCTTCTAAGATATAGTTGTCACATACTCAATAATAGATTGTGATATCTAGAGCAATAGCATAGAAAACATCAGCCATAAAATTTTGTCACTCCTTCATCCTTATAGAAATTAGCCTTTCCACTAAATTGAAATATTTGATTTATATCCAAATTTCATTGTAGATTTTATCGTTTCATCCATAGAAGAAAATAGCTTATTTTTTCCACACACTTGACAAACAAGTTAAATACTATTAGATATGTGGCATATTGGAATTGTCGAAATCAAATCGGTTTGTCGGGCTTATCGGCTTGTCGGGTTTATCGGTTTGTCGAAGATTATCGATTGTCGGGTTTTGCACCCTGAATCGTTATATTGATTCAAGTCGGTTTGTCGGGTTGTTCGCGGAAACTCGGTTTGAAATACCGTTAGAATCGCTTTTGGCCGTTAGAAGCGTGATTGAATCTCTCTCTCATATCGCCTCTGCTTCTAGCAAAATATATAGGTGTTTTTGAGTCCAGAATTAGAGTTAGAGAGTTTTAGAACTGTTGCAATCGTGGAATTGAGAATCAATTAGAGGAATCAAGAACTAGTGGTCATCTAGGTCTAGGTGGAGCTCATTGGGGCTTCTCGGCTTTGTAAACGACATTGCGTTGTAATAACTCAGAATCTTCACTATACTCAATAAAATTGATCTTGCTTTGCAAGTCCACTGCATGTAAGCCAAATTGGCCGAACGGGTAATCAATCGTGGTGTGTTGTTCTTTCTCCTTCATTCTTTATTTCTTCGATTCAAAGGATCTGGGGCATTAAACTCAACAATTGGTATCTAGATAGAGCTATTCTCGAGAGGAAGAAATGGCAATCCCAAAGTTTGATATCGAGAAGTTCGATGGGAAAATGACTTTGGGTTACTGGAGATGAAGATACGTGTCGCTTGCTCAACAAGTGGGTAGAATAAGCTCTCGATGGAGAGAGCAAATTACCAAACACACTAATGTAAAAGGAAAAGAAAGATATCTTGAGGAAAGCTCATAGCACCATTATTCTCTCTCGCGACAAGGTGTTGCGCAAGTTGACAAAGGAAAAGACTGATGCAAAGATTGTGGTTGAGGTTAGAGAGAGCTCAGACATGACCAAGACTCTAGCAAATCGCTCTACCTCAAACAAAGACTCTATACACATTCAAAATGGGTTCAGTATCGCCTATTCAAGACCACTGATGAATTCAATAGATAATTCTAGACTTAGAAAACATAGAGATTAAGGTGGAGGATGAAGACTCAAGCATTGCTATTGCTTAAGTCATTAAACAATAGCTATGATACTCACGACACCTTGCTCTATGTAAGGGAATCTTTATCCTCAAGATGTGCAAAATGCATTAATGTCTAAGGAATTGTCCAAGAAAGGTGAAATCAAAGAAAGTGATTCGAGAAACATTGTATGTGAGAGGAAGAAGTGAGAAAAGTGGATCAAATAGGCAAGAACAATGGAAGATCAAAGTCTAAAGGAAAGTTTAAATGCTTTCATCACATAAGGAAGGACATTACAAAAAGAATTGCCCCGATAGAAAGAAAGGTAAAACCGTAATGGTGAAGGTCATGGTGATGCATCCATTGCTTCGATGGATACGAGAGTGCCGATGTGCTTATGGCTACGCATGAAGATAATACATTGGAGTGGATAATTGGTTCTAATCACTCACCACATGTGCAAAGAATGGTGTGAAGATGAGGAGGTTTTGATGGTCACGTATGGGCATGATGATTCGATTGATAATGGATTTCGATGCTCATACCACATGTGTCCAAATGGAGAATGGTTCTTTGATTAAAAACCCTTCAATGGAGGCAAAGTCGTAATGGGAAATAATGCACCTTACAAAGTTGTGGGAATCGGGCCTCAATAAGATTAAAACTCATGGATGGAACTACAAGAGTTCTAACAAACGTTAGACATGTTCCGCATTTGAAAAGGTGTCTCATTTCTAGAGCTTTGGAATCTCAAGGTTATAGTTTCAAAGTGAAGATGGTATCTTGAAGGTCTCAAAGGGATCAAGAGTTGTGTTGAGAGTAGAAAGTGGTCAACAACAACTTGTATCTTCTCGCGGAGAAGCAATCACTCAAGAAAGTCAGGTCACAGAGAGCGATAACAAAGAAAGATCAATCGTGGCATCATAGGCTTGCTCACATGAGTGACAAGTGGCTTGAAAGAACTTGAGAAGCAGGTCCATGCATGTGGTGATAAGTCGAAAGGTATGGAATTCGTCGTGGAGCATTGTATCTTTGGAAAGCAAACAAAGGTGAAATTCTCGATGTGTAAGCATACAACCGGTGGTAAGTCGACTACATACACTGATCTATGGGGCCATCAAGGACTCCTACACATGGAGGTAACAGTACTTTATGTCTTTCATAGATGATTTTAGTAGGAAAGTGTGGATTCACTTGCTTAAAACTAAAGATGAGGCTTTTAAAACTTTTGTTAATTGGAAGACTAAAAATCAATGTGATAGAAAGATAAAAATTCTAAGGATCGACAATGGACTGAATTTTGTGGAGGCATGTTCAATGAATTTCACAAGAGCATGACATAACTAGGCACAAAACAGCTTAGGCATACTCCCAACAAAATGGCTTAATTGAAAGAATGAATAGAACATTGTTAGAAAAGGTTAGATGCATGTTATCACATTCAAAATTGTCAAAGCAATTTTGGGGGAAGTTCTGCTCATACAAAGAACTTACCTTGTTAATAGATCACCATCTAGTGCTATAGAGTTTAAAACTCCACAAGAAAATGGAGTGACAAGCCCGCTGACTATAGCAATTTAAGAATATTTGGTGGTTGTCCCGCATATTTTTATGTCAATGAGGGAAATTAGAACCTGTGGCCAAGAAAGGAATATTTGTTGGTTACCCCAAGGTGTTAAAGGTTTTAAAATCTGGTCTATTGAAGATAAGAAATGCATTATGAGTAGAGATGTTAAATTTCATGAAGGAAAGATTCTTGAAATCAAGTATCAATACTAATATCGCAGTGATCAAGTTGTAATGTATATCTCACCAATCGAGGTGGAGTTACAACCGATGAACCTAATTTTAGAACTAATATTTCCACCGAGCTTGTCGACAGGAATGAAGAACTTCCGTAACATGATACTCTGGGGCTGAAGTGATATCAAGTTGCAGATTCAAACCGTGATTACTCGTTATGCAGACAGACAGACAAGAAGAACAATTAAAGCTCCCGATAGACTTGGCTACTCAAACATTATTGCTTATACTCTAAATACAAAGAATCAAATGTTGAGTGAGGAACCAATCTCATTCAATGAAGCTATGAGAGATAAGGATCACAAGAAGTGAATGATAGCTATGAAGGAGGAAATGGACTCTCGTGATAAAAATAGAACTGGCGCACCGTGCAAAGAATCAAAAGGAGAAAACTGTGGGGAGCAAGTGGATATTCAAAAGAAATGAGGGCGTGTCAAATCATGATCCACCAAAGTACAAAGCAAGACTCAGAGCGCAAGGGTTCACACACAAAGAGAAGGTATAGACTATAATTAAATCTTTTCACCGTTGTAAAGCTAATCGCTCCATTCGAGTAATTTTCCATAGTCACTCAATTTGATCTACACTTAGAACAAATGGATGTTAAGACAAAGATTCTTACATGGTGAGCTAGCTTGAGGTGAGCTTCTGATAATCCATCCGATTTCATGACAAAAGTGGTCTCTATGGGGAAGTTCAAGCATTGTCTTGAATTACTCCAAATTGGAACATGTCGAGTAATCGCTCCATTGATGAGCAAGTCGGGTTTTCCGTTTTGTTGAGTGCGTCAAGGTTCAATATCCCAAGGTGGAGATTATTAGATATGTGGCATATTGGAATTGTAAATCAAATCGGTTTGTCGGCTTATCGGCTTGTCGGTTTATCGGCTTGTCGAAGATTATCGATTGTCAAGTTTTGCACCCCTGAATCGCTACATTGATTCAAGCTCGGTTTGTTGAAGTTTGGCGCGAGAAACTCGGTTTGAAATACCGTTAGAATCGCTTTTGGCCGTTAGAAGCGTGATTGAATCTCTCTCATACATCGCCTCGCTTCTAGCATTATATATAGGTGTTTTCGAGTCTGTAATTAGAGTTAGAGAGTTTTAGAACGGTTGCAATCGTGAATTGAGAATCAATTAGAGGAATCAAGAACTAGGGTCATCTAGGTCAGGTGGAGCTCTCATTGGGCTTCTCGGTTTTGTAAACGACATTGGGTCAGAATAACTCTGTAATCTTCACTATACTCAATAAAATTGATCTTGCTTTGCAAGTCCCCCAGATGTAAGCCAAATTGGCTGAACTGGGTAATCAATCGTGGTGTGTTGTTCTTTCTCCTTCATTCTTTATTTCTTCGATTCAGTGGATCTTGGGGCATTAAACTCAACAAATACGAATAACATCAACAATTCATTGTAATGACATCTTTGCTATCACCATTGTTATGACATCTTAGGGAATAGCACATTAAAGGTACTCTCACAATCTCTCAGTTGCACACCCTCTCTCAAGAAGAAGATGACAGGTAATTGTATAACAGAAAAAATTGAATTCTGTGATTCACACACTTTCTTCATTACATTGCTAAATAGTGCTAATTCTACACATGAGATGAGACGTTACATGGCCCAAGGCCTCTTAAGGTTGTAGCCCACAATTACAACAGATCACAACACATTACAACATATTTAGGCCTTAGCCCACACTTACAATACAACCCATTAAATTGAAAATCAAACATCTTTGGGCCAAAAAAAAAAAAATGAGTTACAGTTTTACAATCATTGTAGAAGTCATTACATACTAGAGAGAGTATGTCTATGGTTAACATCCAGATTTCAACGAGTGTCCATCTTCTGGTTCATTTTTACTCTGTCTTTGAAGAACCTCGGCGCTGTAGAAAATGGCGAGCATAGAACTGAAAGTACAACAAATTCAACCTCCAAGAGCAGCAATGAGATAATAGTAATACTCAAGCCTATTCTTATTCAAATCATTGCCACCCAACCAAGGTGTAATGCCACTTCTTGTTGTCACAAGCATAACAATCTTAATAAGAATGTTACTCAAGTAACTAGCAATGGACAAACTGAGAAAAAACACAGCCCCACCTAATGTTTTCATGCTTTCAGGCCAATATGAAGTTAATAACTCCATCATAGGAATTGCAGCAAATGCTTCAACCAATCCTGAGAAAGCAAATTGTGGAACAAGCCACCAAATGCCTAATGGTGATTCAATTGAACCATTTCGGCGCTTTTCGCATGACGACGCACTTCAACTAAACCGGAAACAACCATGCAAATAATAGAGAATACTATTCCCAATAAGATTCTTTGGTCAATTGACAACCTTTTACCATGTTTGGTTTTTTTGGTAGTCCAAGGGATATATAATTTCTCATAAAGAAGAATCCATGAAGAAAGAGCAATCATTGGTACTAAACCCATCCAAGCTGGTGGAACAACAAATTTTGATCCAATTTTTTTATCAGATTGCAATGCTTGAAGGATACCAAAGGAATGTGCTTGTCCCATAGTAAGAAAACATTCAATTCCAGCTATCCAAACAGGTAAAGTAGTTACTATTGATTTGAGCTCTTCAACTTGTTGTATACTACATAGTTTCCAACCATTAATAGGTTTTCCACTATTGTCAATTTCACTTTGGTGTACAATCACAGCAGCTTTATCAAAATATCTGAGTCTATTTGTTTGATCAAGTTTCTTTGTTTCAGAATCAGAAGCAAGTGGTGGATCATAAAATGAGAGTTCAGAATCTTTCTTCATGTCAACATCACGTTTCTTAAAAGAAGCAACAACTACTTTTACCAAGTCAGAAATTATGCTTCCTTTTGGCTTTAACTTTATATAAGTGTGTTGTCCCAATAAGAAGATGATTAAGGAAAATGCAAAGCATATAGTTGGAATGATGAAACCCAAAACCAGCTCACATTAGTTTGAATGTAAACCACTCCGGTTAGAGCTACCAATAGGGCAACTGTGAATAGAAAATACCACCAATTGCAAAAGCTTTCTAATTGAGCTTTTCCTTTTTCTGTTTTGGTGTTAAATTGATCAGCCCCAAAGGCAATGTTGCATGGTCTTAGGCCTCCTGAGCCTATTGCAAATAATGCAAGTCCCGAATAGAGAACAGTTAGTTGTGAGGCGGTGGGTTGTATGCAATTAGTAGTAGTAGGACAGCTTGGAGGTCTTAATGATTTTACACCAGCTCCAAGAGATATGAGTCCTATGCCCTGAAACATTTATAGAGAGCTCAATGCAAAAATTAAAACTTCTTCTATTTATGAACTACTAATCATGGGCTATCTTCTATTCATATATATTGGCTTAACTATGCACGGGGCTCCAACTAGGTGGAGGGTAGATGTGTTAGTTAGAGCTGTCAAACTAGACAGCCAGCCCAACCTGGTCCGATGGGCCAAAGCACAAAAGCGGGTTGGGCTGGTCCAGCCCAATATCTACTGCGCTGTAATTTATGTAGCCTAGCCCTGCCCAAAGCACTAGGCCATCAGGCTTCCTCATTGGACTGGGTCAAAATTGACACCTCTAGATGTATGAAGCCCTATCTCTACAAGTAAAAGACTCTTTCCAAGGTTCGAATACATAGTATTAAAAACGTAAATGTTTAAATGTTCCATGATTGGAATGTCAGAAAGTTTCATATGCCAGGCCAGCCATCATGTAATTATCTGTTTGATTCAAAAGGCCAAAAAATTAAGCAAAATGCAGCAATGTGATTATTTGCATGTCTTACCAGAAATGAAGCAATGTTGCCCAAAAAGAGGATATTGAACTTTCCAACACAAGCATCGGCTAAGTATGCACCCAGTAATGGGAGAAAATTTGCGGAACCAATCCAAAGGTTAAACACCTCAACTGAAACCGTTGTGTCCATGTTGTATTGTGTATGCATGTATACCAATAAATTGGCTATCAAACTCATTGAAGCCAATTTCTCGAATGTCTCGTTTGCTACAACATAGAATCATCACAATCAATTCCATTGAATTAAATTTGATTTTTGCATTAGTTATATCAAAATTTCATAAAACAGGTAGCTCGGCTTATGAGCTAAAAACTAACATCTCTTTTCTTGCAAAACCACAAACATTTATCTATAATTGAAAGGCTGGCTTACCAAGTATATATCTTACTGCTCTCCATCCTCCCTTTTGTTTCTTGGTGGAAGGAGAATTAGGTTGGTTTAAAGAATCATGGCATTCAGAAGAATGGCTTTCAATCACCATCTCTAAAACCTATAATTTTATACCAACCTTACCTCCCACAGGCTTTCTGTCCAGTAGAGGTTTAATATTTATTTATAGTTCTAGTATGTGTGATTGGAAAGATTCCAAGACATTCAAATATATATAGTGGCAGAAAAAATAGTAACAACATGTTCACATCTTCTTTTGTGCATTTCACATGTTCTTTTTTACCCTTCAACTGTACATTGTTATTAAATATTTGTAAGGGTGTTTATTAAAAAAGTACCAAATTAAATGTATAAAGGGTATTATGAGTTGTTACTTGTTACATGTTCTAAAATATAACATTTTGACAGATAGATATATCTCTAAATAGGTAACTAATTTGGGAGATTTGCATGCATGCTGTTTTGCTGAAAATTGTATGGCTATAATTGTGTTAGATAGTAAGACAACTGAACCATTCATTTTTTTGTTTTCTTTCCAAAGTGTAAAATTCAGTTATAAAACCAGAAATAGGTTATAACTAAGATTTTCACAGCCAGATACGCATCGACTGACATCAGATTTATATAATTTTCTACAAGCTTATTAATAAGTTTAAAAGTTGTAAATGTAATAAAATAAAATAAAAAGGAAAAATTCCATAAAAGGCTATATTTCAAATTTATTAAAATTGTCAGATTGCAAAAAGTTTTTTAAAAAAGTTTCAGACTATCTTATAATATAAATAATAGAGTAAAAATAAGAAAAAAAGAAAAAGAAAATGAGGTGTAATAATGGCACAGATCTTCTTATAATAATGATGCCTCGTTGGTGCGCCTATTCAAAAAGTTGGTATTATCTTATAATATAAATAATATAGTAAAAATAAGGAAAAAAAAGAAAATGAGTTGTAATAATGGCGGTGATCTTTTATAATAATGACGCCCGCTGGCGCGCCTATCGGCGCCTCTCGCTTGGCGCTCGCTGGCTCTTCCATTGGCGCCTCTGTCGCTCCCATAAAAAGTGGTTAAATGAATTGAATTTAGTAGTTTAGAGTAAATTAAAGTAAATAATAAATTCAACATGATTTAATATTAATTTTATTAAGTTTATTTAATTACTGATTTTGTAGAAGAAATAAATTTAAAAATAAAGTGATTTTTTAAAAAAATTGTATGTGTGCGCGCCAAGGCAGCAAAGAGAGGCAGCGCTTTTGCTACTTTTTGGCGCTCCCATTGCGCTTCTGTTGGCATGTTGGCGCTCCCATTGCGCTCCTGTTGGCATTGTCGTTGCTGCTCCTGTGTGCCTCCCGAAAAAACTGGAAGAGATTTAATTATTGATTTTTTTAGGAAAAATAGTTTTGAAATATTTACCAATGCAGATTACTTTTTTGACAAACAATAGTGGTTAAATTAATTGGATTTAGTAGTTTGAGTAGATTATACACATAATTTAATATTAATTTTATGTAATTACTAATTTTTTACAAAAATTAATTTTGTAAAAGAGATTTTTAGAAAGTGTATTGTTTGATTATGCTGATAAGTAGAGAGAAGTGGAAAGAGTGAGAATGATGAAAGAGAAACGAGGCCAGAAAGTCAAATAAAAAATTAAAAACGATGCGAGAGAGTGGCCACTAACGAATAATAAAAGTGAGTGAGAGAAAAAGTGAAATGAAATTGAAATAATATTTTTATCCTGTGATCGGATGATAAAAGAAGTGATAATTTGCAGATTTTGATAATGAATTGATCGTTAATATTTATTTATACAGTAGACGGGCAACTACCAACGTATAGTAGGCAACTGATTACAATGACACATCATCTATCTATGTTTGGGAGTGTCGGATGCTCTGTGGTCCATGTCTTGACCATAGAAAGCATAAACACAGATTATTGACTTATGCTAAGAATTTTTTTTTTTGACCAATACTAAGAATTTTAAACTCGCTTAATCAGGAAAATATGTTAATTACAAGATTTGTCCCTCACAAAAATTAGAAATTTGTTTCTATTCCGGGCTGGATTAGCCAACTTTGGGCCCTGGATTAGCCCACTTACCTGAGTCAAGCTCCAAAGCAGCTCAGCATCACAAGCAAATTCGTACCTACAATCTATGTCATCCAGGCATTAACGGCAGGGATGCACTCAGATGATCCAATGAACCAAGACGCGCCCAATGTTTAAAAATACAGGCCTACCTTGTAGGAAAAGGTACGCTATTCCCTGCTTCACCCTTAAGTTCTCTTGTGATTACTCGCTTAAGCGAAAGAACTTCTCATATGCATTTCACACCCCGATGTCGACCCCGAGGTCCGACTCGAGCAAAGAGTCTCTACTAATTGTCGAACTCTGGTTGACCTTGAGCCAAGGCAAGGTACATGCACAGCTTTCTAATTTCCAAATCAACCCCTTTAATTAGTTTTTTACACTAGCTAGTTGCAAAGTTCTCTTTAGACTGGAAAATGGATGGTGGCCATACCCACACTTCAACATGCCACTTCACGTTCCAAGTAAGTAGCTTGGTTTGTAAGCTAAGGAATACTGAAAGATTTTAAACATGAAATTCATGGTTCAAATTTTGAAAACTAATAATTTTCACTCCCTCTAATTAATTAAACACTAACATTTTTGCCTACTAAAAAAAATACCAACTCATGAGATGCATTTTAAGGTACACAAAGTTGGTAGGCTGGTTCTATAGACAGTCAACCTCAAGATGGAACAATAGAGGGTGGTGCCACCCAGTCGTGGGCTAGCCAAAGAAGGGCAGTTAGCGTTGTTTATGTGAAGAAAAAAACCGGGAGGTTAAGAAAACAAGGGAAGAATGGTGGAAGGGGGTATGGAGGCAAGAGATAAACGACATAGCGGTAAGGCAAGGCGAGAAGGAGATAGGGTTGGCCCAAAAACCTTATTTAGCGTGTGAAGCATAAAAAAAAAATTATTCGACTTTTCTTTTCATGGCTACTAGGTTTATACGAAGTTTTTTTGCTTTACAAAAACTAATGACAAATATGAGTTAGAACTTTAGTAGGCGGTTACTTTTACCACACCCCCTCCTACTCCAAACACACCCCCTCACCCTACACATTTACCAAACTAACCCCACTTACAATTCTATTTCCTCTCTATCCCTCTCCTCTTCTTCTCCAACACCCAAAAACACTCCCTCTCCAACACCAAAACCTCCCTCTCTCCACTCCAAAACCCACCCATCCTCACCTTCATCATTCACTCCCATTCAACTACCCATCATGGCAACTAGCTCAAGGTAATAACCCTACCAAACATTTTTCATTTTGGTTCTGCTTTTGAGTTTTTACGCCATTTTTTTTCTCGCAACGCGCGCTTCGCTCGAATAGGTCGTTTCAACACGCTCGCATGAACGTGTTCGAACAAGTGTACCGGGTGTGAATTTGATTTGTTCGAATAGCCTCATTCGAACATGTTCGCATGAGGACGCTCGAACAGCAGCGTATGACAAAGAATCGATAAGTTGCGCCTTCGTGCGTTTTTTTTGGTTTAATGGATGAAAATGAGGGTGCATCCGAGCAATTGAGTTGTCAAATCAGAAGCCGAGATGTCAATCGTCGCAGCTTGACATCTCAACCGACGCCGTTGAATCCCAAGACTTTACTAGTTCCTTCCAAACCGATACGGTAAGAATGAATTAGTTGTTTTAATTTTAGCTAACTATTCAAATTATGGAACCGACACATGGTAATTGAATTTCGCTTATTTCCTACCGTGAGAGTCACGACTGGGTGCGTGCGGTGGAAATCTTCTGGGATGGTGATTGTTATAGGAAGATCTCGACACCGACGACGATCGTGTAAACAATACCGCATGTTGATTTGTGATAAAGCCGATCATATAAGACAAATGTCGAGGAAGGCACAAACACTAGAAAATGTCATTGTTCCTTCGCATCGAAAGGGAAATTTATTAAGAAGCTTCGAGGATGGATTTTGAGGGTTATGAATGGAACTCATAACCACTCGGATGGTTACTTATCATGATGGACGCCCGCATATTGGTAGGTTAACTTCGTAAGAGAAGGAACTAGTGGCTAGAATGACTAGGAATCATACTCGCCTAAATTGATCCTTAATGAGTCGAAATTGATGAAGCTCGATGATAACTATACGGCCAGAAACAAATATACAACCGCCGCCAAAGGCAACGGCCGGCTATGCGTGAGTGGTAGGATCGAGCTCTAACAACTCATGTTTTATTTGCAACGCGATAATTATGTTTATCGGACTCGACTGCATTTTAACTACGGGCCAGAAAGACATCTTTTGGGCCCATCCCGATTCTATCGAGCTTCTCAACACCTTCCCAATTGTTTTGTTGATTGATTCCACATATAAAACCAACCGCACATGTATCCGCTGGTCGAGATCGTTGGTGTGACCTCAACAGAGAAGACTTACTCGCGTGCATTTGCTTATGTCAATCGGGAGAGGATGGATAACTTTGCATGGGTTCTCGAGAAATCGAGGGGTTTATTTAGGAAACAGGATGAACTTCCGCAAGTCATACTTGCATCGACAGAGACATGTGTATGATGAATGCTCGCGCAAAGAATATTTCCAACATCCGCAAACTTGTTTGCCAATTTCACATTAAGAAAATGTGAGGCCAAAGCAAGGCTCATTGTGAAAGACCAAGTCGTTGTTAATGACATTATGGGTGCATTTCTATCCGTTGTCCATGCGAAGACTACTAAGAGTATGATTATGAGTCGGGTCCGCTTAACGACTGGCGCCTCCTTATCCCGCTTTCATACAAGATGTCAAGACCACCGCTAGACCCCTTCAAGGAAAAGTTTATCGATGCATGGATAAATAAGCATATGCACTCGGGCAACACTACCACCAACAGAGTCGAAGTCCGCACACTCTCACTCAAGCAAATATTACGAGACAAGAGGGAGATTTGTGCAAGTCTTCGGGATGGAATGCATCATGCTTAGGATACAACATTCTCGATCTTAAAATGCACTTCGAGCATAGTTTGAGTAGAGTGAAAGTTCAACACTGAAGAAGAAGATTTTTGATGAAATTAAGGGTTTAGTTTCATCTAATGCTATAGACCATATTTTTGGGTGAGATGCAAAGCAGATCGATCCGCTTTCACTTAACCCATCATTATGTCGATGCACACTCGTGACTACACACACTGACTACCATGTGCATGTGAGCTTTCAAGGTATGATGTACACTCATATTGTTATTTTGTCTATAAACTCAACATTATACGGGTTGTCACTAAATCAATGTCGCTTTTTTATATGTGGTTACGATGGATCGCACTCCAATTCCGCTGAGCATGATTCACCAACATTGGGCAGAGGTTGAATTTCAAAATACGCATGAGGTAATGGATGATGAGTCGAGTGTAGAAATTGAACTCAAGCTATCGAAAAGTTGCCTGAGGCCTCCGATCACGCCTGGGTAGAGTTATGATTAAGGCAAAAGCACGTGAATTGGCATTCCTGCATACACGACTTCTATGTGTCCACCTCCTGATACGATCATTACAAAGGAGCAACCAAAAAGATAAGAGTGGAATGTTGATTACTCAACAAAGCGAGACAAGTCATTTTGGGAACATGTAGATGACAAATTTGACTTCCCCGTGGTTCATCTAGTGGATGTTTTTGCTCACCCGTAAACAACCTACTCCCCAAAGCAAGAGTGGAACGCCTACAAACCCATACGCTCCGTTCAACTCCCGCTCCTACTTTGTCAACGTGTCCAAAGACCTAATCCATCACAAAGCAAAAAGAGAACTCAAGCCGACATAGCTACTACAATCCCTACTCCTCCACTACTTAAGAAACCAACACCCACACCTATTGTTACGTAAGTCGCCATCGCCATCGCTTTCTAAAGCTCTTACTTTGACACCGCCCCGTTTACACCGAATCCTATTGTTACAGAGATGTCGTTATGGATGTATTTAATACATACATAATAGTGGATGTCGACATACATGCGCCCCTATGTTGAAAAACTTGTTAACGTGGTTGGTGATGGTAATCGTGGATTCCGGTGTATTGCAAAGATTTCTGGAAGCGGGCGAGAGGCTTCGCAATCACCGAATCGACCGATGGAGGAGCTTAACCAATACAATGACTTCTACACTGATCGTATGGTGGTATTGGTAAGGTCACATTTTTGATGAAGTCGTTGTTGAGGAGGCACATCATGGGAACAATGTTGAAGATAATTGGATGACTATACCTAAACGGGTATCCGATCGCGAATAAGTACAAAGTTGTCCCGAGTCGTTGGTCACCTAATTGTTGTTACACAATTTTTCCCTTCAATGTTGCGCCATTCGTAAGTGCCCGATAGCTTCAACATCCTTTTCGCATGCGTAACACAAACACTTTGTACAGTAACGTGTCTTCTATTTAGATTCGTGTAGTCATTCCAAAACATTACATAACATTATGTTTTTTGTTGTCTTTTGAAGATCTTTTATGAAGCCCGAAGTCCAATGCCCTCACGGATTTGATGTGGATGACTAATAGTGGCACCCATAGCAAAGCGGTTGGGACTCGCTTTTTATTAGCCGAATGCAAAAGTGGAAGTGTTTGCTCATACAATCACAACCCCATCCCCTTCCTCGTAGATTTAAGTAAAGATACATCATGGTAGTCAATGTTAAATTAGATTTATACTTTTGGTACACACATTGTATATGAATATTGGTAGGCAATTTTGAAATCAAAAATCAGAGCTTTGCTTTTAAATCGAAATCACCACAATCGTGTTTCGCTTTTTATTAAGTTTCGCGTTGCGATAACAATAGTTCGAACGATACCATTCAACGCTCGCTCGAACGCAACCCTTCGAAACAGTTCAATAAAGCCAATCGAGGCAACCAAAACACACCTCACACCATCGGGCTTGGCAATATTCCTTTACACGCACGAGGTCGTTCAACACGTTCGAACGATGTCGCTCAACATCATAAATTCCTTAACACGACAAGGTCATGCGAACTCGCTCGCACAACGCCGCTCGAATAAATACTTAAACCACGCAACACGAGCGTTCCACGCGAGGTCATTTTTGGAAAAAAAAATATTTAGGGGCGTGCATAAAGTAGGAGGGGGTGTGGGAAAAGTAAAAGCCCTTTAGTAACCTTACCCTTGGGTCGGCTCTACATAGAGACTAGGTGGGTGGCAGTGGTACCAAAACGGAATGATGTGGCAGAAATCTGGTGGCGGTGTACTCTTACAAGAAACAAAGATGAATGTATTTACCAAAACGGCAAAACCGATTCTTATTAGTAAAGCAGCAGACTGAATCATTAAGGTCTATAATGAAACAATGCCAAAATGACTGAGACAATATACTCTAATACTCATGCCTTTAAATTATTGCCTAAGTGTTTCTAAATCAAACCATGCAACCTTAACCAAGGTATTATTAGCACAATTTAACCTTTGGTAGGTTCATGAACCTGAGGGAGAAATTAATTCCATCAAAATCATCATCACTTATGGTTGATTTCTAAGAAAACTGAGAGCTAGAAAATTACATCTACAAGACTACAATACAAAACAAGATAAAGCAGCTATTGTACTCCACTCGACCTAGCCCAGTCAACAAACTGCATGCCACCATACACATTGTTGGCGAAACGCACACCAACTGTAAAAGCCAGAGCAACTGGGGGAACCTGCTTTGCCATCGGCGATGCTTCTACCAAACGTTCGAGGCCGTTGATGATCTGGTATCGCGTGTTTGAAGAAACAGCGAGAAACACACCTGCATGAATTTTTAGGGAAACAGAAAACATGTCACAGACTGGAACTACATACAACATGTCGAGTAGAACATGTTGATAAATTATGGTGATCCATCCACATTGCACATGAATTGAACATAAGGTAAAAATCTGTAATAATTGTAAATAATGAACAGTATCATACCCCAAAGAGCAGCACTCTTCAAAAGAGGTGGTACCGGTATGTCATCTTCTGATTTATTTATGCTCCTGGCATACAGAAAGAAGAGGTGAGATATTAATCATTCCAAAAAAATACGTATTAATTTACTGGAAACAGAGCAAATGTCTCTTTTTTTGACAATAGAGCAAACATCATTCAGTATGAAACTGTTTTTGTGATTTAACTTTGAGATACTTTCAATGTAAAAAGTTATACTTTATCAATAAACAATATGTGCCACCAGTTTAAAAATCTGCTCCTAGAACCCTTTATGTCAAGTGAAAACCTTACCTTAGTAAATAAAATAATACTAATTTTGTAGTGATACTTTCTCATTTATTGATTTTGTAGGAGATTAAATGGACAGTCGACCAAATTTAAATTCATATTGATGGTTGGGACTACCAAGAGATCTGGACACTACAACTCAACCCAATATTGTAAGGAATTGAAGATATGGACCATCTCTCTTATATAACCTTCATTTTGGTCATTCTTAGTCGATTTGAGACTAACCGCCCACACTTGATTTTCAACATTTATTTACATCAAGTAGGTCACAGAGGCAAATAACTCATTCCAAATAAGAGTTCAAACATATAAACACTCATTTATTACCTCAAAAAAATACTGATGCCTAGATTACTTCTCTGTCAAAGTTTTATTTATTAACAGAATCATCATTATATTAGAAGATCCACAAGGCTAAATTGTTAGATATATTATTGAAAAGGCCAAAAAATGTTCTTTTCACGCCAGGGGAACCGGCGGAGGAAGGAGGCAGGGTGTCTGAACTGGGAAAGTTATGGTTATATCATGCAAAAAAGCCATACCGCTTTGCAGTCATGATCATATTTGCAATGCCTTGGCCTATAATACCACACCCAAATCCAACAGCTCCATACATTATACCCTGGAATCAGAAATGTGCAATAACATGAATACTCAATGGAAATTTTCCCATATATAATTTGGTTAAATAACAAAATGTACTTGCACTCATTACCTTGAAGAAGTATGTTCCAAGTCTCTGTTGTACAGAAAATCTACATCCTGGCCTTTCGGCTTCAAATACACTGCATAAAGCGAGCGAATAGAAACACACTCAGACTTTAGTCGAAAGAAACAAAATCAACTAGGACATGAGAAAATTAAAGCCCATCTCTTTTTTGAGGAATAATTGATATCTACTCGATACGGTAATGGATCCCCTCCAAAATCTGAGTCACACATTAAATATGACAAAGATGGAGAGAGAAATATTAAAAAGTGGAGAAAGGAGATTGAATGGTGGAGATTTAACACTTCACAATTTCCTATTGATACACATAAGAAACATATAAAAAAAACATATTGACATAAAAAGAAGGCCTTGTTTATGGCATGATGAGTAACCTGCTAGGTAAAGCTGCATAAGCTGTCTGCATTCTACCAAGGAATCCCCTAGATACTGATGGTTTTCCAATTCGAGCATAAGGTGCCAACATTCCTACCAAAGCAACGTTAACAACCAACCCAACGAGAAGATCGGCAACATATAACTCGAATTCATTCCAAAAGTCTTTGCCTCTCTTTTGATATTCAGCAACAGTAGCACAGCAAGAATCAATAACGATCTGCATATCATGAGAGAAAACTTGTGTCCGTATTTATCACATATCCAAATTTTCCTAACTACTTCAACATTGCATAAATGATTTTCACAGATAGCAGACTACATTCTCAATTTGACTACTTCCAGCCTATGAGATATGATGAATAGAGCATGTCTTTCTAGTAAATAGTACCTTGTTAAGTAGGTAAACCATTTCGCTAACGTAAATTCTAGAGTTCAAGACATGTGGAGCAAACCAAGATGTCCCTGTCTCAATTAAATAGAGCAGGTTTGTGTGTTTTGATATGTGGAATGCATCCAAAACCACGCCCAATACTTTTTACCGCAGAAGCTACCTCATGTAGCTTTAAGATCACCGCGCTTCAATCAATTTCCACCGCAGTTCCAAACATTCATTAATATAGGATAATTGTTAACAGTGAAAAGTGAACCCTTAGTGTCATGTTACAGAACAGGCATAGAATTTTGGATTACTTAAGATACTACAGTTACAGTAGTAGAAATAAGGTTCACTATAAGACAATCACAAACAGACCTCTGAGCCTATTTTGAAAAGAAACGTTGGATCAGCTAGCATTCGATTGCGAAGCATAGAGCATGATTTCATGGCAAATCCTAAAGGCCAAATAGATCCCTGCAATTTAAACATCAAAAATAACAACATTAAAGTCCAAAGCAATGATCATCTTTCTTTGAACAAGAATTGCCTATTTCCAATACATAATCACTACTTATGACATTTAGAGAGTGTACCTGTAAATCCAAATATCTAAGAAGAAGCAACTTACGAATTCCCACACTCTTAGCAGCCTCCAACATATCTAAAGGAAGGGTAGCTCCACGAGCCTCCGTCTCTCGCAATACTTCCTCATATTTTAGTATTGGCCCAAATTCCTCGCCTTCTTCATCATTACCATCATCACCGTCACCACCACCACCACCATCTCCTCTCCCCATTTCCAATACTCCCATTACCACCACTACCATCAAACACAACTCCATTATTATCATTTCCAACATTCTTCTCCAAAACTGTCTGCTCCTTTCTCACAACACTATCACTTCCACCTTCAGAAAATTCAACTGTAGTAACAGCAGATTGAGAATCAGCTGGAGGCTGTGACATACACATTGTTAAAAACGTTTGTTTCTTTTGTATAAACACATATGGTGATGATCTACCACACTTGTTCACAAAAATGGCTGGAAATGTAGCAGCATCTTTCAACACAACCCTAAAACTCAATCTACTCAAATTTGAATATTGATTCCTCAATACAGCTTCTTTTCTTACACTAACAACACGAGTCACCCCAAAATTTGAAGCATAACCCGCCATTATTAACCTAAAAATTGTAATTTCTCTCACCACAAAACTACCTAGAAAAAAAGTGACCAATTCTTAGTTTCAAGTTTCACCAGCTCAATCAGTTAGAAAGAAAAAGAATAGATCATGACCTTAAATAAATCTGCAGGAGACAAGGAACAAATCAAATAAAAACAATCAGTGATTGAATCAAACAAATGTATGCTTCTGTGAGTGCCGTGAAATCAACTACAACTATAAAAAGAAAAATAAATTGTTTAAGTAAAAGGGTAAGAAAGAACAGGGAAGTGTACCTTGTTGGAAAATAGGAGTGAGGGAAATGACTTAGGAATGGAACGAGACAGCAGCAAGTGGGGGTGGGTGGGTGGGTGGATGCGGCGAAGTGAAGGGTGATGTATTGTTGTTGTGGTTAATATGTTATATATAGTGATTGGAGAATAGAAAATAAAATAGTCCCATTTGTGGAGCAATAATTGTTGGAGATTGGAATTTGGAGATAGATTGCATAAAAACAACACATGGGGTATATCTATCGTGAGCGTGGGTTGTTGGGTCGCGTAAGATATTTAGCGGTGTTGTGATGTGATGTTATTTTCTGCATTCTATGCTATCAACTAATTACTAAAAATATTAAATTATCATTCACTTTTATCTTAATCTTAAAGATTAAAATGTCATTTCAAATTATTTTTTTCATTTTTTTTTTCTCTCACTCACTTTTATTATTATTAGTGGCCTCACTCTCACATCGTCTTTTAATTTTTTATTTCAATTTTAAATCTACTTTTCTCTTTCATCTCTTTCACTCTTTCCACTTATCTTCGACTATAAACATAATCAAATAACACGCTACCAAAAATACTACATTATCTCCTCTACTATCATCTACTAAAACTAAGCAACTTAACCACTAGAAATTTACAAAATAATTTTAAATCATTAAATTAATATTAAATCATCTAAAATTACTATATACTATAATTTGTCTATTAAAATTACTAAAATCAATCCATTTAACCACTAACAAATGTCAAAGGAGTAAACAATGACAACTGGAGACTGATAATGAGATTGGCAACGGAGCGCTCCGGAGAGCTGGCAACAGAGCGCCAATAAGAGACTGCAAATGGGATGGCAACAGTTGAGGCAACACGGGAGCGCCAATGGGAGAGCCAACGGGAGCGACAATGAGAGACTGATAGTGGGATCGACAACAGGAGCGGGAACAAGAGCGACAACATAAACAACAATGAGAGTGCTAACGGGAGAGGAAACTTGAGAGGAGCAGAACGACGTGGGGTGCATATCTTATTTAAATCTCTTTTTTTTCCTGATTTTTACTCCATTATTAATATTATAAGAAGACACCAACTTTTGTAACTTTTTTTTGTAACACAAGTATTTAATATTACAGACTAATTTTAAACAATTATTCTATTCTTCTATCCCAACAAGAAGATATTTTCTCTTATATTTGTTTATATATATATATATATATATATATATATATATATATATATATATATATATATATATTGTTTTTTAGTTCTAAAGGGAGATATTATATATTGTTTTTATGGAAAATTATACTTTTATATTTTCATTTTTATGCATATATGAACACGGCGGTATTCGTGTGTGCGTATGCACTGTATATCGCTAGTACAAAATAACACAAAGATTCACCCAACACGCGCAGCCTTAAACTACTTTCCTACAATACCAGCAAAAAAAACTTAGTACCATACCGAAATTGTTAGATTGGATATCATGTCCCGAGTTTGAATTTTAGAACCTAACACTTGTAGTTTCATGTGTGAGTTTCTACTATTAATGATCACTCAGAGTGTGATTTACAAATTACAATATTAAGGCAATTGCTTAGGGTGCGTTTGATTCGCTAAACAGTAAGGGACTGGACAACTCCAGTTGTACCCTATTTGATTTGAAAACTGTTCACAATATTGGACAAAAATGAGGGCAATGGACTGGACAAAGACCCAAATTCCTATACCTCACAAAACCACAGTACAACTTTCTGTCCTACAGTACAACTTCCTGAACACTCAAATAAGTACCAAAATATTATTTTTATTTCCTATTCAATAATTTTTTCTCTCATCTATTCTCCCTCTCTCTCCTATCTCATTCTTCTCTCTCTCTCTCTCCCCCTATCCATTCTTCTCTATCATTTTCCTCTCTAATACATTCTCATCTCACGACCTATCTCTTTCATCTCTCTTTCTCTCCCCCCTCTCTAGCTCTCATCTCTATTGTATCTTCTCATATCACGATCTCTCCCTCATCTCTCTCCCTCTCTCTCTTCCATCTTCTCCATCATACGTTTTTCTTTATATATTTTAATTATATTATAACTAGTATCCGATTTCATATGCTGTAACTGGGAATTGATGTTTGAAAATGTCAAATTTCTTAAATATTAAGTTATTTTAATGATTTGGATAGTTATTGATTTTAAAATAATAAAGACAAAAATAATATTCAAAATATTGATAACAAATAAATCAGTATAGTTGAACAAATTCGGAAAAAATAGTAAAATGATAGAACTATTTTTTGTGTATTTCATTTAAAGCTTAGGCAAATTGTAAAATTAATTCTTAGATTTAGATAAATGTAAATTATATTTTTATAATTAAATAAATCTAATAGTTACCTTAGTAATTTTAAGGCTAAATTACTATTTTGGTCCTTTATCTTTGGCCTCGATTTCATTTTGGTCCTTTATCTTTTTTTTTCTCGTTTTGGTCCTTTATGTTTCAGTTTTGTGTCAATTTGGTCCTTTTTTGTAATTTTCTGTCCATGACATTAACAGACGACACGCTGGCAGTTAACTGCTGACGTGGCGTCTTAAGTGTCCAATCTGACGTGTCATTAATTAAATGATGTGGAAAATAAATGTTTTATATTATTCAAAATGAAATAACACATAAGCAATTAAGTTTTTCAATTTATAATAACACAAAATGTAAATTAACAAAAACACTAAAAACCGAAATTAAAACTGAAATTAAATAAAAAAGCAAAACCCAGATCTTTCATCTTCAGCCCACATCTTTCATCTTCAACTTCACCTTCACCTTCACACTCACCTTCATCTTCAACTTCACCTTCCACCACGTTTCAAGCCTTTGAGGCCCACTCTGATTCTTTTGTGATTAGCGAACAAAAGTGAGAAAAAGGAAGACCAAGAAAGAAGAAAACCAGATCTGTGTAAAATGATTTTTTTTGTTCCACCAAAAAACGAAAAAACGAATTGAAACGCAGAGATGAAGAACGTTTGCAGATCTCACGAAAAAACGAACTGAAATCGTTTCCATTTTCGAAATAAAAACCCAGAGATGAAGAACGTTTGTTTGCAGATCTAATTCGTTCTCGTTGAATCGCTTGAAGATTTGATTCGCTTTTTGTTGAAACGCTTATTTCGCATCTAATTAATTACGTTTGTTTCCATCATTCACGTTTGTTTCGGATCCGATTCATTTGAAGATTTGATTCGCTTTTTGTTGAAACGCTTATCACCATCATTCACGCTTGTTTCCAGATCCGATTCGTTTGAAGAAGAAAGAGTTGTTTGAAGATCTAAAACGCTTGTTTCGTGATCCGATTTGTTTCCATTGTTGCGTATTTTTTATGATATGTCGCGTCGATTGCCACATGGCACAGTGGTCCAATAAGATGTTGACACGTGGCGTTGACGTCATTGCTGACGTCATCTCTGTTTGCCACATAACCTTTTTTTTAACAGAAACTTAACAGAGGGACCAAAATGACACAGAAATTGAAGATGAGGGACAAAAACGAGAAAAAAAAAGATAAAGGACCAAAATGAAATCAAGGCCAAAGATAAAGGACCAAAACAGTAATTTAGCCTAATTTTAAATAAAAAAAATTGGGAAAGTGCAAAATTTTATTAATCAAAGTGGCACTAATGACCATTTTACAATGGTCTCTGAAAGGATTTGAACTAAACATTAATAAAAAAATAATTATTTTCCTAAAATTATTAATATTTAATTTTTTTATTTTTTGGAATAATTAATATTTAATTTTTTATTTTTGAGTTTGCATGAAAAGACAAAAACAAACTGAAAATAATTCAATATTGACCATAGTTTAATTAATTAAGTACAATTAATATTCTTCAATACAAAAATTATTCACTTTTTAATTAAGTACAATTATATAAAATCATTATTAACATTAGAAAGAGAATTGTAGTAAAATTTACATTTTTTTGCTTGTGTTGTCCATTGTTCACCAAACAATGTACTGGACAAAAGTTTGTCCAGTGCTGTCCAGTCTAGTACTGGCCTGTTTGCAAATCAAACCGACCCTTAGTATTTGTTACTAAAAGGGTCTTTTACCTAATTTTTTTTTTAAAAAAAATCTTTTTGGGAAATATATTTTTTACAAATTCATACCACAATGGTCAGATGTCACTAACCACAAATATGCATAGTAATGGTAAGTTTCGGCTAACCGTAGATATGCATAATTGTGGTTAGATGTCGGTGGTTCCAGCGGCGGTGCTCTAACGGTGGCCGGTGGGGGCGGTCACGGTGGCTCTCCGACGGTGGTGGTGGTATGTGTGTGTGTGTGTATATATATATAACAACACCCTTATTTTTAAAATGACAACAACACTCTTTTTCATAATCAACCATTTTAGATTAAATTAGATAACTAAAAAATGAATTCAATGGCTAAAATTAATTTAGTTAGAAAAACTAAGCACATTGTTTAGCAACATAAACCAAAGTCTCGCCATGTACCAAAAAAAAACTTTATACCGCTTCTAAAATATAAATAACATTTTTACAAACAAATATAAATAATTTTGACTAATTGGGTCTTGTTTGATGGTATTTAATACCTTTAATAAAAATATATTTAATATCCCGCAATATTTTATAAAAAGAAAATATCGTCAAAAGAAGTAATTTGTGAAATATATCTAATAAATCTTTTTTATTTCTCTAAAATAAGTTATCATGAAGCAATTTGTGAAGGGTATGCAAATGGAAAAATGTGGGCAGTTTACTCACATTCACTTATATTTCTCAAATTTTGACACACACATTCTATTAATTAATATCAATATTATGTATATAGACAAATATACAAATCAATCAATGTGTTAGGTGAAATTTACTTTTTAGGTGAGTCATTTGATCACTTTTGAAAAATTTGGGTAACTTAGTGATCTCACTTACTTTCATTCAAAATTGTCACATGTATCCAAATAATTCAATACTTAATAAAAAGTGTTAATTTAATTGACAAAGTGATTCCATCATATCACGTAAATTACCCAAGTTTTTGTAAAAGCAACCAAAAATTTATCTTTGAGACTATAAATTCTTTTTTTAACTACGCTAACCAAAAATAATGTTTTTAACGACTTTACGACAAATCCACGCGTCGTACTATGAACTGTGGCTCTGTTTGGCAAAAAGTAGTAGATAACGGATAAGCTAGTTTATAGTGGATGAGGTATGCGGGTAGCGGATAAGCTAGCAGATTGAATTTAAAATGTTTGGTAAAATTAGCAGTTGAAGTAGCTTGTAAAACCAAAATTATGTAAATATACATTGTAATTAATGCTTAAAAGTGAGAGATAAATTTATTTTTTGGAGGATAAATGTGGAATTTAATTAAAGTAATGAGGGTAAAAATGAGAGAAAAAATGAAACGCTATTAGCTATAAACTCAAACGCTACTTCAAGTGGTGTTTCAAAAAACGCTATAAGTTAGTGGAAAAACGCTAAAAGTTGATTGTGCCAAACACTTACAACTAGCAGATCCGCTATAAAGTTATAAGCTAGCGGTTGAGCATTGTCAAACAAAGCCTTTATGTTTTTCATTATATTTCACTTTTCATCCCCTGTTATTATTTAATTTGATGAAATGTTCTCCCAATTTTTTTGACAAATTTATTTATTTATTTAATTTTAGTTTTAGTCTAACATAATAAAAGAATATGTTAGCAGATTGGTAGTTTTAGGGAAACTACCCACATGACACATGTGCAATTTAAAGGGTAAATTGGTAACTGATAAATCTAATACAATAAAACATGGAGCCCCTATTTTCTCAAATTCAGACATTTAGTCCAAATGGGATATTTTCAATTTTTTTGTTGATGTGGATGTCTGTCCAAAAAAAAAAACTTGTGTGACACTCATTAAATGAGGATACATTTGATAAAGCTTATGTCAATTAGTAACCAACAATTTCATGAGTTTCCAATTCAACAAATCGTATAAATTTCAAGAATGTCAATTCAAACGATGCCAACAAAATAATTTTTATTTTATTTATTAAATGTGAAAAATGTTGTCAGTGTGTTAAAAGATGACATTCAAGTGCTCACTGAAACAGCTGAACAGAAAGGAAGGGGTAAGATAGCTAAAGAAATATTTCTATAGAAAGAGAATAATTTTCTCTATACTATTTATCAATGGAAGTAGAATGATCTTCTCTGTATAGTTCATTGATAAAAAGAGAATGATTTTCTCTATACGGTCTTATAAAAGAAATAAAATAATTATCTCTATATAATTTTTAATTCTACGGAAAGATATTAAGAATCTCTATAATAATGAATTTTTTTAATTCATATTTTTTGTGAAATTAAGATTGCATAAATTTTTTATTCACATATTTTGTTGCTGTTAGTGGTTAACGCTTAACGATTGATGATTTTATTGGTTTTTGATCACATCTTTATTAGCAATATTATTTTTTGGGAAGCTTTGTTTTACTCGATATATTGCAATATAATTTTTGGGATATCTTTCAAATATCAAAACTGTAATCAGCCTCAAAAGAACAACTAGAATGAGAATCCCCCAAATTCCCCAAATACTAAGGTTCAACCACTACCACCTAGAAATAATATTGCTCCTCCATTTAACTGTTTCAATTGTGGAAGACCAATTCATATGGCACGTAAGTGTAGGAACAGGCCAACTTCTACTCCGCAAGCTAACTTGATTGAACAACAATTTGTTGCTATAATTTTTGAAATCAACATTGTTGGTGGATGTATATTGGCTCCTCTCGTCATGTATGCAATGATCATTCCATGTTAAAAACATACACAGCTGCTGGAAATAAGAAAAGTATGTTGAGTCTCGTGAATACTTTTTTAAACAATGATATTTTTAAGGCAGAGTTTACTCCGTCTATCGGAAGTTTTGTATACTATGAAATTTTTTTATCAGAATAACCCTAATTTTGTCCGTCTTCTTTTTGTCACTTACTTTATTCAACTTGTTTTTCGAGATCACGCGATTACAAGTAGTTAGAATATTGTCCTTTTTTTAATTTAAGCCAATTTCAATAATCCGTTCAATTAAACCGAAATACTGTTACTTAAGCTTAGGCTGCGCAACGAATGATCGATCTTTTCGCGCATTCTTCAGTTTAATCTCGATATTTGGGCCTAATCGAACCTAAGTGGGCTTATTTAAGTCGCTTTTCTCACTATTGGGCTTATCATTTTGGCTTGGGCCCACAGACGTGGTTTCGAGTTAATTTTTAGCGTTTATTGTTTAACGTGTCTATTTCTTCTATTCGGGCCTCGTTCTAGCATGTTCATTTAGTTGGGCCCGATTCACTTTTGTATTTGGTCCAATTTCTTCTCTTCATTATTTTTATTTTTTCATTTAATTTATTTTGAGTAATACATATAGTCCAAAAATGACAAAAAAAATCTATTTAATTTTATTTATAATTTAAAAGTGTCCAAAAGTCCAAAAAAATGCAAAAAAGGTAACACAAAATATACAAAAAAATGTGAATCCGAAAATACAATAAAAAAAAAAAAGAAAAGGCAGCCACAAGGTAGGGTTTCCAAGCTGCTGGGCCTGGGTCGATCCGCTCCAAAACCTGAAAAAATAATTCAAGGCCCAGTCAAAAAGCAATTAATGCAAAAACCTAGATTTTAGTATAAAAAGCAAGCCAACAAAGAAGAAGAAAAGGAGGAGCAGCACACAAATTTCAAAGAAAACGATCGCACGTAAAATTAGGGTCTCACTGTGAAACCCTAATCAGCCAAACAACACAGATCAGAAAAAGAGAGAAAACAGATCCAGAAAAAATGTAGACACCGCCACCTCCAATCTTCACAAACCCATATTCAACCACACCACCAAATCATCCACAGTAACACCCTCTCTCCAAAACTGTCCCTCTCTCACCCATCGTGACCCCCTCCATTTTCACCACTGTCACACCTCTCTCTCTCTCCACCGTCCCTCTTCGGCCGCGAAACCCTTCACAAACATCATCACCCTCCAAATCAGACCATCAGCCGACACCATCGTCCCCTAATCCCCACACCCCATCGGTCATCTCTCTCTCACCAACTCACCACCAATCACCATCACAAACTGAAACCTCCTTAACAAAAACAAACCGTAAATCCAAAGAAATGGAGAAGGAGAGGAGGAATCAAAGGAAAAGAAAGCCAGAAACGAGAAGAAAATGAAAAACAACGAACCTGGGTTCGTCTCCGGCGAGAGTGCCGCCGCGAGGCCGGTCTTCTCCGGCGGACGGTCTCTCTCTCCCTAGAATTGTGGCTGGCGGCGGAAATGGGGAGGAAGAGAAGTTTTAGGGTTTGTTTTCTTAAGTGGGCCTTATATATGATGTGCTCTTTTTCGGTTTATTTATTTTAAGTTTTATTTTATTTTATTTTTACACTTCGACACGCATGAACCACTCCCACAAGCCCATGTCTCTTTTTAATTTTAATTGTTATTACTATTATTTCTTGTCTCTTTTTTAGTTATTTTATTCCAAAATATATAATAATAATAATAGTAATTAGGATTTTGGTCGAGACGTACGTCTTATCGAATCTACAACACCTGTTTAAGAGACTCGAATTGTACAACTTGGTCCTAAACCACTTTAACTTTAAAACCGAATGACACGTTTTTTCGAAAAAACCCCAATCAGTTTATTATTATGTAGCACCTATTTCAAAAGACTTTCAATAAATCAAAACTTTGTTAGTGGTCTTGCGAAGCCTTTGCTTGCATAATCATTAACAATGAGGAACTAGTGGTGATCACTTGAAGCCTTTGCTCAATTGATCATCATGAATGCCTAATTTTTCTAAAGACTTTCAATAAATCAAAAACTTTGTTAGTGGTCTTGCATGAAGCCTTTTGCTTGCATGATTAATAACAATGAGGAACTAGTGGTGATCACTTGGAGCCTTTGCTCAATTGATCATCACGAATGCCTAATTTTCCTAAAGACTTTCAATAAATCAAAACTTTGTTAGTGGTCTTGCGAAGCCTTTGCTTGCATAATCATTAACAATGAGGAACTAGTGGTGATCACTTGGAGCCTTTGCTCAATTGATCATCATGAATGCCTAATTTTCCTAAAGACTTTCAATAAATCAAAACTTTGTTAGTGGTCTTGCGAAGCCTTTGCTTGCATGATTATTAACAATTGAGTGCTAATGGTGGTCACTTGGAGCCTTCGCTTCAATCGATCATCATGAAAGCTTAGTTTTCACTGTAACACCCCTTTTCTACCCTTATATTACGTGTCATTTATCAGAGTAATTCTTTTTCAAAAATAAAAATTGTTTTAATTGATAGAAAAGAAATGCTACAGCTTCCTTAAAAACTCATCAAATATGCACTCTTCAAATTTGTGCAATCAAACATCGATTATGGAAAATCCCATCCTCATAAAACACAATCGCAAATGCAAGCATAAACACCAACTCACCAAATACTCTCAAACACGCCTCAATGTAACAAATAAAATCAAGATACAACTATTAAACAAATTATCTAACTCCACCCACGCCCTAGGTGTTACAAAGATCGTAGAGCGACACAACAATACATCCCAAAAACTAAAAGAATAAGGCAAAGCAAGTCCTTCACTCATGGTACTGCAGCGTTGCCACAATAGAGCAACATTCCAAGCTGTAAGGGTGAGAATTTCAATGGAACATAATCGGATACATAATAGAGGATGAGAGCGCACAATCACAAGGTATCATCATCATCACCACATCATAAATACACAACACCACTCCAATCACAACAAAGAACAACTCACGCTTATGATTATGTATGAAAATGCAACCCACACGCGGGCATATGCATGATGGTACCATATCATCTTTAAAAACCACTCAAGGCATATCTTCATCATAGAAGAAAAACCACTCAAGGTATAACATCATCAATATTAGTCATAGTATGCACATGCCATGAGACTCTATAACACATGTGCAACTCAATCAACACTCACTCGAGTACTCATCATCATCATCATAAAAGAAATAACCACTCAAGGCATGTCATCATAAAACACTCGTAGAGTGTATTCGCTCATTCACATCACAATCTTAAATAACACATCATCAAAATCACGAATCATAATACACATATCCTCATCATCATTCAAAGACATATATATACTTCATCCGTCTTTTAGATTAGGGTGTCATAGAATAGTGCAATCGATTGACTATGGGATTACTCTGTAATCGATACTACTTGCAACGGGCATTGGCCACCTTTGCAAGGCTCTTAAGTGATGCCCTTGTAAATACGCCAAATGAAAGAAATTCGACCTTAGTGGTAAACCACGCTCAGCCATAGTCAATTAGCACACTAGTAGTATAACATTTCACCGAGACTCATTTCTATAACATAGCATCACAAATTTTTCTGTTATGAATCGTCATGTTTCAATTCGGGAAAACACCTAGAATGTTCAAAAGAGTAATCGATTTATAGCTACTTGTTTTCAAAAGAGGAATTGACTCATAGCTTTCATTTCTAAAATGGGAAATCGATTCCTTGTTTTTATTTTAAAGGGAATCGATTCCTTGCTTTCATTTCTAAGGGAGGAATCGATTCATGGCTTCATTTTCAAAGAGGGAATCGATTCCTAGCTTCGTTTCTAAAGGGAAAATCGATTTCTAGCTTCAATTTGAAGTGGGAAATCGATTCCTTCCTTCCAAATTGGAAGTGGGAAATCGATTCCTAACTCATGTTTAAAGGAGGAAATCGATTTCTCGCTTCAGATATAGCCCGTAATCGATTTCAATCTTCACTTTTAGGAAAAACAATCGATTCTTCCATTGGTTTAAAATTCACAATCACAAAACATCACCGCTCGTAATCATCCAAAGACACTCTACCAATCATATATATCAAAACAACATCAATTTCATTCAACACTAGCTAACGACTAAACCCCATAAACCCTACCGATACCCAATTATGTTAAATGAAACGCTCACCCTTACCTTAATTTAAACCGTAGGACTCAATAACACCAAAATCACCCAAAATAGCAAGCTTTCCTTCCTCTCTCTTCGCAAATAACAATGGTGTCCCTCCTCGAGCAAACTTGCGAACCAACAACAACAAGTAATGAGGATTGTAAATCACCACAATAGGAAAAGGAAAAATTTGAGAAAGAAAGGACCAAAACCCTTACCTTGAGCAACCTTGAGAAGTTTCTCTCTTCTCCTTTCTTTCTCTCTCTCACTACAGCACCACCCCCTTCTTTTCTTTTCTTCTTTGTTTTTCCTTTCTTTTCCTTCCTATGCAACTAAACCTAGTCTATTTATATTTTGGGCTCAAAAGGTTTGGGCCCTTTTACACCCCCTTCCATCGCCTCCACCACTCCCTAACACAATAAAATAGTTACCACATTATAACTCAATATAATTAAAATTAGTGTAACACTTTAAATAATTTAATCAATTACTTAATTAAATTATTTAGGTGTTACAACTCTCCCCACTTAGGAAATTTCGTCCTCGAAATTCATACCCGAGTCAAATAGCTCTGGATAGGACTCCTCATCCCGCTCTCTAGCTCCCAAGTCATGCTCTCACCAGCAGGCTCCCAACCACACTACCTTGACCAATGCAATGTCTTTCCTCTCAACACCTTCACCTCTCTATCATCAATCCTCACCGGCATCGTCTCCACCGTGAGATTCTCACGCACTCTACATCATCCATATGAATCACATGAGACTGGTTCGGAATATACTCCAAGCCGTGACATGTGGAATACATCGTGCAAGTTCGAAAGATTAGGTGGCGAGCCACCCTATAAGCAACTTTTCCTACCCTCGGTGATTTGGCACGGTCCAATAAATCTAGGAGTCAACTTCTTCGCTTTCGATTGCACGCCCAACACTGTCATAAAGCGTGACCTCAGAATACATGCTCACCCAACTGAAATTCCAAGTCCTTTCTCCTCCTATCATGATAACTTTTCACGACGACTGGGACTCTTTCATTTTCTCCCCGATCATCTTAACCTTCTCTGTAGTCTCCCTAACCAATTCCGGTCCAAGAACGACACTCTCACCAGGACTCATGCCAACACAACGGAGTCCTACACCTCCGCCCATACAAAGGCCTCAAAAGGAGCCATCCCTATACTCGAATGGTAGCCGTTATTTTAAGTGAACTCAATCGGTGGAAGGTGTGTATCCCACGCACCTCCTCGCTTCTAGCACGCAAGCTCGGGAGATCCTCCAAGGATCGGATGGTTCTCTCCGTCATCCATCCATCACCGAGGATGATAAGTGAACTCACCTCAATCTCGACCCCAAAGCCTCCCGCAAGCTCCCCAAAACTCCAAGTAAATCTTGGGTCTCTATCCGACACAATGCTCTTGGAACCCCATGCAGCCTTCACGATCACCGAATGTATATCTCACCAATCTAGGCACAAGATAGGTGATGTTGATAGGAATAAAGTGAGCAGACTTGGTCAACCTATCCACAATCACCCAAATAGAGTCAAACCTCTCACGGTGTTTGGCAACCTCGCTACAAAGTCCATGGAAATGTTTGTCCCACTTCCATTCCGGAATCTCCAACGGTTGCATCAACCCCGCGGCCACGGTGCTCAATCTTTGACTTCGGCAAGTCAAACATGCATATACAAATTGTGCTACATCCTTCTTCATACTGTGCCACCAAAACAGCTTTCTTCAAATCATGGTACATTTTCGTGGCACTGGATGAATACTTAACTTGCTCCTATGGCTCTCCTCAAGTATCATTCTCTTCATATCGGCATCATCAGAACACATATCCCGTCCCCCGAATCTCAATACTCCCGAATCCAACCCGAAATCCCCATCCCCGCCCGATCACCCGCAACCAACAAATCCACCGGTTTCACATCCAGTTTACGGGCGCTCTCGATATTAATCAAGAAGTCATTATCAATCCTCAAGATACCCGGCGACACTCTGCGGTGTCACCTCACAAACCAGGACTCAAATCACTAATTGCTCAATCAACTCCAATTCCTTCACCATCATTCACGACATATGTAAAGTTTTCCGACTTAAAGCATCACCACGACATTAGCTTTGTAGGGATGATAGTTCAAGCCGAAATCGTAATCTTTCAAAGAACTCTAACCAACGCCTCTGTCTCATATTCACTCCTTCGGTCAAACAAGTACCTCAAACTCTTGTGATCACCGAACACCTCAAACGGTACCATAGTAGATAGTGCCTCCAAATCTTCAACGTAAACACAATAGAAAACCGGTTCCAAATCATGAGTAGGATAGTTCTTCTCATGTATCCTCAACTGTCCCGGACGCATAAGCAACTACCTTCCCATCCTCGCATCAATACACCTCCCAAACCCATCTTGGAAGCATCACAAAGATACAACAAAAGGTTGATCCCAAGACAGCAACACTAGCACCGGAGAAGTTGTCAACCTCCTTTTCAACTCTTGGAAGCTCTCTTCACACTTGGCGCCCCACACAAAAGCTCTTCCCTTACAGTCAATTGGGTCAAGCGGAAGGGCTAGCTTAGAGAACCCTCAATAAACCTCCCGAGTAGTAACCAGCCAACCCCAAGAAACTCCTAATCTCAGTCGCAGACTTTGGGCTCTCCCACTGCAACACGACATCAACCTTAGCTGGGTCCACAGCTATACCATCACCAGAGATAATGTGACCCAAGAAGCTTACCTCTTTCAGCCAGAACTCACACTTTGATAACTTAGCATAAAGCTTCCTTTCTTTCAAAGACCTCTAGCACTAACCTCAAGTGCTCTGCGTGTTCCTCCTCGACTTAGAGTACACAAAGATATCATCAATAAACACAACCACAAACCGATCCAAATAGCTATGGAAGATCCGGTTCATGTACTCCATAAACACCCCTGGTGCATTTGTGACACCAAACGGCATTACAGAGTACTCATAATGCCCATACCTCGTCCTGAACGCGGTCTTCTGGATGTCTTCATCCTTCACCTTGATCTGATGATAACCCGACCTCAAGTCAATCTTGCTAAAAACCTTAGCACCCACCAGTTGATCCATCAGATCATCAATCCTCGGAAGACGATATTTATTTTTAATAGTTACCTTGTTCAGTTGCCTGTAATCCACGCACAGACGCATACTCCCATCCTTCTTCTTAACTAACAAAACTGGAGCCCCCCATGGTGACACACTAGGCCTCACAAACTTCTTCTCAAGAAGCTCCTCTAATCGCTTCTTCGGGCCTGCATAACTCGTAAGTCGACATCCCAGTGCGGTGCCATGACACGTGCCCAGTGCGTGCACAAGCTCAATCCCAAACTCAACTTCCTCTCGGTGGCACACTAGGAATCTCATCAGAAACACTTCAGGAACTCACACACCACCGCAACCCATCAACTATGGCTTGGTTCTCGTGAGCATATAGACGCCATCAAAGCAAGCGGTGACCACCTCTTTCATTGCCCCATGAATCGATCGCAGACAAAGAAGATGCACTCTTCCTCTTACGGAAGGAGAAAGCTAACAGACTTGTTGAAACAGCTTGATGTGTACATGGTTATCTACTAACCACCCATCCCCGTAATCACATCCAACCCACCCAATGGTAAGCAGATAAGGTCAACTGTAGAAAATCTCTGCCAAGACCGACAGAGGACACCTAGCACACATTAGAGAAGTAGTTATCGAACCCTTAGTTGGAGTGTCGATAACCATCCCTCTCCATAGCAGCATAACACTAAATTCAACTTTTCAAAGACAAATGTGAAGCAATAAAAGAGTGTGTAGCACCCGTGTCAACAATAGCAACTAAAGGTGTACCATAGATGAAACATGTACCTCTAATCTCATTGGGTCCTCCGAACCGCCAAAGGCAAAAACTCTCCCAGTGGACTTCTCTTTCTTTGGCTTTGGACATCGTGTAATCGATGTGACCACTCTCCCCACAATTAAAGCACAAAGACCTCCTTCTTATCACGGTTGGAAGCCATGTGTCCTCTTTTCCACACTTGTAACATCTCTTTTTCTCATTATTTGGACAACTGGACTCTTATGGCCTACTTTCCCACACGTGTAACAAGTAACACACTGGCCGCAAAGATCTCCCCACTTCGCTTAGACCCACCAAATGATTTACCAACAAACTTCCTTTGCCCTTACCAAAGAGCACCTCATATGGCCTACCACGATCTAAAAATTCTTTTGCCTTTCCTTCATAACTCCGAGAAGGCATTATTGTCCTCCTCAAAGATCATGGCGCTATTCACCAACAAAGTGGAACACACGAATTCTTTGATACCCTATGGCTCTCTTTAATATCAAGACGCAACCCGTTCTCAAACTTGATGCATTTGGAGAACTCAAACCCTCTCCATCATAGTGTGGGTAAAACTTAGACAAAACTCAAGAAATTTTTGCAAAGATACTCGGATTCTGGTCATGCTACCTTGCTCAAGTCTCAAAACTCCACCTCTTTCTTTCCGCGGACATCTTAGGATAGTATTTCCTCTTGAACTCCCTCTCAAATACCGCTCAAGTGATCTCCTCATTGGCGATCGTCAACCCCGACTAGCCGCCTCCACCAATCATAAGCCTCTTTCTTCAACATGTGTGTGCCATAGCGAACCTTCTGAGCATCGGTGCAATCCATGACACGGAAAATCCGTTCCATCTCACTTAGCCACTCAAGGGCACCATCAGGATTATACCCGCCTTCAAAAGTAGGAGGGTTCTCACGCTGGAACGTAGCCAAACTACGCGTTCCATCACCAATAGCATTGGGTATGTTACCCACAACTCCAGCAATAGCCTGCAAGGCAGCAGCAAGTGCAGCATCGTTCCGTCCTGCCATTCTAGTACTGCAACAGAAAACAAAAATCAGAAACGAGTAACAAAGCTCGAATGTTACTCAACTTGACGACTCAACCACCGGCCGGACAGACCGAACTGCTCTGATACCACTAATGTAACACCCCTTTTCTACCCTTATATTACGTGTCATTTATCAGAGTAATTCTTTTTCAAAAATAAAAATTGTTTTAATTGATAGAAAAGAAATGCTACAGCTTCCTTAAAAACTCATCAAATATGCACTCTTCAAATTTGTGCAATCAAACATCAGTTATGGAAAATCCCATCCTCATAAAACACAATCGCAAATGCAAGATAAACACCAACTCACCAAATACTCTCAAACACGCCTCAATGTAACAAATAAAATCAAGATACAACTATTAAACAAATTATCTAACTCCACCCACGCCCTAGGTGTTACAAAGATCGAGAGCGACACAACAATACATCCCAAAAACTAAAAGAATAAGGCAGCAAGTCCTTCACTCATGGTACTGCAGCGTTGCCACAATAGAGCAACATTCCAAGCGTAAGGGTGAGAATTTCAATGGAACATAATCGGATACATAATAGAGGATGAGAGCGGCACAATCACAAGGTATCATCATCATCACCACATCATAAATACACAACACCGGCTCCAATCACAACAAAGAACAACTCACGCTTATGATTATGTATGAAAATGCAACCCACACGCGGCATATGCATGATGGTACCATATCATCTTTAAAAACCACTCAAGGCATATCTTCATCATAGAAGAAAAACCACTCAAGGTATAACATCATCAATATTAGTCATAGTATGCACATGCCATGAGACTCTATAACACATGTGCAACTCAATCAACACTCACTCGGAGTACTCATCATCATCATCATAAAAGAAATAACCACTCAAGGCATGTCATCATAAAACACTCGTAGAGTGTATTCGTCATTCAGTACATATATATACTTCATCTGTCTTTTAGATTAGGGTGTCATAGAATAGTGCACTGATTGACTATGGGATTACTCAGGTAACTGATACTACTTGCAACGGGCATTGGCCACCTTTGCAAGGCTCTCAGTGATGCCCTTGTAAATACGCCAGCGAAAGAAATTCTGACCTTAGTGGTAAACCACAGTCTAGCCATAGTCAATTAGCACACTAGTAGTATAACATTTCACCGAGACTCATTTCTATAACATAGCATCACAAATTTTTCTGTTATGAATCGTCATGTTTCAATTCGGGAAAAACACCTAGAATGTTCAAAAGAGTAATCGATTTATAGCTACTTGTTTTCAAAAGAGGAATTGACTCATAGCTTTCATTTCTAAAATGGGAAATCGATTCCTTGTTTTTATTTTAAAGGAATCGATTCCTTGCTTTCATTTCTAAGGAGGAATCGATTCATGGCTTCATTTTCAAAGAGGGAATCGATTCCTAGCCTGTTCTAAAGGAAAATCGATTTCTAGCTTCAATTTGAAGTGGGAAATCGATTCCTTCCTTCCAAATTGGAAGTGGGAAATCGATTCCTAGCTCATGTTTAAAGGAGGAAATCGATTTCGCTTCAGATAGAGCCAGAATCGATTTCAATCTTCACTTTTAGGAAAAACAATCGATTCTTCCATTGGTTTAAAATTCACAATCACAAAACATCACCGCTCGTAATCATCCAAAGACACTCAGTCAATCATATATATCAAAACAACATCAATTTCATTCAACACTAGCTAACGACTAAACCCCATAAACCCTACCGATACCCAATTATGTTAAATGAAACGCTCACCCTTACCTTAATTTAAACCGTAGGACTCAATAACACCAAAATCACCCAAAATAGCAAGCTTTCCTTCCTCTCCTTCGCAAATAACAATGGTTGTCCCTCCTCGAGCAAACTTGCGAACCAACAACAACAAGTAATGAGGATTGTAAATCACCACAATAGGAAAAGGAAAAATTTGAGAAAGAAATGACCAAAAACCCTTACCTTGAGCAACCTTGAGAAGTTTCTCTCTTCTCCTTTCTTTTCTCTCTCACTACAAGCACCACCCCCTTCTTTTTTTTTCTTCTTTGTTTTTCCTTTCTTTTCCTTCCTATGCAACTAAACCTAGTCTATTTATATTTTGGGCTCTCAAAGGTTTGGGCCCTTTTACACCCCCTTCCATCGCTTCCACCACTCCCTAACACAATAAAATAGTTACCACATTATAACTCAATATAATTAAAATTAGTGTAACACTTTAAATAATTTAATCAATTACTTAATTAAATTATTTAGGTGTTACATTCACAATTAAACAAGATAAAAAATAAAAACCCTTCTAGACATTCCCAGAACTACGTAGCTTTGAATTCTCCATCGCACCGGGAGATACGTAGGAGCGAGTGGCTAACTCTCGTCAAGCGCCAAAATAAAAATCTTCATCAAGTCTTTTCAATCAAGAAGCAAATTTAAGTATTTTCCAAATCAACACTTAAAACCACACGTTTAATTAAAGGTTCCCTTTCGGTAGAAAGGAGGTGTGAAGTGCTAATACCTTCCTCATGCCTAACCGACCCCGAACCCAAATCTTAGGTTTTCCAAAAGGTCGTCCGCCCTCCAAAAAAGGTTTTTCTTCAATATTTTCCTTATAAAAAATATTGGTGGCGACTTCATTGTTTTAAAAGGTTGTAAACGAGGAAAAACCCCTCAGGGACTTTTTCTGGTGCAACATTTACGAACGCATTTTTTTCAGTATGGGCGACATAGAATTTTGGATGACTTACGAAAAATTGTGAATTTTGTAGTCAAGCTAAAATAATCAACACTTCGCATAAATTAGTAATTAGAAAAATCTGAGTATTTAGATCTGATATATGCAAATCAGGTTGGAACGTTAACCAGAAATGGAAAATGATATTTTATCACTTTTATTTATATGATTGTTTTGACTACATTGTAGTGTACTTTGTGAAAAATAAAAGTGAAGAGCTTGACATATTCAACGTTTTTTCGTGATAGAAATTGAAAATCAATTTAGTAGAAAGATTAGAAGTTTTCGTAATGATTGAGGAACATAGTATGATTCCCATTAATTAAATAGAATCATACATGAAAAGACTGCACCATATTTTTTGAAATGAATGGTAAAGCAGACAGAAAAATAGAACTTCTATCAAATTGTTTTTTTTTGACAGAACTTCTATTGAACTGTTGTTGCTATTATTCTTGCGCTCTATCTCTCTTGTGAAATTTTTTTATGAACTCTTTGTTGTGAATAGATTATCGAATCTAAACAAATAAATTTTTTACTAACAAGATTTTGAAGAAAAGACAACCCAATAGTTTTGAATTTAGGGGTTTGCTTGGCATGTGTCAGAATCCCAGATCCAAGAAGAGTTAAACTCGCTAGTATAGCCTATGAACGTGTATTCATTGGGTATACAGTAAATAACAAAGCATACATGTTTTATGACCAGAACGCTAAAGTGACCATAGAGTCAAATGATGTTGACTTTCACAGAAATAGATCCCCTTTTTAAATAAAAATAGTGGGGGTACCGGAACTAGTCAAGTTTTTGTGCTAAGAGCATTGAATACAATGTACAAAGGGATTAATAGAACCTCGAAGAGGTAAGAAAGCACAAGTGCTAAAGAATATGGAACCCAAAGATACATCCAAACACTATAGGGGATCCATCTAGCATACAAGAAGCTTTGTATACATTGGGTGCATATTTGTGGCAAGAAGTCATAAAAACGAGTTGAATTCATTGGAGTCTAACAAGACCTTGAATTTAATAGACGTGTTGGTTGCAAATCGATAAGTTATAAATGAATTTGAAAAAAAAGGAAACCAAACCCGATGGAACCGTCAAGGCTCACCTTGCAACCAAATGTCTTAGTCAAAGAGAGAAAAATATATAAATTTCTTGACACATTTTCACGATTATTAGAGCTACATCCATAAGGATACTAATTTTGTTGGCTGCTACTCTAGGAGTACACCAAATGAATGTCAAAAATGTTTTAAAAACAGTGTATTGGAAGAAGAAATCTATGTAGACCAACTAGAAGGGTTTGTAACTCATGGTCAAGAAAGCTAGGTCTGTAAGTTAGATAAGTCTCTGTATGGTCTTAACGAGCTCTTAATCAATGCCATGAGAAGTTTGATAACTTGATTACATCGAATGAGTTTAAAGTGAACGAAAGTGACAAATGTATCTATTAAAAAATCTAAAATGACATTTGCACTATTATATGTCTCTATGTAGACGACCTAGTCATATTTCGCTCAAACATTCATGTTGTAAATAAGGTGAACTACTGTTGTGCAACAACTTTTTTTTTTTGAGATTTGTGCAACAACTTTGCTATGAAAGACCTCTGAGGAGCAAGTATAATCCTTGGTATTAAGATTACTAGGTTCGAGAGAGGAGTTTCTTTGGATCAATCTCATTATATTGAGAAGATCTTAGAGAAATACAATTACTTTGAATATAAACCTGTTTGCTCACTATATGATCCAAGTGTCAAACTTTTAAGAACTGGTGACAGTGTTAGACAAACGAAATATGCGAGCATCAATGGCAGCCTAAGGTATGCCACTTATTGTACTAGACCCGACATTGCCTATGTCGTAGGATTGTTGTGCAAGTTTACTAGTTGACCAAGTATAGAGCATTGCCACGCTATTGAGAGAGTCAAGAGATGCCTTAAAAGGATCATGAATCTCAGATTACACTGTAAATGAATTCCTAGTGAATCTCAGATTACACTGTAAATCAATGCCAATTGTGTTGATCAACTGTGATAGTACAGCGACTATTGCAAAATATAGAATCGTTATTACAACGATAAAAGAACGACAAATATGTTGTAGGCACACCATTGATAGAGAATTTCTCTCAAAAGAAGTTGTGAGAGTTGGTCATGTACACACTGATTAGAACTTAGGTGATCCTTTGACGAAATGATTAGCCAAAAGAAAAAGTTCACAATACATCTCAACGATGAATGAAGTCACCAGTGTCACAAGGAAGGGGGGTTGGAATTGTGACCCTTTTAAATTTTCCTGAAATAAAAGAACTTTGATTCACAAGTGTACTTGAGAATCAGGAGAGTGAGTGTTATGTGTTATACAGAAACAATCCTCTTAATGAATTAGATGAGTCAAGAAGGGTGATTGAATTGTCTTCACAATTATGTAGAACTGAGAAAGATCATTCAAAACTTCTTCACTCTTCGCACAGATATATTAAGTTTGTAAACCACTTGTTAAGAGTTTCAAAACATTTTATAGTCTTTGAAAAGTTCTGAGAAGGGTTGAAAAACTCTTGTTTTAGTTGTAAAGCCGAGAAGCGGTCGAATTAACTCTTCTCGGGTTTTCAAAAATCTCTCCTCAAGAGGAGTTTTTTCTCAAACCGTAAACTAAGTACTTAAAGCAGTAAATAACACATGGATTTATAGTGGTTCACCCAACAATAACATGGGCTACTCCACTCCTCACACCCAGTGAGATTTTCCACTATTTTTCAAATAGTTTACACCCTTTTCACACTTCACACAAGTTGAAAGCTCTTGGTAGTTTTCTTCTCACAACTCTACCTACTGTATACTCCACTAATAGACTTCTCCAAAGCTATTAGACTGCTTTTAACACAAAAGCACTCACTCAAGTCCTATAGCAACACAGGCTACTTGAGAAGGTTCCCTATTCAAGGTTCTTTGATTTCAAGGTTTTGGGATTACTTAGAGCTTGGTTGACATATATAGGATATACATGAATGATTTACAACACAAGTCTTAATACATACTCAGAGAAAGATGAATCCCTTATGGTTTAAAAGTAGTTGAGTATGGAAGAGATAAAACTTGAATGTGTGAGAAGGTTGATAGCTCAAAGTTTAATTCACTCTCTTGAAGATCAATGAAGACCAGAGCTGTTGTTATATAGAGTTGTTGTAGCCCTTTAACTCCTGGTCCAAGAAATAGAGTTGTTGCATCAACAACTAGCCGTTTGGAGCCGTTGCAAGACGCGCCTGAACTGTGACTTTCAAGTTTCTGCAGAAACTAGCTGTTCACAGCTGTCATCACCCTTCTCACAGTGACCCTTCTCACTGTGATTCTTCTCATGACTTGTTAAGTTGAAGATGATGCTTCTCAAGATGAATCTTCTCATGTTGATGCAGTACTTTAAGGATGATGACTCTTCTTGTCATGACCCTTCTCAGGTCCATAACTCTTCTTAACATGATTCATATGATCATGACCCTTCTTGGGATCATGACTCTTCTTAGCTTGATATTGCATTTCATCTTCTTCAATTTTCTTTGTCATGACTCTTCTCATGCTTGATCTTCTTAGATGTTCTTCTCATATTGCCATTTCACTTGATGAATCTTTTCAAGCAGAATTCTTCCAAGATTTCCAAGTGGTTCTTGACTTTAATCCTTTATGCTTAAGAAAGTTTCCTTTCTAGTCGTAGTGAGGCAATGTTTCTCTTCTGTTTTCTCTTAGAATTGATGCTTTCTCATAAGCAAGTATCTTGTTGAGAATGATTTGAAGTCCTGTTCTTTATGAAACACTCAACAAGAACATTAGTAATACATATGATTAGAAACCTTAAGCTTCTCATCCTTGAGGTTTGTTGAACATCAAAACTTTATTAGGGATTTTGCCTCAAGCGGTGAAGTGATACGAGATGAGCATGCTATTATAAGTAAAGAAGCATGATTCTTGAAACGATGAATGGATGAGGTAATGGAAACTCTTAATGAGATTTATACTCTATGTGGAGTGGAGTACCTAGCTACACGAGTACTCTTGATAGACTCACCTTTGTGAATGTGGGAGTGAGGTCACTTCCTATGGAATCTTTGGCAGAATTCCTAGAGCGTTCACTAAACTAGGGTAGACGCGCAGGACCATTAAAGCATGGGATTTTAAGAATACACCTATGAAAAAGGCTATGTGTGGTTTTGATGTTAGAGATAGAGTTCAAGACTACGAGTCACTCTTGTTGAATGTAAAACCTAATCACTATGCAAAGGTTCAAGTCAGAAGACACCTCTGCTTATGCACAATCTCATGGAGGTGTTTGACGCTACTTTTGAAACCCTTTTTTAAATTCAAGTGGGAGATTGTTGGAACTTGTTGATGAATTGAAAATGTTGGGAAGTTCCACATTAGCATGACAATATTGGAGCTATATAAATGACGAAATCGCTTCCTATCCCACCATGGTCCTTCTTCATAGACAACCACTACCAATTCATCCAATTTATACCTTTTGAACCCCACCAAAAAGAATTCATCATGTACTCCATCTATTCTCATACAAAGAGTTGGTAGGAGAAATGTACTCATGCAACATGTAGGAAATGATTGAGCATCGAATTCAAAACTTCTCTACTGCAGTGAGACAAATGCTTCCTCGACCAACTATGAATCTTATTCCACAACTAGTCCCTCAAGTAATTAAATATTTCCTTCTTATTCCTGCCTATCATGGAGGGCATGCCCACAAATTTACCAGTGCCCAAGCTCTCAATTACACTAAAGATTTGAGACTGAAAGATTAACTACTTGACCAAATGCCGTTTCATTGTCTTGATTTGACGAGCTTCTTCAATAGTAGCCCTAAAAAAAACAATCGTCAACAAATAAAAAGTGTGGAAGGATAGGAGCTCCTCTGCACACTTTAACTCCAAGAACATCTCATTTGGCTTCAACACATTTAATGAGAGTTGTAAGGCCCTCAACACAAATAATGGAATAACTAAGGGGAAAGAGGGTCCCCTTCTCTCAGTGATTAGGTGGCTTGCCTTGGTTTTTGTGGTCCCGCCCGATTTGCCCACTTTATTATATCCTTCATGCATTTTTTTTTTGTCAAAATAGCATTTTTGTTATTATATATCCTTCATGCATCTAGGATTGTCAACTTTGGGAATAGGAACAATGTATCATTCAGCTGAACTGGGAATATTCCCCTCTTAAGCCAAGATACACTAGCGTGGTTAATCTCCATCCCACACATATTCCAAAAACACTTAAAGAAAGCTTGATTTAGCCCATCCAGACCAAGAGATTTGTCAGAATGCATTTGGAATAATGCTTTTGCAAAATTCTATGATCGCGAAAGGTTGAGTAAGCTTGTCATTGTCCTCTTCAAAAACTTTAGTAGTTACATGATAAGAATTGCATTATCTTCCCCACCTATTCGGTGAATACGTTAGAAAAGTATTGAAAATCAATATTGCACTTTGCTTATTGATCCTCCGTAGCTACACCTTGGTCATCCTCTAAAGTTGAGATATTGTTCCGTCGTCTTCTTTGGGAAGCCATAACATGAAAGAATTTGGAATTTGTGTCACCTCCTTTATCCAATGAACCTTGGATCTTTACTTCAATAATAACTCTTCTTGGGATAATAGAACCCCATACGATCCCTAACTTGCTTCTAACATACATCGATTCTCACCTTCCACCCCTTCACACAATTGAGTTATATCTGTCCTACATTTCTCTATCTCAACACTCTATATTTCCACTTTAAATCTCTCCCCCATATATCCATCTATTTGGAGCTTGTACTCAGTTTGGAAAGAACATCGTCAATACTTGAATCTTGTCAGACCGATGTCACTACTAGCTTAATACCAGGTTCTTCCAACCAAGCGTTTTCAAAACAGAACCTTTTGTTACCTCCCACACGTTCACAAACATAAGGCTTTAAAATGAGCGGAGAATGATCTAGCTTATAAGAAATGCCATTAATCAACTTATGATCTGAGAATGCAACCATCCAATCAAAAGTAATAAAAGTTCTGTCCAACTTTACTTCTTTAGCCTGGTGAGTACCCAAGTTTTCCTCCAAGTGAATTGATAACCTTCTAATGGAACTTCTTGAAGGCTACTAACAAAAACTGCTTCTCTGAACCCCCTAACTCGCCAAGGCTCATAGTCATTTGTTCCACGTTTCTCATCATTTGATAAAAGGGAAGTAGTCACATCAATACAAATTAGTTGTTGAACACATACATTCTAGTCCTAAGAAGTCGCTCGTCGTTGATGCTTCACCCTGAGCTACATCCACATCAATAAAAGTCATTTGTTGAACTCATACATTCTAATCCTAACAAGCCGCTCGTCTTTGATGCTTCCCCCAAAGAGTTACATCACCTCCCTAGCATTGGGTAATGGTGGTATGGTTAGGCGAGGAGATAGACGGTTCTGGGAGCGGTGGGGAAATTGGAAAGAGATGGAAGAAGGGTGAGAGTTATTGTACCTCAGCGCATAGATGTATCGGTGAAAATTAACATCAACTTATACGTAAGCTGACTTCGTTCAATAATGTCTGGGTGGTGTAGTTGGTTATCACGCTAGTCTCACACACTAGAGGTCCCCGGTTCGAACCCGGGCTCAGACACTTTTTACTTTTTACAACTTTCCCCTTTCACTTTTTTCTTACCAAAAAAGTCAGAAATAAAACGCAAGCCTTTCTTTCTTGTTCACCTTTCTTCACTTGGTCAGTTTCCTTCTTCTTTCACTTCCTTCCCCGTTCATCTTCTATCCCCCCACACGCCTTCTTTCAATTCATTCTTTCCTTCCATTTTCAAACGCCGAAGTTTCTCTCCAAAATCGTACAAACACATAGAGAGAGAAAGAGAAAAGACAGAAATGGATTGGGGAAACGTTACCGCGGAAGATCTGGTCGACGCTCTCCGCGAGGTAGATTGGTCATCGCCGCCGCGTCCTCTCTCTGAATTCTTCTCTCGATTCACTATTCCAAGATCTTCCTCCAAATGGAGCAGCCGCCTCAAATGCAATCTCTACTAGTACCAATCGCTCCCTCTATCGCTCTTTTTTTCGCTTTAATTTTTATTTTTCTTTTGCAAATGAAATCAAATTAGGTGATGCATGTAACCTTACAAAATTAGATGATACAATGAACTTTGCTTTACTAATTTTACTCATTTTTTATGAATTTAATCTTATTTCGAGCTTTCACAATTTTTCTTTGATTGTAGATATCGTTATTTGTTGAAAAAATTATTTAGAGGGTAATATTATTGGGGGAAAAATTGTTGTTGTCTTCTGAATTATCAACGTGGAGATATTATTATAGGGTTGGTAAGTAACGATGGTTATGCTTGTATTGTATTTGCAGCTACCGGACCAACTACTTCATTTTGATTGTATCTGTTCTCAGTAAGTGAAGATGATATATGCTGCTTTTTGAGATTCTCTTTTCTCACACGTTTCGTGATGTTTGCCTTGCTCTTGCTGTCTTATTATCCATGTTTTGAATTTTGTAGTATTGGGTTTTCTTCGGAGGCCACTTGCTATTGTAGCCGCCCTTCTAACAGCCCATAGCATCGCCTTTCTGAATGACAGGTAAGTAGTGTTAGTGTGTTTCTTACTGGTACTCTTTAGATTACTTGTTTAAGCTTATTTGTTTTTACAAATATTTTGATCTGAAGGCGTTTTAATGTTGTGTAATTTAAGTGTGCAGATTAGGGTTTTGTTTCCACTACTAGAATGTTAATCTGATTTCTTTTTCTTTACAACAAAACGGCTTCAATTTTATGCTTTTTTTTGGCACCATAGTTAATCACACCTCTCCCCTAACATCACAGTATAGTAGTTTAATATGTTGGGTAATTCTTCTTACTTCGTAGGTTTATGTGAAGCATACAGTACAGATATCATATTTTATGGGGGAAGCTGTAGTAGGGAAATCTTGTGATGCCTCTAGTAGAATCCTAAATACTGTATCTATTTTGTGTTTATAGTGTAGCTTTATGCAGAAACATGTTTCGTAGATGACTAGATGCCTTAGGAAAAGTTGTGTGTGGTTTGGTTTTGTTGATTGTAGAATGTAGATGATATAAATTGACTTTAACTGCATGGCCAACCCCCATAATGGATCCTGTCTATATACTAAAACAAAATAAATTGCACGGTAGCTTTAGTTCCAGCCTTGGATATGGCTTTATTGATGCATAATTTGTGTAGCAAATCAATGATTTTTTAATCGGTCAACATAGTATTTTTACCTTAATTCTTATGGGAAGTACATCTTTTGTCTTCTGTTTTCTTTTCTAATGGGATGAACAAACAAATAAACAAATATGTATTAGTATGTAGCATGGGGAAGGTAAGCGTGTCCGAAAATGAAGGGATTTGATCAAGTTTAGACAATTAGAATTAGTACTTTAGACTTTGTACTTTATAAGTCTACTGGAAACCAACTCTATCTATACCCTTGCTTTTGACTTGGATATATATTGGTAATTGATGTTCTCTAGTGCTCCACTAGTCTTTTTATTTTAGAGAGGCAAAATAGCCATGTGAAATCATTTATATATTATCATGAACCAAAAAGAGAAGAAAAAAGAACTCCAAGAGGTTGTGAAAGTGACACAGCTGTTGAATGCAATTAACTGTCTCAAGAGTTACAAGTATGACTTTAGATATTATTTATAGTCAGATTACAGGGGCTATTAGATAATTATTTTTCCAGTTCTGTGGAAGATTTGTAAAATATTTTACAACTTTGCACTAATCCAGGTAATTGATAGGAGTATGGGAAGGTTTGAACTACAAAGTCTTCATGTAGTCTGTCCCAGTTCTATTATGCAAATGTAACTTTTCTTTATTTATTCGATATGAATCTAATTGGTAACTTTTTGCAGCTTTGCAGGTACTTTTAGTGAGAAGGTTACAAGAACAGTTAGGCAGTTTTCACCACATTTAGCTGCCAAAATGAGACCTCCTCTTACGTAAGTATGTTTGGTTGCTATCATGTCTGTGTATCTTTGGATTTTCTGCATCTTTAATAATTATTTAAATTCCAGGCCTGTTATTCGGGGACGCCCATCATCTAAGAGAGCAATTTATATTTGTGGTCGACCGCGTTGGGTGTTTGTCTTGATATTTTCATCTGGTAAATGCAGTCTTTGAAACAATTATATGTTTTGCTACAATGATACTTTTTGGATGTTCTGCCAATCCTCGCCACATGTCTGATTTTTTACAAGAGTGTTACTTTTACCCTCTTTTGCAGCAAGTTTCATTCTTTGGTTTGTTTCGGCTGGCCTCCTCACTGTTTTATGGGCGCTTGCTATTGGTCTTCTTGGTACGTTGCATACTGAAATTTTAGTCTTAATATTGCTAACATTTTTTTTCTTGTTTTTAAGTCAAATTTTCTTGCTTTTTTCAGCTACAATCCTGCATGCAAGTTTTAGAACACCTAACCTGAAAGCACGTCTAAACACATTCCGTGAAGAATTTCGTGCTGTATGGCGCAACTATAGTGAGCTGTAGCTTACATAAGATTTGTTGGACTGGATGTGAGTGCTTTCTTTCTTATATATATATATATATATATATATATATATATATATATATATATATATATATATATATATATATATATATACACACATATATTTGATTCTAAAGAATTTTCTGTTTATATACAAAGTTTGTATCCTACAACTGTACCTTGAAGTGATTGAGAGTAGATATGTATGTCATACGCATTTGGTTGAAAGTGAAGCTTTCTTCTTTGGTTAGAAAAGTTTGTAGGGGAGGGGAAAGAAACGGATCGGGCATTTTCCTCAATTTTGGCTCTCCTCTAATACTTGTGGGATTTGGAGGGACAGAAAATGGGTTTAAAATATTTCATGTAGCTGCCACACAAAAGGCTACATCAGTAGGCACCTTCCACTGTCGCTATTGCAGAACACCAACACTTCACTAACACCGCTTTCCAGCACCTTCACCAAACAGCAACACTTCACTAACACCACTTTCCAGTACCTTCACCGTTGTCATTTTGGCATGCTACCCTTCGTTACTGGCAGAGTTGAGCACCCTCTATCGTCGTTGCTGCTTGACACATGTCATCAGTTCCCAGAAACCCTATATCACTGCTGACAATGCTCGATACTCTGAAATCACCACCATTGCCATTATCTTGTGGCACTCTCCACCAGTGCCATTGTTGGGAACCCTCTGTTGCCTCTTCTGCTTGGCACCTTTCACTACCACTACAGCTCAGCACTCACCTCCATTGCCACCGCCGTCGAGCATTCCACACCATTGTTCACCTTCCACCACCATCACCACCACTACTGTTGCCCAGAACCCTCCACCATTTCCTGACTCTCCTGACGATCACCACTGCTTGGTAGGCCCTGGAATTTAAAAATAATTTCTATTACAATGGTATAAAAGTAAATTAGTTTTATTTTCCATCTCCTTCCCTCCTTTGAGCCAAACACTCTGTTAGTTGCATATTTTCTAGTATTATGTAATCTCAGCCGTGATAAATAATCTCGTTCTCAATTGATATTTTCTATCCGAAACTTCAGTTTAACCAACATAATGCATATTGGAGACAAGACTGGTCATGTGATAGACCTGTAATAAATTCCTATACCAGGAGATCAAAGCAGTAACAGTGGCAGAGATACAAAAAAGCGACAGGGTTCTGCCAAGTGAGCAGTTAGAGGGTGGGGGAAGCTGAGTTGTGGGAGAGAGAAGATGGGAAAATAACAAATGAGTGGCGGGAGTGATATATATATATATATATATATATATATATATATATATATATATATATTAGGTAAGGCTTGAGGGATAAAGTGAAGGTAGGAAAGAAATAAGGTAGCAAGAGGAGAGTGATAAGACTAACCTAAGGCTGGGTAGGATGGTAAGTGAACTTCCAGGGTCTTTTTTCTATTTTGGGATGGACAACGGCCACCCTCCCCCATCTTATTTTAGGATGTTGGCATGTCATGCTCTCTTTCTGGTGTCATTTCTTTGAGTATATACGTGACCTTGCCCATTCTGTTATACACTTCATTTTGGACGTATCGACGTTTAGCCTTGTAGATGTCCAAATTTTGTAAAAATTTTGTGTTTCTGATGCCATTACTAACTGCTTAACTGATACGGCTGTGAATGTTGTTTTAGGTATGCTGCTTTTTAGTCGGAGCAATTTCCTTTAATTGGATTAGAACTTTCAGGGAGGCTGCCAACCGTCCAATAGATTGTAAATTTTCGGAATCTTGTTTTGTAAAGCACACTGTTTTCATTGTTTATTATATCTTAGTGGAAGCACTGAAAGATTGATACATCCTGTAACATAGGAATTGTCACCATACTAGTTAAGATTCTTAATTGCTCTGGGAGAAATTGGTGAAGTAAGATACTTTCAATTTCTTTTATATTTCTTATTTGTTGGTTCCTTTTATTTTGATCGTGATTGATTATAAAGCCGAAAAGCCTGTTTAGCCCTTCGGACTAAGGCGTGACCATAGGATCTATGAGTTGAAGACGAGATGCGATGTCTAGTTGGATAAGGCAAGGTGGGAAGGCGAATAAGGATCAAAATAGGCATGGTTCGTAGAGAAACCTTTTCATTTCCCGACGCTGGGTTCAATTGCTAACAAGACAAGTTTAGCTTTAGCTAGGAGCCTACTTATTGAACAGCCCTTTAGTTGTTGAAGTTTAGGCACACGTGAGATCAAAGTCTCCTACCGTGTTTTGGTAAATATTATTAATGGAGTATTGTACTCATATGGTAATCGAAGAAGATCACTTGGTGGCCATAGTGTAGTTGGTGTGACAACCTAAAGACAGTAATTGTTGGTGTGACAACCTAAAGACAGTAATTGTTGGTGTGACAACCTAAAGACACAGTACCCCACCTATTTGTTTCATTTTCGTATTTGACCCCATCTATATATTTGAGAGGTCAACCATACAAAGCCATTGTGATAAAATTGATGACATATATTCCATAAGAATGAGTAATGTTTCATTGTTAATTGTCATTGCTTATCCATAGATGAGGAAAGTGAAGTTTTGCCCAATTATGTTAAAGAGATGGTATTTTGACTCTATTTGTTAATAAAATAGTGGATAACAGATAAACTAGCTTCTAGTAGACGAGTTGATAGTGGATAACTGATTAGTTAGAAACTTGAAAGTGTTTGGTAAAATTAGTGGTTGAATTGACTTATAAATATAAAATGACATAAAGAGACATTTGTAATTAATGGTTAAAAATGAGAAGAAGATTCATTTATTGGAGGATAAATGAGGATTTCAATTAAAATAATAATGGTAAAAATGAAAGAGAATTGAAGCGCTTATAAACTATATTTACCAAACGCTACTCAAGTAGAAAGATTTTGAAAAACACAACAAACTATTGAAAAAACACTATAAGCAAATGATCCTAAACACTTACAAATAACTTATCCACTATAAACTAGTGGATTGACCTTGACAAAAAAGAGGGTGTTTGCTTTTCCCACACCCCCTCCTACTCAAAACACACCCCATAAGGGTGTGAAAAGACCAAAAGGCCAGCAAAAACCTCTTTTTTTCACGAAATTTCACCTGTTCGAACACGGGCCTTCGAACAGGTTCGAATGACATCGTTCGTGTATGTTAAATATTGACTTCACACCCTCTTGTGCGTAATTTCACCTGTTCGAACGAGGTCATGCGAACTGGTTCGCATGAGGGTGTTCGAACACCCTATTTTATTACAAAAAAATGGACTCTTTCACCATATTCACCTTTTTTACCTGTTCGGTTGACCTCAACCGAATATATTCAGTTGCCCATCTCCGAATCGGTGAAAACAGGCACTCTACTTAAGGGTATTTTTGGAATATTTGGAGTTAAGGGGTGTGAAAGAGTAGGAGGGGGTGTGGGAAAAACAAACGCCAAAAAGAGCCTCAACCTTTACATTGACCATGACTTAGATTGGGTCATGATAGATGTACATATTGTTGGAGAATAATTAGTTATGCCTAAGATCCAATCTATCATGTAATTATTTCGTAGAAATAATAAAGTATTATTTATTTACTATCATATCAGTTATTTAGTTAAATAATTAATTTGATAATGTCATTGATTAAACTTATAGACCAGCTATCATGATAGAGATTATGATATTGAGAAGCTAGTCTTTTATGAGTTTTTTTCTAAATTGTTCTTGATCATAGAATTATTTTGAATGAGACATCAATAATTCGGATAGATCAATATATATGTAAATGTTGATATGGTGCATATGTTGATATGGTCACTGAATTGACTCAATTGAGAATTTCTAATGGTGTATATTACCTTTAACTGTCAATAAAAATATTCTCAAGAAAAAATGTAATTATTTTATTTGACCTGAGATTATCATAGTAATTAACAAATAGTTTATTGTATTTTAATTCCGGACACCTAAGGCCTTACGGCGCTAGTTGAATGTATATTGGATACGATTAAATATTTGTATAATAAATGGTTAATCAAGATGGAATCCATCAACTCTTGGTAATGAGTTTGAGCTCTACCGTAAAACTAATATCTTGGCCAGGAAAATCAAATGATAGAAGAAGTGAGTTTTTTAAAGTCATATGTTAACTTATTAGAATTTGACAAAAATACCATATTCTAGAGTTAACTTAGAGCTGTAAAGATGGAAGAAAAATATTATATGATCTTCTAATGGTTCTTGTGAGTACATTATTTTATTACTACTTCATATTATCTGAATGTTAAGGAGTGTTGCTAGATGCCTACCTTAATTAGTAAATTAATTTGATTAATAACTTACTACCGATTTAGTACTGAACCTACGGGGTCACACACAAGCGAGTGTTTCAATCTTTACTAAAGAAATATTTGATTATTTGATAATAAATTGTAGAATTTATTTAAGTGGAATATTATAATGTTCTTTGCTAGCACTTAGAATACGATAATAGAGATAGAGTGAAATATTTAGTTTCTCACCTTCGGTTACTTTTTTAATTAGAAATGAATGGCAACATATTAATGTGAATAATGGAACTTAATGTAAGTTTAATATCTGACCATTTGTTCCATTGGGCCGTTATTTTTCAATGGAAAAAGTAACGTGTGTGTATTGAAATGGTGAGTAAAGAAGGGAAGAAGAAAAGCATTTATTTAATTTTTTTTTTTGAGATTATTTATTTTTCTTTCTATTTGATAGGTTGGTGATGATTAGCCTATCTAAAGATCTAACGCGGCTTGGCATGCCGCAAATTGGGGTGGGAAGAATTTATTTTTCCTCTTCCATTTTTTTGGTCACTCAGTTTTTTTTTTCAATTTCCTTTTGTTTTTTTTCCTTCTTTTACTTTTTTTTTTGTTACTATGTCATTAGCGTCAAGTTTTCACTGGCTTTACTGATAGCTAATCTACACCGGAAAATTTGGCTGGACACGAGTATTTGGCTTTGTCGGCTTGTGTGGTTATCTTCTCCCAACAAAGTTTTTGTCATACCCAAAGTTCTTCTTTTGTATTTTAAGGTTTTGCATTTTTTTCTTTTTTATTTTTAATAGGTACTTTACAATCTCGGAAAATTGTACATGTTTAGATATGAAAATTTCCGGTGAAAAAAAGATTTAATTTCGTAAGGAAATAAGTAAAGTTAGATGTCAAACTGTGTGTTATGGCGTACTTGATGGGGACAAAATTATTTTGTAGCAAAACGCGTAACGTGAAATGTTAGACAGTGTGTTTTGGGGTACTTTAGGATTCAGAATTTTTTTAACTCTTTAAATACTAGAAGTTTCTTCGTACTTTAGGTAAAAAATAATAAGTTTGTGACAAAATACATAAACTCCGATGTTGACAGCGTATTTGCGAAATTTAAGGGTCAAAAAAAATTTAGATGTTCAAATACGCGAAGTTTGTTTCTCAATAATCAGTTTGATGAAAAAAATTCATGGCAAAATACATTAAGTGTAATTCTAGACAGTGCGTTTCGGGGTATTTTAGAATCTACAAAAAAAATTATATGTCAAAATTAGTATTTTCTTCTTTATTAATTCCACATCAACAAATATTAGAAGCATACTTAAATTGACGTTTAGTTTTAAATCATACTCTGTATGATACCTACGTGCATGTTTCACTTTCTAATATAGATAATGTTTTTATAGTTACATTTGATGAATATAGATAATGTTATTATAGGATGTCGTTTATGTTACAACTTTAAGTTGTTTGTGTTAAGACTTGATCTAATATGTGTGATTAGGTTGTTATTTATGCTCAAACTTTAAGTTGTTTGTGTTTTGGCTTGATCTAATATGCGTGACTTTTGTCTTTAACTATGATGTCTTTCTAACACTTAGAATTTGCTTGATGTTGTTATTTATTGTTGTTTTTGTTTAAAAGTAATTTATTTAATCAATAGTGAGACAACCCGTCCATCGGACGGAAGGTGAGGCTAGTGACTATAAATAGGCACATCACATCAGATGAAAACATATCACTTCTTCTGCTCTCTATTTCCACTTTAAATACTCTGTTTCACTTATCAAACGTTGATAGTAAAGGTTGGTTTCGGTGTGGATACACGTGGAACCTTGACACAACTTAAAGGAAATTTTTAGCTTATCCAAAAAAAAAAGAATTTTTTATGATCCAAAAGTTGATTATCGAGTACACATTTAGATTTTTTGTAATCTAATTTATTATAATTTTTAAACACAAAATAGATCATTTTTATTCGACCGTGACTGTTAGGAACATTTTTCACTTCATATATCTCTAAAGTGGTAGACAAAGTATATGAATTTTCCTCACCACCAAGAGACGTTATTTCAAGTTATAGGCAAAGTTATATCAATTAGTATATATTCCAGGGGCATTTAGCTAACTGCTCACTAGTGGTATTTATGTCCTATATATATTTCCCATCTTGAAAATGATAAAGACAAGATTCTCTGCTGTAAGCATTTATTTATTCTAAGGAAAATAGGCAACAAAATTTTATTACTTTAGCCTTTACAGGAATATAAGTGGTAGTTGGCAGGCCCATGTTGTTTTCTACTCTTTCAAGCTCACACCATGTGCAACACAGCACCATATTTCACATCCAAATCTCTCATCACCATCATAATTGATACCCTTATATTCTCTTTCACTAAAGAGTAGCTAGATATCATATTATACAACCCTTTGGTGATTAATTGTTGGCAATATTTGTGATATATATATTAGGTGATGAGAGTAGCTGAAGATCAAAGGCAGAGAGAATATATGGAGAATTACTTGAGCTGGGCACAAGCTTTGGCTTCAGCATGGGGATTCATGTTATTGGTGGCTCTTTTATGCTGTTGCCTCAGCACTAAACCGCGACAAGATGGTGGCGATATTATCTCTGGCAACGGTGGTTGTACTTGCGATGGTGGTGGCCATGGCTGTGTTTAATTTTCATCATTCAATTATTTTCTTGTACATATATAAACTTACTCATTTAATTTCATTTTAATTATTTCTTCTTTCTTTTTTTCGTGTATAATTTTTGGGAGCATGGTCACCACTCACCAGTTCGACCTCTGAAAAATCAAAACATTGTGATTTTTTTTGGTCAACAAAAATCGTTGTGGGTTGTAAGTGGTTGTTTCTCATCAAACGAAGGCAGAATGGCTCTCTATTAATCGTTATAAAGCACACTGTGTTGTTAATCAACACTGTTGACCCAGTGACAAGCTACCCTTGCCTGGAACAGCGTTTGATTCGTTGCTTTCGAGTTCGATTCCCACAGTAGATAAAATTGGTGTTGGCCGGTGTGAATAAGCAGGAACAAAGATTAGTCTTTCGTTTAAAGCGTTAAAACATTTCGTGAGTAGTCAGTGATCGTCAAAACCAAATAAAAGACACTTTGTTGTCAACAAGACAGGCCCTTTGTAAGTTGAGATTTAAATCAAAAATTTATACAAGGTTATTTTTAATGTAGTGTAAAAAAATTAGGTTAAATTACACTAGATGACCTTTAAGTTATGTAATAAGTTCACCCTTTAAATTTTTTTTGGTAACAAGTAGGCCTTTTAAGTTACCTACCATTTAAGACGTAGATTGTGTGCTTTAAGTAAAATAACATATCGTTGATTATATCAAAATACACTAAAATATGATTGGTTTCATCAAAATACATAAGCTAGAGTAATCACTAAAAGGGCTTATTTGTTACAAAAAAAACTTAAAGAGCCAACTTGTTACAAATAAATAACTTAAAGGTCCTCTAGTATAATTTTGCCAAAAAATTATTATATGTTAAAATTAATACGGTAATTTTTATGCAAGAACCTGATTAAAAATTTTCTACTTATTTATATATTTTAAAAGTAAATTAAAAAAAATCAGCTAAACTTACTTTTCTGAAAATCAAAATAAAATATTAGAAATATGAAGCATAATCAAAACAATTAAACTAAAAAATATTTCTAAAATTAAATCAATAAATAAAAAATAGATTAAATTAAAGCTAACTCAAACTAGTTGGATTTGTTATTATAATATTCAATTTTCCTTTGAAAAAAACTAAAACGTGATAGAAAATTGAAACAGACACTTTTGTACAAAAAGCAGATCGAGAGAAAGCTATTCATATCTTTAAATATAAAAGTATTTTGAAACAAGTACAATTGAGAGCATGCAGGATTTGAAGGTGTGTCAAGAAGGCCAAAGATAATGCGTTATACCATACAAGCTAGACAAAGAAGTTATAAATTTTGTATGATAGTTATAAATAATAACACAATACTTTTAGTTTGGAGGTCTTAGTTTAGATCAAAATTTGGAGGCCAAAAAAGGGCTTGAACTACCGTATGTTTGGGTCAGCCCTAGTTGCCAAAGGGTTTACTCCGTGCACAAGTGTGGATTTCAAAGAAACAGACAACTCACGAAATATCCATCTCCCAGCAAAACCTAATTGCCACCACCAGTGGGGCTCCCTTCGCCGACGCCAGAGCTCCCCCTTCCCTTCTCTCCCTTTCTTTTGTTTTTTCGCTTCCTTTCTGTTTCTTCTTTTCAATAAGGTGCGTGGGTCGCTTGATGGTCCTAGCTTTGCTAGGTTGTTTTGGTTTGCTCATCTAGATCAGATCTAATTCTTCCTCTATGTCCCAGTTCTTCTTCAAATCGAAACCTTTCCTTTCCGAAGCTTGTTGTTCTTATTTTTCCAGATGATTCCCAAGCCTCTATTTCCTTGAGAGGAGCACCTGATTCGTGTTTATTGGGTGTGGTGGCGTTTGTTGGTGGTTCTGGTGCGCTTACTCTGTCTATGACTTGCTTTGGTGAAGGAGGGTTGTCGTTTTTTCTAGTTTCTATGCCCTCATCAGCTCTTTTCCTCTTCTCTCGCTATGGATTGCTTTGGTGAAGGATGGCTATGGTGGTTTTCTTGCTGTCCAGGGAGGCTATTTTCACCGTTTTGCGTGTTGGGAGGTTGGTTCGGAGCTCGATGGGTGGTGGTGTCATGGAGGGGTTGTTCGGTAATTTTGTTTGCTTGACTTGAAACCCTTTTGGGCTGGTCTGTGATGATGTACTGATGGTTTGGCCCATTGGGCCTTGTTCGGTTATTATGTTATTTCCTTTCTTAGGTAGGATTGGGCTTTTACAAAGGGTAATTTGTTTCGTAAGAGCCCTTTAGGTTTAAATGTTTGTATTATATTGGGCAGCTGTGTCGTAAGTCCCTAGCTTTGCTCAAATTTCTGTTCTGAGACTTTGTTTACAATGTTTGATTGTACTGGTTGGCGCCTTGCTCATTAATGGTAATCAGTTCAATTCCGACCAAAAAAAAAAGAAACCCTTGCCCTATTTGTGAGGCCCAAAAAAAATAAATGTTGTGCTTGTGTTGACTAATTAATAATGGAAAATACATCAATTAGATGTGAATAATTCTTTTCTTGTTTGATATGAGTTATATACCAAGACAAGAAACATCTAAATTATGTATGTCAACTTCTTTAGACAATATATGGTCTAGGACAAGCCTAGTAAACATGATGCCTTAAAGTCCTTTCATCACATCTTATGGGTTTATCACAAGCAAAAGTGATCTTTCATTACTCATATTTTCTCATGATGAAGTCAAAGCTTATTTTTTGGTATATAATGTTGTGGGTTTGGTTTATGTTTTTCCTATTTCAATTTATATATTTTTTGGGTGCTACAACTAATTTTTAGAGTTGAAGGTGCCAACCTTAATAGGGAACTCTACTAGAGCAAGTCAAAGCAAAGAAAGTCAACTAAGTCAAGCACATCAAAATAGATGAAACACGTTGAAACACTTCCCCTTCCCGATCAAGTGCATCGAGCTTTACAAGCTCAAGTTAGTTAGGGTTACGTTAAACTTCATAACTGTAATCTGTTAGAGAAGTTTTGATTTAGTTATACTTGGTTGATTGTATAAATACTCAATTGTAATTCTGAGCTCATTAGTGAATTGAATGATGAATCACAAAGTGATTCAGATTACACACTCTCTAGATCGGTTTCCTTTATGGAATCAATCGCGTGATCGATCCTTAACCACCGCTTTCCGCCGTCCGCATCGCACTTCATCAAGGTTTGTCAATGGCGGAAAACTCGCCCAAACGAACGATTCCCACCACAATAAAAGCTGTGCAAACATACTTTGGAGGGGAGTTTAAATCCTTCACACAACACCTCACTTCACAAGGCATTGTCCATAGACTCACATGCCCATATACTTCTCACCAAAATGGCACGGTAGAAAGGAAACATAGGCAAATTGTGGAGATGGGGTTACTATGTTGTCACATGCTTCTGTCCACTTACAATATTGGGGTCATGCTTTCACCATGGCCACTCACTTGTCAATAGGCTACCCACATCAAGTCACAAAGATTACATTTCACCATATCAGTCTCTACATCACAAAACCCTGATTACAAGATACTCAAAACGTTTGGTTGCACTTGCTATCCACTACTTAGACCTTATAACAGACATAAACTCCAATATAGAAGTACGGTGTGTGTAAATTTTGGCTTGTCACCTCAACACAAAGGTTATAAGTGTCTTAGATCAACAGGCAGAGTGTACATAACAAAAGATGTTGTTTTTGATGAAACAAAATTCCCTACCCTACTCTGTTTCAAACAACTTCAAGCATACAAGATGATTCACCCTCCACTGATTCTGCTCCAACATCCTCACCTAGCAGTATCCTACCTGTACCAGCCCTGCCTGCTCACTCAATTCAACCTACTACCACTAAGCAATCACCCATACCACCTAGTGCAACCACCAACTGTGATCTCACCACCCCAATTCCTATATCCTCACCAGCAACATCCATATCACAAGACCTACCTGCCACAAATGTCTCATTCCCTGCTACACCAGTAAATACTACACCAGTCCAGTTACCTATTCCAACTCCTACACAACTACCAGCCTCACCTGTTCCTAATGAGCTACCCTCACCACCTTCAGTGCCTCCACCACAGTCTAACTCAAGGCATCCTATGGTTACCAGGTTTAAGACTGGTAAACCAAAGCCAAAGATTCTCTTAATAGTGGCAGAACCAACCACAGCTAAACAAGCTCTCACCAACCCACGGTGGAAAAAAGCTATGAAAGCAGAATATAATGCTTTGATGGCCAATGGAACTTGGACACTTACCTCATTACCTCCTCATAGACAAGCCATAGGCTGTAAATGGGTGTTTTGAGTGAAACAAAACCCCGATGGAACATTAAACAAGTACAAAGCTCGATTGGTGTCCAAAGGCTTTCACCAAGTGCAGGGTAAAGATTTCAGTGAGACATTCTCACTAATGGTAAAACCACTACAATCAGAGTCATCTTCACATTGGCTCTCACACACAAATGGTAAATGCAACAAATATATGTGGATAATGCCTTTATTAATGGCTATCTCAATGAAGAGATTTATATGAAACAACCTCCTGGTTTCGAGTCTGCTGATAAGTCACTGGTTTGTAAATTGAATAGGGCCCTATATGCGTTGAAACAATCCCCAAGGGCTTGGTATGAGAGGCTTACTCAAGCATTACTCCAATTTGGCATCAAATCAAGTAAATGTGATCCCTCTCTCTTTGTGTGTGCTCTCAAAGGTGGCACTACATACCATGGATTACATCTCCAGCCAACATCACTAGATACTAAATTCTCCTTGAGGGTGTATTGTGATAGTGATTGGGGCAGCGATATTGATGACAGAAGGTCAACTTCAGGTATGTGTGTCTTCCTAGGGCCTAACCTCATATCATGGAGTGCTAAGAAGCAAACATTAGTGGCTCGTTCAAGCGCAGAAGCAGAGTATAGAGGCATGGCACACGCTACAACAGAGTTACTATGGATACAATCATTACTTACAAAACTCAGAGTCGCTTTTCAACAGCCAACTCTACTGTGTGATAATTTATCAGCAATACTACTAGCTCACAATCCAATTTTGCATTCCAGGACAAAACACATTGAGCTAGATCTTCATTTTGTTCGTGAAAAAGTGGCAGCAAAGTCTCTGGTCATAAAACATGTGCCTGCATCTATGAGAATAGCAGATATCCTTACAAAACCGCTTGGAACTTCAGCATTTCAGCAACTTAGACTTAAGCTCAGAGTGAAAAATCTACCTGAGCTTAAAGGGGGAGTAATAGGGAACTCTACTAGAGCTAGTCAAAGCAAAGAAAGTCAACCAAGTCAGCACAACAAAATAGATGAAACACAGCGAAGCACTTCCCTTCTTGCAGTCAAGTGCATCGAGCCTTCTGAAGCTCAAGTTAGTTAGGGTTCTGTTAAACTTCACAACTGTAATTTGTTAGAGAAGTTTTGATTTAGTTATACTTGGTTGATTGTATAAATACTCAATTGTAATTCTGAGCTCATTAGTGAATTGAATGATGAATCACAAAGTGATTCAGTTACACACTTCTCTCTAGATTAGTTTCCTTTAAACCTAAACCTAATCATGATCTCCTCCTTTATATTGATGTCTTTACATGCCGTTGTTTTATCTATATTCTTTTTTTGCTATATAAGATGATTTACTTCTGATAGGTAACAACTAACAACAATGTCTTTCTGAAGGCTTTTGTGTCATCAACTTTTTCTACTCTCGAAAAAGGGTGAGCCACACTAATTTCCTGGTATTGTACTCATACCAAACAGTTCATGTATGTTCCTATCACAACACAATTACATTCTGAGGTTCTAGCAAAATTTGTTATCGACTATGAAGCACAGATTCAGACCCGATACGACACAGACATTTGGACACCGCTAATGTGCAAAATATAGGACACCGAGACACTGCATGTAGATAAGTAATTACGAAGCTAACTAAATCAATAAACACAACATATATGGTCAAGATGACAAAAATCTAAATTGAGAATTAGGATTTAACTATTCACACTTTAAAAACAAAATTGATTAGCTCTACAAGATTTGTTTTGAAGATAAAGTGTTTTATATCATAACAATATGTGTAATAAGCGTGTCCAAAAGGTGTCTAAACGGTGTCTAGGAAGTGTCCAACTAAGAAAATATCTATTTAAGAGCGACGCCATAAAACCGCATGTCGTGTCGGTGTCCGACACAGACACAGACATAGGACACGACATTCGGAAGAGCTATAGGTGTCTGTGCTTCATAGGTTATGGAGACACCCTTCAACAATATGATGACACAACCTCCACAAATGCCACCACTTATATACCACAGATCGAAGGGGCATTCTAATATTCACTAGCGAGGCCAGACTTGTTCTTTCGTATCAATAAAATTTCTCAGTTTATGCATAAACCTACGACTCAGACTCTTCACATGCAGCATGTAAAAAGATTGCTTTGCTACCTAAAGTAAACAATCAACTTCATGACTATGATTCAAAAACTTCTACCTTATCATTAGTCACTTCTACTGATCATTGGATCGGGGAGGTAACTCAGATTATAGTTCTAAACGCAGAGCACTTTGGAAAAGATCATTTCAACTGTGTAACTGATTTCTGAATAATGAAATTGTTGATTTAATCATGTTACAATCAAGGCTATATACTTGTACACTATCAGCTAAACTAACTTGCTAAAGTAGCAAGCTTCTAAATGAGTTTGTTACAACTTAAGCACCTAACGTTGAGGCACACGGTACACTGAATTAAGGAAAATATTAGTGACTCGACATACAAGGGTTTGCTTTTGGAGCTCCAAGAAACCAAATCAAGGCCAAATAGCAAGCAAGAACCTGAAGTGGACCGTCGATCGTTGAGGTCACTAGCACAATCATAATGATAATAAACTGAGAGAGAAAGGTGTATCAACATCTGCTGGTTGTAGGATATACGTCCACAATTCATGGTGCCACGAAGATATCGCATTATTCGCTTCAATGCTCGTCAGTGTGTATCAAGAGGCTGACAAAGGATTTGACATACTTTATTGACACTATAAGCTTGTTCAGGACATGTCAATGTGATGTAATCGAGAGCCCCAATGGTGGAACAATATTATGTGGGATATGGTAGAGCGTCCATACCGTGGCGACTTAATTTGCAATTAGTGATCATGGGTGATGGGAGCCTACATACATGGCTAACCTACTCATTGAGAGCTTGGATGGAGGTCACAAGGAATAAAGCTTAAAGACCAAAAAGAGATTAAGATCAAATTAAGAGAATATACTTTAGTGTGCTCACTTTGATAATTGACAAGGACACACTAAAGGTGACCAAAAACACTTTAGGGAATTTCTAGAACACTCAAAATCTAGTGTTCCCTATTTCTTTGTATTTGCGTTTCAATAAATTAAGGATTTCTTTTATAAAATCTAGTGTTCCCTATTTCTTGGAGCCTTGTTCGGGCCTTGTTTTCCTTTTCTTTAGTGGAATGCATGTTGGGCTTATGATTCATTGGACCCAACATATAAATAATATTTCACTCCTTGTAATTTCTTAGAATTTTGATGATGAATGAAATCACTTTTCACATTTGAGAAATTTTTGAGAGAGAGCCGTGAGACCGACCTAAGAGAGATGTGAGAGGCTAGACTCCATTGCTAGTGTGGTGAGGTTCATCATAGATTCTCCAAGGTTTCTTGAGATAAGAATCTGGAGCACACAACCTTGAGGCTAGGAGAGCTCAAGGATAATGTTGTCCTTTTCATCTTCCTAAGGAAGAAGTGGTGAACTTCCTTCTCCATTTCCATTCCTATATCTCCTCCAGATTTGGTAGTTCTTCTCTTTCATGTAAGTGTTGTGTCTTTTCCTTTTGTGTTGTTGTATTTTGTTCATGAGTTTGTTGTGAGAAATTGTTGATTTATCAATTTTCTAAATCCTAAACTTCTAGATCTACTTTAGATCTCATCAATGGGTGTAGCAATGGGAACTGAAGGTATCCGTAGTAGATCTTGGATATATTTGGCTTGAGTTAGCACTAGGGATCCATTGTTGAGATATTTGACTTCTAAGGCTCAGTTTGGCGCGTCCCATCCGCTAGCAGATAGCGGAAGAAACTAGCGGGTGAAGAGTACACATGTTTGGTTAGTGTTTAGCGTTTTTCGGGTAGCGTTTAACATTTTTCAAACGCTACTTCAAGTAGCGTTTCAAAAAATACTAGCGGATAGTGTCTCACTTTTTTTGGCATTTTTACCTTTGTTATTTTTCTTAAATTTCTTCTCTACCCTTATTAAATAAATGTAATCATCAATTAAATAAATATATCTTTTTAAGTCATTTTACATTTATCAGCTAGTTCAACAACTAGTTTTACCAAACACATCAATTGCTATCAGCTAGCTCTTCCGCTATCCGCTATCCGCTCATCTGCTAGCTTATCCGCTATCCCCCACTTTGTACCAAATAGAGCCTAAGTCCAGAAAACAATCTGATTTATTCCGGTGTTTGAAAGAAAACTTTGTGTGTAACTTGGTGATGAGATCATGAATTAGGGTTGGGGATGAGTCCGTGATCAAGATATCGTCCACATAAACCAAGGAAAATAGTTTAACTCCTTTAGAGTTGAATACAAACAATGGGTGATCACACTTGCTATGTTAAAATAAGGAATGCTGTAGCTTTTCATGCCAGGCTCTTGGAGCCTATTTTAACCCATATAGAAATTGATTCAACTTACAAACAAGGTCTTATTAGAGGCAATGAAATCTAGAGATTGACTCATATGGATCTTCTCTTGTAAGGTCCATTAATAAGTGCCTTGTTTATTTCTATTTGTTGTAGGTCCCAGTGGTAGGTTAAGGCCAGAGTAAGAATGATTCTGATAGTGGAGGGTTTTATAACTGATGAGAGGTTTCTCCATATTCTTGACCAGGGAGTTGGTTGTAGCCCTTGGCTACAAGTCTATTTATTTATAGATCTATCAGGATTTTCCTTGCTAAACACCCACTTACATCCAATAGGTTTTCTATGTGGTGGAGGTGTACTGAGAGTCCAAGTGCTTTTCTTCATTAGTGCCTCATACTCCACTTTCATAGCTTCAAGCCAATCGGGTTGAGCGATTGCTTGTTTGACATTAGCAAGTTCAACATTGGCCACAAAGACTCTAGTTTTGAGGTTACCTGTTTTGAATCTAGACTCTGTTTGGCAAAAAGAGCGGATAGCTGATAAGCTAGCTTATAGCGAATAGCGGATAAGTTAGCGGATTGAATATAAAGCGTTTGGTAAAATTAGCGGTTGAACTAGCTTATAAATATAAAATGACTTAAATGGACATTTGTAATTAATGCTAAAAGATGAGAGAGAATACATACTTAATGTAGGATAAATGATAGATTTAATTAAAATAGTGACGGTAAAAGTGGATGGAAAAAATGAAACGCTATAAGCTAATGACAAAACGCTATAAGCTAATGACAAAACGCTATAAGCTAGTGATACCAAACACTTAGGCTCTGTTTGGCAAAGCCAATCCGCTAGCTTATAGCGAATAGCTTATAGCGGATCCGCTAGTTGTAGGTGTTTGGCAATACGAGCTTTTAGCGTTTTTCCAGTAGCTTATAGTGTTTTTTGAAACGCTACTTGAATTAGTGTTTGAGCTTATAGCGTTTCATTTTTTTTCTCAATTTTACCCTTACTACTTTAATTAAATTACTCATTTATCCACCATTAAATGAATTTCTCTCTCCTTTTAAAGCATTCATTACCTATGTCTATTTAAGTAATTTTATACTTATAAGCTACTTCAACCGCTAGTTTTACCAAACACTTTTAATTCAATCCGCTACTTCATCCGCTATCAGCTACCTCATCCGCAATAAGCTAGCTTATCCGCTATCTGCTACTTTTTGCCAAACAGAGCCCTAGTGACCATGTGATTGGTGTTTTGATTTGGATTAGGAGGAGGTGGCCCCAAGCTCCAAATAGGAGTAGTGTTTTTTTTTTGCATGTAAATTGGTCAAGATTTTCCATACACAAACAAGAAGAGGCATAAGAAATAACAGTCAAATATAACCAAATCATATGTAGGAGTTTAGAGGAAGAAAAAAATGTTAACATGCAATTAAACATGAAATACTTTGAACAATTACAAACAGGGAACTAAGACATAAATTGACCTCACAATACAATTAACAAGAAAAATTTGCCTATACACTAGTACAAAATTTGCTTTAAGAAGCACTATTAGGAGTCGGTTGTTTAGATAACCGATTCCAAATGCACGAGCGGTGGCAATTTTGCAATTAAACGGAAGTTTTAGATATATTTGATACATATGGAATCAGTTGTTTAAGCAACCGATTGCTAATGTAGGTGTATATAGACATTTGGAATCGGTTTTTTATTTATAACTGATTCATAAAGTCATTTTATCAATTAAACGGAAGTTTTAGATATATTTGATACATATGGAATCGGTTGTTTAAGCAACCGATTGCTAATGTAGGTGTATATAGACATTTGGAATCGGTTTTTTATTTATAACTGATTCATAAAGTCATTTTATCAAAAAAAAGCTAAAATTTTCACGCTCCCTTTTCTCGCGCTCATTACCATTTTCACGAGCTCTTTCATTCAGTTCACTCTCACGCTCGCTTCCCTTCTCCCTCGTTTCTTTCTCTCTTTCTTTCTCTCGTTTCCCTTCTCCCTCTAACCCACCACCGCCGAAAACGTCAACATCGTCCCTCCACCACTGTGTCGCTCTCGCTTCCCTTCTCCCTCTACCATCGCCTCAAACCCCCATATCCCTCCTTCTCTCAGCAAAGAAAACCAACCTTCTTCTCTGCCATTCTTCTTCTCTCAACACCTCTCCTCTATTCCTCTTCTAAAGGTAAGTTGTTTTCTTCTATTTTACTTCTATTTGATAGAACTCCCAATTTTTGGTTGAATCAGAAACCCTAGGTTTATATTGCTTCTTACCCTTTGAGTTTTTCATTTTTCTTTTTAGTGTCACAGTTTTTGCCTCATCTGGATTTTGATTTAGGGTTTCTGTCTCTCTTGTCGGTTCAGAAAAACAAGTGTGAAACGTGTTGCTTCTTGAGGTAGATGCTTTGTCTCTTTGGATATAATGGATAATGGATAATTTGTGTATTATGATGATTTGTTGTTTATTATGAATTTGTGTATTGTGATGATTTGTTGTTTATTATGAATTTGTGTATTGTCATGATTTGTTGTTTATTATGATGGAGTAGTGTTTGTGTTACCTGCTATGTTTCATTGTATTGTTTTTAAGGAAGAGTTGGGTTGGAGATGCATTGTTTCACCATTTGTTATACTTGTATCTTGCAAAATTTTAATTTCTTAACCTCCTTCCTACATTACATTTAAATTTAAGTTTTTTCAACATTGGCCATTAACAAGTGTGCATATTATTGCTCAGAATGCATCATCATGTATTTTAGAGGATCTCACTTTGGCATTTTCGAGCACTGATGCAACCAATCGACAAGCTCCCCTATCTCTTCTGTTTTGCTTCTTAAGACAGAATGCTAAACTAAACCATAAAGTATCCGAACTATTGATTTCTTAATATATGGTTTTCGGCTTCATTTTTGATTTTATAGAGCAAATTGTTCTAGGGTTTTCTTTAGTATGTATTGGGTTTTGATTTTGTGATTCTTTTTGATCTCATTGTAGACATCTCTGATTCGTCCATATGTATTAAGAGGTTTAACTTTTGATAAAGCAAGATACAATGACTTTATTGAGGTAAGTAGTGCTAGTAAGTAATATGAAGCTAATTCTATATTTTGGAAAATTAGGTAAAAGAAATATAACAGTGAGAAGACAAAGCAAGAAGCTAAACAAAGAGTAGACTAGAGAAAATAAAATACTTTTTATTGATTTTTGGTGCCTTAAATTGTCTCCATGTGACTACATATATAATAACTGATAATAGATAAAGGATTAACTTTATCTAAATATTAGATAGATAGATTCATGAGTTTGAGCAGATATATAAATATAAACTATAGTTTGAGCACTGTTAGTAGTAAACAAGCTGCTAAATTGAGAGGTAAAACTAGTTTGATCCCTTTGATTTTTGAGCTAGCATCTCATTGTATTCCTCTCTCAGAGTGTTATATTTCTTGCACAAGGTATTGAAACTTCCCATTTGCTCATGATCAGTGATCTCCTTTGTTTTACTTTCCAAGCGATTCTTTGTCATTTGAATTTGTCTCTTCAGCTCTTGGATTTTGAATTTCTTCTCTTCATGCTCTCTCTGTAACGCTGCCAACTCCGACGACGGCTTTGGGTTGCCTTCTTCCATGACTTCTCCTGCTAGCTCCACCTTTTCTCAATTTGGTCTTCAAGCACTATCTGTTTCTCAATTCAATAGTGTATTGTTGGGTATCTGCTCTCATCTGATTTGTTTACTTGGATTTTCTAGATCCTTCTTGATCATTTAGAATGGTCTAACATATACATTTACCACGGTTATAATTACTCACAAGGCAAACATGGGTAGTTGTATAAATAGCTGAGTAGCCAGCAGATTTTGTATCCTAGATTCATTTTCTGCAAGATCAAGATCAAACCAAAATAGCCTTGTGAATTTGAATGATGTAATATATGTGCCCTTTTTTCTTCTTATTTGGTTTTTGAGAACTTACATAAATTCTTAGAACATAAAATATCCCCTTGCTCTGAGCTGAACTTTGCTTATATTTTTGGGTTCTACCATTACTCAATTTCATTTTCATTAGCTAATGTTTGTGTTATAGTTGTATAAATAACATGCTCGATTCCACTGACTTAGTCTATTATTTTGGAGCATAGCCATGGATCGTAGTTGGATGCAAAGTGATCGTATGAGTGATGAGTATGCGAAAGGAGTTGAAGAGTTTCTAAATTTTGCTAAATCAAAGCTTCCCAATGTTGTGAATCATTCTTGTCCTTGTGTTATGTGTGTGAATCTTACACCACAACCACTTAGCGTAATAAAGGACCATCTCATTGTTCACGGTATCTGCATGAGTTATACCAGATGGATATGGCATGGTGAATCAGGAGACACCCCAAGTGTGTCTAGAAGAGAGAAAGTCGATGAGGATATGGTGATCGAATGGAGGATATGATTCGTGACATCGGTCCCGAGTCTTTCAAGCTGGCGCATATGTATGATACTCTATGCAAAGACAACAAAGAGCCTCAGTATTTGGGATGCAATAAATTCACACTTTGTCGTGACGATAAGATTGATCAATCGAAGGCAATAAATGGGTGGACTGATAAAGGCTTCACCGAATTACTTGAGTTGTTGAAAGACATGCTTTCCGAAGGTAACACATTGCCGAATCGAACGTATGATGCGAAGAAGATATTGTGCCCGATGGGTGTGGGGTATAAGAAAATACATGCATGCCCCAATGACTGCATATTGTATCGAAATGATTTCGAGAACTTGCACAAGTGTCCCACGTGCAATCTTTCGCGATACAAAGTAAAGACTGGTGAATCTAATAGTGATGATGATGATGTCACAAAAGGTTCTCCCGCAAAGGTTTTATGGTATCTTCCAATAATACCCAGATTTAAGCGCTTATTTGCTAATGCAAAAGACGCAAAGAACATGAGATGGCATGTAGATGAGAGGAAATGCGACGGACTGCTTCGCCATCCGGCCGATTCTCTGTAGTGGAAGAACGTTGATCGTTTATATCCTGATTTTGGTTCAGAGCCAAGAAATCTTAGGCTCGCGCTTGCTTCGGATGGGATGAATCCATTTGGTAACTTAAGTACAAATCATAGTTCGTGGCCCGTTCTCCTTATAATTTACAACCTTTCTCCTTGGTTGTGCATGAAACGCAAGTATGTCATGTTATCCATGATGATTTCTGGCCCAAGACAACCAGGTAATGACATAGATGTTTATCACTACGCCAGAATTGTAAAAAGAGATCGCCACCTTTAGTAGCGTTTATAAAAAAACGCTAGCCATTTTAATAACACGCTACACCATTAGTAGCGTTTTAAAGTAAAACGCTACCAATTAGGTAACACGCTAGACAGATCCCTAGCGCTTTTATTCAAAACGCTAGCCAATTAGAAAACACGCTAGATAGATCCCTAGCGTTTTTAGAAAGCGCTAGCTATTTAGAAAACACGCTAGACGGATCCTAGCGCTTTTATTCAAAACGCTAGCCAATTAGAAAACACGCTAGATAGATCCCTAGCGTTTTTATAAAACGCTAGGTATTTAGTAAACACTCTAGACATATCCCCAGCGCTTTTACTCAAAACGCTAGGTATTTAGAAAACACGCTAGATAGATCCTAGCGTTTTTAGAAAACGCTAGGTATGGTTAAATAATTTTTTTGTTTCCCATTGAGCTACTTCCCTCTTTCACCTAACACTCTACTTTAAACGCAAAATCACTCACCCGTAAACGCAAAAACCCTAACACCCTAACTCAAATTAACATCATCTCTCTCAACGAAAATCATCTCTCTCGGTGAACATCATCTCTCTCACTCAGACAACATTGGTGAGTTTTCTCATTTCCTTTCTCTGTTTCTTGTTAGATATTAATTGTGGGTTCTAGCTAGTTTAGAAATATATTAGTTTTGTCACTTGTGCACACTAGACTCTTCTTATTTTTTTCACCACTAGCCTCTTCTTGTTACACATAAATTAATTATTTGGAAGACTAGATTATATGGTTCCTTTGTTTTTTTATATGAATTGATTCTTCATTATATTCGAATTGCTTGATGGGTCATATGTTAAAGTTCTCTTCTCGAGGATTTTATTATAAATATTTGGCAATTATGGATAGAAATTGGATGTCCGCCAATAAATCTATCCAAGGAGTATATGCATTTGGAGTGGATTATTTTGTGATTTGTCTTTGTTGAACGTTTAGGGACTTCTAGTGGTATGAAATGTCCTTGTTTAAGGTGTTGTTATGTAAAATCGATTCATCGCAGAGGAGTTGGTACGACATTTAAAGGCGAATGGAATTGATCAAAGTTACACTTGTTGGATAATGCACGGTGAGAAAAAGGTGAATCTTCAAATATGAATGATATTAGTAAGAGATATGCGCCACGGTTGACACCGGAACACATTCATTTGATGCGAACGAATTTGAAGAGATGGCAAAGGTGGTTGAAGAGGATCTTAATGATTGTCTGAAATGTTTGAGAAGTTGATAAGCGATGCAGAGACACCATTGTATGCGGGTTGTAATGAATTCACAAAATTATTGGTCGTGATCAAGTTGTATAACTTGAAAACTCGCCACGGATGGACGGATAAGAGCTTTACTGATTTACTCTCACTTTAAAGAAATGTTGCCGAATGATAATGTGCTTCCTTCTCGGACGTATGATGCAAAGCAAATGTTGGGGTCTATTGGCTTGAACTATGAGAAGATACACGCTTGTATGCGAATGATTGCATTTTATTTGGAATGAACATGCGTTGTTAAAGTCGTGTCCTAAATGTAATGCATCGCGTGATATAAGAAGAAAGAGTCCGCTCCACAAAAGGTGTTGTGGTATTTTCCTATAATTCCTCGATTTAGGCGCATGTATATCGTAGTTCGGAAGATGCAAAACACTTGACATGGCATGAGGATGAAAGGATTAAAGATGGTATGCTACGACACGGCAGATTCTCCGCAATGGAAAAAAATCAATATTGAGTATCCTAATTTCGGGGATGACCCGAGAAACCTACGCCTTGCATTGTCTCTGGTGATGGATTTAACCCGCACGGTATCGAGTAGCTCCCACAAGACATGGCCCGTGATTTTGGCGATTTATAACTTATCGCCGTGGCTTTGCATGAAACGCAAATATATGATGTTGTCTTTGTTAATTTCTCAGGCCCAAACAACCGAGAAATGATATTGATGTATACTTGGCTCCTTTAATTGAAGACTTGAAGCAAATGTGGGAGAGGCGGGGTAGAGGTGTATGATGGGTTCGAGAGAAGAAAGTTTCACCACGAGGGCTATGATCTTTGGCACAATTAACGACTTTCCTGCATACGGCAATCTATGGGGTACGAGTAACAAAGGCGGTGTGCATGCCCTATATGTGAAGATAACACAGATTGGATGTGGTTGGAACATGGTAAGAAGAATATCTATCTTGGTCATCGTAGATTTTTGCCATCAACTCATCACTATCGATTGTGGAGAAAGGCATTTGATGGGAATACTGAAACACGTAGAGCTCCCCGCCTTTGACTGGCGAGCAGTATTTGAAAAGGTGGAAGATTTGAACATTAAATTTGGGAAGCCTTTTGCGGGAGAGATTGCCAAACGTGGGTGGAAGAAAAAGTCGATTTTCTTTGAGTTGCCATCTTTGGAAGTCATTATATGTAAGGCATTTCATTGATGTGATGCATGTTGAAAAGAATGTCTTGAAAGTGTCATTGGTACCTTACTCAATATCTTGGGTAAGACTAAAGATACCATCAACTCAAGGTTGGATTTGGTTAGTATGGGTTTGAGACCTGAATTGGGTCCGGTAAAAGAAGGGTACACGTACATATCTACCTCCAAGCAGACTCATACTCTATCTAGAAAGGAGAAGACTGTCTTTTGTGAGTTTCTTCATGGAGTTAAAGTTCGAGAGGATACTCTTCAAATGTGGCGACTCTTGTATCGATTAAAGACCTCAAGTTAAAGTCTCTAAAGTCCCACGATTGTCATGTTCTCATGGAGAATTTGCTACCCATTGGTATACGATCCATTTTGCCTAAGAAAGTGCGTCGGACCTTAACCAAACTTTGTTTATTCTTTAAGGCGATTTGTAGTAGAGTGATTGACCACGGAAAGTTGCCAACATTGCAAAGAGAAATTACTCGTCACTTTGTGTGAGCTTGAGATGTATTTCCCACCTTCCTTTTTCGACATAATGATTCATCTAATAGTTCATCCGGTTAGAGAGACACAATTGCGTGGCCCATGTTACATGAGATGGATGTATCCGTTTGAGCGTTACATGAAGATATTAAAAGGATATGTGAAAAATCGATCACGACTGAGGGTTGTATTGTTGAGCGCTACATAGTTGAAGAGGCTATTGAGTTTTTTGCGGGCTATCTATCTAGTCTTGAATATTACGTGGGACCGCCAAGGTCTCGTCATGCGGGAAGGATTAGTAAAGGGATGACAGGAAATAAATTAGTGATGGTATCAAGGAAAGAACTAGAGCAAGCACACTTGTACGTTCTTCACAATGATAGTGAGGTTGATTCATATGTTGCCAAGCACAAGGAGATTCTTAAGAGTCAATTCAGGGAAAGAAGCAAGTTTGGTTAGCAAAAGAACACAATAGGAGTTTCATAGTGTGGCTAAAACATCACATTGATGGTGAGTGTGTTTGAATCCTACTTCGATTTCAAAAAGATTGAGATGGTTAGCAAAAGGTCCAAATATACATGTCTTCTCTTACAATGACTATCTAATGAGCGAGTGCACTTTCTATACAAAAGAACAAGATGATCGAGTAAAATGCAAAATAGTGGGGTGACTCTTGTAGCTCATTCTATGCATGCATCCGATTACAAAGATAGAAATCCCATATATGCGAATATGTCTTACTTTGGCTTCATTGAACACATATGGGAGTTGGATTACAATATGTTTGAGAGCACGTGTTCAAATGTGAATGGGTTGACAATATCTTGGTTTCTGATTGATGAATTAGGGTTCATGCGGGTGAATTTCAACAAGTTAGGATATAAAGATGAACCTTTTATTTTAGCATCGCAAGCTCAACAAGTGTTTTATGTCACCGATCCAGTTAATATCAATTGGTCTATTGTTCTATTGGTGACAAAAAAATTTGTGTATAACAACGATGATGATGAAGCACCCGATGATGTTGGTGTTGAGGGCGACCCGTTCTTGAACATCGAGAACCAATAATAGGGAAAATACTTCTATAGAGGATGTTGTATATTTTAGAAAAGATCATAATGATGAAATTTTTATTAAATCGGAAAAAAAAATACCAAGACGCGAATTGCAAACAAAATTTTATCTAGGAAAAGGAAAAGGTAATATAGACTTAATGATTTCTCGTTATTTTTATTAATAGATAATTATTATATTGTTTTTGTAAATTTAACAATAACATGGATTATGTTATATTGCAGTCGGATGGCATCACTTAGTGATCATGAGATCTAGTGGTCAAGGCAGTAGTCATTTATGTTATATATGGTATAGCTTTAATTTGTAGCTACTTTTGAGTTTCATAATGTATGTTACTTATGATGTTGTATGATTTGTAAACAAAAATATCTATTAATAGGTTGAATTTTGTGTGTATCTATATATTGGATTGTAATGATATTGGCTGAATTTTGTTGGAATGATATTTGATGAATTTTCTTTGGAAGGGAATGAATTAATAGGTTGTAATTAAAAAGGAGAATAAACAAAAAAAAAAAAATAATTAAAAAAATCGAGTCAATAGGTAGCGTTTTAGAGTGAAAACGCTAGAAATGAAGTTAAAAATTCATTCAATACCTAGCGTTTTAAAGTTAAAACGCTAGGAATTGTAAAGAGGAGCTAGAGGATCCCTAGCGTTTCTAAAACGCTAGGAATGCTAATAAAAGGTGCTATAGCATCCTGGCGTTTTACATAAAGCGCTAGGAATGCTAGTAAAAGGTGCTATAGCATCCCTAGCGTTTTTCTGAAAACGCTAGGAATGCTATAGCACCTTTACTAGCATTCCTAGCGTTTTTTACGTAAAAACGCTAGGAATGGTAAACACGCGCTAGTTGATCCCTAGCGTTTTACATAAAACGCTAGGAATGCTAGTAAAAGGTGCTATAGCATCCCTAGCGTTTTACATAAAGCGCTAGGAATGCTAGTAAAGGTGCTATAGCATCCCCAGCGTTTTTCTGAAAACGCTAGGAATGCTATAGCACTTTTACTAGCATTCCTAGCGTTTTCTAAAACGCTAGGAATGGTAAACACGCGCTAGTTGATCCCAGCGTTTTATGTAAAAACGCTAGGAATGCTATTAAAATTTTTACAAGCGCGCCTCTCATCTCCTCACACTCTCACGTACAACCCGAACTCATCTACCTAACTTTTCTCCACGAACAACCCGAACTCATCTTCGTTCATCTTCGTTCATCGTACCTTTGCGAACCTCCACGACACAGAAACCCTCTTCGTTCATCTTCGTTCATCTCCTTGGTGCTACGACCGAGAAACCCATAAACGCGACCCAGAAAGCGTAAAGCGCAGAAACCTATCCTCTTCGTTCATCTCTCTCTCGTTGGTGCTATCTTACCACGCAGCTCACTCCCATTTGTTTCCTTTTTCTCGCACTCTCTCCCTTTCAAAAGGTATTTTCGCACTCACGTACTCTCCACCTCTCTCACCGCAATGACTATTTGTTATGGTTTTTTTATGATTTGTTATGTATCTTTTGTATGGCTTTCTCTGTTACTTAGCTCAATGTTGTATCTAATTAGTTGTTAGATTAGTCTAGCTTAGATAGCATTATTAACTTGACTAGTGCATGGCTTTCCTAGTGTATGGCTTTCTCTGTTTACTCTAGGTTACTTAGTGCATGGCTTTCTCTGTTTAGTGCATGGCTTTCCTATATATGTTTAGTACTCTAGGTTATATACTTAGTGCATGGCTTTCTCTCTGTATGTTTACTCTAGGTTACTTAGTGCATGGCTTTCATTTGTTACTTAGTGCATGGCTTCTTCTATATTTTGTTAAGTGTTTGTTGGTTCTAAACAATTTTAAAGCTAAAACTCACTTTGAGTCTATTTCATTTGGGTCATTGCAAGTCAGATGGCATCACATAGTGATCACGAGAGTAGTCAGGGTGGTGATGGGGGTGATAGAAACACAAAGAAGTTCACTCCCCGAGGAATTACATCGAAAAAGAATATCGTCAATCGGATAAGTAAAGGACACGAGAAATATAAGGTAAGTTAATTACTAATTATTAATGTTGTTCTCTACCTTTCCAAGTTATCTAATTATTTAATGATTTAATTATTTAAGGTCCGATGGAGTGTTAAAGGTTTGCCAATTGGAGACAACGGCACAAATTTAATTAGCTTTATTGGTACTAAGGTGAAGCAAATCTTTCCAATTTCAATTAAAAGTTGGAATGAGAAAGATAATCGAGTTTTGCCTAAAGCTGAAAGATGATTTTTGGGACTTAATACGGGTATATAATTTTAGACCTCTTTAATAATCTTATTTAGTGATTTTTAGTTATATTTATTTAATCCATTTTTATGTATAACTAGAAACACTTTGATGTCGATGAGTCAGAAGAGATTGAATCTTGAAGGAAGCGGGAAGGTTGCATAGGGCTTACAGGCGATGTGGGAAAAAGTATATCAAACGTCTGATGGGACCATCGACAGAGAGCCTCAAAGATGTGTATGCGGAATTATAACTAAGGAGGATTGGACCAAATTTGTAGATATACTTTTCTCTGATCCGGATTTCTGGTTAGTATATTAATTATTTAAGTTATATATATATTTCACAAGTAGATATCATTCATTAATGTATACTTATCTTTTAAATAGAAAAGAGCAAAGCGAATAAAGAAAGAGCTTCTAATCCCGAGTACCCTTATAGAGGAGGTTCTAGTGGATATCAAATTCTCGAAGAAAGATTGGTAAGACACAATTAGTTTAATTTATTATGATTTAATGAATCTTTTAATTTCTGATTGATTAACAATTATTAAACTTAAATAGTTCTTGGAAGAGGGGAAAGATCCAACTCAAGAATCCCTTGATAAATGCGATTGTGCGGTTAGAGGCCCGACAAAACAAGGATGGGGAGATTGTGGATCCGAAAACTAAGGAGGTCAAGGACAAAATTGTAAGTATTCCAAAATTCATGAAAAAATTGCAAGTTGGAATTTGTGTCGACTATATTTTTTAATCCGTTACTCTTTTTGACACGTGAACATATTTTTATTGTCGATTAAATTTCGTTGACACTTGTTTATTATTTCTATCCGTTACTCGATTTTTTTGACACGTGGACATATTTTTTTATTGTCGATTAAATTTCTTTGACACTTGTTTATTATTTTTATCCGTTACTCGATTTTTTTGACACGTGGACATATTTTTTATTCTCGATTAAATTTCTTTGACACTTGTTTATTATTTTTATCCGTTACTCGATTTTTTTGACACGTGGACATATTTTTATTGTCGATTAAATTTCACTTGACACTTGTTTATTAATTTTATCCGTTATTTATGTTTGTGCATCAATAAAGCATATCACAATCAGTATCACAAGGAGATTTAACAGATTGTGATGGTCACCAAGATGTCCTTGCTCGTGCCTTGGGAAGGGAAGAGAGGCAGGTCGGATTAGAGGTTATGGATATGGGATTCCTCCGACAAGCGTGTTTGGGCCAAAGAAGAGCCAAAGCAAGGGTGCGGGGATTGTAAAGTCATGGCGGAAAAGTATGACGAGCTATCCAAGAATGTTCTTTGTGCTAATGGAAGAGAGCAGATGTTTAAGCGACTCTTGGCACAAAGGATTGGTGCACCATCCCTGCTTGCACCACCCCTGCTTTGAACCTATTGAGCCCTCTTTGCACCCCATAGCGCGCCGAGATAGTTTGCACGCATCCATCCTTCAACAATGTATTTAACAAAACTCGACTGCTTTTTTTGTACATATGTATTTGATAAAATTATCATGTATATTTATTTTTCTTTATAATTGATTTAGGATAAGCGTGAATGTGAGCTATATATTGCAAACCCACATCGAAAGGTTGCAAAGTGGGTTTGATATGTAACCAATTGAGTGCCACATCGCACAATCGTGCCATGCACGAAAACCATTTGAGAGTTAGGGTAGACTATTCAATAGAGGGTGCGCACCATTGCTCATTCCAATTGCTAATGCGGATATATTTCTTGTGGATCAAGCACTTAGTACTTTTGTGGCATGGCACGAACAACTTGTCGTTGTAAGTGACAATATTTTTGTTAATAATTAAATGACTATAATGTGTGTTAACTAACTAGCTAATTAATCATTTTTTTAATATATACTAGGTACCCCATGTGTCCCGACCTTCCCCTTCCATGAAAGTGTCCCAACCTTCCCTTCCACTACCAAACTCTCCCGACCATCTTCTATACTGGCCAGTCCAACATGTTGGTCAATTTCCCAATGATGAATTCCAGAACTACATCGATTCTCTAAAGGTCCACATTCAAAAAATGAACCAGACGACCAAATTTTTTTACCGCCCGATAACATTGTGGGCTGGAGCAGATTGGTAATGATCAACATCGAGGATATGAAATCTATAGTTGAGATGGATTGGGCCATCGCCACTCGATATTAGAGTATACCAGTAGGTATGTATTAAATTATTTGTACACAATAGTTGTTTATATTAGAGTATATATATGAGGATCCGAAAGTTGTATATATATTATTTATAGGTTTTTGTACAATCGTCTTACGGTCCTTCTCAACGGACACGTAGTATTTCTTCTTGTGTCCGGCGTGTATCGTTGTGTTTAAGCAAGGTAATACAGAGGAACGTATTCTTGTGATTAAGAGTGAAGTACAAAGTTATATCCATTCACGCTTCATGGAAGCCAAGCATTTGAAAGGCGACTCTTTATTTTTGGCACCACTCAATAATGGGTGAGAAATTTAGTCTTCAATCACTTGTTTAATTATTTTGAGGATTGTATTATAGTGTAAATTAATGTGTACTCATTCGTTTCTTCATTTACTTGCAGGCAACATTGGGTACTCTTTGCAATAAACCCTAAGCAAAATGTTGTCTATTATCCGGATTCACTTCAAGGCCATTACAACGCGTCTACGAAGACTTCAGATGCAGATGGTTGAGAGGTGTGTATGTGTAACCCTCTCATTTTAATTTGTATAATTTAATATATGTATTTTGTTCAACTTAACGTTATATATATATATATATATATATATATGTATGACGTTCTGATTGCTTTGAAAGAATACTTGGGATTATCTACGACTAAAACAAGATGGCTACCCATAAGCTGTAAGCTTTTTAAGAATCATTCTTATAATTTTAATTGATTTTTGGTCATAAAAATGTGACAATTAAGTTATAATCTTTTGCTTTGTAGTGTCCTAAACAACCAAATAGCAATGATTGTGGGTACTATGTTATGAGGTATATGAAAGAGATTATCACTCATGACAAAGTAATAATCCCAACCAAGGTAACTACTTAGATTTATTTTTATATTGATATTATAATACTTACTCACATTTAATAAACATTTTAATTCTAATTTTATTTCATTTTTTTCAGATATTTTCCCGACTTCAAAAAATCCAGATTACTCTTTGAACAACTTACAATGATGGGGAGTGGTGCCATTTTGTTTCTAGCTTTTTGTAGCAAGTTTTGAGATTCATAATAGTTTAGTTATTATTTATGTTGTATATATTGGATTTATATTATGTTGTAAGTACTTCTTAGAATGATATATATTGGATTGGAAATATTATTTGATGAATTTTGTTGGTGAATTTTGTTTGAATGATATATTGGATTGGAATGTATTTTCTGAATTTGTTGAAAAGGGAATGAATTTATAGGTTGTAATTAAAATGGAGAACAAACCAAAATAAAAAAATATTTAAAAAAATTCAGTCAATAGGTAGCGTTTTAGAGTGAAAACGCTAGAAATGAAGTTAAAAATTCATTCAATACCTAGCGTTTTAAAGATAAAACGCTAGGAATTGTAAAGAGGAGCTAGAGGATCCCTAGCGTTTTTCTGTAAAACGCTAGGAATGCTAATAAAAGGTGCTATAGCATCCCTAGCGTTTTATATAAAGCGCTAGGAATGCTATAGCATCCCTAGCGTTTTATATAAAGCGCTAGGAATGCTAGTAAAAGGTGCTATAGCATCCCCAGCGTTTTTATAAAACGCTAGGTATGGTAGTAAAAAGGGCTATAGTATCCTAGCGTTTTAATTTAAAACGCTAGGAATGGTAGTAAAAAGGAGCTATGGGATCCCTAGCGTTTTTATTTAAAACGCTAGGAATGGTAGTAAAATGAGCTATGGGATCCCTAGCGTTTACTGTAAAACGGTAGGAATTGTAAAAAGCGCTGGGTCAATGGCTAGCGTTTTATATAAAACGCTACGTATGTCTAAAACACGCTGGGTAAATGGCTAGCGTTTCTTAAAACGCTACTAATGGGGTGTGCGCATTAGTAGCGCCCGACTTCTCTAGCGTTTTAAAACACTACCAATGCCCAAAAAAAACGCTGACAAACCTTGTACTCTGGCGTAGTGTATCTTAGCCTGTTGGTTGAAGACTTGAGGAAAATGTGGGATGAAGGCGTGGATGTGTTTGATGGGTATTCGGTGAAACCTTTAAGCTACTGAGCGATGCTTTTTGCACGATCAATGACTTTGAAAGATACGGAAACTTGTCCGGGTATAGTGTTAAGGGACATAAAGCTTGTCCTATTTGTGCGAGAAGGCACGTACCACCATCAACTAAAACATGGAAGGAAAAGCGTCTACCTTGGGCATCGTAAATTTCTCGGGCGTAATCACCCATATCGTAGGTTGAAAAAGCTTTTAATGGGTGCCGGGAAAATGGCATTGCTCCTAATGCCTTGGCCAGGGTGAAGAAGTCTATCAAGTGGTTAAGGACATTGATGTGACATTTGGCAAAAAGCGAAGCGATCAAATGAGAATAGCAATTGCAAGTGGAAGAAGAGGTCGGTATTCTTTGATCTTCCATATTGGTCTAGTCTTGATGTAAGACATTGTCTTGATGTCATGCACGTGGAGAAAAATGTGCGTGATAGTGTCATTGGGACGCTTCTTAACATTAAAGGCAAGACAAAGGATTGTATAAAATCTCGTTTGGATTTGCTTGATATGGGCATAAGAGAAACGATTACATCCAAAGTGGCAAGAGGTAAAGGTACATATTTGCCTCGGCATGTCATACCTTGTCAAAAAAGAGAAAATAAGCTTTTTGCGAGTGCCTAAGGGAATCAAAGTGCCACAAGGTTACTCTTCAAATGTAAAGAGTCTTGTGTCAATGAAAGATCTCAAATTAGTTGGCTTGAAGTCTCATGGCGCCATGTGTTGATGCAACAACTACTACCCGTGGCTATACACGTGGCATCTTGCCGAAAGATCTCCGACGATACCATAACTAGGTTGTGTTTATTCTTCAATACTATCTGTGGTAAAGTTATCGACCCTAAAAAATTGGACGAGTTGGAAGCCGAAGCTGCTATTATCTTGTGTCAGTTGGAGATGTTTTTTCCTCCCTCATTCTTTGATATCATGGTTCATCTAATTGTTCATCTAGTGAGGAGATTAGATTATGTGGTCCTGTTTACTTAAGGTGGATGTACCCGGTTGAAGCGATACATGAAGATCTTGAAAGGATATGTGAAGAATCAATATCGTCCCGAAGCATCCATTGTCGAAAGATACGTCATAGAAGAAGCCATTGAGTTTTGTTCAGACTACTTGTCAGAAGCAAAACCTGTAGGGCTACCAAAGTCTCGATATGCGTGGAGATGTCAGGGTAAGGGTAGAGGTATAAACATTAAGAGCATGGGTCGAGAGGAGGTGCTTCAAGCACATTTTTATATTTTGAATAACACAATTTGAAGTAGAACCTTACGTGACTTCTCATCAAAAGCTAGTAAAGGCAAAAATCCTAAGCGGGATGAATATTGGTTATTGAAGGAGCATAACAGGACATTCATCGAGTGGTTTAAATCTGAGATTAAGAAAGATGCAAGCACCTCGATACATTGAGATGGCTAGCAAATGACCTAGCTTTGATGTCTTTTGTTGGAGCAGATACGACATAAATAATTTTTCCTTTTACACAAAGTCGCAAGATGACAAGAGTCTTGTGCAAAATAAGCGGTGTTATGGTCATGGCTTCTTCAATGCACTTCTCTAGTTCAAGAGATAAAAACCCCGTACTAGCATCATTTGCTTACTTTGGTGTTATCGAAGAGATTTGGGAACTTGATTACACTAAATTTAAAGTGCCCATTTTTAAATGTAAATGGGTAAACAACAACGGTGGTGTACGTCTTGTGAAATGGGATATACACTAGTAGACTTTGACAAGGTAGGTCATAAGAATGACCCTTTCATCATGGTGACCATGCAAAACAAGTTTTCTATATCAAGGATCCTTCTAACAAAAGCGGTGGGTGGTCCTACAAGGAAAAATAGGTAATGATGAAAATGAAGATACAACTCTTGCAATTTCAGAGACACCTTTCGTAGCACAAGTGCCTACTTTAATGGATGATAACGAAGTTGACGATGTACATGCCACTCATGCAATGATCATAATGAAGGGATTTTATGCGATGAAGTTTTGATTAACCCATGAACAAGTATGGGTACATATATTTGGTTATTTAAATCATATTTATACTTGGTTATCTTATTCTTTGGTTATCTAGTTCATTTTTATACATGGTTATTTGATTAATATTTATATTTGTTTATCTAATACATATTTATACTTGCTTATCGATGATATTTGTATTTGGTTATTTATATTTGTGTTTTTACCTATGTTCAACAGATATCATGGGTGACTCCAACAACGACCTTCCAAAAAGAAGAGGACTAGGCGATCGACATCATTAAAGTGGTTCCTTGGTAGGCGTCCAGCTGGTCATAGGTATAGAGTCGATTTTGATAGTGAAGGCGACCCTATTGGTCCGTATGATGACAAATTCAAGAGCTATTTAGGGGTGGTTGCGCGGACAAAAGTGAGCATATTGTTGATGGATTGGATGTATGAAGTGGATTCGGATACAAAGAAGCTTGTTTGGGATCAAGTTTTGGTATGTATATACAATAATGATAGAATTTTTGTGTTAATTCATCTTTACTAAATTCTTGTGCTAACGCCACCTTATTTTTGTGTTAAGGAAATATTTGATGTTCAGATGATGAGGAATTCAAGGAAAGGTGGTGGGCGTATATAGGTCTTTGTTGGAAACAATTCAAGACAAGACTCACGAACACATATGTCTTTGGTAAGGGGGATAAGAGTGGCGAAACAACCCCATTTCACAAGTATAGCAGTATATCTCTTGAGACATGGATTTGCTTTTGTTAAAAGTCGCCTTACTCGGAATTTGTGGTATTGTTTTCATTTGTAATGATCTTGGCAAGCAAAAGTTTCGTAGTTATAAATATGGTAATGATATTGTCCTCAATGTGATGGTGGGTGTCCTTTGTAACAGGAGAAAAGAGAATCGCTAAGAAAAGTCAAAGTCATAATAAATACTACCACACAACAGTATGGAGCGGTTATAAAAAGTTGAAGCAAGATATGAAGGAAGATCAAGTAAAGAAAGTGCGGGAGGAGTCCGGTGATCTGATTTGGAGGTGGTGCCTAGATCTCCGAGCGACATGGTGTGGAAGGTCGCCCATAAAAAGAAGTCCGGTTCTTATGTAACCAAGGAGTCGAGAATCGGTTGCATCTAAGATAGTAAGTAAAAATCTCAATTAATCACATTCAACCGACCCCTATTTTAATTTATTTAATTCTAACACGCGAACAAGCATTTGTTGTAGGATGAATTTGTGGATTTGAGAAGCCAAGGATCCTTTGTTCCGAGAGGAAAAAATGATATTTTGAGTGCTGCCATCGGAAAACCTGACCATCCTGGTCGTGCTCGGACAGCTGGAAGAGGCGTTGGGCTAAAAGAATTCTTTGGAGGTGTTTCTCGTGGGGAGTCGAGCCGTTCACAATTTCCAATGGAGATGATGGAATTGTTTGAGAAGAAATTGGAAGAACGAGTTAGGATTGAGGTGGCAAAGGTATATCTGTGTTGCTATGAATAATAGTTATATTTTGAATTGAATTATGTGGAAGCTGCTAGTAGCCCTATTTTGAATTTAATAGATTTCACACCAATGAAGTACTCAACTGATGTGCACTCTACACTACTTGCTGTTAAATGATTATGTGGCTTGTTCAGTTTCCAATATTGTGGCTGATATATATTTGTTTTTTCAATTGGTTTTGACATGCACAAAGAAATGGTCAGCTGCTGGGAAATTGCGGTCAAAATGCAATGCCTGTCGAGTTCCCTCTCACATAAGCACTCTTGGATCTAAGGGTAGTTGCTCACCATCTCATATGAAGGAGCCGGTCGAAACCGATTGGCTGAGAGAGATAGTCGTGAAGGGGTATGATGATGGGAACCTCCAAATAAAATTGGAGCATGAAGATGATTATTGCTATATCTCTTTCAGAGAACTCAGCGACATGGCTACCGGTGACAGCTGCCTTGAGTTATCCCACTTGGCTTTATGGTGCACGTAAGTAGTATAATTTATTTCATAATTAAATTTCTCACATTTCTAAATATATTAATTTGATAAATTTATTTTTACATGCTGTTAGATATCTACATCGCCTGTGTGCTGAAAGGAGTCTTAGTGACTTATACGGATTTATGTGTCCATATAAGATTACCTTAGAGGGCCGGCCCTCAAGCATTGTTTCTGCAAATATTCGAAACAGGGTGGTCAACAATAATAAGAAAGTATATTTGGCTCCCTTTTGCAATGAGTACGTAATTGTATATTTGAACAAATTGATAATACATTTTTCCTTTGTTTCTTTCTTTCTTATATCTTATTGTCTTTACCAATGCTACAGAGGCCATTGGTGGTGATTGTGTTGGTCCCAGAGAGCAAAATTATGTGGTGCGGATGTGTTCACTAAGTAAAAAACCAACCAAAAAATCAAAGAGATGATTAACAAGTAAGTTTTTATATAATTCTTTATCATTGTAATATTTTAACTATATATGATAAATTTTTATAATTAACTATAATTAACATGATGGTTTTAGTGCAATGGAGTCTCGGGTGGACACTAGATGGTTGTTCGAAGGTAATTAACTATAATTTACGCATTCATTACTCTTTGCTACATTTGTATAAGTGAAGCTAACTTTATTTTTGTGTAGGTGGCACGACAACAAAATAGGTATCTTTGTGGATATTTTGTGATGAAATATATGCTCACGATTGTGAATGCCGATTATCACAGATAGGCTGGGAGGAGGTACATTTTCTTATTTTAAATTTATGTTGGTGTTGCAACATGGTATTGGCTAGTGTATGTGTCTTTTGGTTCTCATTGTGCTTTGAGTTTTTGTATGGACATTTGTAGGTATTTGATAACACAAAAGCATACACTCATGAGGAAATTTTAGAGGCCCGCAAGCGTTGGGCGGAATTCTATATGAAGATTCGTCGATTGGGAAGTCATTGATTGACTAACAAGTTTGATAGAAGTATTTTGTTATGATTTGAAAGAAACATGCACCTACTTTTAAGTATGAATTGGTGGAATTTTGTATAACTTTGAAGTTTATGAGTTGGTGTAATTTTGTATACTTCCAAGTTTATGAATTTCAAGTTTATGAATTGGTGTTTGTGGTTATAGTACTTTTAAGTTTAACGGAAGTTTATGAATTATATGAGTTATATGTAAATTGGTCAATTGCTGAAATTATATTGGTGAATAGGTGGAAAAAAATTACAAAAAAAAAACAAGGAGGGAAGTTGCAAAAAGAGAAAAAAAAACAATAGGAATCGGTTATTTTTATATAACCGATTCATAAAGTGTGCTGACCAAGCGCCTTATCAAAGTCAATATGAATCGGTTCTTACAGGAACCGATTCATAATAACTCATTATGAATCGGTTATATAACCGATTCAAAAACGCCCCTACTTTAGGAATCGCTGCTGCTTGAATCGGCAAATAACCGATTCCAAATGTGCCAAACAACCGATTCAAAATGCCTTTTTTGCACTAGTGATAAATGCACTTCAAATTTTAGAATGGAGCAGAGAGCAGAGAGCAGAATCATAATGTAAGAAATAATAGGAAAATTAAATGAAAATCAGTGGGGATCGGATTCAAAGAAGGAAGCAAAATGAGAAGAAAAAAATAGAGGGAAGCCGCCACAACCTCAGCCTCCATCTCTCTTGGTTACTCCCTTTCTTCACCACTTGCTCTATGTCTTTACATCTCTCTCACTCATAAATCTCTTTCTCTCTCACACACACATACATAGTTGATTCCTCTTTTTCCCCCTCAATTTTTTATACTATTTCAGATTCATTTATAAGCAAAAGAAACTCAGCTTCACGCAGATTAAAAAGTTAGTTATATTATTTAATATTCTTAATTTCATAAAAATACAAATTAATTTTACTAAAATATGCTAACTTTTTTTTAGGATGTACAAATTTTTTAATAGTTAAAGTAAAATTAAATAAAGGTATATATAGATTAATATAGTAAGTGTTATTTGAATGAAATTGAATTAGTTGATATTTCATTAAATTGAATAAATATTTAAGTACATTATTGTTAGTGTTGATATTAACACAAATTCGTCTTTGTAAATAACACCTCCCCCATGCTTCACTCGTAGTGGTGGGAATAAGTCAGATTGATCGATGACGACCTATAGCCCAGTCTATGTTAAGCCCAGACTAGGTCAGGTTTATTTATTTTTAAATAGTTAAGACTAGTATTTTTTTTAAAAGTCTATTTTGTTAAAAAGGTTAGTTACAGATCATCTAAAAAGACTTTTAGGCCTTCCATACTGACCTATTTAAGTAAATACAAATTGTTATGAAAATAACCAAAACTTGAGTAAAAACAAATACTATACATCATATAAGAGAATAGAGATGAATAAGGGAGAAGAAAAGAATGAGAGAGTCTTTGCATTATGCTCTTCACAAGTGTAAGTTTCTACATATGAGGGTGATCCCTATTTATAGGATACGGATTGGCAAATGAGTAGTCACTCATAAAATACCACTTACACAAAATAATGGTGGGAGATGAAGGGCAATGGACTTCCAATAATAATATTTCATAACACTCCCCCTTGGATGTCCATTGAGGATATGTCTCATTAAAACCTTACTAGAAAAATCCAGTGGGATAAAAATCTAGTGAAGGAAAAAGAGTACAATATTCTGCCAGTGGGAACTGTCTTGTTAAAAACCTTTCCAGGAAAACCCAGTGGGAAAAAACCATGGCAAAGGAAAAAAGAGTGCAACTTTTCTCCCCCTGAATCGTCACTTCAGAATATTAATATCGACATCTGGATTTTCTTCCTGGGTGCATATGGAGCGATCAACTCTGGCCTGTCACTTGTGATATATTCTCTTTTAATGGAGCTTTGCGGTCAGTATTATCTTCAAAACATCTTCCTTGAATTGTTGGCATTTGGGCATGAAATAAAGAAGCAATAACCATAGGTTGTTTTGTAGATCAAAAGGATACACTAGTGCAGAAAAGACTTTTAGTATCGGTTATTTTGCACTTTTAGCATCGGTTATCTGTCGATAGTAATTCGACCGATACTAAATGTCTGATCTTGGTGACTTTTAGCATCGGATTTTCAAAAAACCGATGCTAAATGACGTTTTTTTTGGTGTTTTTTATGTCTTGAAAACATATTATTAGTATCGGTTATTTAAATAACCGATGCTAAAGGTCCATCTTGGTGACTTTTAGCAACGGTCATCCTTAATAACCGATACTAAAAGTCTATCTTGGTGACTTTTAGCAACGGTCAATGTCATCCTTAATAACCGATACTAAAAGTCTATCTTGGTGACTTTTAGCAACGGTCATCCTTAATAACCGATACTAAAAGTCTATCTTGGTGACTTTTAGCAACGGTCATCCTTAATAACCGATGCTAAAAGTCTATTTTTGGTCACTTTTAGCAACAGTCATCATACATAACCGATGCTAAAGGTCCATTTTTGGTGACTTTTAGCAATAGTCATCTTACATAACCGATGCTAAAGGTCTATCAATTGACCAATTTATAATATCCTGATATACAAAAATATTTCCATACAACAACACATAATAAAATCATAAAAATTCTTCAAATTCCATTGAAATTAATATCTTACAATACAATTTATGAAACTTAAAATTTCTATAAGTTTCTAAAACAAAAACGTCAAATTAAGGTAAGGTAAGGTAAGGTAAGGTAAGGTCCTAAGATGAACTACTTCCTTTGATTTATCATCTTCTGTTCCATTCCTTGAAATTTCTATCCTCACAAGGTGAACCTTGAAAGCTGCATAAATCAGACCATATGTTTACAATGTATCACTACAAAGAAATTCTTGACACAATACAAATCACTCCTAAGATATCTATCCATACAAGGTGTTTTGGAAGCCGCATAAAATAGACTGTATGTTTTAGATGAACCACATAGATGAACAAGTCGAGCTGCACATTAACAAAAAAACAGTCAGAGACAAGAGAGTGCTTCTAATTGAAAATGGATCACCACTACTCTACATGGACTAATAAATATCAACAGAAGAAACGTGTTCAATAAGAATGCTGAGTGGGCATACCTTCAACCAGAAAAGTACATACAGCAATAGAACTGCGGCAACGCCAAAATGGAATAGGATGGCATATATAGCAGGTACTGCTGAAGAAGGGAAATTCTTGAAGTTCACCCCCAAGCGTAAAAGTTGTGAACGATGTCAAAGAGAATGGACAAGAGTTAACTAACATGCAGGAATACAGTCCAAATATGAAGAAAACAAAGCAGCTAAAGCATGATTTTGTTCAAGTAACTTGGAAGATACAATATTGAAGGAAGGTGTCCTATACATGAGTTATTGCTCAACCCATTAGTATGCTTCCTTGGAATTGTCTCATCACTCAGTGTCGAGCAGCAACTTGCTTCTTACAAACAGGGCAGAAATTTTTGTGTGCAACCCATTGTTGTATACATTGAAAGTGATACAAGTGATCACAATTAAGCCTCCCCACCTCAACATCTGCTTCATATTCTTCCTGTACTCAAAAAGCATGATAAACTTCTTATAATAAGTGAAAGCAAAAACAATGTGATGAACTTCTTATATTTGCACACTTACCTGACAAATACTGCAGTTTTTGTCTACTTGATGCTTTGATCCATTATTATCTGATAATTGAAGCTTAGTCTTCCTTATGTTATGTCCCATCTCATCTTCTTTAAGACCAGTATTGACATAACCAATTCTCTCACCAAGCTCAAGCAATTGCTATCAAACACAAACCAGAATGTTTGATACACATAAAACAAAGATGAATGTATACGGATAACATATCCATAGACTGAGGATATAAATGTTAAAAAAAGAAAATAATAAACTGGTTTACTGGAGAAAGAAGTCACCTCATATGACATGTTATCAACATCAAGTATCCAGTCTCTGAAATGGTCTTGTGAATTTAATCGTTGTCCCCCCATTAGTATGCTTCCTTGAAGCATCACTATCTTTGAAGTGCACATAAAAAAAAAAGATGAAATATTAGCTCTTGAATTGATTACAATAACATCTAAGCTAAGACTTGATTGATTGGATATAACACAATGTTTCTTCTATAAAAGGGTTGATGATGAATTGATGATATATATGTTAGAGCATAGATCATACAAAGACCTCAAAGATGTAGAACAACATCAATTGTAATATCCATATGGGGATAATCAAGAACAAACATCCTTAATAAAATAAAAATAAAAAAACACCCAGTTAACTTTATGGCATAGACACGAGCTCCATTTGGGATAACATGATTACTCGAGTATGATATGCAAAGGTCTCATCCCAATTAACAAACCTTCACCCAATAACAAACATATATTCAAATGATAATTGACATCAAAAAATGAAAATCCTAGCTTATCTGGGATCTGAAAAACTATACACCTATATAAGGATGAGACTGAGAATTACATTGGAATTGTCTCATCAAACTTCTTGCCGGTATTTCCAACCACAAAGACGTGCTCATACTTTGTCTCATGCCTTAACTTGAGCAATGCCTGCAGCAGAATAAATTTTCAATAAAGAACCAATGAAGTAATTCCTTCAAAAACATCAATAGGTACCTATTAGAAAGAAAGAATGCATCAGGTGTATCTTGCAAAGAATACTACTCAAATTGAAATTTTAAACAAGAGAAATGCCGAGAATCACAAAACTTTATAATCATGTCTGGAAATTTCTCTGCAAGGTCTTCTATGTTGGTTCCTTCCTTTTTACAAGCAATTATAAGCTGCCAAAGCAAAACCAGGAAAAAAATTGTATTGAGTAACATAACTATCTATTGGTCAACTTTACAAAAACTAAAACTAAGCAAGTCATAATCAAACGTGATCTAGAAATCCTTAGAATTTTAACTAGCATTTATAGAAAATCACAGCTAACATTTTGAAATAGGAAACTTACTGGACCAGCAGTCTTACGATCCAGAGTTATAGCAAAGTACATCTCATTCACAAGTGACAGCTTTTCACACAAGTAGCAGCTCTCATAGTGTCATCATGCAGATTTAAAAAAGAAAGAGAAAACAAAGAAATTAAACTATAAGCAATTCCTGAAGTATTTGATATCCATTGACATGAAATGTATCAATACAACAAGCACAGTGAATCCAACCGAAGAATTGGCAATCTGCAATTGACAACACTGCCGAGTACCACAAATGGTAATAAGCTATAACTTCAGTTTATTAATAAGATGATAATTGTCAAGTTGACCAATAAAATGATACAAATCACACTAGTTCACCAGTTTTGGATGCTATTACGACAGTTCGTGAGCTGAAATAGATTCACATTAGACCAAAATGGTTAATGGCCAGCTGAGCTAGTCTAGAAAGATAACTAAACTTTGATTAGCATTTGTAAGCACCAATTTTAACTTATCCTCCAAAGTCCAAACAGATATATCATACATAACAAGACCCGCTGTGAGCTCCAAAAGAAGCAAACTTTGCCATTAAGAAAACAAACAATAACTACTTGAGCAAAGTTTATCTGTGAATGTTGATACTGTTATTGCCTCACCATATTTGCAAATAGAATACTAAATAATTACAAACCTTGCTGACAACTTTGCCCATAGGACCAATCTGTTTGGTAACCAGTATCTGCCCAAGCGTCTTCCCTGAAATAGTAATGATATAAATTAATAAGAACAATGACAACATCAAAACAAAAATAGCACTGAAAGTCACCGAAATTTAGATTATCTGACTATTATATACTCTAACCTCTATGAATTCAAATTGAACAAAACAAAGCTAGTTCTCTTGTGTGGCAAAGAACAAGAGCCGCAACGACCGAGATTAGGATCAATTTGTTGAAGTGTTGATGAGAACAAAAGCGCGATCTTTCCCATCCCCATTTTGCTTGGCAAATGACATCCATTCCTAAAATTGCTTTCCGACGTTTCCTCATCCACGAAATCATTAACCCTAACACCAAACAAACATAAAACAAATCATAAACAAACACAAAATACCTCAACATTAATCTGTATTAGGTAAAAAATGTCAGAACCCAAACAAAATCAGAAGAAGAAATCAAATCCAAAATCAATATCAAATTCAAAGTAAAAATAAGAAGATGAAGAAGAAGGTGGAAGAGGAAATATGTGCTATCACTGGGTTTCGAAATTTTCAATACGGGGTTCGAAATGAAGAAGAAGAGACGACAAGAAAGAGAGCGAATAACACGGGTTTTGAAACACACGAACCCTAGGATCCGAAAATGAAGAAGAAGAGAGGAAGATGAAGGGAGGAAGAAGAAGAAGAATCGAGGTGACTGAGGGTGGTGCTCGTTGAGAGAGCGGTGACTGAGTAGTGCTCGTTGAGAGAGAGGCGACAGACGGAGGGTGTGGTGCGAGACGGCGTGAGGAAGGGTGAGAGAGCGTGCGTCGTTCGGTGAGTGGTGAGAGTGATGAAATCAGAGAGAAGGAGAGAAGAATGCGTTTAGAAAATAAAAGGGCCCTTTAGTATCGGTTGTTAAGAAACCCGATACTAAATGTGTTTGAAGAGAAGGAGATAACGCGTTTACAAAAATTAAACGTCCATGTAAAGACTTTTAGTATCGGTTGTTTAAACAACCGATACTAAATGTAAGCGTGAAACTTGACAACTTCCATTTAATTTCAAAATTGCCACCGCGTCTACATTTAGCATCTGCTGTTTAAACAACCGATGCTAAATGGTGCTGTCTAAAGTCATTTTTGCACTAGTGATATATCAATATCACCATATGTAAATGATAGCTGACTTGCGATATGACTTCATCTAGATCAGAAAAATACATTGTATCTGCATGGTTAATTTGTGTAACATATATAATATGATTTATTCATTAGGATAGTTAAAAATGAAATATGCATCCCACTTTGTTCTAAGGCATTTGTCTTTGTAATGAACTAATATTACTACTAACTATCACATAATATTGTCATATCAAGGGATATAATATTTTGTAATATCTATGCATGCTTCCATAGTCTTCGGGACTAAGATATTTTATATATTCTTACAACTCATGTTCTCAATATAATAATTCCTGCAGATCACTATGAGACTTTTTTTTTCAAAAGAATTTATTTAAAGATATTTCCTATTATCTTAAATCCTGCTGGGATTTTCCATGTAGAGGTCACCTACAGGTTCAACCTGTCATTCACATAGAGTTCTTTCTTTGAGTAATCATCTCGCGAATCCAAAAAGTTTGTATTGCAATATTAAATCCTTCAGGGATCTTTAATAATTATGACTATCAAATGAGTCATACAAATAAGTTGAAGCAAAAATTGAGCTCTTTATGCACTACAAGGCTAATTAAGTACTGAAAAGTACTCGCTTCCACCCTTGAGCAACATGTCGAGCTTTGTATAACAATTTCACCATTCTCATTCTGCTTCAATTTTGGCCAATTCACATTGTCTACAATCTTTAGTAGACTTTGATTCATGATCCTCACTAATATTTATCACATTTAGCGCCATATTTAGTAAAAAAATTGTCAATGTTGACTTCATTTCGGTTCCATTGTATTTCATTCTTGACATAATTCATTGAGATCTCTTTACTTTCATAGCTTTTCAGGTACCTGATCAGTTCTTCTGGAACTGTAATGTCAATTATGTCTGAATACTATTTTAGAGTTTCTATATCCTAGCTTGGACCATTTTTAATTTTAGCTCCTTTTGTTGTTCGAGGATTTTTATCTTAGGAACCGATTGGTCTACCAAGGTTCAGGCGCAATTGAGACTCATTTGCAATATTAGATTGTCCAACAGGGACATCCATTCTATTGGAGCATTAGCAGCTGATCTATATGATTTGGTCACACCTTTTGGATTAGTGAATGCATTTGATAGATGATTTGCTAAGCTTTGCAAATGAATTATCTTTTGAACTTCTAGTTCACACTATTTAGTTTGAGGATCATTATGAGATAATGATAATTCATTCCAACTGATCTCTTTTTTTTACAGCTGCTTATTCTCTTCCCCTAATGTTGGGAAATCTAATTCTTCAAATGATAATCATCAACCTGGATTATACATGGAGATTTATATCCAATATATATTTCCAAAATTCTTTTAGGACCCATCATAGTGCATTGCACATCCAAAAATTCTAAGATGGGAAATATTAAGTTCGTGACCAAAAACCAAATGTAAAGGGGAAGAATTGTGATAACTTGTTGACTTGATGCGAATCAATATTATAGCATGTAAAATTGCATATTCCCAAGTAGAAATTGGAAGTTCTTACCTCTAAAGCATTGGTCATATAATTAACTTTAGACGTCTAAAGAATGGTTCTTCAAGACCATTTTATGAATGAATGTATGACGTGTGATATCCAATATCAATTCTAATAGACATACAATACTTATCATATGCTTTCAGGTAATTCACATAATGACCTCTTACTCAAATTAGTTGAGCAAACAATCTCACAAACTTCCGGTTGTGAGATGACGACAAATATATAATATATATGTGGCCATCTAGTTGATGTATCAATTAAAACCACAAATATCTAAATAGTCCACGTGATTAGTCTTGTTTACAAATATCACCTTATATCAGTTCTAGAAATATGAGAGATTACTATTCTCAAATTGCCGATTTCCTTTGGGAATTAGTGAACACAAGAATTAGTAGATTGAAGAACTACTGACTCTTCAATACAACAACATGTGCTTCAATTGCACATATATAAGTGTAGTACAAATCAGAGGAAAAAGTATACAATTTTTCCACAACACTTATTTTATCAAAATATGTCTCGCTATATAAAAATATTCAACATCTCATTCATCTCTCGTTTCAATATGATTTCTATTTATATGAATATCTTTGAAACTTAATAAAATTTCTACGAGACTGTAGGGGAATATAATGCATTATCAATCTGTAAATTTGTTCCCCCGGATAACAGTATATTAGCTCTTCTGGTGCCTTCAATTATATTTGAAGAGCCAGATACTAAACCACTATCAAGAATAACAAAGGTCACAATCACAAATGATACAAATTGCACTTAAATAGGATAATGATAACATTTACCACATCAATGGTCATCACTACAACTTTTCTTGTACCAAAATTATAATGTGAGTCATTCACTTATGAGAATGAACCTCAATTCATTGAGTGATTTGTGAGTATTCTTTACAATCACCATATCACATAATCTTGATTCATAATATTTTTCTAAAAATATTTTCTCATTTTTCTAATTCATGAGAATATTTGAGACATAAAGTACATGACTTTTCCTTTACTTCAAAATTTACTAAGATCAAGTAGATCTTATAGATTTTAGTCATAGTCCAAATGTATAGTTCTTCAGAAATTTGACCACAAATAACTTTTCCTTTACTTCAAAAGATACTAAGATCAAGTAGATCTTATAGATTTTAGTCATAGTCCAAATGTATAGTTCTTCAGAAACTTGAACACAAATCTCCATAGGAGATGACCAAAGAAAAATGGATTTTGGGCATGCACCAACAATGCTTCAATTATCAATTCATTAGTTCTTCAGGAACTATACCACAAAATTTCTTCAATGATAATCAAGAAAACCTTACTATGAGCGATCCTTCAAGAATGTTTGAATATTTTCTTTCATTGAGTTCTTCAAGAACTATCACAAATCATCACAAACAATGATAAATAAAATTATTCTTTGTGTAATCCTACAAAGATACTTGATTACCAAATCATTAGTTCTTCAAGAACTATACCATAATCCTTCAGGGATTCTTGAATATTAAATTTTTTAAGTTCTTCAAGATCTATATCATAAACAATAATACATAGTTCTTCAGGAATTATACTACAATCCTTCTTTGTGCAATCCTTCAGGGATGCATGGATAATGAATTTATCGTTCTTCAGAAGATATATAACAAATATTCATCAACAATGATAAATAAATTGAAAATGAGATAAAACATAAAACAAGATCACAAATAAATAATAGTGAGAAGAAGAAGAAGATGAAAAATTATTCTTGTATAGAACCTGAAGATGATTATACCATCAATCATACGGTAGAGCTTCGTGCTGATAACGTGTTATTAAAATAACCAAAATTTGAGTAAGAACAAATACTAGACATCATATAAGAGAATAAATCTAGAGATTGATAAGGGAGAAGAGAATGAGAGAGTCTTTGCATTATGCTCTTCACAAGTGTAAGTTTCTACATATGAGGGTAAATGAGTAGTCATTTATAAAATACCATTTACACAAAATAATGGTGGGAGATGAAGGGCAATGGACATCCAATAATAATATTTCATACCACAAATAATATTTTTATTACTATTATTATGTTAAATTTTAAATGCAGCAACACTAATTGTAGATCTGTTAATTTAAACATACTTACCTACTCTTTTTTTTTGACATATTTAAAGTTATTATTATAAAATATAATTTAAATAAGATGTCATTTTAGAGATATTCCTTTTAAAGATTTGATTAGGTCTAAAATTAGAACTTCATTGACTTATTAGCTTGTTAATCTATTTGCAAAAACTTTCACCACTCAAAGTTTGTATGCTTTCGTAAAAAAGATAGCGAAATAAGTTTTTAAATAGGATTTCAGGCCTAACTAGACTTTTAAAAAGGTCAGGTTAGATCTCAAACATGGGCCTACGATATGTCACAAAAACCAAAGTCAAGTCTAACATTATCAATGTAGGCTATACCCAACTCTTACATAGGCTAGCTCAATCCAGACTGTTCTCACCCTACCCTGTCCACATTTTTCCTTTTCTTTTTAAATTATTTTTTTGTAAGCAAAGAGATATATTACATTGAGTACAATTTATTAACTACTAGTGTATTAGTAATACTTTTTTTTTCCCCACATTTTTAACTCCTTATTTCTTTCTTTTTCCCCTTATGAGTATTTGCTTACACCCCATGTTTCTTACTTCCGCACCTTCTCAATTTTTTTGTTATCTTATTTTAAAGTGTAATATTTTCTTTTGTTTTACCAGTCATTGAGTCCAACTCATCTTTACATAGTTTTAACTGACTTTCAAAATTATGTTTCCAATCCAACATTTTAAAAATCAAATTCACATCAAAAAATAAGTTGTTATCGATGGTCACTCTGAGTTTTACTCGTTTGATCGCTGGGAACACCTTTAACTTTCAAATAATTAGTAGCGGTCACTCTAGACTTTTTTCTGTTTGTCATTATGATTTATGAGCGCGCTCTAATTTCAAAAACATTCCAAATAATAAATAACACTAACAGACAAACTTATTGGGTGTTATTATATTGAAAAACTAACTATTAGCGCTATTTTTGAGCGTCCTTTAGTCCATATGTCATTAGGGGTATTCGCGGTGCGGATTTGTTCGGTTTTGAGCAAAAAAGTGAACTGAATCGCAAGGTAAAAATAGATGTGATTTGGTTTCATTCGGTTGGCTTCCGAAAAAAAAACCAAACCAAACCAAACCAATGCGGTTTGGATTAGTTCGATAGGTTCAATTTTTGACGAGACAAAACACAATTTAGGGCCCGTTTGGATAGAGCTTATTTTGAACTTATAAAAACAACTTATGCAAATAAATAAGCTTTTTTATGAATTATTCATAAGCTTGTCAAGGTAGTTTATGGAAAAACAACTTAGACAGATACAATTTTTGTTAGTGAGAACATATGAATTAACATAAAAACTTACTTATCTTCATAAGTTTATTTTCATAAACTCAAGAATAAGCTAACCCAAACGGCCGCTTAAATAAATCACTTTCCTTATTTCCTACATATATTGCTTTGTCTAATTTTCTTTTTGTATATAGAATTTTGCGATTTGGTTTGGTTTGATTTGCATATTTCTATTGGTTTGGTTCGGTTTTGAACACCCATAGGTGTGATTCGTTATTCATCAATAAGTTTTTCAATAAAGCTATTGGGTAAAAAATATATTTACGATTAATTTTTAATAACCAATCAGCGATTGAAATTTGTACATTTGCGAAGGAAATTGCCGTGACAAATCAGCGATTTTCTTGTAGTGAAATAACACTAACAGACAAACTTATTGGGTGTTATTATATTGAAAAACTAACTATTAGCGTTATTTATGAGTGTCCTTTAGTCCATATGTCATTAGGGGTATTCGCGGTGCGGATTAGTTCGGTTTTGAGCAAAAAAATGAACTGAATTGCAAGGTAAAAATAGATGTGATTTGGTTTCGTTCGGTTGGCTTCCGAAAAAAACCAAACCAAACCAAACCAAACCAATGCTGTTTGGATTAGTTCGGTAGGTTCGATTTTTGACGAGACAAAACACAATTTAGGGCCCGTTTGGATAGAACTTATTTTATTTTGAACTTATAAAAACAACTTATGCAAATAAATAAGCTTTTTTATGAATTATTCATAAGCTTGTCAAGGTAGTTTATGGAAAAACAACTTAGACAGATACAATTTTTGTTAGTGAGAACATGTGAATTAACATAAAAACGTACTTATCTTCATAAGTTTATTTTCATAAATTCAAGAATAAGCTAACCCAAACGGCCCCTTAAATAAATCACTTTCCTTATTTCCTACATATATTTCTTTGTCTAATTTTATTTTTGAGATTTGTCTATATTTATTTTTGTATATATGATTTTGTGATTTAGTTTGGTTTGCAGTTTTCTATTGGTTTGATTCGGTTTTGAACACCCATAGGTGTGATTTGTTATTAATCAGGAAGTTTTCAATAAAGCTATTGGGTAAAAAATATATTTACGATAATTTTTAATAACCAATCATTATCTTATGGCTGGGCAGGAAAATCAATAAAAAATTTCTATCTTTTTTTTTGTATCCCAAGTTTTGTTTTATCCTATGGCATGTTTCATTCTTTCTCGCTTCCTAATTGAAAGTTTCTTTGGTGTATTACCATCTCTCCCTTCCCCTTGCCCTTTAAAATTTATATTTTCTTTAAATCAAAAAAAATACAATAATATACTTTTTAAATTGCGCATGTAGGTATCCGTCAGAAAAAATATAGGGTGTAGACTTTTTTTTTTAACCAAAGGGTGTATACATTCTTAAAAACAATAAGCGTGTAGACTAATTCTCTGGTCATATTTATTTATGAGAAAGGAGATTCCGTTTAAAGGATAAGAAATATTTATTCTCTATCTAAGAAATACTACACAATAAACTAACTTGAACCATGTCAAGCAGCTTCCCACATAGAATATAGACACGTAAAACAGAAGAATATGATGAAAAGTCAGCGATTATACAGATAATAGAGTGCTATAAAAATAATACTGGTGAAAGATTTAATTAGTAGCACATTTGAGACATGGAACGATACGTAATATTTATCGTAGTAGCAGTCTGCATGATCGTCTTAGCTGTAATAGTGAGATTAACGTGCCGAGCAGTTGGAAGTGGTGGTGGTGGCGGAGGTTTTGGCCACCACAACCACCACCATCGTTTTCATGATGGAGTGATGGGTGGGGCTATTGGGGGCACAGATGGTGGTGTTGGAGGATTTGACGGTGGTGGTGGTGGAGGAGTTGGAGGTGGTGGCGGAGGTGGTGGAGGATGTGGAGGTGGTGGTGGAGGTGGTGGAGGATCGATGTGGAGGTGGTGGCAGAGGTGGTGGAGGATGTGGAGGTGGTGGCGGAGGTGGTGGCGGAGATGGTGGCGGCGGGGGTGGAGGCTGCTGAGACTCTGGTTGACAACTTGACATGTCATTCTAGACTCTAGTGGTGACTTTGTAACCTACCTGTCTATACGTAATAAATTTTGAATAATGTTATTTGGACATTGGATTTTAGAGAAAGCAGATAAAACCATCTTCACAACACCATTAACCAAGTTTTTAGACAATTAGCCAACCTGCTGTTTTTCACAGCTGGCTGAGGTGTTTATTAAAAACTTGGTTAATTGATCACTTGGCTAATAGTCTAAAAAACTTGGTTAATTGGTGTTGTAAGTTGATTTTTGTCGATTTTTGTCAAAAAAACTCATTTCCATATAACATTGTTGATAAATTTTGCTGTATAAAAATAAATAATCCTGTTGTTCTGCAATACATATTGGTGTAATTAATATCACAATTATTTTGTTTTTTAAGTAACTAAAGTAAAGTCGTCTGAATTCTTTTTAAAATTATTATTTTGGATTGTTTTGTTTATTTTTCAGTTTAGGATAAGGGGGTGATTCTCATCCACCACGACTTCCTCTTTTTTATTTAATGTTACAAGTCGCCTCGTTGTTAGTGGTGGACCTAAAGTTATGTGGGCAGAAGACACTAGAAAAAAAAATTCATTATTAAAACCGTTAGTTTATATTTTATATCATGATTTTTTTAAATATTTTCATTTGAAATCGATCGAATTATTTAACTCTAACTTTATTTAAGAGTAGATTGTCATTTTAGTCTCTAAAGTTATCCTTTAACTCCTATTTTTCCCTTAAATTAAATTCAAATTAGACAAATCATTTAAGACTATAGATAATTTTGACAAATTTCACAAATTTTATGGACTAATGACTATTACAGTGGCGGATCCAGGACCCTTAGGTCGGGGGTATCAAATTTTTTAAATACACATTTTACTAAAAATATAATTAAAAACAACTATAATATATTTAAATTATACATTTTGTAATTGTCCTCTACGTGATTTCATATTATGAAACCGTTGAATAATAAGCTCAGAGTCAGTTTTATTGAATACATCACTCTCGATGTATAACACTAAAAAAATCAATATTCCCTTTTCAAATGATTTTTTGCCACACCCAAAATTCGAACCTCAGACATTGCGACGAGTTTGCGACGGGCGTATTTGCCACGGGGAATTCCAAGGCAAATTATTTGCGACGAACGTTTTTGCCACCATTTTTGGTCCGTGGCAAATGTTGTTTTGCTATTGAAATTTGTACATTTGCGACGGAAATTGCCGTGACAAATCAGCGATTTTCTTGTACTGAAATAAAACTAACAGACAAACTTATTGGGTGTTATTATATTGAAAAACTAACTATTAGCGTTATTTATGAGCGTCCTTTAGTCCATATGTCATTAGGGGTATTCGCGGTGCGGATTGATTCGGTTTTGAGTAAAAAAGTGAACTGAATCGCAAGGTAAAAATAGATGTGATATATTTGGTTTCGTTCGGTTGGCTTCCGAAAAAAACCAAACCAAACCAATGCGGTTTGAATTAGTTCAGTAGGTTCGATTTTTGACGAGACAAAACACAATTTAGGGCCCGTTTGGATAGAGCTTATTTTGAACTTATAAAAACAACTTATGCAAATAAATAAGCTTTTTTATGAATTATTCATAAGCTTGGCAAGGTAGTTTACGGAAAAACAACTTAGATAGATACAATTTTTGTTAGTGAGAACATATGAATTAACATAAAAACTTACTTATCTTCATAAGTTTATTTTCATAAATTCAAGAATAAGCTAACCCAAACGGTCCCTTAAATAAATCACTTTCCTTATTTCCTACATATATTGCTTTGTCTAATTTTTTTTTTGAGATTTGTCTAATTTTTTTTTTTGTATATATGATTTTGCGATTTGGTTTGGTTTGGTTTGCAGTTTTCTATTGGTTTGGTTCGGTTTTGAACACCCATAGGTGTGATTCGTTATTCATCAGTAAGTTTTTCAATAAAGCTATTGGGTAAAAAATATATTTACGATAATTTTTAATAACCAATCATTATCTTATGGCTGGGCAGGAAAATCAATAAAAAATTTCTATCTTTTTCCTTGTATCCCAAGTTTTGTTTTAGCGATATGTTTATTTATCCTACGGCATGTTTCATTCTTTCTCGCTTCCTAATTGAAAGTTTCTTTGGTGTATTACCATCTCTCCCTTCCCCTTGCCCTTTAAAATTTATATTTTCTTTAAATCAAAATAATTACAATAATATACTCTTTAAGTTGCGCATGTAGGTATCCGTCAGAAAAAATACGTGTTTTTGACCAAAGGGTGTAGACAAATTCTCTGGTCATATTTATTTATATATGAGAAAGGAGATTCCGTTTAAAGGATATGAAATATTTATTCTCTATCTAAGAAATACTATATCATTAAATAGTAGAAAAATATCTACCACTTGCATATATTTCATTCCAAGAAATATGAACTGAAATTTGCAAATAGTTGATTCCGAAGGAAGTGTGGGTATATTTATTAAAAATATTTCCCATATTAATTGCTTAGAAATTCATTGTACTTTTCGTGTAAACTAACAAAAATGTGGGTTGACTCAACTCTACATTATATAAAAGGGTTGTCGTATAGAAAACTGAGAGACAAGGCAAACAAAATTAGAGATATGGGAAATTTTTGCTCTCAACAAGGAAAGAGAAGAGATGTCAAGAGAAACAAGAAAAGTGAAGGAGCCAGAGATGGTAACATGGTAGTTATGTCTGCTACAATGTATAACACCCCAGTTGACACGACTTCTGCTGGAAATATCACAGGTCACCATGATGGAGGGGGAGGGGGAGGCCACCATGATGGAGGACATGATACTGGCGGAGATGGAGGAGGACATGGTGGTGGAGGTTGTGGAGGTGGTGGAGGGTGTGGAGGTGGCGGTTGCGGAGGGTGTGGAGGTGGTTAAGGCTGCTGGGATTCTTGTTGACATCATCAATATAGCATCCTTGTGAAAGCTTTGTAATTAATCAAAGTCACACGAATCATAATTTCTTATTAGTTAACGGATGTAATACCCCAATTTTGTCCGTCCTTTTTAAAAGCCAATTTCAATCATCGAGCTCAGCTAAATCGAAATACCGTTGTTTAAATTAAGCAGGCACGCGAATGATCGATCTTTTCGTGCGTTCTTCAATTTAATCTTCGTATTTGGATTTAGTCGTACATAAGTAAGTCTACCAAAAGTCATTTTTTCTTGAAATTTGGCTTGTCTTTTCAATTCAGGCTTAAGTGTGCAATTCTGAGTTAATTTTAGTGTTTTAGTTAACGCGTCCATTTCTTTTATTTTTGGTCTCGTTTTGCTTGTTTGGTGCGTAACCGCTCGTCTTTTTGTATTTGGTGGACTCCTTTTTCTTATTGTTATTTTTATTTTGTTTATTTAATTTATTTAAGCACATATAACAGTCCAAAAATGTCAAAAATTTCTATTTAGTTAAATTTACAATTCAAAAGCTCTTAAGAGTCCAAAAATACAAAAAAACATATATCCAAAAGCCCAAAAAAGACCAGATCCGAAAATACACAGTAAACAACAATTTAGGGTTTCCAGGCAGCATTCCAAGCTGCTTCAGCTGCTGTTGGGCCTGGGTTCCAACCTGAAATTATTCAAAACCCAGTCAAAATTCAATCAATGCCTTAACCTAGTTTTATACTATAAATAAACAGTCAATCAGCAGTCAAAAACACACAGAAATACACACAGAAAAGGCTGCGAAAATCACACACAAAATAAGGATTAGAGTTTCACATCGAAACCCTAATCCACGAAATACGACTTTGAAATTCTGAGTTGGAAGACAACAACAGCAGAGGCAGTTTGAAGGGAATATAGTAGCAGTAGCAGTAACAATCACAAACAAATCAACAGTTTTGGAGACCTAACAGAGGCTGGAAAAACAGGTTGGTGTCCTCTATCCTTTTTTTAGGAATGAAACATCATGTAGTACAAAGAATAACTGGAAACATATAAGCAGTATGAGTTTACTAGTGTCAAAATTGGGGGTTTAGTTAGGTTCTTAATGTGAAATCAGAATTAGTGTTAATTGAGAATTATTAATTTGTGTTGTTTCAAAAAAAAAATGGTACATATAATCTGTGTTGTTAATCTGCGTCGTTAATCTGTGTTGTTAAATAACTTGCCTCTACATATTTAAACAGTATGAGTAATCACAGATTTTTTTTAAGTTTTAGTAAAAACTAGAGAGATTAAAGCTTAAGCAAAATCAATCCAAGATTAAAAGTGGAAGAATGATAGAGTAGGAGAGAATCGCACTGGAGAAAGCAAAAGAAAATCAGACACACAAAAAAATCAGAACACTGACCTTAAGCTCGCCGGAGCTCCGGTCGTCTTCTCCGGCAAGACCTCCGGCGAAGTTCTCCGGCGAGAACTCCGGCGAAGTTCTCCGAAACCAAATAACCACCACAATAAACCGAACCCACCTCTTCCCACTGTCATCCTCCCATTCGCCTCCCCCAAAACGAGCCTCCAGCCACGACGGTTTCACCCCAAACAAAAAATAGTAGATCAGAAACGTTTTTAAAACAAGGGAAAGGAGAGAAACGAAAAAAGAAAGAAGAACAGAGAAAGAAAAAAAACGAATCTCACCTTCGCCGGCGCCACCTCCATCACCACCCAACACCGAAACCGAAGCCGTCCTTTTCCCTCTCTAACTGTCTCGCTCTCTCGCTCCCAAGAAATCGGCGTTTCTCGCTCCGATCTCTCCTCATCAGTGAAACGGGCGGAAGTTCCGCTGTGGTTTTTTCTCTCTCTCATTTGCGCAGAAGAATTGTGAAGGAAGGGAATGGTTGAAAGATTTTTTAGGGTTTCGGTTTGTTGGGCTTAGGGTTATATACATTGTTTTTATTTTTTAATTTTTTAATATTCAGAATGTTAGTCACACCCTCCAATTCACGCACGCATTCTCCTCACTCACTGAGCCCGCCGCCAGATTACGGGGCCCTCCTATGCGAACCGGGCTGCTTGATTACACCCCTGCTCCGCTACACAACCCCCGCAGCCTAATAACACCCCACTTTGCAATTTTTCACCTTTTTCTCGCTTTTTAATTCTTTTAACCCAAATAATTTTTTTCATTAAATCAAAAACTTTGTTAGTGGTCATGCGAAGCCTTTGCTTGCACGATCATTAACAATGAGGACCTAGTGATGATCACTTGGAGCCTTTGCTCAATTGATCATCATGAATGCCTAATTTTTTAAAAGCTTTCGATAAATCAAAAACTTTGTTAGCGGTCTGCGAAGCTGTGGCTTGCATGATTGTTAACAATGGAGTGCTAATGGTGGTCACTTGGAGCCTTTGCTCAATTGATCATCATGAAAGCTCAGTTTTCACAATTAAACAAGATACAAAATAAAAATAAAAACCCAGAACTACGTAGCTTTGAATTCTCCATCGCACCGGGAGATACGTAGGAGCAGATCCCCTCCGTCAAGCACAATAAACTAAAAACATTTTTCCTTTCAAAAAACCAAAGCGGCTAACTCTCGTCGAGCGCCGCAAATAAAAATTTTCATTAAGTCTTTTTCAATTAAGAGGCAAATTTAAGTCTTTTTCAAATCAACACTTAAAATCACACGATTAATTAAAGGTTCCCTTTTAGTAGAAAGGAGGTGTGGGGCGCTAATACCTTCCCCATGCCTAACCGACCCCCGAACCCAAATCTTCCGGTTTTCCAAAAGACCATCTGCCTTCCAAAAAGGTTTTTCTTCAATATTTTCCTTATAAAAAAATATTGGTGGCGACTTCATTGTTTTAAAACGTTGTAAACGAAGAAAAACCCCTCGGGGACTTTTTCGGGCGCAACAGCTGGCGACTCTGCTGGGGACTAAAAGAAAAAAATTCAAAAGAGGGTCGAGCCTAATTAATTAAATATGTGATTTGTGTGTTTGATTTGAATATCTTGTTTTGTCTCTTTTCTTCTTCTTTCTCATACAAGCATCGTTGCATTCATATGCATTCACTTCTTCTTCTGCTATGATTGTTTTCCCTTTTACCTTCGTTGCTTGTATGCTTAGTTTCCGCATTTCCCCCACTCTTATCATGTTCCACCTTCTTGGCTCCCTTTCTTGAGGTAAGCAATGCAATTGGTTGCTGTTGGAACTCTAGGCTGGCTTATTTGATATTAAACCCTAGGGTAGACAACATGCTATTTTTTGCTTTTGTCTGGACTGTTCTGGGTTTTCATTTGCAGGTGGGGGAAGGGTAGCTATTTCTAAGTATCGTGCCCTCAACACACACTTCACACCCTATACTTGTGAGCGTTGAGTGGGGCCTAAAACCCAAGGTCTGAACAAAAACCTAGGAGAGTGGGAACGACTAGTGACTGCCATTCGTAGACCTTTGTCTGTATGGCTCTCATGAAAGTTCCGCCCAAGAGTACGCTTTGTAATGATGCCTCACACTTGGTAGCTTTCTACGATTGTGGGTGTTATCATGAGGAAGACTTTAGCTCTTGGTTGCCATTGTGAGGAAGTGATTAGAACTTACATGGGAGGATTACCCTTTTCGTCGACTTTAGACCCTAGGATTCCCACCATTCGTAGGACATGGGGGCACGCCTTTGTTTGTTGCATTTAGCTTTAGCATTCCTTTTTCTCAAACTTTATTTCGAAAGTTGTAATTTTTCTTTCATAAACAACTACATGAGGTGGCACGCAGCTTCGAAAATGTTCAAAGTACCACCAATTAAACCTCATTTTTTTACCATTTTTCCATGTCATTTCGCATCCACATCATTTCGCATTCACATCATTTTTTACCATTGCATTTGCATCTAACAAAATCTTGAAAAAATTCATCATTTGCATTCTTCATGCATTAAAGTTTGTTTGCCGGAGATCGCAACATAACACTGAATCATTGTCATAGGTGTGTAAGAAGCAACATGGAATCAAAAGGCAAAATTGCATTCAATTCGAGGTTCCCCATTGTAAAGAAGATTGATGTGACTAGTTTGAAGGAGTATGCTTCTCTATTAGGTCCTATTGAGCTTCGGTCCTTCGACAAGACTTATAGGAACATCCGCAGGTTATTACAACTAGAAGTACAAGAGAGTGCCATCGCTGCCTTAAGTTGGTTCTATGATTCAGAGATTAGGTGTTTTCTTTTCAAGAACTTCCAAATGGCGCCTACCTTAGAGGAGTATGAGAAAATTCTGGGTTTTGATCGCTCAGAGGTTAGACCTTACCAGTATCAGAGGCAATATTATTCAGATGAGAAGCTCGCTTCCTTGTTGCAAATCAGTGTAGAAGAAGTGCGGTCCCATAAAGTTGAGCGTAACAAGATATTTGGGTTTCCTCAAGGTTACTTTGAGAGCTAGATGGCTAGTCATGCAGTATCAAAGAGTTGGGCTCCTTTCAAGCAAATACTAGCTTTGACCATCTTCGGCATTGTTCTTTTCCCTCATATTGAGAAGCATATAGATGAAACCGCTGTTGGGGTGTTCCTGGCTTTCAAGAGTGCCAAAAGTCCCATCAATTCGGTTCCTGCTATTCTCGCCGAGACCTATCGTGCCTTCACTCGCCATCATGAGTTTCGAAAGGATAAGATGTGTTGTTTCTTCCCTGTGCTATACGCTTGGTTGATCAATCATGTATGTGTTAACAAAAGTGATGTTGGGGATTTGCTATCCTACGCCTTGGGTTGTAATCCGAAGACTATGAGCCCTCGGGAATGGAAGGATACTTTTAAGAACCTCGATGCTCTTCAGATTCGATGGTTCTCACACAAGTTTTGGGAGGATAAACCCTCAGTGATATTCCAATGTGGCAGTTTCCAGAATGTTCCTCTCATGGGAATGTAACACCCCAAAATTAATTAGGTGAGCATTTGACTAATTTAATTAGGTGGTTATTTAATTAAGCGATTATTTAGCTAAATTAAGTGATTATTTTAGTTGTCTATATTAAATAAATATAGGGTGATTAATTAAATTAAGGAGTGATGTGTGGTAAATAAATGAGGAGTATTTTAGTTAAATGAGGAGTATTTCAATTAGATTGGGAGGATGCGAGAAAGTATCTAGAGGGTGTAAATAAGGGGCCCAAGCCCACTAAATAGGCCCAAATCATGACTTAAACTAGGGTAGGGTGTCTCATTTCATGGGAAGCCAAGAAAAACAGAAAAAATAGAGAGAGGGAGTAGGGAGAGAAGCCTTGCGCAGCTGTCCATTGGAGGGGGGGAGGAGAAATTCATCTTCTTGGTTTGGGTAAGTGTTTTTGGTACCAATCTTTCACATATTTCTTCCTCTATCATTTAGTGTAAGCTTCCTACACTAATTCCTTCCCATTTTCCTTTTACCATGGATGGGGTTTTGGAGTTCAAGATATTGGGCAAACTAGTTTGGTGGTTTTTGTGTTATTGAAGGAGAGAGTACTTGGGTTCTTCAAGTTGGAGGTATGGGGGCTCTCTTTCATGGTCAATAATTTATAAACCTTGAAATCATAGAGGTTAGGTGTTAGGAGTATTTGTTTGATTGTTTGAGTTGTGTGTTAATTCTATGTTTATTGTTGTATTGATATTTAATTTGGTGATACCATGATGCTTGATGTTGGAAATAAATGTGTTATTAAATGTGCATGTCATGTGTTTGATAAAATGCTTCAATGTGATGAAATATCAGAATATGTTGATTTAATGATGTTGATTAAATGCCTAAGTGTTGTGGAAATTAAATTGATGCTCATGTATTTGTTGGGCTAAATGGTGTTTAAGTGTTGTTGAATTTATTGGGGGTTGATGACGAGTCTTACTTGTTTATGGTTTTTGTGTGTTTTCTGGACACTGTTTCGGTTTTCTCAAACTGGTACTGTTTGGTTGATCCAAAAATTATGTGGCTAATTGTTTTTGAAAATAGACTTAAGGCCGGTCGTTTTGGCATCTGGTTTCGTTAAATTCGGAGTTGTGTAGCTCCGGTTATGAGTCTCTAAAGTTAGGTCAAATTTCTCGAGTCAAGCGGGGTAGGTTCGATTTTTTGCGTGTTTTGTGTGCTCAATTGAACTCCGTTTTGAGTGATTCTGATTTCACTGAATTTCATTATGAAATGAGAAAGAAAATTTGGTTGCAAGTTGGGTAAAGCGTTCTGTCCGATTTTGGTACCTCAGTGTAGCGTTTTGAAAAACTGTACCAACTGGACACTTATTTTGAAAAACTAAAATCATAGGTAGAAACTACACTCGAGAGGCTTTCCAATGAGTGGTCTTTTGTAAATTTTCGATGTCGTTTGCTATTTTAAATAATTCGCCAAAGTAGAGTATCTTCTCAGTAGGAATCCAAAGACTTCGTGCGGTTGTTGTCAATGTTACCCAAAGTGTCAAAAATACTATTTCGGTCCCTATGCACTATTGGTCCTTCAAAGATATTGTTTTAATCCTTATGGTGTCAGAATGATCCCCAAGGTGTCAAATTAGTCCCTAAGTGTCAAAATGGTCCTTGGGTGTATTAAAATGGTCCTTAGGTGTTGAAAAGGTCCTTATGGGGTGTTTTGGTCCTTAGATGGGATTTAATCCTTGGTGTGAAAATTAATTTAATAGATGAAGTGTGAGGTGTCGTGGTGATGATGAAGTGGGGATGTAGGCTTCGGCCAAATGAGGTGATGTGGCTTCGGCCAAAGAGGTGAGTTAATGATTGTTGTGGTGAATTGATTGTGTTGTGATGCATTGTCATGGTGTCACATAAATCATATGCATATAAAATGATGAGGGCTTTGGCCAAAATGACGAGGGCTTCGGCCAAAATGACGAGGGCTTCGGCCAAATTGATGATGATGGATCCACATGCATATTGCATTTCATACATTACATGCATGCTCTGGTAATTGATTGGGTGTTCCTGAATTAATGGTGTGTTTGGTGTAATTATATTTGGTGTAGCTGTATATGTGACGTAACTGTATGGTGACGTAACGGTATATTTGGCGTGACTGTAATTGGTATAACTGCATTAATGATGTATTCGAATTGACTGTATTTCTGGTGTGCCCATTCTACTGTGTTTCCTGTTTTATTTATTATTATCTATGTATTGAGACTCACCCTACTGCGTCGTGTTGCCTCGTATGTCGGCAACCTGCAGGTGACGGTGACTAAAGGTGTTTAGAGATTGTTCTTCTAGTATGGTCGAGTCAGCTCTGATACGTAGCACCGGGGGGGATGTTTGGTTTATTTATTTCCTTTATATATATTTTGAACTAAGATGTTAAGTTGCTATTTCCGCTGCTGTAATACTTATTTTGGAGTTTTATTTTAATTACTATTTTGAAGTTATGTAAGGTATTTTGATTAAATGTAGCACTCTCTTTATGGTGCGTGGAAATTTTGAAAAGCCCTGATTTTAAAATTAACTAAATAGTAGTTATGTATAAGGGGGTTGTAATCCGAAGACTATGAGCCCTCGGGAATGGAAGGATACTTTTAAGAACCTCGATGCTCTTCAGATTCGATGGTTCTCACACAAGTTTTGGGAGGATAAACCCTCAGTGATATTCCAATGTGGCAGTTTCCAGAATGTTCCTCTCATGGGAACACAGGGATGCATCAACTATAACCCGTCTTTGACCTTGAGGCAACTCGGGTACCCTATGCGAGATTCACCCTCCGAAGCTATGTTGTTCCGTTTTTACCTCCATGCGGGGATCCCTAAAGACGAGGACTTACTTCGGCGAGTCTTGCAAGCTTGGGAAACCGTAGTGCGGAGAGACAAAGACGAGTTATCTAAAAGGACCACTGCTATCTCCTTCACCCAATGGCTCAAAAAGAGGATTAAAGAAACTCGATCATCCAATCAAAAGGGGCCATCACTTGAAGAGAAAATACCAGAGCCTCACGTTCCCCTCATTGAAGAGCTAGAAGGAGTTAAGTTGGCATTGTCTAAAGCGGAAGAAGAGAAAAAGGCCTTGCAAAACAGGTTGGGAAAAGTGATGCAGGACAAGCGGAAGCTAGAGAACGAAAATGCTCTCCAAGCCGCAACTATTGAAGCAGCCAACAGGAAACTTGAAATAGAAGAAGAAAGCAAGAGGGAAGTTCAGAAACATTTGAAAGGTGCTAAAGAGGAAATAAAGAGGTGTACCTCAAAGATGAATGAAGCTATGGCAGAAGCGTATGAATGGAAGGAACTATATGACAAGTCATGGAAGAAGGAGAAAATGGTCAAAGATGCACTAGCTAAGTCAAGAAAAGAATTCCAAGTGATGAAGTTCGAATTGGGGGACCAAATGGAAAGCATCAGGCAAGATAGAGAGTCTATCACAGGGATCTTGAAAGAGTACCAACAAGCTTTAAGGTTTGAACAAGGAAGGTCAGACGAATTGAAGAGGAATCTCAGATGCCTAAGGGAGTCTTATGAGCAAGTGCAAGTAGAAAGCCAGTATTGGGAGCAACGTTTCATGGCCTTAATTGGCAGAATAGAGGACCAAGAGATTATTGTTGCGCTTGTGTAATAGTGTGGTTTTTCGCAATTATAGTGCAAGTATACACATCGTACAAGTAATAAAGTGGATGAGAGTAAGAGATCGTTCCCACGAGGATTGATAAGTTTTCAAAGTTCAAGTTTCAAAACACAAGAGAAGTAAGTAACAAATCGGCAATAAGAGTTGGTTTTTAAGCTAGAAATGTAAATACAACAAGTAAACAAAAGTTGGTTGTGAATATGGATGAGAGATGAGTTGAGTTGTTGCATGCAAGTAAATCCTTCCTAGCTAGACGTTACAACGTTTACACGTTATGACGTTCAAATGTTATTCTGTATAGACGTGGCCACGTTTGAACGCTGTTGCAAAAGAGCTATGCTTTTCAGCACAAAACGCCAGAGTTTCAAGTATAAGAGGTCCTATGTCTAGGTTCTAAATAGGCCCACTCCTGTATTTTAAGCACCCACAGCAATGTTCTATGAACTATTATCCATTATATGTCTAGACTTAGATAAAGATGCCTAAATGTCTTTAGTGCATTGTTCATTCATATAATTCTTTGAGTTCTTTTCATAGACCATGTCTGTACCTATGAATCTACCCATTTTAAGAGGCCAACCTCAAAACAAGTTTGGAAATATTTTTACACAAAGATTTAAAACAGGCAACGACCATACTTCATAACATTAACTAGAAATTCATTATAAGCAAAACAACAACTCAACTACAAAGTGTTTAGCTCATGCTGAGCATCTTTACAGAATGAAAAGGATTTAAAATCCAAATACCATACATAACAGAAAAGAACCTCAGTGCAAAAGATACACCTAAGTAACTTTTTAGCATGTACGCTGTATAGACGTTACAACGCCCGAGCTTTACAAAAATGCGAGAAAAAATACTAAGTTCGGACAAGCAAAATACGTAAGTCCTGTTTCCAGATCTTCTTTACAAAACTAATTCTGAATTTAATGGAGGGATGGTGAGGGGATGAAGATGAAGTGATTCTGAAGATATGTCGAAAAGATGATGATTTGAGAGAGAGCTGAAGCTTCCTTAAATAGCCACCTTGCTTACGCGTGCTGATGTCACTTGCCCACCTACCAGATCTGTTTCCTCTCTTCTGCCTAACACTGTTCAGAGCTACAGTGTTTCTGTGCGTCAGCTCATGGGGAATAGAAGATCTTCTGACTTTTATATCTTTGACTATCATTGCTCAGCGCGCCAAAATTAAGATCTTTCTTCCTTTCTCTGCTGCACTTCAGTAGACGTGGTGAGGGACGTGGTAACGTTCAGCACTAATTTTCCTGCACAAGCACAAAAAGCATCAAAACGCTCTCAAGGGCACCACTTGGTGCCTAAATGCCTGATTTATCACTTTATCCACTTATTTGCTAAAAACTCAGAAATTACATAAAACTAATTTAATAAACCTTGTATTGCTAGAGAACTTGCATGACTTATTCTTTGAATGAGCATAAATAACTCATATAAATATGAGTTGTCACACCCCCAAACTTAAATCATTGCTTGTCCTCAAGCAATCAAGACACAACTAATGGATATGCATGAAATCAACTACACTAGCAAAGTTATGCTCTACTCAATCAACAGATCAAAAATTCATTCTCAAGGGGCTAATTCTTCACACACTCACGCACCACTTGCATGATTAAATTCCAGATTTATTAAAGCTCTAAGTGAGTGTGTGATCTCTGCATTTAATTCTTCCTCTAGCTAGTTCAGAACTACTTTAGCCTATGAAAGAGTGGCTTCCCAAATGGGTGACAAAGAAACATCTTTCAAAACCAAGAATAGGCTAACATTTTCACATAAGAAATGGGGGTTCATTTAAAGCATGACAAAGGGTCTTAATTGGGTGCTAGGACTAGGTTAGTGCAACTAATTTATTGACTCACACACGCAAAAAGGCTGTAACCCCCTCATTACTGAGCAACTCTCTTTTATTTGCTCCATTTTGGAGTGGTATATATATATACTTTTTTTTTTTAACATTGGAGTGCTCAGCATTTGTTTCAGGGTATTACAGGGAACACAGCATACATGTGGATTTTCCACTTATTTGTAACAACACACTCTTTTTTTTGGTATTTTTGGGAATAGACGTTACAACGTTTATGGGTGAGACGTTGCAACGTCTGAACACACAACACGACACACACGACATACGTTATAACGTTACGGGTAGACGTTACAACGTTGCACTCACGCTACACCTGCACTTAACCATCCTACAGTCTTTGCACCCAGCCTTAGTACGACTTGATTCACCCCCAAACTTAGCTTCTACTGCTATTCTAGATTTTTAGTCAAGTTTTATTCTCACCACAGTTTACCAAAACTAGCTTCAGCACAAAATATTCCCTAGCTAACTAGATTCTTTCTTAAAACAGAGTTTGTGTAGGAGCAACAATCAATTCTTTTCATCTAATCATGCATAGGCTACTCACACACACAGTTTCACTATTTTTAGCCCAAAGAGAATGATTTTCATGCTTGACAGAGTAAGAACAGAAATTGCTTTTGCATTTGATTTCATGTACAACATAGACAGAAACTTAAAACATTGAGATTCCCCCCACTTAAAGTTGAGCAGTGTCCTCACTGCTCAAAGACAAACAATTCAGAAGCTTTTTTTTTTCTTTTTTTCAGAGGGGGGGTCTCATTCAGAACATGAAAATAGAACTATTAAAACTACACTAAACTTAAAACTAAAAATAAAAAAAAAACTACTACTACTATTGAAATTAAATGGGGGACTTACTTGTTTGCTGCACCAGATCTAAGCCTTCCACTTTGTCTGGTGGGTACTCCTGCCTGACCTTCTCCTTTCTTCTTTTCCTTCTTCTCTTTCTTCACCTTCACTCCTCCTTGCACAGCTGTGGTGGTGGTTGTTGTTTCATCAGACTCTTTCTCTTTTGAGCTTCCTCCCACATCTTCATTGCTAATTCAGCAGGGTTGACATTCACTGGTTCCTTGGGGATCACCTGTGCTTTTTCCACCTCTGGCTCTTTAGACGTTGCCACGTCTGATGATGATCCTCCAATTCCAAAGAATCGTACCACTGGCTTGCTTCAACAGGTGCTCTGCTAGCTTCTGAGTGGCCTCCTCCATTGCTTGTTGTTTTACCTTTTCCAATGCAGCTTCACGTTCATTGTTGGCTTGCATTTCTGCAAGTTTGGCTGCGGCCTCTTTTTCAGCAGACGTTGTAACGTCTGCAGGCATTTCTTCAACAATAGCAGGAAGGGGTTTTTCAGAAACACTAGTGGCAACGAATGCTGCACTAGTAGCAGTAGCAGGTTTCCCTGCAGCACCTTGACCTTTTCTTTTCACAGGAAGCTTCTGCCTAAGTGTTGTGGGGGCTACACTTTCTTCTTTCTCTCCACTCCCTTGAGCTTGTTTTGACTCAGCAGCTAGCTCTTGTCTTTTCTTCCTTCCAAAGGGATTGTATGTGAGTGCACTTTTCACTCGTGTTTTCTTGGGTGGGGAAATGGGTTGGGCATTTGGGTTGCTCCCTGTGTTTGTTGGCTCAGACGTCGCCACGTCTGGTTCTTGCTCTTTTTGGGGTGGGGGTGGTTGTGTGATTGGTTGGTCTTGAGCTTTGGATTGTGGAGTTTTAGGGGTGTTTTGGTCGTGGGTGGAGGGTTCTTGTGGTGAAGGTGGTGATTGTGTGGCTGTTGGGGATGATGGTTTGGGGCTAGCTGCTTTGGATTTTGTTTGGGCTGGCTCTTTGGTTGCTTGATTTGTTGGGGATTCACTCACGTCTTCTCACTTGAACTCCCTTTCTCCTCGGGGCTCTCCTCCTCCTCTTCTCCTCACCGATTACTTCCATGCTTACTTTCTTTGACTCCTCCGCATCAAAATCGTAAATATCATCCAAATCAGCAGAATTAAAATCCTCTTCACTACTTACCTTTTGTTTCTTTGCTGGGCTTTGCCTTTTTGGTGGGCTTCTTGCTCTCTTGGCTCTTTCTTTCTTCACGGCTCTTCTTTGAATTGTGGATGGGGAACATCTTCATCATTTTCTTCTGCATCCGATCCACCGCAATACAGCTCTTCAATTGCTTTCTTTCCTTTAGACACTGGGCAAACACCTTCTTTTGCCACTCAAATTGTTCCTTGACAAACTTGGCCAGGGTTTCGCCTCTCCTCCGGACGTTGCAACGTCGTGTGTATTAACAGAACTTGCGGCTCTGCGCAGACTTCACCCTAGGCTTAAGTTTTGTTGAAAAAGGGCCTTGAGGTCGCCTCCTAAGCTACGAGGCTTCAATTTCTACTCCTGCCTCCATACACAAGTCAGTTATCAAACAAGGGAAATACAAATAGCCATCCTTCCTGTTCTTCCATTTGTTGAGCTCACGGTTGATCAACTTTCCAACCTCCACTTTGTCTCTTGACATGATTGCATCGATCACAATCAGTCTCTCTTTGTCTACCCAAGATGTGTGAGAGGTGGGGATTAAGCAATGCCTTATGAAATGAAACCAAGTGTTGGCTTCATCACATAGGTATCTCTTCATGATCTTGAACTCGCTTCCGTGTTCACCACTTCTTTCCCAGACAGCACCTTCAACACATATCCTATCCTTGATAGCATCCATTTCAGCCAATCCATAGTTCTTTTGCTTGGTCTCCACTGCTTTCCCATAGTACCCTAGCCCAAAATAATCATTGATGACTCTCACACCAAACTTTACTTCCTCACCTCGCACCTTTGAGACAATGGACGGCTCTCCTTCAGGTCTCTCAACGATTCCCTTGTAGAAATCGTGAACCAGAGTTGCAATGTATTCTTTTCTGTGTACCACGAATTTTTGCCAGCCCAACGCTGCCACGGTTGCGAGAAAATCAGGATTGGGGCTTTCTTGACTAAAGCCCCTTTCAGGAAGTAGGGCTTTCTTCTTGGATGGGTTGGGTGTTTTGGGGATGGGAAGTGAGGATGAACTCAGTCGCATGTTTGCCTTTCCTGAGGATTTGGTGGCGATTGCTTCACTTTTGTCATGGTGATTGCACAGAAAATTGTTTGGAAGGAAATGGGGGATTTCTGGAAATTTTAGGTTTTCAGAGAAAGAGAGGGGAGATGTTGGTTTCAGAGAGAGAGATTAGAAAGAGGTTGCAGGTGGTGGAATGGTGGTGAATGGTTAGATTTTTATGGGGAGTTGAGAAATGGTAGAGTGGAGTAATGGAGAAAAGTAACCGTTGATTAGACAAGTAGGGGAAAGGAGATGACGTCGTGGTCAGTTACCACGTTCGTGATACAGAGGGAAATCATTTCTGACACGTCATTACTTGCGCCTTTGACTTAATTTAAATCTGCCCTGATTGCCCAGACGTGCCCACGTCTAATACATTCTGAGACGTTACGACGTCTACCACCTTTTACTTTCTCCTCTTTTCAACACTTATTCCTGTAAAACAAAAATTAAAACAACACAAAAATTTAAAAATCATTGGGTTGCCTCCCAAGAGCGCTTGCTTTAAGAGTCTTCAGCCAGACTTTTGTCTCTTTCATTCAAGAATTGTTGAAGGACATTTGGATCTTGTCCCTTTCCACATGCTCTCCATGATATTGTTTCACACGTTGGCCATTAACTTTGAACATGGTGTTTGTCTTTTCATCAAATAAATCCACTGCACCATGAGGATAGATCTTCATTAATTTGAATGGACCTGACCACCTTGATTTCAACTTTCCTGGGAACAGTTTTAGCCTTGAATTAAATAGCAACACCTGCTGTCCTTCCACTAGTTCTCTCCTTTGGATTCTTTGGTCATGCCACTTTTTGGTCTTTTCCTTGTACATTGCTGAGTTTTCATAGGCACGGTGTCTGAACTCTTCTAGCTCATTTAATTGTAATAACCTTGCCTCACCAGCTTTTGCATGATCCAAATTTAATTGTTTCAATGCCCAATAAGCTTTATGCTGGAGCTCAATTGGTAGGTGACAGGCCTTACCATAAACTAGCTTGTAAGGAGACATGCCCAATGGTGTTTTGTATGCTGTTCTGTTGGCCCAAAGTGCATCATCCAAATGTAATGACCACTCCTTTCTGTTGGGACCAACCATCTTCTCCAGTATTCTTTTGATCTCCCTGTTGGATATTTCTGCCTGGCCACTGGTTTGGGGGTGATAGGCTGTAGCAATTCTGTGTTTTACTCCATACTTAGCCAAGAGGTTCTCAATTAACTTATTGCAGAAATGAGAGCCTTCATCACTGATTATGGCTCTTGGAGTTCCAAATCTTGTGAATATATTCTTTTTCAGGAACTTGCTAACTGATTTGGCTTCATTGTTTGGTAATGCCACCGCTTCAACCCACTTTGACACGTAATCCACAGCTACCAGAATGTATAGATTTCCATGAGACATAGGAAATGGTCCCATGAAATCCATTCCCCAAACATCAAACAACTCTACTTCCAGAATGTTTGTGAGTGGCATCTCCTGCTTGCTTGATATATTCCCTGTTCTTTGGCACTTATCACATCTTCTTACCAATTCATGCGCATCTTTGAATAAGGTTGGCCAATAGTAGCCTGATTGTAGGACCTTTGCAGCTGTTCTTGTACCTCCAAAGTGTCCACCATACGGTGCTGAGTGACATTGTTGCAGCACATGGAGTTGTTCTTCTTCAGCTAGACACCTTCTTAGTAATTGATCTGGGCACAATTTGTACAAGTATGGTTCATCCCAGAAATATTGCTTTGTAGTGTGGAAGAACCTCTTCTTTTGTTGGTGGTTGAATCCTACAGGCACAATCTTGCTAACAAGGAAGTTAACTATGTTAGCATACCATGGTGCAGTAGTTTCAGACGTTATAACGTTTGACGAAAATGTCATAGACGTGGTAACGTCTTCAACCACCGAGGCTCACGATAATAGTCTCTCTTCAGGAATTTTTCTTTTATCTCTTCTTCAATTGCACTGCATCAACATTCTCAAGCCTAGAAAGATGATCAAGAACTTGGTTCTCCACCCCCTTTTGTCACGAATTTCCAAGTCAAATTCTTGGAGGAGGAGAACCCATCTAATAAGCCTTGGCTTTGCATCTTTTTGGAAATTAAGTACTTAATGGCTGAATGATCATAAAAACAATAACTTTTGCACCAACTAAGTAAGATCTAAACTTATCAAATGCAAATACAAATGACCAAAAGCTCTTTTTGATCCACAAGATATAATTCAATTGGGCATCATCTAAGGTTTTCTTGGCATAATAAATAGAATGAAAGATTTTTCCATACCTTTGCCCCGATGCACAGCTCCTACAAAGATAATCACTTGCATCGCACATCAACTCAAATGGTTTGGACCAACTGGAGTGACTATTACAGAGCGATCACCAAGGCGATCTTCAATTTGTTGAAAGCTTCATGACATTGTTCATCAAAGTTGAAGACGTTGTCACGTTTGCAACAATGAGACACAAGGGTTTTGAAATCTTTGAGAAATCCTTGATAAATCTTCTGTCAGAAAAACCCCGCATGGCCTAAGAAACTTCGACTCCTTTGATAGTTGTTGGTGGAGGCGATTGTCAATAACATCAATTTTTGCTTTGTCTACCTCTAATCCCTTCTTTGATATTCTGTGTCCCAACACTATTCCTTCTTGTACCATGAAATGGCATTTTTCCCAATTTAGCACTAGATTGGTTTCTTCACACCTTATCAGAACTCCTTCCAAATTATCCAGGCATGCCTTGTATGAATCTCCATAGACTGAGAAATCGTCCATAAAAACTTCCATGGAGCTTTCAATAAAATCAGAAAATAAGGCCATCATGCACCTTTGAAATGTTGCAGGAGCATTGCACAGTCCAAATGGCATCCTTCTGAAAGCAAAAGTACCATAGGGACAAGTGAATGTTGTCTTTTCTTGATCTTCAGGTGCTATAGCTATCTGGTTGTAGCCTGAATAACCATCAAGGAAACAGTAGAAATCCTTGCCTGCGAGCCTGTCTAGCATTTGATCAATGAATGGAAGAGGGAAATGATCCTTCTTAGTTGCTTTGTTTAACTTTCTGTAATCCATGCATATCCTCCAACTCATTCATCGTCCTTGTTGGAATTAACTCATTCTTGTCATTTGTTACCACAGTAACTCCTCCTTTTTTGGGTACACACTGTACTGGACTTACCCAGGAGCTATCACTAATAGGGTAAATGATTCCTGCATCCAACCACTTGATGATTTCTTTCTTAACCACCTCCTTCATTATGGGGTTCAATCTCCTCTGTCCTTCAATGCTATTCTTGGCATTTTCCTCCAAGACAATTCTATGCATGCAGATTGTGGGACTGATACCTTTGATGTCTGTCATTTGCCAACCAATTGCCTTTTATGTCTCTCTTCAGGGGTAGTAATGAGATCATTTTCCTGCTCTTGGGTGAGCTTGGAAGAAATGATCACGAGGCGAGGAATCATTTTCCCTAAAAAGACATACTTTAAATGATCGGAGTAACACCTTTAATTCCAAAGTAGGTGGCTCTTTAATGGAGGGCACATTCTTCTTCGATTTGACTCCTCTGCCCCTAAAGATTCATACCTCTTTGTCCATGACTTTGGTGCGGGGGCTCGGACGTGGCCACGTCTCGCAATGAGACGTTACGACGTGCAGAGGAACAACTTCTTCCGCCAACAACTCTTGTATTTCATTATTGCCCAGAATATTCTCCAGATGATTATTGTCTTTGTTGAACTGTTTTTGAACCATATGATCAATGGCAACCACATAAGAACATTCCTCTGTGTTTGGATCTGGATATTTGAGTGCATTGAGGACGTTGAACTTGACTTCTTGGTCATTGACTCTCATGATTAATTCTCCTTTCTGCACATCAATGATTGTCCTTCCAGTAGCTAAGAATGGTCTCCCCAGAATGATGGGAACTTCTTTATCTGCATCAAAATCTAAAATAACAAAATCCACTGGAAACACAAACTTGTCAACTTTAATCAAAACATCTTCTAATATACCTTCAGGATAAACTCTACTTTTATCAGCTAAAGTTAAGCTTAAAGAGGTAGGCCTGGCTGTTCCTATACCAAGTTTGTCATAAATGGACTTGGGCATCAAGTTGATACTTGCTCCCAAGTCACATAAAGCTTTGCCAATGTAAAAATCTCCAATGGAGCATGGTATAGTAAAGCTGCCAGGATCCTTGAGTTTTCTAGGAAGCTTATTCTGCATAATTAAACTACATTCCTCAGTTAAAGCAACAGTTTCAAACTCCCCTAGCCTTCTCCTTTTGGTGATGATGTCTTTCAAGAACTTGGCATAGTTTGGCATCTCTTTGTAAAGCCTCAACCAAGGGAAGGTTGATGTGTAACTGCTTTAACATCTCCATGAACTTGCTGAACTGCTTATCTTCATGAGCTTTCTTCAATCTTTGAGGGTATGGTGGAGGAGGATACTCAGGTACAAGTCTAGGTACAGTCTTGATTCCTGGTTCAAAATTAGACGTCGTAACGTCTGGTTTATCCTTCACACCACTTGTGCTTGCCTCTTTCCCTTTCTTTTTCTCTTTCTCGGTACTTCTTTTTTGCTTCTCCTGTAATTCATCCTCCACAGGCATAGTTGGTTCGGGATATTGAGTACCACTTCTTAAAGAAATTGCATTTACTGTCCATTACCCCCGTTATAACCATTAGGGGTGATGATGATGGTGTTTCATGTTGTAGAAGGAAGAGATCCATTCGCGCTTTGATTGAGAGTGAAGCTATCTGTCAATCTGATTTTCGAGTTTTGATTGAAGACTCATGAGTTTGAAGGGTTGTCTTGCAATCACTTATGAAGTTCTTCATCATGGCTTCTAAGTCGCTATTGTTGTTATTCTGCACATACTGCCTCTGTTGTTGTTGTTGAGGAGGAAATCCTGGAGGTATTGCAGGAGCATTGTTGCTGGTATTTAGTGCATTGTTGTTTCTCCAACTGAAATTTGGATGATTTCTCCAATTTGAATTATAGGAGTTGGAGTAGGGACCATTTCCTTTGTTCTGAGATACAAAGTTTACAGATTGAGGGTTGTAGGGACATTCCTCATACACATGCCCTTCTTCACAATAAACACACACTACTCCACCAGAGTGGGTGGGTTCAACTGCTGCTGCAGTCTGCTTCTCAGACGTGGCCACGTTTGAAGTACTCAAAGTTTTGATCATGTTGGTCAGGGTAGCCACTTGAGCAGAAAGAGCAGTTACTTCACTTATTTCATGCACACCTGCCTTCTTTCCAGGAGTAAATCTATCAGATGGCCAATGAGAGTTATGGGTGGCTATGTCATCAATAAGCTTGCATGCCTCAGAAAAGGACATGTTTAGGATGACACCACCTGATGAAGCATCAAGTATCAACCTAGTAGGCTGATCTAGACCATTGTAGAAAGTCTCCATTTGGATCACCACGGGAATGCCATGGTGTGGGCACATTCTCAGTAATTCTTTCCACCTTTCCCAAGCTTCAAATAGTGATTCCCCTTCCCTTTGTTTGAAGGAAGTGATATCATTTCTCAATTTAGCATTTTTGTTGGGAGGAAAGTACTTGGCAAGGAACTTCTCTGCTAGCTCATCCCAAGTGTGAATTGAGTTTGGCTCCAAAGAGTTCAACCAATTTTTCGCCTTGTCCTTGAGTGAGTATGGGAAGAGCTTCAATCTAAAAGCATCATCTCTCCGAGACTCGGGGATGATAAAGTTTCTGCACACATCGTAAATTGTCTCGGTGAGAGTATGGATCTTCAGGGAAACCTCCAAATTGGCCTGCAGTTTGCAGCATTTGGAACATCATTGGCTTGAACTCAAAGTGACCAGTATGAAGGGTTGGTCTTGCAATACCTGTTTGTAAATGGGCAGGGTTGAGCACGGCATAGTCACGCATAGGCCTGTCCCCTCGTCATTGACCATATCTTGTGGTCTGCATTGATGAGTTCTTTGCCTTTGGTAGTGTTCATCATCAACAACTATTGTCTCTGTATGAGTTTGTGGTCCACGACCTTGTCCTCTGACTCCTATTGGTGTATGTCCACCTCTAGAACCAGTGTTATGTTCAGACATGGTTGGGTGTTGTTCTTGTTGTTCTTTGCCTCCTTCTTAACCTTTGTTGTCTCCTTAGTTATGCGAAAGTTCTTTCGAGTTTGGATCAAACTCGAGTTGATTCACTCCTTGGTTCTGGGATTGAACTAGAGCTTGAGTTGGAACTAAGCATACGCTATAACGTCTACTGTTCAAACACAGAAACAACAAACAACACAGTAAAATTCCTTCAACTTGTGTTCTGATGTTTTGAACAATAAAATTTATAACAATCCCCGGCAACGGCGCCAAAAACTTGTTGCGCTTGTGTAATAGTGTGGTTTTTCGCAATTATAGTGCAAGTATACACATCGTACAAGTAATAAAGTGGATGAGAGTAAGAGATCGTTCCCACGAGGATTGATAAGTTTTCAAAGTTCAAGTTTCAAAACACAAGAGAAGTAAGTAACAAATCGGCAATAAGAGTTGGTTTTTAAGCTAGAAATGTAAATACAACAAGTAAACAAAAGTTGGTTGTGAATATGGATGAGAGATGAGTTGAGTTGTTGCATGCAAGTAAATCCTTCCTAGCTAGACGTTACAACGTTTACACGTTATGACGTTCAAATGTTATTCTGTATAGACGTGGCCACGTTTGAACGCTGTTGCAAAAGAGCTATGCTTTTCAGCACAAAACGCCAGAGTTTCAAGTATAAGAGGTCCTATGTCTAGGTTCTAAATAGGCCCACTCCTGTATTTTAAGCACCCACAGCAATGTTCTATGAACTATTATCCATTCTATGTCTAGACTTAGATAAAGATGCCTAAATGTCTATAGTGCATTGTTCATTCATATAATTCTTTGAGTTCTTTTCATAGACCATGTCTGTACATATGAATCTACCCATTTTAAGAGGCCAACCTCAAAACAAGTTTGGAAATATTTTTACACAAAGATTTAAAACAGGCAACGACCATACTTCATAACATTAACTAGAAATTCATTATAAGCAAAACAACAACTCAACTACAAAGTGTTTAGCTCATGCTGAGCATCTTTACAGAATGAAAAGGATTTAAAATCCAAATACCATACATAACAGAAAAGAACCTCGGTCAAAAGATACACCTAAGTAACTTTTTAGCATGTATTGCTGTATAGAGGCGTTACAACGTCCGAGCTTTACAAAAATGCGAGAAAAAATACTAAGTTCGGACAAGCAAAATACGTAAGTCTGTTTCCGGATCTTCTTTACAAAACTAATTACGAATTTAATGGAGGATGGTGAGGGGATGAAGATGAAGTGATTACGAAGATATGTCGAAAGATGATGATTTGAGAGAAGTGAAGCTTCCTTAAATAGCCACCTTGCTTACAGCGTCTTGATGTCACTTGCCCACCTACGAGATCTGTTTCCTCTCTTACGCTCGACGACCTTTGTTGAGCTATAGTGTTTACGTGCGTCATTTCATGGGGAATAGAAGATCTTCTGACTTTTATATCTTTGACTATCATTGCTCAGCGCGCCCAAATTAAGATCTTTCTTCCTTTCTCTGCTGCACTTCAGTAGACGTGGTGAGGGACGTGGTAACGTTCAGTACTAATTTTCTGCACAAGCACAAAAAGCATCAAAAGCGCTCTCAAGAGGCACCACTTGGTGCCTAAATGCCTGATTTATCACTTTATCCACTTATTTGCTAAAAACTCAGAAATTACATAAAACTAATTTAATAAACCTTGTATTGCTAGAGAACTTGCATGACTTATTCTTTGAATGAGCATAAATAACTCATATAAATATGAGTTGTCAATTATCAAGGAGCTAAAGGATGAGATTCAGCTTTGGAGGAGTAAATTTTCAAAGCTAGTCGGGCTAGCTAACCAAGCTGTGAGGGATGTTCCCAAGAAGCTAAGAAGAGCTGAAGCAGAAATGAATCCTTCCAACACTCAGGCCAAGGTGTACGAGTTTGTCGAGTCTTTGCAAGATCCTAATGAGAAGAACTCATGGAGAAAGCAAAAGGCGTACGTAAAGCAAGAAGAGAAAGAGGGAGGAAAAGCTGAAAGCTATTTTCCTTTGAATTCCACTTTAGAGCATCGTAATAATCCTTAGGAAATTGTAAACTTTCTCTAAAAAGTTGTAATTTTCTTTGGAATATAGTACTTTTCTGTCAAAAAAATTGTTTTCAGAATATTGTATTTTTCCTTCGAGTTTGAAGTTGTAGTATTCTATCCTTTCGAATGAAGTGTGTTTGTTTTGCCTATTGCTTCCAACCTCGTTGCAGCCAAATTAAAAATATAAACAAAAAAAATAATATAAACAAAAAAAAAAGTGTTAGAGCTTTAAATTTACACGCCTATGACAACGCGAGGTGTATTACGATTCCCGGCGCCAAAGCAAACATAAAATCATACATATCGCATTGCATTACATTCATTTATTCATTCTTGTGTTCATAAGTGTGTTTCGTCAACAGAAAATCAGGCAAGCTGGTTAGGCATCGCTATTTGACGCGTCTACAAGCAAGGAACATGGACAACAATCAAGGTGACGCTGATCAGGGCAATCCACTGCCACATCAGAATGCCGAAATTCCAGGAGATCCAAATCCTAATGGTCAGGGTCAGCAAGGTCAGAATCAAGGGAATCAAGTCCTTCAAGCTGAGATGGAAATCATGAAAGCTCAAATGGCAGAGGTCATAAGAGTGCTGAGTGCCTTAAGAAATGTTGGTACAGCTGAAGCTACTGCTGCTGGGGTGGACAATCCTCCTCCCCCTCCGGGGTCGGCGATCCCTCAAGCCCTTCAAACAGTGCAATGGCCTCCCTATGGTCTCCCACTAGGCTATACGCCTCCTTCTGCTGACACAAATCCTGGAGGAGATCCTCCAAGAACCGCGGGGCAAGCTCAGCCTGACGTAGTTGCGAATGAAGTTGGAACGGGGACGCCTCAAGCCCAGATCCAGATCCCAATCCCCGCTACTACTCCAGGAACTCCGGCGGGTTTCAATTGGCCAATGACGGTCCATCCCCAAGTTCAGGGACCAATCACAGGAATACAATTCACTCACGTGACCCACACGCGTGAACCCCACCGTAGTGACGATGAATAATCCTCATTACGGTGTGAATGGTTTCCCTCAGAATTACCCTACTGAAACCAGAAGTCAGTATCAGATGCTAGAGGAGAGATTAAGAGCTGTAGAAGGAGCGGGTTCACGGGCCAGAAATGCCCATGAGATGTGTTTGGTCCCTAATCTAGTCTTGCCTCCCAAATTCAAAGCACCAATTTTTGATAAATACTGAGAGGGGCGACTTGCCCGATCGAGTCATGTGACAATGTCTTCTTAGGAAAAAATGACCACTTTATGCCCGGATGATAACTTTGATGATGCCTTATTTTGGAAAGTTTATTTGGAGCTCCCCGAGTGGTACATGCGATTGGAGCCAACCAATATCCATTCTTTGGAAGGACATGGCGGATGCTTTTATGCGTCAATACCGAAGACAACAATGATTTGGCTCGGATAGGACTCAACTACAATGCATGTCTAAGAGAGATAATGAGTCGTTCAAGGAATACGCTCGGAGGTGGAGGAACCTCGCTGCTCAAGTGAAACCCCCTCTACTGGACAAAGAAATGGTCCACATGTTTATGGATACCCTTCCTGCGGTGTTTTATGATAGGTTGGTTGGCAGCGTAGCCTCGAATTTCTCTGAGATGGTGGTCACAGGGTAAAGAGTAGAGAATGGTATGCGCAGCGGAAGAATATCTTATGGCCCAGCACCTCCTTCCAGCCAGAAAAAACCTTTTTCTGGACCCTACAAGAAGAAAGAGGGTGAAACCAATGCAGTTATCGGAGCCAGTGGTCCGTCATACATCAATCCTCCGCAAGCTATTCCATTCCCTTCTCAAGCACCACCTGCACAACCATTTCAATCAAACTATCAGTACCAGAACTATAATGAAAGGAAGCCTGTTGTCTTCGATCCAATCCCCATGTCCTACACGGACTTGTTTAATTATCTCATCACCAACAAAATAATCAACACTCGTCAGATGAAGCCGTACCAACCTCCCTATCCCAGGGGATACAACGCAAATGCTACCTGCGCCTTTCATTCTGGGGCAGTAGGTCATGTGGTGGAGGATTTCAAAGCATTCAAGTATGTGGTGCAAGAATTACTTGATGCAAAGACTATATCATTTCAACAACCCAATGTAGCCACCAATCCGTTGCGGGGCATGGAGGATTCATTGCATTAATGTCGTTGACCATCGAAGTCGGTGTTTGGTTAGAAAAGTTGATTGCATTCGGATGCCTTTGAATTTTATCCATCTTTGAACTATGCCGTTTTGGTGTCATCAAAGAAGGGTGTGCTAGGAAAGACGCTGTGATAGTCCTCCCTGCATCGGGGCATGTGAAGGCTTTAAACCAATTCTCCAAGATCTCTTAGAAGCGGACACTGGTCCAAGTGGGAATCCAGAAGAAAGAAGAAAGTGTATCTACCTTGCAATCAGGCAATGGAGGCTTCAGGAGACCGATTGAAATTCCACCAATCTGAATTCCGGCCAGTGTGATGTGAGACCCTCGACTATCGTTATTCCAAGACATCTTTGCTACCCCTAGTAGGGAGACTAGGATGACTCCGTGGAGCTGTAATGTCCAAATGCAAGCAGAGGTCCCTAAAGGCACTTTGGATATAACAAACATTGCTGGAGGTAGTGGTATCACAAGGAGTGGAAGGGTGTATGCTCCTGAAAATCTTAGGGGAGAGCAGTCAAAAACAGATGAAGAAAGGGCCCGTAAGGGAAAAGACAAGGAAACGCTAGAGGTCAGAAAGGTATCAGACAAAGAGGCTCAAGAATTCCTGAAAATAAAGAAAAAGAGTGAATATCGAGTGGTAGACCAGTTGAGTCAAACTCCATCCAAAATCTTGATGCTCTCTTTGTTGCTTAGTTCAGAGGCACATAGTGCTGCACTGCTGAAGATCTTGAATGAAGCCCATGTCTCCCATGACATTACAGTATACCAGCTTGATGGTATAGTTGACAACATTGTAGCATCCAACTACTTGACCTTCTCAGACACTGAGCTTCCTCCGGCGGGAAAGAATCATAATCAAGCTCTTCACATCTCAGTCAAGTGTGGGGACTATATGCTTGCCAGAGTGCTCATTGATAATGGCTCATCCTTGAATGTGAGGCCTAAGTCTACAATGAATAAAATTTGAATGTAGATCGCTCATATCTGGTCGAGTTCTACCTTGGTGAGCTTTTGATGGGTCGATGAAAGAAGTTTTTGGAGAAGTAGAAGTGCCGCTGCAGGTAGGCCCTGAAGTGTTTTATGTCGTCTTCCAAGGGATGGACATCAGTTCCTCCTATAGCTGCCTGCTAGGACGTCCTTGGATACACGCTGCTGGGGCAGTACCATCCTCGCTTCATCAGAAACTCAAGTTCGTGGCTGAGGGAAAGCTGATAGTGATCCACGGAGAGGAAGAAACACTGATAAACCGATCACCACCTGAATGCTACGTGGAAGCGGCGGAAGAATTCTTTGAGACTGCTTTCCAAGGATTGGAGATTTCAAACGCTGTCTTCGTCGAAGGTGAGACTCTGCGGAAGCCTAAGTGGTCCAAGGCTGACATGATGAATGCAAAGGTGATGCTAGGGCATGGGTATCAGGTCGGCAAGGGCCTAGGAAAAGCTGCTCAAGGGATTGTAACACCTGTCCAGTTGAGGGGAAACATTGAAAGGTTCGGTATTGGGTACATCCCAAGTCTTGCTGATCGGGAAAGGCTAGCATCTGACAAGAGGGAGAAATGGCTGACCAAACTCAGAGGAGGAACACCCAATCAGGAGAGGATAGTCATCGCTAACCTGAAGAACAACTTCCGAGATCTTGGCATCTGCGAACCACGACCAGTTAATGTGGTTGAAGAAGGATCAAGCTCGAGCGGCGGTGTTTATCGGCTTAGTCTTATTCTTTGTCTTTATTGGAGAGAAGCTGCAAAACTGGGAGACCATGGATTTCCCCGTATTTTTCAATTTAAAGTAATTTTCATTGTAATGTGGATTCCTCGGCTCTGCCTAAGGCCTTGGAACATTTCATTCGGGCACACATGTTTTTGTCAAGACTCATCAATCAATAAAGTGTTATTTTGAATTTTCAATAAAATTTCTATCTTCATCTTTTATTTGTTTGTCTTTTCTTTGTCTTTATTCGCCGCTCCATTTTAATGCAGATCAAAAATAGTTTCTGAAAATAATAATGCCCATAACTCATACTGTGACTTTGATTACCCGGTTAATCAAGCCGAGGAAGATGTTGAGGACGATTGGGATGCTCCTCTAGAAATCATAAGAATGGTAGAGCAAGAAGAAAAGGTCATTGAGCCCCATGGGGAGTCCACGTAAAGCGGTCAATTTGGAGTGCGAGGAAGAGAGAGAAAAGAGGTCAAGGTTGGTACTGCAATGGGGGATAGAGAGCGCAAAAGATTGATTCAGCTCCTGCTTGACTACGCTGACGTATTCACATGGACTTATCAGGACATGCCAGGGTTGAGCACAGATATTGTTGAGCACAGATTGCCAGTAAAATCAGAATGTCCCCCGGTAAAACAGAAGTTAAGGCGAATGAAGCCTGAAATGTCTTTGAAAATCAGGGATGAGGTTAAGAAACAGTTTGATGCAGGATTCTTAGCTGTGGCAAAATACCCTGAGTGGGTAGCAAACATCGTTCCGGTCCCTAAGAAAGATGGAAAGGTGCAGATGTGTGTGTCGACTACCGTGATTTGAACAGAGCAAGCCCTAAAGATGATTTCCCCTACCCCACATTAATGTCTTGGTAGATAGTACTACTCAACATTCGATGTTCTCCTTCATGGATGGGTATTCAGGCTATAACCAGATCAAAATGGCTCCAGAGGATATGGAGAAAACCACCTTCATAACCCTTTGGGGGAATTTCTGTTACAAGGTCATGCCTTTCGGGTTGAAGAATGCCGGGGCAACTTATCAAAGGGCGAAGGTAACCCTATTCCATGACATGATGCATAAGGAAATTGAAGTCTATGTGGATGACATGATCGCCAAGTCAAAAACTGATGAGGAGCATGTGGCTAACTTGCAGAAGCTGTTCGAGCATCTCAGAAAATACAAACTCAGGTTGAACCCCGCTAAGTGCACCTTTGGGGTTAGGTCAGGGAAGTTGTTGGGTTTCATTGTTAGCCGAGAAGGAATTGAGGTGGACCCGGACAAAGTACGAGCAATGCGGAGATGCCAGCGCCTAAAGCAGAGAAAGAAGTTCGTGGTTTCTGGGAAGATCGAATTACATCTCTCGATTCATCTTCCATTTGATCGCAACTTGCGAACCAATTTTCAAATTCTTTGTGCAAAAACCAAGAGATGAAGTGGAATGATAAATGTCAAGAAGCATTTGAGAAAATCAAGGTGTACCTCCAAAATCCACCGATCCTAATGCCACCGTATGCAGCGGGCCTCTTATCTTATACCTCTTTGTGCTAGACAATTCTATGGGTTGCGTCTTTGGGCAACACGATGATTCAGAAAGAAAGAACACGCGATCTACTACCCGAGCAAGAAGTTCACACCTTTGTGAGACAAGGTATTCACCATTAGAGAAGACTTGTTGTCTCTAGCTGAAATTGCGCGATCGATCGAGATAGTATATCTTTGAGTCACACTACCTGGTTGGTATCCAAAATGAATCCAATCAAGTACATATTTGAGAAAACTGCGCTCCACAGTCGAATTGCTCGTTGGCAAATGCTCTCGCCGTCAGTATGACCTCGTGCACGTAACTCGTAAAGCAATTAAAGGTAGCACACCGGGCAGATTACAGCGCATCAACCGGTTGAGGATTACCAATCAATGCAATGTGAATTCCCGGATGAGGACATTATGGCACTATTTGACGGCGGAAATCTCAAGATGATGAAAGGTGGAGAATGTTGTTTGACGGTGCCTCTAACATGTGGGGCACGGGGTCGAGCGAGCGATCTTGATCTCTCCGGACAACCGCTTCATACCATTCACTGCCACACTAAGCTTCTATGTAACAAACAATATTGCAGAGTATGAAGCGTGTATCCACGGGTATCCAAGCGGCTCGATTGGAAAGTCAAGAGGCTCGGCGTGTCACGGGGATTTGACTCTAGTTGTCCACCGGTAAAAGGGATTGGGAAACAAGAAATCCCGATTTGATCCCTTACCGTGACTAATTCAAGAATTAATCAAGCCCCTTGAGGAAATCACTTTCCCGGCACATACCCCGCAGCGAGAATGAGTTGGCAGATGCCTTGGCAACTTTGTCTTCTATGTTCAACGTCAGCTGTGACAAAAGTTTGACGACCGTCAGAATCCAGCACAAAAGACTACCTGCTTATCACTACTGTATGGCAGTCGAGGAGGAATCAGATAGTAAGCCTTGGTTCCATGACATCAAGCAGTACATCACAAACAGAGAGTATCCTTCCGGAGCTACAGAGAATGACAAGAGAACACTCAGGAGACTATCAACAGGTTTCTTCTTGAGTGGAGACGTCCTTTACAAGAGAAACTATGATTTGATACTCCTAAGGTGTGTAACTAAAGAAGAGTCAGTAAAGATTATGCGAGATGTTCATGAGGGTTCATTTGGGGTTCATTCCAGCGGGCACGCAATGGCTAGAAAAATCACGAGTGGTTGGTTACTCTTCGGTTTGCGGATGGAGTCGATCTGATAGCTTTTGTGAGAAGATGCCATAAATGTCAAATCTATGCAGATCACACCCATGTACCTCCGACTTCTCTGAATGTCTTAAGTGCACCATGGCCATTCTCAATGTGGGGCATGGACATCATTGGTCCCATCGAACCCAAAGCTTCAAATGGTCACTGTTTCATCTTGGTTGCTATTGACTACTTCACTAAGTGGGCGGAGGCTGCTTCTTATCCCAATGTAACAAGCTCGGTGATTGCTAAGTTCATCAAGAAAGATTTGGTTTGCCGCTACGGCCTTCCAAACAAGATTATCACTGCACAACGGCGATAATTTGAAGCAATGAGAATGATGAAGAACTTGTGTGAAGGCTTCAAAATACAGCATCACAATTCTTCCCCTTACCGCCCAAAGATGAATGGGGCAGTTGAGGCAGCTAACAAGAACATCAAGAAGATTGTGCAAAAGATGGTGGTAACGTACAAGGATTGGCATGAAATGCTCCCTTTTGCCCTGCATGGTTACAGAACCTCGGTGCGCACCTCAACAGGGGCAACCCCCTACTCACTGGTTTATGGGTCGGAGGCATTCCTCCCCATTGAGGTTGAAATACCATCCCTGCGGGTGTTAATGGAGACAAAACTTGATGAAGCAGAATGGGTTCAGTCCCGTCTTGACCAGTTAAACCTCATTGACGAAAAACGGGTAGCCGCGATGTGTCATGGATAGTTGTACCAACAGAGGATGATAAGGGCTTTTGACAAAAGAGTTCGTCCTCGGGAATTCCAAGAGGGAGAACTTGTGCTCAAGTAGATCTTGCCGATACAGACGGACCCCAGGGGAAAATGGGCTGCCAAATATGAAGGACCTTATGTGGTGAAGAAGGCATTCTCAGGAGGAGCACTAATCCTGCCGAAGATGGACGTAGATGAGATTCCAAATCCAGTGAACTCAGATGTGGTCAAGATGTATTATGCCTAGAAAAATAGACGAAAAAAGAGAAAGATAAGCCAAGGAAAAATTAGCTCGCTAGGTTGAAAACCCGCAAAGGGCGACCTAGGCAAAATCAGAGCGACCCGGTGGATTGAAAACCCGCAAAGGCGATCCAGGCAAAAATTAGGGTCAGAAAACTTGGGCTTGAGAAAAGAAAAGGCAATCAGCACTCCCAAAAGTTTGGATAAGAGGGTGATAAGAGTTATGAGTATGGACGGCGGGCACCGTTAACTCAGAGATAAAATCACGAGATCTGTTCCTTTCTCTTGTATTTTCTCAGTTTAAAAGAAAGATTGTAATGCACTTTCAATTGGCGTGACTTTCTGCACGTCCAATTTCTATATCAATAAAAGTCCAACTTTTCTGTCATATATGTGCTCTTTCGTGTCTCTGCTTTCATCTATTCAGTTTCTTTCAAAATAATAACTTTTGTGATTGGTGAAATCGATTTGCAAAACATGTGCACATTCAGAGCATTACAGGATCATTACGAAATCTTTGAAAAATACACAACGAAATGATATCCCAAGTGAATAAAATTGCAAAAAAAAAAGAAGAGACAAATTAGCCATAACGAATCAGTGCGCAATCCTCGCGTGATTATCGTCCTGGAGCGGCTTCCGTCCGGCAGATGGATTTAACCAGCAAAAAGTGCCAAAGAAAAACAAATAAGCAGAAAAAAGAAAGCTGCTTAAAGAAAATAGACAGAATAAACAAAAAAAAAACAAAAGAGAAGAAAAATCACAGAAGGGAGAACACAAGAGAACACAACATCTTCATATCATTCATCATTCTCATATCATCCATACCATTCATCACTCCATGGCATCAAACAGTACATTACGCTTTCAAATTCGCATCTCAGAAGAGCGAAAGAATAACAAAAAAAAAAGAGGATGAAAAATCAAATAGAAGAAACATCCCACCAAAATCAATCATTGCATCCATGTGCACCCAGATACCCAAGTGCATGCATTTCATGCACCATCCAAGAGAAAAGTTACCACGGACCAGAGAGGCCCAAAAATCTCATTTTTAGAAAATCACCATCAACACTGAGTTAGTAAACTTCGTCAACCCAGAGTTCGTAAACTCCATCAACCCAGAGTTCGTAAACTCCATCAACCCAGAGTTAGTGAACTCCCACAGAGTTAGTGAACTCCTTCCACAGATCACAACATCGTGTACGAGCACGCGATGGATCCATCAGACTTCGTTAATTCCTTCGGATTAAATGTTTCAGCCTAAGGCACAGCGTTTCCATTGATCAAATCAGTTCCGGACCTGATGTTGATCGACCGCTCGAAAAGGCCACCCCCAGAGCTCGGACTCGACAAAAGTCCGTTAGAAGGTTTTAGGCAACCTCCGAATTCTCAATTTCCCGCTATTCCCAATTTACCTCTTTTCCCAATTTATTGCTTTCCCGTTAATGCGACAAGTGTTAACCCTCTCTCTCAAAAGGAAAATAACAAAATGATGTGAACTTTTCTGAAGCGGACAAAATTAGTATTATTTCTATATCTTTATTTCCATTTCACCAACAAATATGAAAAGACCAATTCATACTTTTTGGCGAAATGTGAAATAAAGAGGGGCAGCTGTAATACCCCAATTTTGTCCGTCCTTTTTAATTTAAGCCAATTTCAATCATCGAGCTCAGCTAAATCGAAATACCGTTGTTTAAATTAAGCAAGCACGCGAATGATCGATCTTTTCGTGCGTTCTTCAATTTAATCTTCGTATTTGGATTTAGCCGTACATAAGTAAGTCTACCAAAAGTCATTTTTTCTTGAAATTTGGCTTGTCTTTTCAATTCAGGCTTAAGTGTGCAATTCTGAGTTAATTTTAGTGTTTTAGTTAACGCGCTCATTTCTTTTATTTTTGTTCTCGTTTTAGCGCAGTTGTCTGGTCCGACCCGTTCTCGTCTTTGTATTTGGTCGGACTCCTTTTTCTTATTGTTATTTTTATTTTGTTTATTTAATTTATTTAAGCACATATAACAGTCCAAAAATGTCAAAAATTTCTATTTAGTTAAATTTACAATTCAAAAGCTCTTAAGAGTCCAAAAAGTCCAAAAATACAAAAAAACATATATCCAAAAGCTCAAAAAAGACCAGATCCGAAAATACACAGTAAACAACAATTTAGGGTTTCAGCAAAGATTCCAAGCCGGTCACATTGTTGAGTGCCGGGTTCCAACCTGAAATTATCCAAAACCCAGTCAAAATTCAATCAATGCCTTAACCTAGTTTTATACTATAAATAAACAGTCAATCAGCAGTCAAAAACACACAGAAATACACACAGAAAAGGCTGCGAAAATCACACACAAAATAAGGATTAGAGTTTCACATCGAAACCCTAATCCACGAAATACGACTCTGAAATTCTGAGTTGGAAGATAACAACAGCAGAGGCAGTTTGAGGCAATACAGTAGCAGTAACAATCACAAACAAATCAACAGTTTTGGAGACCTAACAGAGGCTGGAAAAACGGGTTGGTGTCCTCTATCCTTTTTTTAGGAATGAAACATCATGTAGTACAAAGAATAACCGGAAACATATAAGCAGTATGAGTTTACTAGTGTCAAAATTAGGGGTTTAGTTAGGTTCTTAATGTGAAATCAGAATTAGTGTTAACTGAGAATTATTAATCTGTGTTGTTTCAAAAAAAAATGGTACATATAATCTGTGTTGTTTATCTGCGTCGTTAATCTGTGTTGTTAAATGCCTTGCTTCTACATATTTAAACAGTATGAGTAATCACAGATTCTTTTTAAGTTTTAGTAAAAACTAGAGAGATTAAAGCTTAAGCAAAATCAATCCAAGATTAAAAGTGGAAGAATGATAGAGTAGGAGAGAATCAGACCAGAGAAAACAGTAAAATCAGACACACAAAAAAAACAGAACACTGACCTTAAGCTCGCCGGAGCTCCGGTCGTCTTCTCCGGCGAGAACTCCGGCGAAGTTCTCCGAAACCAAATAACCACCACAATAAACCGAACCCACCTCTTCCCACTGTCATCCTCCCATTCGCCTCCCCCAAAACGAGCCTCCGGCCACCACGGTTTCACCCCAAACAAAAAAGAAGCTCACCATCGCCGGCGCCACCTCCATCACCACCCAACACCGAAACCGAAGTCGTCCTTTTCCCTCTCTCACTGTCTCGCTCTCTCGCTCCCAGGAAATCGGCGAGTTTCTCGCCTCTGATCTCTCCCTCACCGTGAAACGGGGCGGAAGTTCCGCCAGGGTCTCTCTCTCTCTCTCTCTAGCTGCAGTAAAGCATTGTGAAGGAAGGGAAGGGTTGAAAGATTTTTTAGGGTTTCGGTTTGTTGGGCTTAGGGTTATATACATTGTTTTTATTTTTTATTTTTTTAATATTCAGAATGTTAGTCACACCCCTCCAATTCACGCACGCACCCCTCCCTCACTTGAGCCCAGTTTCGCATTCTGGGCCCTCCTATGCGAACTGGGCTTGCTGATTACACCCCATGTTCCGTTACACAACCCCCCTGCAGCTAATAACACCCCCACTTTGCAATTTTTCACCTTTTTCTCGTTTTTAATTCTTTTAACCCAAATAATTTTTTTTTTCATTAAATCAAAAACTTTGTTAGTGGTCATGCGAAGCCTTTGCTTGCACGATCATTAACAATGAGGACCTAGTGATGATCACTTGGAGCCTTTGCTCAATTGATCATCATGAATGCCTAATTTTTCTAAAAGCTTTCGATAAATCAAAAAACTTTGTTAGCGGTCCTGCGAAGCCTGTGCTTGCATGATTGTTAACAATGGAGTGCTAATGGTGGTCACTTGGAGCCTTTGCTCAATTGATCATCATGAAAGCTCAGTTTTCACAATTAAACAAGATACAAAAAAAATAAAAACCCAGAACTACGTAGCTTTGAATTCTCCATCGCACCGGGAGATACGTAGGAGCGGATCCCCTCCGTCAAGCACAATAAACTAAAAACATTTTTCCTTTCAAAAAACCAAAGCGGCTAACTCTCGTCGAGTGCCGCAAATAAAAATTTTCATTAAGTCTTTTTCAATTAAGAGGCAAATTTAAGTATTTTTCAAATCAACACTTAAAATCACACGATTAATTAAAGGTTCCCTTTCAGTAGAAAGGAGGTGTGGGGCGCTAATACCTTCCCAATGCCTAACCGACCCCCGAACCCAAATCTTCCGGTTTTCCAAAAGACCATCTGCTTTCCAAAAAGGTTTTTCTTCAATATTTTCCTTATAAAAAAATATTGGTGGCAACTTCATTGTTTTAAAACGTTGTAAACGAAGAAAAACCCCTCGGGGACGTTTTCGGGCGCAACAACAGTGTAAAAAATCTTTACACTATGAAACTCTATTACCTTTTGTAATTCACTTACCTATATGTAATAACTTTTGTCATATAAAAATGGGTAATTGTGTTCTATGGCTGCTGCAGTGTTGTCTTTAGGTGTAGTTGCACTTGGTGCAGGTGCACCAGTTGAGGTGAACTGTTTGATTATGTTAGTTAAAGAGGCTACTTGAGCAGATAGGGCTGATATGTCACTAATCTTATATACTCCAGATGTTTTCTTTTGGGTACTCACCCTCTCAGTAGGGCAACTAGAACTATTTGTAGCAATTTTATCAATGAGATCACATGCTTCATTATAAGACATATTCAAAAGAACACCACCGGCTGATGCATCAAGCATCACTCTAGTTTGGGGTTCTAGACCATTATAAAAAGTTTCCATCTGTATAATGACAGGTAAACCATGATGTGGACATTTTCTTAAAAGCTCTTTCCACCTTTCCCATGCTTCAAACAATGATTCAAATTCTTTTTGCCTAAAAGATGTAATATCATGTCTCATCCTAACATTTTTAATTGGAGGAAAATATTTTCCTAAGAATTTTTCAGCCATTTAATTCCATGTATGAATAGAATTGGGCTCCAAAGAGTTTAACCATGATTTAGCTATCTTCAATGAATATGGAAAAAACTTAAGTCTAAATGCATCCTCACTACCACCAGGAATGATAAAGTTACTACAAACTTCTATGAATTGCTTTAAATGCTCGTGGGGATCCTCATGAGGAGATCCACCAAATTGACCAATTGTTTGCAACATTTGAAACACCATAGGTTTAAATTCAAAATGGGCAGCATCAATACGAGGTCTAGCAATACTAGTTTGTATATGTTGCTGATCAAATTGGGCATAGTCCCTCATAGGCCTATCCCTATCATTAATCATACCTATTGGTCCCATTTGAATGAATTGTTGTTTGTGATCTGCTTCACCTTCAGGTTGTTGTTGTTGTAAATTAGGTCCTCCTCTAACTGAGGCTCCTTCACTGTGATGTGACATAGTTCTGCAACTTTGTTGTCTTTGTCTTTGTTGTCTTAGCAATCTCCTAAATCTTTTTTCAATTTATGGATCAAAATCAAACTCTGGTGGTCTATTTCTGGGCATATGCTAGTGCATCTGCACTAAATGTATCTGCACAGAAAACAGAATACCAGTAATAACAAAATAAAATACTAAATTAACAATCTAAACAACAAAATTTTACTATAATCCCCGGCAACGGCGCCAAAAACTTGGTGTGGAAAATAGTATGCAAGTATACATAGTCACACAAGTAATATAATGATAAGAAAATGTCAAACCCACAGGGATTATATAAAGCTTTGTAAAGTTTAGAGTGTACACTTAGTGTGTCTACACTATTCACAATTGGTTGGAGTATACAAATTGAATTATAAACAATATAAACAATAAATGTGTGTAAGGAATCAGTGAGATAAGATAGTTGAGATGTTTTCACCAAGTAAATCACTTCTAAGATTTTGAGTGGTGTAGGCAGTGTAGGTACATTGAATGCAGCTGCATGAGTATGTGTCTTTAAGTCACTTTCTTCAGAGTTTCATTACAAGCTTCCTATGTCTAGGCATGCTAAATAGGTTCACTCTCTGTCTCTTAAGCACCCAATTGTATCACCCTAAGAACTATGTTATCACTACGCTTGATTGGCTAAAAAGAGCGTCACCATGAGCGCGCTTTGTCTTAAAACGCTGGTTTAGGCCATAACAAGTAAACAATGAGCAGTGTTTCCTCATAGAGCGCTGCCTATCAAGAAAACACGCTAGCCAATAAGAAGCGCTTCTACAAAAAGCGTTGCCCATCCGCCAATGCGCTAACCCAATACCCAGCGCTTTTTAACAAGCGCTTCCCATCCGCCTTTAATAAAATTTACGTCTCTCTCTCTCTCTATAGCTCGTTCTCTCATGTACGTAGCTCGATTGCTCTCCCTCTCTCGGTTCAGCCTCAGCTCAGCCACTCTCACTCCCTCTTGTTCTCTCCAAACCCACTCTCACTCACTCTTGTTCTCTCCAAACCCACTCTCCTTCTCTGAAAACCCCAAACAGAAAACCCACAGAAAACCCCAAACCCACTCTCGTTCTCTCACCTCTCCCTCACTCTTGTTCTCAAAGGTTAGGCCTTTAATGTATTTTGTTTTTTAGGTTTTTTGTTAGGTTAGAGATGAATGTAGTTTGCTAGGAGAGAAATATGTTGAATGTGTGAAAAAAAATATTTGATAGGAGAGGATTATGTTGAATGTGTTTGATATGTGTAACATTAGTTGAATGTGTTTGGTAGTGATGTGTAAAATTAGTTGAATGTGTTTGTGCATAGAAGGTGTTTGAGAAAAAACCAAAGTGAAGTAACTGTTAAATTAAAACTTCCACACTAAAAAAAGCATAATTTCCATATTTTTATGTTGCTATTCTACTGGATAAAATGTGGCCTCTTTACGCACTGACATTAGATGAAATTAATTAGCTTAGGATTATCTGATTTCATAGACACCTTATGATTATTAATGGGTTGCATTTGTACTGAAAATGTTGTATACTTTCTTGTATAGATTCCTATCAGTAAGAAGATCAAGAAAGAACGTTACCAAGAGGAGCGTATTGTGTCACTGGTTGCCTCATTATTTGGTAAGCAGGCAAGCGATGTTGCGTTTGAGTTTTGACATTGTCTGTCTTACTTTGCGAATGAGTTACTAGTATTCTGATTCCCAGCTTATACACATAATTATGTTTATTTTTTAAAATCTGTCATGATCAAGTTGTTTCCTTGTGCTAGTTGCACTGCAAGTACAGAGTGCAACATGCATAGAGGAGAGTTTTTGCTCTAGTGGGTTACTGAAAAAATATGGGTTATTGAAAATATGGTTTTTACTTTTCAAAATGATTTTGATCCATCTACCTGATGTCATCTAGTCAGAAAAAGCCGGATTGTTGTTGAAATTGCCACTCACTCGCCCATGTCCGGAATGTGGTACATGCCTTTATGGATTAGAATGTCGTTGGCATCTTTACTTACATGTTATTTATATATGAAAGTATCAAAGTAACTTGCAGCTTTTAAGTTTTTCAAACTGTCATTGGAAGCATGGTAGTTATGTCTGCTACTATGTATATATAACACCCCAGTTGACACAACTTCTGCTGGAAATTACACAGGTCACCATGATGGAGGGGGAGGCCACCATGATGGAGGGGGAGGGGAGGCCACCACACACTACAAAAAACGGAACAAATTGCGGGGGTTTTTAAGTCGTTTAGCGGAGGTTTTAAACCCCCGCAATGTAAACTGCGGGAGTTTTAAAAAACGCCGGAGTTTCAAGTGCCGCAATCGTTTTACGGGGGTTTTTAGAAAACGCTGGTATCGTGTCTTTTAGCGGGGGTTTTACTGCGGAGGTTTTTAACCTCCACAATTAGTGGAGGTTTTACTAACCTCCACTCACAATCAGTGGAGGTTTTTTTGAGGGGGTTATATAGGATTTTTTTGTGGGGGTTACAACCTCCTACAATAGACATAATTTTTTTTTTTGCAAATTGAGAATTTCGTTTTTCCTTATCTCATTATCATATTTAATTACTAATAATTATACATACATCTTACATAACACTTACTTAAAAAACTGAAAATTTCATTAAAAATATAACTGTGATAACATAAATGTAATGTCAAATATTTATGTCATCCAACTCAAAAAATTAATAAAAAGAAACAATTGTAGCTCAAATATCTATTGTCATACAGCTCAAAATCCTAATAACATCAAAAAAATCATATACTAAAGGATCCTAAAACCACTAAATGTTGCTAGCACCGAATGATCCACTTGCATCCAATGGAGAATGAGGTTCACTTGCACGCTCACTTGCCTGAAATAACAAACGAAAAATTGACTCATTTCAAATATCCAAAATCAAATAAAAAAAACTAAATTGATAATTCCAACTAAAAAATTGAAGAACATAGAAATTTCCAATTTCTCATTCATTTGATGTCATACTGATAGTCAAAACAAGTTGTTCCAAACTAAAATACATACCGATAAGTATAGTCAGACAAATCCTAAAAATACTGATAAGACTACAGAGATGATGATATTATTTGTTTACTTGATTCAAACTTTTCAACAATTAATTCAAACTTGATTGAAATTTGAAAACTTACATTTGATGAATCAAAGACACCAATAAATTCTTGAGGATCTCTCCTTCTTTAAAGTAGCGGTATCCTTTAAGTGCACGTTCCATGTTTGTGTACTTCTCTTTCCATATGTTAGGAGATGATGTGGTAGCAGTGGATGAAGAAAGATTCAAATTTGAAAGTCGAAGTCTAGTATTTCTAAATGCAACAGTAGGAGACACTCCCATACCCATACACCGCGTTCTACCAGAGTGTTCAGGCCCCAATAGACTACCCAAAACGTCATTTGGAGAAACTACAGTATCAATATTACTTTGAGTCAAACCCACTTCAATTTGTTCCTACCATCATATAAGATTTTCAGATTAAAAACACATGATTAAAATAAAAAATGAAACCTAAAGACGATATTGTTTAAGTGAAACTTACCACTATAACTTTTGCTTTATCGTTAACAACTGATCCGTCCTTCTTTTTATGGGTTTCAATATACACTTTTCCTCGACTCGGTAGTTGTCCAGTTTCCAAAAACTAAAATAGATTAAAAAAATGTCACAATAGATATAATTATATATCATAGATCACAAACTCCATTAGATTAATTAATATAACTACCATCTCATGTCTTTTTCTTGAGAGAGGTTTAGAACCACCAGTATGAGGAATATCTTGCAGGCTCCGTATTTCTTTATTTCTTTGACAAACCTCCTACGAACAAACGAATATAATTATGTATTAGTTAAATAACTTGCTATACCAAAAATAAATAGATCAAAGTAAACCAAATCCTACTGTGTTTTTGGTGTTAGGCGATAGGTGACAAAATAAGCCCATTGAGTTTCATCTATGCGAGTTGGCACATTACTTATGATTTCATCTCTAGTTTTAGTTGCATCGGAGAAATGGTCCCATAAGGTTTGCCTGCTTTGCAGCCCACTTCTTTGCAATGCTAAGTTTGCAATATCTTTTGCAATGATTTGATGTAGAAAAAACAGAATCGAGGCTGCCAAAAATGCTAAGTAAATAGAGTTTCAAACAAAATAAGTTCATACAAAAGACAATACATTTTGACAATAAATCAAAGTAATGCAATTGTGTCAGATTAGAGAAAAAACAATCAACAAAACAATTCCAAACAAAGATGAAGTGGGTTTTGAAGCTTTATAGGAAATAATTACAATAATTTGGTCGACACGATTACAAAAAGAAGTCACCACCGTAATAAAGGGAAAAGAATTATTACCGCAATGTTATCTCCATAGCAATCATTAAAATATTTAATAGGAGACCTCGTGGTCCATTCCACGGTCAAAGTTAATTGGAAATATCTTGCAATCAATTGCTAGTATACCCAAATATCCTCGCAAGCAAGCCTTGTGCCTCACCAATTGCAGAACCTTGATCATCAAAGTGCACAATTATGCGATTCCGCTAGGTAAGAATTGAACTTGCTTAATCTTGAGTCTAATCTTCTTAATAACACCTTCGGGGTCTTAAACAACAAAAAATTCATTTAATCAAAAGATAAAATGTATAAGAACTTTGACAAATGAAATGAAGTATAATGCACATACCTATTTGTTCAATGGACCAACTACTTGCACACTCACGCCCAATACATGGCATGCGGCTTTGAGATTCTTGTGGTGAATTGTGACCAATATTTTCAATTGAGGCAAATGATGTTTGATGGGAAGATCGAGATGAATGTCCTTCACTTTGAGTGTGAAGTGAATGGCTTGGGGATTGAGTTGGAAGATGTGCTTGAGGTGAAGCACTAGTTGAAGCTTGATTTGTAATTTGGATGGTATCCCGCACTTTGAGTGTGGAGTAAAGAATGGTTTGAAGCTTGAGTTGGATAATGTGTTGGGGCTTGAGTTGGAGGATGTGTTTGAGGTGAAGGATTAGTTGGAGTTTGATTTGTAGCTGGATGGTATCCCGCACTACCTAATGTCTCTTTGTGATCATTTTCTTTGTCTGGTACTCAAATTTTCTGAAGTGTATTCACACATTATTCTATCAGCAGGGTTATATACATTATTCAAAATCAATAGCACTATAATCTTTTCCTTTGTGCCATGACTCATATAGGAACACAATGTGAGAAAACAACCAGAGAAATACAATTATCCAATCACAGTCAATCAAACAAACAAACAGAATAGAGCTAGGTAGCAGATTATCATGTTAAAGAAACCCCACCAACCCAAATACAACAATACGAAGCAATTAAGTGAGGAAGATGAAGGTGAAAGTGAGACACTTATACAAATCACAGAGACAATCGCAAAAAGAAGAGGAAGATGAATAACATAAACCCTAAACCCTTACCTCCAAAACAGCAAGAATGAGGTAGGATGTTGTCTTGTGTTTCAGGAGAGATGACGATTTCCAGAATGAAGCGAGAGATAAACGTTGGAGGAGATGGAGAGTTTCAGTGCACAATCGATTTAGTGGGAGGAGATGAACGTTGGAGGAGATGAACGTTGAGGAGATGGAAAGATCTGCAGGCGAGAGATGAAAGTGGGAGGAGATGGAGCGTTGTTTCAGTCTGGGAGGAGTTGGGAAAGGGGAAGGGTTTAGAGATGCACCTGAATCGATTTGGTGAGAGAAGAGGGAAAAGAGCCGCGTGAAGGGTTTCACAATCTCCGGGGGTTTTTTTTTACAATCTCCGGGGGTTTTAAACTCCTTAAAATAGAATAAAAAAATTAACTAAAGGAACTGGGAAGTCTCTTTTTAACATCAAATTGAGGAGGTTTTTAAGACCTCCGCAATAAAACCCCCGCTATTTGTTCCGTTTTTTGTAGTGACAGTGGAGGACATGGTGGTGGAGGTTGTGGAGGTGGCGGGTGCGGAGGGTGTGGAGGTGGTTAACGCTGTTGGGACATATATTCGAAGTTGACTTTTTATCTCATTATGAAAGTCGCACAAATTAATCATAATTTCTTGTTAGTTAATGGTGTAAAAAATCTTTACACTATCAATGAAAATCTATATCATAAACAATAATACATAGTTCTTCTGGAATTATACTACAATCCTTCTTTGTACAATCCTTCAGGGATGCATGGATAATGAATTTATCGTTCGTCAGAAGTTATATAACAAATATTCATCAACAATGATAAATAAATTGAAAATGAGATAAAACATAAAACAAGATCACAAATAAATAATAGTGAGAAGAAGAAGATGAAAATTATTCTTGTATAGAACCTGAAGATGATTATACCATCAATCATACGGTAGAGCTTCGTGCTGATAACGTGTTATGAAAATAACCAAAATTTGAGTAAGAACAAATACTAGACATCATATAAGAGAATAGAGATGGATAAGGGAGAAGAAGAGAATGAGAGAGTCTTTGCATTATGTTCTTCACAAGTGTAAGTTTCTACATATGAGGTGATCCCTATTTATAGGACACAGATTGGCAAATGAGTAGTCACTCATAAAATACCATTTACACAAAATAATGGTGGGAGATGAAGGGCAATGGACATCCAATAGTAATATTTCATAACACAAATAATATTTTTATCACTATTATTATGTTAAATTTTAAATGCAGCAACACTAATTGTCTGTTAATTTAAACATACTTACCTACTCTTTTTTTTTTTTGACATATTTAAAGTTATTATTATAAAATATAATTTAAATAAGATGTCACTTTAGAGATATTTCTTTTAGAACTTCATTGACATATTAGCTTGTTAATCTATTTGCAAAAACTTTCATCACTCAAAGTTTGTACGCTTTCGTAAAAAAGATAGCGAAGTTTTTAAATAGGATTTCCGGCCTAACTAGACTTTTAAAAAGGTCAGGTCAGATCTCAAACATGGGCCTACGATATGTCTCAAACCAAACTCAAGTCTAACATTTTCAATGTAGGCTATACCCAACTCTTACATAGGCTAGCTCAATCCAGACTGTTCTCACCCTACCCTGTCCACACTTTTCCTTTTCTTTTTAAATTATTTTTTTGTAAGCAAAGAGATATATTACATTGAGTACAATTTATTAACTACTAGTGTATTAGTAATACCTTTTTTTTTCCACATATTTAGCTCCTTATTTCTTTCTTTTTTCCCTGATGAGTATTTGCTTACACCCCATGTTTCTTGCTTCCGCACCTTCTCAATTTTTTTGTTATCTTATTTTAAAGTGTAATATTTTCTTTTGTTTTACCAGTCATTGAGTCCAACTCATCTTTACAGAGTTTTAACTGACTTTCAAAATTATGTTTCCAATCCAACATTTTAAAAATCAAATTCACATCAAAAAATGAGTTGTTATCGATGGTCACTCTGAGTTTTACTGGTTTGATTGCTGTGAACACCTTTAACTTTCAAATAATTAGTAGCGGTCACTCTAGACTTTTTTCTGTTTGTCATTATGATTTATGAGCGCGCTCTAATTTCAAAAACATTCCAAATAATAAATAACTCTAACAGACAAACTTATTGGGTGTTATTAAATTGAAAAACTAACTATTAGCGTTATTTATTAGCGTCCTTTAGTCCATATGTCATTAAGGGTATTCGCGGTGCGGATTGATTTGGTTTTGAGCAAAAAAGTGAACTGAATCGCAAGGTAAAAATAGATGTGATTTGGTTTCGTTCGGTTGACTTCCGAAAAAAACCAAACCAATGCGGTTTAGATTAGTTCGGTAGGTTCGATTTTTGACGAGACAAAACAGAATTTAGGGCCCGTTTGGATAGAGCTTATTTTGAACTTATAAAAACAATTTATGCAAATAAATAAGTTTTTTTATGAATTATTCATAAGCTTGTCAAGGTAGTTTATGGAAAAACAACTTAGACATATACAATTTTTGTTAGTGAGAACATATGAATTAACATAAAAACTTACTTATCTTCATAAGTTTATTTTCATAAATTCAAGAATAAGCTAACCCAAACGGCCCCTTAAATAAATCACTTTCCTTATTTCCTACATATATTGCTTTGTCTAATTTTTTTTTTTAGATTTGTCTAATTTTATTTTTGTATATATGATTTTGCGATTTGGTTTGGTTTGCAGTTTTCTATTGGTTTGGTTCGGTTTTGAACACTCATAGGTGTGATTTGTTATTCATCAGGAAGTTTTCAATAAAGCTATTGGGTAAAAAATATATTTACGATAATTTTTAATAACCAATCATTATCTTATGGCTGGGAAGGAAAATCAATAAAAATTTTCTATCTTTTTCCTTGTATCCCAAGTTTTGTTTTAGCGATATGTTTATTTATCCTACGGCATGTTTCATTCTTTCTCGCTTCCTAATTGAAAGTTTCTTTGGTGTATTACCATCTCTCCTTTCCCCTTGCCCTTTAAAATTTATATTTTCTTTAAATCAAAATAATTACAATAATATACTCTTTAAATTGCGCATGTAGGTATCCGTCAGAAAAAATACGTGTTTTTGACCAAAGGGTGTATACATTCTTAAAAACAATAAGCGTGTAGACTAATTCTCTGGTCATATTTATTTATATATGAGAAAGGAGATTCCGTTTAAAGGATAAGAAATATTTATTCTCTATCTAAGAAATACTATATCATTAAATAGTAGAAAAATATCTACCACTTGCATATGAACTAAAAATTTGCAAATAGTTGATTCCGAAGGAAGTGTGGTATATTAAAAATATTTCCCATATTAATTGCTTAGAAATTCATTGTACTTTTCGTCTAAACTAACAAAAATGTTGGTTGACTCTACAAAAATATTTCCCATGAACTAAGCGTTTATCATGCTGATGAACAATATCAGAAAGAGAGCATCTTTGCAATGGCGGATCCACCTTAGATGGTGTGGAGTCAATTGCCCCCACCATGTAAAAAATTTTTAGCTACTTACACTTGCATAAAAAAAGAGAGGTTGCCCCCATGAGTTAATTGTTTTTAAATGAAGTATTACGAATACTAATTCGTTCTTTTATTATTCTAATTTTTATTGCTCTGGTCATTCTAGCACTAAATATACACAATGGAAAACTATTAACTATTAATTGTTGGTTGCGAAAGAGTCATTGCTCAAAAAGTTTCTTTACGAAAATAGAGACCTATATATATGTTCTCCGAGAAATGAAATTACTATTTTGGTCATTAAAAAATGTGAATATTATTCAAACTAATTTTTAGAGTAACCAAAATGTCCCTAAATCTATTAAAATGACTAATTTGACTATTTTTTAATCACAAAATTGGTATTTTTCAATTCTCGAAGACCAAATAAGTTTTAACTTTTGGTCATGTAAGAGTTGTGTCTTTTTTCCTGTTTTATCATGAAACTATATGTTATAAATGTTTATAATATTTTCTTTCTAAAAAATACTAGATTATTTTTGCCCCCACGGCATAAAGTTTCTGGATCTGCCACTGCATCTTTGGGAGAAGAAAAAAACGATCACAGATATATGTTTTGCATACTCATTTTTCCTTGTCTTAAAGTAGCTCTCTACGATATTCTTCCCAAAGATGAAAAATGCCTAGTTCCAGTTCTAAAGGATAACTTGGTCAATTTAGATTAGTGTTGTTTCTTGACACCAACGTGTTCATCCTTACTCGTGTTTCTTCCAAAACAAACCCAAAAAGTAGGATTGGCGTTGAATAAGTTTTTAAAAATGAATTTGTATACCAATTTATTTTGGCACAACTTTTTATCAATTAATGAGATGGACGGGAGATCTGAAATTGAGTGTCAGATTGCTAGACACTAATAAAATTTAATGGGAATATATACGTACAGATACTAACACAGTCAAGCGACAACATATTCTCAATTCCTTAAATTCCCTCCTTTTGCAAATGGATAATAAAAACAATATATAAATTTACATTTTAGCATTTATTCAATGCAAATCTACTTCTTGAGTTTGTTTTGGAAGAAACACAATTAATGATCAATAAACGAGGGCTGGGGTTTTAGTGTTGTGTTGTAGCAAGCTAATTGTCTCTACATTTGACGAATGGCACAATGACAACTAGCTTGCTTAAGAATGGCACAACAAATAGGGAGAGCGACAGCGATAATGATGAAAATCGACGTCAAGCAAGATGAGCATGAGGGATCAGACGGAGAAAACGAGTGTTAGGGTTTGAGTGTTGTCTGAAAAAGAGTGAGAGAAAGGACTAAATAGAGGTTTTTAAGGGATATGGAGTTGCGCTATTTTAATTGTTTTCTTAAGAAAAAATAATAAAGGCTTTATTTATTTAATTGTTTTCTTAAGAGATCACACTACATTTTTAAGGGATTTTTATTTGGTGAAGTCATTTTTAAGGGATATGGAATTGTGTTATTTTAATTGTTTTCTTGATTAAGAAAATATTACTATTGGCATTGAAGTCTTTATAAATAAATAAAGGCTTCAATGCCAATAGTATTGTTTTCTTTTCACTACAATTTTACATTGATGCAAATATGATTTATTTTAAATTTGAATATCAAGATTTGGTTTTTGCGTTTATTTGAAGATTAAGTCATATTTAGAATTTATATGCTTTGAGTCAATTGGGACTCAAGCCTTATAAATTGTAATTCATTTCATAAAATAAAAGTTAAATTTTGAGTGAAAATTTAGAGATATTTCTCTATGGTTTGGAACTCAAACTCTAGGAAAATATTGTTGCATAGATACAAACGAGTGGGAATAGTTAAACTATGCAAGAATTTTAATGATTCAAACTATTTTTATGGTTAGGTAAATTGAGTAATATTAGGAAGCCAAACGAAAATCAATACAATTCTTCAATCCTATATCTTTTCTTGTGTCCTAAGTTTAATTGTCGATCGGCATTTGCCATTTGTCATCTTTCTTCTTATTTGAATAAGCGTGTAGACCAGTTCTCTGGTCATATTTATTTATGTGAAAGAATATTCCATAATACTTCCTCCAATCATTTTTGTACAAGTAGATAAGAAATGATCTCCTTTATATAAGAAATGTTTTATTCACTTTATAAAGTATTAATTACTGCTAGTTTTTATTTTTATTTAAAATGAGATTTATAGTGACAATGCACCGATTTTTATACAAGATAGATAATTCGAAAAAACTTATTTGAATGCAATTTCTTAATATATGTAACTACCTGGTACTTTTCTTGTAAACAAGTTGGTTGACTATAAATTACTATATAAAACGGTACTATATGGGGCATTGATAAAGCAAACAACAGAATAACAGATATGGGAAGTTTATGCTCCGGGTATGAAGACAGAAACAAAAAAAGTGGAGGATTTCAAGGAACAAAAACTAGTGCAGTGAAATTCAGAATACATGGTGGTGCCAAAGATGGTAACATGGTATTATTTAACACAAGTTCCACTGGAAATCACGGTACCCACACAGGTCACCATGGAGGAGGACATAATGGTGGTGGAGGTGGTGGCGGAGGTGGTGGAGGATGTGGAGGTGGTGGAGGATGTGGAGGTGGAGGATGTGGAGGCGGCGGGTGACAACTTGACATGTCATTCTAGACTCTAGTGGTGACTTTGTAACCTACCTATCTATACGTAATAAATTTTGCTGTATAAAAATAAATAATCCCGTTGTACTGCAATACATATTGGTGTAATTAATATCACAATTATTTTGTTTTTTAAGTAACTAAAGTAAAGTCGTCTGAATTCTTTTTAAAATTATTATTTTGGATTGTTTTGTTTATTTTTCAGTTTAGGATTAGGGGGTGATTCTCATCCACCACGACTTCATCTTTTTTATTTAATGTTACAAGTCGCCTCGTTATTGGTGGTGGACCTAAAGTTATGTGGGCAGAAGACACTAGGAAAAAATTCATTATTAAAACCGTTAGTTTATATTTTATATCATGATTTTTTTAAATATTTTCATTTGAAATCGATCGAATTATTTAACTCTTACTTTATTTAAGAGTAGATTGTCATTTTAGTCTCTAAAGTTATCCTTTAACTCCTATTTTTCCCTTAAATTAAATTCAAATTAGACAAATCATTTAAGACTATAGATAATTTTGACAAATTTCACAAATTTTATGGACTAATGACTATTTTCATATACTTTAGGGAACAAGTAGAAAAAGAGTGTAAATTCAACATTTTAAAAATAGATGTGATTTGGTTATCGATGATCACTCTGAGTTTAACTCGTTTGATCGCTGTGAACACCTTTAACTTTCAAATAATTAGTAGCGGTCACTCTAAACTTTTTTCTGTTTGTCATTATGATTTATGAATGCGCTCTAATTTCAAAAACATTCCAAATAAATAACACTAACAGACAAACTTATTGGGTGTTATTATATTGAAAAACTACTATTAGCGTTATTTATGAGCGTCCTTTAGTCCATATGTCATTAGGGGTATTCGCGGTGCGGATTGGTTCGGTTTTGAGCAAAAAAGTGAACTGAATCGCAAGGTAAAAATAGTTGTGATTTGGTTTCGTTCGGTTGGCTTCCGAAAAAAAACCAAACCAACCAAACCAATGCGGTTTGGATTAGTTCGGTAGGTTCGATTTTTGACGAGACAAAACACAATTTAGGGCCCGTTTGGATAGAGCTTATTTTAAACTTATAAAAACAACTTATGCAAATAAATAAGCTTTTTTATGAATTATTCATAAGCTCTTTTATGAATTATTCATAAGCTTGTCAAGGTAGTTTATGGAAAAACAACTTAGACAGATACAATTTTTGTTAGTGAGAACATATGAATTAACATAAAAACTTACTTATCTTCATAAGTTTATTTTCATAAATTCAAAAATAAGCTAACCCAAACGGCCCCTTAAATAAATCACTTTCCTTATTTCCTACATATATTGCTTTGTCTAATTTTATTTTTGTATATAGTATTTTGCGATTTGGTTTGGTTTGGTTTGAAGTTTTCTATTAGTTTGGTTCGGTTTTGAACACCTAGATGTGTGATTCGTTATTCATCAGTAAGTTTTTCAATAAAGCTATTGGGTAAAAAATATATTTACGATAATTTTTATTAACCAATCATTATCTTATGGCTGGGCAGGAAAATCAGTAAAAAATTTCTATCTTTTTCCTTGTATCCCAAGTTTTGTTTTAGCGATATGTTTATTTATCCTACGGCATGTTTCATTCTTTCTTGCTTCCTAATTGAAAGTTTCTTTGGTGTATTACCATCTCCCCCTTCCCCTTGCCCTTTAAAATTTATATTTTCTTTAAATCAAAATAATTACAATAATATACTCTTTAAATTGCGCATGTAGGTATCCGTCAGAAAAAATATAGGGTGTAGACATTCTTTTTTTGACCAAAGGGTGTATACATTCTTAAAAACAATAAGCGTGTAGACTAATTCTCTGGTCATATTTATTTATGAGAAAGGAGATTCCGTTTAAAGGATAAGAAATATTTATTCTCTATCTAAGAAATACTATATCATTAAATAGTAGAAAAATATCTACCACTTGCACATATTTCATTCCAAGAAATATGAACTGAAATTTGCAAATAGTTGATTCCGAAGGAAGTGTGGGTATATTAAACTAACAAAAATGTGGGTTGACTCTACTCTACATCACTATATACTAATCGGCTTGTCACTTGCGCGCGCAAGTGACATTTTTTTTTGTCCTTTTTCCTTTCTTTTTTTTTTCTCTTTTTTCTTTTACTTTTTTTTTGTTTTTTCTTCAATTTTTTGGTTTTGTTTTTTATGTTTTTCTTTCTTTTATTTTTTTTCCTATGTCATTTCAGATACGTTTTCATCGACTTTTTCACAATGATTAATGTATGCACTGAGGATTACATTTGACACGAGTATTCGACTTTGTCGATCGCGTGTGGTTTCTCCCCATTAGTGTTTTTACTACATCTAAGATTATTTTTTTTCTTTTTTATATTTTATTGGGTGCTTTACAATCTCAAAATTTTTTAATTGTTTAAATATGTAAATTTTCGGTGAAAAACGGTCCAGTGGTCCACACGTTTGACCATGAGTTTTTAAACAGATTTTATTTCCGTTTGTTTATTATTTATTTTTTCTTCTTTTACTTTTTTTTTCCTATGTCATTGGTACGTAGTTTTCATCGACTTTGTCAACGATTAATTTACGTTAGAGAGTCAAGCTGACCACGAGTATCCGACTTTGTTGGTCCGTGTAGTTCTCCCCCAATAGAGTTTTTACCACATCCAAGGTTATTTTTTTTTATTTATATTTTAAGAGGTACTTTACGGTCATGAAAATTTTTGACGTTTAAATATGCAAATTTTCGGTGAAAAACGATTTAATTTCATGACAAAATACGTAATGTGTGATGCTAAACAATGTACTTTGGTGTAGTTGATGGGAAAAAAATTATTTTGTAACAAAATACGTAAAGTGAAATGTTAAGTGATGTGTTTAGGGGTAATTTAGGATTCAGAAAAAAAAATACAATTCTTCAAATACCAGAAGTTTCATCGTAAATAATCAGTGTGGTAAAAATGATAATAAGTTTGTGATAAAATACGAAAGTGCGATCTTGTGGTGTAGTTTAGGGTGGTTTAGGGTCCAAAATTTTTTTGAAGTTCAAATACGTGAAGTTTATTCATCAATAATAGTTAAATGAAAAATAAAAAACAAATTGTGACAAACAACGTAAAGTGTGATTCTACGCAGTGTGTTTTGGGGTACATTAGGGTCCAAAAGAAATTTTACATGTCAAATTTCGTGTTCTATTCTTTATTTTGATAATTTCACACCAATGAGTATTCAAAGCATACTTAAATTGGGTATTAGTTTTGAAACAAATACTTTGTTTTTAAATTATAATTAGTTATGATGTTTTTATTGTCTGTTACATGATGTATCAGTCCTTTGATTTCGTTCTTATGTGCTAACTATGTCTTTGTTGTAGTATATAACTAATGTAATATGTTACTTAATTTGTTTAATAATAACTTTAATAGTAGTCAAATGTTTACATTATTTTTTGACTTGCTTTTTTGTCTTTGTTTTCCATCTCGTACACCGAGACAAAATATGTAATGTGTGATGCTAAACAATGTGCTCTGGTGTAGTTGAGGAGGGAAAAGATTATTTTGTAACAAAATGCGTAAAGTGAAATGTTAAGCGGTGTGTTTAGGGTTACTTTATGTAACAGCCTGGGTCCTTTTCTATCTTAGTAGGCTGCCCAGCACTGTACATCACGACCTTCTCTACCCCCAAGTAGAGTTTTTGCTTTCCGTGGGAATCGAATCTTGTACCATGGGACTCAAGTACAAGTTCAATGCATTCCCACTATCAATTGGGCTACTTTCGGATTTGTTTTTAAATTATAATTAGTTATGATGTTTTTATTGTCTGTTACATGATGTATCAGTCCTTTGATTTTGTTCTTATGTGCTAACTATGTATTTGTTGTAGTATATAACTAATGTAATATGTTACTTTGTTTAATAATAACTTTAATAGTAGTCAAATGTTTACATTATTTTTTGACTTGCTTTTTTGTCTTTATTTTCCTTCTCGTACAATGAGACTAACTTCCTCATGAAACAGACAACATGGTAGAACAACTTCAGTTCTGATGCGTTTACAAAGAATAAGAATATGTTTCTAAATGTAGTTGCTTTGAGAAAATTTTGAATTCAGAGAAATCTCAATTCCTCATTTTCATAGTTCTCCTTCATGAAAAATAAAAGTTAATCTAAATCTATCAAAAATTGGTAAAAGTAAAGTAATAAAATCCATTTGACAATTAATTCAGTGAATTGATAATAACTTTGTATGTGGCTCTCTCCTTGAACACATTTTATTTAGTGATGTTTCCTCCTCTTTACCTTTTTCTCTCTCATTAAACCAAACTTAGGTAGGATCGATTTCCATTCTTTGTCTCCATTTTTCCTCTGTGAGTAATTTCATAATGATTATATATTAAATCCATGGAAATGTAATCGGAAGACATTAAAGGAAAGAAGAGAGAGTAAATTAAAGCCGATGTCTGATTCAAAGCCGCAATTAAAGCCTGGGGAATGAGTCAATGAGACGCAATTAACAAACGTTAACAACTCCCTTATAAGTCCCAGAAGGGTAGCTCACATGGTTGAGTGGAAGGGACATTGTTGGTGGAAAAACGTAGACGTACAGGGTTCCAACCCCGCTCCCCTCTCCCCTCTAACAACTAACACACTAATTCCTAACCACTTTGTCTATCTAAAAAAAACAACTCCCTTATAAACATTCATAATACCAATTGACTATAGAGTCAAAATTTCCCCTCTCATAATATACAAGAGACAGCACACCACAAATGTAGAAAAAAATTTGATGAATAGCGTAAAACAACTCCAGTTATGTTGCCTTTAAAAACAAATTAACTTTAAATCAAATTAAATATAGTCAACCCCGTGCATCGCACGGGTAATAAGGCTAGTTATATAAAAGGGTTGTCGTATAGAAAACTGAGAGACAAAGCAAACAGAATTAGAGATATGGGAAATTTTTGCTCTCAACAAGGAAAGAGAAGAGATGTCAAGAGAAACAAGAAAAGTGAAGGAGCCAGAGATGGTAACATGGTAGTTATGTCTGCTACAATGTATAACACCCCAGTTGACACGACTTCTGCTGGAAATTACACAGGTCACCATGATGGAGGGGGAGGGGGAGGCCACCATGATGGAGGACATGATACTGGTGGAGATGGAGGAGGACATGATGGTGGAGGTTGTGGAGGTGGTGGAGGGTGTGGAGGTGGCGGGTGCGGAGGGTGTGGAGGTGGTTAAGGCTGCTGGGACATATATTCGAAGTTGACTTTTTATATCATTTTTGAAAGTCGCACGAATCATAATTTCTTATTAGTTAATGGTGTAAAAAATCTTTACACTATCAATGCATATATATATCAATGAAACTCTATTACCTTTTGTAATTCACTTACCATGTAATAACTTTTGTACGTTATATAAAAATGAGTAATTGTGTTGTACTGCATTGGTGTAATATTGCAGGTTTTTTCTTTTACTAAAGTAATGTGGTGTAAGTTATTCTCAAAACTATTATTTTGGAATGTTATTTTTATTCTCCAGTTTAGGATAAGTGGTGGTTCTCATCTACAATGATTTTCCTCTTTTTTTTTCCATCCTTTTTAGTAAAGTCGTAGATGGCAGCATGGCGTGCCGGCCGTGCCAACTCAACTATTTTAGTTTTTTTATAAAAAAAAAATAAAATACAAGTGATTTTGTGAATATCCTAGTGTTTATTGGGAAATTTGTTTTCAAGAGCGAACTTGATAGTGTTGAGTTGTAATTTCATTTTAGTTAGTTAGTTAATTAGCTACGTTTCATTTTGTTATGCAATTGTGTAAATGAGCTACTAACTGTTTGTTAGTTAGCTAGCTAACTGATTTGTGAGAGTGGCGTGGAGTTCTTTCCAAATGAATGTGATCTTTGGAGTTTCAAGAAATTCCAATTGATGCACAACGAAATGCATATAGGGAGGACAAGAAGAAATCCTGCAAGCTAGGGGCTGTTTCTCATACACCTGTGTGTTGGTGCTAAGGGCCTGTCCACATTTCCTATTTTTAGGAGTAAAAACGTGCTCTATTTTGCTCCTATTTTTGGGGAAAGAAACTAACTCTGAATTAGGTCTATTTTCTTCTCTCACTAAACCCATGATCTCACGGTAACGAAAATTAAGTTCCTGTTTCTTAGTTGGAAGTTGTTGAACTCTGTGATGGACAGAGCTATATAAATACAACTTCCACTCTCTGTTATGGTCACCGAATCTACTTCTCTATTTAGAAAATTACACCACTGAGTTTTGAGTGAGTAAGGGTTTAGAAAACGAACCGAGTTCTTCTGTTGGTGTGAAGTGCGAATCTGAGCTCTCTGTTGGGTGTGAAGCACAAATCCAACATTGCAATGGCCGAAGGATATCACTACAACAGAATTAGTATATAGGCAGCGCTTTTTTCATCCATGGGCAGCGCTTTTGAGCGCTGCTGAACGTAGCGCTAGATATTCCATACCAACAATGGGCAGCGCTTCCTAAAAAGCGCTGCCCATTGCCCAAACACGTCCTCAAATAGGCAGCGCTTCCTAAAAACGCTGCCCATTGCCCAAACACGTCCTCAAATAGGCAGCGCTTCCTAAAAAGCGCTGCCCATTACCCAAACACGTCCTCAAATAGGCAGCGCTTCCTAAAAAGCGCTGCCCATTGCCCAAACTTGTCCCCCTATAGGCAGCACTTCCTTAAAAACGCTGCCCATTGTTTAATTTTTTTTTTTTTCTGTTTTTGTGTATTTTCCTTTTTATCATACATCCAATTTTTTTTTTTTCTGTTTTTGTTTAAATCATATATCCAAAATATTTTTTAATAGTGATATCTATGAATATTGTTTCTGTGTACAATAGCAATTTAGCAAGATACAAACACTACGCCAGAATTGTAAAAAGAGATCGCCACCTTTAGTAGCGTTTATAAAAAAACGCTACCCATTTTAATAACACGCTACACCATTAGTAGTGTTTTAAAGTAAAACGCTACCCATTAGGTAACACGCTAGACAGATCCCTAGCGCTTTTACTCAAAACGCTAGCCAATTAGAAAACACGCTAGACAGATCCCTAGCGCTTTTATTCAAAACGCTAGCCAATTAGAAAACACGCTAGATAGATCCCTAACGTTTTTTAGAAAGCGCTAGGTATTTAGAAAACACGCTAGACAGATCCCTAGCGCTTTTATTCAAAACGCTAGCCAATTAGAAAACACGCTAGATAGATCTCTAGCGTTATTTATAAAACGCTAGGTATTTAGTAAACACTCTAGATAGATCCCTAGCGCTTTTATTCAAAACGCTAGGTATTTAGAAAACACGCTAGATAGATCCCTAGCGTTTTTTAGAAAACGCTAGGTATGGTTAAATAATTTTTTTTCGTTTCCCATTGAGCTACTTACCTCTCTCAGCTAACACTCTCACCCAGAAACGCAAAATCACTCACCCAGAAACGCAAAACCCTAACACCCTAACGCAAATTAAGATCATCTCTCTCAACGAAAATCATCTCTCTCAGTGAACATCATCTTTCTCAGTCTCTCACTCGAGCACAACATTGGTGAGTTTTTCTTCCTTTTCTCTGTTTCTTGTTAGATATTAATTGTGGGTTCTAGTTTAGAAATATATTAGTTTTGTCACTTGTGCACACTAGCTACTCTTTTTTTTTACCACTAGCCTCTTCTTGTTACACATAAATTAATTAAGTTCATTAATTATTTGGAACACTAGACTATGGTTCCTTTGTCTTGACCAAAGGACCGAGAATAGAAATAGAATATGAGATAGATATAGCTTGGGAATTTTTTTGTTTTTTTTTATATGAATTGATTCTTCATTATATTCGAATTGCTTGATGGGTCATATGTTAAAGTTCTCTTCTCGGGATTTTATTATAAATATTTGGAAATTATGGATAGAAATTGGATTTACGCCAATCGTATGTCCAAGGAGTATGCTATTGGAGTGGATTATTTTGTGAATTTGTCTTTGTTGAACGTTTAGGGACTTCTAGTGGTATGAAATGTCCTTGTTTAAGGTGTTGTTATGTAAAATCGATTTCATCGCAGAGGAGTTGGTACGACATTTAAAGGCGAATGGAATTGATCAAAGTTACACTTGTTGGATAATGCACGGTGAGAAAAAGGTGAATCTTCAAATATGAATGATATTAGTAAGAGATATGCGCCACGGTTGACAGGACACATTCATTTGATGCGAACGAATTTGAAGAGATGGCAAAGGTGGTTGAAGAGGATCTTAATGATTGTCCTGAAATGTTTGAGAAGTTGATAAGCGATGCGAGAGACACCATTGTATGCGGGTTGTCTTGAATTCACAAAATTATTACCGTGTGATCAAGTTGTATAACTTGAAAACTCGCCACGGATGGACGGATAAGAGCTTTACCGATTTACGCGCATACGAAAGAAATGTTACCGAATGATAATGTGCTTCCTTCTCGGACGTATGATGCAAAGCAAATGTTGAAGTCTATTGGCTTGAACTATGAGAAGATACACGCTTGTCGAATGATTGCATTTTATTTGGAATGAACATGTGTTGTTAAAGTCGTGTCCTAAATGTAATGCACCGCGTTATAAGAAGAAAAGTCCGCTCCGAGAAAAGGTGTTGTGGTATTTTCCTATAATTCCTCGATTTAGGCGCATGTATCGTAGTTCGGAAGATGCGAGAACACTTGACATGGCATGAGGATGAAAGGATTAAAGATGGTATGCTACGACACGGCAGATTCTCCGCAATGGAAAAAAAATTAATATTGAGTATCCTAATTTGGGGATGACCCGAGAAACCTACGCCTTGCATTGTCTGTGATGGATTTAACCCATACGGTATCGAGTAGCTCCCACAAGATACATGGCCCGTGATTTTGGCGATTTATAACTTACCGTAGTGGCTTTGCATGAAACACAAATATATGATGTTGTCTTTGTTAATTTCAGGCCCAAACAACCGGAAATGATTTTGATGTATACTTGGCTCCTTTAATTGAAGACTTGAAGCAAATGTGGGAGGCTGGGTAGAGGTGTATGATGGGTTCAGAGAAGAAAGTTTCACCCGAGGGCTATGATCTTTGGCACATTAACGACTTTCCCGCATACGGCAATCTATCCAGGTGCAGAATAACAAAGGCAAAGTGTGCATGCCCTATATGTGAAGATAACACCGATTGGATGTGGTTGGAACATGGTAAGAAGAATATCTATCTTGGTCATCGAGATTTTTGCCATCAACTCATCACTATCGATTGTGGAGAAAGGCATTTGATGGGAATCTGAGAACACACGTAGAGCTCCCCGCCTTTGTGGCGAACAGTATTTGAAAAGGTGGAAGATTTGAACATTAAATTTGGGAAACCTTTTGCAAGAGAGGTTGCCAAACGGGGTGGCGAGAAAAAGTCGATTTTCTTTGAGTTGCCATCTTTGGAAGTCATTATATGTAAGACATTTCATTGATGTGATGCATGTTGAAAAGAATGTCTTGAAAGTGTCATTGGTACCTTACTCAATATGCGGGTAAGACTAAAGATACCATAAACTCAAGGTTGGATTTGGTTAGTATGGGTTTGAGACCTGAATTGGGTTCGGTAAAGAAGGGTACACGTACATATCTACCTCTCGCACTCATACTCTATCTAGAAAAGGAGAAGACTGTCTTTTGTGAGTTTCTTCATGGAGTTAAAGTTCCAGAGGATACTCTTCAAATGTGGCGACTCTTGTATCGATTAAAGACCTCAAGTTAAAGTCTCTAAAGTCCCACGATTGTCATGTTCTCATGGAGCATTTGCTACCCATTGGTATACGATCCATTTTGCCTAAGAAAGTGCGTCGGACCTTAACCAAACTTTGTTTATTCTTTAAGGCGATTTGTAGTAGAGTGATTGACCTCGAAAGTTGCCAACATTGCAAAGAGAAATTATTGTCACTTTGTGTGAGCTTGAGATGTATTTCCCACCTTCCTTTTTTGAAATAATGATTCATCTAATAGTTCATCTGGTTAGAGAGACACAATTGTGTGGCCCATGTTACATGAGATGGATGTATCCGTTTGAGCGTTACATGAAGATATTAAAAGGATATGTGAAAAATCGATCACGACCTGAGGGTTGTATTGTTGAGCGCTACATAGTTGAAGAGGCTATTGAGTTTTGCTCGAGGCTATCTATCTAGTCTTGAATATTCTGTGGGACTGCCAAGGTCTCGTCATGTAGGAAGGATTAGTAAAGGGATGACAGGAACTAAATTAGTGATGTTATCAAGGAAAGAACTAGAGCAAGCACACTTGTACGTTCTTCCCAATGATATTGAGGTTGATTCATATGTTGCCAAGCACAAGGAGATTCTTAAGAGTCAATTCCCGGGAAAGAAGCAAGTTTGGTTAGCAAAAGAACACAATAGGAGTTTCATAGTGTGGCTAAAACATCACATTGATGGTGAGTGTGTTTCGAATCCTACTTCAATTTCAAAAAGATTGAGATGGTTAGCAAAAGGTCCAAATACACAACAGCTATCTAATGAACGAGTGCACTTTCTATACAAAAGAACAAGATAATCAGAGTAAAATCCAAAATAGTGGGGTGACTCTTGTAGCTCATTCTATGCATGCATCCAGTGCCAAAGACAGAAATCCCATATATGCGAATATGTCTTACTTTGGCTTCATTGAACACATATGGGAGTTGGATTACAATATGTTTCAGAGCACGTGTTCAAATGTGAATGGGTTGACAATATCTTGGTTTACTGAGATAGATGAATCAGGGTTCATGCGAGTGAATTTCAACAAGTTAGGATATAAAGATGAACCTTTTATTTTAGCATCGCAAGCTCGACAAGTGTTTTATGTCACTGATCCAATTAATATCAATTGGTCTATTGTTCTATTGACTGACAAAAAATTTGTGTTTAACAACGATGATGATGAAGCACCCGATGATGTTGGTGTTGAGGACGACCCTTTCTTCAGAACATCAGAACCAATAATAGGGGAAAATACTTCTATAGAGGATGTTGTATATTTTAGAAAAGATCACATAATGATGGAATTACTATTCGTCGGAAAAAAAATACCAAGACGCGAATTGCAAACAAAATTTTATCTAGGAAAAGGAAAAGGTAATATAGACTTAATGATATCTCATTATTTTTCATTAATAAATAATTATATAGTTTTTGTAAATTTAACAATAACATGGATTATGTTATATTGCAGGTCAGATGGCATCACTTATAGTGATCATGAGAGTGGTCAAGACAGTAGTCATGAGGGTTGTGCTGTTATGTTTCTAGCTTTAATTTGTAGCTACATTTGAGTTTCATAATGTTAGTTAGTTATTATGTTGTATGATTTGGATATATATTAATTATGTTGTAAGTACTTGTTAGTTTAATATGGTCTTTTGGTGATATGTACATATGTGTGTGTATCTATATTGGATTGTAATGATATTGGCTGAATTTTGTTGGAATGATATTTGATGAATTTTGTTGGAAGGGAATGAATTTATAGGTTGTAATTAAAAGGGAGAATAAACAAAAATAAAAAAAAAATATTTAAAAAAAAAATCAGTCAATAGGTAGCGTTTTAAAAAAACGCTACAAATTAAATTAAAAAAATCGATCAATGCATAGCGTTTTAAAGAGAAAACGCTAGAAATGAAATTAAAATCATTCAATTCCTAGCGTTTTATAGAAAACGCTAGTAATTGTAAAGAGGAGCTAGAGCATCCCTAGCGTTTTACATAAAACGCTAGGAATGGTAGTAAAAAGGTGCTATAGCATCCCTAGCGTTTTTACATAAAACGCTAGGAATGGTAGTAAAAGGTGATATAGCATCCCTAGCGTTTCCACGTAAAAACGCTAGGAATTGTAAAAAAAGCGCTATAGCATCCCTAGCGTTTTTAAATAAAACGCTAGGAATGGTAGTAAAAGGTGCTATAGCATCCCCAGCGTTTCTGTAAAACGCTAGGAATTGTAAAAGGCGCTATAGCATCCCAGCGTTTTTACATAAAACGCTAGCAATAGTAGTAAAAAGGTGCTATAGCATCCCTAGCGTTTTACAGAAAATGCTAGGAATTGTAAAGAGGCGCTAGAGGATCCCTAGCGTTTTATGTAAAAACGCTAGGGATGCTATTAAAATTTTTACAAGGCGCGCTCTCTCATCTCTCTCACACACTCACGCTGTCTCTTCATCTACCTAACTCCTCTCTTGCGAAAACCCAGCGAAAACCCAGAAACCTCTTCGTTCATCCCTTCTGTGTGAGACCCAGGCAAACCATACGACCCATCCTCTTCGTTCATCCCTTGCGAACAACCCACACTCCACATATTCGTTCATTATCCAGAAACCCATAAACGCGCGACCCAGGAAACCTAAAACGCAGAAATCCATCCTCTTCGTTCATCCTCTCTCTCCTTAGTGCTATCTTACCACGCAGCTCCCTCCCATTTGTTTCCTTTTTCTGCACTCTCTCTCCCTTTCAAAAGGTATTTCTGCACATACTCTCACTGGTTTTTTTATGGTTTGTTATGTAGTTCTCTTTTGTATGGCTTTCTCTGTTACTTAGCTCAATGTACGTTGTATTTAATTAGTTGTTAGATTAGTCTAGCTTAGATAGCATTATTAACTTGACTAGTGCATGGCTTTCCTAGTGCATGGCTTTCCTATATATGTTTACTCTAGGTTCTTAGTGCATGGCTTTCCTATATATGTTTACTCTAGGTTACTTAGTGCATGGCTTTCCTATATATGTTTACTCTAGGTTACTTAGTGCATGCCTTTCCTATATATGTTTACTCTAGGTTCTTAGTGCATGGCTTTCCTATATATGTTTACTCTAGGTTACTTAGTGCATGGCTTTCCTATATATGTTTACTCTAGGTTCTTAGTGCATGGCTTTCTCTGTTATTTAGTGCATGGCTTGTTCTATATTTTGTTAAGTGTTTGTTGGTTCTAAACAATTAGAAAGCTAAAACTCACTAAGTCTATTTCATTTGGGCCATTGCAAGTCAGATGGCATCACTTAGTGATCATGAGAGTAGTCATGAGGGTGGTGATGGGGGTGGTCATAGAAACACAAAGAAGTTCACTCCCCGTGGAATGACAAATGAAAAAGAATATCGTCCATCGGATAAGTAAAGGACACGAGAAATATAGGGTAAGTTAATTACTAATTATTAATGTTGTTCTCTACCTTTCAAAGTTATCTAATTATTTAATGATTTAATTAATGCAGGTCAGATGGAGTGTTAAAGGTTTGCCTATTGGAGAGAACGGCACAAATTTGATTACTTTTATTGGTACTAAGGTGAAGCAAATGTTTCCAATTTCGATTAAAAGTTGGAATGAGAAAGATAATAGAGTTTTGCCTAAAGCTGAAAGATGATTTACTGGTCCTTAATACGGGTATATAATTATAGACATCTTTAATAATCTTATTTAGTGATTTTTAGTTATATTTATTTAATCCATTTTTATGTATAAGTAGAAACACTTTGATGTGGATGATGCCCAAGAGATTGGATACTCAAGGAAAATTTGGAAGGTTGCATCGGGCTTATAGAAGCGATGTAGGAAAAAGTATTCAGAAACTTACGATGGGACCATCAGACAGAGCCTCAAACATTGTATTCTGAATTATAAGTAAGGAGGATTGGAGCAAATTTGTACATATACTTTTCTGAGATCCGATTTCTGGTTAGTATATTAATTATTTAAGTTATATATATATATATATATATATATATATATATATATATATATAATTCACAACTAGATATCATTCATTAATGTATACTTATCTTTTTAAATAGAAAAAAAAGCAAAGCCAATAAAAAAGAGCTTCTAATCCGAAAGTACCCTTATAGAGGAGGTTCAAGTGGATATCAAATTCTTGAAGAAAGATTGGTAAGACACAATTAGTTTAATTTATTATGATTTAATGAATCTTTTAATTTACAGTTGATTAACAATGATTAAACTTAAATAGTTACTGCAAGAGGGGAAAGATCCAACTCAAGAATCCCTTGATCGTTGTACTGTCTGGTTAGAGGCCCGACAAAACAAGGATGGGGACATTGTGGATCCGAAAACTAAGGAGGTCAAGGACAAAATTGTAAGAATTCCAAAATTCATGTATTGTAATTTTAATTTAATGATTCCTAGCAAGTTGGAATTTGTGTCTGACTATATTTTTTTAATCCGTTACTCGATTTTTTTTGACACGTGGACATATTTTTTATTGTCGATTAAATTTCTTTGACACTTAATTATTATTTCTATCCATTACTCGATTTTTTTTGACACGTGGACATATTTTTTATCGTCGATTAAATTTCTTTGACACTTGTTTATTATTTCTAACCGTTACTTAAGTTTGTGCATCAGCAAAGCATATCACAATCTGTATCACAAGGAGATTTAACAGATTGTGATGGTCAACAAGATGTCCTTGCTCGTGCCTTGGGAAGGGAAGAGAGACAGGGTCGGATAAGAGGTTATGGATATGGCATTCCTCCTACGACTGTGTATGGGCGAAAGAGCAATAGCAGGGGGTGCGGGGATTGTAAAGTCATGGCGGCAAAGTATGACGAGCTATCCAAGAATGTTCTTTGTACTAATGGAAGAGAGACAGGATGTTTAAGCGACTCTTGGCACAAAGGATTGGTGCACCATCCCTGCTGCACCACCCCTGCTTGAACCTATATTACTGCTTTGCACCTCACTTGCCCAACATAGCGCACGAGATAGTCGCACCATCCCTTCGACACGGTATTTATTATTACTCGACTGCTTTTTTGTACATATGTATTTGATCAAATTATCATGTATATTTATTTTTCTTTATAATTGATTTAGGATAAGCGTGAATGTGAGCTATATATTGCAAACCCACATCGAAAGGTTGCGAGTGGGCATGTTATGTAACCAATTGAGTGCCACAATGCACAATTTACCCATGCTCGAAAACCATTTGAGAGTTAGGGTAGACTATTCAATTGAGGGGTCTACACCATTGCTCTGCTCCAATTGTTAATGCGGATATATTTCTTGTGGATCAAGCACTTAGTACTTTTGTGGCATGGCCTGAACAACTTGTCGTTGTAAGTGACAATATTTTTGTTAATAAGTTAATGACTCATTGTTATATATAATGTGTGTTAACTAACTAATTAATCATTTTTTTAATATATACTAGGTACCCCAAGTGTCCCGACCGTCTCCTTCTATAAAAGTGTCCCGACCTTCCCCTTCCACTACCAAAGTGTCCCGACCTTCCACTACCAAAGTGTTCCTTGATGAATTCGAGAAATTCATCACTTATGTAAAGGACCACGTCAATCAAAAAATGAAGCCCGATGACCTTATTATGTTACCGACCGATCATATTGTGGGAGTGGAACAGGATATTATGCTCAACATTGAGGATCTGAAAGCTGTATATGACATGGAATGGGCCACTGTGGTTGTTATTAGAGTATACCAGAGGTATGTATTAAATTATTTGTACACAATAGTTGTATATATTAGAGTATATATATGAGGATCTGAAAGTTGTATATATATTATTTATAGGTTTTTGTACAATGTGCTTCTGGTCCCTTCATAACGGACATAAAATTTTTTTGTTCTTGTGCCCAGAGTGTATCGTTGTGTGGGATCAAGGTAAACCAGAGGATATTATGGCTAGGAAGAGTCAAATTCAAAGTTATATCCTTTCACGCTTGAGGATGTCCAACATTTTGATCACGAATCTTTATTTTTGGCACCGCTCAATATAAGGTGAGAAATTTAGTCTTCAATCACTTGGTTATTTATTTTGAGGATTGTATTATAGTGTAAATGTGTCCTCATTCGTGATTCATTTACTTGCTTGACAACATTGGGTACTCTTTGCAATAAACCCTAAGCTAAATACATCTCTACTATCCTGGATTCACTTCAAGGCCATTACAAAGTCTACGAGACTTCGTGCATGGATAGTTGATGTGTGTGTATGTGTAACCCTCTCATTTTGTATAATTTAATATATGTATTTTGTTCAACTTAACGTTATATATATGTATGACGTTACGATTGCTTTGCAAAAATATCGGGATTATCTACGAGTAAAACAAGATGGTTACCCATAATCGTAAGTTTTTAAAAATCATTCTTATAATTTTAATTGAATTTTTGGTCATAAAAATGTGACAATTAATTAACTAATCTTTTGCTTTGTAGTGTCCTAAACAACCAAATAATAATGATTGTGGGTACTATTGTATGAGGTATATGAGAGAGATTATCACTCACGACACAGAGTAGAAATCCCAACCAAGGTAACTACTTAGATTTCTTTTTATATTGATATTATAATACTTACTCACATTTTAATTCTAATTTTATTTCATTTTATTTTTCAGGTATTTTCCCAATCTGTAAAGACATCCAAAGATTACTCGATGAACAACTTACAACAATGTAGTGGGGAGTGGTGCCGTTTGTTTCTAGCTTTTTCTAGCAAGTTTTGAGTTTCATAATAGTTAGTTATTATATTTGTTGTATATATTGGATATATATTATGTTGTAAGTACTTCTTAGAATGATATTGGATTGGAATATTTGATGAATTTTGTTGACTGAATTTTGTTTGAATGATATTGGATTGGAATGATATTTGATGAATTTTGTTGGAAGTGAATGAATTTATAGGTTGTAATTAAAATGGAGAACAAACAAAAATAAAAAAATATTTAAAAAAAAATTCAGTCAATAGGTAGCGTTTTTAGGAGAAAACGCTAGAAATGAAATTAAAAAATTCATTCAATACCTAGCGTTTTATAGAAAAACGCTAGCTATGGACAAAATGCACTAGAGGATCCCTAGCGTTTTGTAGAAAACGCTAGGAATTGTAAAAAGGCGCTAGAGGATCCCTAGCGTTTTACAGAAAACGCTAGGAATTGTAAAAAGGCGCTAGAAGATCCCTAGCGTTTATAAAAACGCTAGGAATTGTAGAAAGGCGCTATAGGATCCCTAGCGTTTTAAAGAAAACGCTAGGAATTGTAAAAAGGCGCTGGGTCAATGGCTAGCGTTTTTTATAAAACGCTACGTATGTCCAAAACACGCTGGGTTAATGGCTAGCATTTTTTAAAACGCTACTAATGGGGTGTACGCATTAGTAGCGCCAGCTTCTCTAGCGTTTTAAAACGCTACCAATGCCCAAAAAAAACGCTGCAAGTCCTTAATTCTGGCGTAGTGAAAGGGGATAGAACAAGAACTAAACAATGTAATCTTCTCCTTTCCAGAGGCCAGTGACTTCTCCATTCATGCTTGATCCAAATATAATGACATTTTCAGCATAGTTACTAACAAATTAACACCAAACAATGTCAAAGAAATAAACAAGACGATAGAACAAAACAATATCATCCCTATGCCTATTCACAAGCACACAAAGGTTTTCTTGTAGTGGAAGTAAACAAAAGCTATAGCACGTTGTCTTTCCTTCATGCATGTGGCTTCCGTCCTCTATGAGCTGAAGCTATAGCACGTTGTCTTTGCTTATTCAAGCTCTTTACCAGTTCAGCTTCATTTCCCATTGCATCTTCACTGTTTCCCTCCTGTAAATCAAAATTACCATCATTATGGTTTTCATATAAAGGCTAAATGACAAGAATTCTATAAACTAGAACAATACGCATTTCATTTAGATTTTCAAGTCAAAAAAATCATTCATTGACCAAAAATGAAATCAAACTGACAATGGCCTACTACTAGCCTTTCTGAACTGAATCAAGGAAGGAATCATGCTAGGTAATAAAGGGAAATCAAATTCTATGAACACCTTATCCCTCATGTCAAATTGCACATACCAATTATACAATCTAGCATCAATATTGCAGAGGAAAAAATATCAGCTTTCTCATTGTTCACTGTTCAAATCCGCAGAAGACAGCAGAAACTTAAAACGAAAACGGGCAAAAGGAAAAGAAGAACAATGGAGAGGGATACAAAGCTTTGAGAAGATAAACAGGTCTTGAAAAATGGACGAAAAATCCATTTCCTTTCCACTCCTCTATTTATTCTTGGTTATCAGTATAAATATTTTGGGCCTGTGTATGCTAACATTTTTGGCTCCATATTTTCATTGATTCCAGTAAGTTCAAACAAGCATCTTTTACCATTTCTTCACTTTTCAACATTTTTGCTAACAATGCTTTGCATTTTTCCCCAATTTTGTCGTTTTTTATTTTTTAACAGGAAATACATGCTCATAGACACGTTTTGTCAATCATTTGCCTTGATATCAACTATGTTTAAATAAGTAAGAAGCAAAAAAAAAACATCAAAAATAGTGCAATTTATAATTAATGCTGGAAATAATGCTATCAAGTAAGTTTCTGCGCGCGTAGAACTTAAATTGATGAATAAAGATTAATTTTAGGCCAAAGCATAAGATAACTTTGCATAAGAAGTATCAGTTAAAATATATAACATCTCATTTGAAGTGTATAAATTTGTACCTGCTTTTTATGATCTTTGACACATAACTTTCAAGGTTCCAATCACCAAAAAATCCCCCTTCCATGTGGCATTGAATATTCTCAAAAAGCAGACATATTTGTTTGACAAACTTCTGTTTGCTGGAATCTTCAATTCCACTTCTAACCTCTGATTGTAAAATTTCCATACGAAATAAAATTTGCAGTTCGTATCTAACAAGTCTCATTAAGGAAAAACATGAAACAAAATCTCCCAAATTTCACAATTGACTAGAACAAGAAAACAAAAATTGCATCATAAGAATAAATTAAGGAAAACTTCATAAAAGGATACTCTCTAACTGCATGTTCTGTGACTATTGTAGTTGTTCCTACATCAGATGCTTGAGAGAACGAATTTCGGCCTTTATGCTTTGCAGCTATTTTCTTGGGCTCTCTCAATAGAAGTTTCATCAATTCAGACACAACCATACTACCGTGAGCACTATTATTATCTATTAAAGGAGGATGGCTCTGAGAATTTGTCCCCAAATCATCCTTCTGACATAGCCAGTATACCGATGACTTCACAAGTCGCTCTGCCAAAGCACCGAGGTCTATGACTTCAGATTCAATTCCCTGATTCCTTCCCTCATGTCAAATTGCACATACCAAATTCGCACTGCACAAACCACATCAAAAACCCTAACACTAAATAGAATAAAACGACAGCACAGATTTTAATAGTATTATACATACACACACAAAATTGCAGATTCAGATTCCTCAGTTCATTAACACAGATTCAGATTCCTCATAATAATTCCGATTACAATTAAAATAATGAAGAAATAGGTGCCGATGATGGGGTGAAAATCAACGGCAATCGCAGAAAAAAAACACAAAGATAAAAAGCAAAACAAACTATAAACTGAAAATATGTGCGATTACAGAATAGAACGATGGAATTGCGGAATCGATTGTTAAAAAGAGATGAGAAGAGTACCATGGCGGCGCAAATCTGAGAAGAGGCCAGAAGGAGGTGAAGAAGGAGAGAAGAGGCATACCCTAGCTGAAATGTGGAAGCGTGAGTTTTCAGCGTGTGTATTTGAGGTTGAGGGAAAAACAACGTTTTTAAAAACGCTAGATATGGTGAGAATGCATTGCGTGATGCGTAGTGTTTTTAAAAAACGGTGGATATGGTGAGAACGCATTGCGTGATGCGTAGCGTTTTTAATAAAACACTGGTTATTAGGTAGAACGGTCAAGGCAATGGGTGGCGTTTTTAAAAAAACGCTGGGTAAGGCTCACACGTTCTACGCGATGGGCAGCGTTTTTTTAAAAACGCTGGTTATTTGGTAGACCTCTCGACGCAATGGGTGGCGTTTTATGGCGAAGCGCTGTACATTGGTTACCTATTTTGCATTGTCCGTGGCGTTTTTTGGCAAAGCGCTGCTCATAGGGGCGCCTTTTTTAAACAAATCTGGCGTAGTGTATTGTTGTTCTTTAATGCTTCCGCTATAGCGATTTAAATGCGTTGTTGATGTATGCATGTTTAAATCAATTCTGTAAAATATCTAACAAGGTTGCAGAAGAAACCTCCGCAAAGGCAACATGGGACACGTGGATGAAATGTTAAGGTCATGCCATGGTCAAGAAAGTAAAGTTGTAGTCACTAAAGAGGCAACTTGAGTTTATGGAGATGAATAATGACTAGAAAGTTGCAAATTATATTTCATGATTGATAACGGTTACCAATCAAATGAAAAAGTATGGTGAAATAATGACAGAACAAGCGACAAAATGATTGAGTTGAAGTTCATTACTTATTAGAGAGAGGTTGAGGATTTCTCAACTGTGGACGAGACTTACGTACTAATATGAGAAAAAATGGAGATCTTTTAGTGTTATTACATTACTACTATGGAGGGGAGTGATGCAAGGACTAATATTACACAGGTAGACCACTCTAAGCTACTTCTCATTCCATAATCCTGACTATTTTTGGGTAGTAGCGTCGTGTCAATGCAAGTTAATCTAATGTACTTCTATCTAAAGGGAAGATCGTGACGATACTGCAATGATCTAAACCTCTCGCCAACCCCACTCAGACCTTCTCTGATTCCATCCCTACTCCCTCCCGCTCACGCCTCCTCTCATATATACCCCCAAACCCTAGTAGAGCATCACAAAATACTTTTTGATAATGGAGACGATTGATTATTCTCATCGCCATAGTAATCAACTCTTGACTATTCTCACAAAACCCCGCCGAAATTGAATTTTTTTTTTTGACCAAACCTATTATTGATAGATGAAATATTAAGTATGTAGGTTTGATGATTATACTCTTAATGAATGACATCACCTTTAATTACACTATTTAAATAGGGGTAAAATTAAGATTTATCATTTAATACACTAATAATGTTTGTTTCTTATATTTTGGATTAACAAAAACCACCATTTATTTCTTATATTGAAGGCCACAAGGAGTAATTGTTACTTTTCATTGATATTTTTATTTAAAATGAAACTTATATTGACAAATGAGCAAATTTCGATGAATATGAGATAAGTCATTAAATATATAAAGGGTAATTTTAGAAACTAACAAATTTCAAGAGTACTTAAAAGAACATATTTCAATATAGTTTTTTGGCTCTGACCATTGCTCGCTACTCATTGAGTGTCTCAACGCTTTCAACGAAAGATTGATTTCTGCTCGTGTTTAGAATTAAATTTTAATGTAGTTTCTTAGTATGTTTGAATTAAAGTTTTATTTTTTATGATAATAAAGATAGGTGTGAGTATCATTATATCCTCGTAGTCTCTCCGAAATCAATTGTAGGTAAAAGTTGAACAATTTAGTTACTAGATGATTTCGGAGAGACAAATTGCAAGGTATCTTTTCTATTAAGGCAACACCAATGGGGGATAACCGTGTTCTTTTAGAAGAAATGGAGGAAGGAATAATTCAGACAATAATAGATGATGCCAAGGATTGGGTGAACGAGAAGTTCGATGATATTAGAAAATGGGGCCCGGATGAAGTTGATAACGAAAGACTGGTATGGGTTCGTTGTCATGGTATACCGGTACATGCATGGAACAATGAATTCTTTTCGGCGCTGGCTCGTAAATTTGGCACTTTCATGGGTGTGGATGAAAATACTAGGAAAAAGAACTCTTTGGATGTTGCTAGGGTGTTAATTCGTACAAGATGCTACGATGCATTCAACTTGGTGGTGCATGCTAGAATAAATGACTCAATGTTTGATATCAAGGTGTTATAGAAGAACGGTGTGGACCGATGCATTGGGAAGGTTTAACGTTGGCTTATGTTTCCAACAAATCTGAAGATGGATATAGTAGCGACTCAGATAGCTCAGAGGAGGAGGATCCACCTTTATTCAATGCTGAGGGACCTCTGGAAGATCGCTTAGAGGACGATGATGAAGTAATCGTTAATAAATTGCTGGAAATGGAAAATTTGAATTTGGAGGAAAGTAATGCAAACCTTACACATGTATTCAGAGAAGATGATCGAGAAGTGTGTGGAGGTGATGGCGTTGGAGTAGATGTTGTGGTGGTGGACGAAGAGAAAGTTGAGGTGGATGTTAAGGAGAATACTCACGAGGAAGAGGTGGCAAAGGGGAATGACGTAGTAGTGGTTGAAAAATGTGTAAATGATCCCTTGTTCACCATGCATACCTCAGCAACTCAGGTAGAGGTTGAGGATTGTAATTCGGGGGTTCAAATAGTGGGAAAGGAAAAGGGGGAAAAGAGTGTGGTAAATGAGCTTGCGGATGTTCAGGCTAGGGAAGAGGAGGGGGTGTCAAATATTCTTACACTGAGTAACTCTTTCGGGCCATTGTTGAGGAATAATAAGAAATCCAAAAGGAAAGGAAAATCAGCCAGGTGCAGTAATGAGTCTGAGGATGAAGTGAACCAAGGAGTGGTAGTTGGAATAATTAATGAGGAGGCAAGAAAACTAATTCCATCCATTAGCCTATCCAATGGGTCGAACGGTGATTCAAAATTTCATGTGGTTACGCGTAATCCTCCAGGTTCCAATCTTTCCTTGTCATTTAGCTGTGATATGAATGGGGCAGCCATAGGTGATGTTTCTGTGGGAGATTCCGGGATAAGATTTTGTAATGAGAGGTATCTGTTAGATCATGAATTGTCTATCGCCAATAAGGTGTGGAGCTTTGCTAAGGAAAAATTGGGAGTGACCGGGAAAAATAGTGATGAGGAATATGCGGGTAGAATCAGGTCCTTGGAAGTTAGGGACCAGAGTGCAAAGGGAAGGAAGGGGACAAAAGATGGCTCCAAATGAAGATTGCAATGATTAACATGAGAGGGTGGGGGGCGCTTCTAAGAGGAAGCGTCTGAAAAAATTGATAGTAAATGAAAAGATTGATTTTTGCATGATACAGGAAACAAAAAGCTGTGACTTGTCAAAAAGGTCGGTGGGTAGTATTTGGGGTAATCAAGACTTCGATTGGCTGAGCAAAGATGCAAATGGAATGTCGGGAGGATGGTAAGTATATGGAAGGCAGATATTTTGGAGGTAATGTTCTCGTTCTCTGGTGAGCACTTTATTGGAGTCTGCGCTAAAATTCAAGGTAATATTCATTATTTGGTGAATGTATACTCTGCATGTAATATGGCTGGGAAAAGGAGACTATGGAACAATCTACGAATTTTAAAAGAAGGGATGGAGGCGGGAGAGTGGTGCATTGCTGGTGATTTTAATGTTGTTACCTCTAGAGCGGAGAGGAGTGGATGTCTATCTAGTTTCAACAACGTGGAAGCAAGAGAATTTGTGTCGTTTATGGAAGACATGGAGCTAGTAGATGTGCCTGTGTTGGGTAAGAAGTTCACTTGTTTTGGGTCAGATGGTAGGGCGAGCAGACTGGATAGAATTTTGTTGACAGAGGGCCTGATTTCAAAATGGAATGTTAGTGCTCAGTGGGTAGGTGACAGAGAGATCTCAGACCACTGCCCTGTTTGGGTGGTATCCTCGGCACTTAACCGGGGACCTAAACCTTTTAGGTTCAACAACTGTTGGCTAGAACACGCGGAATTTTTGGAATTTGTCAAAGGGTGCTGGAATTCGTTTAAGGTGAAAGGTAAGGCATCTTTTGTACTAAAGGAAAAATTGAAGCTATTGAAGGAAAAATTGAAGGCGTGGAACCGTGAGGTGTATGGTTATAAAGATCTGAAAATCGAAAATATAGTACGAGATTTGAATGAAGTAGAGAGGGTGGCAACGGATGGAGGTGGTGTTGATGATGAACGTAGAAATAAACTGAATGAGGAATTCTGGAAGGAACTCCATGCAAAAGAAAGTCTCCTTGCACAAAAGACAAGGGTAAGGTGGATTGCGGAAGGTGGCTCTAATAGCCGGTTTTTCCATGCGTGTATGAAAGGAAACCGGAGAAGAACACAGCTGTTGAAAATCATGGTGGATGGTGTATGGATAGAAGACGTGGGGGCAGTGAAAAGGGGGGTTAAAAGTCACTTCAAAGATAAGTTCAAAGAAGGTGACACAAACAGGCTGACTCTTGATAGGGTGAGTTTCAAGCAGATTTCTGGGATGGACAATGATTTGTTAATTGAACCGTTCTCATTGGAGGAAATAAAGGAGGTGGTATGGGAATGTGATGGAAACAAAAACCCAGGACCGGATGGGTTCAATTTCAAATTTATCAAGGAGTGTTGGATTTTATTGGTACGGAAGTCTTGAATTTTTTTGAGGAATTTTATACTAGTGCAAGACTCCCAAAGGCGATAAGTGCTTCTTTTCTCACACTTATCCCTAAAAATAGTAATCCACAAGGTCTTGGGGAGTATAGGCCTATCTCTCTTATTGGGTGCTTATAAGATGCTTGCGAAGGTGTTAGCGGGTAGACTGAAGAAGGTCTTGAAAGGGGTAATCTCGGATTGTCAAAGTGCTTTCCTCGCCGGTAGAAACATACTTGATGGAGTGGTAGTGGTTAATGAGATTATGGATATGGCAAAGAGAAAGAAGCAAAAGTGTGTGGTCATGAAAGCGGATTTTGAAAAGGCCTACGATTCTGTGAGCTGGGCATATCTGGATTATATGTTAGGCAGGTTGGGGTTTGGTGAGAAGTGGAGAAAATGGATGTGGGCATGTATCTCTTCCAACTCAATCTCGGTGTTGGTCAACGGAAGCCGAACAGAGGAATTTGTGGCTCAGAAAGGCCTCAAGCAAGGGGACCCGCTTGCCCCTTTCTTGTTTTTGATAGTGGCGGAAGGACTGACGGGTTTGGTAAGGAAAGGAGTTGAATCAAATAATCTTATAGGATTCAGTGTCAATAATTCTTTGTCGATTGAGCTCTTGCAATTTGCGGATGACACAATTCTTTTTTGTGATGGCGGTGAGAAGAGTATATGGTGTTGGAAAGTATTACTAAGAAGCTTCGAGATGGTTTCCGGACTAAAGGTAAATTTTGCAAAAAGTAATGTAATTGGTTTGAATATTGAAGACAGAACTATGGATGGAATCTCTCAATTCTTGGCATGCAAGGTGGGTTCGGTTCCCTTCAACTTTTTGGGGATTCCGATTGGTGCGAACCCGAGAAGAGCGAGTACGTGGCAACCCATACTAGATTCAATTAAGGCAAGGTTAAATAATTGGAAAAGTAGACAGTTATCTATCGGAGGAAGGGTCACACTTATTAATTCGGTCCTAGCAGCGCTTCCGTTGTATCTCTTCTCATTTTACAAAGCTCCAAAGAAGGTAATTACGGAGATTACGAAGATTCAAAGAAGATTTCTTTGGGGAGGTGATGAGGAGAATAAGAAATTGGCTTGGGTGAGATGGGAAACTATTTGCTTACCTAAAGAAAATGGGGGTTTGGTGGTGAAAAATCTAGAAGTGTTTAATGTGGCTTTACTAACGAAATGGAGGTGGAGAATCTTGATTGAGGAAACAACCCAATTTGGAAGGCGGTTTTGGTGGAAAGGTATGGACTAAAAGGGAGATGGTCCGATATTTCCGAGAGTAGAAGAGGGTGGGAGAAGAAATCTTTATGGTGGAGGGATGTGTGTTTACTCGGTGAGGACATTGGTTTGCAAGAAGATTGGTTTGGAAAATTGGTAAAAATTAAAATAGGTAACGGTAATTTGGTGAGGTTTTGGAAGGATGTTTGGATTGGGAGGGAAAGTTTGGCAGAGTTATTTCCGGATATGTATGCTTATTGCAGGTCAAAGGAGGCTACGGTTGAAGAGTTTGGGCAATGGACGAAAGAAGGGTGGCGTTGGACATGGGGATGGTGTCTTTGTTTTGCGTGTGAAAGAAAAACACTACATCATTTGGTTAATTTCTTTGTCATCATACAAAGAATTGTTACAAGTCTAATATATCGCTATCACAGCGTGACGATAAGTGGGTATGGTTACCGGACACGATGGCTGGGTTCACGGTGAAGAAATGCTATGTTTCGCTGCTGTTTTTTTCTGCAGGTACAACAGGTAATGTGCAGCCCGAAAATTCTGATGCTTGCAAGAAGGTTTGGAAAAATGACGTGCCGTCCAAAGTTCAAATTTTTGCGTGGAGAGTCATCCTGAAGCGTATTGCTACACGGAGTGCATTGCATAGAAGATGAACTATTCAGTCACAAAATGATTTGAGTTGTGTTTTATGTTTTCGGGATGAAGAAACGGTGGACCATTTATTTTTGGATTGTGGAATTGCTAAAGCGATATGGAGGAGTGTTTTTGCTTGGGTTGGAAGCTCGGTAGGTGATACGGGTAACATTGCCACTCATTTTGTGGAATTTGGAAATTTAGTGAAGGGAAAGAAACAAAGAGGAGTAAAACATCTTATATGGATGGCGGTTATTTGAAAAATATGGATGGCTCGAAACAAGGTAATTTTCAATGGGGAGGTGGTCTCCATTCCGAGCATATTAGACGAAATCAAGGATACGGCATGGAGTTGGTTCAAGGCAAGGCGAGGGAGGAATTGCAAGGCGACGTGGGCGGATTGGTATAATAGCCCGATGGGTTGTTTTTCTATGTTGTAATCCAATCCTGTAATACTTGTTATAGAAAAGTTTGTAGATGGGGGAGAAGCAGTGGGTTAGGCTATATGTCCCACTGTTGTACGTTCTATTTCGTGCGAGGTACTCTTTTTCCTCTCTGAGACTTTTTTCCAATGAGTTTTGGCTCAGGGAGGTTTTGAGGAGGCCCTCCCCCTTCCCTTTGTAAAAGGCTGGGCACGCCCTGTGCTCTGTTTAATACAAAAATTGCTTATCTAAAAAAAATTTACCAGTAGTTAATTACATTTAAATAAATTATTTAGGAGAAAACCTACAAACAATACCCTAGGTAATGTTTGAACTGTTGGCCAATAATAATATTACAAGTGGACTATACTAATCCACATTATATGCTGGCAATTAAAAACTGTTAACGCTGTTTATTTTAATTAGACAAAAGTAGATGTGTTGCTTGCAACAACCTCCTAAATTTCAGACTTTTTACATCATCTTGCAGATTTAGATTAGATTATTGACTTAAATATGTTGTTAGTCCCTACAAATATAGGATCATTTGATTTTAGTCCTTGTAAAACTTTTTTTTTTAAAATCACTCTCTGCAAATACTAACTTTTTCATTATAGTCCTTCTGTCACTAACTTCATTAGACATTTGCTGAGTTGTCTAACAGAAGTCCCATGTGGAATTTTTTAAAATTATTATTTTTTAAAATTTGCTTATGTGTAATTTATACATTGGATTTTCAAAAAACAAAATTGTTTAGCCCCATATCTCAAACCCAAAAACTGTTCATCCAAATCCCAGAAATAGTTTCACAGTGGCGGTAGAGAGAGATACATTGGCAACCGAGAGAGATGCAGTGACTAATAGAGGGAGGGAGAAGATGACCCAGAGGAGAGGGAGAGAAACCATGGATAAAGGAGGGAGACGACCGAACCCAGAAATTTTTCATCCAAATTCAAATCTCATAAGTAATAGATAAATTAACTCATCCTGTATTAGCAAATCACCCCAAGATGAATATCTAATTTGATCAACTAATTGTGATACATTTAGTAGCCCACCTTTAAATATTATCTTGTTCATATATATACATCCAAAACAATAACTCAAACAGTTGCAATCCATGCCATGTGTCTTGTCTTCTTCGCCTTCTTTCCCCCACCAGCTGCTGCCACATCCTCAAAATGCTCCCAAGGCCCTTCATAAACAATCAGACCAAAACCGATCCACTATCACACTTGCTGCCAGATCTGCTGCGAGACACTGCACAGAAAAAAATAAGTGTTGTGCGTCCTCTACTGCTTGGAAACACAACACACAATTCGGTCCATGCTCAAAATTGATCACGCCTCTCTGCTACAACGCAACACGCGCTGGCAGCCTGTCCAGCAAAACCCTCCAGGAGAGCACCAAAAACTTGCTCGGTGCAGCAGTTTTCCAGAGACGCTTCAGCAACTACAATTGTTGCTCAGCAGGCCGATCAGCAGCAATTTGTGACAGCAAGAAATAATACGCCGTGTTTACCTTATAACTTGTTGGTTTATTGATTAGTTTATTTTATATAGAGATATTTATGCATCTAAACCTAAATAATTGTTCAAATTCAAGTAAAATAAAGTGTGAAATATAATTTTATAAATAAAATAACAACATCCAAAGTTTCAAGGAAAGTTATGCATGACTTAAACATTTTGCATATATATTGGTATGTTTGATGTGTTTGTTCAGTGCACCTGCACCAGAATCTGCACTTGATGCCTCTGCACCAGAATATCACAGTGCACCTACACTAGATGCTCCTGCATTGAAAACAGATTACAAATGCAAGAAGCACCTTAGACCATACCAATGCACCAGCACTTCAATGATGACATCACGCTTTGTCATGCATTACATGGGGCACATGTTACTTGCAAAAGTAGGCGCCAACCATAGCCCGCAATAAAAGACCACTTTTGAAGAAATCATTCACATGGGACACTTGGCCAGCCATAATTGGACCTCCATATATTTTTGAGTGTGGGATTCAAATACCTTTTTGAAAGGTCTGAAAAGTAACCATGTTTAACTCCTCAAAGTTAACTTAATCTCCAAGCAAACCCTCACTTGAAGGAAAGCTCAAAGCCTATATAAAGACTTTCACTCTTCACTTGGAAAATAATCTCTTCTCACTTCATATCATATATTGTATTTCAATTCCAAGAATAGTTTAGGTTAGTTATGTTTATTTTCTCTTGTGAGGAGGAAAGGAAGGAATTGACGACTTCTTCCTTTACTTCAACAACAACCACGTGAAGTTAGTGCACCGACATCACTTGGCAATTTCATGCAAAGTGAACTCCAACCATGTAACTTCTATATTATTGCTTCCTTTTGTTATTTCAGTTATATGAATATGACTTGTTCTATTTATATAAGCCTTGTGATGTCTAGCATGAACTAAACTCTTTTGGTTGAGATGTTCTAACCCTATAATGATCTTTTAAGTAAGTTATTGTGTTCATATGTGATGTTTGCATTTTGGTTCTTGCATGATAACTCTTTCATATTCTTTTTTAGAATTGGCCAACTAAAAGTGAATGTGAATCATAAATACAGACATGGTTTATGATTAGAACTCAAGAACTAATAGGGATAAGTGTTTAATAAAGGAAACTTTGTTAATTCCATGCTAAAACCTAGACATATGATAGCATAGTCCTTAGGATGATACAGTGGATACTTCAAATACAGGAGAGAACTTATTTAGCATCTTAGACAAGAATCGTAATAAGGCGAGAAATGAATTGACAACTTCTATCTTTACTTCAAGACAAGGTTTTAAGAGCTTGTAATGAAACTCTGAAGAAAGTGATTTGAAAGACACACATCGATGATCTGCATTGCATCAGTGCACCGCACCACATAAAAACACAAAACTCTTGAAAGTGACTTATTTGGTGAAGACATCTCAACTATCATTCTTCACTGACTTCATACATATTTTACTTTCTTGTTTATTTTATGTTTGTTTACATTCTTGCACTCTCACCTTATATTGTTTATTGGTTACCTTTCACTAGTAAACTATTTAATTTAAACTTATAAATTAATCCAATCCCTGTGGGAACGGTACTCTACTTTCACTTTATTACTTGTTACGATTGTGTATACTTGCACATTTGTGTGTATATCAAGCACACCATTTATCTAGCAACCACACCCATTTGTCTTCAATGCCATCGACTGGCTGCAGTGGCAGCAGTAAATTTGATAACAAATTGGCCTCTTCTTGCTCCTCCCTCCTCATATCTCTCTCCCAAAATAAATTCCACTTCCATCTTCCACATTCCCACTGACCAAAATCAGCAACGACACCACCTTTATTATTCAAAACATTATATAAACTTTCAAACAATTGTTGTAGACTCCATTGCTTGTTCCATTTGTCCTTCCAAAAACTCACTTCGATTCCATTTCCCCATTTCCTCCTCAATGAATCCCGAAACCACCCCATTGCTTGTGGAATGCAATCATCAATTGTATTAACATCCTTCCACCACAATGACATATCTTTTCGCTTTAACAACCCATTGCTACCATATAAACTATTCATCAATGGGAACTACAAACTATTTGTATCCCAAAGCAATCTCCACCTCCACTTTCTAAGCAGGGATACGTTGAATAATTCCATATTTCTAATGCCCCCCTCCACTCCTTACGTCCCTCTCCACTCCCACCCCATAAGAAGTTCCTTTGAATTTGAATCATCTCCTTGATCACTTTCTTAGGGGCTTTATAGAAGGAGAAATAATATAGCGGGAGGCTTGCTAGCACCGAGTTTATCAAAGTTAACATCCCACCTATTAAAATTTGCCTACTCTTCCAAGTGGAGAGTCTATCCCTTAGTTTCTTGATCACCGGTTTCCATGTTGTACTCATCTGTGGGTTAGCACCAATTGGTAGCCCAAGAAAATTAAAAGGGGTCTCTCCAACTTACAATACAAGAACCGAGATGCCACTCCTATTTCCTCCATATCAACATTCCTCCCTATCAAACAATTTTTGTGAAAATTTACCTTGAGTCCCGACACCATCTCAAAAATTCTCCTTCAAGCACCACAAGTTTTCTCTAGAACTCTTCCTCATAATGAGTGTATCATCCTCGTATTGAAGAATAGGGACAAAAATATATTCCTTCACCACCTCGAAGTGTTCAAACTCAACACACTTCTTAACCAATCTGGTCAACCCCTCCGCCACCACTAAAAAGAGGAAAGGCGCTAACGGGTCTCCTTGCCTTAGCCCTCTTTCCATTGTAAATTTTGATGTTGGACTACCATTGACAAGCACGGACACCGATCCGCTAAAAATACAAGCTTGCATCCAAGATCTCCATTTGTCATTAAACCCCATCCTCCTTAGCATGTAATCCAAAAACCCCCAGCTTACAAAGTCACACGCCTTTTCAAAGTCCACCTTGAACATGAATAGCGACCATCTCTTCTTTTTCACAACATTGATCACTTCATTAGCAACTAGCACCCCGTCAAGAATTTGTCTTCCATGTATAAAGCGGTTTGGCATGATGAAATAATTCCCGGAAGAACGCCTTTTAGTCTAAAGGCTAGTACCTTGGCAACTATTTTATAAATGCACCCAATCAAAGAAATAAGTCTATAGTCATTAACCTTTGGGGATTTTTTATCTTGCCAATTAGTGCCACAAATGAGGAAGTGAAGGCCTTGGGTAGCCTCCCATTAGAGTCAAATTGGACCATCAACTCTAGAATCTCCTCCTTAATAGTTTCCCAGCAAGCCTTAATGAAAGTAAAGTTGAACCCGTCCGGGCCCGGACTCTTGTCACCCTCACAGCTCCACACAACTTCCTTGACTTCTTCCAATGTGAAAGAAGTCGTAAGTACCTCAGCCTCTGTCTTGGAAATACTATTAAATTGAATTCTACCTAGTGTCGGTCTAATTCCCTACTCTTCCTTAAATTGGTTACTAAAATGTCTTCACACCTCTTCTTTAATTTCCTCTACTCCACTTACCCACCTATCATCCACCTTGAGCATCTCTATTTGAGTTCTTCTTTGCCTCAATTTCACCATACTATGAAAATACTTGGTGTTTCCATCCCCTTGTTGTATCCAATTGACCCTTGCCTTTTGTGCTAGTAGACTCTCCCTATGGTGTAATGCCTCCCAAAACTCCGAATTCAACCCCTTCCACCTATCACCCTCCCAATCGGCCTCCACCTCACTTCCTTCCTACATCACATTCATCTCTTGCACTATTCTCTCTACGTTGAGATCCATCATCCCGTACACTTCCTTGTCCCAAACTTTTAGCTTTTCTTTCACATACTTAAGTTTCTCATCAACTATGTGAGCCATCCACCCTTCCACTTTATGCTCCCTCCACTTCTCTTCTATGAACTCCTTCCCCTCCTTATGGTTTAGCCATCCATTAGTGAACTTGAATGGCTTAGGCCCCCAGTTTTTGTTAGATGATACTAACCATATTGGGCAATGATCTGAGACGTCTCTTGTTCCTATCCATTGTGCCCTCACTTTCCACTCATCTGCCAACTCCTGAGAGATCAAGATTCTATCTATCCCGACCAAAAATACCTCTTATAGGAGTATTTTCTGAATAGGGTGGTTTACTTTGCATTTGGGTGCGTGGATTGTTCGATGTTATGTCAACAGTTATAGGGGAGCAATTTATTTGCATCTCAGCCAAATTTCATGACTCAATATGCCATTTTGTTAATATTTACTCTGATTGTACTCTAGCAGGGAAGAGAAGGCTTTAGGATGACTTATGCAGGCTGAAGGATGAGGTGGATGTTGAACACTGGTGCATGGTGGGGGACTTCAACGCAGTTTTATGCAGAAATGAAAGAAGGGTAGTTTCCAACAGTAGTTATTCCACAGAGAGGAGGGTGTTCTTATCATTTGTGGAGGACATGGAGCTTATTGATGTCCCTGTCCTAGGTAAAAAAATTCACTTATTTTGCCCCCGATGGTATCACGATGAGTAGGATTGACAGGTTCTTGATCTCTGAGGGCTTTATCGCTAGATGGCAAATTACGGCTCAGTGGGTGGGTGATAGGGATGCTTCAGACCATTGTCCTATTTGGTTGATTAGCTCTACGGTGAATTGGGGGCCAAAGCCCTTTAGATTTAATAACTGTTGGCTAGAACATAAAGAATTTCTAAAGGGGGTGAAGGAGTGTTGGGAGTCTAATCAAATGCAAGGGAGGCACTCTTTCATTTTAAAAGAAAATTGAAGAAGCTGAAAGAGCATCTAAGGAAGTGGAACAAGGAGGTGTTTGGTATAAGAGATTTGCGTATTGAGAACATAGTAAAAGACTTAAATGAAGCTGAGGAACTAGATGCAGAAGGGGGTTCCCCAAATATTGAACAGAGAAATATATTGAGTTCAGAGTTCTGGAATGAATTGCATATTAAAGAAATTCTACTAACACAAAGGTCTAGAATCAAGTGGTTGGCAGAAGGGGATGCAAACAGTAGGTTTTTCCATGCATGTATTCGCAGCAATAGACGAAGGTTATAGATTGTGAAAATTCAGATGGACGACCAGCGGATTCATGATGTTAATGGGGTTAAAAGAGCCATTAAGAACCATTTTGAAGAGAGTTTAGAGAAGAAGACTTTTCTAAACCCACCCTCGACGGCGTGAGCTTTAACCAAGTGAGTGGGGATGATAATGTGATGTTGACAAGTTCATTCACGTTGAAGGAAATCAAAGAGGCTGTATGGGAATGTGATGGTAACAAGTGTCCGAGACCGGATGGATTCAATTTCAACTTCATCAAGAATTGTTGGGATATTGTTGGCCTGGAGGAGCTTAACTTCTTTGGGGAATTCCACTCTATGGCAAAATTACCTAAGGCCGTGTATGCCTCGTTTATGACTTTGGTGCCTAAAATAAGTAATCCACAAAAGCTTGGGGAGTATAGGCCCATTTCTCTCATTGGGAGCATGAACAAGTTGCTAGCAAAGGTGTTGGCGGGTAGGTTTAAAAGAATAATCTCAAAGGTGATATCGGAGTATCAAAATGCGTTCATTTCGGGCCGGAATATCCTTGATGGAGTTGCAGTGGTAAATGAGGTGATTGATCTGGCAAAAAGATTGAAGAAGCAATGTTTGATTCTTAAGGTGGATTTCCAAAAGGCGTATGATACGGTGAGTTGGAACTACTTGGAGTATATGATGAAGATAATGGGATTTAATGCCAAATGGAGAAAGTGGATGTATGTGTGTGTCTCATCAAATGCTATCTCGGTGCTAGTTAACGGTAGCCCCACAGAAGAGTTCACGGCACAAAAGGGGATAAAACAAGGTGATCCATTGGCACCTTTTTTGTTCTTGATTGCGGCGGAGGCACTTGCCGGATTGGTAAGGAAATGTATTGAGGCCGATTTCTTAGAGGGCTTCAAAATAAATGAGAACTTGTCTATTTCCATGTTGCAATTTGCCGATGACACCATTCTTCTTTGTGACGGGAGTGATGGGAGTGTTTGGGGAGTTAAGGCTATTCTTAGGAGCTTTGAATTGGTTTCAGGGTTAAAAGTCAATTTTGCAAAAAGTAACATCATCGGGTTGAATATGGAGGAGAGGATCATTAATGGTATGTCTTATTTCTTGGCTTGTAAGGTGGGCTCGGTGCCGTTTAAATTTTTGGGTGTGCCGGTTGGTGCAAATCCTAGAAGGGCATCTACGTGGCAACCGGTGATTGAATCCATTAAAGCTAGATTATCCCTATGGAGAAGCACAAAATTCAATTGGTGGAAGGGTAACTTTAATTAATTCTGTATTGTCTTCACTAGATTTGTACTTGTTCTCAATGTTTAAGGCACCCAAGAAGGTCATCGGTGAAATTATAAAATACAAAGGAGGTTTTTGTGGGGAGGGGATGAGGAGAAGGGAAAAATGGCATGGGTTAGATGGGATATAGTTTGCAAACCGAAGCAAAAAGGAGGGCTGGGTGTAAAGGATCTTCAAGTGTTTAAAGTAGCTCTTATTGCTAAATGGAGATGGAGTCTGTTAATGGAGGATGAGTTTCCTCTATGGAAGAAAGTTTTCTTGTGATAGATATGGTCCGATAACTCTATTTTTATATAGAGTTATTCATATGTTTAAACTTAGTAAATTGCTTTCTCTTTCAAGTAAAGATAAAGAGTTTATATAGTATTTTATGTGATATTTGATAACTTGAGTGATTGACATGGTTATAGTTGTTAATAGGACATTTTGAATATATTGTGGTATGTTTGATGCACTACAACAGAATTAGTATATAGGCAACGCTTTTTTTCATCCATGGGCGCGCTTTGAGTATTCTTTGAGCGCAGCGTGTGTTGGTATTCCACTCCAACAATGGGCAACGCTTCCTAAAAAGCGCCACCCATTGCCCAAACACGTCCTCAGATAGGCGCGCTTCTAAAAAGCGCCACCCATTGCCCAAACGTCGCCTCAAATAGGCAGCGCTTCCTAAAAAGCGCCACCCATTGCCCAAACACGTCCTTAGATAGGCAGCGCTTCCTAAAAAGCGCTGCCCATTGCCCAAACACGTCCTCAGATATGCAGCGCTTCCTAAAAAGCGCTGCCCATTGTTTAATTTTTTTTTTTTTTAATTTTTTTTCTGTTCTTGTGTATTTTCCTTTTTATATTTGCAACAAAAAAAATTAAATCATACATCCAAAATATTTTTTAATAGTGATATCTATGAATTTGTTGTATTTAAACTTGAATTAAATCATACATTCAAAAAAAATTAAATCATACATCCAAAATACATCCAAAAAATTAAATCATACATCCAAAATTAAATCATACATCCAAAATTAAATCATACATCCAAAATTAAATCATACATCCAAAATAACAAAACATGAATTTGTTGTATTTAAACCTAGCCTTGTAATGAGCATCAGAAATATCACGTCCTAATGACTTATCTCGCCTACACTACTGATAGTAAGGGACACGAAAAGTAAAGTAATAACTCATTAACTCCTCTTTCTGAAATTCACAAATTCATGTGAAATTTGAAATGAAATCAAAAAAAAAGTGGCATTACCTGAGGACCGGGATAACCACCTACAGGCCAACCTAAAGGCCACTTCACATCTGGTTGAAGTAAGGTGTACTCTTGTTCTATTCCATACCTTTGAACAAACAATATACAACATCAACAGTAATGAAAGGTACATTAACTAAGCCATCCTAACTCATTGAGCCATATGAAAGGTACATTAACTAAGCCATCCTAACTAACATGCACAAGAATTCTAAAATTAATCGAGCCAAGTTTACTGACCTGCTATTATCCTTGTCTAAGTATTGAAACAGCAGCAGTAATGAATTCATGCTAGTCAATTGTTCTATTCTTGTCAACATTAGCCTAACCAAACAAGTGATAAATAATTACCAACAAGCAACAAACATAAAAACCAAGCCTATCATTGCATTGCAGGTTACTAGGTTCGTTTCAGGCATTTCACTAAAAACTTGCTCTGCATTCTCAATACTTCCACATTTTCCATACAAGTTAACAAGTGCACTCCCAACCAATATATTATCCTCAACAAACGCTTTGACAGTAAACCAGTAATTCGGATACCACTAAGAAAGACTTTTGAAAGTACAAGTAATTAAAAAAAGGGAGGCGGGTAAAAAAGGGACACATTTGGTGAAGGAAAGCAGGACAAAGTAAAAACATGTCATCTTAGCATAACAATGCTCAATAGGAAGCCTTTGCTTCAACAACAACAGAGATAAATTATGAACAAAACAGGTTTGTAGTGGATGATTGCAACAGGCAAACTACATAACTACTTAAACAGGAACATATGTTACTATCAAAAACTAATTTTCTATAGATGATGGTTGGTTTAATGGTTTTTAGTAACCTGATCAATAAAATTTGAGTTTTAACAATTCCACAAAGGCAAGAACCTCTGTAGTGTACTCACCCCAGACATGCAAGACAAAAGGCTAATCAAATGGAAATAACGTCAACTCATGAACAAAGCATGATAATGCCTATAATAAACTGCACATAGTTCCAAAAGTCCCAAACTTAAAAACATACACAAATTGATGTATCCACAAGTGAGACCACATGGATTTCAAAAACCTAACTAGCTTGGCTACACTAGTAACTTATTTTATGGCATACTATAACAAATGATACATGAAATATATAAATGCAGCAAAAAGATGAGACTTGAGAAAAGATGTAAGGTTAATTACTCATTCAATAAAATGTACCTGAAATATGGTATAAAAGACATTGGGCACATCAACATATATTACATCCCACATAAGAAGCCCAAAAATGGTTAACCATATGCCACTCTCTGAATGAACACCTTGCCATTCACCTTCGGCATAATAATGCAAAGCAAGCTGTTCCACTCCGCATTGCATCCCTTCTTCATTGTAGAACCTGTTCTTTGCTCCCAATTCAGAATTCAAAGGCCCCCCCTTGAACATAAACCTGAATCATCACACGAGCCACATTGAGTTTCCTATTGCATATTTGCAAAGATACATTGAGTTTATTGAATTTATGTGTATAGCAGTGAGTACTTGCTGGCTACGAATTCTAAGCAAGACACAAAATGGTTACAAAACATTCTACTCTGTATGCAAAAACTGATTGCTCATGATGATAGATAAGTATGAAACGGCCTCTAACCCTGGACTCGATCCAATTTGTGTGCAATCGAAATGCAGACTCCAATATGTGTAAATTGTTTTTTTACTTTTACAAATCCATATAGCAGAGAGAACAAAAACACTCTTTCAATCTTAAATACTGGTATAAAAGACAAAAAGAAAGTAGAGAAGTTAATAATTAATAATTATACATTTCATCTTGCAGTTGAAAATCCAAGAGACTGAAAAACATAGAAGATAAATAGAAGCACAAATAGTAATGGCCTGGTGGAATGGTTACAATCAGAAGAACATGGCTATGTCTACATAATACTATCTTGTAATCCCCATTATGCCCCTGGTCTATACTTTCCTTGGGGAGGACCAAGTTTAATTTCAAAACTTTTCATATCAGCACCATGAGCAAGTGGTTGCTTCATGTGTACACCTCTCACTGGCATTAATACGAGTTTTTGCTTTAGTGTGCCTTATTGCTTACAATTTGAAACTATTATATGGCTATGTGTATATCCCACGGTAGTTGGGTCAAAACCCACATGTAAGAACGGGAAAAAAAAACAAAACTCAGACCTAGACCCTAAACTATTGCAGAAATAAACTGAAAGATAAACCAAAACCCAAAACAAGATCTTAAATAACAAAGATAAACCCAGAGCGAAATATAAGGAAGTTGTAGAAATCCTTACCTGCTGTGAAAGCTTTGAACCGGGAGAGATGGAAGGAAGTTGCAGAGAACTTGGTTCTAGAAGAAATTAAAGTAGAAGATTAGAAAGAGATGTAGAAAGAAAAAGAGACCGAGAAAGAGAAAGAAGGAGATAGGTGTACCTGTAGAGAGAAGAACGCAGCGATTGGAAGACCGATTGGGGGAAGAAGAAGAGACCTGGGTTTGATGCGATTGGAGGAAATTAGGGCTCGAGAGAGAAAAAGAAAATGAAGCTATAAAAAAAACTTAAAGCAATGGGCAGCGTTTGGACCCCAAAGCGCTACTCATCACTATATGCGTGTATATACCAACGTAGTAGCGTCTTAAAAGTCACGCTTATAGCTCAATGCGTGTTCACAATGGGCAGCGCTCCTATCAAAAGCGCTGCTTTTGGCTATAGAGGGTTCACCAATGGGCAGCGCTCTCCCAAAAACGCTGAGTATATGCCTATCTCGTCCTCTATATACGCAGCGTTTATTAAAAAACGCTGGGTATGTGCAATCTAAATCCTCTCTATCTGTGACGTTTCTTTGAAAAACTTTGAGTATATGCCTATCTCGTCCTCTATATACGCAGCGTTTATTAAAAAACGCTGGGTATGTGGCGCTCTTTTTTAGCCATTCTGGCGTAGTGATGTTTTTGCTCAGTGTAGTCTACAGATCCTGCATCAATGCTTCTGCATTGATCCTGCACTAAATCTGCACTACTTGGTGAGTGAGCAGCTAGCTACTTGCACATCCACTTGCAATGCTGACCTCCTGTTTGGTCCCCTAAAGCAAGACCACTTTATATAGTAGGTGCCTACCATTCACACATAGCCATAGGGATAGCTTTGAAGAGTCATCAACATAGGGACACATGTTCATATCTCATTGGACCTCCCTATACACTTGATCAAAGATCTCACCTTGGGGATCAACCTCTGAAAAGCAACTACAGCTCAATCCTCTCAAGATTACTTCAACATGAAGGAAGGAAGCACCTCTCTTGAAGACTATAAAATGACCTCACATCTTCATTTGAAAATATATCACAATATAAGTTAGATCAAAATTTCAAATACATAGTTAGTTTCTATTTTATAAGAGGGAAAGGAAGGAATTAACAAATCCTCCTTACTTCGATTTCATAGTGTTTGTATAGTGCTAAGGAGTAATGCTAGTGCATTACAAGGAGAATTCATGCAAAGGGCTTCAACTTGTGTAATCTCTATCTTGTTGTTTCTCTTTTGTTATTTCAATTATATAAACATGTTCCATTCAGTTTATATTTACCTTGCAATGTCTATTGTTAGCTAAATCTCTCTTAGTTGGAATGTTCTAATCATTTAATGAGCTTTTAAGTAAGTATGATGCATGTATGTAATGTTTGTACTTTAGTTCTATTGCTTGATAATATTTTCAGCACTTATTTTGAGATTGATCACTTAGAATAAGTAGATTTGTAAGATAAGACATGACTTAAAATTAAGAACTCAATAACTAATATGGGTATGTGTTTTACATAAAGGAAACTTTGTGAAAACCATGCTAAGACCTAGACATAGGATAGTATAGTCCATAGGGTGATACTGCGGATACTTAAGATACAAGAGTGAATTTATTTAAGCATGCCTAGACATAGGAAGCTTGTAATGAAACTCTGAAGAAAGTGACTGAAAGGCACATAGCTAATGCAACAACATTCAGTGCAGCTGCATCACATACTACATCAAACTCTTAAAAGTAAATTACTTGATGAAGACATACCAACTAGCTTCTCTCATTTGCACTACAAATACTTGCACTTTTAGTTTTTACTAACTTGATTGAGATCACACCAACTCCACTTTAATTTGTTATTTAGTTACCTTACACTTTATTACTTTGTATTGATTTTAAAAGAGAGTTTTTCAATCTCTGTGGGTTCGATCTTTTATACTACTTGTTTTGGACTGTGTATACTTGCACATGCTTTTTTCCAACAGTCCAATTAAGTCGTGGAATGGTGAATTACCTGCAGCACATATCATGAGAAAAACATTCTTGTGGTGGCGTGACTTGCTGTTGTTGGGCGATGGTCTGGGAGTGGATAAGTCATGGTTCAATTCGGTGACTAATTTGAAGCTAGGCATGGGTGATAAAGTCAAATTCGGGTCCGATAAATGGTTAGGAACTGTGACATTAGCATAGCTTTTCCCCTTGGTACTTAAAATATGTGGAGGGGCCGATGTAACAGTGGCAGATATGGGTGTCTGATTGTCAACGGGGTGGAATTGGGATTGGTCCTGGTTTGATGAAGTAGCTGCATTAGACGGTGGAAGAATGGAGGAGATGAAAGAATTGCTCCTGGGTGTTCAGCCACAAAGGGAAGGCAATGATAAATGGATATGGTTACCAGACACTGCTCGCGGTTTCACGGTGAAGTCATGCTACACTTGGATAAGCAACCAGCTTGTTGGCGTCGGGTTGGAGCAGAATGTGCAGGTGACCGAGGTCTGCAAGTCTTTATGGAGCAGTGATTTACCTTCAAAGGTGTTGATTTTCAGCTGGAAATTATTGTTGAATAAGCTACCAACAAGAGAAAACCTTCACATTAGAGGAATACTAACACCACCATATGGGTTAAGCTGCGTTTTCTTCTTCTTAACAGTAGAATCTGCTGATCATCTCTTCTGCGGGTGTGTGTTCACGCAGACAGTTTGGCATAGGGTCCTAGCGTGGATGAATGCAGGTGGAGGCATATGTAACGACGCCGTGGCTATGTTTAGTAGGGTCGGTGGTCTTGTTCAAGGTAGAAAACACATATTCTTGGTGGCAACGGTTTGGCAGGTGTGGATGACACGGAATAGAACTATTTTCCAAGGTGTGGTTGCAAATGTGAACTCAATTGTAAACTCTATTTAATATGTATCTTGGGGTTGGTTTGTATCTAGGAAGGGGAGAAATAGCGGGGTGACTTTCTCAGATTGGTGTAATTTCCCCGTGAGATGTTTTTCTTTATAATATTCCCATTCTATTGGAGGTACTATTTTCTCTGTCTGGGTTTTTTTTCCCAAAGGGTTTTGGCCCAGAGAGGTTTTAATGAGGCCTCTCCCCCTTCCATTACCAATTGTAAGGGTTTGGTGCACCCCTAGTGTCCCCTTCAATAAAATTGCTTATAAAAAAATAAAAAAGGCTTATTGTCAAAAAAAAAAGATGGAAAAGTGCATTGTTGGTAACAGAACATCACTGTCCACAAAAAGCCTAAAATTATGACTAGGAAAAGAAGCCGCCTCAGTCTGTTTAGTTTAATTTTAAAAAAAAAACGGTGTTAATGGGTTTCTAATTTTTTTTTTAGATAAGCAATAATTTCATTGAAGGGAGTATAAGGGGTGCCCAACCCTTACAATAGAAATCTAATTGGTAGCATATGATTCCACTTGTAATATTATCATTAGGTATTGTTTGTAAGTTTTTTCCAATTATTAAATACAAAAGTTGAGCTATCATTAAATAGAGGAGAAGTAGTTTTAATTGGACATAAATAGAGGAGAAGTAGTTAACAATTGCTTATACTTCATTCAAAAAAATTTGAGTCAAAATTTGTTTATAATTCATTCATAGGTCCACGCTCATATAATTAACAATTGCTTATACTTCAAGGTCAAACACGTATAAAAAAAATATTATAGTGTACAAAACTTTCAATAGACGAAGTAAACAATGCTTTAAAAAAAACATTGTTTAAAAAAATTCACTAGACTTAACATACTTTTCTTATTTTCAGCAATGGTGTATGTTCAAAACATATCAAAATCACGACGACTGAAGCCAGTAACCATCTACCAACCTTCACATTCACCAACAATGTTGATTTCATATATTATAGCAACAAATTGCTATTCAGTCAGGTCAACCTACAGGACAGAGCTTGCCTGTTCTTACACTTATGTGTCATATGACTTAGTCTCTTGCAATTAAAACAATTAAATGGAGGAGAAGCATCATTTCTAGGTGGCGGTAGTTAAACTTTAGAATATGGGAAATTTGAGGGGTCCCATTTCAGTTGCTGTTCCTTTGAGTCTGATTTCCGTTTTAATTTTTGAAAGGTTTTTCTAGAAAATTATATTGCAATTGCAATATATCGTATAAACATAACTTCTCAAAAATAATGTTATTGCTAGAAGGAAATTCTTATGTTTTAAAGTCATTAACCGTTAGCGTTAACCACTAACGACAACAATATGAATTAAGAAAATTCATTCTTGTCGAGTAGCACTACAAAAAAACAGGGGATTAGCGAGGGACGTTGCGAGAGAATATTAGGTCCCTCACTAACTCAGTAATTAGCGACAGACGTAGCGAGGGAAAGAGGGCCCTCGCAAGTTAGGTAATTAGCGACGGAAATAAGGCCAGTAGCGACGGACTGGCCGTCGCTAAATGCAAGGCGCCAATTTCAAATTGTGTTGCACGCATTTCAAGACAGTTAGCAACGAAATTAGCTGGGTCCCTCGCTAATTTCTGACCTTGACAGTACACTTTGCGATGCGCTCGGACCGTTGATGAGTACACTTCTGATTAGCGACGGAATTAGCTGGGTCCCTCGCTAATTCCCTCGCAAACTGTCATATTTTTTTTAATAATAATCCAAACCACCTCTTCTTCTCTCTCATTTACACTCTTTTTCTCTCTTCTTCTCTCTTCTTCTCTTCCACTCTCTTCTTTTCTTTTCTTCTCTTCCACCACCACACCACCACCACCAACCACCACTCTCTTCTTCTCTTTTCACTACACTCTCTTTCATTTACTCTCTTCTTCTCTTTTCTTCTCTTCCACCACCACAACACCACCACCACCACCACTCTCTTTTATTCTCTTCCACCACCACCACCACCACTCTCTTTTCTTCTCTTCCACCACCACCACCACCACCACCACTCTCTTTTCTTCTCTTCCACCACCACCACCACCACCACTCTCTTTTCTTCTCTTCCACCACCACCAACACTACCACCACCACCACTACTACCACCACCACCACCACCTCCACATACATCTCACTCTCTTTCTCCCTTACTCTTCTCCTTCTCTCTCTACGACACCACCACCACCACGACCACCACCACCACTCTCACTCCTCTCTCTCTATCTCTCTTTGAAAATTTTGGTTATAATAATAATAATACTAATAATAATAAATACTAATAATAATAATAAACTCAGATTGAGAAGTGTGCCAGTCAGACTCGGGAAGCATGCTATCAGCATTAGCGACGGAATTAGCGAGGGACTGTCCCTCGCTAATTAGCGACTGACACAATTTCTCTCGCTAATTGCCATTGGCGAGGAGGGAATTAGCGACCGAACTGGTCCCTCGCTAATTCCCTCGCTAATGGCAATTAGCGACGGAATTGGGCATGTTAGCGACCGAAAATTTCCTCGCTAATGACCGTGTTTTTTGTAGTGTAGGTTCCCAGGAAAGAGAGGTGGGTCACAATGGACACACTTAAGTACCAAGTATTTCCTAGCCAGAACTTTTCCCAAACAATATGAATTAAAATTAATTCATTCTTATAGAGATGATTATTCTCTTTCCGTAGAATTAACAATAATATAGAGATAATAATTCTCTTTCTATAAGACCGTTTAGAGAAAATTACTCTCTTTCCAATTATATAGAGAAAGTTGTTCTCTTTCCGTCTGTTATACCCCAATTTTGTCCGTCTTCTTTTTCTTGTTTTAGTCGTTTATTTTTATTAGGGGCGTGTTTTGGAGTCGCATGATTACGAGAATTATTAGTATAGCGTCTCGGTTACCAACCCGAACCAATTTCAATCACCCCGTTCAACTAAATTAAAATACCGTTGTTTAAATTGAGAATGCGCGCGAATGATCGATCTTTTCGCACATTCTTTAGTTGAATCTTCGTATTTAGGCCTAGTCGAACTTAATTAGGTTTATCCGAGTCGTTTCCTTGCAAATGGGGCTTATTTGAGTTGTTTTCTCGCAATTCCGACTCCTTGTTCTTATTATTATTTTTATTTTGTGCAGTTAATTTATTTTGAGCATATATAGTCCAAAAATGTCAAAAAAATGCTACTTAGTTTTATTTACAATTTAAAAGTGTTTAAATATCCAAAAGTCCAAAAAATACAAAAAATAATATACCAAAAGTACAAGAGAAAAGGAAATCCGAAAATAAAAAAAAAATACAAAATATACACAGCTCTAGCCCAAATAATAGTTGGGCTTGGATCCTTTATGCTCTCTCAAACCCTAGTCTTGGTCCCCAAGTCTCAATCTCAAATCTGAAAAATAAGGGAAATCAGGGTAAATCAAAATCATTAATGCAAAACCTAGTATTTTATTATAAATAGACAGTCAAATTCAGTGAAAAGGACAGAGAAACCAAGGCAGACAGACTACAAAAATCACTAAAAAATAAGGATTAGTGTTTCACGTTGAAACCCTAATCACCCAAATACGGAGAAAGAAGGAGAAAATTGAAAATCTGCCGACCTTGCCTTATCACCGTGGGAACTGTTTGGCTTTCTTTCATCTACTATTACTCATAACTGTCGACGATGATGCATGGTTGCTGCACATCCCAATGACTCATTGAATTTGAGGAGCTGGAAGCAGTACCAACTCTGGCAGTGGATGGTCCTCTTGAGCCATCATCATGGACTACTTCAATGTGGTGATGTTCACGATGATCCATCCTTCGTAAACTTCTTTGGCGTAAGTCCAAGCGGGAACGCTTTTCTTTGTTTCTATTAATTAGTTATGAAAACCTTTGTATCCTTACATCTTTCTAAATTTTCTTGACTAATGATTTGATGCGGTGATGTAAAGCATAGTGGAGATGGGTAATTTTTGGTATGCTTATCTTGGTTGTGTCCATTGGTTACAGTACTTGGGTCCTCCTTATTTTTAATCTTTAACCATAACCATACCCATGTAAAAGCAGTTTCAGCTATGTCCTAATAGTCTTCTCTCGCTTGTCATTTGTTGGAGAATAAAGGAATGAATATAATTAACAAACTCATGCTAGATAAGTTGACTACTTGGATACTACATGACTGGGATTTTTTCCAAATGCCAATAAATGTATTTAATCCTATTATTTTTCTTACGAAGAGTTTTCTTAATAAAAATCAAGATCCCAGATATATGATTAGATGAAGCCTGCAACAACGAAAATAAGTCGATCTCTTTGAAAATAATTAGTAAATCATCTCGGTTGTGAATAAATTTTTAAGGCGTCGGAGTTGCACAACTCCAAAGTCTCATAAACCCCCATTCTAATAATTGCACCCCCATTTACTATTGCAACTCTTTTTTTGTTTTTATTCATTTCTTTTTACAAAAACATACAAATAAATAAATGTTTTCTTCTAAAATATCAATAAGAGACTAAGTCGGTTGTACAACCGGGTTAGTCATCATCCTAGGACCAATGAGCTGTACAGTTCAGTAATCCTACAAAAACTTAATAAAATATAAATAAATCATTCTTCCAAAAATAAACGGCTAAGTCGGTTGTACAACCGGGTTAGTCATTATTTTAGAGCCAATGAGTCATGTCTGATTCAAGAACCACGAAAATTTAATAAATACGAATAAACTATTTTTCCTAAAAATAGGGGACTAAATCGGTTGTACTGTGAGGTTAGTCAGTCGTTCTAGAACTAATGAGTCACATGCAGATTCGGGAGTTCTAGAATACCTATTCTAAAACGGACCCACCTCACACCGAACCAATTTCTTTCAAAAAACTCAAAATTACTTTCAAAAAGTAGGGACTAAGTCGGTTGTACAATCGGGTTAGTCAGCGTCCTAGAATCGATGAAACATGCAGATTCAAGGGATCCTAGGACCCTACACTAAAAAAACACCAACCAACAAACCTTTTTCAGGAAGAACTACGTAGCTTTGATTCCTCCATTGCATCCGGAGGTACGTAGGAGCAAGACTCAACTCTTGTCAAGCACTAAAATCAAAAAATTTAAATAAGTCTTTTTTTTTACAAATAAAAGGGTAATCATTAAATAAATCTTAATTAATTAGACAATGGATGTCGTGGGGTGCTAATACCTTCCCCACACATAATGACTCCCGAACCCTAACAATGCCTTATCCTAAACATAAAGGGATTTTCCGAATTTGCCCTTAAACTAGAATTTCGGTGGCGACTTCATTTTCGAACTTTCGAAGAATCCTTTCACGGATTTTTCGGTCGCTACACCGTCGATAAATACTATAGAGAAAGTCATTCTCTTTCCATTGAGATAAATAGTATAGAGAAAATTATTCTCTTTCTATAGGAGTATTTCTTTAGCTATTTTATCCCTTCCTTTTTGTTCAGCGGTTTCAATGAACACTTGAATGTCATTCTTTGGCAACGTTTTGTTTTCCAATTTAATAAATAAAAAATAATTTTATTGCCATTGTTTGAATTGACATTCGTGAAAACTAAATGATCACATACAGTAGAATCAGAGCCAATAATGTCTTCGGTAGTCATGGCTAAATTTCGAAACGTCTTAAAATTGTTGTTTTTGAGTTTCCAAAATTAATTTTCAGAAAATCAATCTACCGAAGATATTACTAGATTGAGTCATGACTAGTCGTTTCTCTTTAAGGCGTTTTCGGCACCTGCTCAAAATTGTGCAGGCAGGCTATCAACCACGACGTCCCCAGGATAAAACAGCCCAGTCAAAACTGTTACGAAATATCACTGCACAGTGGAATTTCGCTCAAGAAATACAACCACTCTGAATATGGTTCGTAGACCACTCTTGAATATGGCTCGTAGGCCATTCTTGAATATGGCTCATAGGTCATTCTTTAAATAGAAGAGAAATATTGAGGGAGAGGAGAGAAAAGCGGAGGAGTAATTTATCGCCCGGTGGTGTATCGAATGAAGTGAGCGAGTGACCTATTTATAGGCTTCAAATTTTGACTTGATGCACAAGCAATAGTGGATAAGAACGGAGTGCTTGTGCTCCAAGTCACTAACGGATAAAAACAGGCCTTAAAAAAGCTCTGTTCAGCGAATCTCAGTTACTAACGGATAAGAACAAACACGCAACGGTTAGTTCATCATATCCGGTCGATTCAATGAATCTGGACAAGCAACGCACCAAAAAATAAAATAATAATTAATTATTTTCGCAAAAATAAATTTACACCTCATGAGCCAAGCCCGAGCTCGGCCCGGCCGAGCTGAGTCGGTCGGTTGGACGGCGGCACTCTCGCGTGTGTGGTGGTCAATTAGTGTACGTGTTTTCCCATTTATAAAACATAGCATGCTCTGCAGGCGTCCAAGTTGTGAGGTCGCCTCACTTATAAACACTCCTAGAGTGTCTACTCTTAGTAATGTGGGACTTGTTTTTCAATTAACATAAAAAGTCCCAACAAATACCAATTATAACACCTCAGTCGACACAACTTCTGCTAGAAAACATACAACTCACCGTGATGGAGGGGGAGGGGTGGTCAGCACAGTGGAGGAGATGATGGTGGTGGAGATGACGGAGGAGGACATGATGGTGGTGGTGGAAGTTGTGGAGGTGGTGGTGGGTGTGGAGGTTGACGCTGCTGGAATTCTTGTTTACACCATCAATATAACATCTTCGTGATAACTTGTAAAGTCTCCCAACAAATATTTTTAATGCTAAAGTTTAATTAGTATAGACCAATATTTTTTATTGCTAAAGTTTAATTCCATTTTGTTTTTTCATGATTGCTTTAATTTGCACTCGTTTCTACTTTGCGCTCTGTGGTTCCCCTTTCTCACGAACCCTAGCTTCATCTGGTGCATGTCATTTACACCAACAATGGTATCTAGAGCTCTTGCTTGAGTCTTGGAGAGCAAGGCTTCTTTGCGTCTAGGTTTGCTCGTTGCTCTGTTTTTGGTGCCTTGTCTTTCATGATTGCAATTCTGCTCATCGCCGTATTCTGACGAGACTTACTATCATGGGATAAAATGGAGATCTTTTATTGGAATTACACTACTACTCTTAGAATTTTGGTAGGGTATAACTTAACCTTACAAAACTAGCTTATCTCAGTCAATGTAAGGTTAAGTTATACCCTATCATGAGTATTTTTCCCTTAGGATATCTAGTCAATTTTTTGCTGGTAACATCGTGTCAAAGTAAGTTAATTAATTCTCTAAAAAAAGAAAAATGTTATTCTATCAAACAAAACATTTCTATTGTGATGAGTCTTTTTTTTTGACAAATCTATTGTGATGAGTCTTATCTCTAAGAGAAATACACAAACCAATTGTTGAGAAAATGTGTGGCTGAAAAGAAAATTGCAAAGATATTGAAACAATATGTGACTCTTCACCTTTTGCGATGCACACTTTAGAGACTCGAGGACCACGACAAAAGTGATACGATCAAGAGTTTTTTGAGTATGTGGAAGACAACCTACAAAAGTCTCTAATATTGGTTTGTCTAATTTTAGAGATCGCACTACTTTTTTAAAGGATATAGATGTTGTGTTATTTTAGTTGCTTTCTTAGGAAAAATAAATTCAATACCAACAGAATTGTTTCGTTTTAATTAAGATTTTACATTAATACAAATTTGAATAATAATAGAGAGGGAAGCTAGACTTAGAGCTGAGAAGATTGCTGAAGATGCAATAGCCCAAGCTCAAGAGGTGAATGAGCTTTCTCAGAATGTGCAGAATAATTTAGATGAGATGAAAAAATTATTTGTAGATCGCCTCGATGCTTTGGAGCGTGGATCATGTGGTGCTAGCCATTCTCATTCACATCCTCATTATGATGATGATGATTTGGATGAAGAGTCACTTGATGGCGAGAATTGATCTTATTATGGTTATTTGTTGGATGACAAAACGTACACTTGATATTTGTAGTTTCAATACTATGTTATATTTTGTAGTTTCAAGAATGTTTTGTTTTATGGTATTCAGTATTTTGGGATTAAGCATTTTGATATGGTATTTTGTTTCATTACTATCTTTTGGCCTGATCTAGGAGCAGTAGTAGTAAAGGGACAAACTAAATGCATTAGGAGCAGTGGTAGAAATGAAAAGTAGGATAGTTAATTTAAAAATAATGTAATTTAGCGTCGGCGTCACCGACGCTACCAATTTAGTTGACTAGTTGACTTTAGCGTCTGTCCATCCAACGCTAAATATGTTGTTGACTATTTTCGTTGACTATATAGCGTCGACCTCACTGACGCTAACTATTTCATTGACTATTGTAGTGTCGGTCCCAGAGTTAGCGTTGGCTTTAGCGTGGGCTTGGCCGACTCTAACTTAGCTTCGGCTAATATTTTCAGAACGCTAAAATTAACTTCGAACATTTTAGCCTCGACACGTTGACAACGCTAATCCGACGCTAAAACTGTTTTTCTAGTAGTGAGATCAGATTTAAAATTTATACAGTTTCATTAAGTTAATTGGGACTAGAGCCTATAAATTGTGGGTTTTACTTTCCCCACTCCCCCTCCTACTCAAACACACCCTTTTACAAATTTTATTCCAAAAATAACCTCGCGTGAAACGTTGTGAGGACGTGTTGAATGACGGTTCGAATGACCTTGTTCGAACACGAGCATGCGAACGCAATAAAATTTGTGAATGTGGTGTGAGGGTCCATTATTGTTGCCTCGGTTAACAGCATACGAACGAAAATAAACTAGGGTGTTCGCACAAGGTTGTTCGAACAGGTTCTCATGACCCCAATCGAACAGGTGAAATAACGCACAAGAGGGTGTGATTCAGTATTTAACACACTCGAACGGCCTTGTTCGAACCTCTTCGAAGGCCCGTGTTCGAACATGTGAAATTTCTTGAAAAAAAAAAGACGTTTTGGCTGGCCTTTTGGTCTTTTCACACTCTTATGAGGTGTATTTTGAGTAGGAGGGAGAGTGAGAAAAGCAATAACCTAAATTGTAATCCATTTTATAAAATAAAGAGAGTTGAATTTTGAGTCGGCTTGCCGTGGTGCTCGTAGGGGTGGACATGTTTAGCGAACCCGAGAAAACCGACCCGAACCGACAACATAAAAAAAGACTGGTCGGTTTGTTTAGTAAAATCGGTTTACAAGTGGCCCAAATCGGTTAGTAATGGACAGTAATGGTCGGTGGCGGTGGGTTGTCTCCAATCCAATCAAAACCGTACTCGACCGGCCCAATTAGTTACCAAACCCAGCTGAAAAAACTAGGGTTATTTGACAATAAAACACAACTGTTTTCAACCACAATTTAAATAAAAACACAACACACGCAGCCGTTCAAAGAAAGATGACTATCACTTTCTCTCTCAGTAAAACATGAAACCCTAGCAGAGAACTCATCTCTCATCTTCTCCAACAAAACCCTAGCCGCAACTCACCACCCTATCCATCCATCTCCGACGAAGCCCCACAACGAACGAAACCATCATTGTAACTCCGACGAAACTCTCGTTGCAACGAAACCATCAATTTTTCTTCTTCTCATCATATTGTTGTTCTTTTGAACCTGTTTATTTTGTTTTTTTGGTCGTATTTTGTGATTTTGATTTCAAACATAGGGTTTCATGTATTTTTATTTTGAGTGATCTGGGTTTCATATGATTTTGAACTATATCTATGGCTTCTTAGTTATATAATGTTTTATGGTTGTATTAGAGTTTTCATCTTTGTTTCTCTGCGTATTAGGGTTTCTATGTTTAGGGTTTATTGCTTTTCGTTTTTTATGGGCGTATTAGGGTTTCTATGTTTAGGGTTTATTGCTTTTCGTTTTTTATGGCTTTTGCAAAATCTTTGTTTCTCTGTTGCTAAACTCAATCTCTATTTCTCTGCTTACTACATGTTAAACTGATTAGAAAGCACTATTTCTTACTCTGTTTCTCTGTTTCTTCTTCTCATTATATTTTTTTATGGGTGATGGAGCTGCTTTGGAGTAAGCTCATCATCTCGATCCTGACCCAATTAATATTGGCGGTGGTGATAAGAAATCTCAGTTTTTGATATTTTTGAAATTTTGGGGTCACATGGCTCACATCAACCAACTAAATGGCAACACCTTTTGTTCTTTTGGAGTCTTTAATGACTCACTACGGTGTCCAATGATCCATCTTCACGCAAGGGAACGTTTGTTTCTAGTATGGACGAAGGTAATGGTTTCATAAGTACTCTCTAATATATTTTTGTATATTAATTCCTTCTGTTTTATATATTAATTAATGTCAATTGATGTTTCTATTTCAGTTTGAAGATAATGGTTTCCTAACAAAGAGGCTTCCATACAGGTTGTTCCTGTGATTGAAGATAATGGCTACTGCTGATGCATATTTAATTAAGTTTAGAAACCATCAGGTAGTCCATAATGGTTGCTGGTAGTAGTAGTTTTATTATTTGCTCAATGAATACTAGTAGTAAGTGGCTGCTGGTAGTAGTAGTAATATATTGCTGATGGTAGTAGTAGTAGTAGTAGTAAGTGGCTGCTGGTAGTAGTACCAATTTAAATGAAAAGTTGGATCAGGGAGTAATAGACCATAGTTGAATTAGTCATATACTTCTTTGTCATGCTGTGGTGCTTCTTTGTTGTATAAAAGCGATCTTTGCAAATTATCCTGATTACAGGACCACTCAAATATTTCAACACATTTGTATCAGCTGGTTTCAACACATATTTGTATCAGGTGTTTTGGCATCGGATTGCAGGACCTCTCAGATATTAGTTCACGAATTAGGTGGGTATTAGGCAATATATAATTTTTGATACTGGTATAATACACTAGTTGAAATCTGCTATCTGTAACAAGTTATTTTATTTTGCAGGTTTAGGATGCCACTCTTGACCTTCTTAGCTTCTTCAAGAAGCTTGAAAATTCCCCTTGCATGGGTGTAAATTGTAAATTAGCCTCTAATTTACTAGTTGGAACACAATTAGTAGACTTATTAACTGTTGGTTGCTTTAGTTAGGTGATGTTGAGCCTGTGATGTTAAATTAGTTACTGCTTGTTTGTTTAAACTTAATTGACAGCAGCAGTAAATGTGTGCTTTGACAGCAGCCAAGAACTTACATGTCTGCTTTGAACGGATAATATCAGTTTATTAGAACAGAGAATCTGGAAAGAGTGTTATTGATATAGTGTTTTAAGTATGTTTTAGATGAGATTGTGTTAACTGTATGCTTTAAAATTTGTTTTTTGATTAAATCAGTGAAACAATGTTATATAATGTTTCAGTTAAATAGAAAAATTGATGTATGTTTTTTTGTTAAATTGAAAACCATTTAAATTATTTTTTAAAACCATGCTTAAAAATGTTTTTATTTATTTATGAAAATAGACTAGAAAAAATTGGCCAGTGAAGGCCAAAACGGTTTGTTTAAAAAAATACAAAAAAAATGTTTTTTATCATACCTGACCGCTGTCCACCCATAGGTGCTCGATCTGACTTATCAACCTGAACCTCTATAGTCAGTTGTGACGCACATGTTGGCAACACACCTTCCACACTCACAACTTCTGAATTAGTCACCGTTGACTTTGAGGATTATATCATCTGGTAATAAGATCTCAAGTTCTAGTAAGGCGTTATTTATCATTTTCATTTCTCTCTAAAATTTTGTTCATTCTCGTTTGTCAAATGAAAATTGTATTAAAATTTTCAAAAATTTAAAAAGACCGAAAAAAAACAACGATTGGCAAAAAAAAAAAGATTTTTTTTTTATTCATCGGTTTTTGTTGGTTGTTTTCCAAGTTGAAATTTTCTTAGGGAAGCTTTATGGATGACAGAAAAAAAAAAAGAATATTTTCTTTATAGATGTCTTGTGAATATTAAGATATATAGTTTAATCATTGATAAAAAAAATATTGGATTAATATGGCTACTATAACATTGGCGGAGAAGGTGGTACTTCCCATTCTTGAGCTAGCACCCACAACTATATATACTTGATAGCCTCGACACGATAGGGATACTGTAACACCCCCTTTCTATTTATTACTATTTAGTCAATTTTAAAATCAGAGTTTTCAAAAAAATATTCCACGCACCTCAAAGAGAGTGCTACATTTCTTCAAAAACATAAAAGCAGCGAATTGAATTTTCATAAAACAACTTGTGCGTGATACATAGCACGTCAAAATGGGGCGAACCCTCAAAAACACTTATTTAGTTATTTACAACATCCTGATTATAAATCACCAAAGACAGAGAGAACATCGACCAGTCTCAAAGTATTTAATACAACATCCTATATCAGACTGAATACATCAAAATAAATTACTAAATATCTAAGACTTCCCGCCCCCGGTGCTACATATCAGAGCATGACCATCACTAGACTACTTCATTTGCTATCACCTGCAGGTTGCCGACATACGAAGCAACACACGCAATATAGGTGAGTCTCTTTACATAAATAATAGCAAATAGGATAAGCATTATATTAGGGAAGGCAACTAACGTAAATCACATTTAGCATCTAGCATTAAGTAAGGCACATCAACTCACAATCATCATCAAGGCAACACCAAACATATGAATGTATGCATGAGTGCAAGTATGCATGTGGATCCATCATCACCGCAATAAGCCTTGAGGGCACACACCGCTTTGGCCGAAGCCTACACACCGCAATGGCCGAAGCCTACATCATCGATTTGGCTGAAGCCTACACACCGCAATGGCCGAAGCCTACATCACCGCTTTGGCCGAAACCTACATCACCGCTGAATGCACATGATTCATGTGACACCATGACAATGCACCACAACACAATACATTTACCACAACAATTATTAAACTCGTCACTTTTCATTTCACAACTCAACTTCAATCACAATATAAGCCTTGAGGGCACTCACCGCTTTGACCGAAGTCTACACACCGCTTACTCATCACCGCAATACAACACACCTCATCATTGGACTAAATGTCCCACCAAGGACCAACACAACACACAAGGACTAAACCAACACCCCAAGGACTAAACGGTCACCTAAGGGACTAAACAGTCACATAGGGACCAAAACAACATCTTAGAAGGACTAAGGGTGCATAGGGACCAAGTTAGCATTTTTGACACTTTGGGCAACATTGGCAACACCCGCACAACGTGCTGGATTCCTACAGCAGTACACCTACTTCGGCGGATTATTTAAAATAGCAAACGACATCGAAAAATTACAAAAGACCACTTGTCGGAAAGCCACGAATGTGTAGTTTCTGGATATATCTTTAAAGTTTCAAAACAATGAGCCAATTAGTACAGTTTTTATAAACAACCCGAACAACTCCCAGACTGGACAGATTCTGTCCTCCCACTTCATTTTACTCTAAAATGACTTAAACTTGACCAAATGGGACAAAACCTTAGCCCGAACAAAATCAATTTGAGTATAGTTTCTAATAGAAAAAGAATCGTTCAAAACGGAGTTCATTTGGAGACCTAAAACTTGCAAAAACCGAACATACCCACAGTTTGACTCTAGAAATTTGACCCGACTTTGGAGACTCATAACTGGAGCTACACAACTCCGAATTTAACGAAACCAGCGCCAAAACGACTGGCTTTAAGTCTATTTTCGAAAACACTCAGCCACATAATTGTTGAATCGACCAAACAGTACCAGTTTTAAAAAGACCGAAACAGTGTCCAGAAAACGCACAAAACCATAAGCAAGTAAAACTCATCATAATCAATCACCCAAACCAACTATAATCACGGCACAATGTCTCACACATCAATTTCAACACCAATTCATTTAGGCAAGATATCAAACACCTTACAATCATCATATTTTCATACTCAATTTCATTGAGGCAATACCTTGCATGCATAGTTCATATCATGTTCATCTTAACAACAATTAGCATGGGTTCATCAATTTCTAATTCAAGCATAACACCAATTAATTCAAACAACACATAAACAATCAATTAATTAAAACAACACACAAACAACAATTAATTACCCTAAACACCTAACCCACACATAATTACTCATCTTACAAACTATTATGTATGAAAGAGAGCCCCCTTACCTTAGAAATTGAAGAACTCTAGTGTTCTCTCCTCCAACAACACAAGAATTACCATAAATAGCTTTCCCCAACACTTGAGCTTCAAAACCCATTCATGGCAAAGTGGGAATGGAAGGGAATTAGTGGTTAAAACTTATACTAAAAGATAGAGAAAGAAAAATGGGGAAGATGGGTACCAAAACCAACTTACCCAATCAAGAAATGAAGAAATGCTCCTCTTCCTCCCTCCCCCTATGCTGCCGTCGCCAGCCAGCAGCTCTCTCCCTCTCTTATTTTCTTTTTTGTTGCTTCTAATTGAGTGAAAACCCTACCCCTAGTTAATCCCTTGAATTTGGGCCTATTTAGTGGACTTGGGCCCCTTATTTGCACCCCCTAGCTACTTCAATCACTCCTCATTTTAATTAAATCACCACTCCCTTATTTAATACCTAACACCTCTTAGTTATATTAAACACCCTATTTTTAATATAACTAATCACTATACACCTCCTAAATAAAATAAAACTCTAAATTAATTAATTGACTTAATAAAATGTTGCAAGCCTTAAATAACTTAATTAAATGAATAATTAAATTATTTTGGGGCGTTACAGATACAGTGCCGGTTAAATTGGACTTTCCACACCGATTACATGAGTGTAGTAAATTGGACTTTTCAGGAGTGTAGTAAGTTGGATTTTTAATGTCAGTTCGTTTGACAACCGGCGTAAAAGGATGTATTTTAAATGCTTAAAAAACTCACAATAATGTGTTTTGTAAGTCGATTATTATTGAAAACTCACTATACATTTTTTCAGTTTGTCATTTCGATCGACAACAATTTTGATGTTAAAAGCACAAACATAAATTATAAAAACAAGAATATTGCAAACAATTAAAAAGCAGAATCCAATTTTTATAAGCAAGACTGCCATGAATTCTCAGTGTATATATTATGTTGGTTTACAATATAAAGTACCGAATACAAAATTACAATGAAAAAAATATATATCAACCTAGGGGGACGTGTGTTCCTTCAGGATCAGAATTAAACGTTTATCATATTGAGGGAGACCTATATGTTCAAATGTGGAAGTTTTATTAAGAACTTTTTTGGTCATATTGAGGGACTGTCTTGCTCTTCAAGCGACCTATCCTGCTCTTCTCTGGGCCGCGCACGGGTGACCTTTCTAGAGAACAGTGCTTCTTCATAGGCCATATGATCGTGGGCCCTTCGTAGGAACATGGTCAGATCCATGTAACGATTTAGGCCGAACTCTTCTGCAAAGCTGTGGTCCGGTCTGATCCCACGTTTGAGATACTTCAGCTTGTCTCTATCAGTCAGGTCGGGCACCTGATCGGCTTCGGCGTTGAATCGCTCTATGTGGTTGCCCCCCAAGCCTAGGTCGCTTGAAGGCAGGCTGAGGCTTGAATCGTTGCCCCCCAGCGGGCTAGTGTACCTGCATCTTTGATTGACATGAGTCGATCATTGTTTTGGGCCTTCAAGGCGCCGCTCTAAGCCAATCGTAAGCCAATATGCCTTTCGAAAACATCTGTTGCTTGACCCTTGGGCCATTCGACGACACTCGTTTTGGGCCGACTTGGCAGCACTCGATGTAGGTCGTCCGCCGGTATTGATCTTTATAGGCCAACTCGGTGACCCTACGGTCGCTCTGCTGCCAGGGGCATGATGAGCAACCGAGCATGTGGTCGCTACCACTGCCGAGCTCGTGGACGCTGCCACTGAGTGCATGTGGACACTGCCACTGCCGAGGTGTGGTCGCTGCCACTACCGAGCATGTGGTCACTGCCACAGCCGAGTATGTGAACACTGCCACTGAGTGCATGTGGACACTGCCACTGCCGAGGATTGGCGTTGAATATGTGTGTGTGTGTGTGTGTGTGTGTGTGTATAATTGCAGATATCCCCGTATTCTTTTATATATATCAGTAAAGTTATCTCGGGTTTTTTATTATTAGTGCAATTATCTCATAGTCTCAATTGATTATTTGAGTTTATTAGTAGCTTATGGTAGATAGTAAAAGATAGATATTAAAGTATCAATAAGAAATATTTATCCCGTGCTTTTTATATATCAGTAACAATTATTTGTCATTTTTTAGTTATTACTGGAAATATTTGTCACGTGTGTTTTAAATTATCAGTCCAGTTATCCCGTGTTTAAATTATCAGTGCAATCATTTCTTAGGTATTAGTGACAATTATTTGCATTTTTAATTATCAATGACAAATATTAATCTCGTATTTTTTATATATCAGTGCAGTTATCCCGTAGTTTCAATTGTTATTTTAGTTAATTAGTAGATTATAGTAGATAGTAAAAGAAAGATTGTAGATTATCAATAAGAAACTTTTGTTTTAAATATTAATCAGTAGTTTGAATAGTCATTACATATTATTGTTTTTTAGATAGTAGCTAGGTTTATAGTAGTCTTCACAAATTTTAATTATTAATGACAAATATTAATCCTGCGTTTTTATATATTAGTGCAGTTATCGCGTGTTTTTTTATATATCATTGTAGTTATCTCGTAGATTCAATTGATTATTTTAGTGGATTAGTAGATTATAGTAGATAGTAAACGATGAATAGTAGATTATCAATAAGAAATATTTATCCTGTGTTTTTTTATATATTAGTGACAATTGTCCTTTTTTAGGTATTAGTTTATCACGTGTGTTTTAAATATTAATCAGTTTAAATAGTCATTAAGTCTTCTTATTTTTTTAGATAGTTTGTCACGTGTCCTTTTTTAGGTATTAGTTTGTCACGCATGTTTATTTGAAGATTAAGTAATATTTAGAATTTTTATGCTTTGACTCAATTACTCAAGCCTTATAAATTGTAATTCATTTCATAAAATAAAAGTTGAATTTTGAGTTTAGAGATATTTCTCTATGGTTTGGAACTCAAGCTCTAGGAAAATATTGTTGCATAGATACAAACGAGTGGGAAATGGGAATAGTTAAACTATGCAAGAATTTTAATGATTTAAACTATTTTTATGCTTAAGTAAATTGAGTAATATTAGGAAGCAAACGAAAATCAATACAATTCTTCAATCCTATATATTTTCTTGTGTCCTAAGTTTAATTGTCGGCATTTGCCATTTGTCATTCTTTCTTCTTCGTATTTGAAAGTTCTTTGGTATATAACGTGTAGAATTTTGTGGAAACAATAAGCGTGTAGACCCGTTATCTGGTCATATTATTTATGTGAAATAATATTCCATAATACTCCTCCAATCATTTTTGTACAAGTAGATAAGAAATGATATCTCCTTTATATAAGAAATGTTTTATTCACTTTATAAAGTATTAATGCTAATTTTTATTTTTATTTAAAATGAGATTTATAGTGACAATGCACCGATTTTTATACAAGATAGATATATGATTCATTTATTATATTTCATAACAGGGGTTTAAGATCGTTAAATAGAAAAAAAATTTAGCTACTTACACTTGATAAAAATTCTTTTGACCCCATAAAAAAAGAGAGGTTGCCCCCATGAGTTAATTGTTTTTAAATGAAAGTATTACAAATATTAATTCGTTCTTTTATTATTCTAATTTTTATTGCTCCGATCATTCTAGCACTAAATATACACGATGGAAAACTTAACTATTAATTGTTGGTTGCTAAAGAGTCATTGCTCAAAAAGTTTCTTTACGAAAAATAGAGACCTATATATATGTTCTCTGAGAAATGAAAATTACTATTTTGGTCATTAAAAAATGCGAATATTATTCAAATTAATTTTTAGAGTAACCAAAATGTCCCTAAATCTATTAAAATGACTAATTTGACTATTGTTTTAATCACAAAATTGGTATTTTTCAATTCTCGAAGACCAAATAAGTTTTAACTTTTGGTCATGTAAGAGTTGTGTCTTTTTTCATGTTTTATCATGGAACTATATGTTATAAATGTTTATAATATTTTCTTTCTAAAAAATACTAGATTATTTTTGCCCCCACGGCATAAAGTTTCTGGATCCGCCACTGCATCTTTGGGAGAAGAAAAAAACGATTACAGATATATGTTTTGCATACTCATTTTTCCTTGTCTTAAAGTAGCTCTACTTCTGATATTCTTCCCCAGCATGAAAAATGCCTAGTTCCAGTACTAAAGGATAACTCGGTCAATTTAGATTAGTGTTGTTTCTTGACACCAACATGTTCATCCTTACTCGTGTTTCTTCCGAAACAAACCCAAAAAGTAGGATTGGCGTTGAATAAGTTTTAAAAAATGAATTTGTATACCAATTTATTTTGGCACAACTTTTTTTATCAATTAACAGATGGATGGGAGATACGAAATTGAGTGTCCAGATTGCTAGACACTAATAAAATTTAATGGGAATATATACGTACTAATACTAACACAGTCAAGCGACAACGTATTCTCAATTCCTTAAATTCCCTCCTTTTGCAAATGGATAATAAAAACAATATATAAATTTACATTTTAGCACTTATTCAATGCAAATCTACTTCTTGAGTTTGCTTTGGAAGAAACACAATTAATGATCAATAAACAAGAGCTAGGGTTTGAGTGTTGTGTTGTAGCAAGCTAATTGTCTCTACATTGACGAATGACACAATGACAACTAGCTTGCTTAAGAATGGCACAAAGGCGAGGGAGAGCGACGATTACTCATATGGTTTCGTGTTTATTTGAAGATTAAGTCATATTTAGAATTTACTAGTAGGATACCCGTGAATACACGCGCGAAGTCTTTGTCGTGTTATTTTTATGAATGAACTTAGACAGTATTTAAATAGTCTGAACATTATCCTGTGAAAATAAAGACAAAATTAAAGTAGATAAAAAAGAAGTTTCAAATAAAAAATAGAGAAATATTAAAATCTGAAAATATAAAAATATCATTTAAAAACAATCTATGCATTTATCCTGTGTTTTTTTATATATCGTTCAGGTGTCTTTTTATATATCGGTGTTGTTATCCCGTGTTTTTTTATATATCAGTGCAATTATCTTGTGTTTTATATATATATATATATATGTGTGTGTGTGTGTGTGTGTGTGTGTGTGTGTGTGTGTGTGTGTGTGTGTGTGTGTGTGTGTGTGTGTGTGTGTGTGTGTATAATTGCAGATATCCCCGTATTTTATATATATATATATATATATATATCAGTAAAGTTATTTCGGGTTTTTTATTATTAGTGCAATTATCTCATAGTCTCTATTGATTATTTGAGTTTATTAGTAACTTATAGTAGATAGTAAAAGATAGATATTAAATTATCAATAAGAAATATTTATCCCGTGCTTTTTATATATCAGTGACAATTATTTGTCATTTTTTAGGTATTACTGGAAATATTTGTCACGTGTGTTTTAAATTATCAGTCCAGGTATCCCGTGTTTAAATTATCAGTGCAATCATTTCTTAGGTATTAGTGACAATTATTTGCATTTTTAATTATCAATGACAAATATTAATCTCGTATTTTTTATATATCAGTGCAGTTATCCCGTAGTTTCAATTGTTATTTTAGTTAATTAGTAGATTATAGTAGATAGTAAAAGAAAGATAGTAGATTATCAATAAGAAACTTTTGTTTTAAATATTAATCAGTAGTTTGAATAGTCATTAAATATTATTGTTTTTTAGATAGTAGCTAGGTTTATAGTAGTCTTCACAAATTTAATTATTAATGACAAATATTAATCTGTGTTATATATTAGTGCAATTATCCCGTGTTTTTTTATATATCATTGTAGTTTTCTCGTAGTTTCAATTGATTATTTTAGTGGATTAGTAGATTATAGTAGATAGTAAACGATGAATAGTAGATTATCAATAAGAAATATTTATCCGGTGTTTTTTTATATATTAGTGACAATTGTCATTTTTTAGGTATTAGTTTATCACGTGTGTTTTAAATATTAATCAGTTTAAATAGTCATTAAGTCTTCTTGTTTTTTTAGATAGTTTGTCACGTGTCCTTTTTTAGGTATTAGTTTTTCAAGCGTGTTTATTTGAAGATTAAGTCATATTTAGAATTTTTATGCTTTGACTCAATATTACTCAAGCCTTATAAATTGTAATTCATTTCATAAAATAAAAGTTGAATTTTGAGTTTAGAGATATTTCTCTATGGTTTGGAACTCAAGCTCTAGGAAAATATTGTTGCATAGATACAAACGAGTGGGAAATGGGAATAGTTAAACTATGCAAGAATTTTAATGATTTAAACTATTTTTATGCTTAAGTAAATTGAGTAATATTAGGAAGCAAACGAAAATCAATACAATTCTTCAATCCTATATATTTTCTTGTGTCCTAAGTTTAATTGTCGGCATTTGCCATTTGTCATTCTTTCTTCTTCGTATTTGAAAGTTCTTTGGTATATAACGTGTAGAATTTTGTGGAAACAATAAGCGTGTAGACCCGTTATCTGGTCATATTATTTATGTGAAATAATATTCCATAATACTCCCTCCAATCATTTTTGTACAAGTAGATAAGAAATGATATCTCCTTTATATAAGAAATGTTTTATTCACTTTATAAAGTATTAATGCTAATTTTTATTTTTATTTAAAATGAGATTTATAGTGACAATGCACCGATTTTTATACAAGATAGATAATTCGAAAAAACTTATTTGAATGCAATTTCTTAATATATGTAACTACCTGGTACTTTTCGTGTAAACAAGTTGGTTGACTATAAATTACTATATAAAAGGGTATATGGCGCATTGATAAAGCAAACAACAGAATAACAGATATGGGAAGTTTATGCTCTGGATATGAAGACAGAAACAAAAAAAGTGGCGGTGGTGGAGGTGGTGGTGGCGGTGGTGGAGGATGTGGAGGCGATGGGGGTGGAGGATGTGGAGGCGATGGGGGTGGAGGTGGTGGAGGATGTGGAGGTGGTGGCGGAGGTGGTGGCGGAGGTGGTGGAGGATGTGGAGGCGGCGGGGGTGGAGGCTGATGAGACTCTGGTTGACAACTTGACATGTCATTCTAGACTCTAGTGGTGACTTTGTAACCTACCTGTCTATACGTAATAAATTTTGTTGTATAAAAATAAATAATCCTGTTGTACTGCAATACATATTGGGGTGATTGTAACATCCATAATTTTGTTAATTTCAAATTAAGAAATTAACTAGTGAATTGTTATGGGAATAAATAATGAGACACAATTTAATATGAGTTTGTCTCGAAATTAATGAGTCCTCGTTAAATTATGAGAATAAATAGCTTTATTGATTAAATTGTGTTAATTTAATGTGAGAGTTTTGGGGTAAAAATGGGATTAATGAGATTTGTGAGCCAATGGCATTTAGGCTTTCCACCCAATTAGACCATTGACCCACTTATACACTTATAGTCAAAATAAAAGAAAAGAAAGAATAGAACCGAGAGGGAGAGAGAGATAAAAGAAAAGAAAGAAAAAGAAAGAAAGAGAAAGAAGGAAAGAGAAATAAAAGGAAAGAAAGAAAAAGAAAGAAAGAGAAAACAAGAGAGAGAAAGAAAAAAGAAAGAGAAACAGAGAGAGAGAGACAGAGAAACCGAGAGAGGGAGAGAAGAAAGGGGCGAAGAAGAGAAGAGAAAGAAAGGAGGAGATCTCCTCCAATGCAACACTAGGTAAGGGGCTTTTAGTCCCATTCTCTCTCATTTTTCCTCCTCTTTCCAATGGTACAAGTTTCATCCCCTAATTCCTACCCGTTTTTGTTTTGCCATTGTTGAAGCTTGGAGCTCAAATGGAGCTTTTTGGTGATTTTGAAGTTTGTATTGAAGGTAGGAAGCTCAATAGGTAGTTTGGGGGCGGTGGGTGTTGATTTTATTGTGGATTCGAGTCGATTGAAACCATAGAAGAAGGTGGGGCTGTGGTTTCGGTTTGGAGGAGCTGGAAATTCGGTTTTGAGGTTGATTCCACGGCTTTGGAACGGTTAAACTCCGCTAAATTTCGGTAACTCGTGATTTTCATCACGTTAGGTGAGTTTTACTCACGTTTAGGGAATTTAAAATGTTGTTTATGTGTTTATTTGATTAGTTTTCGAATTTCCAAGTTTCGTGAATTTCTGAGTCAAAACGGTATTTTTCGAAAATTACGCGTGTTGATACTTAGCACGAAACCATAATTATATGACTGTTGAATTGTTATGTCTGGACTGGAATATAATTATATGACTGCTGAATTGTTATGTCTGGACTGGAGTATGTGTATATTTTGTCTGTTATGGTTGAAATTGGATTGGAACACAGTTTGGGATCGATCGGAGAACGAAACGGTACAAAAAGGGAAATGTCCCCCATTTCCGAAGTATGGTTTCGATGCTCCGCTCGACTCCAAACTCTTTCAAATCCTTTTCCTAACCATTCATGATTACATAAAGAATGACACTGTTATGTTTGGCATATGGTTTTAAATTGTTAGTTGAATTTACAAAACACTAGAAATACCGTAAACTTAGATCATCGTGTGGGGACAATTGTTTTAAGAACAAAATTGGTGTCTGGACTGGTTATGCAGGTTCATAAGGATAACCACATGATATGAATTTATATCATGGAGTAAATTGTGTTTGATATGTGAATTGTGTCGAGTTTGGGTGACGACCCACAGAGTTAGCATACTAGGCGGGGAAGTCATGAGCCCTAAACCTAGGCCCCACAAAATTTTACCATTAGGAAAGTCCTATTGGGAAGGGGGTTCACTGGGATTTAGTCGGAGGGCAGTCGGTGGTATGCTAAGATGTATGATTGCACTGTTTACTGGGATTTAGTCGGAGGGTAGTCGGTATTGTGCAAGTGATTGTGTGCGTGGTTTATTTATTAAATCATGAAATTAAATGAGTTTTTATAAATGGACCGAGTGTTAGGTAAGGGGTCACGGTAAGACTCACTGAGATTTGTTATCTCACCCTACAAATGTTGTTGTTTTACAAATATGCAGGGGAAGCGCAAGGCGAACAGGCACGATTAGATATTGTGGCTGGGAGATTTAGAAACATAGTAGCTTAGACTATGTTGTTTGGCTTCCCGTTTTGTTATTTTGAACTTAGTATTATGACTTGCTTGTTAAGTTGTAACACCTAATCTATTTACCTTTGTCTTTGGATATTGAATATCTGGTTGTATTACTTAAGTGACACTTAAGTACTTATGTCATTGTACTCTAGAGTACTCCAGGTTATGGACAACTCTGTTATTGGAATCTGAGTTTGTGTTATCCAATATCTGAGACAGGGATTATGTTTACTCTGATGTATGCTAAAGTTACATTTTGGTATTTCTATTATTGAGAAATATTAGGGTGTTACATAATTAATATCACAATTATTTTGTTTTTTAAGTAACTAAAGTAAAGTCGTCTGAATTCTTTTTAAAATTATTATTTTGGATTGTTTTGTTTATTTTTCAGTTTAGGATAAGGGGTGATTCTCATCCACCACGACTTCCCTCTTTTTATTTAATGTTACAAGTCGCCTCGTTGTTGGTGGTGGACCTAAAGTTATGTGGGGAGAAGACACTAGAAAAAAAATTCATTATTAAAATCGTTAGTTTATATTTTATATCATGATTTTTTTAAATATTTTCATTTGAAATCGATCGAATTATTTAACTCTAACTTTATTTAAGAGTAGATTGTCATTTTAGTCTTTAAAGTTATCCTTTAACTCCTATTTTTCCCTTAAATTAAATTCAAATTAGACAAATCATTTAAGACTATAGATAATTTTGACAAATTTCACAAATTTTATGGACTAATGACTATTTTCATACAGTGGCGGATCCAGGACCCTGAGGTCAAGGGTGTCAAATTTTTTAAATATACATTTTACTAAAAATATAATTAAAAACAACTATAATATATTTAAATTATACATTTTATAATTGTCCTCTATGTGATTTCATGGAGGCTAGTGCTAGGAAGAAGTATGAAATAAGAAGGAAATCTACAAATGAACCACAAACACTATCACCACCATCACAAACCAACATTCCATTGTTGCGCCCGAAAAAGTCCCCGAGGGAGAACCTTCCTCGTTTACAACTTTTCTAAAAGAAATCGATCAATGAAGCCGCCACTAATATTTATTAAGGAAAATATTAGGAAAACCTTTTGGAAAGCAACTGGTCTTTCGAAAACTCAGAGATGTAGGTTCGGGGGTCGGTTAGTTAGGTGTGGGGAAGGTATTAGCACCCACACCTCCTTTCTACCGAAAGGAACCATTAATTCGATGTGTGGTTTGGATTGTTTGATTTGAAATAAATCGTTCTACTTCTTTTGTTTTCCTTTTTATTTGAAAGAGTTTTTTAGAAAACAAGGGAGAAAGAAATCTTTTTGGGATCTTTGAAAAGTGAAACTAAACTAAGATTTTTAAAAGAGTGCTTGTGCTTGGGGTGTGACCCGCTCCTACGCACCCTCAATGAGATGAGGGATCAAAGCTACGTAGTTCTTGGTTCTTAATCTTGAGAAAATCTGTGTTTTGTCTTTATCTTATCTTTTGAGTTTTGGAAATATGACTCAAGCGTTCATGAATACCAAACAAGCAATGGCTTCGAGTGGCGTTCATTACTAACTTGAAAGAAAAGTGTTGGAACCGATAATCAGTCGAGCAATTGCTTCAAGTGATTACAAGTTGCAACGTTTTTATTATCTTTTTTGAAATTGTTTTGGAAAAGGATGAGTCGTAGTGATGATTATCACTAATGGCTCATATTGTTTTTTTTGAGTTTTTAAATTAACTTGTATTTGATTAAGGTGTGGGAGTTTTCGTGATAGTCAAACAAGGAAGGGCTTCGAGTGACTACCACTAGTAACTCCATCATTGACGATCAAACAAGCAACGGCTTCGAGTGATGGCCAATGATTTGTTTATGAAAAAAAAATGCCTTAGGGTTTTTTATTAGAAAAACATGTGATTTCAAGTTTGAAAAAGAAATAGAACATTTCAAATCTTTTCAAGTCCAAACCAAGGCAACAATAAGAACACAAGCATAGCAATCATAAAGAATATCCACAAATTGTAATGAACCAATTGAATACATGATTGAGCTAACATGTGGGTGCATGAACATACAATTACAATATGCAAGGCACATCATTATTGCATGTATAAACAAGTAAGGATGCATGAGGTACTAACAAGTGAGAGTGCAAATGAATATGCGAGATATGAATATATGAAAAGGCATGAAGATTAAAACAAGAGAGTATGCAAGAGATACAAGCAAATGAGAATGCAAGAGAGTGAATAAGGTTTTATTTAAGTGCAAGTGTGTGAGAGTGTGTCATAAAAAGTGGTAAAAATTTAGTTACCTTATTCTTAGGAAATGGTGAAATGTTTTGGTGTTTTTAGAGTCTTATGAAAAAGTGGTAAAAAGTATTTTTGGGTTGATTTTATAAAGTTGAAAAGTTATAAATGTGAACTAGAGAATGTTTTGGGTCTTTTTGTAATTTAAGAAAGGTAAAAAGTAAAGGTAAATTATTAATGAAATGGTAACTTATTTAAGTGAAGGTGGTGAATTATTTAAGTGAAGGTAAATGGTAAAGGTAAAATGTTTTTTTAGGGTTTTAAGTGAAAGGTAAAAAAAGTAAGAAAATGTTTTTTTACTATTTAGTAACACTTAAGTGAATGGTAAAACTAAAAGATAAAAAGTGAAAAAAACACAATTCACAACAATTAATTTACCAAACAAGATCAAACAACAAATTTGAGTAAGTAAATTGGTCACAAAAATGGCTTTATGGCCGAAACATACCTATACACAATAAGGCTCAAATTCAACAAATTTCTTGCAACCAAATCACATCATTAGACACACACACATAAACCCTAAGATTTACACATGTATATCACACTCAAACAATCATCATTTCATCATTTATTCAACACACAAAATCAAAGAAAATAAAAGATGATGAAACCCTAATTTAGGGACCTAAACCCGAATGCACTATTGGTCCCATATACCATTCTTATTCAACTTTGACATATGAAATAGGCAAGAAAACATGAGGATCCTAATTTCTAACCCAAGGCCAAAGTAAAAACATGAGGAAAGTGGCATTTTATTTCATGAAAATGATGCAAACATGCTAAAAATGATTAGAAATGCAAACAAACATAAGAATCTCTCCTTCAAGGCCAAGGACTTGTCTCAAATACCCAAGGCTCCCAATGTCCTTGTACATAATGTTTGAAACACGTCCTCAAAGCTTCTTTCGAGAAGGAGAGAAGAGATGAAGAGATCTACATGGTGAAAGGTGAAGAAAATGCAAAGGAGAATTTATTTACCTCACAAAATAACTAGGAAATGAAAAAGAGAGCAAGAACTTGAAGAACACAACCTCAACAAACTTGAAACCCCACGCAAATAGCCTCTCTTTGATCAAACTTGGATGATTATTGAAGCTTATGAGGAGATCTTTTGAATGATGAAAGAATTATGGAATTTTGATGGTGAAAGAATGAAGGAAAGATGGAAGGAAAGTTGATGATGGTGGTTCGAATTTAGAGAGGAGGAGAGGAGAGCATGGAGGCTGAGTATGAGTGCTAGGTTAGAAATGAGAGAGTGTGTGTGAGGTCTCCTATTTTTGGGCTTTTATATGAAGTGAAAACTTAAGGGTATTTGTGACAATGTATCTCTTGTAAATCAATAGGATTTGAGAAAGAAATTGAATCAATGGTCAAGATGCATTATCACATGGATTAAGGGCAATAAAGTGAGGAGAGAGAGGGCTGAGGGCGCAGCTTAGGAAGGGTGGTGAAGGATAAACTCATTTACAAAAATGTAATTTTCCATAAAGCTTATTACACAAGTGCCATTTTGATTCAAATGAAGGGTGAGGATTGATTTTCACACTTGAGTGGATGGCCATGATTTAACACAATTTGCAAACAATAAAAATAAATGAAAATGGGGTGTATATGGCTGTTTATGCGCAGCTAAGGGAATGGAGAGTGAGTGGAATTGCAAATTGTACTATTGTACTATCCTTATCCTTTCAAAATTCAAAAGAGTGTAGAATATTCCCTTCTAGATTATTCTTCCTACTTCATGCCATTTTGGGCTATATCCCATGATTCAATGATTGGGCTCTGAATTTTATGATCTCACCAATCCCAAAATTGATTTATTTGCCCCACCTCAAAGGAAAAGACCATTTTACCCCTCTATCCAAAAACTAGGTTTTTAGACCAAAAGGTTTAATTGTCGATCACAAAAATAATCACAATGGAGCACAAATATCCTTTAAATAAATCATTGATGATTATCCAAGGATTTGGGACAAAAAACCGCTTTTATTGTGAAATGACCAAAATACCCTTTCACTCTAAAAACCCTAGTTTTTGCCTGAAACACATTTCCACTTCAAAACTGATTTTTCTCCCTAGTAGTGACCTCTAGTACCTTGAAATGCATGTTGGATGACTTGTTTTGAGGAATTGTCCCTTATTTGTGAAATGACCAAAATACCCTTTTGTACTGAAAAACCCTAATTTGTCTAAAAAGTGCATTTCAACTCCAAAAATGATTTTAGAAACTTTGAAATGACTTTAGAAACCTAAATGCAATGCATGATGCTTTTTTTATTTTTTAATTTGATTATTTTTGGGGAAAATTAGGGTTTTGACCTAAGCCGGACAAAATTGGGGTATGACAGCTGCCCCTCTTTATCTAGATTTTAACAAGGAATATGAATTGGCCGAAACATATTCCGAGGCAAAATAGAGATAAAGAATTCAGAAAATATACCGATTTTGCCCACATAGGAAAAACACGAATTTCCTTTTCCTTTCTCTTCCTCCCTTTTTTTTTTCGGATTCTTGAGTGATCAATTCAAGCGTCCTACTGTGATGACTACTTAGCCTTCTGTATTTTTTTTGAAAAAGCAGTAAATGAAAACTTGGCGTGCTGACAGAAACGATAAAAGCGGTACCTGGCGTGCTGAAAGCAGTAAATGGGCACTTGGCGTGCAAAAAGCGGTAAAATGCCCAGGTTGCCTAAAACCTGTAATCCTTAAACGAACTCTTGGCGAATCCGAGTTTGCACGCGGCTTGGAGGAGCACGTTTCCTGAAATCTTTGGTCTTTCGAGCGACCGGGGGGATCGTTATCAGCTCCGGCACTGATATACGGATCAATCTACGGCGTCCACTGTATCCTGAGAAAGCGAGGAGAAGGAACCAATCACTGAAGGTGACAAAGCAACTAAGGCAGCAGCAGAACAACAGGAGGAACCTAAACAAGAAGCTCAACAAACTCCGGTGCAGATTGGTGTCCCAACACCTGAAGTTCCTGCACTGGCAACACCTGAAGTTCCTACATTGGCTACACCATATGTGCCTGCACCTACAGAAGTACCTGAAGCAAGTGTAGAGGATCCTGGTGTGCCAACTGCTGATGCCACTACTGCAAAAGCCAATCCAAAGAAGATGAGGGCCAAACATGTCCCTATCAGAACCAGTCCCAGAATCAGGAGAAAAGAGTAAAAGGATACTTTTTAATGTTGTTTCAAATACTATAATATGCCTATCTACCTATAATATGTGTGCAAATACTATGTGTTAAGTTTTAAATACTTTTGTTTATATCTCACATGTTTGGATCCCTTAAATACTCAACTTAGAGCAGTGGGGACACTGCTCATATTTAAGTTGGGGGGGGGGGAGATTGGAGAATAGTATCTCTTTTGAATGAAATATGCACTATGTGAATATTAATATATGTTATGTGTGTTTTAGTAGTTATAGAATAGTAGTTTGTGAATATGCAATATTAGTATGTTTTAGTACTTTTAGATGTACTTAACAAAGCTTTAAATAGCATGATAAAATTATTTTCAAAAAAATAGAAAAATTAAGTACATCATGTGTGTATTAGACTTAAATGATTATGAAGCATGATCAATTCATATTGCTTTTCTAAAAATTTCTGTAAGTGTATCAAATGAGCAAAATTTTAAAAGGAAAAGAAAAGCCTTGTTTTCTAGAAATGATCAATGTTATAATATTGGAGCTCCTTCCAAGTTATAAGGAAAAACCTTGTTTTCTAGAAATGATCAATGTTATAAGGAAAAGCAAAATTTCTGTAAGTGTATCAAATGAGCAAAATTTATGCTCCTTCCAAGGTTGTTGCTTTTTCTTGGCAACTACTCTTGGATAGAGTATCAACTCGGTCAAACTTGCTATCTAGAGGGGTGATTACGGATATTGGAGCTACGGTATGTATCTTGTGCCAGCACGCCTACGAGTCATCTCTCCATCTTTTCTGTAGTTGTAGATTTGCATCTGCGACCTGGTATGCCATTGTCAGTTGGCTAGGGTTCGATTTTGTGATGCAGCGGGATATTGCATCTTTGTTTCTCCAGTTCATTCATGTAGGTGGTTGATAACTCTATTTTATATAGAGTTATTCATCTATTTTTACTTAGGTTATTGTTTATTTTCAAGTACATTAATATATAAATATAGCTTATTTATTAAGAAACAACATTTTAGAGATCCAAATGATTAGGACAAGTAACTAGGCTTAAATACACATTTCTTGTTAGGTTTGATGTTTTTGTTCAGTGCAGCAACTGCAGGAGTGGAAACACTACCAACACTAGGAGTGGAAACACTGCCAACTCTAGGAGTGGAAACACTGGCTACACCTGCAGAATCTAGTAGTTTGCACCAAAACATCCAATGACCATTTTGATGCTTCCACACTTGAATTGTGTCGTCATGCCTAGTCACCTGGAGCAGAGCCACTTGCAGAAGTCGGCGATAAACATAAAAATCAAGTTGCAAGGCTCATCTATCTAAAGAGACATGTGTCACTTCTCCAATGGACCACACCTTATGTTATGCATGCAAGCGACCACAACTGAGCTATTTGCTTCATTGGTTGTCTGATTTTATCCAAGGTTGGTCCCCTCAGTTGAATCATACGCGCCTAAGGAAACCCCTCAAGGGAGGAAAGCTTCCAAGCCTATAAATAGAAGCCATATCTTCACCTACAAACAATCCTGAATCCTTCAATTGTATTTCTTCATTTGTTTCTGAAAGGATCACTTAGTTTTAGTTTAGTTTTAGTTTTTCTTTACGTTTCTGAAGAGAAGGAAGGTAAGGAGGTGTGTGAACACCCAAATTTAATCGGTGTCGAATTTTAGTTTTCTACACTCGTGCACGGCAAACTCGCAGGTACAAGATTAGTTACCGCATCCCTCGTTTCTTAGGCTAGTGATCAACGATCCAATTAATAAAGTGTTCCTCGTTTATTAAAATCGAGGTTCATTAACCTGATTGTTTCGAGTCTTCTCGTTTGAGCAAGCCGTTACACTTTAATTCGTTTATTAGGTGCTCTTTGACTAAAATTGGACCTACACTCACGAGTTTGAGCCTAGACGCAGTCATGGGGCCTAACACGAGTTATCGTTAGATCGAGTTCGGGCTTTAAACGTAATTGGGCTTATGAATTCATTTGTGCCTAGTTTACGATTCTTATCAGTCCGTTGGGCCCAATCCGACCTATATCTCGCTTTTGCTCGGAGTCGTGAAATGATAAAATAAAATATATCGCGGAAATAAAATCATTACAACCAGCTCAAAAAAATATTTACAGTTGTCCAAAAATAAAACGATAAAGCAAATCCGAAAATAAGAGAAAATGCAAAAAAAAAATATACAGAGGTGCCATTAAGGTTTTTTTTCAGCTGCTCTCCAACTGCTTATTTGGGCTGCAGATCTGGAGAAAAAAAAAGGGTCAAAGTTAGTCAAAGCCCAAAAAACGAAATTAAATACTCGACCTAATTTTATAGTATAAAAAGGGGCGGTCTTGGGTCATCAACAGCAAAGCAGAGACCTCGAAAATCACACAAAAATAGATTAGGGTTTCACACTGAAACCCTAATCCTTGAGAAACAGTGTTTGTTCAAAAGGGTTCTAAAAAATTACGAGAGTCGGCGGCTGGGAAGAATAACAGGTGGTGAGTAGGAACAACAACAGATCGGTTAGCCTTCTTCTATTTCCAGAAAATATAGGTATTTCTATGTCAAAGACTATGTAAACATACCAACTGACAGTTCGTTCTTTTTTTTTCTTCTCATATGTGTTCAATATTATATCCATGTGTTTTGTTGAAAACGTGTAAGATCTAAAGAAAAAAAACTTTCAGTTTCGTTTTGCTTTGAATATTACCTTTAGTTTCATTTTTTGAATTGAATCAACACAGATCGGAAGGAAAAATGTAAGGAACGGATCTATTGTAATCCCTCTGATCAGAATATTACCTTTGATCTATTGTAATGGAAGGGAAAATGTAAGGAACAGTAGGGAGAAAAACATAAAAACGGAACAACCAAACCAGCCATTTTACATGAACTAGAAACAAGGAGAGATGGAGAAGATGAGGGGAGCCAAAACCAGAGGGGAAAACCGAAAAAGCATAGATCGAAAAATAACAAACCTGTAAGTGTGGGTCGTCGCCGGCGAAACCCCACCGCTGGCTTCGTCTTCTTCGGCGCTCCCTCGCCGTCGGGCCGCCGCGAAAATCATCCCCCCCCACCGTCGCAAGCCCGCGGTGCTCCCCTCTCCACGCCTTCCATCCTTCGGTTTCCTCTCTTCCTCCCACCCTCATCGGACCTCTCTCCCTCTCCCATGGCCGAAACTCACTTTCTCTCTCTGGAATCTCTCTCTGCGACGGATTTGTAGGGAGGAATAAATGAGCTTCAAAAACCTAAATGTAACGTTATATACTTCCAGCATTCCTGATTCATTTTATTTTTTTTAAGCCCACTTACAAATCACACCCCCTCTGTTACCTCACACACCCCCTGGCCCATTCTTTTTTTCTTTTTTTCTGACAGCGCCCCAAATAAAAAAAACGCTAATTGGGCACATTATTTGTACTCCCTCTTTAATAATGTAATCCCCTATAACTACTTACACCTCTTTTACTATCGCACCTCAAATTTCTATCATTATTTTTCTCAATTTTCTCTCATTAATCATTATTGCATTTATTTATTGTTACTTAGCCTTTCCAAAAACATAATAATAATATAATTAGGATTTGGTCGAGACGTACGTCTTATCAAATTCGCAACACCGGTTTAAGAGACCCGAGTTGTACAACTTGGTCCTAAACCACTTTAAAATTAAAACCGAACAACATGTTTTCCGAAAAACCCCCAATCAGTTTATTATTATGTAGAACCTATTTTCAAAAAATACACAAAAAATAGGGGTTTGGCCGAGATGTACATCTTGTCAATCCCGGTTTAAGAGGCTCGAGTCGTACGACTTAGATCTTAAACCCCTTCAAAACTAAAATCAACCAACAAACAAATTTTCAGGAAGAACTACGTGACTTTTGAGTCTCTCATCGCACTAGAGAGTACGTAGGCGCGGGGTCTCCCTGTCAAAGTCAAAATTAAAATTTTCCAAATAAGTCCCTATTTCCTTTCCTTGTAAATAATTGATTATTTTTCTACTATTTTTGTAAATATTACTTTGGGGTAAATAAATAATTAAACGGCTTAGTAATCATTGCACAAATCAAATTTAGGGTAACTGTCTTAGGACAGATGTGTTAGGGGTGCAGTGAAACTAGTTTTCACCCCTTCCCTTCGCATAACCGACTCCCGAATCCAACCTAGTTACTCAGACCAAATAACTTTAAATTAGGTTTTTCTCAATTTTCCTATTATTAATAAATTGGGTGGCGACTCCTCGAATACATAAATTTGAGCCGTCCGCATCGAGATCCAGGTCACGACAGATGGCGACTCCACTGGGGATTTAGTGAGAGTCAAGCCTGTTTGATTTATTTGTGCAAAATATTTCTAAGATATTATTTTATTTACCCCCTGCTTATTTGTTGTATATATTTGTTTATATGTTGTTTAAACCCTAGGTTAGAAGACATTTATTTTGCTATTTGGTTGTATTTTTCTGGATATTTTGCAGGTGCTTTTCCATCTTCACCTTTCTTTTTAGGGTTTGAGGTTTGTATGCTCCCTTCACACACTACACCTACACTGTGAGCACACACTGAGAGTTGAGCTCACACCGGAGCCACAAAAAACACCTAAGTTAGGACGAGGATAAGTGGGACTCATTCTGGATGTACATCCTATGTGACTTCCATGAACTCCTCATCTAGATCACGATCCTTCTATGCGGGTACTCACAGCCGGGATGTACATCCTGTTGTGTTTAATCTTCTAGAAGGGTACTTGGCTCTATAGACCTTGAATCTCCATAGGGTATAATTACCAACCCTGTGAGTGTTCACAGTAGAGACATTAGACCTATAGGTCCTGATGCCCAATAGCATGGGTTAACCAAACTAGGTCACAAAGGGAGCTACTTTTACTCTTACTTTACTCTTCATGAAAAATTCTTTTCCCATCAACGATTATCTCTAAAAATTATTTACAAAAAAAAATTTCCACATGCATTACGCATTTTTGTTTTTACCATCCTGACATTTGTTTATTTGTCCAGGGAAGTTTGCCGAGGAATTCAGGTTCGAGGTCTAGAAGTGAGTATCTTTGTAAAAAAGCAAGACATGGAACTAACAAAAGAGAATGAAACAAGGAAAACCATCAAGTTCAAGTGCCAAAATCCTGAAATGTCCAAACTGAGAGAGTATGCTACCAAGTTGCCTGAGAAGCCGAAATACAATTTCCAAAAGACATATGGGAAGTTGTTGGACCTATTAGATGTAAAAGTGCAAGTGGGAGCAATCACGGTGTTGGCCCAATACTATGACACCAAGCTGAGATGTTTCACTTTCTCCAACTTTATGTTGGCCCCTACTTTGGAAGAATTCACACTTATCATTGGACAACCTCTGACAGCAAAACTGTATCATTACCGTGGGAACTATCCTACCATTGGAAAAGTTGTCAAGACACTGGGGATCAATTCTGATTGGTCGAATTACACCAAGGCTATAGGAACGACTCCCGAAGGGATACCAAGGGTCTGGTTGGAAGAACTAACAAAGAAATTGATCCAAGAGGAAAAGTGTGAAACCCTGGTACATGTATTGGCTCTGTCAATCTACGACTTGATCTTATTCCCAAGGAGTGGGAATTTTGTAAGCCCTACTGCATCTGATATGTTCATGGCCCGTAAATGCCGAGGGGAGAGCTCTACATTTCCAATCTTAGCAGATGTGTACTATACTTTGCACCAATGCCACGAGCTGAATGGGAAAAGAATTGAATGTTGTCTTCCGGTATTATATGTGTGGTCAGCAGCTCATGTCCTCAAGAGGAAGAATGGGTCATTCTGCCCTGTCTCTAAATTGACAAACATGGGATCTCATAGTTACAGTGGAAAAGAGTGGAAACAGATGTTTATAGAGCTCAATGAAGGCTCTGTGTGTTGGTTCCCGCTAGCAGCAGGTTTTGTACGTGTGTTTTTCTCTTGTGGCGAATTCCCGAATGTGCCCATCATAGGGACCTTAGGGTGTATCAACTACAACCCTGTCTTGGGATTACGACAGTTGCGCTACTCTTTGACAAGCTCACCGCCTCAAGAACTGCTACTTTCGTTCACAGCTGACCTTAAGGATGAAGTTATGATAGATAAAATCCGCAAGGCGTGGAAGAATGTCACTTACAAGGCAGAAGAACTAGGGACAAGAGGTCAAGGAGCTTCAACTGTATACAAAGAATGGGTGGAGCAGAGTCAAAGAAATCAAACTGCCTTTTTAGACATTAACGCCCATTCCGCAGCAAGAAACAGATACGGTTCTAGAAGAAAGCGATGAGGTGAAGATTCTGAAAGAAAAACTGGCTAGAGTAGAAAATGAAAAAGAGGCTTTAGAAGTCGAATTGAAAGATGCCCGCGATGCTCTTGGAAATCTAAAAAGGGAGTGTGATGAGAAGTCTCAGTCGTTGGCACGGGCCAACAAAAGGGATCGGGTCGAGGAAAGTTCCAGATGTCACATAAGTGCCACAAATCAGGATCTGAGAGAGCAGGTTGCCAGAGCCACGGGAGAAAATGGGCAGCTAAGGAAGGGCCTCGGAGAGATGGAACAACAACTGACAACTCTCCAGGTCCAGATGGAGAGGCAAGCCGCCATGCACGCAAGAGATCGAGGGTTCGACGAACAGACTTACACTGGTATAATCAAGGATTATCAGGAACACTTGGAGGAGAAACACTTAGAAATACAAAAAACCTCCAAGATGGTGGAAGTTTTGCGTGAGGAAAGCTGGCAGCTGAAAGGCGAGATAGTTAACCTTGAGGCTGTCCAAATAGAGAATCAGCAACGCATCTTTCACCATGACCCAGAGCTCCAGGAAATCATTGCTCAATACAAAGAGAGAATCCAGAATGATCGATTAGAGGTGAAAAACGCGATCAGCATGTACAAGGCCGCCATTGAGAGGAAGGATGAAGAACTGAGGAATTTAAAGCGCTTGGTGGAGAAAGAAACCGCTTCATGGGGATGATCAGAGCAGTAAAGGAGAATTTTGTAGACGCTTGGTATGAGGTTGGGCGTTGGACCCACAAGTTGGAGGATGTCAGAAGAATCCCCAGGCTAGTTCGCGACGCAGAAACTATGGTCAGCCCGCTCACCACCCCTCGGGAGGCTATCGAGCTGATCGAAGTGTGCAAGAGGCTCGTGGAAGACTTCGAGGAGTTGGTCAAGCAGGCCAAGGCAGACGTTCTTGTGACTGAAGTCGACGTGAACGATGCTTGAATGATTTTCCCTTTTTGTTATTTTGATTATGTATTTTGAAGAGCCCGTTTATTGTGGTCTCTGTTTTTGGATTCTGGATTTTGGATTTCGGATTTGGGATTTTAGGCTTGTTTGCCTTGAATGTTATCAATGATGAGGATATTTGTTTGTTTTGATTCTCCATGAGTTCTGTAGTGACCGAAAAATCCGGGAAATGGATTCTTCGAAGTTCGAAAGGAAGCCGCCACCAAATTTTAGTTTAAGGGCAAATATTGGAAAATCCCTTTAGGTTTAGGACAATGCCTTGTTAGGGTTCGGGAGTCGTTATGTGTGAGGAAGGTATTAGCACCCCACGACATCCGTTGTCTAATTAATCAAGATTTATTTAATAATTACCCCTTTATTTATAGAGAAAAAACTTATTTAAATTTTTGGTTTTTAGTGCTTGACAAGAGTTGAGTCTTGCTCCTACGTACCTCCGGATGCAATGGAGGAATCAAAGCTACGTAGTTCTTCCTGAAAAGGTTTGTTGGTTGGTATTTTTTAGTGTAGGGGTCCTAGGATTCCTTGAACTGTACAACTCACTGATTCCGAGGACGCTGACTAACCCGATTGTACAACCGACTTAGTCCCCTACTTTTTGAAAGTAATTTTAGAGTTTTTTGAAAGAAATTGGTTTGGTGTGAGGTGGGTCCGTTTTAGAATAGGTATTCTAGAACTCCTGAACTGTACAGCTCATTAGTTCTAGAACGCTGACTAACCCGATTGTACAACCGACTTAGTCCCCTATTTTTAGGAAAAATGGTTTATTCGTATTTATTAAGTTTTCGTGGTTGGCATGCATACTCATTGGCCCTAAAATCATGACTAACCCGGTTGTACAACCGACTTAGCCGTTTATTTAATTTCGAGAGAAAAAGTATTTATATTTTAATTGGAAAAGAATTAAAATGGAAAAAGGGGGTGAAAATTGTAAAATGAGGTTTTATTAGTCGCAGGGGGTTGTATAATTAATACGGGGTGTAAAAAGGAAAGCCCAGTTCGCATGTGGGAGCCCAGAATGCGAAACTGGGCTTAAGTGGGGGGAGGTGTGCGCGTGGATAAAGGGGGTGCGAATAGTGTTTTACCCCAATTTTGTCCGAGTTCTTTTTAATTGTATTTTAATTTATTAAGTCGCATATTCAGTTTGGTCTTTGTTTTATTCAACACAAAATAATATGTCAAAAAATTAATAAAAATCAAAATTAAAACATATTAGCTTTACAACCCTTAAAAAAAATGTCCAAAAGTCCCAAAAAGTACAAAAAATAATATTTTAAGATACACAAAAAATGGAATCCGAAAATAAAAAAAAAATACAAAATAAACACAGCTCTAGCCCAAATAATAGTTGGGCTTGGATCTTTTATGCTCTCTCAAACCCTAGTCTTGGTCCCCAGGGTAAATCAAAATCATTAATGCAAAACCTAGTATTTTATTATAAATAGACAGTCAAATTCAGTGAAAAGGAGACAGAGAAACCAAAGCAGAACAACACTGCAAAATCACCTAAAAAGGATTAGGATTCAACATCAGAATCCTAATCCACTAAAATACAGAAGTTCGAATTTCTGAGTTAAGAAAAAGGATAGGCAGTCCTCAGCAATGGCAAAAGCAATAGCACTCAATGGTAGAAGTCAGGAATTCCAGTAGCAGTTAACTAACCTGTCATAGAGCGAGCATTAGGAGACTTATCAAAAGTCGGAGTTCAAAGTTGGTTTCGTGAATCTGAGATATATATTTGTACACCGAACTAAAAAAAAAAAAAGAATTTTAATCTCGTGTTGTAAATAAGATTAGGACTGGTATTGTAAATAAATCAAAGTTCTTTTTAAAAGATGTCAATAGATTCAGTAAATATGTTACAGATTTAAAAACTTTAGAAGCTAACTAAGTATTTTTCTCGATGTAGTATTGTATGTAATGTTTTTATCATGAATAGCACATAGGTCTTTATTTTGAAATAGACTAGAGATTGATAAAATAGAGACAAACTAGTCTTATAAATAAAAAATTAAAAGAGAGTTTTGATTCAAAAGGGATGGGTGATTAGAGCTGATTGAAACAATCAGAGCTTAATAAAAGAGATTCAAATAGACCAAGTCATAGAAACATGATAACAGTTAAAGAAGAAGAACAGAATCATGGAGGATTTCACGCTCTCTCTCTCTTCTTTGAGCTACTGCTTTTTTTTTTTCTCTCTCTCTCTCTCTCTCATAAAAGTAGAAGCAGCAGCTGCTGCAAGTAGGAAGGAAAGAAATTAGGTTAACATTTGTTTAGGTGATCCCTTAAATACCCCCATGCCTTTATGTTATTATTATTTTCTTTATTTTAATTTTAATTCTTTTAAAATCAGATTCCAAGCTACACTCCACATATTAATTCGCACACTCCCTATCACTTAAGCCCAGTTTTGCATACTGGGCCCTCTAATGCGAACTAGGCTTCATTTTTACACCCCAGTTTTAATTATATGACCCCCTGCAATTACTTATACCCCACTTTTGCAATTTTCACCCTTTTCATTCTTTTAATTCTTTCTAACTTAATTACTTTTCTCATTAAATCAAAGACAATAATTAAATATTTTTCTACCCCAAAATAAAATAAAATACTAAGTCGGTTGTACAACTGGGTTAGTCATCATCCTAGGACCAATGAGCTGTACAGTTCAGTAATCCTAAAAATTTATAAGTAAATAAATAAATCATTTTTCCCATAAATAGGGGACTAAGTCGGTTGTACAACCGGGTTAGTCAGCGTTCTAGAACTAATGAGCTGTACAGTTCAGGAGTTCTAGAATACCTATTCTAAAACCAACCCACCTCACATCAAACCAATTTCTCTCAAAAACTCAAAAAATCATTTTCAAAAAGTAGGTGACTAAGTTGGTTGTACAACCGGGTTAGTCAGCGTTCTAGGATCGAGTGAGTCATGAGTTCAAGGAGTCCTAGGACCCCAACACTAAAAAACACCAACCAACAAACCTTTTTCAGGAAGAACTACGTAGATTTGATTCCTCCATTGCATTCGGAGGTACGTAGGAGCAAGAGTCAACTCTTGTCAAGCACTAAAAATTAAAAATTTAATTAAGTCTATTTCTTTATAAATAAAAGGGTAAATATTAATAAACCGTAATTAATTAGACCAAGGATGTCGTGGGGTGCTAATACCTTCCCCACGCATAACGACTCCCGAACCCTAAACTTAGCCTTATCTTAAAACTAAAAGGGATTTTCCGAATTTGCCCTTAAACTAAAATTTGGTGACGGCTTCCTATGAACCTTTCGAAGAATCCTTTCCCGGATTTTTCGGTCGCTACAGCTGGCGACTTCACTGGGGACTTAACTTTTTAGAGAGTCAAAACCTAGTCCAATTAATTATAGGATTTATTTAATTTAATTTTTACCCTTCTCTTATTTATTTATCTTTGCACATTATATTATTTATTCGATGTGTAAACCCTAGGATAGAAGACTTTATTTTGTATGAATGTTTGCTTTGTTTTATGACTTTGGGTTTGTTTTGAAGCTGCTCCTACACACACTTCACATCTACACATCACACACATGTGAGAAAAGTCCTCTACCCGGACTTGAGTGCAAAGCTAAGTTAGAACGAGATTGTGTAGTGATGGCTCATGGGACGACGTCTCGTTGGGTGGTCATGAAAATCTCACCTAGAGTTTGATTCCTTTTAAGGATGCTATCCCTTCTAATAGCCTGCCTATTGTTGGGATCAGTATTCTTGGCTGGGGTCCTTGGCTCTAGGAACAGTGTGTAGGATTCTTTAAAACCATCCTTGTGAGGTTCACTATAAAAGAAACCTTAGACTCACTCCGTAAGTTACCTTTCTAGGGTCACAAAGGAGCTTCATACCCTTGCATTCAAACAAATATTTGTGCTTACTGTCTTTTATCCAAAAATCAAAAAATCAAAAAGTCAAAAACCCAAATCATTATTTACCGCAAGTTTCTTAGAAACCATACCTCATGCATTTTTTCTTTGCATTACAAAAAACAAGAATAAACATCTTATGTTACGACGACCTGAGAATTAAAAGCTTTATTTTGGAGAGAAGCCATGCATGCTAAAGTCAAAGTCACACTTTGTACTTTACTCTCCAAGCGTAAAACTTATAATTCCCCGACGCGATAAATAAAATCATATATTATCATTTCATTCACATACATTATCATTACATTCGCATTTCACATACATTCATTCGCATTTCATGCACATTCATTTGCATAGTTACATCATGCATTATAAAAAAAAATTAGCATAATTTTAGAAGAAAAAAAAAGTGGTGAGAGGTGAGACATTCTTGTGAAATAAATCATTCTTTTTGGAAAAAGTTTAGCCATACTTCGCTGCAAGCTCAAGGTGTTTCAAGGCACTCAAATTTTCAAATTAGCAAAGACGTTCGCATCAAAGCGTTGCATCTTATCCAATCTATGCCGAATGACCAAATGGTCCGCCAAAATTTTCTTTCATGTTTTAACTCGTGTTAACTCTCTACGAAGCATTCATGTAGTAACTTATGTGTGACATGTGTCTTCATTCTTGTTTGAGTCAGTTAATGTCCTTACCTTGTCATCACCCCCCGTCCAAGTCTAATCCCACCCCGACCACCCTAAAGTACGTACTCCCCTACCTTGTCAACTTTTTGGTTTGTTCTCACTGATGAAATAACACTTTAGGTCCTCCATACTGGGGCAAATTTGTGATCTCTAAAATACCTTGTCAACATTGTATTCCCTTGGTGCAAGTCCTTTACAAAAAATAAAATCAAAAGAAGCTCGTTAGGTTGAAAACTCGTAAGGGTAGCCTAACCAAAAATTAGAGCATGAAAAGAAATAAAGAAAAAGAGCAAGTATATAAAATAAGTAAATTATTGTCCTTGAGTTAATTTTTGAGAAATCGAGCAATCATGATTTGAAACGAAGTTTGACCATCTTTGACAATCTTCCCATGTCCTCGAAAGAACCTTCGCTACCCACCTTAAGCCAAAATCCAAAGAAACTTCCAATCACCTTAGACAAAGATCTATCTCACATCGAAAATTGTGTATCACCTTTATCAGCTCACCCAGCTCAAAAGAATTAGAAACAAAAATCACAAAAGAGTGAAGTCAAAAAAAAAGGATTGAAAAACCCCAAAAAAAAAACAAAAAAGTAAAAGTAGGGAGTTGATATTTCGTACAATTAAACGCATAAGAGATCCTTGTCTGAAATAAACCCTCAAACACTTCCCAATGTCCTATCGTTCATTAATCCATCTAAGCCGATCCATTCTACCACGAGACATAGACCCTCAAACACTCCTTTGAGCCTAATAAACCCTTCTTTCATAAGCCATTAACCATTAGCCAAACTACACTGCTGAATAAAAATCATTTGTCTTATCAATCCTCAAACCCTTCCTTTGGCCTCAATATCCTACCCTCCACAAACCCTTGGCCAAGTGACAATCCTAAACAGGTCCGTTCTACCATGAGGCACATCAACTACTGTCTCAATAAAACCTCAAACACTCATTTGAGCCTAATAACCATTTCCTTCATAAACCATTAACCATCAGCCACATTACAACTCCAAAAATCCATTCTGATCAATGACCGATTGCTTTTGTTTTCTCAAATTTTTAATCTTAGGACAAATAAGTTTATTTATTTACAATATGTTTGCTCAAAAAAAAATGTATCTCAAAAAAAAAAACTCAAATAAAGGAAAAATCAGAGGACTTGCACTATAAGATCCATCCAAGCTACAATTATACCAAGACAAGGTCTATTGATCACCAAGTGTAGCTTTCATCATAGCAAGCTCAAGACCATCATAGTCTGAGAGTCATTCTCAAAATAACCAAAAGTTCATGCTAGGATCGTTACCTAGATCCTAAAGTGGGGCACCCCTTTTACCATCTGTTCCATTTGAACTTGGGGAAATTTGTCCAGTATCCATCCCATGCCACTCCCGGGCCTATATATACAACCAGCATTTGACCATCTCCAAAAACCCATAACCCTAACTCCGTCACCTTTCCCAATCTCACTAAAGCCAACCATTCGAAATACCATTCCAAGTGGGGCAATCCTGTCGCTCTTCACTCCACCTTCAAATGGGAAAATTCACCCTACACCCATCTCATCCCCTTGCCATATTCACAGCCAAAAAACCATACCCGGGCAATTTCTCAACTCACTATCCTAAATGCTTCTACTCTAGTCGGGGCAATCTTATCCTTACCATAATTAGGGAAACAACAAACTCTATGGGTTGAGACAACATCTCCTACTTGCCACCTTTCATTCCAAAGCCAATGCCTTCCCAATTCATCATCTTCTACACCCCTAGCTTGTCACCACTAGACAGGGGCAAGTTATTCACTCACCGTCATCAAATCTAAATTGGGGCAGTCCCGCATTTCTTGGCTTGGGAAAATCTACCTTTCATGACCTTGACAAAGACCAGTCAGTCATTCACCCCTTCATGTGCCACAAATGTCCACACCCTAGGTCTTTAGAACCCCAAGTTAACTGACTCATTCATCTATATCCGCACTACTATACATCTTCACAAAACAATGCTTCAGAGAGAGAAAACACAAGTTGATCATATGATGCTAAAAATCCACTTAGGTAACTTTGTGGACATAAACTTCGGTCATCATGGGGCATCATAATGGAAGAGAAAAATGAACGAGCTTGCAAATACAGTCAAGTACCTTTTCATGTCATGTAATCAGAGATAACGACCTTGAGATTGCGAAGTTTGAATCAAAACTAATTTTTCCAAAGAATGATCAATATTCATCTCCGCCTCTCGTATCCAAAGCCTCACATCTCATCATCACAAAAAAATGTTTCTACACCCAATCAATCATTTCATATCATCACACAATCATTTCATTTGCATCATATTCACATTTGCATTTCATGCATTTATTACGTAACAAGCAAAAAGCAAAAAAGAAAAAAGAAAAAAATCATTCCACCAGATACCAATCATCATTTGCCACGCGCGTGCACCATTAATTGCATTGCCAAATGAAGAAAGCTTTTCCCTCCTCGGGAAGATGCATTTGTTAGGTGTGCTCGGATAAACACGATAAGTGTCAATCCCTATATTTTGTTCCTCTAATAGCAGCGCTTTAAGCGTTGATCTTATATCATATCACGGATCACCAGGTTGATCCCTATAGACCCCAAGTGGTCCTTCAGAGCAGTGCCCTAAGTGGCCCAGGTCGCAACGTCGGAGTCGAGCCCGACGGACCTTCGCGCGACCGAGTGGTCCTTCAGACTAGTTGTGTCAGCCTAAGACACAGTGGACGTCCTTCATGGTCAACATATCAGTTCTAGACCTGATCTTGACCCATCATGGCCGCTCGAATATAAAGGCCCCCTCAGACCGTTTAACTAGTACCGTAGCTAGTTGCGCTCCTTCAGACCACGATGGTCCTTCAATTAAGGCTTAGGCAGCCTTCCAGACCCTGAGTGGTCCTTCAGAGCCTTAGTGCTCCTTCAGACCCTGAGTGGTCCTTCAGAGCCTTAGTGCTCCTTCAGGTCCTTGTTGACCCTTCATTCAACTCTCGGTTAATGCGCCAAGTATTAACCACTCCCTCTTATCACTCAAACCTTCCATTTCCCCCTTAAACGGACAAAATTAGCGTCTATCTTATCTTTATTCCTATTTTTACTACGAAAGTTCAAGAACTCATCACTTTCTAGTAAAATACTAATAAAGAGGGGCAGCTGTTATACCCCAATTTTGTCCGAGTTCTTTTTAATTGTATTTTAATTTATTAAGTCGCATATTCAGTTTGGTCTTTGTTTTATTCAACACAAAATAATATGTCAAAAAATTAATAAAAATCAAAACATATTAGCTTTACAACCCTTAAAAAAATGTCCAAAAGTCCCAAAAAGTACAAAAAATAATATTTTAAGATACACAAAAAATGGAATCCGAAAATAATAAAAAAATACAAAATAAACACAGCTCTAGCCCAAATAATAGTTGGGCTTGGATCTTTTATGCTCTCTCAAACCCTAGTCTTGGTCCCCAAGTCTCAATCTCAAATCTGAAAAATAAGAGAAATCAGGGTAAATCAAAATCATTAATGCAAAACCTAGTATTTTATTATAAATAAACAGTCAAATTCAGTGAAAAGGAGACAGAGAAACCAAGGCAGAACAACACTGCAAAATCACCTAAAAAGGATTAGGATTCAACATCAGAATCCTAATCCACTAAAATACAGAAGTTCAAATTTCTGAGTTAAGAAAAAGGATAGGCAGTCCTCAGCAATGGCAAAAGCAATAGCACTCAATGGTAGAAGTCGAATTCGATGAGTTGATTAACTAACTAATGTCATAGAGCGAGCATTAGGAGACTTGTCAGAAGCTGGAGTTCAGGTTGGTTTCCCGTAAATCTGAGATATATATTTGTACACCAGAACTAAAAAAAAAAGAATTTTAATCCTGTGTTGTAAATAAGATTAGGACTGGTATTGTAAATAAATCAGGTTCTTTTTAAAAAGATATCAATAGATCTGTAAATATGTTACAGTTTAAAAACTTTAGAAGCTAACTAAGTATTTTTCTGATGTAGTATTGTGGGCAGAATGTTTTTATCATGAATAGCACATAGGTCTTTATTTTGAAATAGACTAGAGATTGATAAAATAGAGACAAACTAGTCTTATAAATAAAAAATTAAAAGAGAGTTTTGATTCAAAAGGGATGGGTGATTAGAGCTGATTGAAACAATCAGAGCTTAATAAAAGAGATTCAAATAGACCAAGTCATAGAAACATGATAACAGTTAAAGAAGAAGAACATAATCATGGAGGATTTCACGCTCTCTCTGCTGCTGCTGAGCGCCTGTTTTTTTTTTCTCTCTCTCTCTCTCTCTCTCTCTCTCTCTCTCATAAAGTAGAAGAAAGAAAGAAATGCCATAAGTAGGAAGGAAAGAAATTAGGTTAACATTTGTTTAGGTGATCCCTTAAATACCCCCATGCCTTTATGTTATTATTATTTTCTTTATTTTAATTTTAATTCTTTTAAAATCAGATTCCAAGCTACACTCCACATATTAATTCGCACACCCCGTATCACTTAAGCCCAGTTTCGCATACTGGGCCCTCTAATGCGAACTAGGCTTCCTTTTTACACCCCAGTTTTAATTATATGACCCCCTGCAATTACTTACACCCCACTTTTGCAATTTTCACCCTTTTCTCATTCTTTTAATTCTTTCTAACTTAATTACTTTTCTCATTAAATCAAAGACAATAATTAAATATTTTTCCACCCCAAAATAAAATAAAAGACTAAGTCGGTTGTACAACTGGGTTAGTCATCATCCTAGGACCAATGAGCTGTACAGTTCAGTAATCCTAAAAATTTATAAGTAAATAAATAAATCATTTTTCCCATAAATAGGGGACTAAGTCGGTTGTACAACCGGGTTAGTCAGCGTTCTAGAACTAATGAGCTGTACAGTTCAGGAGTTCTAGAATACCTATTCTAAAACCAACCCACCTCACATCAAACCAATTTCTCTCAAAAACTCAAAAATCATTTTCAAAAAGTAGGGGACTAAGTTGGTTGTACAACCGGGTTAGTCAGCGTTCTAGGATCAGTGAGCTGTACAGTTCAAGGAGTCCTAGGACCCCAACACTAAAAAACACCAACCAACAAACCTTTTTCAGGAAGAACTACGTAGCTTTGATTCCTCCATTGCATCCTGAGGTACGTAGGAGCAAGAGTCAACTCTTTTCAAGCACTAAAAATTAAAAATTTAATTAAGTCTATTGCTTTATAAATAAAAGGGTAAATATTAATAAACCGTAATTAATTAGACCAAGGATGTCGTGGGGTGCTAATACCTTCCCCACGCATAACGACTCCCGAACCCTAAACTCAGCCTTATCTTAAAACTAAAAGGGATTTTCCGAATTTGCCCTTAAACTAAAATTTGGTGGCGGCTTCCTATGAACCTTTCGAAGAATCCTTTCCCGGATTTTTCGGTCGCTACAAATAGCAATCTGAATACTAAAATAAATTAAAATAAAAATTAAAAATGGGAGACGGTATATAAACCTAACTTAAGAAAATGAAAACCCTAAAAAACGAAAACCCTTCCCTTCCTTCAACTGCTGCGGCGCCGCGACCTAGAGGGAGGGATTTCCGGCGCAATTCTCGCCGGTTTTCGCGGAGGGAGAGAGAGGGCGAGATAGTGAGAGAGGGAAGAGGAGTGGTTTCGGTGTTGGGTGGTTTTCGTTCTCCTCTGTTCTTCCTTGTTTCTCTTCTTCTCTTATTTTTGTTTTTTTTTTCTCCTTCTCTTTGTCATTGAAAAGGGTTTTTTTTTTGGGTTTGTGTTTTCCTTGGGTGAGCCACGGTGACAGTTTCAAGTGGTGGTGGATCATGAGCGCAGGGAGACCACGCCGGGCACGAGCTCGCCTGCGAAGGATGATAGAGATGGTGCTGGCTTCGGATCGTGGTGGCTGGAAGCTGTTTTGGAAGGGAGGAGCTCGCTGATTATGGTTTTTGGAAGATGGTGGTTCTCGGTGGTTGTGGCGGTGACGACCACCATACGTGGTGGTCGGAGAGAATTACTATTAATTTTTTAGATCTATTATTTTTGTGAACTCTCAGAGACAAATCCCAACTTGTATTCTGCTTCTAATTTTAATTTTTAGAAAGAAAAAAAAACTATAACTGTTGCTTCTATCTATTTCTAATAATCCTTAATTTGTTCTCAGCTTTGAATTTTCACAAAAAAATAAATATGTACACCAAAAGTGCAAATCGATTCACATCTTGGGAAACAGATTACGCATATATTTACAATTCTTAGATTTAATAATACAAATATACCAACCTAATTTCCAGCCTCTGATTGGTCTCCTATGATTGAATTGCAAAAGCTACTATGTCTGCTACTGTTGATTTCACGATCGCTGCAACTTCCATGCTCTCAGCCCAGAAATTTGAAACCGTGTGCAGTGGATTAGGGTTTCGATGTGAAACCCTAATCCTATTTTTTGGGTGATTTTAGCAGTAGTTGTCTGCCTTGGTTTTCTGTCCCTTTTACTGTGGACTGACTGCTTATTTATATTAAAACTTAGGGTTAGCATTTAATTACCTTTGACTGGGCTTTTGACTTTTGCAGATCTGGAATGTGGGCTTGCTAAGAAGTCCTAAAGATTGCTGATGTTGCTCCCGTTATTTTTTTATTTGTACTTTTTGTATTTTTGGACTTTTGGACAATTGTAATAAATTTTAATTTTATTGTATTTTTGCGATTTTATGATATTCTATTTTTTGGTTATATAGACAAAAAACTAAATTGGGCCAAGCCCAATTAGAACTAAACCCAATCGAGTGAAGCACTAAGATCAAGCCCAAATAGCGATGAACTACTGAGCGTTGACCTAATTAATGAAAATCGACTCACAAGTCTAAGAACTAATCTCGTTGATCAGACTCTAGACATGTGAACTAGTAGTAAGAAAAAAATAAGAGAGAGCGGACAAAATTGGGGTATAACAAGTTCTATGTCTACGATTTATTTGAAATCTCGAACCAAAGATACTCACTTCGCATCCTCAGAACGACCTATAACGATTCCTTAGCAACTAACTGGTAATTTAGTTTTCTCGCAGTAAAATAACAAAACGAAATGAGTTTTCTTCTATTTGATAAAACAGGAACTTAGCAACCATTGCGCGAACTAATCGAGAAAACACCAATCCTACTCGAGTCTACTTTACCAGATCAAGAGCGAGAATGGCTGAACCGGTGGATTTGTCAGGAAGGAATTTGACCCAAGAGGTAGATGAGATCAGGGAAAGAATGGGAGAGGTAACCGCGGCACAAACTCGAATGGAGGAGACTCTGCAGACTATCAGAGATACTGTCACTCTGCTATCAACACGGGTAATGGGCCATGTGGCAGCCGACAAAGATAGGATCCCGAGTCCGCTTAACGTGGAGATTCCCCAAAACAGGGGCCTCGACGGCCAGGTGGAGGGATGTTCCACGCTGGTAATGGAACGAATGAAGAACAAATCATGGATGGACAAAATGGAAGAAAAGATCAAGGCTCTCCAGGGGTCTGGCTCCTTCGGGTCCCTTGGAGTAGATGAACTCTGCCCTACTACTGATGTGGTGATTCCCCGGGACTTTAAAGTGCCAGATTTCACAAAGTATGATGGGAGCACTAACCCCCTTCTGCATTTGAGGACCTATTGCACCAAAATGTCAATATGGTCCAAAGATGAGAAGTTCCTCATCTGCTTCTTCCATGAGAGTTTGACAGGGCCTGCATTAGAATGGTACATCCAGATGGATCACTCCAAGGTCAGTTGCTGGAGAGACCTTGCTGACATCTTCATGAATCAGTACAGGTTCAACATGGATATGGCTCCAACACGTGAACAGTTGGGGGTATTGCAGAAGAAGAACAATGAGACATTCAAACAATACACCCAAAGGTGGAGGACGCTTGCTGCACAGGTTCAACCACCGCTCACTATCTCAGAGATGTGTTCATACTTTTTGGGAACTTTAGGGTCCCCCTATGTGGCAGCAATGGCTGGAGCTGCATATAGGGATTTTTCCGATCTAATAGCCGCGGGAGAGAGAATTGAAATGTTGACAAGAGCTGGAAAGCTCCCAGTAGAGCAATCAGAGGGCGGGCAATCGAAAAAGAACTTCCCTCAGAAGAAGAAAGAACCTGAAGTCAGTTACATACGAGCATCATCAGACATCAACCCCCAGCAACCCCAATATAGCCAGCCACGCCCAAATACCCCATACACCCCAAACCCAAACACCAACTCTTCACATACACCATCCTACCCCGTAAATAGTATCCCAGGAGGACAATCCCAGCCACGACCAAATTTCCAACAAAACCGCACAAACTACCGCCAAGGACAAACCAACTTCCCACCTTTTCCCAGACTCTCCATCACCAATGCGGAGTTATTCAAACAACTGGTAGATGCCCATTTGATTGCAGGAATGCCCGTGAAAGACTGGGAACCTCCGTTTCCGGCATGGTACAACCCAAATTTAACTTGTCAATACCACATGGGGGCCGCTGGACATTCCATTGAGGATTGTGAGGCGTTTAAATTGGCTGTCAGAAGGTTGATTGCTCATGGGAAGCTGGACATTCAGGAGGAAGCAGGCCCAAATATCAACAACAACCCTCTCCATAATCACAACGGAAACAGGACTGTGAGCGTGGTGGAAGGAGGCCAAATGCCTATCCGAAAGGTTTTGAAACTCCAAACCCCTATGATAGAAATATGGGAGGGGTTGAGCAAAGCTGGTTATGAAGTGTTAGCACCGACTAAGGAGAAAGTCAGATATGCTATGTATAATGAAGAAAGAATGTGTGTGTACCACCATGGTTGTGAAGGCCATGACATTGAGGGCTGCTGGGATTTCAAAGCTTTTGTCCAAAGTTTAATGGTACTAGGGGTTGTGCAAGCTAAGGGATCCATGCTGCAAGAAGAGGTTAATGTTCTAGAACGCCGTTCTCAAAATTCCCCACTCAACCCACATTGCGCCGGGAAAGGTTGTAGTGTGGTGAAAGAAGCCTATACCCTTCGTTTTTTGAACACCCCGCGATCCCTTGGAATTATGATCCCCAAATTGAAGTGGTGGGAGGACCTGCTGAAGGAAAAGCAAGTGAGAATGAGTCTGTCGAGAAACCGGTTGGGAACGTGGTTAGTAGGATAACTCGGAGCGGGCGATACTTTGGTCCGGAAGAGTCCGAAAGGAGAAAGAAAGATAGGGAGGTGGAAAAGGAGGATCCATCAGAGGAGGAGTTCCTAAAAATCATGAAGCAGAGTGAATATGATGTGACAGAGCAATTAAGGAAGATCACTCCGGCTCGGATCTCACTATTATCTCTCATTCTATCTTCAGAGATACACAGAAAAGCCTTGTTAAAAACACTAGAGGAAGCATTGTGAAGCCTGACGTGACCCCTCAAAACGTGGTCAACATGGTGGATCCGATGCAGCGAGTCAGCCAGATTATATTCTCCGAAAATGAAGTACATCGTCAGGCAAAGGGAGAGCATCGTGCCCTGCACATCACTTTGAAGTGTCGGAAGTTTGTGATAGCAAAAGTGCTAATTGATGGTGGGTCAGCCCTTAATATCCTGCCCATGGCCACTTTGACTGCATTGGGACTAGATGAGAGAGATCTGACCCCTCAGTCCTTGATGGTTCGTGCTTTCGATGGATCCAAGAGAAGTGTCCTAGGTGAAATAATGCTCCCGCTGGAGGTTGGCCCGAGCATCTTTCGTGCTTTGTTCTGTGTCATGGTTATTGATTCAACCTACACCATGCTATTGGGGCGACCATGGATTCATGAAGCTGGGGCAGTACCCTCTACTCTCCACCAGAGTGTCAAGTTCATTGAAAATAGGCGAATTATCACAATTCACGGAGAGGAGGAGATATTGGTTTCGAAACCCGTATCCCTACCCTATGTGGATAATACTACTGAGGAAGTGACCAATTTGTGCCATAGTTTTGAGGTGGATGAACCAAGGGTCGAGGAAAGAGGACCGTCGAAGCGCAGTGTGAACCAAGTAGTAGCTCGAATAATGACAAAGAATGGCTATGAGGAGGGGAAAGGTTTGGGTCGGAACTTACAGGGGGTCTGCATGCCCATACCCGGGAAGCAGAAGACGGATACCTTTGGGATCGGCTATGAGGAAGACCTTGGGTCAAAGCACCAGACACCGACAGCTGGCGAAGAGAAGGCCCAAACAATCCCACATTTGAGTGACACCTTCCCTGACCGGCAGAAGTGATCTCGCCTGGAGATGCAGTTGGCGCTATGCACTGCCTGGTGATCAACATGATGGACAAGAAGGACGCAACGGCAGGTGGCATTATCCTCCCCGACACCAATCAAGAGTCACTGAGCAATTGGCATGCTGAGCCAGTTATTGATGTTGTTACTTTCATGTAATCGTCTTTTACTTTGTTTAATTTAGCCGAGTAAGGCTATAAGACTTATGTTATTTTGCTTGAGACAATAATTGAATGAATTTGCATGCATTTCTATTTATTGTTGTTTCGTTTCTCTCTCGATCTCTCTATAATGTCTCACTCCTCCCCCTTTATCTTTATTTTATTTTCCTCCTTTTCCCTGCCATTTCCCAACTCCGTTATAAACTACTCTCCAGGGATACTAACATTGCAAGAGTTTTGCCTCATTGTGAGAACGTCGAGAACTTGTCATCTGATCCCCTTGCGACTTCTAGTGAGGACTATTTTGAATTGGAAGAAGAGGACGACCTGATTGACAGATTTTCGAAACTGCTAAGGCACACTGAAAGAGAGTTTGGGTTGACCGATGAAACAATAGAGGTCATCAATATGGGAACCGAGGACGAGAAGAGAGAGTTGAAGTTGGTAAACAACCTTGAACGGGAAGAAATGATCACTTTGTTTAAAGAGTATCTTGATATTTTCGCCTGGTCCTACAAAGATATGCCTGCCGTTGATCCGAAGATAGCAGCACATAATATTCCTCTCTTTCCGGATGTAAAGCCAAAGAAACAGAGCCGAGAAAGATGCACCTGCACATGTCCTTGAAAATCAAAGAGGAGGTGACCAAACAATGGGGAGCGTGGTTCTTAGAGGTCTCGTTGCATCCAGAATGGGTAGCTAATATTGTTCCAGACTCCAAAAAGGATGGGAAAGTCGAGGATGTGTGTGGACTATCGAGATTTGAACCAAAGCCACCCCAAAGACAATTTCCCACTTCCTCACATCGATTTGCTTGTTGACAACATCGCTAAGAACCACCGTTTCTCATTTATGGACAATTACTCTCGATACAATCAAATCCCCATGAATGCCAAGATAAAGAAAAGACCACATTCATTCTTGCATATGGGAACCTTTTGCTATAGGGTGATGCCTTTCGGTCTAAAAAATGCTGGGGCAACATACCAACGTGCCATGGTTGCTCTTTTCCATGATATGATGCATAAAGAGATTGAGATGTATGTGGACGACATGGTCGCAAAGTCTCAAGAGGAAGAAAGCCATGTTGGGGTGCTGCGAAAGTTGTTTGAAAGGCTCAGGAAGTACAAGGTTCGATTGAACCCCAACAAGTGTGTGTTTGGGGCATCTTCAGGAAAGCTACTCAGATTCATTGTAAGTAGGGATGGTATAAGAGTGGACCCTGATAAGATAAAATCTATTCAGGAAATGCTTGCCCCCAAAAGCGAGCACGAAGTGAGGAGCTTTTTGGGGAGGCTCAACTACATTGCTAGGTTCATTGCCAATCTGACTAGCACATGTGAACCCATATTCAAACTACTAAGAAAGAATCAGTCAGGTAAATGGGACGAGAAATGTCAAGAAGCTTTTGACAAAATAAAGGACTACTTGTCAAATCCTCCCGTTTTGGCTCCCCCAACGCCAGGCCGACCGTTGATTTTGTACTTGACTGTGTTGCCATCATCCATGGGAGCAATGCTAGGACAACATGACACTTCAGGAAAAGAGCAAGCAATCTACTATCTGAGTAAGAAGTTCAATGAGTGCGAGACCCGCTACATGGCAATTGAGAAAACATGTTGCGCTTTGGTATGGACCGCTAGGAGACTCCGTCAATACATGTTGTACTACACTACATGGTTGATTTCTCGTTTTGATCCACTGAAGTACATCTTCGAAAGCCCCCATGTTTCTTTGAGGGTTTCAAAATGGCAAGTGATATTATCAGAATATGACATTAAGTACGTGTAACAAAAGGCTATTAAAGGAAGTACCATCGCCGACTATCTAGCTGAAAACCCACTTGAGGAGGAGGAGCGAATGTCTAGCTTAGATGAAAGAGGAATAATGGCGGTGATGGAGATAAAGAGCGAGATCGCTTGGAAAATGTACTTGATGGGCGATTAATATGTACGGAAAACGGCATCGGGCAAGAGTGATTTCACCGTATGCGCATAATACCTCGCTGCCATCAAGTGAGTTTTGAATGTACCAACAATATTGTTGAGTATGAGGCATGTGCAAATGGCCTACAAGTTGCAATTGACCTGGGCGTGAAGAGATTAGAGGTGTTCGGGGATTCAGCCCTCATCATTTACCAAGTAAAGGGTGAATGGCAAACCAAGGACTCCAAACTAGTGCCTTATCAAAAGCATCCGACTCAATTTGACGGAAAACTTTGAAGAAGTAACATTCACTCATCCGCGCGAGACAAGAACCAATTTGCCAATGCTCTAGCTACTCGCGCGCGATGTTTAAGCTAAATGTCAATGCCGAGGTCCAATTTATATATGTATAGAGGTCAAAGATGAACCAGCATATTGTGCCAATGTGGAAGAAGAAGAGCGGACAACAAACCATGGTTCTATGATATAAAACAAGACATCCAACATGGTGAATACCCAACGGTGCAAGTGAAATAAACAAGAAAACAATTAGAAGGTTGACAATGAATTTCTTCCCGAGCGGAGAAATACTTTACGTTTAAGTCACGATAGTACTTTGTTGAGATGTGTAGATGCACAAGAGGCACGAAAGATCATGACTGAGGTACATGAGGGTATCTGTGGAACGCGTGCAAACGGACACCTGATGACCCGAAAAGTTATGAGGAGTGGGTTTTACTGGACCACCATGGAAGCTGATTGTATAGCTCATGTGAGAAAATGCCTCAAATGCCAGTTATATGCCGACAGGATCAATGCGCCCCCTCTTCCTCTGCATAACCTAACAAGTCCTTGGCCGTTTTCCATGTGGGGAATCGACGTGATTGGGCCGATTAATCCAAAAGCATCCAATGGGCATCGGTTCATACTAGTGGCATTTGACTATTTCACCAAGTGAGTAGAAGCATCCTCATATGCTAGCATTTCCCAAAAAGTGTTTGCCAAGTTCCTGAAGAGAGACATCATCTGCCGGTATGGGATCCCTATGCGAAAACTTCAAGATCAAACATCACAATTCAACCCCATATAGACCCCAAATGAACGGTGCAGTAGAAGCAGCAAATAAGAACATCAAGAAGATCGTTGCCAAAATGGTGGTTAATTACAAAGATTGGCATGAGATGTTACCCTACGCTCTACATGCTTATCGCACTAACGTACGATCCAGCATTAGGGCAACACCGTTTTCCTTGGTATATGGGATGGAAGTTGTGTCCCCCATTGAAGTTGAAATACCATCCTTGAGGGTTTTGATGGAGACAGATCTAGAAGAATCAGAATGGGTAAAAGCTTGATTTGAACAGCTGAATATGATTGAAGAGAAGAGATTGGCAGCCATTTATCACGGGCAGTTGTATCAAAGTCGGATGGCCAGGGCCTTCAACAAGAAAGTACGCCTGCAGAGTTCCAACACGGAGACCTAGTTCTGAAGAAATTATTGCCACATCAAGAGGATGCTCGTGGTAAGTGGGCACCCAACTATGATGGCCCCTATGTGGTCAAGCATGCGTTTCCAGGCGGAGCCTTGGTACTGATCGATAGTGAAGGACATGAACTTCCGAAGCCAATAAACTCAAACGCTGTCAAGAAATTTTATGCCTAAAAAAAAAATAATAAAAATAAAAAGACCCGCTAGATTGAAAACCCGAAAAGGGCGGTCTAGGCAAAAATTAGGGGCAAATAAAAGAGAATCCCGCTAGATTGAAAACCCGAAAGGGCAGTCTAGGCGAAAATCAGGAATAATAAAGACCCGGTAGACCGAAAACCCGAAAGGGCGGTCTAGGCAAAAATTAGGGTCAACAAAGCCTGTTAGATTGAAAACCCAAAAAAAGCGGCGCCTAAAAAAAAAAAAAAATTAAGGCAGAAGAAGAAAAAAAAAGAAGAGGGCATAAACGGCAGAGGAACTCAATGATCACGCTCACGCCAGGGGCAATATGGTTTCTATGGCTGCTTTAGAATCCACTCGAGTAGTCGCATTAAGGGTTTCAGGAGGGTCAGCCGATGAGGGATCAACCAACTCATAATGGGGCAAGATTTGTGTGGGGGTTCTCTATCCATGACCACTTTTCCCGTTTGTACTTCTTCATTCTAGCCAATATCAAACCATCTTTGCTGGTTGTTCAATTGTTTCTGCATTCATGTTGTTCTTGCATTCATAATTGAATTGTTCTTTTATTATTGCATTCATGATTCATTCATTAATTTATGTCTCAAATAAAATGGCTTAAGTCTGGCAAACTTCAAGACGAGTATGTCAGTAATACCTTAATAATTGTAAAAAAAAAACAACAAAAGAAAAATAATAATAAAGAACTCAGTTGACTATCAAATATGGAGAGGTAAACCCGCGCCCTTCACTACAAAGGCAAGAAAACTCAGAGGTCGCAATGAATCTCAAGTAAGTTTTGCACAGGGGCCGAGGGGAAGACATTCAGTCAAAAGGATCAACATTGAGAAAGGTCGACATTGTTCGCTAAAGGAAAGGGAAAGTAGACGAAAGTTTGATTGGTCAAAGGTCATTAGTTCGCAGCAATGGTTCTAGTCCCGAAACAAGAATACCCACAAGTAAGCATTTATTAAATTTTTGTTTGTGCTATCGGCCTTGCCTCGCATCGCTTTTTCGACGGTGACCGATCTTGCTCGGCCGTCTTTTATTTTCCCGCTTATCGATCTTGCCACGGCGTTGCTTTTATTTCGTGCTACTCGGCCTTGCTCGATTACATCGCTTTTTTGACATCTTGATCGATCTTGCTCGCATTGTCTTTTATTTTTCGCCATCGGTCTTGCCTTGACGTTGCTTTTATTTCGTGCTGCTCGGTCTTGCCCAGCGCATCGTTTTTTCGACAAAGTCGACCGATCTTGCTCCGGCTTTGTCTTTTTATTTCCCCGCTATCGGTCTGGCCCTGGCGTTGCTTTTATTTCGTGCTATCGGTCTTGCCCTGGCACTGTTTCCTGACATGCTAACTGATCTTGCTCCGGCATTGTCTTTTTATTTTTCTGCTATCGGTCTTGCCCTGGCGTTGCTTTTATTTCGTGCTATCGGTCTTGCCACAGCGCGCATTTTCGATAAAGTGATCGATCTTGCTCCGGCTTTGTCTTTTTATTTCCCCGCTATCGGTCTTGCCCTGGCGTTGCTTTTATTTCGTGCTATCGATCTTGCCCTGGCACTGTTTCCTGACATGCTGACTGATCTTGCTCCGACATTGTCTTTTTATTTTTCCCGCTATTGGTCTTGCCCCGGCGTTGCTTTTATTTCGTGCTATCGGTCTTGCCCTGGCACTGTTTCCTGACATTCTGACTGATCTTGCTCCGACATTGTCTTTTTATTTTCCCCGCTATCGGTCTTGCCCTGGCGTCGCTTTCGACTTGGTGATACTAATTTAACTCTGACGATCGTTCATGTAATATAACCCCAACATCGCACCTTCAACATCACCGGCTAAAATTGAGGTTCATATCTGTACCCATTTCTTACTTTAATAATACAACGAAACGTACGTTTTTTGTATTATATCGTAAGAAAATGAGCATAGAGGGGCAACTGTGAACACCCAATTTTAATCGGTGTCAAATTTTAGTTTTCTACACTCGTGCACGGCAAACTCGCAGGTACAAGATTAGTTACCGCATCCCTCGTTTCTTAGGCTAGTGTTCAACGATCCAATTAATAAAGTGTTCCTCGTTTATTTAAATCGAGGTTCATTAACCTGATTGTTTCGAGTCTTCTCGTTTGAGCAAGTCGTTACACTTTAATTCGTTTATTAGGTGCTCTTTGACTAAAATTGGACCTACACTCACGAGTTTGAGCCTAGACGCAGTCATGGAGCCTAACACGAGTTATCGTTAGATCGAGTTCGGGCTTTAAACGTAATTGGGCTTATGAATTCATTTGTGCCTAGTTTACGATTCTTATCAGTCCGTTGGGCACAATCCGACCTATATCTCAATTTTGCTCGGAGTCGTGAAATGATAAAATAAAATATATCGCGGAAATAAAATCATTACAACCAGCTCAAAAAAATATTTACAGTTGTCCAAAAATAAAACGATAAAGCAAATCCGAAAATAAGAGAAAATGCAAAAAAAAAAAAATATATACAGAGATGCCATTAAGGTTTTTTTTCAGCTGCTCTCCAACTGCTAATTTGGGCTGCAGATCTGAAAAAAAAAGGGTCAAAGTTAATCAAAGCCCAAAAAACGAAATTAAATACTCTGACCTAATTTTATAGTATAAAAAGGACAGTCTTGGGTCAGTCAACAGGCAGCAGAGACCTCGAAAATCACACCAAAAATAGATTAGGGTTTCACACTGAAACCCTAATCCTTGAGAAACAGTGTTTGTTCAAAAGGGTTCTAAAAAATTACGAGAGTGGTGGTGGGAAGAATAACAGGTGGTGAGTAGGAACAGCAACAGATCGGTTAGCCTTCTTCTATTTCCAGAAAATACAGGTATTTCTATGTCAAAGACTATGTAAACATACCAACTGACAGTTCGTTCTTTTTTTTTCTTCACATATGTGTTCAATATTATATCCATGTGTTTTGTTGAAAACGTGTAAGATCTAAAGAAAAAAAACTTTCAGTTTCGTTTTGCTTTGAATATTACCTTTAGTTTCATTTTTTGTATTGAATCAACACAGATCGGAAGGAAAAATGTAAGGAACAGATCTATTGTAATCCCTCTGATCAGAATATTACCTTTGATCTATTGTAATGGAAGGAAAATGTAAAGGAACAGTAGGAGAAAAACATAAAAACGGAACAACCAAACCAGCCATTTTACATGAACTAGAAACAATGAGAGATGGAGAAGATGAGGGAGCCAAAACCGGAGGGGAAAAGCGAAAAAGCACGGATCGAAAAATAACAAACCTGTAAGTGTGGGTCGTCGCCGGCGAAACCCCACCGCTGGCTTCGTCTTCTTCGGCGCTCCCTCGCCGTCGGGCCGCCGCGAAAATCATCCCCCCCACCGTCGCAAGCCCGCGGTGCTCCCCTCTCCACGCCTTCCATCCTTCGGTTTCCTCTCTTCCTCCCACCCTCATCGGACCTCTCTCCCTCTCCCATGGCCGAAACTCACTTTCTCTCTCTGGAATCTCTCTCTGCGGCGGATTTGTAGGGAGGAATAAATGAGCTTCAAAAACCCTAAATGTAACGTTATATACTTCCAGCATTCCTGATTCATTTTATTTTTTTTAAGCCCACTTACAAATCACACCCCCTTTGTTACCTCGCACACCCCCTGGCCCATTCTTTTTTTCTTTTTTTTCTGACAGCGCCCCAAATAAAAAAACGCTAATTGGGCCCATTATTTGTACTCCCTCTTTAATAATTTAATCCCCTATAACTACTTACACCTCTTTTACTATCGCACCTCAAATTTCTATCATTATTTTTCTCAATTTTCTCGCATTAATCATTATTGCATTTATTTATTGTTACTTAGCCTTTCCAAAAACATAATAATAATATAATTAGGATTTGGTCGAGACGCACGTCTTATCAACCAAGCAACACAGGTTTTCAGAGACCCGAGTTGTACAACTTGGTCCAAAACCACTTTAAAATTAAAACCGAACAACATGTTTTCCGAAAAACCCCCAATCAGTTTATTATTATGTAGAACCTATTTTCAAAAAATACACAAAAAATAGGGGTTTGGCCGAGATGTACATCTTGTCAATCCCGGTTTAAGAGACTCGAGTCGTACGACTTAGATCTTAGACCCCTTCAAAACTAAAATCAACCAACAAACAAATTTTCAGGAAGAACTACGTGACCTTTGAGTCTCTCATCGCACTAGAGAGTACGTAAAATTTTCCAAATCAGTCCCTATTTCCTTTCCTTGTAAATAATTGATTATTTTTCTACTATTTTTGTAAATATTACTTTGGGGTAAATAAATAATTAAACGGCTTAGTAATCATTGCACAAATCAAATTTAGGGTAACTGTCTTAGGACAGATGTGTTAGGGGTGCAGTGAAACTAGTTTTCACCCCTTCCCTTCGCATAACCGACTCCCGAATCTAACCTAGTTACGCAGACCAAATAACTTTAAATTAGTTTTTTCTCAAATTTCCTATTATTAATAAATTGGGTGGCGACTCCTCGAATACATAAATTTGAGCCGTCCGCATCGAGATCCAGGTCACGACAAGGTGCTTGACAACCACTCCCTTCACTTCTACTTGAAGGAAACTTGTGTAAGGAACTCATATTGTACTTCAACTTGGGAAACTCATGCAAAAGATCTTCTATTCGAGTAATCTCTCTTCTTTTAAGTTCTTTTGCTATATTACTCATTTGATTATGCTCTTTGCATATTTTCTCTATTATATAATGAGTAACATGAGCTAAATTTCCTTAAGTTGAGATGTTATAACCTTGTAATGAACTTCTAAATATGTTATTATGATTTATGTAGTGTATGCATTTTAATTCTTGTGTGATACTTCTTTCAACACTTATTCTGGAATTGATCACTTTGGAATAGGTTAAACTTGTGGCAGCAGACATGGGTCACATTTATGAACTCAAGAATTAATAGGAATAAGAGTTTATAACAACTTCTTTGTTGAACTAGTTTTAATAAAGATTTGATTGTTAAAACCATGTTAAGTCCTAGACATAGGATAACATAGTTCCTAGGGTGATACAGTGGGAACTTAAGAGACAAGAGTGAACCTATTTAGCAACTTGGATCATTGTTAGGAGGCGAGAGAGGTATTGATACTCCTTTCTTTACTGTAAAAAACAAAGATCATAAGAGCTTGTAATGAAACTCTGAAGAAAGTGCTGACTGGCACATACTGATGCAGCTGCATCCAGTGTGGAAACACTACATACTCCACTATAACACTTAGAAGTAAATTACTTGGTGAAAACATCTCAACTACTTTATCCAACTGATTCCTTACACTCTTTACTGTTTATATTGTTTTTACTTTAAAATAACTCCAAACCAAAATAGTGCATAGTGTAGACACACTAAGTGTACACTCTGAATATACAAAGCTTTACAATACATAATCCCTGTGGGTTCGACCTTTCTTATCACTTTATTACTTGTGTGACTATGTATACTTGCATATATTTTACCACACCAAGTTTTTGGCGCCGTTGCCGGGGATTATAGTAAAATTTTGTAGTTTAGATTGTTTATTTAGTGTTATATATATATTAGTACTACTGGTACTCTGTGCAGAAATATCTTAGTGCAGAAACACTCAGTGTGGAAACACTAGTTTATGCCCAGGAATAGACCACCAGACTTTGATTGTGATCCAAAAACTGAGAGAAGATTTAGGAGATTGTTTAGACAACAAAGACAAAGACAACAAGACTGCAGCAATATGTCTCACCACAGTGATGATGCCTCAGTAAGAGGAGGACCTAATTCTCAACATCCACAACCTGAAGGTGAGGAAGATCACAGACAATAGTTCATTCAAATGGGACCAATAGGTATGATTAATGATAGGGATAGGCCTATGAGGGACTATGCCCAATATGATCAAACAACATATACATTTCTAGCATTGCTAGGCCTAATATTAATGCTGCTCATTTTGAATTTAAACCTATGATGTTTCAAATGTTACAAACAATTGGTCAATTTGGTGGATCCCCATATGAGGATCCCCATGAGCATTTAAAGCAATTCATAGAAGTATGTAGTAACTTTATCATACCTGGTATTAGTGAGGATGCATTTAGACTTAAGTTATTTCCATATTCATTGAAAGATAGGGCTAAATCATGGCTAAACTCTATGGAGCCCAATTCTATTCATACATGGAATGAGCTAGCTGAAAAATTCTTAAGTAAATATTTTCCTCCATGGGAAAGATGGAAGGAACTTTTAAGAAAGTGTCCACATCATGGTTTACCTGTCATTATACAAATGGAAACTTTTTACAATGGTCTAGAACCCCAAACCAGAGTGATGCTTGATGCATCAGCTGGTGGTGTTCTTTTGAATATGTCTTATAATGAAGCATGTGATCTTGTTGATAAAATAACTACAAATGGTTCTAGTTGGCCTACTGAGAGGGTGAGTGCCCAAAAGAGAACTTCTGGGGTACATGAAATTAATGACATATCAGCCCTATCTGCTCAAGTAGCCTCCTTAACCAACTTGATCAAACAGTGCACTAGTGCCCCTACATCAAGTGTAGCCGCACCCAAGGAAAACACTGCAGCAACTATAGAACAAGCCCCTCCAGGAACTACAAGTTGTGTCTATTGTGGGGGAGGACATCTATATGAAGAGTGTCCTAGCAACCGTGTCTCTGTCAATTATGTAGGTTACAACAAAAATAATAACCCTTACTCTAATACCTATAATCCAGGATGGAAGAACCACCCAAATTTTAGGTGGAACAATTCCCCTGCACCTGCACAAAATGCACCTGCACCAAGTACTCTTCCGGATTCCAATCTCAAAATCCAAGACCAAACCCACCAGCCAATGACAATTCTCTAGAAGGATTGCTTAGATCATTCATTAGTGAAGCTAGAACTGCTAGGCAAGCTCATGATATATCAATTAAGACTCTAGAGAATCAAAGTAGGCAATTAGCAATCGCTGCAAAGAAAGACCAACAGGTACTTTGCCATCAAACACAGAAGCTTCAACCCCTCAAAGGCAAGGTAAGAAACAGGTCAAAGCCATCTCCTTGAGAAGTAGCAAGGATTTAGCAGAACCTTATAAGCTTGAAGGTACGGAGAAGGGAGAAAAAAATAAAAATGAAAAAAATTCTCAAGGTGTAGAAACACCTGATGTTCCTACACTTCCAACTCCAAGGTTAGTACCTGAATACCCTCCTCCTCCTTTTCCTCAAAGATTAAAAAAAATGCATGAGGAGAAGCAATTTAGTAAATTTCTAGATGTGTTAAAACAACTTCATATCAATGTTCCTTTAATAGAAGCACGTCAACAAATGCCAAATTATGCTAAATTTATGAAAGATGTGCTTTCTAAAAGGAAAAGACTAGGGGCATTTGAAACTGTTGTTATGTCAAAAGAATGTAGTCTGATTTTGCAAAACAAAATTCCAAGGAAGCTAAAAGATCCAGGTAGCTTTACAATTCCTTTCTCAATAGGTAAGTTCTATACAAGAAGAGCATTGTGTGATTTTGGTGCTAGCATCAATTTGATGCCTAAATCTATTTTCACAAAGATAGGGATTGGAAGTGCTAAGCCTACCACATTGACACTGTCTCTGGCAGATAGATCAATAGCCTATCTAGAAGGAATTATTGAGGATATATTAGTACAAGTTGACAAATTTGTGTTTCCTGCAGATTTTGTTATACTTGATTTTATTGCAGATGAAGAAGTACCAGTCATACTGGGAAGACCATTCTTGGCAACAGGGAAAACATTGATAGATGTGCAAAGAGGAGAGCTAACCATGAGAGTGAATGATCAAGAAGTGAAGTTCAATGTCTTGAATGCTTTGAAGTATCCTATAGAGGAAAATGAAGAGTGTTCATCAATGTCTCTTGATCATTTGGTAGAGAAGCAGTTCCATAAGCAGTATGATCACCTTGCCAATGCACTAACACCTGAAGTTTTGCATTTCCGTAAGAGGAATATATTGAAGAAAGCATATTGCCCAAGGAACAAGCTACACCTAAGGTATGGGCTAGAACTTATGAATCTCTTAATTTAGAAGATCCCAACCTTAAAGAAAATTTACCTTCTGTAGAACAACCTCCTAAGCTAGAATTGAAAGATTTGCCAAAGCATTTGAAATATGTTTTTCTAGTGAAAATAATACACTTCCTGTAATCATAGCTTCTGATCTATCTTTAGAACAAGAGCTAGAGTTAATTGACACCTTGAAAAGACATAGAAAAGCTATAGTGTGGAAAATGTCAGATATTAAAGGGATTAGCCCCTCCATATGCATGCATAGGATAATTTTAGAAGAAAATTCTAAAAATAGCATAGAAGGGTAGAGAAGATTAAATCCCATCATGAAAGAGGTTGTTAAGAAAGAAATTATAAAATGGCTAGATGCTGGTATTATCTACCCTATTTCAGATAGTGCATGGGTTAGTCTTGTGCAATGTGTTCCTAAGAAGGGTGGAGTAACAGTAATAGCCAATGAGAATAATGAACTAATCCCCACAAGAACTGTAACAGGGTGGAGAATCTGTATGGACTACAGAAAACTCAATAAGGCCACCAAGAAAGATCATTTTCCCTTACCCTATATAGATCAAATGTTAGATAGGTTAGCAGGAAAGGAATTCTATTGTTTCTTAGATGGTTATTCAGGATATAATCAAATAGCAATTGAACCTAAGGATCAACAGAAAACCACCTTTACTTGTCCCTATGGCACTTTCTCCTTTAGAAGGATGCCTTTTGGACTTTGTAATGCACCTGCTACCTTTCAAAGATGCATGATGTCAATTTTCTCTGACTTCATTGAGCAATCAATGGAAGTCTTCATGGATGACTTTTCTGTTTTTGGAGAAACATACTCCTTGTGTCTTTCAAACTTAGAAAAAATTCTTCAAAGATGTGAAGACACTAACTTAGTACTTAATTGGGAAAAATGTCATTTCATGGTTAAAGAAGGCATTGTGCTTGGTCATAAAATATCTAAAAAAGGTCTTGAAGTTGATAGGGAAAAGATTGAGGTAATTGAGAAACTACCACCTCCATCAACAATCAAAGGGATTAGAAGTTTTTTAGGACATGCAGGATTCTATAGGAGATTTATCAAAGATTTTTCAAAAATCTCAAAACCATTGTGTATGCTGTTGCAACATGATGTGCATTTCAACTTTGATGAATCTTGTATGGAAGCCTTTAAAAAACTTAAAAGGCATGGTGACAAAGACATCATTGTAGTGACTCAGATCGAGTAAGCCTTTTGAGCTCATGTGTGATGCTAGTGACTTTGCAGTAGGAGCAGTCCTATATAGGGCAAAGACATAACAAAGTATTCCATACTATATATTATGCTAGCAAAACACTCATAGAGGCTCAAATGAACTACACTGTAACAGAGAAAGAACTATTAGCAGTGGTTTTTGCTTTTGAGAAATTTAGATCCTATCTGGTTGGCACCAAAGTAATTGTGTACACTGACCATTCTGCCATCAAGTATCTAATTTCCAAAAAGATGCAAAACCAAGGTTGATTAGATGGGTTCTCCTCCTTCAAGAATTTGATCTTGAGATTAGAGATAAGAAAGGAGTAGAGAACCAAGTGGCTGATCATCTCTCTAGACTTGAAAGTGAGAATGCAGGTACAAATGAAGAAATCAAGGAAAGTTTCCCTGATGAGAAATTACTAGCAATTACCATGAATGCAGCCAGTGTTTCTACACTCAGTGTGACCACACCTCATGCTTCACCATGGTACGGTATGAGACATATAGTAAACTTCCTTGTGAGCAAAGTTGTACCAAGTGACATGAGTTATCAACAAAGAAGAAGGTTCTTCCACATAGTAAAGCAATACTATTGGGATGATCCTCACATGTTCAAGATGTGTCCAGGTCAAATCATGAGAAAGTGCATTCTGAAGAAGAAGCAAGAAGCGTTGCTTCGCAAGATTGTCATCCGCACCACTTTGGAAGTCAAAGAACAGTGAAAGAAAAGTAATTCAATCAAGTTATTTCTAGCCTACTCTATTTAAAGATTCATATTATATGGTCAAAACCTGTGATAAATGTCAAAGAAGTGGTAATATATCTAATAGACATGAAATGCCTAGGACTAATATTCTAGAAATAGAACTTTTTGATGTTTGGGGCATGGATTTCATGGGTCCTTTTCCACCTTCTTTTAGCAATGAGTATATCTTAGTAGCTGTGGATTATGTGTCCAAATTGAGGTTGTAGCACTACCAAATAATGATGCCAAATCAGTTAGCAAATTTCTGCAAAGAAATATTTTTTCAAGGTTTGGCACTCCAAGAGCAATCATCAATGATGAAGGCTCACATTTTTGCAATAAACTCATTGAAAATCTTCTTGCAAAATATGGAGTAAAACACAAGATTGCTACTGCCTATCATCCACAAACTAGTGGACAAGCTGAACTTTCAAATAGGGAAATGTAGCGACCGAAAAATCCGGGAAAGGATTCTTCGAAATGGTTCTTAAGGAAGCCGCCACCAAATTTTAGTTTAAGGGCAAATTCGGAAAATCCCTTTAAGTTTTAAGATAAGGCGTTGTTTAGGGTTCGGGAGTCGTTATGTGTGGGGAAGGTATTAGCACCCCACGACATCCTATTGTCTAATTAATTTAAGATTTATTTAATAATTACCCTTTTATTTTTAGAAAAAAGACTTATTTAGGTTTTTGTTTTTTAGTGCTTGACAAGGGTTGAATCTTGCTCCTACGTACCTCCAGATGCAATGGAGGAATCAAAGCCACGTAGTTCTTCCTGAAAAAGTTTGTGGGTTGGTGTTTTTTAGTGTAGGGATCCTAGGATTCCTTGAACTGCATCATGACTCATTTGATTCATAGGACATTTGGCTAACTTGGGATTGTACAACCGACTTAGCCCCCTACTTTTGAAAATAATTTTAGAGTTTTTGAAAAAAAGTGGTTTGGTGTGAAGTGTGTTCGTTTTAGAATAGGTATTCTAGAACTCTGAATGTCTGACTCATTAGCTCTAGAACGATTTGACTAACCCGATTATGCATGTAGACTTAATCCCTATTTTTAGGAAAGTGGTTTATTCGTATTTATTAAGTGTGTAGGGTTATTGAACTGTACAGCTCATTGGCCCTAAAATAATGACTAACCCGGTTGTACAACCGACTTAGCCGTTTTATTTTTAGAGAAATAATTTATTCGTTAGGTTTGTAGGGTTACTGAACTGTACAGCTCATTGACCCCAAAATAATGACTAACCCGGTTGTACAACCGACTTAGCCGTTTATTTTATTCTGCGAGAAAAATTATTTATATTATTATTGGAAAAGAATTAAAAATGAAACAGGGGGTGAACATAGTAAATTGAGGTTTTATTAGTCGCAGGGGGCTGTATAATTAATAGGAGGTGTAAAAAGGAAGCCCAGTTCGCATAGGAGAGCCCAGTATGCGAAACTGGGCTTAAGTGAGGGAGGGATGCGCGCGCGAATAAGGGGGTGCGAATAACAACATAACAAGACACTTACGGCCCAAACCTAAAACTAAAAAACCTAATCTTCAATTCCCTTCCCTTCACCTACCAGCTGCGCCGCAGCTTCTCCTTCAGCGAGAGAGAGGAATTTCCGGCGAGCTCTTCGCCGGTTTTGGAGGGAGAGAGAGAGAGGTAGTTTCGAGGAGGGAGAAGGGCTGGAGTTCCTGCAGGGCGCTGGAGAGAGAGAAGACGACGCAGCCGGGTCGGTCCTTTGGTGGGTTTCGCGACGACGGTAGCGCAAATTCGTTCTTCGATTTCTCCTATCTTCTTCTGTTCGTTTTTCTACTTCCTACCCCCTAGATTCTAACTTGGTCTCATCTGATTTGGGCTTAAAATGTCTTAATCCTAATTTACTCTCATTTTCCAAAACCTTAACTTTTGTGAAAAATGCCTTGATCTGAAAAGCAAACTTGCTGTTGATTTTATTTGCAAGACCTTATTAGCAATTTGTTCTTGATCTGACTACCAATTTGTACATTTCTTAACAAAAAAACTCTAATTTGGTTAATGGTATCAGGCTCAATTCCTACTCTTATTTTTATTAGGATGAATATTCAACAATACTGGAGGGCATACACTGATCCCCTTCTTTGTTAATACATTTAATCTTATATTTTGGTTCTGATTTATGCTAATTAAACGATAAACCTATATCATTTTCACATTTGGAATAATAGATGTTTGAATCATCGACTGGTTCTTCGCGAGAATTTTTGGTCGATTGCTAAATTATTTGCTCTGTTATTACTGCCTCGTTTGGCTCTTTGTTGTTCCTCTCTCTTGAAACTCGAAACTCAAAAAGCGGTGTTTAGTGGATTAGGGTTTCAATGTGAAACCCTAATCCTATTTTTGGGTGATTTTAGCAAAGTAGTTTTACGCCTTGGTTTTTCGTGTGTCTTTTCTCATTGATTGATCGCTTATTTATAGTCTAAAACTAGGTTAAGGTATTAATTGAGTTTTTGACTGGCTTGGATGATTTTTCGAGTTGGAACCTGTGCCCAACAAAGAAATTTGCAGTAGACTTGGAATCTTGCTGGAAACCCTAGACTCTGTTTAAATTGTATTTTCGGATTTCTTATTTTTGTATTTTTAGCATTATTTATTTTTGTATTTTTGGACTTAGTTGACTCTTAAGTGCTTTCGAATTGTAAATTAAGCTAAATAAAATTTTTTTTTGACATTTTTAGACATATCGGACTCTTAAACATTGTAAATTAAACTAAATTGAATTTTGATATTTTTGGATTGTATATATATGCTTAAATAAATTAAACGACTAAAACAAAAATGAAGACGGACAAAATGGGGTATAACAATTTTGCCCTCTTTATTAATATTTCACTAGAAAGTGCTGAGCTCTAGAACTTTCGTAGTAGAAATAGGAATAAAGATAAGATAGACGCTAATTTTGTTCGTTAAGAGAGGAAATAGAGGGTTTAAGAATATACAGGGAGCGGTTAACACTTGGCGTATTAACCGAGAACAAAATGAAGGATCGCTCGGGATCTGAAGGAGCACTAAGGCTCTGAAGGGCCGCTTGGGGCCTTAAAGGAGCACTAAAGCTCTGAATGACCACTCGGGGTCTAGAAGGCTGCCTAGGCCTTAATAGAGGACCATCGTGGTAGTGCGAAGGAGCGCTACTAGATCTTGTACTAGTAAAACGATCCGGAGGGCCTTTAGATTCGAGCGGCGGGGTCAAGATCGATCCGAATCGATATGTTGACCAATAGAGGACGTCCGCCATGTCTTAGGCTGACACAGCTAGTCTGAAGGACCACGCGGGGTCTGGAAGGTCCGTCGGGCTCGACTACGACGTTTGCGACCTAGGCCACTTAGGGCACTGAAGGAGCGTAGTGCTCTGAGGGACCACTCGGGGTCTGAAGGATCAACCTGGTGATCTGTGATATGATATGAGATCAACGCCTAAAGCGCTGATATTAGAGGAACAAAATATAGGGATCGACACTTAGCGTGTCAATCTGAACACTTAATAAGTGCATTCAAAAATGAAAAGGCAATCTCCCTTTGGCGTTTTTAATGATGCAATGAAATTGATATACTTGTATGTGATGTATGCACATGTAATGATTGACATGTGGGATGATGGATGAAATGCGGGATGACACTTCTCTTTTGCTTTTCCTTTCTTTTGCCTTTTGATTCTTTTCGGCATTTTTTTTTTTTTTTTTTTTGACATTCTTTTTTTGACTGGTTTCATCAACTCGTGGAACTTCCGGTGTGAGAGATGAAGCTTTCTTGTGTATTTGTATTGCTGGATCGACATGCTGGTGATTTGATGATTCATTTGAAGTGACCTTAAGTGCATTTGTTCATTTCCTGTGATGAGATTACGTCCTTTCTGTGATTTCCAGAAATTTCGTAACGGTCGTAATGCTTATGATATGCCGCATGTTTCACAATTCAGTATCATTTATCATAAAACACCATTTCGAAAACGAGGGAGAATAAAAGAGAAGGAAAAGTGTTTGATATTTCATATTGGAAGCCGGGTATGCGGGAGGCACACCGACTAGAGATTACATCAGTAATGAAAGGAAAAGAAAAGCTAAAATGCTAAGCAGATTCGTTGATAGCTAGTGTCCTTGAGATAACGCTGTCAGTCACCCATACTACGACCTTGATCGCTCATTATCTGACTTCCGGAAGTGTTGCTTGCCTCAATATTTTAGTCCAACTTCCTGACCCTAATTTTTGCCTGGATCGCCCTTTTGGGTTCTCGATCCACCGGGTTGCTCTAACTTTTGCCTAGGCCGCCCTTTCGGGTTTTCGACCTAGCGAGCTTATTCTTGCTTGGCTCATTTTTCTCTTTTTTCTATATCATTTCTTTCAGGCATATTTTTTTTTTTTTTGGCCGCATCTGAGTTGATTGGGAGTGGGAGGTTTTCACCATTGTCAGAATTAAGGTTCTTCCGGAGAACGATTTCTCCACCACATAAGGTTCTTCATAATTCGAGGTTGGGAATTCTTTTGGATAGGTAAGGTTTCCTTGGGCACCAGGTCTCTTTCTTGAAATTGTCGAAGACAGACTTTCTTAAGTTTTCTTTGTTCTTATCTGATACAGCTTGTCATGACATAGGGCAGACACTTGCTTTAATGGAAGTACTACTTCCATTGTGTGGGGTTGCCCCTGTTAGTTTATGGCAAAGCATGTCATCTCCCTGTTGAATTAGAGCACAACATATTGGGCTATCAAAAAGTTAAATTTTGATCTCAAAAAGGCAGGTGAGCAAAGGTTTGAGCTTAATGAGTTAGAAGAATTTAGGTATTTCTCTTATGAGAATGCAGAAATTTATAAAGCAAAAACCAAAGAGTGGCATGATAAAAAAATCCAAAGAAGAGATCTTAAAGAAGGAGGAATGGTTCTGTTATATAATTCTAGGTTGAAATTGTTCCGTGAAAAATTAAGATCAAGATGGTCAAGACCATTCCAACTAGTCAAAATTTACCCCCATGGTGCAGTTGATTTATATGATGTAGTCACTGATACCACTTTCAAAGTCAATGGCCAAAGAGTAAAAATGTATTATGGAGCACATGTAGAAAGAGATAAGATCGCCACTCATTTTGAAAATCTCTAACAGAAGGAGATAGTCAGGCTGTAAGACTCTTAAAACAAGCGCTTGAGGGAGGCAACCCATCATTATAAGTAGTTAATATTATTATTTTGTGCAATTTAATGTTTTGTGTGTTTTGTAGAAAAACAGGACAACAGAGTTGCTAGTGTTTCCACACCTAATGTTGACACACTTCCCACTCTGTGGTTCATATCTTAGCAAAATGAAGAAAAGGCCTGAATGACAATATCCACTTGCCAACTCATCAAGTTAGTGTGGAATTAAGCTTAAATGAAAAGATAATGTGCTGTTAGGGCTAAGCTCCACACGTGTTGGCTTGCATGGCATCCACATAACCCTAACGACTAGTTTCCAACTACAATTCCCACTAACTCTTTCTCATCACACTAACCGCTCACATTCTCACAAATCAACTCTCTGATTCTCTTGCGAAACCGATCATTCCTATTTTCTCAAACACCAACCTCATCTTCAATCACATTTCAAGAATCCCAAAATCTGCAATCAAGCATCATGGTGAAGAAACAATCGGCTTCCAAAATCTTCGTAGAAAGCATCAAGTGCAGGAACTCCTGCAACATCAAAGAAGCCAAAATCACATGCAACAATGGATATGATCCCAGGATGCGAGCATTTCTGGAATATGAAGTTTCTACCAAAAAGAGGCTTCAATTTTGCAAAAGCCCATCATTCATTCCTCTCCACAGTCAACAATCTACATTGGGAGAGATTTGTGCAAACCAGAGCATACTACTTGGAGCCATTAGTTCGAGAATTCTATTCTGGAATTTAGAACACCAGAGGAGGCACAATCTTCTATTCCAAGGTGAGAGGTAAGAAAGTCTTCTTTGATCCTACTAGAATCAATAAGCATTATGATCTGAACTACCATGGTGACAAGTTTGAAGAGAAATTAGAAACCTATGGTAAGAAACAAATGACTAGGATTAAGGAAAGAATCACAGTAGAAGGGTCTCAATGGGAGAAATTCTCAAACATTGAATTTAAGCTTAAAACTGGTGATTTAGTTCCTGAGTTAGGTAACTGGCACCTTTTTATTGCTACATCTATTCTCCCCACTTCACACACATCTACATTGTCCAATGATAGATTGATTCTCATAGATTCAATCTTGACTGAAGATAATGTAGATATAGGAAAGTTAATCACCAATGAAATTTTAGAATGTCAAACCAAAACTTCTGGCTTTTTGTATTTTCCTTGCTTAATCACTGAGTTGTGTCAAAAACAAGGGGTAGTGGCTACTGAGTTAGAAAAAGTCTATAAGAAAACACCCCCTAGTGGTTTATCAGCAGAGGTAAGAGAAGATTAAGAACTGCTAGAGTTAGGAATACTGCAGAGCAGGAGGTGTTGGAACACCTGATGCAGAAACTCCAAGCGATCCCGGAAATTTCGAGAAAGAACAAAGATAGTTGGTTGTGACAAAGTGAAGTTGAATGACCCTGAGGAAGAAGTAGAAGCCCCAATATTCCCTGAATGGATTATTGATGAAGAAGAAGAGGAAGAGGTAATAGTTGAGAAAGAAAAGAAAGTGAAGAGAAAGAGAGAAGCTGAGAAAGACAAGAAGGGAAAGAAACAAAGAGTGGAGGAAGAACAATAAATAGTGAGTGAGGAAGCTACTGAGGTAGATGAAGAGGCAGAACAGGCTGTGAAGGATATTGAAAAGGATGTAGAAGAGGATGAATCAGAATCCTTGGAGGAAACTGAAAGTGATGAAAATGGCAGTAACAACATGGAGGCTAGTGCTAGGAAGAAGTATGAAATAAGAAGGAAATCTACAAATGAACCACAAACACAATCACCACCATCACAAACCAACATTCCATCCCCCACCACCCACCATTCACCACAAAAATAACCCACCCCTCCATCAGAAAATGCTCCCCAATTTGAAAATCCAAAACAAGTCACAGAAGAAATTGAACCAATCCCAACCCAAAAATCTCCCACCCTTCCAACAGAACCTATTGAGCCAACTAGCATTGATTTTGAGAAAGAAAATTTGCAGGTACTCACTGAAGAGCCAGAGAAAGAAGAAGGCCAAAAAGATTCTGTAATGGAAGAACAACAACAAACTGTCACCAAAGCAGCTGAAGTTCCAACACCAAGTGCAAAAACACTGAAAACAAAGGTGATGGAGACCAGCCCAGAGGCAACAATTCATGAAGTTCTGAAGGCTTTGAATAAGAAGAAGGAGCTGCTTGGCTATAAAAGGAAGACAATGAAGCCAACTCCAACAAAGAAGATGTGGACCATGAGTTCCCTCTATGGTGTGCAGAGTGAAGGAGCTATTTCTGGAGAAAAGGAAAGAACTGAGAAGGAACCAATCACTGAAGGTGACAAAGCAACTGAGGCAGTAGCAGAACAACAGGAGGAACCTGAACAAGAAGCTCAACAAACTCCAGTGCAGATTGGTGTCCCAACACAGAAGTTCCCTGACCGATACACTGAAGTTCCTACATTGGCTACACCGGATGTGCTCGCACTCTGCTGTAAGTACTGAAGCAAGTGTAGAGGATCTGGTGTGCCAACTGCTGATGCCACTGCTGCAAAAGCCAATCCAAAGAAGATGAGGGCCAAACATGTCCCTATCAGAACCAGTCCCAGAATCAGGAGAAAAGAGTAAAATGATACTTTTTAATGTTGTTTCAAATACTATAATATGCCAATCTACCTATAATATGTGTGCAAATACTATGTGTTAAGTTTTAAATACTTTTGTTTATATCTCCCATGTTTGGATCCCTTAAATACTCAACTTAGAGCGGTGGGGACACCGCTCATATTTAAGTTGGGGAGATTGGAGAATAGTATGTCTTTTGAATGAAATATGCACTATGTGAATATTAATATATGTTATGTGTGTTTTAGTAGTTATAGAATAGTAGTATGTGAATATGCAATATTAGTATGTTTTAGTACTTTTAGATGTACTTAACAAAGCTTTAAATAGCATGATAAAATTATTTTCAAAAAAATAGAAAAATTAAGTACATCATGTGTGTATTAGACTTAAATGATTATGAAGCATGATCAATTCATATTGCTTTTCTAAAAAAATTTGTAAGTGTATCAAATGAGCAAAATTTTAAAAGGAAAAGAAAAGCCTTGTTTTCTAGAAATGATCAATGTTATAATATTGGAGCTCCTTCCAAGTTATAAGGAAAAGCCTTGTTTTCTAGAAATGATCAATGTTATAAGGAAAAGCAAAATTTCTGTAAGTGTATCAAATGAGCAAAATTTATGCTCCTTCCAAGGTTGTTGCTTTTTCTTGGCAACTACTCTTGGATAGAGTACCAACTCGGTCAAACTTGCTGTCTAGAGGGGTGATTACGGATATTGGAGCTACGGTATGTATCTTGTGCCAGCACGCCTACGAGTCATCTCTCCATCTTTTCTGTAGTTGTGGATTTGCGTCTGCGATCTGGTATGCCATTGTTAGTTGGCTAGGGTTCGATTTTGTGATGCAGCGGGATATTACATCTTTGTTTCTCCAGTTCATTCATGTAGGTGGTTGATAACTCTATTTTATATAGAGTTATTCATCTATTTTTACTTAGGTTATTGTTTATTTTCAAGTACATTAATATATAAATATAGCTTATTTATTAAGAAACAACATTTTAGAGATCCAAATGATTAGGACAAGTAACTAGGCTTAAATAAACATTTCTTGTTAGGTTTGATGTTTTTGTTCAGTGCAGCAACTGCAAGAGTGGAAACACTGCCAACACTAGGAGTGGAAACACTGCTAACTCTAGGAGTGGAAACACTGCCTACACCTGCAGAATCTAGCAGTTTGCACCAAAACATCCAAGGACCATTTTGATGCTTCCACACTTGAATTGTGACGTCATGCCTAGTCACCGGAGGCGAGAGCCACTTGCGAAGTCGGCGATAAACATAAAAATCAAGTTGCAAGGCTCATCTATCTAAAGAGACATGTGGCACTTCTCCAATGGACCACACCTTATGTTATGCATGCAAGCGACCACAACTGAGCTATTTGCTTCATTGGTTGTCTGATTTTATCCAAGGTTGGTCCCCTCAGTTGAATCATACGCGCCTAAGGAAACCCCTCACGGGAGGAAAGCTTCCAAGCCTATAAATAGAAGCCATATCTTCACCTACAAACAATCCTGAATCCTTCAATTGTATTTCTTCATTTTGTTTCGAAAGGATCACTTAGTTTTAGTTTAGTTTAGTTTAGTTTTAGTTTTTCTTTACGTTTCTGAAGAGAAGGAAGGTAAGGAGGTGTTTGACAACCACTCCCTTCACTTCTACTTGAAGGAAACTTGTGTAAGGAACTCATATTGTACTTCAACTTGGGAAACTCATGCAAAAGATCTTCTATTCGAGTAATCTCTCTCCTTTTAAGTTCTTTTGCTATATTACTCATTTGATTATGCTCTTTCATGATTTTCTCTATTATATAATGAGTAACATGAGCTAAATTTCCTTAAGTTGAGATGTTATAACCTTGTAATGAACTTCTAAATATGTTATTATGATTTATGTAGTGTATGCATTTTAATTCTTGTGTGATACTTCTTTCAACACTTATTCTGGAATTGATCACTTTGGAATAGGTTAAACTTGTGGCGGTGGACATGGGTCACATTTATGAACTCAAGAATTAATAGGAATAAGAGTTTATAACAACTTCTTTGTTGAACTAGTTTTAATAAAGATTTGATTGTTAAAACCATGTTAAGTCCTAGACATAGGATAACATAGTTCCTAGGGTGATACAGTGGGAACTTAAGAGACAAGAGTGAACCTATTTAGCAACTTGGATCATTGTTAGGAGGCGAGAGAGGTATTGATACTCCTTTCATCAGTAAAAAACAAAGATCATAAGAGCTTGTAATGAAACTCAAGAAAGTCTTCGATCGGGCACATACTGATGCAGCTGCATCCAGTGTGGAAACACTACATACTCCACTATAACACTTAAAAGTAAATTACTTGGTGAAAACATCTCAACTACTTTATGCAACTGATTCCTTACACTCTTTACTGTTTATATTGTTTTTACTTTAAAAAAACTCCAAACCAAAATAGTGCATAGTGTAGACACACTAAGTGTACACTCTGAATATACAAAGCTTTACAATACATAATCCCTGTGGGTTCGACCTTTCTTATCACTTTATTACTTGTGTGACTATGTATACTTGCATATATTTTACCACACCAGTGGTCCTGCTAGATGTAGGCGCGGCTTGATGCTCATCTGGCACACTGTTCTCTGGGTCATATGGGACTTGAGGAACAACTGTATTTTCTCAGATGGTGTACCTGATCTTCGGAGCTGTTATGACAGGATTCTAGCTCTTTCTTGGCGTTGGTTCCAAGTTAGGAGCAATTCTCCAACTTGCTTGTTTTATGAATGGTTTGTGAACCCTATTGATTGTATTTCTAGAAGGAGTTAGTAGTTTTTCAGTTGTTGTTGTTGCTCCTTTTTTGGGTTGAGTACCCCTTGTGCTCAACTATTAATATTATTATGTTTGCCTTCAAAAAAAAAAAATACTACCAACAAATTCAAAATTAGGATAATAAGAACAAGAACGGATCCAAGGAGATAGAGAGCGTAAACTTTTTTAAAAAAACATAAGAGTGTGAGGATTGTGTGAGTGTGGTGCATTAGAGTGGTGCAAAATTAGGAACTTTGGTGCAAAACTAAGAACTTGGGTGCAAAACACATTTTTCAGGAGATGCAAAAACATTTTTCCCTAAGGTATCAGTGCTAATTTTATTATTTGAGGGAGTTCAAGTTAGTTATTTGAGGGGGTTCACTTGAACCCCCTCAAGTATATATAGATTCGCCTGTGTTTTCATATACTTTAGAGATCAAGTAGAAAAAATGTTAAATTCAATAACTAAAGAGTTTAGTGTTTATTTCACCACAAAAACTGAGAGTTCTAGGTACGAACTAATTACTATTTTTATATACTTTAGATATTGGAAGAAGATATGGTGTACGTTCGGGAACTAGAGTAGAATTCAGCCTTTATTTAACCATCAAACTTGAGGAAAAATTGAGGGATTTTGGTGTTTTTGGCGGATTTTTCCGCCGCAATTATTTATTTATTTATTTTGCAAAACCAAATCCGCCACAAAAGGCTAGAATTCCGTCGCAAATGTTTTTTTTATCAAAACCAAATCCGCCGCAACGACTGGAATTCTGCCAAAAACACAGGTGAAAATTTATATTTCGTATTTTCTGATAAATACATTAATTTTATTGTGTACAAATTTATTTACTAATAATAACTAATATATTATAATATTTCATATTTAATTTTTGAAGAAATTCTAACTAATAATATCAAATAACATTTATTGACAACTAATAACTTCAATAACTAACCGGTGGTGTGCTGAGAAGACTTTGACTTGATGCTAAATCGGAGTCCTTTGAACAAACAAACAGAGGTCACCAAACTCAAACAACTCGTAAACAAATAACACCACAATTAGTAACTAATAGTTTAAAACAAACTATAAGCTAAAACAAAGTATAAACTAAAACATACCTTCAAAAGTTTGAGAGAGGAGAAGGAAAAATGAATATGTAAGAAGTTTGAGTGAAAGAATTTGAGAGAAGTTAGGAGAAGTTGTGAGAATGAGTGAAGAATTATAGAGAGATTGATATAGAATCGGATATATGAAGAGTTTTGAAAAAAAGTCGTTGCTCTTTTTGCTTGTGGAATGGACACATTTGTGGCGGAATGGTTGAGGCGAATGTACCGTTGCGGTGGAATTTAATGCGTTGAAGACCGCGTGTTGACCGTGTACCGTTGCAGCGGAATTGTGTCCACTTACGACGGATTTTGAATTTTAAAAATCCCGCCCTTTTGCGTTTTATGCGTTTCCATGGAATTGATTTGCGTTTTTAAGCGGAATGGTTTTTTTTTCAAAACTTTTTTCCAACTAATAATCCGTCACAAATGCCAAAAATCCATGAAAGTTTTCGTCGAATAATAATCGCCTAAAAAGTACAAAAATCCGCTAGGAAGTTTTAGGGGATTAAAATCCATGTAAAGTTCTCGCTCAAATTTCAATTATTCTTGTAGTGTTGGGTTAGTTTGACTTGCTATTCGTAATTGGTTGGGCATGGCGGTTTTAGATACTTTGGTAGGTGTCAAGCATTTCCGGGCTCATTGTCCGCAGTTGGAATCTAAGAAGGCATGTAGATTGGAGTACTTGTTCTATATGGTTGACGTCACTTGGTGTATCTGGTTTCATCGAAACCATACTCTTTTCAGAGGTCAAGTTTTTTTAATCCAAATGTAGTTGTTAACCATGTTAAGTCTAAAACACATAGTTGGTTCATAAGAAAAAGAAGGTCACAATTCCACTCTTAAGATTTCTAATTGGTGGGGAAATCCTCTTGTATGTCTAAACTCGGTGGCTTTTGCGTTATTCTTTCCTAGGGGTACTCTTTTTCCTACTTGAGTCTTTTTCCCCTTGTACCTCTTTAATACGATATTTTTCCTATCAAAAAAGAAAATAAATCACCAAGTAAAAATACTAAACTACCCATTTCTAAAAATATTTACACATCACATTTTTAAGGGTTAATTAGTCATTATATTATTGTTCCCTCCATCTATTATTAATTTGAATTTTAAATTTTTAAAAATTCTGGCACTTTCACTTTTAGTTATTTCATTTGTAAGAGAAAAAGAGTGAGGACCTATATTTGTCGTTCAAAAAAAAAAATTAAAACCCAATTTAGTCTTTAAAAAATAACATTTAGTCTCTCAAGAAAAAGGGAAAAGACTTAATGACTATTTGAACTAGTGATACATAAAAAAAATACGGAGTAAATATTTGTCACTTATAAATATAAAAGAATAGATAAATAACTTTTATACATAGAAAAACATAAGACAATTATTTATCATTGATAATTATAATTTTTTGTACAAATTATAAACGCGATTTTTTTTATAATACATAATGGGCGGGATAAATTTAAATGTTGAAGGAAAACATGCATGTATATTTGAAGTGCTAGAGGTCTTTTTGTCAAAAAAATAAATTGAAGGCCGACATTTAAAAGATTTACCTTTACAAACTAATTGAATATTGTCTAAGTCGATTCTTTTATATATATATAAATATAAAAAGAACACACCGCCATCTGTGCACATTTATTAACAGTAATCATCAAACATGAAAAGAGCCAATAGTATATATATATATATATATATATATATATATATATATATATATATATATATATATATATATATATAATATAAATTTGTACTTGTACACTTGGAAGAATTAGAAAAAGATATTTAACAAACAGAAATGTTATTTGAAGAAAGAAAAAATATACTAATTAAAAGTGTACCAAAATACAAATGCATATAAAATAAAGATTGAATATATATACATATATATATATAGATATATATATATATATATAATACATTTATTTTTTTATTTTAAATTAGATATATTATAGGCGTTTAACAAAAATAAATGTATTATACGCGTATTCCCTCTGTTTTCATATGACTACGCATTTTGGTACACTTTTTTTGTCCAAATAACATTTCTCTTAAACAAAACCTTCAAAGACCTATTCTACTCAGATTTCATTCATCAGGATTCAGGGTATATCTTGTGCTATAAGAAGAAAGCTTTTAATAATAGTCTTTAAATAATTGACTTCAATCTTTGCATACTATATTACATATGTCCTATTCCTATTAGAAGTGTAGTTTCATTGAAACTTACATGGACAAAGAATTGTTCTTAAGAACGCCTCTATGTGATCTATATAATTATGGAATGGCCATGCTTTTGATTTCAGACAAAAACACATACAATTTTTAAGAATATGGGGTTTCTATGCTTTGGAAGACTTCCAATTTGCAAACCTAAGTAGAAGAAGAAGAAGAAGAAGAAAAAGAAGAGTTCTGAGCCGTTAGCTTGGCTCGACTGTTTCTCATTTTGTGATGGTACTGGTGGCCATGGTGGAGGAGGTGATGGTGGTGGTGGAGGAGGAGGAGGAGGTGGCTGTGGTGGTGGCGGTGGTGGAGGAGGAGGTGGAGGGTGTGGAGGTGGAGGAGGTGTTGTTCTATTGTAAGGCTGGTTAGAAATCAATTAAGATGTTGGAAGTGGTGCTTCAAGTTTGCAAGGTGTTCGTTTTGTATAGTTGTGTTCAATGATCATCAACTAGAAAGAGCACTCGATCTCTCCAATCCAAACCATAAGCATGGTTGAAAGGTTATTGCAGTTGGTAATGCTTTTACTATTTTGAATTCCCGTTGGTGGACTGGTGTCTCATTTTGGTGGTTCTATGTTTAAGCTCTCTTTTTTTGAAATATTTGCTACATATATAAAAGAGCAACTAACTATATAAGTTGGTTCCATACACTCAATTATTTTCTGTTGCATCTGATCAGATCAAGTTAGCAGTGACCATCAAAGTCGATGTATATGATAGTCAAGCTGCTGGTTTATTTGTAGTGCTGCTGTTGTGGCTGAATTTGTTGTTGGTACGACTCTGTTCAGGTTTTGGCTGCAATTTTATGTTTGGAAGCAAGTGCTTAGGTGGTAATGCAACATATATTTAATTATACTTTTATCAAATAAATAACCAAAAACTCAAACTACTATATTTAAGTTGGACTCCTAACTATACTAATTATTTTTTGGGCCCAAAACAAATTGGATTGGGATCATGAGACTCTTTTCTACTACACACGTTGCACAACCTTATTAACGGCCCCGGCACTAGCCATAGCATCGACAAAAGGGAAGTGCACCACATATCAATAGCGCTTGCAACTTTCGGTTGGACAGCCCAAAATTTGCTCAAACTCTTCTAATGTCGAAGCCAACGAGAAATATGGAAAGCGAAACAGCTCAAAAGTGGATCATAGAATTGGGCTAGTATGGTGAGAGCCCCTGCTTGCACATCTACCTTTAGGAGGTCGTAGTTAGCAAAAGATTGCTGCAACATTGTTGCATATGGTCTTCATTGGCAGGGTGTTCCTTGTACTTGATTCCATTTTGTCAAAAGGCCTTGGGCTGGTTTCGATCCATATGTTTCCCAAAAAACTTGGAAATGCATGCAAAGAGTTGAAAGATTTATGAAATGTGTAAAGAATGAAAAATGAATGATGCTTGCAATGACTGTATGAAAAGAAATTGCAAAAATCACCACTAGAAAATCAAAAGTTAGAGACAACCTAAATCCATCACTAAACAATAAAAATTCGTCACAAACCATTTGTAATCGAATTTGGCGTCACAAAAATGTTAGTGAGGGATACTGAAGTTCGTCACTATTTGTGAGGTATAACTCCCTCACAAAAAAGACCGTCATAAAAACAACACAAATCAGATTTGAAACTCAAATTTCCGTCGCTATTTGCGACTAAAAATTAGTCATCGCTAATAGTGAGAGATGAGTTCCGTCACTAATACTGAGGGACTTTTGGTTAATGTATTTTGGAAGGTCTCCTTTAGTAAGACAATATCCTTAAGGGTTGCACAAATCCTATTTTATTTACGAGAACAACTGTGGAGGCTAAAAGTCGACGAAAATTTCAATAGAGACTAATAACAAAACTGTGAAACGCTAAAAGTATATTTAACCTATGGCCAAAAAAAATATTTAACACTCTTATTTACTAACGTATTGTGTCCTTAAATTATGAAATTTTAAATAATAACAATAATTTACTAATTTGAGGCATAAGTTATAGGAGCATCTAATAAACATAAAGTAACATCAAAATATTCATTATGTAATCGTCAAAAATGAAAAGAGCCGTAGTCAACTTGTTTTTATCTATCTCATATCATAAAGTTTTACACGTAATATTATGTGGTGCATTTTTCTTAGTCTTGACATTCAACACGTAGTCACTACCGTACAAAGTTGAACTTCTACACTTGGAAGAATCAGAAAAAAGAAATTAAACGAAACCTTGAACGACCATTTCTACTTACCAACATGATATGATACAAGTGGTAGATATTTGTATCTCTTAATTATTTGGTCTTAGGTTTGATCTCTGATCAGTGCGTATGGAAAAATATTTGTTGAGAGAGGTCAACTCCTTAAATAGATCTCTTATACCTCAAAAGATTAGTCTCCACATTCGCCGTGGAAGATGCATTGATTTAAAAAAAAAGACCAGTTATGCTTAGAATATTTTATATCTCTTGTGTTATCAGAAGAAAACTTTTAATATAAAATAGTCTTTGAATAATTGACTTCAATCTTCGCATAATATATTACATATGACCTATTCGTATTAGAAGTGTAGTTTCATTGAAACTTACATGGACAAAGAATTGTTCTTAAGAACCCTTTTCTGCCATCTATATATTTGTGGTATGGCCATGCTTTTGATTTCAGAAAAGTGATACACCCAATTTTTAAAAAGAAATACGAAACAGCTTTGAGAATAGAGGTGAACATGGGGTTTCTATGCTTTGGAAGTCCTCCAATACCTAAGCAGAAAAAGAAAAAGAAGAGTTCTGAGCCGTTAGCTTGGCTCGAGTGTTTCTCATTTTGCGGTGGTGGTGGCGATGGTGGAGGAGGTCATGATGGAGGTGGTGATGGTGGAGGAGGAGGGTGTGGGGGTGGGGAGGTTGATGACAAACCATTCTTATGCAAGGCATATTAATTAATATGTTGTCGTAATAACTAATATGAATGTACAAATGGTTATATAGTAGAAAAATATTAGAAGGTACTCATTTATTTAAATTTTATTATTATTTTTTGGGATGGTGATTATATAAGTTATAAGATTTGTGTTCTATAAATAAGACTATTGAATATTACAATACAACGCTATTCTTGTCTCTATTCTCTTATGTTTGTGTTGCATATTTCCTTTCATGCTGCTCTTTTCGTCTACCTCTTTAGCCAACTCTCGTATGTTAACTTTTAATGCACTAGCCATGGCATCGACTAAAGGGTAGCGCACTACATATCAATAGCGCATGCAATTTACTAACGGACAACTCAAAATCTGTTCAAACTCTACTAATGTTTGAGCCAACTGAGAATATGAAAAGTGAAACATCTCAGGGTTTGATCGTAGAATTGCGTGAACCGTCTAGGGGATTTCTATATGGTTCTATATTCGGCCCCTAGAGCCAAGAACTCCATTAATTTAAGAATACTGCCCCTAATAGTACTTAAATCAGATTTAAGAACATGCAACCTTGTACTCATTTTAAGTCGACTCAAGACATTGTAGAACTACCCTCATGTGTGTGGCAATGTGGAAATGTGGAGTGTGGGAAGGAGCGAAGTTTAAAAAATACCCAAGCTACAAAAGAAACCTAACGCACAATTTCATATATAGAATAAAGCAAATATTTACAATATTTGAAAAGTAAAAAGCGAAAGTAAACCAATTAAGTTAGCAGTTCAATACGGTTCCATCGTGGTTCAATCTGGCTACACCTAATTCTTGGCGGTTCAATCAAAATGCATTAATTCCAATGAAACTTAAAATGGCTGATTTCTCATCAACCAATTTGATTCCATTCTAAAAACATGGTAAAACCTGGTTTCAATCCTAATTAATATACATCCATCTTTAGACAATTATTCATGTGTTCTAAGTAGGCAGCTGATCAATTGGAAATGAGTATAAAAAAGAGGTCCTAATTTCAAACTCTGAATATATATTAATATTTCTCTCTCCCCTAATAATTAACCACTATCATGTATATATATATATATATATATATATATATATATATATATATATATATATATAAAACTCAATTATGCAATTTGTTAATAAGTCCCGAAATATTCAAATGATATATGTATGCTTGAGATCACATCCATTAAATGTGAACGATGCAAGTTTGAAATCAAACGAAACTTGCAAGAACCTGCTTGGGAAAAATCTTTGATAAATTAGTCTTAATTGTCCAAAGACTGACTCTTGGTCAAAACTGATATGCCAGACACGTCTTGCACCAAAAGAGTGTAAGGTGACAGGCAACTTCTCATGAAGAGAAGCAAGATATAAGCATATGATAATTAGAGTAGAGGACTATATATAGAATGATAAAGATGGATGATTTTAAGGACACATCCATATATAAGAGATGGAAGCATTATTCGTGATATTTATCATAGTTATCGGCATATATAATCCTCTTCTCTACAATATTCTTTAAAGAATACATTCTCTCATGTCTCATTTCAAGAAAACAACATATGAGAGAATCTCAATCGTTCTGTTGAAAGAAAAATCTAACGGATTACAGCCACTACTGCTTCAATGAAATTGTTTTCTACATTTATTGTTCGCTGTCTTTAGTGTATGATTGAGGTAGTCTTAACTATCCTAAAAATAATATACTCCCTTTGGTCCATATTACAAGAAAATTTTGTGATTTTAGGTTCATTGAATAACTAATATATTTATTTTATAATATAGACCAAATACATCAATTATTCAATGAACCTAAAACTGCAAAAAAATTCTTATAATAGAGAAGGGAGGGAGTATGTATCTGAACATGAAGGTATCTCTTAGCTATCTTAATAATATATAATTTACCTACCCCAATCATGTCTATTTGTCTAAAGAGATAAAAAACAACAAATCCATTAGTTTAAGTCAATTAGTCTATTATTGTCCAAAACGAATGTGGTGATTTTTGTTAATTTGTTGATTTCGGTCCGTCAATTTTACTTTTGATAATTTTGGTCTCCAATTTCCTTAATTTGGTAATTTATTGCATCCTCAAAATCATGGTTTATTTTCACTTTTGATCCCAAAAATTTTGGACCATATTGTACAGTTTAGGACAAAAATTCCATTAAAAAAATCACAAAGGCTAGAATTGTCAAATTAGTGGAGCAAAACTGTTTAAAGTAAAATAAAACGACCAAACTCGTCAATGAAAGAAAGTTGGAAGTTTTGGTCAAAAAAAAAAAGAAAGAAAGTTGGAAGTCAAAAATTCTAGTAAACTTTAATATTTGGCTCTCTCGTAAAATTTATACTAATTCCACCTCTGCCCCTGCCTGTAAAACATGAAAACTATAAATATTATATCCAAGTTTTATGCATAACAAAGTTGGTCCTTCTTTAGCTAAGATCAATTAACCTTATAGGTGTATGTGGAAGAATCCATTAGTAGTCTTATTTTTTATATTTGTTTTTGTTACTTTTTCGGAGAAGACAAATCTGTTGTATATATAATATTGAGCCATAAATGATACAAGTGGAGTAAGGGCCGCTCCCTCTTTAACACTCTTCTTCTAATATATTTCAATGATAATATGAAATTCACATAAGTCTCACTAAGTTAATAGATCCCGTCTTTCTACATGAATTTCTCTGAAACATTGAGGAGCTCATAAGGTAGTTGAGGTGATTAGGATGTGGGAATGTGAGATAAGGAGTGAGTGGTATAAGATGCAAGCTTCAAGTAACAAATGGGTAAATAGTCATTTCACTACAAAAATTTGATTTTTACCCACAGATAAAATTGTCGCTAATGTCAGACATCCATAGCTAAAAGTAGACTGTCACTATATCTTTACCTACCATCCAATACCTTTACGCGTGATTTTTTTACTATCACTAAAAATTTTAATGGAGATGAGTCATTTTTGCTGTAGTTTTTTGGTACCTGAATGTGTGGGTGTTGTCATTGTAGTCTCTAAATGTATCAAAAGTGCAAACATGTCGCTAAGTGTCTCTTTTGTTTTTGATTTATGAACTAAACTGACCACAAAAGTGACTAATAAAAGAGACATTTGAGGAACAAAATGACTTACTAAAGAAACACTTGGCGATGTGTTTGCAATTTCGATAAATTCAGAGACTATAATGAAAGAGTCTAACACACTCAATGACCAAAATGACTAGTTACCCCTTAACAAATACTAACTAACACACTAATCATTCAAAAAATAAAGTGAGCACTAAAGCGATAATTTGATTTCCACTTCAAGTTGAATTGTAAAAATTCTCTAGCTATTTTCGATAAAATTGATATATTCTTCATCTCTTTTTATATTTATTTTTTTCTACACAAAATAGGATAAAATGGGTAAGTATCAGAACATTGATAATCATTGCGCCTATTACACTTATTCCTCTAGGTGACCACTGATGTTAGTTGGGTTTGGTCTCTCCTTCGGTGGGGACTAGTGGAGATCCTTTCTCTATGGGACACCACTAGAGTTCACTAATCTTCCATTTTAGGGGGGCATTTTTGTTGGTGTGTGCCTACACTGAGGTGGAAAGGTGTAGGGGTTTTGTTGTGAAAATATTTACTCAAAGTGCAGCCTGATGGCCAAACATGCTCTTTGGGTTAATCTCCATATGTATAAAAGAGGTTTTGAGCGGGGGATCTAGTGCACTAAAGAGGATTTCAATTGATTTTGTCTATGCCCAAAGTGATAGGCGCAAGAATTATTTAGGTGGTTCTCGCTTGGTCCCTAGAACGGAAGGAAGAATATCCAAATATATATATATATATATATATATATATATATATATATATGATTATAGTTTAGATCACTAAATGGACCCTTTAGTGACCATCACTAAAGGGATAGATTTGTCAACAACAAATCAATAAAAATATAGTTTTTCTGATTTCCTAATTATTAGGCATTAACTATGAAATTTATTTAAAAAAAACGTGCTAAATTAATGCCAAAAAAAAGGAAAGGGGAAACCGAATGAGTTGGTTATGAGTAGGTTGGGTCGTATTCTAGTGTCGGAGGACTGGTTAAATACTTGGGAGATGTCTCTTTATGGGGGCTCGATCCACTACAAGAAAAAGCCTCATTTGCCACCAAAATTAGCCACGGATCCCTGTCCGTCGCTAATTTGCCACGGATTTGCGACGATAAGTTATTTGGGACTAATATTTGCCACGGCATTAGTGTTGGTCGCTAATTTGCGACGAAATTCAGGCTGGTCGCTAATTTGCCACGGCATTATCCGTGGCAAACAACTTAAATTCTGTGGCAAACCCTAAACCCCAAGTTGATTAACATGCGCGTCCTCGTTTCCACTATTCTCAGCACACCTCTCCAACGTGTTCTCGTCCTCACTCTCACGATCGCCCTCCTCACCATTGCCCTCCACCCACCCTCCTCACTGTCGGCCTCCACCCACCCTCCTCACCGTCGGCCTAATTAATATGTTGTCGTAACTAATATGAATGTACAAATGGTTATATAGTAGAAAAATATTAGAAGGTACTCATTTATTTAAATTTTATTATTATTTTATGGGATGGTGATTATATAAGTTATAAGACTTGTGTTCTATAAATAAGACTATTGAATATTACAATACAACGCTATTCTTGTCTCTATTCTCTTATGTTTGTGTTGCATATTTCCTTTCATGTTGTTCTTTTCGTCTACCTCTTTAGCCAACTCTCGTATGTTAACTTTTAATGCACTAGCCATGGCATCGACTAAAGGGTAGTGCACTACATATCAATAGCGCATGCAATTTACTAAAGGACAACTCAAAATCTGTTCAAACTCTACTAATGTTTGAGCCAACTGAGAATATGAAAAGTGAAACATCTCAGGGTTTGATCATAGAATTGCGTGAACCGTCTAGGGGATTTCTATATGCTTCTATATTCTTCGGCCCCTAGAGCCAAGAACTCCATTAATTTAAGAATACTGCCCCTAATAGTACTTAAACCGTATTTAAGAACATGCAACCTTGTACTCATTTTAAGCTGACTCCAGTACATTGTAGAACTACCCTCATGTGTGTGGCAATGTGGAAATGTGGAGTGTGGGAAGGAGCGAAGTTTAAAATAATACCCAAGCTACAAAAGAAACCTAGCGCACAATTTCATATATAGAATAAAGCAAATATTTACAATATTTGAAAAGTAAAAAGCGAAAGTAAACCAATTAAGTTAGCAGTTCAATACGGTTCCATCGTGGTTCAATCTGGCTCTACACCTAATTCTTGGCGGTTCAATCAAAATGCATTAATTCCAATGAAACTTAAAATGGCTGATTTCTCATCAACCAATTTGATTCCATTCTAAAAACATGGTAAAATTAACCTAGTTTCTGAATCCTAATTAATACATCCATCTTTAGACAATTATTCATGTGTTCTAAGTAGGCAGCTGATCAATTGGAAATGAGTATAAAAAAGAGGTCCTAAATTCAAACTTTGAATATATATTAATATTTCTCTCTCCCCTAATAATTAACCACTATCATATATATATATATATATATATATATATATATATATATAAAACTCAATTATGCAATTTGTTAATAAGTCCCGAAATATTCAAATGATATATGTATGCTTGAGATCACATCCATTAAATGTGGAGTGTGGGAAGGAGTGAAGTTTAAAAAAATACCCAAGCTACAAAAGAAACCTAACGCACAATTTCATATATAGAATAAAGCAAATATTTACAATATTTGAAAAGTAAAAAGCGAAAGTAAACCAATTAAGTTAGCAGTTCAATACGTTCCATCGTGGTTCAATCTGACTACACCTAATTCTTGCGGTTCAATCAAAATGCATTAATTCCAATGAAACTTAAACCAATCGCTAAAATGACTGATTTCTCATCAACCAATTTGATTCCATTCTAAAAACATGGTAAAACCTAGTTTCTGAATCCTAATTAATACATCCATCTTTAGACAATTATTCATGTGTTCTAAGTAGGCAGCTGATCAATTGGAAATGAGTATAAAAAAGAGGTCCTAAATTCAAACTTTAAATATATATTAATATTTCTCTCTCCCTAATAATTAACCACTATCATGTATATATATATATATATATATATATATATATATATATATATATATATATAAAACTCAATTATGCAATTTGTTAATAAGTCCTGAAATATTGAAATGATATATGTATGCTTGAGATCACATCCATTAAATATGAACGATGCAAGTTTGAAATCAAACGAAACTTGCAAGAACCTGCTTGGGAAAAATCTTTGATAAATTAGTCTTAATTGTCCAAAGACTGACTCTTGGTCAAAACTGATATGCCAGACACGTCTTGCACCAAAAGAGTGTAAGGTGACAGGCAACTTCTCATGAAGATATAAGCATATGATAATTAGAGTAGAGGACTATATATAGAATGATAAAGATGGATGATTTTAAGGACACATCCATACGCTACAACAGATCTAGTAGATGGCGTTTTTTTTCCATCCATGGGTAGCAGCTTTTGAGTACTTCTTTGAGCGTATTTGGGTATTCCACTCCAACAATGGGCAGCGCTTCCTAAAAACGCCACCCATTGCCCAAACACGTCCTCAAATAGGCAGCGCTTCCTAAAAAGCGCGCGCCCATTGCCCAAACACGTCCTCAAATAGGCAGCGCTTCTAAAAAACGCGCCCATTGCCCAAACACGTCCTCAAATAGGCGCGCTAAAAAAAAACGCGCCCATTGCCCAAACTTGCCCCCTATAGGCAGAACTTCCTTAAAAGCGCTGCCCATTGTTTAATTTTTTTTTTTTTTTTTCAGTTTTTGTGTATTTTCCATTTTATATTTGCAACAAAAAAATTAAATCATACATCCAAAATATTTTTTAATAGTGATATCTATGAATTTGTTGTATTTAAACCTGAATTAAATCATACATCATAAAAAAATTAAATCATACATCCAAAATACATCCAAAAAATTAAATCATACATCCAAAATTAAGTACAAATGTATAAGTAGTCATTTACTTGAAGCTGATACAAGGGTAATGAATTCGTTACAATCACTTGATACACACTCATATATATTATATAATAAGTTATAATCTCTTGGTACAAGAATACTAAGCTAGTTTACTTGATACAATTGAACTACAACTCAATATGTACATTATCCATGTTAGTCACTCACTGGCATCTGTCACCAAATAAGACCAATTTAGCAGATACTGACCTAAAACTACTTTGCCTTAAAACAATGGATGTCAATGGTACGTTCACCTGTAAATTAAGCAATGAGAGTTTATCAATGAACATTTCCTACTAATGGATGTAAAATGAGGACAGCATATGGCATTGGGGGTTAATCAACCAGAATAATATCTACCTAAAATCTGTTGATGGATCCTTCCCTTGCCAACCAGTGAGTTATTCTTCAGGAAATGCGGCATTCCATAAAGCCCTTAGGGATTCCTAAGATAATGCATCAAAATCAAATGTAAATTACGTCCTTACGAGATAGAAGTTCCCACATATGGTAAGAAGCCATGTGGAATCAAACAGATAATGAGCAATAAAATAAAGCGAAACAAAATACAAAGAAGGCCATCAACACAAGGAATAACATCATCCATTAAAAATGAAACAATATCAAAAATACAATTAGGCATCAATTAGGTCATGACAATTTGAGAACACAAGGCAACCAGTTCGTTGGAAGAGTACAAGATAAAGAAGGGATCATCATGGAATTTACAATGAACATGGCAGATGCAAGCCTTAATATAAAAAGAAACGTATACAATTACATTATCTTGTTGTAACAATGTAGAAATTATGTGCATAGTAATGCTGTAAAAGCCAAAGTTGCTTAAGATGAAGGCATGTTTCAATCAGTTTTTCAAATTTGAACAGTTCTTTTTATCCTTTTTTCTGTCATACTCAAACAGTCTTTAAATAACTGATAAATTGTACTCCAATTATTTCCTTTATACCAAACACAAGTGCTGAGTGAACAGGAGGAGTAACTACATCCAAAATTGGCTCCTTTAGTGAGTTCAATTTAGTGGATAATAAAGTAAGCTTGATCAACCATTGATGAGAAAATCAGGAATATGTTGAGATTGATTACTTCACAAATAAACCCTCACATTAGTTTCTAAACTATCACCCTCTCCAATTTAATCCATAAACTATGAAAATTTATCTATTAATCTATTAAATAGTCCCTAAAGTTTATCTTGAATAATAATGTAAACAATGGGTGAATAGAGCATCGGCTCTAATGTGAAGGGGAAACCCTTGAAGGAGATATTCTATCATTTTTTTTCCTATTCTTTCAATAAAATTTCCTGGGTTCCTAATTGAAATAATATTATGTCTATGCAAAATGGATGATTAAAACAGTGAAAAACAGACCAATTACTCATGAAACGAAAAGTCATACCCTGAAAAAAGTTCTCCCGAGGCATGAATGCACTTCACGTAATCTGCATTCAGCCAAAAACGACCCATTGCTGGAATTGACCTGTCTCTTATAATATTGAAGAATTCTGTATTAACATTCACGATTGCTCTTGTTGCAGCATAGTAAGCCTTCCACCCATTAACCGGTGTAATAGTATCTTGTTCCAAAGTGAAGTCCTAAAACCAGAATTTGAAAAAGGTTACTACCAAAGATACACAGGGCAGAATGAGAACAATGAAACTCATCTAAATAATCCAATCAAATTAATCACACAAATTCTGAACGAATTAGAGGATATTTATGGTTCATGTCAATTTGCTCTATGCCTTTATTCTCTATAACATGAACACTTCACCAGTATTATCTCATCAATCTTTGTCCTAGTTTTCCCACACATTAAAACTTGTATGTCAAGGAAGAAAAAACAGAACTTATTCTGATGCTTGAAGTTGAAGGTGTTTACAGAAGGAAGTGTCACAGTCAACCTACTTCTTCCTCCAGCTAAACCCTATTATTTTAAGGGCAATAATTATTTGGATATATTATTATAGAACTGTATATTGATGATGGAAAAGCACATAACAAGTTCTTCAAATGTTTTTCCAACATAAATTGTTACAAACAGAAGCAACTATGAGAATTTCAGTGTCATTATTCGTTTTATAAACCTATAAATTCAAAACAGCAAATAAAAAGGCATGATGAGAATGAAATTCACAGACAAGCCCACTTCTTTCTCACAAACAAGCACAGAGACAGAACCTTTACTTGTTTTCACCCTGCATTCCTGCAATAAAACCATACATGATTATTATGAGTCAAATTGAACCAACCAACCCCACCTCCATTACATTATTATAAAAAAACAAAACATAATCAAAACTTGAAGGTATCAATCAAGTTTCATGAGTTAAGTGCCATTCATTCATTCATTCATTCATGGGTTACGTTTACAGTTCAACAACATACAATAAGTTTAGAAAGTAAACTTTAAATGAATGACTTGCAAATTTTGCAAATTGCAACCCTTTATATGATTGTAGTAGAATGCCTTTTTACAACAACATCACAAATTGGTCAAAAAATTGTAAACAAGATTGCATTATTAAACATAATACTTAAAAGTTCACATTTGAAATAGTTCTAATGAGAAATTTCCCCTTGTTTCGTGCACTACGCATTTTATTATTGGAAACAAGCTTCCAATTTGTCAATCAAACAATAATAGCAGATGGATTACACACATATTGATGAACCCTAAACCCTAAATACACACAATCAACAAAAACCTAGATACACAAATCAACAAACCCTAAACTGAGCAAAATTTGTAAAAAAAAGAGCGATAGAGTGAGAGAGAGAGCGAACCAAGAGAGAGAGGAGAGAGAGAGAGAACGAACTCGCAAAATTCGTGGAGCAGATGACGGAGAGGCGAGGATTTTGGTTAATTTTTTTGACAAAACGTTAGGGTTACCTTCACCGAAGAAGATGAAACGCGATCGAGATGTAACGCGCGAAAATCGAGAGAAGATGAGAGCGAACAGAGAAGACGACGGCGGCGAGAACTAGCGCTGCGGGAAGACGACGGCGAATCGAGAAGCGAGAAGACGACAGATTTCTCTGAGAACTGAGAAGACGACGGATTTCCATGAGAGAAAGAGGGATTTCTCTGTTTCTGATCTTTGCGTTTTTGAGAAAGAACGATAGAGTGAGAACTGAGAACGAAGAGTGGGGAAGAGAGGAGAGGGGGAAGACGGAGTAAGAGGAGTAAGAGTGGGGAAGAGAGTGAGAGGGGGAAGAGACGTGAGGGAGAGGGAGAGGGAGAGTAAGAGATGAGTGTGAGAGAAGACGTGAGGAAGATAGAAGGTCCAAACTCGCCGCGTTTTTAAAAGCGGCGGGTATTGGGAGAACGTGTGACCTAATACCCAGCGTTTTTAAAAAGCGCTGGGTATTGGGAGAACGTGTGACCCAATACCCGGTGTTTTTAAAAAACGCGCTGCGTATGGGAGAACGCAGCGTGACCCAATACCCAGCGTTTTTTAAAAAGCGCTGGGTATGGCTAGTGCGTTTAAAGGCGATGAGCAGCATTTTTTTAAAAAGCGCTGGGTATGTTATAGCTGTTTTGGCCATCCGTGGCGTTTTTACTTAAAACGCTGCTTATAGGGGCGCTCTTTTTTGACAAATCTGGCGTAGTGATATATAAGAGATGGAAGCATTATTCGTGATATTTATCATAGTTATCGGCATATATAATCCTCTTCTCTACAATATTCTTTAGAGAATACATTCTCTCATGTCTCATTTCAAGAAAACAACAAATGAGAGAATCTCAATCGTTCTGTTGAAAGAAAAATCTAACAGATTACAGCCACTACTGCTTCAATGAAATTGTCTTCTACATTTATTGTTCGCTGTCTTTAATGTATGATTGAGGTAGTCTTAACTATCCTAAAAATAATATACTCCCTTTGGTCCATATTACAAGAAAATTTTGTGATTTTAGGTTCATTGAATAACTAATGTATTTGTTTTATAATATAGACCAAATACATCAATTATTCAATGAACCTAAAATCGCAAAATTTTCTTTTGTTTTTGATTTATGAACTAAACTGACCACAAAAGTGACTAATAAAAGAGACACTTGAGGAACAAAATGACTTACTAAAGAAACACTTGGCGATGTGTTTGCAATTTCGATAAATTCAGAGACTATAATGAAAGAGTCTAACACACTCAATGACCAAAATTACCCCTTAACAAATACTAACTAACACACTAATCATTCAAAAAATAAAGTGAGCACTAAAGCGATAATTTGATTTCCACTTCAAGTTGAATTGTAAAAATTCTCTAGCTATTTTCGATAAAATTGATATATTTTTCATCTCTTTTTATATTTATTCTTTTCTACACAAAATAGGATAAAATGGGTAAGTATCAGAACATTGATAATCATTGCGCCTATTACACTTATTCCTCTAGGTGACCACTGATGTTAGTTGGGTTTGGTCTCTCCTTCGGTGGGGACTAGTGGGGATCCTTTCTCTATGGGACACCACTAGAGTTCCCTAATCTTCCATTTTAGGGGGGCATTTTTGTTGGTGTGTGCCTACACTGAGGTGGAAAGGTGTAGGGGTTTTGTTGTGAAAATATTTACTCAAAGTGCAGCCTGATGGCCAAACATGCTCTTTGGGTTAATCTCCATATGTATAAAAGAGGTTTTGAGCGGGGGATCTAGTGCACTAGAGAGGATTTCAATTGATTTTGTCTATGCCCAAAGTGATAGGCGCAAGAATTATTTAGGTGGTTCTCGCTTGGTCCCTAGAACGGAAGGAAGAATATCCAAATATATATATATATATATATATAATCAATCTACAACTTACATGGCTGTTACTCCTAAAGGATCTTCACTTGGGCTCACCCGAATGAGTTGGTTATGAGTAGGTTGGGTCGTATTCTAGTGTCGGAGGACTGGTTAAATACTTGGGAGATGTCTCTTTATGGGGGCTCCCTAGGGATGATTTTGACCATTGTCCGCTCATTCTTAAATACATTTCCTTTGATTACGTCCCAAAACCATTTAGGTTCAATAGCTACTGACTACAACATAAGGGGTTTAAGGAGGTTATTCAAAAAAGTTGGACTTCGCCCTCCTTCACTGGCTAGCTGGATAGGCTTTATCCTAAAAGAGAAACCGGAGGTGCTTATATGGATGACCTCAAAAGGTGGAATGAAGAAGTATATGGGAACTGGAGGTACTTATGGCTGGCCTTAAAGCGGCTGATCTGAAAGGTAATGGTGGTGCTCTCCTGAGGCAGGATCTTGATAACTCTATTTTATATAGAGTTATTCATATGTTTAAACTTAGTAAATTGCTCTCTTTCAAGTAAAGATAAGGAGTTTATATAGTATTTTGTGTGATATATGATAACTTGAGTGTTTGACATGGTTATAGTTGTTAATAGGCCATTTTGGATATATTGTGGTATGTTTGATGTTTTTGTTTAATGCAGCCTACAGATGCTCCTGCATTAATGCTCCTGCATCAATGCAACTGCATTAATCCTACACTACAAATGATGTTGCACTGGAATCAGCACAATGCTTATGCATTACATCCGCATTGCTTGAGAGAGTGAAGCCATCCACTTGCATATCCACTTGCATTCTTGACCTCATGCTTGGTCCCCTAAAGCAAGACCACTTTATATTTCGGCGCCTACCATTCCCACATAGCTTTGAAGAGTCATCAACATAGGGACACATGTTCATACCTCCATGGACCTCCCAATACACTTGATTGAAGATATCAACTTGGGAAACAACTTCTAAAAAGTAACTATGGTTCATCCTCTAAGATTGCTTCAACATGAAAAAGGAAGCACCTCTCTTGAAGACTATAAAAGGACCTCACTTTCACTTGGAAATATATCACAATCCATAAGTTAGATACAAATTTCAATATACATAGTTAGTTTATATTTTGTAAGAGGGAAAGGAAGGAATTGACAAATCCTCATCACCTCAATATTAGTAGTTTTTATATAGTGCTAAGGAGTGATGCAACTGCATTGCTAGGAGAATTCATGCAAAGAGCTACAACCCGTGTAATCTCTATCTTGTTGTCTATCTTTTGTGATTTCAATTATATAAACATGTTCTATTCAGTTTATATTTGGCTTCTCTCTTAGTTGGAATGTTCTAACCATTTAATGAGCTTTTAAGTAAGTATGATGCATGTATGTAATGTGTGCACTTTAGTTATTGCTTGATAATAATTTCAACACTTGTTTTGAGATTGATCACTTAGAATAAGTAGATTTGTAAAAGCAGACATGGCTTACAATTAAGAACTCAAGAACTAATATGGGTGAGTGTTTTACATAAAGAAAACTTTGTGAAAACCATGTCAAGTCCTAGACATAGGATAGTATAGTCCATAGGGTGATACTGTGGGTACTTTAAAAGGCAAGAGTGAACTTCTTTAGCAAGCCTAGACATAGGAAGCTTGTAATGAAACTCAAGAAAGTCACCTGAAAGGCACATAGCTAATGCACAAAGATTGATGCAATCGCATCACATATTGCATTAAACACTTAAAGGTGAATTACTTGGTAAAGACATTCCAACTATCTTTTCTCATTTGCATTACAAATCCTTGCACTTTGCTTTATACTAACTTGATTGTGATCAAATCATCTCCACTATAAATTGTTATTTGGTTACCTTACACTATATTACTTTGTATTAATTTTCAAGAAGAGTTCTCAATCCCTGTGGGTTCGATCTTTTATACTACTTGTTTAGGACTGTGTATACTTGCACATGCTTTTTCCCAACACCAGATCCCCACAGAGCCAAAAAACTGCACAACTGAGGAAACTCCTCAAGAAAAATGAGTCTTCTTTTTCAAAGGTCTCGATCTCAATGGCTTAAGCCTTGTGAGTGGGAAATGGGTCAGTTAAGGGTGTTCATGTGGTTAGGAAGGAGGTTGGTAGGTATATATTTTATAATTAATTATTTCTCCTTTGTTGATTAGGAGCATCTTAAGTTAGATGGTGTGTCCTTTCCACAAATTTCTCTTGAAAATAATAAAGTCTTCATTACTTCTTTCTCTACTCAAGAATTTCAGTCGGTGATTCGAAAAATTGGTGGGAATAAGAGATCGAGGCCATATGGTTTTAACTTTGCCTTCTTAAAATTCTTTTGGCCTATCCTCAAAAGGAAAGTGAGTTTTTTATTTTTTGAATTCCACTGCAGTGTTAGGCTCCCTAAGGGGTTTACATCCGACTTCGTACCCTTCTCCTTAAGATAGATTTCCACCGGCGCTAAGGGACTTTAGACCTGTATTTTTATTGGGTTACCACTATAAAATGGTAGCTAAGGTTTTGACTACCAGACTGGGGATGATTATTGATGAGATTGTGTCTAAAAGTTAGTCAAGATTTATTCGTGGTAGGCACTTGACTGTTGGGGTCCTGAACGAAGTTGTGGATTTTGCAAGAAGAACTAAGAAATGATGTATGATTTTCAAGTTGAATTTGAAAAGGCTTACAACTCTGTCAATCGAGGGTTTTTAGACTTTATGTTGTAGAGATTTGGGTTCTGTGTTAACTGGTGGTCTTGAATCCATGCTCGTGTCTTTTATGGGAGCCTCTCAATTTTGGTAAATGGCTCCTCTATGGAGGACAGATAGGGGGCCTCATTAGGAGTTTTGTTGATCTCCATTTGTTCAGGGGTTTTCGATTGACAATTCCCAATTGTGATCCCCATTCACAGTATGCAGATCATACCCTTCTAATTGGGGAGACATTTGTGGAAATTTTCTGGTTGATTAAAAAAAAATTGGGTTGGCCGGTATTGAGCCTAAAGCCAAACTTCTGAAAGAGCTACGAGTGTGAATGTCCTGGAGCAATTCATCTCTAGAAGTGCAACTTTCCTACACTATATGTAGGGTTGGCTCCTTGCCTTTTATGTATATTCCACTTCTTGTGGATATTATAATCTTAGGAGTATATTGGATTTCTTCTGAATCTTGATGGATTAACATTACCTATGATTTGTATGACTTATGTTTATAAACCTTATTAATAATAGGCAAAATTACATCTGGCCATTTAAGTTATTTATTTATTCAGATGGTTTGGTCAGTTATGTTTTTTTAGAATAACTTGTCGCTTAAGTTACCTAACGTGTTCACCGTTGACCTTATTTTAATTTTCCGTTCCAAAAACGCATATGTGGCGTTAACGGTAATGAAGTGGCTGTTACGTTGCTGAGTAGGATAATTAATTTATTTAACATTTAAATAAATACAGTAAAACGCATATGTGGCAATTTTATTTTTTATTTTTTTAATTCTAACACTATTTTGTTCATGATGTTCACCATTTCCAGAAAATAAAACTAGAAAGCAATATGGAGAAACCCAAATGTCGCTGCAGCAATTGGAGTTGGCAAAATATCAGCGCTAAGAAGAAGAAACTAAAAATTTCGTTTGTGATAAAACCCATAAAACCCAGAAATTTCGAACTGAATCTCTCTCATCGGTTGAAAATGCCCTTTTTTACCAGATCTGATATCCTTGGTTGAACAATTCTTGAAATTTTCATGGGGCTTCTCTGAGTTGAAGATCCACGAATAACCTACATGAAAATCACATGTTTTCGTTGCATAGATCATAAAATCAATTCGGGCATGAATCGGGTCGATATTGACCCGTTTTTCTGTCTTCTGCTTGAAGACGATGAACAACAGCGTTTTTCTATTTTAGTATTTTTTTTACTGTCAAGTTGTAAAGGAACCAAGTTATGGAGTGTTTTGGAACAGGTTGATTTACTAATTTGAAGTTGATTTTGGACCACTTTGATTTTTTGATTGATGTCATCGATGAACCACATTTTTTTACTATCATTTGTGTTTTTCTGATTGAAGCCTTTCACTCTGATTTTCGTTTTGGATTGGATATACTTTCCCTCTTGTTATTAAAATTTGAAGAAAGAGTTCTGGAAAATCAAAAAATTTGAACAACTTTGAAAACAAAATCTGGGAAAGGAAGAAGATGAAAATAATTGGGTGTGTTTTTTAATAAAAAAGAAATATGATTCAAATATTAATTATTGGCCACCTAGACATAAGTAAGTGACACATATGCATTGTAACAGACACGTCAGCGTCATTAATGACAAATAAGCACCATTAGTGCCATGTGGCCTTTTTTGTAACGGAAAAATTAAAAAGGACTAACGGTGTATACGTTATCTAACTTAAAGGACTAAGTTGTTACGAAAAAACTTAAAGGATCAACTTGTTACAAATAAGTAACTTAAAGGACCTTTGGTATAATTTTGCCTTAATAATATGAAAATGTTTGTGTGTTATTTAAAAAATTTATAATATTTAATTATTTTGAAAGATTTTATTGTTATTAACATGTTTCAAATTAGAGAAAGCATATAGTCTTTAACAAATTTAGACTTATATTAAATTTTAATGTGTCGCTAGTTAGAGAAGAAACATGCCACTTACAATTAGATATATAGGGATCAACCCCTCAACAAAACAATCTCCCACTAATTAGAGACAAATTATTAAACGGGAAAATCCTTACTTATAGGGACGAAGATAGTCCCTTAGTATTAGTGACAGATTTTCCCCTTGCAAATAGAGGGTGAAATGTGCTATTACCTGATTCAGTTTGTACCTTTTGTTAGTGACGAATTGTCCTATTTGTTAGTGACGAATTGTATACCTTTTGTGAGGGATGTTTTGATAACAAATAGCGACAAATTTTCTAATCCCTCTCTAAATGTTTTGTTATGCAAAATTTAGTTACAAATCGCACTATCACAAATTGGGTCGCTACGAAGGTTTGTGACAGATTTTTAAAGATTTAGAGATGGATATTCTACTCTCAAAATTCAATTTTTCTAGCAATCTAAAATAAGAATGAAGGAATGGAGTTAAGGATAAATTAGTAAATTACTAATTAAAATTTATGTTAATAGTGGTTTCGTTTCATTTTACCAAATTTGGGTTCCGCTCAATTTTGTCTGATACCACTAATCCAAATCCAAATCCAAATACACCTAGCTAAAAATAGGAAAGTTCTACCGGAAAATTAAACAACTTAAGATAACACTAGAATAGGAGAGCTAAGAAGATCTCTCGCATACGCACAGCAAAGGTGTTGTCGTATTATTTTTATTAATAGACTTAGGCATAATCTTATTAGTTTGAACATTACTCCGTGAAAATCAAGACTAATTTAGAGTAGATAAACCAAAAAAGGTTTCAAATTGTAATTGAGTTAGTCCGACCATTACCCCGTGAACATATTTACCAGTAATATGTAATATTTCCAGTAGAAATTAGAAAACACATGTTAAAGTTTCAAATTTTTACTAGCTAGTATCATTGGGGTAAGGTAAATAAGAGCTCAAAGAGCCTATAAGTTTGCGCCACCCCTCACACTAAAGTTTTTTTTGTTATAAAAAAATGTAACACAAATCAGGAACCTACTAGAAATTTTTTTGATAAATTTAACCTAATTTCTTCTCAATATAAGTACCACGTTTATAAATAAATAGTTTTTTCTTTTAAGAAAGAAAAGTTTTATTTTATGTTTTGTATGATTAATGATTTTTCAATTTTATCACCAACCTTGTTTCTCTTCTTTTTTTGACAGCATCTCTTATTTATTGCTCTTTCTTAAGACTGAGTATTTGTCAAAGTATGACCATATATATCAAGTCTTAGTCAATATTGATCATATACGCAAACAGCGTGTACTTAATTCGTTACTTGTCCTACACAATAAACTAACTTGAACCATGTCAAGCAGCTTCCCACATAGAATATAGACACGTAAAACAGAAGAATGTGATGAAAAGTCAGCGATTATACAGATAATAGAGTGCTATAAAAATAATACTGGTGAAAGATTTAATTAGTAGCACATTTGAGACATGGAACCATTCGTAATATTTATCGTCGTAGCAGTCTGCATGATCGTCTTAGCTGTAATAGTGAGTTTATTGTGCCGAGCAGTTGGAAGTGGTGGTGGTGGCGGAGGTTTTGGCCACCACAACCACCACCATCGTTTTCATGATGGAGTGATGGGTGGGGCTATTGGGGGCACAGCTGGTGGTGTTGGAGGATTTGACGGTGGTGGTGGTGGTGGAGGAGGTGGAGGTGGAGGTGGAATTGGAGGAGGAAGTGCATGTTAATAGTGCCTAATGGATTTATAGAAGAATTCATTGTTGGGTGTTTTTCTTTTATTTTTTATTTTTTTGACATCATTCACTATTTGGTGCTGCTTTGTTCTTTTTATTTATTTTTGGTATTGTACCATGTATAAAGAGATATCATATGATAGTTCTAGTATTCTTTCACATTGCAGTTTTATTTGTAACAGATTAATGGCACGATCGCCACGTTGTACGAAACGATTCATTTTAATTTATTATGATCAATAGAATAATAATTCTAGAGTTGTCACAAAAAATTAACCAACATGATGTGGTAAGGGTGATAGATATTTGGTTACCTTTGCAATTTTAGCGACATGGAGATGTGAAGTTTCGTTTCAAATTCGGGTGTGAGTAGTGATAGTTTGTGTGCGCGGTGTAATTTATTTGTCATTTCAACTGAGTGGACCAAAAAAATTATACATTTCCAAAGTGCTAAACAAACTAATTTATTTTTATGTAATACAAAATTATACAGTTCTATGAAGGATTTGACTATTCCAAAATAGATCTCTAATTTTCTCTAGTCGGTCTTAATTCTGCTCCATCTTGTCTATAACTTTTCTTTTTCTTCATCTATTGGAGAGAGGTATTTTGGATCATTTTTCGACCCGGAATCACCCCTCTACATTGTTTTTTCTCTCATTTCATCTAAATAAGTGTTATTCACATAGTGTTGAGCTTTTTTTGTGATTTCGTCGTCTAAGTGTGACGCTTTGTTCTGTTCATCGTCTTGTGCGGCACTGTTATTTTGTTTGTCGTCTTGTGCGACATAGTTTGGTTTTCCCGTCATGTTACAGTGTTTTGTTCCGTTCGGATTGATAGATCCACATCGATTCGCTACAGATTTAACTAATGGACTTAGTCGTCAATATTAATTCTCATAATATTTATCCATTTTAGTCTAGCTGGATTCCCTATTTAAGTTAACTAGTTGATGTAGTTAAATGTTAGTTAGATTTAGTGTAATTATGACTCTAGTTAGATATTAGTTAGATATCAGTTAGAATGGAACTGATGTTAGTTGGAGATTAACAGTTGTGACTCTATTAACTAAAGTGTGTAATTGTACTCAGTTTTGCATTGAAGGAAAATATGTTTCACTCATTTCTCTCTCTAGTTTCCAAAGTCAATATGATATCCAAAGACGGATTGAAACTTCAATTAGTAGGGGCAAAATTATTTATTATAATTATTTTTACACAAATTACATGAATGCATAACCAATAAAACGAAGAGAGTTGAAATAGAAATGGTTATTTTTCTTTGAAATCTTGTGTGTGGTGATCTTTTGTTTTCCATCGGCCTTCATAAAATTGGTTTTCACTGGTCATACCATGGCAAAGGTCTAAGAGCCTCCTCGTCTTCTCCTTCAACAACCTATATGTGAAAATTCGGGACCGAATACGGACTTTAAACAAAACAAAGAGCACGGATATTGATGACTAACCTTGGCTCAAGAACATGCACAAAGTCATTCTCGGTGGGATCGAATATCGCAAAAAATCGGCTACTGAATTGCCAAACCAAATGTAAAATGAAAGTGAGCTATGAATCAGAGCATTTTGGATGAACTAATCTAGACTAGATGAACACAACCTATCAAGACATAATTCTCTTGTAATATATGAATGTCCCTAGAAACAAAGGCATCTTGTTGAGCAAGAGAGTGACGAAATTCAAGGCGGATAACTTCTAGCATCTGATGAATCAATGTTTAGTTAATGCAATTTGACTTCAAAGTTAAATCACTAAGCAGATTATAAAGCAATAAAAAGTAAAAAAAAATAAAATAAAATAAATATGACCCTCCCTCAACAGATAAACAAGTAGTACCTTCATTCTCAGACTGGGAAATTAACTCCCCTTCATAAGAGCTAGGCTCAAAGTTTGTAACTGCTTCCCTTCCATTGCATTTTATAGCAGAGTGCAAATGATAATATATTTTGCAAAAGAAAGAAGCCCAAATCAAACCAATATCAATATAGCAAGTATTTTTTATAGCAAAGACACTTCAACTCAAGTCACTCAACAATAGATTTTACCACAGTCCTAGGCAATGATTTCCAGTCACTAATATAAGTCACAATGCTAAAATGAAGTGAGAACACAACAAAACATTAGATCTGAAACTTGAATAGTGAAAAGGAGAGATACCATGGAGATATACCTAAAGCGAAGCCCCATATTATCTCTCCCAAAAAGCAACTTTCATTGCAAACAATCATAAAAAATTACCAATCCCCAATACTAAAAAATATTGAAAGAAAAGTATGTCACAGAGGCAATACAAAACAAAAATAGGGAAATGTAGATAGGAAATGAAAGAGGCTTCTCTACCTCTTGATGTAATGTTGAATCCTATATTAATCTTGTCCTTTTCTCGATAACATACCATTCAATCCCTCTTTTCTCCTACTACTCTGCAAAAATGGAGAAGAACAGGTGGCATTCATAACTACTCGGGATATTCATGAGTACACTACAACTCATTAAGAACATTACATAAATTGCAATGTTTCAGCAGTTTGGCAAATACAGAAAACATGAGTTAATAAACTTTGCAAACTTAAAATAGATTAAACCAATTATTAGAATTCATGCGAATATTGTGCGATGATTGAAATGAATGATTCTAAAGCCTAAACAACTTAGATGTATCAAAGAAGTTAAAAACTAGCGAGAGGCAAAGCAAAGTCAAACACTCACGAGAAAAATAAAAGGCAATGATGGAAATAAGTTCAACCAAAAAAGTTCTAACTTCTCTATAAGGATAATAAAACAATTTTCTAAGTGATCTACACAGTTCTTGCATGTGTACAAAGATAGCAAAGGAAATCTTACCTTTCATTCTTGCCAAATCCAAAGCGGGCACCAAAATAAAAAGAAACAGCAAGAAGCCATGAGTCTTTGTGAAGCGCAACCGGTGATAACCGATCCTTCTCTTGCATACCATCCCTAGCAAAGTTTATACCTAATCTTTGGCTCGGGGAAGTTCAGGAGGCACTTCCTCAACAGGCAAATTCACTTCCCATGTTTCATTTGGAAATCCATATAGACACAAATTCTCCTTCTCTGCAACGACAACAATATAATGTTAACAAATAAAAACACTTCAGAAGCATCAAAAAGATTATAACCATGACTGTCTTCAGGGCAAAAAAAAAAAAAAGAATGGATTCAGGATAGACATGTATAAAGAGAAAATTATATGAAACTCACAGGATGACCAGAGAACTTTTGAATCTTTTTGTGATTAGAACAGTTAAAGATCTTCAATTGTGCTGCTTCAATTGTGCTGCTGCAGTAGCTATTTTTCAATCAAATTCCAAGTCACAAACTAACCCATAAATCAATCAAAATACTGAAATACAGAAATCACAAACTAACCCAGAAATCACAAACTAACCCAGAAATCAATCAAACATTGTTTAAATCAAAAATAAAATAAAATCAATGAGAAAATGAGATGTGTTACCTGATATAATAATTAAACAGACCAGAATCTCTTCCTTTCTCTTTGATTTCAATCCCTCCACTTCTTTAATTCATACATCAAGAATAGAGAAAAATCAAAATCACAAAAATCATGAAAATGAAATACAAAATGGTTCTGAAATGAAACAACTGGACTAACCTTTCAGTGGCCGGAGAAATGGAGTGGTTGACGGAGCCGGTGGTTGCGAGACTGAGGGTGGCCACTTTGGAGGTGGGTTAGGGTTTGGGAAATGTGAGGTTAGGATTTGTGCTTCAAAACAAAGAGGCGTGAGGAGGCGATGGTGGAGGGCGATGACAAACAAGGCGTCGCGAGCGGAGGACAACGGTGGCGAACCGGAGGACGGCGGCGAACGGAACAGAACCAATGAGGACCGATCGAGGAAGCCGCTGGGAGATGGAGAAAGAGAGGGCGCGAGGGAGATGATGGCTCTGTATGAGGGCGGTGGAGGATGGAGGAGGGTGGTGGAGGACGGAGGAGAGAGGCAACAGTGGGAGGAGGTCGTGGGACGGAGGAGGGAACAATGTGAAAAACCAACCCGAGGTTTCACTAAGAGATCGGGGGTTTTATTTGGGATTTTCATTTTGCCACGGGTTTGCCACCACGCGTCCGTCGCAAATTAGCGACCACTATCAATTCCCGTGGCAAATTTGAGCGGGATCTTTAGCGCCTAGTCCATAAAACCATTTTCGTCGCAAATCCGTCGCAAATTAGCGACGGTCAACCCTCCGTGGCAAATTTTAGTGGCAATGCAAGCTAATTCTTGTTGTGTGGGTTTAAGCCAAATTATTTTATTTGGGAGGACCATGGAGAAACGACTTCCAAATTTTGACTTATGGGCTTCAAGTAGTTACGGTTTCGTGTTCCAAACTAATGAGCAATTTTAGTCGATGGAAAACATGATTTGTGATGGTCTTGGGGTGAATGTACCATTTGATGAACCTCAATATGACGATCATGATGAAGCTCCAAATGAAGAAGCACAAAGATTTTATTGCGTGTTAAAAGAGGCAAACACACCATTGTTTGAAGGCTCGCTTGAGTCAAAATTATCTATGTGTGTGAAGCTTTTAGCTCTCAAGTCCATGAGCAATATTTACGAATTGGGTTTAAATTTTGTGACTCAAATGATGTTGAACGGGACACCTAATAAGGATAATTTGCCAAAACGTTATTATGAAGCAAAAATGTTAGTTTCAAAGTTGGGATTGGAATATAATAAGATTAAATGTTGTGAGGATGGGCACATGTTGTTTTACAACAACGAATTTGGTAAAACCGATGCGGCGCTACAAGCGTCTGCGGTCTCGTGGAAAGTCGAGGTATCATGTTCCTAAAGGAGACAAAGGTAACTATAAACCCATTCCTGTAAGGTCGATGTTCTATTTGCCTATTGTTCCAAGGTTGCAAAGAATGTTTGCATCGGCTAAAATTGCGAAGAAAATGACTTGGCATTATGAGAATAGACATACCTCAGATATTTTACGCCATCCATCTGATGGTGAGGCGTGGAAACACTTTGATCGAGTCCATCCGGATTTTGCCTCAGACCCATGAAATATTCGACTTGGCTTGTGCTCTGATGAATTTACTCCATATATCCAAGCATCATCTTCTCCCTACTCTTGTTGGTCGGTCATTGTTACCCCTTACAATCTTCCTCCTGAGATGTGCATGACTAAACCGTTTATGTTTTTGACTTGTCTGATAACTGGTCAAAAAATCCAAAAGCTAACATAGATATCTTTTTGGAACCTATAATTGATGATCTCAAGAGATTGTGGAAGGGTGTTTGGACATATGATGCAGCAAAAAAGAAGAATTTTTTGATGAGAGCGGCATTGATGTGGACAATTAATGACTTTCGACTTATGGTATGTTGTCGGGTTGGGAACTCATGGTAATTCGCATGCCCCCACTGCATGGAACACACAAAAGCGTTTACGCTGAAGTACGGGGGAAAGAGTTCTTGGTTTGACTCGCATCGTAGATTCTTACCGCCAGATCATGTGTTTAGAAAGAACACGAGGGCATTCAAGAAAGGGGTAGTTGAAAGAGATGGCCCGCCGCCTTTGTTGACATCAGATGAAATATGGAGTAGAGTTATGAATTTGCCACAAGCCACAGAGGTAGGTAAGCTCCCCCGAGTGGATGGATATGGACGGGATCATAAGCTGGACAAAAGAAGCATATTTTGGAATCTCCCATATTGGAAAGATAATCTATTGAGACACAATCTCGATGTTATGCTGCTCGAGAAGAATTTCTTTGACAACATATTTTACACTTTGTGATGAATGTGAAAGATAGAACCAAAGACAACAATAAGGCTAGATTAGATGCCGCTCTATACTGTAGCAATGCCAACATTCGATCTAATTTGAATTTGGTGCCATTGGCTAATGGCAAAATGCTAAAACCCAAAGCCAATTATTGTCTAACACCCGAAGAAGCAAAAGATGTTTGTTGATGGTTGAAAGGATTGAGGATGCCATATGGCTATTCTTCTAATCTTGCAAGATGTGCAGATGTGAATACCGGGAAGATTCATGGGATGAAAAGTCATGATTGCCAAAGTGTGTTTTGGAACCACTAACTGAAGTGAGCCAATTTTTTAAGAATATATGTTCTTCAACATTGAGAAAGAATGATCTTATTAAGATGGAGCAAAATATTCCTTTCATTATCTGTAAGTTGGAGAGAATACTTCCTCCTGGTTTCTTTGATTCGATGGAGCATCTTCCGGTTCACCTTGCATATGAAGCAATGCTTGGTGGACCCGTTCATTATAGGTGGATGTATCCATTTGAGAGGTAATTAATAATTTCAACATTTTAACTAAATTGCATATTTAGTATGACTATTTGTTTAATTAACTCCACTTCTTCCATACGTTTAGATTAATGGGTGATTATAAACGATGCGTGAAGAATAAAGCTAGAGTCGAAGGATCTATCTGCATGAACTTACTTGCACCGTGAAACCATTTATTTCTGTTCTCATTATTTCAACAACTTTATGTTGTCAACAAATAATAGAAACGAAATAGAGGTTGAAGAAGATAGAGACTCACTCACTTTATCTGTGTTTAACAAACCCGGTCGCCCCTCGGGAAAGAAGAAGACTCATTGGTTATCACAAAAGGAGTGGACATCAGCACATGTTCATGTCTTGATCAATTGCACTGAAGTTAAACCATATGTTGAGTAAGTATGCTTTCAATTTAGTCTTTAATCTTTACACCTTTAGAGTATGAAGTTAAATCATGGTTTGATCAACTTTCAAATTACACCATTTCAGCGCATTCTTACAAATTGAGGGTATATCGGCCGAAGAATCTTCTGTTCGTATACATGAAAGTTTTCCAATCTGGTTTAAGGCTAGAGTAAGTAAATAAAATAATATTTTAATGCCAAACGTTTAAAGTAGATATGAGACATTACTTATTTTTTTTCCATATGTGATTAATTAGGTTTATGAAGCGGAACCAACTCCCCTAATCCAACACTTGAGGAACTTAGCTAATGGTCCTTTTCGTGAAGTTAGTGAGTGGCACACGTACCTCGTTAACAGTTATAAATTTGACACTCAATCATGGAGTGAGGGAAAACAAACCATTAATAGTGGTGTATATGTTAAAGGGGAAACAGGAGGAGGTGAAGATGACTACTACGGTGTCATCCAACACATATATGAGCTTGAATACTTGTATTTAGACTATGAAAAGAGAATAGTTTTGTTTTATTGCAGTTGGTTTGATCCATCGGTTAAAGGAACGAAATTGAATCCAAAATGTAATACGGTCGACATTCAAATGGATAAGAGGTATAAGCTTTATGATCCTTTTATCATGCCTGAAAATGTTAGACGGGTGTATTATGTTCCATACTGTTGTGCGAAAAGTAGTTGTGCAAGTGTACACAATCGCAACAAGTAATATATTGATAAGTAAAGTTCGTCTCCACAGGGATTGGTATTAATTTTAGAGTTTAAAAAGGAATTACACTTAGAGGATCAAGTAACAAGTAGTTGAGTAGCAAAGTTCAGTTGAACAAGAGTTGTTTTAAGGTAACAAGTTAAAGTAAGTTAAACTATGAGAGAAATAAGTTGGATTGCTTTCACTACGTAACTTCCCAGAAATAAGACGCTATAACGTCACACGCTATAGCGTTAAGCGCTGTTGCAAATGTTTTGCACCTTTCAGTACTAGCGCCAGGGTTTCACTACAAGATGCCTATGTCTAGGTTCTAAATAGGTTCACCCCTGTATAATCAAGATCCCACAGCTTATGCTTTATAAACTATTGCAACTTCTATGTCTAGAGGACGCAAAAATTGATTAAATGTCTTCAACCAACCTTATCATTTATATTAACCCTTGAGTTCTTTCTATGGTTCATGTCTGAATCCACAGAAGTACTTGTTTTACGTGGCCAAATATAAAACAAGTTTGGAAGAATTATAACACAAGGATTAAAACACAAAACGTGAGAAGTTATATACGCAATATTAAAGGTTCATTACAAGCTATAGCAACCCAACTCAAAGAGTTTAGCTCATGTTGAGCATCATCAAAATAACACAAATAAACATACTTGCATTACCGTAGGTAAAAAGGAATTTACAAGTGCAAAAGATACAATCTTGATGTCTCCTTATCATCCACGCAATGATGATACAAATCAGTAGCTTTACACCGTGAGAAATACAGAAAATCACGAAAGGAAGAAAATAAACTTCAAAAGCTTTAAAAGTGTATCAATGGAGAAAAGGAAAATGTCAAGTTCTATCTCTCTCTCAATACTCTCTCTAACTCTCGATTACTCCAAGGTAAGGGAAGGAAATCAGCATATCTAGTCTCTCTAGCATGAGGTACAAATCTTCTCAAAAGTCAATAAAGGTGATGTTTGCTTTTTCACCAACTCCACTATTCCTCACTCATGCGATGCCAAGTGTCCACACAAATCCAATAAAATCCGCACATGTCAGCAAGCACAGTGGACACAAGATATGGAACATGGATTAATGAGCTTGGCGCCAAAATTGCACTTTTCCTTTAGATGCTCAGCTGATCTGCCTTCTTGACGCTATAGCGTTAGACGCTATAGCGCTAAACACTGCACTACTTCACAAAATACATCAAAACATTCTCAAGGGCACCAAATGTGCCAATTTCATAGCAAAGCAGTGTTTAGCCCTTCCTCACCTAATATTAACAGAAATGCAATAAATACTATACTAATATTACTTGAGAACTTACTTAATTTAATGATTAGAGGCATAAATAACTCATATAAATATGAGTTATCACATACCCATCAACTCGAAGAGGATGGTGTGTTGCAATTAAGACAAAACCACGGGGTCACATTGAAGCCACTGATGTGGGGGATGAGGTTGCTTATCAAGTGGATGAAATGTCAGGTGTCAATGAGGCAATTGAAGTTGAACCAATCAATACCTTATGTGATGATCGACACCATGTTGAAGAAGTTGAACCGGTATTAGAAGAAGAAATTAGAGAATATTAAGAAGAGGAACAAGAAGAAGAAGAAGAGGAACAAGAAGAAAAGGATGAAGAATATGAAGAATTTGATTAGTTTGAATAGTATTAACTCCATGGATCTATTGTTGTTATTAGTTTGAATAGTATTAATTCCATGGTTCTATTAGTTTGAATAGTATTAATTCTATGGATCTATTGTTATTGTTGTCTTTAAATTTATATATACCATTATGTTTGCATCTTTAAATCCCTAGATCTAGTTGCTTGTTCATATAATTTTAAAGATATATACCATTATGTGTTTCGCTTTCCATAGATATGGATCCAGGAGGAGGTTCTAACCCACAGAGAGCTAAAGGGAAGAACAAACCACGGAGCAGGAAGCATCGCCCAACTCGAGAGATGCCTAGTGAGAATTATTCGATCTTCGCCTTATACCACCTCTTCTTTGGAGGATGCGGGACTTCTCATTCCGCTCCAGTTGGCCCACCGCGTGGTGATTCTCCCACCGGAGCTAATTGGTATCCTATCGCTTCATCTAGCACATCATCTGCATATAGCCAGACATCAACATCCTATGGGTATTTTCTAGGCCCACATCAGCATCCTATGGCCACACCACCTGGATATGTGGGCCCACATCAGCATCCTATGGCCACACCTCTGTCATACCCCAATTTTGTCCGACTAATTCAAAATAAAAATTGTCTTTTCGTGAATGCGAGATCCTAACAGTGTTTTTCTCGTAGTTGAAAGAAGGCTCAAAAATATGTTTGTTGTGCTCTCATATTATTCCTAATCGTGTGCGCGTTATGGCACTTGTTGCGCGCGCGCTCGCGTCTCGTCGTGTACGCACATTTGCTTTGATACTTATCATTATTGTTATTATTGTTATCCATATATGTTTATTAATCTATCATATCATTATTTTTATACAAAATAAGATTAAAAAAATTCTTTTATTATTGTGAATAGTCTGATACATAAGTCAAGTTTTGTTACATATGGACAAATTAAAAGCAAAGTAACACAAGTGTTTAAAGATAAAACGAAAGAAAAACAAGGGGTGCCTAAAACAGATTATTCTTATGCTTGTATCTGTTCCCTTTTTCCTTTCCTCAACATTGCAGCAAGCATCAAAAACACATCTGCATGACAAAGGGAAAAGCCAAAATCGTTGCAGCAGTAGACTTAGCTTCAGAGCTTCAAATAGGCAGTACCCTTGCTATGTTAGAACCTGTACATTTGTTTTCCATACACAAATAGAAATCAGATTAAAATATAGTCAAACATCCCCAATTTGTGAATGTAGCAGTAGCTGGGGAGAAGGAAAGTGTTGGCAGAATCCCTTATACACCAAAACATGAAACTTTTGAACAAATACAAATCAGAGAAAATTGACATTACAACACAATAACATATGCAAGTTCATCTATAAACAGAGCTGAAAACTCAGAACAGAGAAAAGAAAAGAAAAACGAAAATCAAAAGGGAGGAGAAAACACAGAGAGAACAATCACTAGTGCAAAATTGGCTTTAGGAAGCACCATTTAGTATCGGTTATATAAACAGCTGATACTAAATGTAGGTGCGGTGGCAATTTTGAAATTAAATGGAAGTTTTCAATTTTCACGCTTACATTTAGTATCGGTTGTTTAAACAACCGATACTAAATGTGTGTCTCTAACACATTTAGTATCGGGTTTTTAGTCCACCGATACCAAATCCCCTTTCTAATTTCGTTCTCTCACTCTCAACTCTCGTTCTCTCTCGCTCGTTCTCTCACTCTCAACTCTCACTCTCACTCACACTCTCAAGTCTCGTTCACTTCACCATCACCATCTCCATCGCCATCCCCTTCCCCTCTCTTCCTCGCCGTTCTCCTCTCTCTTCTTCGCCGTTCTCCTCTCTCGTCAACTCTCGTTCTCTCACTCTCTCACTCTCTGAACCTCTCACTCTCTCGAACTCAACCTCCCACTCTCTCGAACTCATTCTCTCACTCATGATTCTCTCTCACTCCGCTTCTACTACACGATCGATCTCTCTCACCATCTCTCACGAAACAACGATATGAAACCCTAAACCGTGTGTTCTCAAGTTTTCAGAACGTTTAAGCAAGCATGCGCGAATCTTCCCTTCCATTCTTCTCTTCGTCGTTTCTGGTATGTATTCTTCTCTGATTTGAAACCCTAAATTGTGTTCTATTTGCAGATTTGTTTGATTTCTGATTCTTGAAACCCTATGTATTTCTGATTCTTGAAACCCTATGTATTGCAGATTTGTTTGCTATGTATTATTTGATCTTTGATTTTTTTGTGTTTGTGAAAATTGTAGGATTTAAACATACTGATTATGTTTTTCTTGTTCTTCAGAGTTTGCTGCCTCGATAGGTTTATATGTAAATTCTGGTTCAATCTATGAGACACCATTAACTTTTGGGGCTACACACTTGCTTGAACGAATGGCCTTCAAGACCACTACAAACAGGAGTTACTTTCGAGTGGTTCGTGAGGTAGAGGCAATTGGTGGCAACGTGCAGGCTTCGGCTTCTAGAGAGCAGATGGGCTACACTTTTGATGCTTTGAAGACCTATGTTCCAGAAATGGTGGAGCTGCTCGTTGATTGTGTGAGGAACCCTGCGTTTCTTGATTGGGAGGTCAATGAGCAGGTACATTCCCTGAATCCTAATGAGGACTTGTAGAATACTTTTACTGATTGTTTTCTGCGTTCAAAGCTCAAAGCAGTGTTGTTGGAACTTGAAAGTATAATTCAGCTTGAAGTGCCAAACCCCCCAAATGCCAAGGCATTAGGAAAAACTACTCTCTTCAGGAAAAAATTGTGTAATTAATAGTCATCACACCAATAAGACAATAATGCGAGGATAGAAATCAGAAACTATCAAAAGTGATGCATAAATAACAAATTCTTATAGTCCTTGGTGTAAGTCAGCATCAACATAATCAGAAAGCAGTACTGGTGGTAGTGAGCTATAGGAGTCCTTGAAAGAAACTAGATGTCTAGATGTCTTCATATGTGATAATAAAAAACCCACTGGGAGACAGGAAAGTTGAATTATTCTAATAATATAATTGTAATGAAACTAGTGTGCTGCTATGCTGGTTATTTTTTGAAAATAGAGCTCAGCAGTATATTTAAGTTGAGAATACTTGTAAATGAGACCATCGTGCTACTATGCCGAGTTTTGTTTTTCTTTTTAAAAATGAAATTCAGTAGTGTGTTTCAGTCAAGATGAAATTTGTTGTCAGCAGTTTCTGCCATGTCTTCTTTACTGTGTGGTCGGATTCATAAATTATGTGCTAATAATATAATTATAAACAAAACTAGTGCCCTGCTATGCTGGTTATTTTTGAAAATAAAGTTCAGCAGTGTGTTTAAGTTGTTAATACTTGTAAATGAGACCAGCGTGCTACGTTTTTCTTTTTAAAAATGCTATTCAGTTGTTTCAGTCAAGATGAAATTTACTCAGTCAGCATTTTCTGCCATGTCTTCTCTACTGTGTGGTCGGATTCATAAATTATAAATAGCTTATAAGTTGACTGTAGTGTAGTAAGGTAATTAACTTAGGACCTCTATATTCTCATAGGATTTTTACATTTCAACTTTAACCGCTTTTTAGAATAGTAAAAGTTGCTGTCGATGTTACTTTATTAGGATGTGTTTCAGAGTGAGCAATCATATTATTCCTGGGTGTATTAGCAATTACGAGGATCGCTAAGCAGCAATTGGACTCGCGGCCCACCCATCATCTCGACGCCCAAACACGCTGCTTGGAGCGCAATTCTCGCCGGCCGAAATCTTCGCAAAACGGTCGGACCTCGCAGTATATATACGCCATTCGCATATGGTATCAGGTACGTTCTCTAACCTTGTGCTATCTGCCCGAGCGACCTCTCACTAGATCGTCGGAGTGTCTTTGCAGGTACCACCCGAGGTGTTCAACGCGTGAAGCCAGGACCGGTCCTTTCACTCATTCAACGACCGGCCCATTTGACGAATCAATCAACACTTCAACTCTTCATTGGTCAAGGTACGATCAATTGGCGACCACAGTGGGAGGCCCGTGCGCTATCCTACCTCTTTCATGGCTCCACGCGACCGGCCCCAGACGCGGGCCACTTCTCGACTCAATCCCTCCGGGCAGAATCAGCAGCAGACCCCGGAGGGCGTGGCCGTCACAGTCCACGAGTCTCAAGGACTTCCGCGACAAGAACCTTGATGCACTGCGGCCGCGGACCTATCCTCCAACGAGTTCAACCGGCCGTTCTCGGGGACGCCGCCCAGCCGATTAAGCGGGCATTCAGAACCTCTGCAGGACCATGTCACTCAAGCCGTTTTGCAAATCCTCGCAAAACAAGAATCGTGTGATCGCGCATCGAGACGCGCTCATCTCTCGACGAGAGAGGTCAGTCGGCCGCGCGCGTGCGAAGGCGGAGAAACCTGCGCTCGCCGCCGGCGCGAAGACACCGCGCTCCCTCCACGAAGGAGCATCTCGCCGGAGAGCACTACCCATCGCTCTCCCAAGAAGACGGCAGGCGCATAGGTCGCCGAAAGCAGAACGCAGCAGACGCCGTTCGATGTCCGATGACTATGAAGATTCTAGCTACCGTCCTGACACCGGTCACTCACCCACCAGGTACTCCTCCAATGAGTCGTCCGGGTCACGTCGGTCGAGAAGCAGATCTTGGGATTCTCGAGAAGAGCTGGAACATTACGAGATGGAAGAATCGGGGCGTTCGCATCGGCCAAGGAGAGCCAAAGCGAAGCGACCCGCAAGGCCTCCTCGGCTTCCACCAACCGCCCATCCGGAGGATTCTATGGAATGCCGGCAACGCGGCGTGCCTCGCAATGCAACCCTTTGGGTCGAACGGCATTCAGAATGAACACGGCCCGTTCTCCAGGGAGATCAGGCGTTACAAAATTCCGAGAGATCTCCGCAAGCCGCCCAACCTCAACAAGTTTGACGGCCGAGGAGATCCGCAAGCATCTCCGCTACTTCAATAATTCTGCTGCTATCGGAATTGGGACCGACCATGAAATGCGTGCTTTTTCCCGATCATTGGACGGCCGAGCATTGGAATGGTGGGAGTCTCTGCGACCCAATTCCATCTCCTCGTGGGGACGACACGATCGAGAATATTCTTGTCTCACTACACGCGCAAACCGCCAATATCGGTATGAAGAATACTTGGACTCTCGTTGTTCAAGGAGATAACGAGACGGTGAGGCAAGATATCGACCGGTTTAACACCGAGGCCGAAGTCCGTTCGTGACTTGTCGACAAGGACAAGCTAAAATATCCGAAAGCGTGGTATTCGGCCAGGACCACCCGGTTCGTAGAAGAATTCACTCTTAACCATTACCAAGATCTCAGCTACTTCTTAACGAGGGCCAACGTCCACATGGCGTACGAAGAAACCTTGGCAGCAAGGAAGGCCGTCCGCGCACGACCTAAAGAAGAAAATAGTAAGCCGGCCAAAGGGCATGAAGATCGCCGCGACAATCGGTCTGATTTTCGTGATAAGAAGTTCGATCATCGCACTCGGCTAAACACCTCTATTGCGCAGATCTATAGCGAGTGCCAGAATAATGAGTTTGTGGGAGTAAAGCGGCCTGATCCACTCGTGCTCAAGAAGGGGGCACGACCGACCAAAAGGTATTGCCGTTACCACAAAAGCAAGGGTCATGATACTAATGACTGTATGGCCCTCAAAGACGATATCGAAGAACTCATCCAGAAAGGAAAGTTGGGAAAGTATGTGAGGTCGGAGGAAGGCGACCGACCTCAAGAGAAGCAGAAAGAAGCTGATCCAGACCGAGGGAAGGGTGCTCTAGTTGTTTCAAGCACCCAAGACAAAGACCGGTCTGAGGATCGAGAAGCTCCACGATCCAGGGGCCGCAACGTCGCAATGGTCATTCACGGTGGAAATCCGTTGGATCGTAGAGAATCAAATAAAGCTACAAAGAGGAAGTGGGACGAGCTCCTGATGGTCGGTTCAACGTCAGCGGTCCCACCGGTCTCGAATAGACCCCCCATCTCGTTTGGAGATAGCGACCTACACGATGGTAGGCAAAGCGCTTATGTTCCGATTGGTAATCGAGGCGATTATGGCCATCATCGAAGTTCAAAGAATTCTAGTCGACCGGTAGCTCGGCCGACATCATGTTTGAAGGCTTGATTGACAAGATCAAGGTCGATCAAAGCGAGATAATTCCCTGCCGAGCCTACTCCCTAACGGGCTTCAATGGAGCGATCACCCACCCGTTGGGGACGATTGAGCTAATGGTCACGTTTGGTGGCGACATCGAGATAGCACTTTGTGCGGGGACGGTCCGCACGACGTTTCTTGTACTCCCCTCTCAAATCATGCTATCGATTGCATCATTGGTAGGCCGACCACGGGCAAGCTAGAGGCCGTGGCATCAGCGGTACACCGAAGATGAAATTTACAGCCAGCGACGACGGTGTAGTTACCACGGCGGCCGACCCAGAGGGCGCAAGAGCGAAGCCACGACTGTATCAACAAATTTGTGATGAGGTAGATCTTGGCCCAAACGTTCAAAGCAACCGTGAAGGCCATCAAGTCAATGTCACCGATTTGGATGCTCGGTATGATCCGCATAATGACCCGTAAGATAACGATGATGACTTAGCCCGAGAGTGAAAAACAAGTTGAAAAGGCCGAACCTCATGGAGAGTTAATAGATGTGCGGTTGGGAGACGACCCAACGAAGATAGTCAAGCTCGGTAGCGACCTACCGAGCAAGTGAAGCAAGATCTTGTGCAATGCTTGAGAGACTATGCGGACTGTTTCGCATGGCGAAGCATCGACATGCCCGGCATTCCTATCGAAGTAGCTTTGCCATCAACTTTCGATCGATGAAGGCGGGTCGCTTCGGCCGCTCAAAGAAGACGACTCGAATGAGGAAAAATCTCGCCGCATTTGAAAGCCGTTGAGGACCTCATAAAGGCCAATTTCATAGAAGAGATCAAATACACGCACTGGCCGCCCAATGTCGTCTTTGGTTAAGAAGAAAAATGGAAAATGGAGGATGTGTGTAGACTATACCGATCTAAATAAGGCATGCCCGAAGGATGCCTTCCGCACTCCAACATCGACAAGCGGGTCGATGGGGCCTCGCTACAAATTGCTTGTCTTTCCCGGACGCTTACTGCGGATACAATCGGATCACGATGTATCCGCCCGATCGGCACAAAGCGACCTTCATGACCGATCGGGAAATTTTCAAAGACAAGGTGATGCCTTTCGGCCAAGAAACGCCTGGAGCGACCTACCAGCGAATGATGAACAAAATTTTCAAGAGGCAGATCGGTCGCATCTCAGAGGTGTATTTGGACGACATGATCATTAAAAGCGTAATCGACCCAGATCATGTGAGCGACCTCAGGGAAATATTTGAAGAAGCTAGGAAGAACTCACTTAGACCGAACACGAGAAGTGTACCTTTGGGGTGAGTAGGCGTAGATTTTTGGGCTTCCACCGACCGAAAGAGGATGAAGCAAACCCTGAGAAGTGCAGGGCGGTCGCCGATATGAGGCCGCCCACTTCTAAAAGAGAAATACAACAGCTTAATGGCATGGTGGCCGCTCTCTCCAGGTTCATCCCTAAAGCGGCCTGAAGTCGCTTCCACTATTTAGACTGCTGAAGAAAGAGGTGGATTTTGAGTGGACCGACCAATGCCAGCGAGCGTTGGATGAATTGAAGCGAGCTTTGACCAATCCGCCAATTATGACTAAGCCGCTACCGGGCGAGACATTGTACCTGTACTTAGCTATCACAGAAGAAGTTCTGAGCGCCGTGTTGGTCAGAGAATGCGAGCTGAAACAAAATCCGGTCTACTTTAAAAGTGTTGCAAGGGCCCGAGCTGAGGTACCAGAAGATAGAGAAATTTGCTCTTGCACTCCTGATCGCTGCTCGAAGGTTTGAGGCCCTACTTCGTGGCCCACCAGGTCGTGGTAAGGACCGATCAGCCAATCAGGCAAGTCCTCCATCGGCCAGACCTGGCGGGACGAATGATAAAGTGGGCGGTGGAGCTCAGTGAGTTTGGCATTAAATTTGAATCCAGATCGGCCGCAAAAGCACAGGTGTTGGCCGACTTTATAGCGGAAATGACTCCTACCCCAGAAGATCAAGCTGAAACGACCTGGATCTTGCACGTAGATGGGTCGTCTAATAGCAAAGGAAGTGGAGCCGGCCTAATACTAGAAAATTCTGAAGGCCTGGCTGTGGAGGTGTCTTTGACTTTCGCTTTCCATACGTCGAATAATCAGGCCGAATATGAGGCGTGTATAGCCGGCCTGCAGCTCGCCAGAGACTTCAATGTTGACCGAGTCGAACTTCGATCGGACTCCCTGCTGGTCGTCTCGCAGATCAAGGAATTATATGATGCTAAGGACGACGTGCTGAAGAATTACCTAGTCAGGGTAAGAGAGCTTCTTAAACAGTTCGACCGGGCAGAAGTGACCCATGTGCCTCGAACCGAGAATGTTCGAGCAGATATACTATCAAAGCTGGCAAGTACCAAAACTCCGGGGAATCACAGAAGTGTGATTCAAGAGACTCTAAATCGGCCGAGCATTTCAACCAAGCCAAGTCAGTCGTTGGCCGTTCTGTGTGTCAGCACGGATTCAGATTGGATCGCCCCTATCCTAAGGTACATTGTTGAAGGGGATGAGCCGAGCGATCCAAAGCAAGCTAAGTTGGTCAGACTCAGAGCGACCAAGTATTCGGTAATAGAAGGAAAGTTGTACAGAAGAGGATTCTCCTCTCCATTGTTAAGGTGTCTTTCTGGCCGGGGCTTCGACCATGTGCTAAGGGACATTCATGAAGGTGTTTGTGGAGTCACCGGGCGCTCGTTCCATAGCTAAGAAGGCTCGTGGCCGGCTATTATTGGCCGACCATGGACGAGGATGCCAAGAAGCTCGTTCAGAAGTGCAAGAAATGCCAAGTACATGCTGATGTCCACATTGCACCCTCCACAGAGTTGCAAAGTCTTGTCTCACCTTGGCCGTTCGCTTGGTGGGGCATGGATCTGCTAGGCCCGTTTCCACCTGCTCCAGGCCAGTTCAAGTTCTTGATCGTGGCGGTAGATTATTTTACTAAGTGGGTCGAGGCCGAGCCTCTTTGCAACCATCACCTCGGCGAAAGTAAGCAAATTCTTCGCCGGTGTGTGTTGGCCCGTTTTGGGATCCTCAAAGAATCGATAATGCATAATCGCGGCACCCAGTTCACGTGACAAGAGATTCAAAGAAATGTTGGCCGACTTAGGGGTAAAGCGGCGTTTCACCTCGGCCGAGCACCTCGCACAACGGCCCAGGCGCGCCGGCAGAGTAATTTCGCGTGGGTTGAAGCGAAGACTCGATGAAGCGAAAGGAGGCGGGTCGAAGAACCGCGATCCGTTCTATGGGCTTACTGAGCGACCCCTCACTCAACGATCGGGAGTCCCCATTCGCATCGGGTATATGGGATCGATGTTGTGATACCCATAGAGACGGGCGAGTGAATTGGAGAACTTCGAATCCCCTACGGTGGTTGACAACGACCGAGCTATTCGAGAAGAATTGAACCTAATTGAAGAAGCTGCGCGCACCAAGCGTCACTAAGAGAGCAATTGATCAAACAGAAGGTCGCAGCCCGGCACAACACTCGCGTGCAAAAAGAGAGACTTCACGGTCGGTCGGCCGTTCTAAGGCGGGCCGGCGTAGGAAACAAGAATGCACGCCAAGAGGAAGCTTGCGCCAAATTGGGAAGGTCCATACAGGTCATCAACAAAGGCGGAAAGGGGGCCTACGAGCTGGAAACCATGGACTGGGCGACTATCCCCAGAACATGGAATGCAGAGAAACTTAGAAGATATTACGTTTGAATGTAATGAACAACTTGAATGTAATAAATGACCGATCTATTAATGAAAAGCGGCGGCAGCGCTCTTTTCCCATCGGGTTTTTTACAGAGAGGCGACCTTTAGAAATATGATGTGTTCTTTACTTTCTCGCAAGAATGTATGACTGGTCGCTCAAGATTGCCCGTGGCAAAGGAGCGATCGGAGATTTATCAAAGTTGATTAGATCGTCAAAACGATCTACCTCGAGAGCCATCGAAATGGCCCAAGGGTTGGATAACCCGCAAGCGATCTGTGGCATGTGCCACCGAGTCGGCACAAACGACGGTCACCGAGTTGACCCAAACGAGCGCCATCGAAAATGGCCCAACAACGCTAGGTCGTCGAAACGATCTACATCGAGCGCCATCGAAGTGGCCCAAGGGTTGGGTAATAACCCACAAACTCTAGGTCGACGAATCGATCTACATCGAGTGCCATCGAAAATGGCCCAAGGGTTAAGTGATAACCCGTCACGGTAGGCCGTCGAAACGACCTACCTCAAGTGCCATCGGAATGGCCCAATCGAGTGTCACCGAGTGGGCACCGTTTAGCAGGTAAGAAATGCCGAGCGACCTAGATTTAAAGTTCGCGAACTTAGAAAAATAAATGCGAAGCAATCAGATTCAAGCAAACAAATAAATTAAGCCAAAGTAAATTGTCATCACAAATTAGAGACGCCGGCCAAGCGAAGCGCCAAATACTTGGATGCTCGAAGGCAAAGATTTGAATTGTTGTGCGAAGGCAAGTTAAACGGTTACATAAAATTACACCGCCGCAGCGGGCTTCGTAAGAGAATGGTGGCGGGCGAACGACATTGCCTTGCTCGTCAACTGCGCAGCAACATGATCTTGTTGTTTTCAACATAGTGCGCAGAGCTTTATCATGTTGTCATCAAAATTGATCTTCAAGTCCAGGTTCAATGCCCGCTACGCTGGCCAAGAGCATTGTAAAATTGCTCAATTGCGACCTCTCCCGACCGGCTGGGCCACCATTAGGATCTTTTTCTCGGCTCGGCCTTCTCGCCACCCAATTGGCCTCTCGCTTCCCATGGCCTCGAGATCGGTTTTGAGTTGTGACTCGAGCAAAGAAGCTCCTTGTTCCTCTTTGCAAGCTTGGCACGGCCGTCCTCCCCGTTTGAGGGCCTCCTTCTTCGATCGGGCGAGCTTGTCATATTTTTGATGCGCTCGGCTAAAGCCTTGTCCTTTCTCGCAAAATTCAGGTCGAGGGTTGTCGATCGGTCGAACAAAGGTAAGATGAAGAGTACAAGACTAAGAAAATAAAATTACCATCAGCTTCGGCCACCAGCTCCGCCATGAATTTCTCGACCCCCATGCAGAGAGAAGCGCAGAGCGCCATGGGTTTCTTTCTGTACCGTTCCAGATCGGCCGGACCCAAGCTTTCGAGCGAGATGATAGGAACCTCCTCCGTCGCAGGGGTCGAGCCCCGACCATCATGCTCAGCCCGTTTGGGGAGCGATCGGCGGTGCGAGGAGGCGGCAGGGCACGTTGACCGGTTTCTTCCCTTGGCTCTTGGGGGTTTGGGGCACCTTAGAAGACGATTCTGGAGCATCCGCCGGCCGAGGACCTTCGTACTTCTTAGCTCCTCCTTCAGGCTTCAAAACGGAAGCGAGCAAATCCCAGTTTTTGCCGGCCATTCTTTCTGCAAAGTACCGAGTCATGAGTTAAAAGAAAAAATCAATAACAGAATATAAGGACAAAAAAGTTCAAAAGCGAACCGATCTCGGCCTCCGTGTCTTGGCCTTCAGACAAGACAAAAGTGGTCGGCAAGGTATGTCGCCCTTAGGATCTGGGACGATCATACTCGCCAACGACTTTATCATCTCCAAAGTCTCCAGGTCGGCCTCGCCCAAGTCTTTCACTGAGTAGATGTAATCGCCCGGCCGCCTGCAGAAATGAGCCTCATTCCACATGATTGGGAAGTAAGGGGGACCTAGCATCCCGTCCGGTTGAACCTCGTAAGCGGCCTTGCAAGCCTCCTCGGTGGGAACGATCCGTAAAATCGGCTTTTCCGGCCGCTCCCAACGACTCTGGAATGCTTTGAAAAACCGGTGGTGGGTCTTTCGCATCTTAAAGGAGACTTGCTTCCTCTTCTCCTTGTTGGCCTTCTCTCTGAGCCAGCTCAGCTCAAAGAGAGCAAAGAAAAGCATCATCGACACCGGCCGACCCAGCTTGGTCACCAGCACCTCAAAAGTCTTTAAAAACGCCCATGCGTTTGGATGAAGCTGAGAAGGGGCGACCCCAATACGGCGCGCAGACGTCGCGTTGGAATTCGGTAAAAGGAGGGGTAATCTTCATCTTCTCGAACACGAGCCGATACATCGTGAACTTGAAGTTGGAAGAATAAGTCGCGATGTCTTCGCCCTCCTTCATGCCTCTTACCCTCCAGCCCGGTGAGTCTTCAAGGCGGCTCCGTAGATCGGGCAAAGCATCGTGGCCGACCGTAATAATGCTCCTGTTAGAGCGAAGAGTCTCCGACACCCAAGACATGTCAGATATATCTCGAGCTACATCAGCTTGGACTTCGGCCGACCCTTCGTTCGACCCTCCGACGTTGGCTTCCAGACCAGAAATATTGACTTCGGGCTGAATCACTTCTTCCTCGTGGGCCGCTTCATCTCGGCCGCCTTCGGCCTCTACCATCTCCTCGTCCGCGACTGGGACGGCGCTAGGCTCTTCATCATCAATGATCACCACCTCCACGTCTTCCTCTCCGCCCGGTGGGGTGTTTGCCGCGGTCGCCGCTTCGGAATGAAGCGGACCTTGACCTGCAGCCCTTTGTCTTGGTCGACCCTCGGCCGGGAGGAATGGGAAGTCGAGCTCAGACGCTCGAGGAACCACTCAAGAGCAAGAACCTTTGTCGCCGAAGACGACTTGGGCTCTTCCTCGTGGAGATTGGGCTCGCCGGCCTCGACATGTATGGAGCGAAGGATTGCGGTGGTTTTCCCGAATACTGGCGGTCGGGCCAGACGTGGCATGCAAAACACCTATGATAAAGGGAACGAGTCAGGTCGGCCGAGCGGAGCACTCATGAGAGGGGGCGATTTGGCCATCCCTCGACCTGACACCCCCTATCACGAGGCGTGGAAAAGCACGAAATACTTTCAAGTAAAAACTCAAGCTTAAAAAGTAAAGGAGAGATCGATTCATACCTTAGCGGATGTGGTGGATCTACCGCTAGTAGACGTAAATGCGACTTCGGATGCAAGTCGTGGCGCGAGACGAGTCGGTCGTTAGCGAGCAATTCTTGGAAGTGTGAGAAATGAACTCAGCAGAAGGGCTATTTATAGTGCAGATTTCTGGCGCGAAGGGGACCGGGATACGAAGAGTCACAACGCTTCGTCTTCCCACCAATGGTTGTCTCCAGACAGCCTCGGAAACACCAAACGTCGCGTCTTAAATGTCAGTAAAGACCAACCGTCACGACAGCACGGCCGATGGTGGACAAGCGGTCGACACCACCCTACAGAGAAAGCGAACGGCCGCGTCGTTTCGTCAAGATAACTTCACTCCTGGGGGCATCGATTCAAGCCTCACCGCTTCTTGGCGACCTAGGCTTGGGGGCAATCGTTCTCGGGTGTATTAGCAATTACGAGGATCGCCAAGCGGCAATTGGACTCGCGGCCCGACCATCTCGTCGGGCCCAAACACGCCGCTTTGCTTGAGCGCAATTCTCGCCGGCCGAAATCTTCGCAAAAGCGGTCGGACCTCGCGGTATATATACGCCATTCGCATATGGTATCGTGCACGTTCTCTAACCTTGTGCTATCGCGGCGACCTCTCACTAGATCGTCGGAGTGTCTTTGCGGTACCATCCGAGGTGTTCAAGCAGCGTGAAGCCGGGACCGGTCCTTTCACTCATTCAACGACCGCCCATTTGGCGAATCAATCAACACTTCAACTCTTCATTGGTCAAGGTACGATCACATATGTTTGTAAGGCCTAGCACAACCGGTAAAGCCGACGTTGTTAGGTGGACATCTTCCTTGGTTAGTCGGGTTCGAACTTGGGATATCCACTTTGTGTGTTAGTTATGGGTGGTCTTGCTACTTGCCTGCAGAGAAAAAAGTGAGCAATCATATTCAAGGTTTACATAAGTAGTGTTGTATATCAATCGACATATGTCTCGAGACTCTCGACCATTTGAATTTTCTCGCTTTTATTAATACCACAATTATATGCGACTTTTGAGAGTGAAGGCCGAGATTGGTGAAGCTTCCAAAAACCCTCAAGACTTGCTTTTGGAAGCAATTCATTCTCCGCTGGTTTCTCTGGTGCCTTGGCTAATCCTCTTTTAGCTTCGAATCAAGACTAAATAGACCTGAATGGTACACTTACGGAGGAGTTTGTTGTTGTAAGTTTTCAAATTTGATGTTTATGCATAATATAAATTTAGTTGTCTCTCCAAAATTTTGAAATACTTTTTAATGGTCTTTATCTTTCTTATGAGACTTCAAATTTTATGAAACATCGGGGAAAACTATATCGCACCTCGGATAGTACTTCAAACCACCGTGTCGAGCATGAGGAATTGTTATTCGTTGCAGAACCCCTTTTGTCCGATTTACCCAAAGTGTCCCACGCCCGGAGGAGCCAAAATCGGTATATCTTGGTGGTGATTACCGTTGTCAAACCGAATCGGGGTATGCATTAGAGAAGATATATGATGCTTTTTCTTTCTGTTTACATCTCTGTTTTTTACAGTTTGGGCTCAAGCATCTGCCAAGTCTAACATTCCTTGAATGGCCAGACGACCCATTTTGCTCTTGCATTTGAACTTCCTGGCGGCTGGCATAAGTTGAAGGATGCTATGGTTTTGACAGTTCTTTAGGTCTTGATTATGTCTTCTATTTACCTTCTTTATCATCTTTTAAGGTGGCCAAAAATATTTCCGAGAATTCATTGTTAAGTCAGTATGTCTTTATTATCTTAATTAACACAGGTACTACTCGGAGGTGGTGGATCATTCTCAGCTGGCGGACCTGGTAAAGGGATGTATTCTCAGATGCCAATGGCTACTACAGCTGTGATGATAGTGCTCAAACAACTGGGAAAGTGGTCGAGAATGATCAATTTCACCTTACTCGAGAGCTGTCATTGCAAACTAATGATATGGAGAATGTTGCTCCTAGGTCGAATTTAGAAGGTATTGTTATAAAGTTGTTGAATCATGAATGCTTGAAACAATTATATTTATTTGTTCCTTTCATAGATACTATGTGAAACCCTTTATTATTTACATTTAAAGGGCATATCCAAATTCTGTTGTGCTTCACATAATTATAGATAAAAGGTTTGTATTTGCTTTGATAGCAATTGCAACTTCATTGCAGCTGATTTTTACAAAGCTATTAGTTGTAGGATATACTAATTTTTGTTCATTTTAAAGCTTGTTTGGTTTACGGCTTTGATGTTTTTGATATATGAATTGTGTTATATATTCATGATGTTGATCAAAATGTATCCATGCTTTCATCACTTATCTCTCTAGGAAAGCTTTGTTCAGTGAATGATTTGGAATCAATAGCAAGTTCCCAAAACCCGTTAGCAATATAGCATATCAGCAAGACTCAGATTTTTCTTCTAGAAGCAAGGCTCCACAGGAAATTATATGGATGGTTCAAAGTTGCAACATGGTGGATTATAATTCTATTGTATTATATATGTCACATTGTAGTCCCTGTACTCCAGATAAACAGAGGAAGGAAAAGTGGATTATAATTCTATTGTATTTTATCATGTACATTATATATGTCACATTGTATATGTCACATTGTAGTCCCTGTACTCCATGGAGCATTTCTTTGATTGTTATTATAGTAACTTGAACATCATTTCAATGTTTTTTTAACAATATATAGTTGGTTTGTTATTTCTGAACGTAGCCATGGATCATAGTTGGATGCAAAAAACCAAAAATGGACCTTTAGCATCTGTTATTAAGGATAACCGTTGCTAAAAGTCCTAAAAAACACCAAAAAAATGACATTTAGTATCGGTTATTTAAATAACCGATACTAAATGTCATTTTTAGACAAAGAAACACAATGTTGAAATGACATTTAGTATCGGTTTTTAAATTAACCGATACTAAAAGTGACATTTAGTATCGGTTATTTAAATAACCGATACTAAATGTCATTTTTTAGACAGCAAACACAATGTTGAAAAGACATTTAGTATCGGTTATTTAAATAACCGATACTAAATGTCATTTTTTAGACAGCAAAGACAATGTTGAAAAGACTATTAGTATCGGTTATTTAAATAACCGATACTAAAAGTGACATTTAGTATCGGTTATTTAAATAACCGATACTAAAAGTACGTTTTCAAGGCATAAAAAACACCAAAAAAACGACATTTAGTATCGGTTTTTTGAAAATCCGATGCTAAAAGTCACATTTAGTATCGGTTATTTAACCGATACTAAATGTCAGACATTTAGTATCGGTCGAATTAGTATCGACAGATAACCGATACTAAAAGTGCCAAATAACCGATACTAAAAGTCTTTTCTGCACTAGTGAATACACACTGGTTCACATACACAAACACAGTTACAGCAACAAAAAAAACCATAAACAAATACACTGCAGCCCAAGAGAAAGAAACGAAAATAGGAGGAGAACGAAAACAGTGTGTAGAACCATAATCAGAACAACAACACCGCGAGCCGTTGTAACACCCCCTTTCTATTTTACTACTATTTAGTCGATTTTAAAATCAGAGTTTTCAAAAACATAATATTTTTCCACGCACTACCAAGAGAGTGCTACATTTCTTCAAATCAACTTACATAACTCCAAAATAGTAGTTAAATAAAACTCCAGTTTATGATACATAGCACCAGCCAGTCTGAGTATAAAATAGTACAACAGTGGAAGATACGAACTTAAGTTCAACATAATAAAATAACAGCTACTAAATATTTCCCCTCGGTGCTACGTATCAGAGCCGACTCGACCACACTAGAGGAAAGATCTCTAAACACCTTTAGTCACCGTCACTGCGCAGTTGCAGGATACGAGGCAACACGACGCGAAGAGGTGAGTCTCAATACATAGATAATAATAAATAAAACAAGAAACACAATAGATTAGGTACACGGATATACAATCAATTCAAGTACACCATCAACACAGTTACACCAATTCTGATTCACGCCAAGATACTGATTCGTCACATATACCGTTACACCAAATACAGTTACACCGACACACCATTAATTCATGAACACCCAATCAATCACCAGAGCATGCATGTAATGCATGGAATGCAATATGCATGTGGATCCATCACCATCGCTATAAGCCTCAAGGGCACCCATCGCTTTGGCCGAAGCCCCCGTCGCTTTGGCCGAAGCCCCCATCGCTTTATATGTATGATTTATGTGACACCATGACAATGCACCACAACACAATGCATTTACCACAACATCCGTTGACTCATCGCTTAATCATCTCCACAACACAACCCGTCGCTTTGGCCGAAGCTTACACATCGCTTAATCATCACCACAACACACCCCGTCGCTTTGGCCGAAGCCTACACATCGCTTAAGCATCACCACAACACCCCACACCTCATATTGGACTATATGTCACACCAAGGACTAAACCCACACCTAAGGACCGAATCACCTCTTAAGGACTAATGTGACACCATAAGGACCATTTTAGCACTTAGGGACTAGTTTAACACCTCGGGGACCATTTTGACATCTAGGGACCATTTTGACACCATAAGGATTATTTTAGCATCTAGGAACTATTTTGATACCTTGGGGATCATTCTGACACCATAAGGATTAAAACAACATCTTTGGAGGACCAATAGTGCATAGGGACCAAAATAGTATTTTTGACACTTTGGGTAACATTGACAACACACGCACGAAGTGCTGGATTCCTACAAGAAGATTCTACTTTGGCGAATTATTTAAAATAGCAAACTACATCGAAAATTTACAAAAGACCACTCATTGGAAAGCCCTCTGAGTGTAGTTTCTACCTATGATTTTAGTTTTTCAAAATAAGTGTCCAGTTGGTACAGTTTTTCAAAACACTACACTGAGGTACCAAAATCGGACAGAACGCTTTACCCAACTTGCAACCAAATTTTCTTTCTCATTTTGATAACTCATATTATATGAGTTATTTATGCCTTTATTCTTGTAAATCAAGTAAGTTCTCAAGTAATAGTAGTATCTTATATCTCTAATTAGTATAGTTGTAGGAAAAGAAGGGTTAGAATCTGTTTGGTTGCAAATTGGCACATTTGGTGCCCTTTTGAGCATTTTAACTTGTTTTGTGAGTGCTGCAGTGATTCAGCGCTATAGCGTTTAACGCTACAGCGTTTAGAGAGAAACTCAGGCATATCTTTGAGCTCGGCCAAATCTTTGAAGCAGGTCGGCTAAGTCCTGGAAACAGAAGTGTGCTTGTTGGCGCCAAGATCTTCACTCAAGCCTCGTTCGCAGTGTCAATGTACTAACTGTTGCAACCGGATTTTCATGGATGTTGTAGGCCACCTGGCGCTGTGTGAATGGAGCGATAGCCTTAGTTGGTGCGACGGCCATGCCTCTGTGAATGCGCAAATTCTGGGAGCGTGAACTACTCCAACAACTACTTCTTCTCTACAAAAGCACATCTCAGTGAACAAAAAAGAGAGGATTCAGACATTGGGAGTTTTTAGAGAGATTTTCTCCATAGTTAAACATTTTTCTAGCTTTCGTTTTTACTGTAATTTTTAGTTTTCTCCTCGGTGTGATGAAGCTCAACATGAGCTAAACACCTTGAGTTGGATTGCTCGAACTCAGAATGAATCGAGCGTTAAAATATTGCATGCTTGCGTTTCAGTCTTTGCGTTATAATTCTTTCAAACTTGTTTTAGAAATGATCAACTAAAATGAGTAAATCCGTGGGTTCAGACATGGTCCATGGATCGACTTCAAAGCTTGATATGAATGAAAGTTTATTTAAAGACATTTAAATAGATTTTGCTCCCTCTAGACATAGAAATGCAATAATTCATAGAGCTAAGGCTGTGGGTTCATACAGGGGTGAACTTATTTAGAACTTAGACATAGGTCTCTTGTAATGAAACCCTGGCGTGAGTGATCCGAAAGGCACAAAAACATTTGCAACAGCGCTTGACGCTATAGCGTGTGACGTTATAACGCTGTACTACTTGGGGATTTACTTAGTAAAGAGCAATCCGACTTGTTTTCTCTCATTTTACAACTCGGCCTTTAATTGTTTTCCTTCGACAACTACTTTTTCACTGATAACCTGTTACTCCAACTTTTGCTACTCGGTTCGCTAAGAGCTAGTATCACTTAAACTCTAAAATTAATACCAATCCCTGTGGAGACGAACTGTACTTACTACTTTATTACTTGTTTCAATTGTGTACACTTGCACAACTCGGTTACACACAACACATTTCTTAATGAAATTCAGTGAAATCAGTGCCTATTTCGTAGAGAATTAAGTCTATTTTTCAATGAAATAAGAATCACTCAAAACGGAGTTCAATTGAGCACACAAAACCTGCAAAAACTGAACCTACCCCCAGTTTGACTCCAGAAATTTGACCTAACTTTAGAGACTCATAACTTGAGCTACACAACTCCGAATCAAACGAAACCAGTGCCAAAACGACCGGCCTTAAGTCTATTTTCAAAAACAATTAGCCACACGATTTTTGGATCACCCAAACAGTACCAGTTGAGGAAAACCGAAACAGTGTCCAGAGAACACACAAAACCATAAACAAGTAAAGTTCATCATCAACATACACACTCCTACTCAACTCTAATTTAAACAATATATCAAACACCTAACAAGCACCAATATTTCTTCTATTTAATTATATCAATTTAACAACCAATCACCTCCATATTAATTAACACCTATTACACACCATATTGCATTTAATTCATATAACTCACCTTAACACCAACAATCAAGAACAACATTTCAATTCAATCACATATAAAATCAAACAATCACTCAAACACTCAAATAATTCATGAATCAAATTAAATAGCTACTCCTAACACCTAAACCACATGATTTCAAGGTTTATAGATTATTAACTATGAAAGAGAGCCCCCATACCTTAGAATTGCAACCCAAGAAAACCCCTCTTCCAACAACCCAAGAACCACCCAACAATGGCTTCTCTCCAACACTTGAGCTTCAAACCCATCCATGTAAAAGAGGAAATGGAAGGGAATTAATGGTTAAAACTTATACTAGAAGATAGAGGAAGAAAAATGTGAAAGATTGGTACCAAAAACACTTACCCAAGCAAGAAAATGATTTTTCTCCTTCCTCCCTCCTAGACCATTTCTTTGTGTGGCTTCCCTCTCACTCACTCTCTCCCTCTCCTTTTCTTTTCTTTTCTTCAAATGAGAAGGAAACCCTACACCCCTAAGGTTATTTCCTTTAATTTGGGCCTATTAGCGGGCTTGGGCCCCTTATTTACACCTCCTAGCTACTTCAACCACTCCCTATTTTAATTATTTCCCCACTCCCTTATTTACACCCAACACCTCTTAGTCATATTAAATACTCTATTTTTAATATAACTAATCACTATAACACCTTATATTTATTTTAATATACACAACTAAAATATTACTTAATTAAATTAGTCACATAATCACATTAACTAAATTAGTTAAACAATCACCTAATCAAATTAGTTAAATAAATCACCTAATTAATTTTGGGGCGTTACAGCCGTCGCGAGTCCCCGTCGTCCCCGCACCTTCGTTCCTCTCTCTCTCCGCTTTGCCGCCGTCGTTCTCTCAGTCACCACCGGCGCATCAACGCCGGTGACCCTCCTTCTCTCGCGGTACCCTTTCTCTCTCTCTCTCTCTCTCGATCTCGATCTCGATCTCGATCTGCTTCTTTCTTTCCCTCGGTCGGCGACTCTCTCTCTCTCCCTCTGAAATGGGAAGACGCAGGAAAAAAGGAGAGGAGAGTATTTCTGTTTTTGGGGGGGGAGGAACGGCGCTTGAGATGGATAAGAGGCTTAGGGTTTCCTTTTTAATTTTAGTTCTTCCCTCAGACTAAAATGGGCCTCTCTTCCTTTTCTTTTTTTTTATTTTACCTGATTGCTTACTACACCCCCAGTATTACTAATCCAGAACCCCCCCATGTTTTTTCTAAAAATGTTAGTCACACTTCCTTTATCTCTGTTCAGCACCCACCTCTTTTCATTTATTTATTTCTTTTTTACTTTTGTTATTATTTATTGTTATTACTATTATCATCGTTACTATTTACCTCATGTTATCATATAATAGCATCTCTTTTTGCTTATCATTTGTTATCACTATTATGATGGTTTGTTTAATTTTTAAAATAGGAATAAACACTTAAGTTATAAGTGTGACTGCCTAAATCCAATTTTACTCATATCATGTTCAATATTCATTTTCAAAATAGTCATTCCAAGTTAACTCATTCGAACACTTGAACCTAAAACAAAACCAATTATCATTAATGATCACTCGCGCCGTTGCCGTTTGGTTGTTAACGATAATTTCATTTTCAAAAGAGTTAGTAGTATGACCACTCTAAACCGTTGTTGTTTGGTCATCGCGAACGCTCAATCCAATTGTGAATTCCTTTTATCACGACGTTCTCTCCGATTCAAACCAACGAAAACATTTTTCGAAAACAAATCTTTTCAAACATCAAAATCAAAACTAGTTGTCATTAATGATCACTTGCGCCGTTGCCGTTTGGTTGTTAATGATAATTTCATTTTCAAAAGAGTTAGTAGTATGGCCACTCTAAACCGTTGTTGTTTGGTCATCGCGAATGCTCAATCCAATTGCGAACTCTAATTCAAGTTATCAAAACATTTTCTCCAAATCAAACCAACGAAACGCTTTTCAAAAACGAATCTAAAAAAACATCAAAATCAAAACTAATTGTCATTGATGATCACTCGCGCCGTTGCCGTTTGATTGTGGGTGACAATTTCGTTCCCGTGGGAATTAGTAGTGTGGCCACTCTGAACCGTTGTTGTTTGGTCTTCACAAACACTCCCCTTCAATTGCGAAAACCTTTTCAATAATCAAAATAAAAACCGATTGTCATCAATAGTCACTCGCGCCGTTGCCGTTTGATTGTTAGTGATGATCCCATTTTCAAAAAGAGTTAGTAGTGCGGCCACTCTAAACTGTTGTTGTTTGGTCACCGCGAACACTCAACCTCTTTGCGAAAAACTCTAAAAAAGACTAAAAAACAAAAACCTTTTTAGGACAAACAAGAACTACGTAGCTTTGAATTCTCCATCGCACTAGGAGATACGTAGGAGCGAGAGCTAACTAACTCGTCAAGCGCCAAAAATAAAAATTTTCATTAAGTCTTCTCATATCCTTTTCAATAAAGAGGCAAATTTAAGTATTTTCCAAATCGACACTTAAAACCACACGTTTAATTAAAGGTTCCCTTCGATAGAAAGGAGATGTGGGGTGCTAATACCTTCCCATGCCTAACCAACCCTCAACCCAAATTTTCCGGTTTCTAAAAGGCCATTCGCTTTCCAAAAGGTTTTCTTCAATATTTTCCTTATAAAAAATATTGGTGGCGACTTCATTGTTTTAAAAGTTGTAAACGAAGAAAGATCCCCTCGGGGACTTTTTAGGCGCAGCAATACCGCGACTCCACTGGGGACTTTTCTTTTTAAGTGGGTCAAGCCTAATTAATTAAATGTGTGGTTTAATTTACTATCGATTTGATTTGGACACTTTGTTTGCTTCTATACCTTTTCGGTTTCCTTTTCTTATCATGATTGTATGCATGTGCATTGGTTTTCTCTTCTTCCATGCTTGTTTTTCCTTCCTCTTTGCTTATGTGCTTATTACCCTCATGCATCTCCCCCCATCTTGTTATGATCCCCTCTTCTTGGCTCCCTTTCTTGAGGTAAGCAATGCACTTGATTATTGTTGAAACCCTAGGCTAGCTTATTTGATATTGAACCCTAGTGTAGACAACATGTTATTGCTTGCTATTATCTGGACTGTTCTGGGTTTTCCTTCGCAGGTGGGGATATATGTGGTTTGTTTTAGGCGGTATGTCCTCGCTACACACACTCACACCTTATGCTTATTGTGCTTCGAGAGGGGCCTAAAACCCAAGGTCCGACAAAACTTAGGAGAGTGGAAACGAGTAAAGTGGTAGCAATTGGACCGTTGTCCTTCCGACTCTCACGAAAGTTTCAAATGCAGAGTATGCTCTTTCTTGATGCCTCACACCGGATGGTGTTCCATCGTTGTGGGTGCTATTGTGAGAGAGAATTAGCTCGTAACTTTGGTGAGGAAGTGACTAGAACCCACATGGGAGGAACATTTGAGTTGTCCTAGAACCTAGGTCCCCCCTCGTAGGACACGAGGCATACCAAATTGTGTGTTGCATTGTAATCTAGGCATGCTTTCAAAAAAAAAGGAGATTTTTCAAAAAAAAAAAAAGATAAAATAGAGAAAGAGCTGCCGTTGTAGCCTTTCTTTTGCTGGTCCGTACGAGGCAGCATGTGGCCCACTCTTTTCAAAAAAAAAAGAGAGAAAGAGCTGCTGTTGTAGCCTTTCTCTTGCTAGGTCCATATGAGGCCACGTACGGCCCGCATTTTCCAAAAAAAAAAAAGAAAAGAAAAAACAACTTGAATTAATGCCAATAGAGATTTTGCCCTGATCGGCATATGCATGAAACATCATCATCATTTTGCATGCATCCTCGCATTGCATCTAACATAAGTTTTTACAGCTCATGCACGCATCATTGCATAAAACAAACCAAACATGCATTCATTCGCATTGCATTCACTTATTCGTTCTTGTGTTCATAAGTGTGTTCGTCAACGTAAAGTCGGCAAAGTTTGGTTAATCATCGCTATTGGGACGATGTCTCGCAAGCAAGAAACATGGAAAACAATCGTGCCAACGCCGATCGATCGTGGCAATCTGCAGCCACATTAGGATGACGGAATTCCCGGAGGTCCGAATCCTAATGGCCAGGGCCAGCATGGTCAGAATCAGGGGAATCAAGTCATTCAAGCTGAGATGGAAGTACTAAAGGCTCAAATGGCGGAGGTCATAAGAGTGCTAAGTGCCTTAAGAGAGGTTGGCACAACTGAAGCTGCTGCTGCTGGGGTGAACAATCCTCCTCTCCTTCCTGGGTCTAGGATCTCTCAAACCCTTCAAGTTGTGCAATGGCCTCTCTATGGTCTCCCACTAGGCTATACGCCTCCTGCTGCTGATGCAAACCCTGGAAGAGATCCTTCAGGAACCGCGGGGCACACTCAGCCTGACACAGTTGTGAATGAAGTTGGAACGGGGACGCATCAAGCCCAGATTCAGATCCCAATTCCTGCTATTGCTCCAGGAACTCCGGCGGGTTTCAACTCACCAATAATGGTTCATCCACACGCATCAGGCCCAATCCTCGTAATATTGCTCACCCACACACGACTCGGCCGTGGTATCAATGAATAACCCTCACTATGGTGCGGCGGTTTCCCACGCAATTACCCCGCCAGGCTAGAAGTCATCGATCTTTGGAAGAAAGATTAAGAGTCATTGAAGGGACAGTTCCCTGAGCCGTAAATGCCCATGAGTTGTGCTTGGTCCCTGATCTAGTCCTGCCGCCCAAGTTCAAAGCACCAACTTTTGACAAATACAGAGGGACAACTTGCCCAGTCAGTCATGTGACAATGTACTGCCGAAAGATGACTGCACATGCCCGTGACGATAACTTAATGATGCATTGCTTCCAAGAAAGTTTAGCTGGAGCTCCCCTTGACTGGTACATGCAGTTAGAGCCAACTAATATCCGCTGCTGGAAAGACATGGCAGATGCCTTCATGCGTCAATACCAGTATAACAATGATTTGGCTCCAGATAGAACTCAGCTGCAATGCATGTCCAAGGGGGATAATGAGTCGTTCAAAGAGTACGCTCAGAGATGGAGGAACCTCGCTGCTCAAGTAAAACCCCCTCTACTGGACAAAGAAATGGTCCACATGTTTATGGACACCCTTCCAGCGGTGTATTATGATAGGTTGGTTGGCAGCGTAGCCTCAAATTTCTCTGAGATGGTGGTCACTGGGGAAAGAGTAGAGAATGGTATGCGTAGCGGAAGAATAGCTCATGGCCCGACACCTCCTGCCAGTCAGAAAATGCCATTTTTTGGGTCTCATAAGAAGAAAGAAGGTGAAACTAATGCAGTCATCGGAGCGACGCAGACAAAGAATCCACCATAGCTATTCGAGTTCCTTCAGCACCATCGCACATGCCTTTTCAATCAAACTATCAGTACCGGAACTATAATGAAAGGAAGCTTGTTGTCTTTGATCCCATTCCCATGTCCTACACAGACTTGTTTAATTATCTCATCACCAACAAAATAATTAATACTCGTCAAATGAAGCCATATCAGCCTCCATATCCCAGAGGGTACAACGCAAATGCTACCTGCGCCTTTCATTCTGGGGCAGTAGGTCATGTGGTGGAGGATTGTAAAGCATTCAAGTATGTGGTGCAAGAATTACTTGATACGAAGAGCATATCATTTCAACAACCCAATGTAGCCACCAATCCGTTGCCAGGGCATGGAGGATCTGCTGTTAATGCCGTTGACCATCAGGAGGGTCAGTGTTTGGTTAGAAAAGTTGATTGCATTCAGATGCCTTTGAATTTTATCCATGCTGAATTATGCCGTTTTGGTGTCATCAAAGAAGGGTGTGCTAGGAAAGACGCCTGTGATAATCCTCGCTGCATCGGGGCATGTGAAGGCTTTAAACCAATCCTCCAAGATCTCTTAGACCGACACCTGGTCCAAGTGGGAATCTAGGAGAAAGAAGGAAGTGTATCTACCTTGCAATCAGGCAATGGAGGCTTCAGGAGACCGATTGAAATTCCCTGCAATTCCAACCCTGCCGGTATGCTGAACCCTGACCAGGTTAATGTGGTTGAAGAAGGATCAAGCTCAAGTGGTCGTCTTTGTAGGTCCGTGCATCTTTGTGATCTTTGGAGAAAGGTCGCAAACCGAGATCATGGATTTCCCCGTATTTTTCAATTTAAAGTAATTATCGTTGTAATGCAAATCCCTCGGCTTTGCCCAAGGCCTTGGGATATTTCATTCGGGCACGCATGTTTTCGTCAAAATTCATCAATCAATAAAGTGTTATTTTGAATTTTCAATAAAATTTCTGTCTTCATCTCTTATTTGTGTGTCTTTTCTTTGTTTTTATTCGCCGCTCCATTCTAATGCAGATCAAAAATAAACTCTGAAAATAATAATGCCCATAACTCATACTCTGACTTTGATTACCCGGTTAATCAAGCTGAGGAAGATGTTGAGAATAATTGGGATACTCCTCCAGAAATCATGAGAATGGTAGAACAAGAAGAAAAAGTCATTGAACCCCATGAGGAGTCTACAGAAATGATCAATCTGGGTACTGAGAAAGACAGAAAAGAGGTCAAGGTTGGTACTGCAATGGAGGATAAAGAGCGCAAAAAGTTGATTCAGCTCTTGTTCGACTACGCTGACGTATTCGCATGGACTTATCAGGACATGCCAGGGTTGAGCACGGATATTGTTGAGCATAGATTGCCGGTGAAATCAGAATGTCCCCCGGTGAAACAGAAGTTAAGGCGGATGAAGCCTGAAATGTCTTTGAAAATCAGGGATGAGGTCAAGCTTGATTTGATGCGGTGGTTCTTAGTGTGGCAAAATATCCGAGTGGGTAGCAAACATTGTTCCGGGCCCCTAAGAAAGATTGAAAGGTCCGAATGTGTGTCGACTACCGTGACTTGAACAGAGCAAGCCCTAAAGATGATTTCCCTCTACCCCATATTGACGTTTTGGTGGACAGTATCGCTCAGCATTCGATGTTCTCCTTCATGGATGGATATTCAGGCTATAACCAGATCAAAATAGCTCCAGAGGATATGGAGAAAACCACCTTCATAACCCTTTGGGGAACCTTCTATTACAAGGTCATGCCTTTCGGGTTGAGGAATGCCGGGGCAACCTACCAAAGAGCGATGGTAACCCTATTCCATGACATGATGCATAAGGAGATTGAAGTCTATGTGGATGACATGATCGCCAAATCAAAGATCGATGAAGAGCATGTGGTTAACTGCGGAGGTCGCTCGGCGCCTCGTAAAATACAAACTCGAGGTTGAACCCGCCAAGTGCACCTTTGGGGTTAGGTCGGGAAGTTGTTGGGTTTCATTGTTAGCCGTAAGGGAATTGAGGTAGACCGGACAAAGTATGAGCAATCCCGGAGATGCCAAAGACCTAAAACAGAGAAAGAAGTTCGTGGTTTCGGGAAGACTAAATTACATTTCTCGATTCATCTTCCGCTTGGATCGCAACTTGCGAACCAATTTTCAAATTGCAAAAACCAAGAGATGAAGTGGAATGATAAATGTCAAGAAGCATTTGAGAAAATCAAGGTGTACCTCCAAAATCCACCCGTCCTGATGCCACCTGTGTTTGGCAGACCTCTCATCCTATACCTCACCGTACTAGACAATTCTATGGGCTGCGTGATGGGGCAACACAATGAGTCGGGAAAGAAAGAACACGCGATCTACTACCTGAGCAAGAAGTTCACAGATTGTGAGACACAGTATTCACCATTACAGAAGACTTGTTGTGCTCTAGCCTGGGTTGCGCATCGACTAAGACAGTATATGCTGAGTCACACTACCTGGTTGGTGTCCAAAATGGACCCAATCAAGTACATATTTGAGAAACCTGCACTCACAGGTAGAATTGCTCATTGGCAAATGCTTCTGTCAGAGTATGACCTCGTGTACGTAACCCAGAAGGCAATTAAAGGTAGCACACTGGCAGACTACCTGGCACATCAACCAATTGAGGATTACCAATCAATGCAATGTGAATTCCCAGATGAGGACATTATGGCATTATTTGACGAAGGGAAATCTCAAGATGATGAAAGGTGGAGAGTGTTGTTTGACGGTGCCTCTAACATGTGGGGCACGGATCGGAGCGATCTTCGATCTCTCTAGACAACCGCTTCATACCATTCACTGCCAGACTAAGCTTCTATGTCACAAACAATATAGCAGAGTATGAAGCGTGTATCTTGGGTATCCAGGCAGCTCTTGATTGGAAAGTCAAGAGGCTCGACGTGTACGGAGATTCAGCTCTAGTTGTCCATCAAGTAAAAGGAGATTGGGAAACAAGAAATCCTGATTTGGTTCCTTACTGTGACTACATTCGAGAATTAATCAAGCCCTTTGAAGAAATCACTTTCCAGCACATACCCCGCGGCGAGAATCAGTTGGCAGATGCCTTGGCAACTTTGTCATCTATGTTCAACGTCAGCTGTGACAAAAGTTTGACGACTGTCAGAATTCAGCACAGAAGACGACCTGCTTATCACTATTGTATGGCAGTCGAAGAGGAATCAGATAGTAAGCCTTGGTACCATGACATCAAGCAGTATATCACAAACAGAGAGTATCCTCCCGGGGCTACAGAGAATGACAAGAGAACCCTTAGGAGGCTGTCAGCAGGTTTCTTCTTGAGTGGAGACGTCCTTTACAAGAGAAACCATGACTTGGTACTTCTCGTGTGTGTAACGAGAGAAGAATCAAGAAAATTATGCGAGATGTTCATGAAGGCTCATTTGGGGTTCATTCTAGCGGGCACGCAATGGCTAGAAAAATCCTTAGAGCTGGATACTACTGGTTACAGATGGAATCAGACTGTTACAGTTTTGTGAGAAGATGCCATAAATGTCAAATCTATGCAGATCACACCCATGTACCCCCAACTTCTCTGAATGTCTTGAGTGCACCATGGCCATTCTCAATGTGGGGCATGGACATCATTGGTCCCATTGAACCCAAAGCTTCCAATGGTCACCGTTTCATTCTGGTTGCTATTGACTACTTCACTAAGTGGGTGGAGGCTGCTTCTTATCCCAATGTAACGAGCTCAGTGATTGCTAAGTTCATCAAGAAAGATTTGGTTTGCCGCTACGGCCTACCAAACAAGATTATCACAGACAACGACAGTAATTTGAACAGCAGAATGATGAAGGACTTGTGTAAAGACTTCAAGATACAGCATCACAACTCTTCTCCCTACCGCCCAAAGATGAATGGGGCAGTTGAGGCAGCTAACAAGAATATCAAGCGGATAATACAGAAGATGTTCGTGACCTATAATGACTGGCATGAGATGCTCCCTTTTGCCCTGCATGGTTACAGAACCTCAGTACGCACCTCAACAAGGGGCAACTCCTTACTCACTGGTTTATGGGTCGGAGGCAGTCCTCCCCATTGAGGTTGAAATACCATCCCTGCGGGTGTTAATGGAGACAAAACTTGATGAAGCAGAATGGGTTCGGTCCCGTCTTGACCAGTTGAACCTCATTGAGGAAAAGCGGGTGGCCACAATGTGTCATGGACAGTTGTACCAACAGAGGATGAGGAGGGCTTTTGACAAGAAAGTCCGTCCTCGTGAATTCCAAGAAGGAGATCTTGTGCTCAAGCAGATCTTGCCGATCCAGACAGACTCTAGGGGCAAATGGGCTCCCAAATATGAAGGACCTTATGTGGTGAAGAAGGCATTCTCAGGAGGAGCTTTAATTCTGGCGAATATGGACGGAGATGAGATCCCAAATCCAGTGAACTCAGATGTGGTCAAGAAGTATTATGCCTAGAAAAACAGACGAAAAAAGAGAAAGATAAGCCAAGGAAAAGTTAGCTCGCTAGGTTGAAAACCCGCAAAGGGCGGCCTAGGCAAAATCAGAGCGAGCCGGTGGATCGAAAACCCGCACAGGGCGATCCAGGCAAAAATTAGGGTCAGGAAACTTGGGCTTAAGAGAAGAAAAGGCAATCAGCACTCCCAAAGGTTTGGATAAGAGGGTGATCAGAGTTATGAGTATGGACGGCGGGCACCGTTACTTCAGAGATGAAATAATGAGATCTGCTCCTCTCTTGTATTTTCTCGCTTTAAAAGAAAGATTGTAATACACTTTCAATTGGCGTGACTTTCTCAGACGCCCAATTTCTATATCAATAAAAGTCCAACTTTTCTTTCATATATGTACTCTTTCGTGTCTCTCGCTTTCATCTATTCAGCTTTCTTTCAAAATAATAACTTTTATGATTGATGAGATTGATTTGCAAAACATGTGCACATTGAGCATTACAGGATCATTTGCGAAATCTTTGAAAAATACGTAAAGAAATGATTCCCCAAGTGATTAAAATTGCAAAAAACAACCATGACGAACCAGTGCGCAATCCTTGCGTGATCATCGTCCCAAGACAGTCTCCGTCCGGCAGATCGATCTGACCAAAAAAAAAAAGAGTGCCGAAGAAAAACAAATAAGCAGAAAAAAGAAAGCTGCTTAAAGAAAATAAACAAAAAAAAACAAAAAAAATCACAGAAGGCGGAACATAAAAGAACACAACATCCCCATATCATTCATCATTCTCATATCATCCATACCATTCATCACTCCATGGCATCAAACAGTACATTACGCTTTCAAATTCGTGATCTCCAAGAGCGAAGGAATAACAAAAGAAAAGAAGAGAATGAAAAATCAAACAGAAGAAGCATCCCACCAAAATCAATCATTGCATCCATGTGCACCCAAATACCCAAGTGCATGCATTTCATGCACCATCCAAGAGAAAAGTTACCATGGACCAGAGAGTGCCAAAAATCTCATTTTTTTTGAAAATCGCCATGACACCGAGTTAGTAAACTCCATCAACCCAGAGTTTGTAAACTCCATCAACCCAGAGTTCGTAAACTCCATCAATCCAGAGTTCGTAAACTCCATCAACCCAGAGTTAGTGAACTCCTTCCACAGATCACAACATCGTGTACGAGCACGCGATGGATCCATCAGACTTCGTTAAGTCCTTCGGATTAGTTGTGTCAGCCTAAGGCATAGCGTAAATCCATTGATCAAGTCAGTTCCGGACCTGATGTTGATCGGCCGCTAGAAAAGGCCACCCCCAAAGCTCGGACTCGACCAGAGTCCGTTAGAAGGTTTTAGGCAACCTCCGAATTTACCGCTTTTTCCAATTTACCGTCTTTCCCAATTTACTGCTTTCCCGTTAATGCGACGAGCGTTAGCCCCCTTTCTTAAAAGGAAAATAACAAAAAGAAAATTTGAAATTTTCTGAAGCGGACAAAATTAGTATTATTTCTATATCTTTATTTCCATTTTGCCAGCAAATATGAAAAGGCCAATTCATATTCTTGGCAAAATATGAAATAAAGAGGGGCAGCTGTCATACTCCAATTTTGTCCGACTAATTCAAAATAAAAATTGTCTTTTCGCGAATGCGAGATCCTAACAGTGTTTTTCTCGTAGTTGAAAGAAGGCTCAAAAATATGTTTGTTGTGCTCGCACATTATTCCTAATCGTGTGCGCGTTATGGCACTTGTTGCGCGCGCGCTCGCGTCTCGTCGTGTACGCACATTTGCTTTGATACTTATCATTATTGTTATTATTGTTATCCATATATGTTTATTAATCTATCATATCATTATTTTTATACAAAATAAGATTAAAAAAATTCTTTTATTATTGTGAATAGTCTGATACATAAGTCAAGTTTTGTTACATATGGACAAATTAAAAGCAAAGTAACACAAGTGTTTAAAGACAAAACGAAAGAAAAACAAGGGGTGCCTAAAACAGATTATTCTTATGCTTGTATCTGTTCCCTTTTTCCTTTCCTCAACATTGCAGCAAGCATCAAAAACACATCTGCATGACAAAGGGAAAAGCCAAAATCGTTGCAGCAGTAGACTTAGCTACAGAGCTTCAAATAGGCAGTACCCTTGCTATGTTAGAACCTGTACATTTGTTTTCCATACACAAATAGAAATCAGATTAAAATATAGTCAAACATCCCCAATTTGTGAATGTAGCAGTAGCTGGGGAGAAGGAAAGTGTCAAGCGTAATCCCTTATACACCAAAACATGAAACTTTTGAACAAATACAAATCAGAGAAAATTGACATTACAACACAATAACATATGCAAGTTCATCTATAAACAGAGCTGAAAACTCAGAACAGAGAAAAGAAAAGAAAAACAAAAATCAAAAGGGAGGAGAAAACACAGAGAGAACAATACACACTGGTTCACATACACAAACACAAACACAGTTACAGCAACAAAAAAAAACCATAAACAAATACACTGCAGCCCAAGAGAAAGAAACGAAAATAGGAGGAGAACGAAAAACAAAGTGTGTAGAACCATACTCGTAACAACACCACCGCGAGCCATCATGAGCCGTCGCGAGTCCGTCGTCCCGCCCCCGCACCTTCGCTCTCTCTCTCGCCGCTTCGCCGCCGTCGTTCTCTCAGTCACCACCTGCGCATCAACGCCGGCGACCCTCCTTCTCTCGCGGTACCCTTTCTCTCTCTCTCTCTCAATCTCGATCTCGATCTACTTCTTTCTTTCCCTCGGTCGGCGACTCTCTCTCTCCCTCTGAAATGGGAAGACGCAGGAGAAAAGGAGAGGAGAGTATTTCTGTTTTGGGGAGGAGGAACGACGCTTGAGATGGATAAGAGGCTTAGGGTTTCCTTTTTAATTTTAGTTCTTCCCTCAGACTAAAATGGGCCTCTCTTCCTTTTCTTTTTTTTATTTTACCTGATTGCTTACTACACCCCCAGTATTACTAATCCAGAACCCCCCCATGTTTTTTCTAAAAATGTTAGTCACACTCCCTTTATCTCTGCTTCAAAGACCCACCTCTTTTCATTTATTTATTTCTTTTTTACTTTTGTTATTATTTATTGTTATTACTATTATCATCGTTACTATTTACCTCATGTTATCATATAATAGCATCTCTTTTTGCTTATCATTTGTTATCACTATTATGATGGTTTGTTTAATTTTTAAACTAGGAATAAACACTTAAGTTATAAGTGTGACTGCCTAAATCCAATTTTACTCATATCATGTTCAATATTCATTTTCAAAATAGTCATTCCAAGTTAACTCATTCGAACACTTGAACCTAAAACAAAACCAATTATCATTAATGATCATCGCTACCGTTGTCGCTTGGTTGTTAACGATAATTTCATTTTCAAAAGAGTTAGTAGTATGACCACTCTAAACCGTTGTTGTTTGGTCATCGCGAACGCTCAATCCAATTGTGAATTCCTTTTATCACGACGTTCTCTCCGATTCAAACCAACGAAAACATTTTTCGAAAACAAATCTTTTCAAACATCAAAATCAAAACTAGTTGTCATTAATGATCACTCGCGCCGTTGCCGTTTGGTTGTTAATGATAATTTCATTTTCAAAAGAGTTAGTAGTATGGCCACTCTAAACCGTTGTTGTTTGGTCATCGTGAATGCTCAATCCAATTGCGAACTCTAATTCAAGTTATCAAAACATTTTCTCCAAATCAAACCAACGAAACGCTTTTCAAAAACGAATCTAAAAAAACATCAAAATCAAAACTAATTGTCATTGATGATCACTCGCGCCGTTGCCGTTTGATTGTGGGTGACAATTTCGTTCCCGTGGGAATTAGTAGTGTGACCACTCTGAACCGTTGTTGTTTGGTCTTCACAAACACTCCCCTTCAATTGCGAAAACCTTTTCAATAATCAAAATAAAAACCGATTGTCATCAATAGTCACTCATGCCGTTGCCGTTTGATTGTTAGTGATGATCCCATTTTCAAAAAGAGTTAGTAGTGCGGCCACTCTAAACCGTTGTTGTTTGGTCACCGCGAACGCTCAACCCCTTTGCGAAAAACTCTAAAAAAGACTAAAAAACAAAAACCTTTTTCAGGACAAACAAGAACTACGTAGCTTTGAATTCTCCATCGCACTAGGAGATACGTAGGAGCGAGAGGCTAACTCTCGTCAAGCGCCAAAAATAAAAATTTTCATTAAGTCTTCTCATATCCTTTTCAATAAAGAGGCAAATTTAAGTATTTTCCAAATCGAAACTTAAAACCACACGTTTAATTAAAGGTTCCCTTTCGATAGAAAGGAGATGTGGGGTGCTAATACCTTCCCCATGCCTAACCGAATTTTCGAACCCAAATTTTCCGGTTTTAAAAGGCCATTCGCTTCCAAAAGGTTTTCTTCAATATTTTCCTTATAAAAAAATATTGGTGGCGACTTCATTGTTTTAAAAAGTTGTAAACGAAGAAAGATCCCCTCAGGGACTTTTTCGGGCGCAACAACCTCCTGGATATGTGGGCCCACATCAGCATCCTATGGGCCCACCTATGCAACATCCTCGGTATATGAGTTCACAATTTGGCCTATCAATGCCTACACTGAGGTCCATCCTCGGCTGCATGCGAGATGATCGCGACCACGATGGTGGTGATATTGACGACGCATCATCAGAGGAAGAGGTTGTTGTCGACCCTGTCAGTAAACGACATCGCAAAGTCATCAGGCCCTGTGGCGATGTGTAAATATTGTTTTTCCTTTTACTTAATTTAAATTCATATATATATATATGCTTGTTAATTTTGCAACAATTTCAATATGCAGGTTTCTTAAATCGAACACTGGTTCACAAGCGGTCACTCAAGTGATTAAGAAATATTATTTGACAGAGTTTCGTGAAAAGTTGACATCCATCTCTGAGGATGTGGAGAAAGAGTGTTTCAGAGTGTTCTCGGTAAGTATTAATAATGTCATTTCTTATGTTGTTGATTTTAATGTATTGTTTAATGGTTAATATATTCACTAATACGTGTTTTAATTTTGTTTAATATAGACCATAGTGGCTTGGAAACCTGAAGATGAGGAGGAGGTCAAGAGGGTTTTTTGGATTAGAATGTCCAAGCAATTATCAGACTGGTGTTACAAATTGAGAGCCAAAAATGAATGCCCAAAGTATATGAGTGAAGATGTTTGGAAACAATACAAGGTTGAATGGGAAAAGACACATGGAAAGGGAAAATTTGAAAAAGCCAAGCGAGAATAGGGCATCGAGGTGCGGTGGCTCGCCATCGCTTGGCTCTAACTCGCCTCATCATGCTAATAGATCGGTAAGCTATTTTAAAATTTTGTTTTACTTTTTAGTTTACATATAAATTGAAATTTGTTTTATTTTTACAGTCTAGGAAGGTTGGTCGCCCTCTCACTATTCTTGAGCTGCATAGAGCCACTCATTTGAGGAAGGATAACAACCAAGCGCGCTAAAATGACTCAGGTAATTATGCAACTTGATTTCTATTGTATTTAGTTCTTTTCTTAATTAATGGAGACCTATTATCATTATGTTTTGTGGTTATGCAATGTAGGAGAAACATGCCGAGTTGATGTTTGAGCCTACGTGGGGAGCTAGAACCACGACTCGCTGGTCCACTTTCCCCGAGATGATGGCTTTGGCAAACAAAAACGGAAGAAGGCGATGAGGCAAGTCAAATAAAAATCGATCAGATGGTGCGGGGCCCTGGCGAGACTTGTGAAATTTGGTGATCACTATGACACTGTGTCTAGTAGTTCCCATGCTTCATCAGCTAAGACACACGCTGACTCAAGCAAAGCAGGTAGAGCATTTGATGGCTGAGCAGCATAGGAAGGATCAGACTATTGTAGAGATGCAAGCAAACCAGTTGAGGATGCAACGTGAGCGGGAGAGGTTGTTTCGCTCTCTTTATGTGACTTGAGGCCACATGAGTCGTCGATCAAATGCAGAGTCCGATCATCCCGATCATCCTCTTCCCCCTCTTGATTTGGATTATGTTATTGTTGTCCATTTGGATTATGTTGTTGCTTTCAGTTTGGATTATTTAGATTATGTACATTTTAGATTTGATTATGGATTTTATTTTACTATTTTAGAAATATGAAGTTGCATATTTATAAGATAAGCAAAAAAGTAGGAATTTAAAAATAAAAAAAAAACTTAAAAAATCCCTCGCTAATCATCACAAAATCCCTCGCTAATAGCATAAACAAATTTCTCGCTAATTCCCTCGCTAATTTCCCTCGCTAATTCCCTCGCTAATTCCCTCGCTAATTTCCCTCGCTAATTCCCTCGCTATAATTCCCTCCCTAATTCCCTCGCTAAATTTAGCGAGGAGCATTTTAGCGAGGGATTTGGATCCTCGCTAAAGTACATTAGCGAGGGATTTTTGTGCTTTAGCGAGGGAATCCTGTGTCACTAAATCACGTTTTTTTGTAGTGCTTGTTCCTTTAGAAACCCAGAAGCAGACTTCTACGGAAAACACATCGCAAGAGGGAAGACGCAGGCTTCACCCATTACCTGATTCGTTTTTGGTTTTTTCCTTTATTCTTTCAGTTTGGTACTTTTTGAATTTGTAGGCAACGACACCTAACCAACATTGTTCAATATTGTGGTTAGTGATTTTTTAACCAGAGTATTGTATTCTTGCGGTTAGCTTTACAATTTCGGTACTAACCATAATACTGTATTCATGTTGTTAGATTCGTAACTATATTTTTAGCGGGATAAAGTGCATAACTAAATTAGAGGGATAAAATTAGTTTCATATTTGTGAAAAGAATGCATGTATGTAACGTTTAATAACCATACATGTTCCATAGTGTGGTTAGTGGATTAATAACCAAGGTTACCTATTCCTATGGTTAGTCACTTAACTAACCTATGCTTAGTTAATTGGTGGCTAGTCACTTAACAAACCAAGGTTACCTATTCCTGTGGTTAGTCACTTAAATAATCATACATGTTCCATCATCAATCCCGTAATGAAGCTTGAAGGTTGTCAATATGGCGTGAAGATATTGAAGGAAGAAACTTGTACAAAAATATCAAAATATTGAAAGAAGCAAAGATAAGAAAAGGAAAAGAACATGAAACGTGTACAAAAATATTGAAGGAAGAAAATATGAAAAACTGAGGTCTGAAGCTTGAAGGTTGTAACAATGGCCTAAAGAAAAAAAAAAGAAGCGTGAACCGTGAAGCTGGATGATAGAAACGTGAAAATCAAGTGATTAGAAAAAAAAAAGGAATTGAGAAAATAATGGGAGTTATAACTTTAAATTAAATGTGCCATAATAATAGGGATTTATATTATTAATAATTAATTCGATTTATTTAATAAACCACAGATTTTTTTATTGTACCTAAACTACCCTCCTTAATTACCAACCGTAGGATACGTTTTTATTAAAAATTTGATCATCCTACGGCTACCATTAATTTAGTTACTATAACTAAAGACATGGTTTAGTGATGTAAACCTTAGCCCTTTTTGTGATACCACTCTTTTAACATGTAAATAGCAAAAGTAGCTAGTGGAGAAGAGGGTCTTTTCCTTTGTACCACTAAGTTCAAAATTCCAAATAGCAAGAGTACCACAGTATATATGAGAGACACACATGATCAATGTTTTTGTCATAATAGTACTCTAAAATTTAGTAGTGACAACCGCAGGGTATATAATTTCAGGGGTATTTTCATATTGAGATGTTATTACAACAGGAATTAGTTATAAGTATTATACGGTCCAAAATAGTAATATATTGTAAATAGTAACTTACAAATATATAGCAAATACACCTTTGCATAAGGACATTTTAGCTTGATTTTGACTAAGGTGATTGACGTTGACAACCGCAGGATCAATGTTATCTGTCATCTTGTTTATTCTCTTTACTTGTTTTCTAAGTGCAGCGTAGTGAATAGAAGAATATTAAACACAAACATTGTAAACTACAAATATACTAATCGATCAAAGTTGTATATTGATTCTAATTGTATGTGCATCAAGCTGAATACAAAAATATGTGACAAACATTTTTAATATATAACATTATTTATAAGATGAGAATAAAAAAAGTTGAAATGAATAAAATTACTCATATTTAATAACATTCTAGTTAGTAAACATATAGAATAAAATATATGGAATGTGATACAAAATATTAGATGTCAAGTAAATATAATATATAAATGTAATATATATTATAACAAATATATGTATCAAAATAAATAATAAATAGATATAAAAAGTAGGTAAAAGTTTTGCAATAAAAGAAAGAATAGGATAAACATTATGTAATACGCTTTAGTAGCATGAAATTGCGGTAGCTCAAATGGTCAGCGTAATTAGTGACGTGGAAGGACATGTGAATGTATAGGTGGAAGATTCATGGTTTAATATAATATAGATATTCGACACTATCAGCTTTGATTTTCCTTTGATTCCATAAACAAGTTGTGAGCTTTGACTTGCTATAGAATTAATATGAGTGCAATGAGCATATGAGAGAGAGAGAGTGCGTTGATAATTATGAGAGATAAGTGGCACATTAGTTTTTGGGAATTGTCATAATCAATTATTTTAATTAAAGGGGTGAAGATGAAAATAATACAAAATTTATGATAGAAAAGGTAATAACTCAATTATGTAATATGAGATTAGTGGGATACATGTGTCATGTAACAGCCTGGGTCCACCACCCCAGCGCTATTACTCAAAGAACTCCTCTACCCCATGTAGAGTTTTTGCCTTCCGTGGGAATCGAACCTCGCACTCATGTACATTTCCAACGCATTCCCACTACCAATCGAGCCTTTTTATTGTAATAGCTGGGTCCACCACCCGGCGCTATTACTCAAAGAACTCTCTTCCCATGTAGAGTTTTTGCCTTCAGTGGGAATCGAACCTCGTACCTCATGTACATTTCAACGCATTTCACTCACCAATTGAGCTAGTAGCTCAATTGGTAAAGTGGGAATGCGTTGAAATGTACATGAGGTACGAGGTTCGATTCCCACTGAAGGCAAAAACTCTACATGGGGTAGAGGAGTTCTTTGAGTAATAGCGCTGGGGTGGTGGACCCAGGCTGTTACATGTCACCTTTTGAGTGAATACACATAGGATAAGATAAATTACCCACATTTCATATGGCAACCAAGAATTTACCATAATTTAAAATTAAAAAGTAGTATACTTTACTTTACTTAAGACAAATAAGGAATATTATAAAATTAATGAGAGTAAAAATGACTAAAAGAGATGACATGCTATAGTATTAAATAAAATAAATGAGTATATAGCTACTAGCTGTATTAATGTGGTACGTGGATCGATGGGTCTTTGGCCCGGTCATTCCTTGGAGGAGGCATTTGTTTGCTTGGGAGGAGATCCTCCTTGAGGAGCTCCACTCATCTATGGCTATTGTATCTCTCTCATCGCGAGCTCGAGGCCGGATGTTTGGGTTTGGTCTCCGCATCGTTTTGGACAGCTTCTCGGTTTCTTCGCTTACCTTTTGCTCTCTCGATGCGTCGACTCATGTTTCGATGCTCTCGGACCAGTTGTTTGGGGTTCTAAACACTGTTTGGAAGAGTTGTGCTCCTTCCAAGGTTGTTGCTTTTTCTTGGCAGTTACTCTTGGATAGAGTACCAACTCGGTTAAACTTGTTGTATATAGGGGTGATTACGGATATTGGAGCTACGGTCTGTATCTTGTGCCAGCACGCCTATGAGTCATCTCTCCATCTTTTCTGTAGCTTGCGTCTGCGATCTGGTATGCCATTGTCAGTTGGCTAGGGTTCGATTTTGTGATGCAGCAGGATGTTACATCTTTGTTTCTCAAGTTCATTCATATAGGTGGTCCTGCTAGATGTTGGTGCATCTTGATGCTCATCTGACACACTGTTCTCTGGGTCATATAGGACTTGAAGAACAATTGTATTTTCTCAAATGGTGTACCTGATCTTCGGAGCTGTTATGACAGGATTTTAACTCTTTCTTGGCGTTGGTTCCAAGCTAGGAGCAATTCTTCATCTTGCTTGTTTTATAAATGGTTTGTGAATTCTATTGATTGTATTTCTAAGAGGAGTTAGTAGTTTTTCAATTGTTGTTGCTCATTTTTGGAGGTAGATCTTTCGTTTGTATATGGCTTTCAACTATTAATATATTATTATGTTTGTCTTTGAAAAAATAAATAAATAAAGGAGTATTCTTATGGATATTAATTTTCACCTCTTATTTCATTCACTTTTTAAATTGTAAATGAATGAATACTCTTTTTTTAGTATTCAGAGTTCAGACGATATACACCCACCTACTAGCGCGGGTCATGAAACAAAACCAATTGATTTTGAAATCTTAATCGTCACCAACAATTACTCTTGTGCAAATAATAAATTTATTGTTGTAATGTACTACCAGTGATCAAGGGAAGGGATCCTAATCGTTTCCTCGAAGCTTGTAAATAACTCGTAAACGCAAAGGTCGTTTGATGGGATCGATTCAAGATATGGCGTATTGGCGTCAATAATATAAGAAATCAACTTGCTAGTTGCAAGCAACCCAACCCTAATGCTCAAAACGTTTTACCGAATATTTGAACGACTTGTTTTTTGATAGTTGTCACTTACCACCATGGCTGCTTCTACTGAAATAGAAGAGCAGGTGTCAGCGAAGTTGAAACTTCTGGTGAGGAAAGACAACAACAAGGTGATATTTGGTGAAGCAGGGAAGGATTTCGTGGATATTCTATGTAGCTTCTTAACACTCCCTTTAGGAACCATTGCAAGACTTTTAGAAAAGGAAACAGATTCTCACTTTTGGTCTTTGAACTCCCTCTACCAAAGTGTGAAACATATTGACGAAGAGTGTTTGAGATCGGTGACATGTAAAGAGATGTTACTGCAGCCAAGAAATTCTTCTGAGAATTATTGTAGCAATCACAAACTCAACATTGATAACACTGAGCCTAAAAACTACTTCATGTGTGCAAACTTGTATTCCTGCAACTATGGTTTGTTGAGCACTTTTAGAAATCAAAGATGTGAATGTGGCTCTCTTTTAATCCGTTCTGTTTTACTTGAAAGTGGGGAAGTGTACAATGGATTTCTCAAGGATGCACCCAATTTCATCATAACTGATGATTTAACTATCATGCCTAATTCAATGGATATAAGTTTGAATCTTCTCCGTAAATTTGGAGTAAAAAACACATCTTCATTGAAGGAAATGACTGTCAATGTCACTCAGAAACAGGTTTTAATATGCTTCTTCACCTATCATTTTATAATAATATTATTTTCTTTTATTCTACAGATTTATTTTATACTATATGTATTTGTCATTTTTTATTGTAACGCTCTTTGTTCTTCAATGCAGGTGCTGGATTTGTTAAAATATTCTTTACTCTCCAAGTCACCTTTAACAGATTTGTTCTTATCAAATGGGCTTTCTCTAAAAAGTGAAAGTTTCACACCTTGCCGCAAAATTCTAAATAATAGTAGTAGCATACAAATCAAGGTAAAGCTGTTTCTGAGAAAAACAGATAGTGAGATATTATTTGCTCAAGGTGAAGAAGATTTTGCTGACTTCCTTTTTAGTTTACTCACATTTCCTTTGGGAGCAGTTGTGAATATTTTGGGAGGAAATTCTTCTCTTAAAAGCATTGATGGATTATACAAGAGCATAACTAATTTGGATGGTGAAAAATACTTGATGTCAAATGAAGTTAAAAACAGACTTCTTTATCCAACCATTGCGTCTCAGTTCAATATAAGCAAACAGATACTGCAAATTTCTGAACCAAGTGCTTCATCATATTATTGTTAGGCCTTTATTTTTGGTACCCCCCTCAACATCAACCACACCCCCATATTTCAAAAAATGCCAATAATACCCCTGCGTTTTTAAAAAAAAAAATTAAAATTTTCGGAATTACCTCAAAATAAGGTAATTCCGGTTCAAAAAAAAATTAAAATTTCAGAATTACCTCTAAAAAAGGTAATTTCGGTTCATAAATCATGAAAAATTTCGGAATTACCTCAAAAAAAGGTAATTCCGAAATTTTTTTTTTTTTTTTTAAAAAAGTTTATATTTTGGTCTTAAGATTTAAACGCGCGTTTTATTGGAAATATGATACTGAACGATTTACGATTTAATAACAATACGTCAAAATATATAAAATGACCAACATAAAATAGAGTACAAATACAATTATGGGTCCCAAATATCTAAAAATGACTGAAAATAAAGACGTGAAGTAGGTGAACAGGCGACATCTAGGCATCCCGAGCCAATCCAGACCAGGCGGTGCGTATATATATACGATTTGTTTTAATTTTTATTACTAAAAGGCTACTAAAAATAGTCAAAACTACTCTAAAAAAATATAAAAACACCACTAAAAATCTAACAAAACCAAAATAAGTCTATACAAATTTTTTTAGATTTTTTGGAGACTATGAAAAATTTAAAAAAATCATAAAAAATAGTAAACGATGGAATTTGGGAAAAATTAGGGGTATTTTTGGGAAAAAGTAGGGGTATTTTTGTCCATTTGGGATATTATAGGGGTGTGGTTGATGTTGAGGGGGTACCAAAAATAACACCCTTATTGTTATTACAAACGTAGTTTTAGAGAAAGTATTATTCATGATCAATTCTCTATAACTTATGGTTTTAGGAGATTTAATATTTTAAAGGAATTCTATACAAAGTTGAAGTTAGTGGATCCTAAATCATCTAAGGAAGTGATGAAGGGTATGTGAAAGGGCCTGCATTGTTCATGGTTACAAATAATCTAGTTGTGGAACCAATGTCTCCCATTGCAGCTATATCTTTACTCAATCGTTTACAAACTCCTCCTACAAATTTGATGGAGCTGTTGTGTTCATTGGAGTTAAGGAGGTAAGAAATAGTCATACACTTTACATTATGATTATGTGTAAGTTTGAATCTTATGATTAATTTACTATCTAGGAAATTATGTTATTGTTGCTTATTTTCAAATGTTGCTTGTGATGCAGGCTCTCAATATTTTGAAAGCTGCGTTGACCTCAAGATCTGCATTAACAAATGGTCTGGGTCATTTGTTAAACTAAGTTAGGGATAAGAAATTGTATTGTCAAATGCTGCTTATATAAGTGAAGAGTTTAGGACTCGAGGGAAAGTTTTTGTTACAAAAACATATGTTATTAAGGCTAAAAATACCATTAAGACACTTTCTTTTGTGTATTGGACCACGTTATTGTAACAATAACGTCATAGTATTCCCAATAATTTGACAAAATATATATAAATGGTCCCCATGACTTCCATATATTGTATGGGCCCATGACTTCCAAAGAAAGAAAAAAACCATACTAGTATAATAACACGATTAAGATTTTTAGATCCGTATATTTGTATGTTTTTTTGTCAAATTATTGGTCATAATAGCATTATTGTTACTGGAATTGGTATTTTGTCTAATGTTTTTGTTCTTTTAGTTTTAGCATTGTAGTCTATGATCTTTCAATTTAGCTCTGACTATGTGTTTGACTTATACTATGTGTTTTATGAATCAATTTTTTATTTAGGGATCACAAATTGATGACAATTTTTTTATGAATGAAATTGTCAATGATCCAATGCAGATTTACATTTGATTTTGATATTTAATCATATCACATGACATGATTTTTTACGGGTTACTCACATCACATGATGATGAAATTGGATTTTTTTATATGATAGTAGAACTGGAAAGTGTTAAGACCTACCACATACCCAAATAGGAAAACCAAATATCGCCCATAAATGAGATTTCTACCACGCGATTTAATCAACCACAAACAATGAAATTGGGTTTTTTTGATGCTGGAACATAAATTTCTTATTTTAATATTTGCAATATTAACCGACCATGCTAATTTAAGGCAAAAAAATCGATCGACATATTATATATGTGTATATGATTGGATTGGATGGGAAATTTAGAGAGCGACTTAGGGTACTAAGTTTTTCCTTAGTTATTTTTACTAAACTAATTTTAGCCATTAGATTCCTTTTTTATTAATCTAATTTGATCTAATGGTTGACAATGAATAACAGTGTTGTAGTGATTTAAAAAAAAGGTGTTGTATTTTTTTTTTTAAAAAAAAAGTGTTGTTGTAATTTTAGCACCACCACTTTTGGCCGCCCCCAAGCATCGCGTGGAAACCATTTGTTGACCACTTTGGAGCTCGTCGCCGAACTCCTTTGTTAGCCACCATGTCGGTCATTTGGAGCTTTTACTAACCCCAAATATGTAGTTTATGGTTAGTGGCCACTAACCACAAACTTCATATTTGTGGTTAGTGGAGACTTCATATATATGCACAAACATTAGTTGGATTCCACTAACCACAAATATAAAGTCTGTGGTTAGTGGCCACTAACCACAGACTTCATATTTGTGGTTACCGAATTTTTTAAAGTCACTTGATAGAGTATCAATGTAACAGTGAAATAAAATGGAGAAAACAGATAAAAAGGGAAAAGAATATAATGTATTTCTGGAATTCAGTGAGCAAGTTACAGAGAATTGAGTACAACTAGATCGAAAAACAGAGAAGATTCCAAGTGCAGTACTCTAGAGTAGAGTACCGTACTCCCAAGCCCAATCACCCAAGGTAATTCTTGCCTAAGTCACAAATGAAACGTGACCTCACACTTATTCTCTTTCCTCTAACAGAATGCCTGCCAATTCAGCATATTGGATCAGGACACAATTCAACATTTTTTCTACCAATATTTCCCTCATTCCTATCAATACCCTCCCCTTCAAGTACCACCTTGTCCTCAAGGTGATTGTCAGGGAATTGTTCCTTCAACAGTAACCAATCTTCCCAAGAATATTCTCAAATTCTGGGAGGTTTCTCCACTTGATCAGCACTTCAAGGGATCCTTCTTTGCTCCTTCTCACAGCTAGAACTTCTTCCGGAACAACTTGCAACTCCCAGTCCTCAGCAAGACATGAAGGCAAAGGCTGCACTGGTACATCAGCAGCAACAACTTTCTTTTGCAATGAAACATGGAATACAGGATGCACATGGCTCTCAGGAGGTAGCTGCAACTTGTAGGCCACTGTACCTACCTTCTCCAGCACTTCAAAGGGTCCATAGAACCTGGGGCTCAGCTTCTGGTTAAGTCTCTTAGCCAATTGCTTCTGGTCCACCTCAAAGTTTTGGGTTCGAATCTCGGGTGTAGCAAAAACTCTGTTGGGAGGGGAGAATCACACAGACAGACAAATTCGGGTATACACGTGGCTAACTAGGTTTTTCAGACTAGATTAATCACCAACAAAGTCAATAGAAGATACTGTGCACCAATAGCACGGTAAACAAAAAAAAGAATACTATCAAAGCTCAAAACAAAGTGTTTCTAGTGACCTTTTTGCCTTCATATATAAGTGTTTCTCGTGCATTTTCTTATATTAATTAGATAAATCTTGAAACAAAACATTCAAATTCTAGACAAAAAGACAGAACGTTTTTTTAATAGACAAATGCCAGTGGTTAATAGTTAGAGGGGCAAAAATGTTAGTTTCTAGAGTTTGAACTCGTGATCTTCTACTTGTACTTCTATGATATCCCTTAATTTACCAATTGGCCTACCTACTTAGTATAAAAGAAAAAGACGTAACAATAGCACTTTTCAATTCCTATATTAGCGCAGCAAAATATTTTTCAATTATCATTTTTCTAATGACACAATCAACATGCTTACATAGTCAATTGTGGATGTTACTATCCATGTAATCCATAGTCAATTAACTTTTGAACCATTCAAATTTTTTCAAACACTATAATAATTCAAAGCACATCGTTTAACATCACATTTAAAAAAAAATTCCAAACTCTAAAATACTAAAAATGCACTACTTAAAATATAAAATAATAAAAACCAAAATTGTTTAAAAGAAAAAGAGGGAAAACAAGTATTCCTGCGAATGCTGGCCGGAGGATGCATTCGCTTTATAAATAGGATGAGAAAGACATGGAGAGAGAGAGAGAGAGAGAGAGAGAGAGAGAGAGAGAGAGAGAGAGAGAGAGAGAGAGAGAGAGAGGACATATAAAGGAGAGAAAAAGGGGAGAGAGAGAGGCAGGAAATGGAAGTATTTTTATAAAAAAATATTGTCATGGAAGAAAATGCGCCAACTCAGCCAAACTAATGAAGTTAGTGAGGTGGGTTAAGAGCAGGGAATAACGTGACAACACATTTAACATTTGAGAATTTGTGCCTTTTTGTCCAAGTGACAAAACTAAATTAACAACGCCAAACACTTTGAGGGACCAACGTGGTTTTTTATTATTTACAAAAAGCACTTTTTTTGTCAAAAAAAGAACTTTTTTATTATTTACATAAAGCGCTTAGTACATTTTCTTGATGATTGGAGATACATGATGACATAACAAAATTTTTTTGAGGACTATCTGACAACAAGATCACCTAACTAAAGAGTGAATAACTTTGTTAACATTCTTTCCAACAAACTGGATACGAGAGTTATAATTAAAAAAAAAAAAGTTGTTTAAAGAAATTAGTTATTATTTTTTAAAAGGAAAAAAATGTCAATTAAAAAATCTTTCCCTCACTCTCTTTCCCACCGAAACTAGAAAAGAAACCTTTCCGTTCCCTCGCTCTCATACTCTTCCCTCTCTCGTTCCTCTCTCTTTCCCAAAACCCCGTCGTTTCAGTATCCACCTCACGGCGGACCAGTGGCAACGCCGTCTCCGCGTACAACCGGCGTGACTCCACCGCTAACGTAGTCATCTCATCTATCTCTAGAACAGGTACTCTCTCTCTCGTTTCAGTTTTTCTCATTTCTGTATGGCTCTTAACTCTTCCCCATTTACTACACGCTTGACTTCCACATGCTATTGATAGTAGAAGTTCAAAAGTTTTCTCTGTTTCGTCAAAATCTTCGGTATTTAAGGGCTAATGTCGTTTTCGGTTAGTGCGATCATATTTCATATTTGTGTGAGGGCTAATGTCGTTTTGAGTTAAATAGTTCATGTTCATTAGGGATTAGGGTTTCTTGCAAAAATTGTGCTCACAATGTAAAATGCAACTAATGCATTAGCTTTTGCAAGTAATTCAATATCCCCTTGTTAATTATTATTCTCAAAATATCGCAAAAAATTAACCTACTTTAATACTGTTATTCTTCTATTGAACACAAAACGCTGCATCCATTACCATTAGTTTATATATAAAACACTATGCAGTCCCATTATACATGAATGAATGCTCACTAGAAATACTTTGTTTTGAGTTTTGAATATTAAATTCTGTATCTTGTTTGCTAGTTGCTACTATGGCTGTCACAAATCAAACAGAGGAGAAAGTTTCTACCATGCCTGCTACAACTCAAACGGAAGAGCAAATGTCGATGAAATTGAAACTTCTGGTGAACAAAGAGACTGAAAAAGTTGTATTTGCTGAAGCAGATAAGGACTTTGTTGATGTTCTATTTAGCTTCTTAACATTGCCTTTAGGAACCATTGCAAGACTTTTAGAGAAGGAATCTAACATGGGGTCCGTAACGGTTGGTTGTTTGAACTCGCTTTATCGAAGTGTGGGATATCTTGACGAAGATTGTCTGAAGACGGTGACATCTAAAGAGATGCTATTGCAGCCAAAGAACTCGGCGGAAATTTTTTGCAGCAGTCTTAAGCTTAACATTGATGACACTGAGCCCACAAAGTACTTTGTGTGTTCCAAGTTAGAAGACTGCTGCCATTGTCTTTGTTTGACCATTACCACAAATAAAAATTGTGACTGTGAGTCTCCTTTGACCCAATCAATTCCCCTGAAAAATTTCAAGAAGGGGTTTGTTAAAGATGGTGCAACGTTTGTTATTACCGATGATTTGACTGTCTTGCCAAACTCTATGCAATTCACAAGCTTTGGTTTGCTCCAAAATTCTGGAGTAAAAAGCGCGAGTTCAGTAAAGGAAATGATTGTCAATGTCACTGGGAAAGAGGTTTGATATTTTCAGCTTTGTTCCCTAAATGGTTGCTTGTTGTTTGTTACTTGCTTTTTCGTAAACCACCCTTTAATTTTTCATTATCAATTCGTTTTTGATTGATTAGTAATCTGTATGGTACTGGATCTTCTAAAGCATGCTTTGATTTCCAAGTCACCTCTAACAGATTTGTTTTTGGGAAAGAAAGCATCCCTCAAAAGGTCAAGGACTTTTACTTGTGATGTTGAAAACAGTAGCAAAATCAAAATCAGTCTGAAGCTAGTTATAAGAAAGTCAAATGGAAAGGTATTGTTTGCTCAGGAGAAGAAGATTTTGCAGACTTACTTTTAAGTTTTCGCCTTTCCTTTGGGAGGAGTTGCACGTATATTAGAAGGAAAATGTTCTCTGGGAAGCATCGACACTTTGTACAAGAGTATATCTGATTTAGATGACGACAAATATTTTGTGTCAAAAATAGCAAAGAACAAGCTTGTTAATCCACACTTAGCAACTCAGTTCAAATTAAGCAACCCGATACTACCAATTCAGCAATATGGGGAGTATTATTGTTATTATCAACGTGAAACTTGGAAAGAAAGTGTAATTCATAATGAGTTTTTCTTATGTGATGAATATAGGATTGATGAGGAAAACAGAATGCCGGTTACACTTGTTGATAATCGTGAGATCGCTTGGAAAACCTGTTGTTGAAGGTTTTGTCAAGGAACTAAGAACATATGTGGTTACAGATGACTTGGTCTTTTCACCGTCGTCTCCGTTCTCAACTTTATGTTTAATCAAACATTTGGAAACTCCTCTTGACGATATAATGGAAAAGGTTGTCACCATTGGCATCAAAGAGGTAAGATAGAGCAAAAACTATAGAATTATTGCCTTTACTATGTTGTGGTTTTGTGTATGCTAGACTGTTTGACTTGGACATTATTTAGCAATTAGCCAGTTACTAATTTTGCATTGTTGTCCTTGTGCAGTGTTTGAGCATATTGAAGGCTTCTTTGACCTCATCATCTGCTCTAACAGATGGTCTCAGTCATTTGTTAGGTAATGTTAAGGAGGAGAAATGATGATCTTTAACCTTGAGTTGTGTTTAAGATATTTGTTTGAATTTTTTTTTTGTAATGAACAACATTAGTTAGTATTTCTAGAAAGTATAACATTGTGTTTTTTGAGTGATAGATATGCAAGAATGATCCTCTTAACCGTATTTTCTTGATACTTGTTTATAACAAATTAGTATTTATGTCTATATGTGTATGTATTCATATTGAACTGGGCTACCTTGATTTTCATTATCTTCTAGGAAATCATGCTAAATGGACTCGTGCTACTGGTTTTCATAACAGACAAACCTGTTTTGGATTAGTCTTGGAGGTGGATTTATTTTTGGTATATTGTCTGTCTAGTTTGGTTTTATTGTCTGTCTTGTTAAGTTAATATATATTTCTTGGTTGTGGATTGTTGCGCCATGTGACAGCAACTTGAAAATTGTCCATTTAGAGTATTGAATTATACATTGTGCAGCGATTTTAATTTTAAAGTTTTGGGTCTTGATATTGTTGTTGTTGCTAAGTTTTTGGTGTCATGTCGAATGTTGTTGTGCTAATTGCTAAACTAGGACATGACAAACACCTCAAATTACATCTTTGTTTCAATTGTTTCTGGCAATGTCCATTTGACTTCTAGTGTGTGCTCCTTTGATACCTATACATTACACCTATACATTTTTATGAGCTTATTCTGTACTGTTACGATCCTGTGCCATCTTTTTTACTGCCGGATAACAACCCCATTATTTTTCAGCATAGAGATTCTTTTGGCAACATATCTGGTAGTGGTAGTTTTCTGGAAGTATTTTGTATTTCTATCCCCCTCAAGAGTCCAATTGGTTCTAGTTTTTTGGGTTTTTTTTTACCCCCACCTTTTCCCTCTTTACCCCCCACAGACCGATTGAAAAGACTAAAATACCCTTAAGACTTAACAAAATCCCAAAACATTGATCATTTGGCACATATATCCGATTGCATTAGAATCAATCGTATATACCTATACAAACGTATATACGATAGACCTTAGATTTTTTCATTGGTATATACGTTTGAACCAACATATATACGACGCTTGTTTTTTGGTCATCGTATTTACCTCTCAGTTTACCTATATACGACAGTTCCTCCTTCAAGCCAATCATATTTGCCTCCAACCAACGTATATACGACGCCTTAAAAGTAAGCATTGTATATACGTCGTCTTATGTATATACGATTGCCCTATTTTTTTTTTTTACTAATTGCATTTTTTTGCAGTGTCTGGTAGGTACCGTGGTCAGAGGGACTGTGGTCAGAGTAGCAGAGGGGAGGCATCTCCTAGCAGAGGGAGAGGGGAGACATCGTCTTCGTCGTCTGCTCCCAGTACGCGGACTGTCAGGCATCTTCAAAATCATGCGCCGGTGAGGGCTACCAGGGATGAGGTTAGGAGACAGGCCCATCATCAACAACAACTAGCTCAGTATCCGCATCATCCACCTCAATATCAGCGACCGCCTCCTCGACGCTCCGCCGCCTCGATGACGCCGCAACCCCGATGATCGTGGTGGTGAAGACTATTATCATGGGAATTTTCTGCAGCAGCATGATGAGTCTCAGACGGATATGTCGTTAGATACGTCTATGTGTGAGCATCAGGAGCATCAGCCTCAGGAGGATCAGGGGCATCATGAGGAGCCTCAGCCCCAGCCTCAGTCTCTCTTCACTGATCTTGCAGATCATGTCTGCACTTCTATACTCGCTGATCCGATAAGTTGAATTTATTGCTTACATAGGTTAGTAGTTAACGCACATAGTCTTGTTTATTTTATAGCTTGATTTTCTTAATTTATTTTTAATTCGGGATTATCGTGTTGTGAAAAGTCTGGGCTCATGGAAACAAAATCTCGAGCAAGTTGTGTATGGACCCTACCAGAGCTAGTTCTTGCTTACCCACAACTCAAGGACTCGTGTTGACCCCACTTGTCTACACCGCCACGATGATGCTGGATCATGAGATGTTGTCAGCTTTTATTGAGAGATGGCACTCAGATACTTCGTCATTTCACTTACCATTTGGTGAAATGACGATCACTCTGGATGATGTCTCTTGTTTGTCGCATATTCCCATCCGAGGAATTATGCCAGAGCCGCACTTCTTCCGGCCACCCTCGAGCATGCCGCATACGGCTTGCACAAACATATCCGGGTGTTTCACGATTGAGGCTCGTGAATAACACTCGTGGGGGTCCGTGATTTCAATTTCATTGGTCGAAAAGATTTTTACACGTAATATGGCGGAGGGTGACATGATGGTTATTCTTGTGTGAGAGCTTTTCTCCTTCTACTTTTGACCTACAACATCTTCAGTTCGAAGACTGGAGACAGGGCTGAGGCTAAGTGGCTGCTTTGCCTTGATGATCTCAGTGCAGATGTTCTAGGAGGGTATGCATGGGGTGTAGGTGCGCTAGCAGCCATGTATGAGTCCTTGAAGCGTGCTTCTTTGAGGAACACAGCCATAGCTTAGGAGGGTATGCCACCTATTTCGGTATAAATGTTAACTTATTTTTTTCCTAATTCCGAGTTAGGGTAAATAGTTTTTAATTAACCATGTCGTTTATTTTTACATTTCAGGCTTGGATTATGTGGTATTTCCCTCAGATGGCGGTGAGGAGGCCTGGTCATATAGAGACTGCGGAGCCACTAGCTGGGCGCTGGAGGAAGAAGAAGACAGATGAGCTGAAGCTGCGCCATTATAGGAGGATGATTGATGAGCTGAGACTGGAGGATGTCTGCTGGCGACCATTGAGAGGAGCACCGAGCCGAGAGACTTTTTCAGCAGATCTCCTGTGACATGGGGGCTTCATCGGTGGGCGACTTCACAGTTCGCTACATGCCTGATAGGTGCCTGCGACAGTTTGGGTACGTTCAGTTCATCCCACGTGACCCTCTTACAGGTCGTCCGAGCCATGATGACTGCATCTTTCAGATTGCCCACTTCATGCCGAGTGTGCTTGACATTCTGCGCACTACTCGGGTTGCTCAGCAGACGGATGAGGTTGGACCAGCATACTTAGAGTGGTACATCCGCGTATCTATCCCGAGACTGTTACCGGCTCCAGCACCACCAGCAGCACAACCAGATGAGCCAGCACCACCACAGCAGCATGGTGACCTCTTACAGCAGCTGGTGGACATTTGTAGGCGCGGGCTTCGTAGAGGCGAGATCCGTCATGGCACTGATACATTTGAGAGACTCTATGAGCTGGTGGAGATGGCACCACCCGACCGACCGTTACCACCACCACGTAGGCGACATTAGGGGATTTTGTATTTGTACTTTGATGTTTGTACTCATGTTACTTTATTATTATTAGTTCTTGCACTTTATTATAAAAAAAATTTCGGTTGTTTTATTTTATTAGCTTTCATAAATTTTTGATTTCATTAATTCGCTAAAACAAACAAGCGATAAAACATAAATAACTAGAATAAAAATAGATAGATAAAAATAAAATACAATAGAAACTATTGAGCTAGGGGAGTTAATCGACGAAGGATCTCAGCGGCGGTCCTTCTGGTTTTGACATACAGATGAATATAACCCTTTCATTTAAACGTAATATGAATGGACATCATGTCTCGGAGGTCATCCTCGTTGTTGACATCTATGGTAGACTAGTAAAGACCTCCATCCGTCCATTCTGGTTTTCGATAAACGATACGAGTTATCTCATGCTTGTCGTTCTCAGGTTGAACCATTCACAGTAGTTTATGCTTAAGAGCATCAAATGATATGTAGTGTTTTAACCTACATTGCATAACATCTCTCCCTTGTAAACCTACACCATCATATTGTAAGATGATGCCCTGATGATCAGTGAACCCCAGATTAGAATGAACGATAGTGAGGGAAGAAGACTCGTAGTATGACATTAGCGAAGCCTGCATCATCTTGACTTGTGTTGTGTGAGAGAAGTTGAATTTTTTGTGTGAAAAATAGTGAGGGTGAGAGTGGGTATTTATAGTTGTCGTCAAAGATTATCAACCGTTGATATTGTCTGTGCAACCTACACCGTTGATCAACATTTGAAAGTGAAATCCTAACCGTTAAAATTTAAAAAAAAAAACAAAATTAAAAAAATATATTAAAGGGATTGTATATACTCCCACCCCTAAATATACACAATCCCTATATATATATATATATATATATATATATATATATATATATATATATATATATATATATATATATATATATATATATATATATATATACACCATCGTATATACGTCACATAAACTTGTATACGATTGACAATTTGATGCCACTCGTATATACGTGATTGACACATATATATGTTTTGGAACATATATACGATGGCAGAAAATGTAGGCATCGTATATATTAGTTTTTTTTATATAAAAAAAAGGATTTAACAAGGTTATTTTGGGGTTTTGATATGTATGTGGGGGTAGGGGGTAAAGGGTGGGGGTAAAAAAACCCATTTTTTTGTCGAAGTTGCCCTGCAAATTAAGAACCTTATCCAAGGATAATTGGGGCCTCCCTCTCTTGATCTACTACTAAATTATCAATACTATACCTTCGGAATCAATTATTGATTGAATAATGAATAGAGTCTAGGACAACATAAGCATTAGTAACTGCTTCAATCACATTCCCAAAAATGAAAACATTCAAATCCTTAAGAATGACTTTAAGATTTTTGAGGACAACCTAACACAGGAGGAGTTTTCCATGAAGAGGCAATGTGATCCTTAGTAGTTGGATAAGAAGAGCACATTTTATTAAATTTAAAGTTAAAGTTAAAAGGATTGGTCCTAACATCATTCTCCATCTTAAGAAGAAAGGGATGATGGTCAGATTTAAACTTAGTGAGAGAGTGCTACATGACACTTCCTTTTTTGGGTCCAACATGACACCATTCTAAAATTGTAGAAAGGAACCATTGCAGTATCCCTATCCAATGTGTGAGTAATGCCATTTTGGTTAAAACTTTCATATGAAGTCTATTTCAATATTTGTGAGATAAGTTCTAAAGCTCCATCCAAGGTTCTGCAATAAAAACCAAATCAGATCTATGGGTAAGACAATTTTTTTTAAAGCCAATCTGGATGGAGGATTGGCAATCTCCCTATTATTCTAATAGAAACACTTCATCAATTAGTATTTTTAGAAATAGTCTGAGAATGAGTTTGATAACTATTCTTAGAAGAATCTTTTTTCTTGTCTTAATTTTCCCTTTTGAGATGTTGATAAAATTGGTTCAAAAGAGTCCTTGACATATTCAAGATCCTCTTCCTCCTCCTTGTCCTCATTAGCCAAAAATTTCCTATCACTTTTTAGAATCCAGAAATCATGATTGATATTAGTATTAATACTACTAAAATATTGGCTAGTAGAATAAAATTTATATTATCTAATACTTGAATTCTATTTTTGCTCAGAACACACTAAATCAATTGATGGATTTTTTCCATGTTTAGAGTTTGATCAGCTATAACTCTCTGATTAATAACGCCAATAATAGTGGTCCCTTGAACCATATTATTTACAAGGTCAATTGCAGGACTTTTTTGCCTTTGACCACGGTGAATGACCATATTATGTATTTGATGTGAGTTTTGTGATTCCAATGGAATGTTTAAGTCCCCAATAGCGTGACGATCCTCACTAAATACTTCCGATAGGAGAGAAAAAGACTTATTCAATAAAATATTACTATCATATGTGAAGTATTTTCATTATTTTACTATTAATTTTACCAAACAATTTAAGTTCAATGCGCTAGCTTATGCGTCACTATCAATTTATTTGCTATCCGCTAACGTATCTTTTATATGGTATTGAAAAAGAAACTACCACTGATGTCTTGTCCATCAATGCAAGACTTCTCCGGAAGGAGTCAAATATAGGACTGGTGGTCACAATTGGTTAAACTCACTCTATCCTTTATTCGCTATAAACTAGTTTATCCTTTATCTGTTAGCTTATCCGTTATCCGCTCTTTTTTTGTCGAACAGAGCCTATGTGTATCACTTCTACATTCATGTGATGCATTTTTCGACTTTACTCTTTTCCTTCCATAAATGTCATATTTTTCTTAACAACATGACTTTTTATTCTATTGTTTTGTACTCTACAATGCAGGTGTTGGATCTGTTAAAGTGTTCTTTGCTCTCCAAGTCAATTTTGACAGATGTGTTCTTAAAAAAAGAACTTTTTCAGAAGAGTAGAAGCTTCGACCCTTGCGGTATTTTTACATTTCGTTATAGCATCCAAATCAAGTTGTTTTTGAGAAAGATTTTGTAGACTTTATTTATAGTTTTATCACATTTCCTTTGGGAAAAGTTGTAGATATGTTAGAAGCAACTTCTTCTCTTGGCAGCATTGATGAATTGTTCTTGAGCATATTGGATTTGAATATATACAAATACTTCATGTCAAATGAAATAAAGAACAGGCTTCTTAATCCTTGCATTGCACCTCAGTTCAAAATAACCAATCAGGTACTGAAGATTTATGAACCACCTGCCTCATCATATTATTGTTATTACAAACGTAGCTTTAGAAACAGTATTATTTATAATCAATTCTCAATAACTGACAGATTTAGGTTTTTTAATATCCTAAAGGAAACCTTTACAAAGTTGAAATTAGTTGATCCTAAGGAAAATCGTGAAGGGTATGTAAAGGGGTCTACATCATTCATGGTTACAAATGATCTAGTTGTGGAACCAATGTCTCCAATTGCAGTTTTTTCTTTACTCAACCGCTTACAAACTCCTACTACAGATGTGACAGAAAAGGTTGTCTACATTGGACTCATGGAGGTAAGAAAGAGTTATTCACTCTAGATAATGATTGTGTAAATTTGTAGTATCTTTGACATGTTTGCTATTAAGAGGTTATGTAGTTGTTGCTTATTTTCAAATGTTGATTTGGTGCAGGGTCTCAACATCTGCTCTACAACAGATGTTTTTTTGAATCAGTTAACAACTTTTCTAGTTGCAATGGGCTTGTAATGGAACACGTTACTAGAATTGGTATTTTTTTTTTAGTTTTTTTTTCAAGTTAGTTCTTAATATATTAATATATGTATTTGAACTAGTGTGGTGACCCGTCCAATGGACGGGGCCAATGCTTCCGGTTCTATAGAGAGGGGGAAATGGTTTAGCGTCACACTTTACATATTTTGGCTCAAAATTAATTTTAAATTTTGTTACAAAATTAACTTTTTTTTTAAATAAAATTCGTTATTAAGGAATAAACTTCGCATATTTAAACAATTAAATTTTTTCACACACTAAAGTAGCCAAAAAGTATATTGCATAGTGTTACACTTTATAGAATTTGTTACGATATTAATGTTCGATTCCGTTACTAAGGGGGGACTCATTAGGATGTATATTCTTAGATTGGGAAATGCATTTTTGTGCGGAGACAAGTATTCATCTATGTTGAAATGCATCTTTGACATGCTTTCACCATCCCGTGTATTTTCATTTAGGCTATTTCCTAAGTTTGTTTCGTACCAAATAGCAGTGCGAATTTGAATTTTAAGGCAACAATGACATTTGTATCACTTTTATGTTGATCAATTTAAGAGTCTTTTGAAGCTTTTTCTTCCTTATCTTCCATAGATGTCATGTTCTTTAACACGTACTGAAGTCACAAAAATGGCAGTTATCACTTAATATAGAGCCTACCCAAAATGTAATGAGTCTCGGGTTAAACCATAGATCCCAATAACAATTTACTCTAAAAATTTGGAGAAAGCGAGTCATTTCTGAATTTAAAATGGATGTACGAAAAAATAAGAAAAAAAGTGAGTCAGATTTGCAAAGTTTATGACAATTAAGTTAGTCTTAGCTATAATATTGGCATTGCCAAACAGAGCCTAGAGGATAATAAATAAGTTAGCAAATAACAAATAAGTTAATGAATAGAGGATAACTTAGATTATAGCGGATAGTAGATACATTAGTAAATTGAATTTAAAGTGTTTGACAACATTAGGGCCCGTTCGGGGTGGTTCTGAGTTTTTGGTTTTGAAAGTCAATTTCAAAACAGAAACATGTTCGTGTAAAATGGAGCTGAGTTGGTTTTTTTCTTAATTTCAAAACAGTTTTCCATCAAAACTCAAAACCACAAAAATAGGTTTTTTAATTTTTGTTTCTGTTTTTGTTTCATCCACCTCTGATCATGATGACCTCCTTGTTGTGGAAACTGGCCATTCTTTTGATTTTCAATATATATTCTGGTTGTAACTTATAATTTGTGTTTTTGGATATAAAAAGGGTAAATAATGGGGAAAGAGGTTTGAAGAATTTGGTGAATTTTGCGATGGGAATTTAAGAACAGTTTAAGACTAACGAGAAGAATGTTTTGGGTTGTTGAATTTGTGAAGAAGATGGTGTTTAGGTTAGGGGCGCCACCTTGGTCTAATCCAAGACAAGAATAAGCCTATGAGTGTGAGGATCACCACAAGAAAAGGATTTCTTGATAAGATCGAATAAACTGGTCCAATCCAGAACCAAAGAGTATGAACTCAAAATCGTTGATAAAGTCTTTGTTCTTTTTTCATTGACACCTGCACTCGCTATTTATAATAAGGGTATTAGAAAATTACAAGAATACTAGTCAAAACAATTACAAGAAAATATCCTAGTTGATTTGGGCATTGACTGCACTATTAATGATTAGGATCTTGCATTTCCTCTTTGCTGTGATTGTCTTTGATGTGCCATAAATGACATAGATCTTGTAATCCCTTTTCCTTTGATTGTCTTCCTTGATGAGCAAGTTTGCTTGATTAACAAGTTTGTTGACTCCATCAATTTTTAAAAATAAAAACACACCAAAAAAAAGAAAAAAATAACTTGAAATGAAATAACTTAGCGCACTTTTGATCCCAATATATCAATTGGTTACATGCACTTTTATCATAACTTAAAATAAAATTAGAGTAATTAAAATTGGACAGCAAGCCCATGGTAGGTTGTCATCATTCTCTCCTTCTTCGAGAGAATTCGACCTCAAATTCCTTGCTCCAATACCTCCAGGGTCAAAAGTAAGTCTAAAGAACTCATCACATGTAACTTTCACAATAGGGAAATTTCCAAGTCCAAAGGTATGATTTGAGTGACTTACTTCCTCTTCCGTTTGTTGGGCATAATTAGTTTTCCGAACTCACAATTTTTTTCCACACCTGAAGAATAGTCTCCTTCATTCACTTTGTTCTCTTCATGACATAAAGAAGAAATGTTAGGAAATTGAAGAATATTAAACGAATCCCAACACTTGACCACACAAACCAACTTAGAAGAAGGTACTAGTGTAGTAGTATGCCATGACTTCCCAATGTTTTTCTCTTTCAATTCAATGGAAGCATTGCATCGTTCCTTTGTAAGCACTGCTACATTTGTCTTCTTGCAAGCTTCTCCTGTTGGAATGTTATCCACAACCTTATTGATAATAACATCATCAAAACTAGGAAAAAGGTTAGGATTATAACAATAATCAATAATAACACTTTTATCATCTATTTCTTTTTCTCCCAATTCCTCTTTCTTTTCCATCTCTATTTCTTTTTCCCCACGTTCTACTACCAAGAGATTCTCTAATTTTTCAATATTTTTTTCTTTATAATGGTCACATAATATTTCAGAAATAGAAGCCATCATTTTTTCTACTTTCTCATCTATTCTTTTCTCTCTCAATTTCTTCTCTTCTCTAATGTAAATTTCAAAATCCCTTTGTCTTCTCTCCATCATGAATAGTAAAAAAGAACTGCAAACAACAAAGAACAATAATAAAAAAAAGTGCTTTTTTCCTTTTTGCTTCTTTTTTCTTTTTGCTTCTTTATTCTTCTCTTTTTTTTTTTTGGATTTTTCGGATTTTTCTTTTGATTTTTTTTAAACTCAAAACCAATAGAGATGTAAAAAAAACTTGAAATTGGCTGAACAAACTAGAACCTTGCTCTGATTACCACATCAAGATCTCTCTTCCAAACACATCTCTCCTCAAGGTGCATGTCATTCCATTGCCTCCAAATCTCCTCTATTGTATAGCTTAAGTCACCTCCTTCTGACGCTTCTTTCACCCGCTCCTCATCCATTGCCTCCAAACTCAGTCTCTTCCAATGAGAGTCAATCATATCCAATGGTATTGGTATCCCATTTAGGTGCAACCTTCCAAGTTCACAAGAACAAGGTAATCCATGAGTAACTTTAATGACACAATCAGCACACTTCTTCTTATCCATGCCCACACCATCCATCATATTATCAAACTCCCCAACATATGATTCAATGCATTAAGAGACACCAAACCGTGTAGATTCTTGTAGACTGGAATGTTGTGTTGGGCATCTATACGGTTGATGCTCTTTTGAAAAGAATCCACAATTTTATTAATCTGTGCATTGATCAACCCATGCATTGACTCCCAGCTTTTGCATAAATCACCACCCCTAGAACCCAGTGACCTCTTCAATGCCCAAAGGGCAGCCTCAACCCTATGACACGTAAGGAAAAATTAAAACAAAAAAACGAAAATCATATACACAAAGCACATAAGAAAACAATTTGCGTACCTATTAGTCGTGGTATTTTCATAGTGTCTTACTTTATTCGTCCACGGGCCACAAAATCTTTCCTTGTGAGGATACATCCATTGCTTGTTCACATATGCCATAAGCTGGGGTATATCAGTAGACGATTGCTCCAAATCATGCAAAGCCTCATTAAACTCAAAATCAAATGTAGCATCAGCTACATGATGCCAAAATGTCATCAGTGACTCCACTCTACCTCCCTTCGCCAACTTCTTAATGTGAGCATGAACATTTTTGTTAATATGATACTGACAAAGCAAATTCATTGCCTCTGGAAACACAACCTTGATAGCATTCATCAAAGCCTCCTCACAATCAGTGAGGATAACTTGTGAAACACAATCCAGACCTTCTATTAGAAATGGAAAAAATAAAAAAAAATAATGTAATGCGAAAAAAGAAAGTCAGTTAGCATTGAATTACCTTAAGAAGTGCAATATCACACACCATCAAATCTCTTAGGCTCTGCAACACCCACGTGTAGTCATCATATCGCTCATGAGATAGATATCCAAACGCAACAGGAAATGTCAACTCACTAACAATCTCCAGCAGAGGCAATGCATACTTGTTGGTCTTAAAGGTACAGTCCATAATCAAAACAGTCGGAAACATCCTCAATAACTTGATACTATCAGGATGTGACCACATGATCTCCTCAACAATATCATTACCTTCAAGTCATCTCGTCCAACACAAGTAATGATTCGCCTGAATCAGTGTCATGAGCTGTTGCATCTCAGTCATACTATCTCTCTTTCCCTTCCGGATACTGTTGCGGGTTCTATACAGCTGACTAATGTTGCTCAAGTTGTTCTTAAATCTGATCTTTAATGCATCAAGACTTTTTTGTGCTTTCACTCCCAAAGACAGATGCTCCTCAACAACTGACCGCTCCTCCTTGGTAAACTTACCAAATATAGTTGCTCCAAAAATAGTCTTATGAGGCTCATGATTGTGAATGTAACGCCCCAAAAATAATTCAATTATTTATTTAATTGGGTTATTTAAGGCTTACAACATTTTATTAGGTCAAATAATTAATTTGTAAGTTTTATTTTATTTAGGAGGTATTTGAGTAATGGAGGAGGTGTGAATAAAGGCCCATGATAGTTAGGCTCATATCCATGATATAAGTTTAGGTGTCGATGGTGAGAGAGTTCATTTGCAACCAAAAGCAAAGAAAAGTCATAGAGAGAGAGAGAGAGAGAAAGTAAGAGAGAGGTGCGACAGCTTAAGGAAAAAGAGGAGAAGATATTGGCGTGGAGAGTTCAAGTTCAAGGAAGAGAAGCTTGCTTGTTGGTGGATCTTGGAGTCTTGGTGGAGAGAGTACTTGTTCTTCAATCTATTGAGGTAAGGGGCTCTCTTTCACCTATAATGGAGTATATGATGAGTGTTATGTGTGGGTTAGACTCTAGGATGGTTATTGAGTTGTTTGTGTTGTTGGTTGTGTGATTGATGTTGTGGTTGAGTCAATTTGGTGAAATTGTGATGTGTGTATGTGTTGTTGATGATTGGTCATATGAAAGACCTAGAAAAGAAAATGGGTTTGAGGAACCCCTAGCAAGTGGCGCCATTTTTGGGTGTTGTCACCTTACATTCATTACTTTGATGTGCGTTGGGTAAATTTCGAAGGAATATGTGTTGTAGTAATTGTGGTTTAAGTTTGATCATAGTATGAGAATCAAAGAAAAGAGGGAAGATGAGGCTTAGGTGCCTAGGGCGCCATTCGAAGTGAAATGTTGCGCCGGTGCCGAAGTGGAGTATTACTGTGTGCCGAGAAGGGTAGGTGCGTTGTAGGATGTGTGCGTCGAAGGTGTAGTGTATATAAGCCGAAGTGTAGTGGTCGAGGTGTAGTGTATATAAGCCAAAGTGTAGTGGTCGAGATTTAGTGTATATAAGCCGGAATGTAGTTGTCGAGGTGTAGTGTATGTATGCTGAAGTGTAGTGGTCGAGGTGTAGCATATGTATGACGAAGTGTGTGTGCGACGAAGTGTAGATGTGACGAAGTGTAAGTATGTGTGTACCGAGAGGTGTAGATATGTCGAAGTATATGGGAGTCGACTTGTAGATGTGTTGAGGTGTAGGTGATGAAGTGTAGATGTGTCGAAGTACATGGGAGTCGACGTATATGTGTGTCGAAGTGTAGGTGTCGACGTGTAGGTGACGAAGTGTAAGTGTGTGTGAGCCGAAGTGTAGTTGCCGAACTATAGATGTATATCGAAGTGTAGTTGCTGGACTGTAGCGTATGTATACCGAGGTGTAATTCCCGAAGTGTAAGTGTGCGTATACCGAAGTGTAGTTGCCTAGTGTATATATACCGAAGTGTAGTTGCTGAAGTGTAGTTGTCGAGGTATAGTGTATATCTACCGAGGTGTGGATGTACCGAGGTATAGTGTAAGTATGTCGAAGCTAGTGTTGTCGAGGTGTAGGTGTGTCGAGGTGTAGGTGTGTCGAAGTGTAGTGTACCGAGGGTGCGGTGTAGTGAAGGTGCCGAGTGTGCGGTGAGAGTGTCCGAGGTGTCGTTTTGATGATGCCAGAAGCGCAGTTGCCGCAGACGCAATTTTGGGTGCTGTTTGGTGCCGAGAAAGTTGCTGAATTATGAAGCCAGTTTGGTCCTTAGGTGACGGTTTAGTCCTTGTAGTGACGGTTTAGTCCACTACTCTTGGTGTCGATGTGTCCGGTGAGATTGACGTTAGCCATAGAGCTATTGATTGAGGTTTGATGTTAGCCATAGAGCTATTGATTTTGGTGTCGATGTGTTCGGTGAGGTTAATGTTAGCCATGGAGCTATTGATTTTGGTGTCGATGTGTCCGGTGAGGTTGATGTTAGCCATAGAGCTATTGATTTTGGTGTCGATGTGTCCGGTGAGGTTAATGTTAGCCATAGAGCTATTGATTTTGGTGTCAATGTGTCCGGTGAGGTTGATATTAGCCATAGAGCTATTGATTTTGGTGTCGATGTGTCCGGTGAGGTTGATGTTAGCCATAGAGCTATTGATTTTGGTGTCGATGTGTCCGGTGAGGTTAATGTTAGCCATAGAGCTATTGACTGATGTAGTGATGTTAGCCATAGAGCTATTGAATGAGGTAGTTAGCCATAGAGCTATTGGTGATGTCTTGGTGAATTAAATGACGGTGTAATGACAGTGGATTAAATGACGGAGGTAAATCCAGTGACGGTGTCAATTCATACGTGGTATGATTGTTTGTGGTTGATGCATTGTTCATGGAGTCACATGCCTCATATGCATCAAAGGACGGTTATAGGGTTCGGCCTCGATATTGTTGGCTTCGGCCTTCATATCATTAGTGACGGACATGCCCGAATGGCGAAATAATGACGGTGATGGCACCACATGCATTATACCCTTGGTGTTGGGTTGCATTCATGCATATACTCATGCATATTGGTGTTGTTTCTTGATGATTAGGAGTTGATGTGTTATAACTTGATGATGTGTGTTTGTCTATTGAGAAGTGATGTTTCTAGTTGCCTTTCTCTAACATGATGTTTATCATACATCCTATTATATGTTTTAGAGACTCACCCTTCTGCTTTTTATGTTGCTTCTTATGTCGGCAACGTGCAGGTGATCCCGAGTGAAGGTTCTTCCTTCCTCAGTCTGGTTGTGGCGTCTTGCTCTGATACGTAGCACTGGGGGGGCGAGTAGCTATTAGTTGTTTTAATTTAAGTTGTTGAACTGTAACTTGGTGATGTATGAATTACTTAAGGAACCGTGGTTTTGAGGGTTCGCCCCATTAAAGTCGTGCTATGTATCACGCAATTATATTTATTAGTGAAAAGTATTGTTGACTAGATTAAAGTGAAGTTTGGTGTGAACGTAGCATCCCCTTGAGGATGTATTTTTTAAAAGAAAAACGATTTTTGAACTCTGATTTTAAATTAAATTACCGTTGAGAAAAGGGGGAGTTACAGTGAATCCCATACACCACTCTCACCTTCCAATCAGAACTAGGAGGTAACATTGGTTTAGCTTTCAATTGAAATTTACAACCACATCTTTTTGATGTCTTGTGTCTACCAACAGAACACCCAATATCTACTCGACTGTATGTGCCCTGTCTCTCACAGCCATAAACCACCTTGTTCTTTTTCCCTTCCCATTCTCCGTCGTCTCGGATCGAACAGTAACCACAATGATTCTGTTGGCTTTCCCGGTATCTCTAGCCCAACGTGTCATTGCATCTCGAGTGAGAAATATCTCAGATGTCGTAAACGCAGCGGTTAAATCCATAATAACCATCTGTTAAAAACAACGACTTAGGCCACCAAAAAAAATCGGAAATACCTTTTTTAAATGTAAATTCGGTTCACAATTATTGAACCGGATTTACCTTTAAACAAGGTATTTCCGGAAAAAAAAACAACAAAATAAAAAAAATCGGAATTACCTTCAAATGAGGTAAATTCGGTTCACAATTTCTAAACCGGCTTTATGGGGGGTCGAGAGGTAAATCCGGGAAACTCAAAAGGTGGTGGGGTCTGGTGCGTTTTTTTAGAAAACGTGAGGGGCATTTCTAGGTTTTTGGCATTTATGGGGGTGGGAGTGACAAAGAGGGGGGGGTAAAAAAAAGCCAGTACATTATTAGGATCCTCTACCATCTTTTTTACAAGGTCTAAAGTTGTTGGATTTTAGTAGCTTAATGCATTCCTTTTTTATTGTACCATTCTTCGGGTCTTTCAATATTTTGTATTTGGATTGATCATTTGGCCTTTTAACCAGGTATATTGGAGCAGTTTTTGTTATTGTCATCCATGGCCATGCTCCTTCATTGACACCGGTGTTGCGCCCGAAAAAGTCCCCGAGGGAGAACCTTCCTCGTTTACAACTTTTCTAAAAGAAATCGATCAATGAAGCCGCCACTAATATTTATTAAGGAAAATATTAGGAAAACCTTTTGAAAGCAACCTGGTCTTTCAAAACTCGAGAGATGTAGGTTCGGGGGTCGGTTAGGTGTGGGGAAGGTATTAGCACCCCACACCTCCTTTCTACCGAAAGGGAACCATTAATTCGATGTGTGGTTTGGATTGTTTGATTTGAAATAAATCGTTCTACTTCTTTTCTTTTCCTTTTTATTTGAAAGAGTTTTTTAGAAAACAAGGAGAAAGAAATCTTTTTGGGATCTTTGAAAAGTGAAACTAAACTAAGATTTTTAAAAGAGTGCTTGACGGGATGTGACCCGCTCCTACGCACCCTCAATGAGATGAGGATCAAAACTACGTAGTTCTTGGTTCTTAATCTTGAGAAAATCTGTGTTTTGTCTTTATCTTATCTTTTGAGTTTTGGAAATATGACTCAAGCGTTCATGAATACCAAACAAGCAATGGCTTCGAGTGGCGTTCATTACTAACTTGAAAGAAAAGTGTTAGAACCGATAATCAGTCGAGCAATTGCTTCAAGTGATTACAAGTTGCAACGCTTTTATTATCTTTTTGAAATTGTTTTGGAAAAGGATGAGTCGTAGTGATGATTATCACTAATGGCTCATATTGTTTTTTTTGAGTTTTTAAATTGACTTGTATTTGATTAAGGTGTGGGAGTTTTCGTGATAGTCAAACAAGCAAGGGCTTCGAGTGACTACCACTAGCAACTCCATCATTGACGATCAAACAAGCAACGACTTCGAGTGATGGCCAATGATTTGTTTATGAAAAAAATGCCTTAGGGTTTTTTATTAGAAAAACATGTGATTCCAAGTTTGAAAAAGAAATAGAACATTTCAAATCTTTTCAAGTCCAAACCAAGGCAACAATAAGAACACAAGCATAGCAATCATAAAGAATATCCACAAATTGTAATGAACCAATTGAATACATGATTGAGCTAACATGTGGGTGCATGAACATACAATTACAATATGCAAGGCACATCATTATTGCATGTATAAACAAGTAAGGATGCATGAGGTACTAACAAGTGAGAGTGCAAATGAATATGCAAGAGATATGAATATATGAAAAGGCATGAAGATTAAAACAAAAGAGTATGCAAGAGATACAAGCAAATGAGAATGCAAGAGAGTGAATAAGGTTTTATTTAAGTGCAAGTGTGTGAGAGTGTGTCATAAAAAGTGGTAAAAATTTAGTTACCTTATTCTTAGGAAATGGTGAAATGTTTTGGTGTTTTTAGAGTCTTATGAAAAAGTGGTAAAAAGTATTTTTGGGTTGATTTTATAAAGTTGAAAAGTTATAAATGTAAACTAGAGAATGTTTTGGGTCTTTTTGTAATTTAAGAAAGGTAAAAAGTAAAGGTAAATTATTAATGAAATGGTAACTTATTTAAGTGAAGGTGGTGAATTATTTAAGTGAAGGTAAATGGTAAAGGTAAAATGTTTTTTTAGGGTTTAAGTGAAAGGTAAAAAAAAAAAAAATAAAGGTAAGAAAATGTTTTTTTTTTACTATTTAGTAACACTTAAGTGAATGGTAAAACTAAAAGGTAAAAAGTGAAAAAAACACAATTCACCACAATTAATTTACCAAACAAGATCAAACAACAAATTTGAGTAAGTAAATTGGTCACAAAAATGGCTTTATGGCCGAAACATACATATACACAATAAGGCTCAAATTCAACAAATTTCTTGCAACCAAACCACATCATTAGACACACACACATAAACCCTAAGATTTACACATGTATATCACACTCAAACAATCATCATTTCATCATTTATTCAACACACAAAATCAAAGAAAATAAAAGATGATGAAACCCTAATTTAGGGACCTAAACCCGAATGCACTATTGGTCCCATATACCATTCTTATTCAAGTTTGACACATGAAATAGGCAAGAAAACATGAGGATCCTAATTTCTAACCCAAGGCCAAAGCAAAAACATGAGGAAAGTGGCATTTTATTTCATGAAAATGATGCAAACATGCTAAAAATGATTTAAATGCAAACAAACATAAGAATCTCTCCTTCAGGCCAAGGACTTGTCTCAAACACCCAAGGCTCCCAATGTCCTTGTACATAATGTTTGAAACAAGTCCTCAAAGCTTCTTTCGAGAAGGAGAGAAGAGATGAAGAGATCTACATGGTGAAAGGTGAAGAAAATGCAAAGGAGAATTTATTTACCTCACAAAATAACTAGGAAATGAAAAAGAGAGCAAGAACTTGAAGAATACAACCTCAACAAACTTGAAAACCCCACGCAAATAGCCTCTCTTTGATCAAACTTGGATGATTATTGAAGCTTATGAGGAGATCTTTTGAATGATGAAAGAATTATGGAGTTTTGATGGTGAAAGAATGAAGGAAAGATGGAAGGAGAGTTGATGATGGTGGTTCGAATTTAGAGAGGAGGAGAGGAGAGCATGGAGGCTGAGTATAAGTGCTAGGTTAGAAATGAGAGAGTGTGTGTGAGGTCTCCTATTTTTGGGCTTTTATATGAAGTGAAAACTTAAGGGTATTTGTGACAATGTATCTCTTGTAAATCAATAGGATTTGAGAAAGAAATTGAATCAATGGTCAAGATGCATTATCACATGGATTAAGGGCAATAAAGTGAGGAGAGAGAGGGCTGAGGGCGCAGCTTAGGAAGGGTGGTGAAGGATAAACTCATTTACAAAAATGTAATTTTCCATAAAGCTTATTACACAAGTGCCATTTTGATTCAAATGAAGGGTGATGATTGATTTTCACACTTGAATGGATGACCATGATTTAACACAATTTGCAAACAATAAAAATAAATGAAAATGGGGTGTATATGGCTGTTTATGCGCAGCTAAGGGAATGGAGAGTGAGTGGAATTGCAAATTGTACTATTGTACTATCCTTATCCTTTCAAAATTCAAAAGAGTGTAGAATATTCCCTTCTAGATTATTCTTCCTACTTCATGCCATTTTGGGCTATATCCCATGATTCAATGATTGGGCTCTGAATTTTATGATCTCACCAATCCCAAAATTGATTTATTTGCCCCACCTCAAAGGAAAAGACCATTTTACCCTCTATCCAAAAACTAGGTTTTTAGACCAAAAGGTTTAATTGTCGATCACAAAAATAATCACAATGGAGCACAAATATCCTTTAAATAAATCATTGATGATTATCCAAGGATTTGGGACAAAAAACCACTTTTATTGTGAAATGACCAAAATACCCTTTCACTCTAAAAACCCTAGTTTTTGCCTGAAACACATTTCCACTTCAAAACTGATTTTTCTCCCTAGTAGTGACCTCTAGTACCTTGAAATGCATGTTGGATGACTTGTTTTGAGGAATTGTCCCTTATTTGTGAAATGACCAAAATACCCTTTTGTACTGAAAAAAAAAACCCTAATTTGTCTAAAAAGTGCATTTCAACTCCAAAAATGATTTTAGAAACTTTGAAATGACTTTAGAAACCTAAATGCAATGCATGATGCTTTTTTATTTTTTAATTTGATTATTTTTGGGGAAAATTAGGGTTTTGACCTAAGCCGGACAAAATTGGGGTATGACAACCGGCCACCATAAACATCAGACCACCTATAGGGTAGCACTCTAAGCGATTGTTGTCAAATAGTAGTTCAATTTCAACTCGCACAAGTACAATTCTTAGATAGAAAGGAGAAAATCACTATCAACACCAGTTGTCTAGGAGCCACTGAAATCGACAATCTACATTCCCCACACTTGCTTAAAATAGTTAAATAGTGCTAAGCACTGCCGATAGAAACTATCTCCAGTTTTAAGGCAAAGAGCCCATGTTTACGGCTTATCCAAGACACGAGTTACTTCACTCCCCTCATGGATAATCTAGGTGAATCCTCCTAGCACAGCTAGCAAAGCAATCATTGTTATTAGGTTAGACATACAATCTTGAGATAGAAAGGAGAAAATCACTATCGGCACCAGTTATTTAGGAGCCATTGAAATCGTCAATCTACATTCCCCACGCCTGCTTAGGCATTTTGTGACTCGTGATTCTCAACTAATATTGCACTCTGATCCATGTGCTTCCCTTCTCAAAATAGCACCAATCACTGCCAATAGAAGTTGTCTCCAGTTTTAAGGCCAAGAGCCTATGTTTACGGATTTTGCCAAGACACGAGTTACTTCATTCCCTTCACGGTTAGTCTAGATTAGTCCTCCTAGCACAATCGGCAAATCCATCATTGTTAAGTTAAACATTTTTTGTGGTTTGAAACCGCCACAATTTACAAAAATTTAAAAAATCAGTTTCCAATATAGCGACAATTACAAACCGCCGCAACCTGAAAACATGTAGCGGTATTTTTGCGCGATTGTTTTCAGAACCGCCGCAAAAAGGCTCGCCGGCGGAGAAAATCACAAATCACTTGAAACCGTCGCAAACATCATTTACCAGCCGTTGGAACTACCACCGCTCTCTCCCAGAACCATCCCAAAAATGATGTTTAATTTGTAGTGAATGGGAAAATCACATAGGCCCCATTTCGTCCACAAAAGCCCCATAACAGTTACATAGGCGTTTTTGTAATGGAAACTGTAAAAAAAAAGGTTAACAATGTGCATGCATATCATGAGAGTTAAAGTACCGAATAGAAAACAAAAACTTAAAGAACTAGCTCGATACAAAAAGGCTTAATTGTAGTTTTGGTCCCATATTTTATCATATTCACATTTTGGTGCCCGTCTTTTATTTTTTTGCAATTTTGGTTCCCCCAATTTTATCAAATTTGCAACTTTGATCTACCTATTTTATTTTTCGTAATTTTGGTCGTCCAATTTTATCAAATTCGCAATTATAGTCACCTTATTAAATTATTACAATTCAATTTTTGACGGCAATGCTGACGTGTCAATATGGTGGTGATGTGCCTAATATGTGTTGTGCTACGACACTCAGTGGTTATGCCAGTACGACACACGTCTGTCACGTAAGCATTCCTGTCAAAAATTGAATTGGAATTTAAAATGGAGACTAAAATTACATATTTGATAAAATTGGAAAACCAAAATTGGGAGACCAAAATTGTAAATTTGATAATAAGAGAGATCACAATTACAAAAAAAAGAAAAAGAAAAAAGAAGAAGAGCTACAATTGCAAATTTAATAAAATAAGGAGACTAAAAGTGCATTTTAACATATAAAAAGTAAGTCAAATAAAAAACTTCCCCCCGACTCTCTTTCCCACCGAAACTAGAAAAGAAACCCTTTCCGTTCCCTCGTTCTCATACTCTCCCGCTCTCGTTGCTCTCTCGTACCCAAAACCCCGTCGTTTCAGTATCCACTTCACGGCGGGCCAGTGGCAACGCCGTCTCCGCCTACAACTGGCGTGACTCCACCACGAACATAGTCATCTCCTCTATCTACAGGTACTCTCTCTCTCTCTCTCTCTCTCTCTCGTTTCAGCTTTTTCGCTTTTCTGTAAGGCTCTTCACACTTCCCCCATTTACTGCACGCTTGACGTCCACGTCCATTGATAGAAGAAGTATAGAAAGTTTTTTTCCATATTTCGTCGAAATCTTCGGTGTTTAAGGGCTAATGTCGTTTTCGCTTATTGCATCATATTTGTCTAGGGTCTAATGTCGTTTTGAGTTCAATAAAAATACTTCATGTTCATTGGGGGTTTCTCGCTAAACTCGTCTTCACGTTGTAAACATTATGCAGTCCATTACTGACTGTAATACTTTTTATTTTTCTATTCAACACAAAACGATGCATCCATTACCATTAGATTATTTTTAAACATTTTGCAATCCAATTATTTACATATATGAATGAATGCTCAATAAAAACACTTTATTTTTTAGTTTTAAATATTAAATTCTGTATCTGTTTGCTAGTTGCTATCATGGCTGTCACAAATCAAACAGAGGAGAAAGTGTCTACCATGCCTGCTAAAACTCAAACAAAGGAGGAAGTATCGTTGAAATTGAAACTTCTGGTGAACAAAGAGACTGAGAAAGTATTGTTTGCTGAAGCAGATAAGGACTTTGTGGATGTTCTATTTAGCTTCTTAACATTGCCTTTAGGAACCGTTGCAAGACTTTTAGAGAAGGAATCTGACATGGGTGCTGTAACGGTTGGTTGTCTGAACTCGCTCTATCGAAGTGTGGGACATCTTGACGAAGATTGTCTGAAGACGGTGACGTCTAAAGAGATGCTGTTGCAGCCAAAGAACTCGGCGGAAAATTATTGCAGCAGTCTTAAGCTTAGCATTGATGACACTGAGCCCACAAAGTACTTTGTGTGCTCCAAGTTTGAAGACTGCTATTGTCATTGTTTGACCATTACCACAAATAAAAATTGTGACTGTAAATCTCCTTTGACCCAATCAATTCCCATGAAAAAATTGAAGAAGGGATTTGTTAAAGATGGTGCAACGTTTGTTATTACGGATGATTTGATTGTCTTGCCAAACTCTATGCAATTTACAAGCTTTGGTTTGCTCAAGAATTCCGGAGTAAAAAGCACCAGTTCAGTAAAGGAAATGACTGTCAGTGTCACTGGGAAAGAGGTTTGATATTTTTAGTTTTGTTCCCTAAATGGTTGCTTGTTGTTTGTTACTTGCTTTTTCATAAACTACCCTTTAATTTTTCATTATCAGTTCATTTTTTATTGATTAGTAATCTGTACAGGTACTGGATCTTCTAAAGCATGCTTTGATTTCCAAGTCACCTCTAACAGATTTGTTTTTGCGAAAGAAAGCATCCCTGAAAAGGTCAAGAATTTTTACTTGTGATGTTGAAAACAGTAGTAAAATCAAAATCAGTCTGAAGCTAGTTATAAGAAAATCAAATGGAAAGGTATTGTTTGCTCAGGGGGAAGAAGATTTTGCAGACTTACTTTTAAGTTTTCTCGCCTTTCCTTTGGGAGGAGTTGAACGTATATTAGAAGGAAACTGTTCTCTGGGAAGCATCGACTCTTTGTACAAGAGTATATCTGATTTAGATGACGACAAATATTTTGTGTCAAAAATAGCAAAGAACAAGCTTGTTAATCCACACATAGCAACTCAGTTCAAATTAAGCAACCCAATACTACCGATTCAGCAATATGGGGAGTATTATTGTTATTATCAACGTGAAACTTGGAAAGAAAGTGTAATTCATAATGAGTTTTTCTTAAGTGATGACTATAGTGTTGATGAGGAAAACTCTAGGACACTTACACTTGTTGATAATCGTAGATCACGAAGAAAACCTGCTGTTGAAGGCTTTGTCAAGGAACTAAGAACATATGTTGTTACAGATGACTTGGTCTTTTCACCGTCGTCTCCATTCTCAACTTTATATTTAATCGAACATTTGGAAACTCCTCTTGACGATCTAATGGAAAAGGTTGTCACCATTGGCATCAAAGAGGTTAGATAGAAGACACTATAGATTTCTCGCCTTTACTATGTTGTGCTCGTGTTTGCTTGACAGATTGACTAGGACATTATGTAGCAACTAGCTAATTACTAATTTTGCATTGTTGTCCTTGTGCAGTGTTTGAGCATATTGAAGGCTTCTTTGACCTCATCATCTGCTCTAACAGATGGTCTCGCTCATTTGTTAGCTGAAGTTAAGGAGGAGAAGTGATGACCCTTAAAATTATGTCTGTATGTATTCACTTTGAACTGGGCTACCATGATTTTCAATATATTCTAGGAAATTATGCTAAATGGATCTGTGCTACTGGTTTTCTTAACAGACAAACCTGTTCTGGATTAGTCTTGGAGGTGGGTCTAGTTTTGTTATATTGTCTGTCTAGTTTAGTTAATATATAAATTTCTTGTTTGTGGATGGTTGCACCATGTGACAGCAACTTGAAAATGGTCCATTTAGAGTATTAAAATACACATTGCTTAGCATTTATAAATGCAAAGTTTTGGTGTAATGTTGAATATTGTGTTAAACTTGGACATGACAAGCACTTCAATTTTATAGGGTCTAAAATTGCTGTATTTTAGTAGCTTGCTTGATGCATTCCTTTTATTGTACCATTGTTAGGGTCTTTTCTTTGTGAATTTTGTATTTGGATTGATCGTTAGCCATTTTGAGCTTCCCTTGAATGAAAACTACGTTAACTTTCCAACTGTAAAGGAATAAAAGAATCTGTGGGTTACCACTACTTTGGCAAAAAATTGTTTATCAGCTACCTGTCCTTAACCTATTTTTGTCCTAGTTACTTCTGAGGTTTGTCTAATTACAATGTTTAATGGTGTACGGCAAATCTGGCTTTCGACTGCTTGGCCAATGGCCATCTGTATCACCCCCTTAATCCCCTAAAACTAGAATTTGATTCTGTTTGTGCACCTAATACTCTCATCTATTTCAACCACCCAGCATGAAGTCATTTGTTTACATCTCCCTCTCTATTTATGTCATTTTGTACTATGAATAAATTGTGAAGTATAGTACTTAAATGCCAAATTAACCATTTGGTTCTTTGGTGCCAACCTGGTTGGGATGGGAGTCACTATAGTGATGCTTTTGCACACTAATTTTAACTTTCTTTGGTCTAGATTCCTTGTTATAGGAGTGTTACTTCTTCCTTTTGGTTGTATGTTGCTTTACTCATGGGTTTTGGCTAGTCCCCCCATGTCTTTTGTATATTTTCCACTTTTTATTAATAAATTGTAGGGTCAGTCTTTCCTCTTGATGGTTTTTCCTTAATGAGTGTTTTCCATCAGAAGGTTTTAACGAGGTTCCATAATCCATTCTTTTGTTTGAAAAAAAAACATTTCTTAGCATTATGTTTTCTTTACGTTAATTATTTCACCATGTATACTGGAATAGTTTTCGTTATACGCATCCATGCGCTTGTCATTGACACCGGCCACCATAACCATCAGACCACCTATACGAACTGAATATGACATGACAACAATGATACACTATATACATTGTTTTGAAAATTGAGCCAGACATCGAACTAGCGAGGTCATGGTTCCATCGGTAGACGGTATCGAGTCATAATTGAAATGTTTCTACCTTTTGATCGGTTCGGTTTTTAAAACAATGAATGCATATTGACAACCCAAAGATTCCCCATGCAAGACTCAAGAGGTGAGTGGGACTGTCCCATTCAGGGCCACAGGCACAAATTTTTCCCCATGAGAACGAGAACAGAGAAGAAAATCCTAATGCGGTCAATTTAGGGATGGGGACAAGGACAATGCCCCGCGCCCATGGAGATTGTGACTTGAGTACATTACATATAGTGTGTGTATATATATATATATAATATACACTATATTATATTATGAGTAATGGGCTTTTTAATCTTTTTATAAGATAAACTGTTTGGTATAAGTATAATTGGCGATTGAACTAACTTATAAATATAAAATGACATAAATGAACACTTGTAATTAATATTTAAAAATGGGAGAGAATATTCATTTAATAAAGAGTAAATGAGAAATTTAATTAAAATAACAAGGGTAAAAATAAGAGAAAAAATGAAATGATATAAGCTCAAACGCTACTTCAAGTATTGCTTTATATGGGGCAATAGTACCGATGGTTGCTACTCAGCTAAGTCAGGGTATCTTTGGCTTACCAATCATCTAGATACAAACCACTTGGCGGCTTCAACTCAATCTTGGACCTGGATTTGGAAAGTTTATGCTCCCGAGAAAATCAAAGTCTTCATCTAAAGTGCGTGCCATGACTCTCCCCACGGCCCACATGTTGCATCACCGTAATATGTTGGCGTCCCCTCGGTGCATGCGTTGTAATGCACCATCAGAAACTGTCCTTAACATCCTTCGCGACTGCCCCCTTTCTAGAGATCTTTGGGATTCTTTAAACTTCACTGACGTAGGTTTCTTTGCGGATAATAATACTTCTAATTGGCTCCATCAAGGTGTATCGGGCAGCAGGTCTACTACTTTTGCTTCGGCAATTTGGTGGAACTGGAGGGCCAGGAATTCTATTGTCCTTGCGCAGGAGGTGTTTCCATTATATAGACTGTGTATGGAGGTTCACAACTTGGCTGCTCTCCTTACAGCAACTAAGGACGTAACGACGCGAAACTAACCACCTCACCAAGTGCGATGGGTCTCTTGACATCCGTCTCGCAACGAGTGTATTGTTCTTAATGTTGATGGTAGTAGCTTCGGAAATCCTGGGCTCTCTAGTATGGGAGGCGTGATCTGTCGCAGTGATGGAAGTTGGTTGGTGGGTTTTGCTGGCTTCCTAGGCGTGCATGATAATTTGTTTGCGGAATTAATGGCTATGTATAATGGCTTGTCCCTGGTGTGGCAGGAAGGATATAGGAACCTTACTTGCTACTCTGACTCTCAGCTGGCAATTGATTTGGTTGTAGGTCCCTTAAACAATCTTCACAGCTATGCAACTCTCATTCAGAACATCAAAGACCTTCTCGTGTTGGATTGGACAGTTCGCCTGTTTCATACCCTTCGAGAGGGAAATTCGGCTGCCGACTTCATGGCTAAGCATGGTGCCAACAACTTAGAGAACTGGATAGTGTTTCAACATCCTCCCCCAGATCTGGCGACTGGCCTGGCCGCGGATGCTTCGAGAGTGCTAGTTCCTCGCGTTTAATTTTCTCTTTTTTCTGTTTTTTTCCGCGTTTTCTCTCTCTTGTATTACCAAAAAAAAACCTACTTCAAGTAGTGTTTCAACAAAACACTATAAACTAGTGAAAAAATGCTATAAGCTTGTCATGTCAAACACCTATAACGAGTTTGTCCGATATAAGTTATCCACTATAAGCAAACGGCTTTGCCAAATATAAGCTTTGCATTTGCCAAACATAGTCTTCGAGAACGCTATTAGCGCAATCTAGTTTTTTTTTGTTAGGAACATTGCTGGCTACCCACAGAGTGTTCTAATGTTTTAAGCGAAAGACTAATCACTATCGTAGTACTCGCTCTGTCCCAAATTATTTGTTGTTTTAGTAAAATCAATTTGTCCCAAATTGATTGTTGTTTTAGTAAAATCAATTTGTCCCAAATTGATTGTTGTTTTAGATTTCCAATGAAACTTTTATTGTTTTTTTACACTTATACCTCTATTAATTATGACAATTTTTTACCTCCAAGACTCCAATAAAAGATTCACATTTATCTAGGTATAGAGATAAATAATTAAATGGTAAATTAAACAACATTTTTTAAAGAATTTAAACTCCTAATGCAAACAAAATGAGACGGAGGGAGTAGTAACATTTAGGCAGCAGTTACCTTTAAAAAAATACAGTACTTAGGCAGCAGCAATGCATGGGTTCGCTAACCGGTAATTAACTTCATTGGTTATCACACTTTTTTGTTGGTTGTGGTTTCAAGTAAAACGCGTTATGATGTCTGTTAGTAATCATAAATTCCTAATGAACACCTTGGTCATGCTACTCGTAAATTCAAACGTCGTATTAATAGTTTTACTACTCCCTTTTTATGCATTGCTGTGAAAAGAGAGCTAGCTAATTAAAGCCACCTACACTAAATGCTAATTAACGCAGTTTGTAAGTTTATAAAAGCACTTTAGCTTCGACCTTTTGGATACAAAATTCAGAACGTCACGTCCTTCAAATTTGTTCTCTGTAGCTTCTCATTTGCTATTTGCTACAATGGCTATTACAACTAAAACAGACGAGCACATATCAATAAAACTCTTGGTTAAAGAAGAGAGCAACAAAGTGATATTTGCTGAAGCAGGAAAGGACTTCGTGGACATTCTCTGTAGCTTCTTAACACTACCTTTGGGAACCATTGCAAGACTTGTAGAGAAAGACTCAGACATTGGACCAGTTTCGGTTGGTTGTCTCAACTCTCTTTATCACAGTGTGGAAGATCTCGATAAAGAGTACCTGTTGACAGAAACAAGCAAAAAAATGCTACTCCATCCAAAGAACTCATCAGAACATCATTGTAGCACTCTCAAACTTAACATTGATGATACTCAGCCTACAAAGTATTTTGTATGTAGCAGGTATGATAGCTGCTCTAGTTCGCGTTATTTGAATATTGGCATAGATAACTATATTTGTGGATGTGGTTATTCTATATCTCGTTTGGCTATCCTCAAAACCTTTGGCAAAGGGTTTGTTAATGATGCTGCAACTTTTGTCATTACCGATAATGATTTAACTGTCATACCAAACTCTATGGATTATACAAGCTATGGTCTGCTACTGAATTTTGGAATTAAAGACACAAGTTCCTTGAAGGAAATCTATTAAAATATTGGTAGTAAGCCCATTAGTTATAGTAAGGCCCATTAGAATGTTAGGTCATAGGTCCATTAATTTACTAAGATTTAAGGTAGATCTTGCACTCCAATTTGGGATCATCTCTTTTATTCAGAAGCTTTTAAAGATTTTCAATATAATAGATCTTTAAAGCTTTTTCTCTCTAATCCTCTATGAATGCCATGTTTTTCAACATGGTATCAGAGCAAACATGGTATCCTCCATAAATTGAGGTGCTTCAAATATTTTATTTTATTAATTTTTCCTTCTTTCATATTTTTTTTTCTATTTTTTTTGTGTTTACTTCATATCGGTTTCATTGTTTCATCTTATTTCCTTCGGATAGGATTTTCTTCTACATCAGATCCATTCCTTCCTTTTCTGATGATGCTCAAGATCCATTACGGATGATGATTTTGATTTTTCGATTTCGTTTCTCTCGTTCGTTTTCTCTCTCTCTGTGAAGCCCTATTTTCTTTCCGTTCTTCCTCGCGATTTCTGCAAACGTGATTTAACGCATTTCAACATTCTTTTTATCCCCTTCATTTACACTGATTTCAGTTCCTTGAATAATTCCTTGATGCTAATTCGACTTCGTTTCTGAATCGTTTCTTGATTTTGTTTCGATTTGCTTGCAATTTGTGCGATTCCGATTAGCTTGATCTTTCTCCTTTCGTGTTCGTTTCTGATAAAGTTACGATTCCGCATAATTCAAAAGATTTATTTTCCAATTCACATGATGTTGTTGATGTTGAACGGGGTTTGTTGGAGTTGAGGAAGCTGGGTATAGAAATAGCAACTTTGGGAAGCATCTCAGAAGGGAATTGATCTGCATCCAGGGTCCGCACTTGCTAATCATAGCCTTTCATTTGTTGTTCATATTGTTCTGATCTTCTGTATTGATCAAGATCTCAAGGTTTGGTTTTCAATTGATTGAAAAGTGTTTGTTTGTTGAAATAACTTATACCCTTTGAGGAGTTCTATATGGTGTTAGGTGCTGCATTTCTTCTCATGTTCTTATTTGGAACTGTTGTTGCAATAGAAGCTTTTTTTCTTCAGAATGTGTTTGTTTGTTTTGTTTGGAAACTCCAAGGGATGAATTGGAAATGAATTTGAAGTGTCGGTTCAATATCTAGCTTTCAAAACATGTATTTTTGTGAGCTTCTTATGAGGACAGCATTAGAGACATCTTTGCCACTTATCTCAGTATTGAAGGTGTTCCTGTAGCTGTTTTGTTCCTCGGATGATATTTAGTCTTAATTGAGTTTGTTTTTAGCTTCTGTTTATGGTGGTTAAACATGATGTTTCTGCTATAAATGGTTAAGCATTAAATTGTTTGTGCTTCTGCCGAGTGGTTAAACTTTAAGGTATAGTTTCTGCTTGGTGGTTAAGCCTTTGGCCCTATGGCTTTGTTGATGTTTGCTTCTGCCCTATGGTGGTTAAGCATTTTGCTTCCTTCAAGTGATTAAGCCTTGAGTTGTGGTTTTTGCTTGATGGTTAAGTGTTGGTTTGTTGCTTCCTCCGAGTGGTTAAACTTTGAGTTGTGGTTTCTGCTCGATGGTTAAGCTTTGTTGACTTCTTTGGCACTTGGATGCTATGCCCAAGAGTGGAGTTTGTTGATTCCTTTTGGAGTGAATGTTGTGGAGATGTTGGAAGAAGCTTGAAGGGGCCCGATAGTTGGTCGAAGACTTCTAGGAGCTATGCACCTCAACTGCTACCAATTTGGATTGATCTTTATTTTCCTTAATTTTATAGTATCTTTGTATTGCTTATCCCAAGCTGGAAGTGTTGTGAACACCGTCCAGCTTGCGGGAGGCTATTAAAATATTGGTAGTAAGCCCATTAGTTATAGTAAGGCCCATTAGAATGTTAGGTCATAGGTCCATTAATTTACTAGTATTTAAGGTAGATACTAGACCTAATTTGGGATCATCTCTTTTTATTTGTAACTTTTTAGCATTTTCAATATAATAGATCTTTAAAGCTTTTTCTCTCTAATCCTCTATGAATGCCATGTTTTTCAACAAAATCACTGTGAATCTCACTAAGGAAAAGGTAACTACCTACACTAATGACGACTATATACTATTTATTCATATTTTTGACCTCTTTTAATTTTTGAATAAATCTTTTAATCTAGTCCTTTAAATATCACTTTTTCACCAACTTTGTCCTTAAACTACATAAACTAACATAGTAAGTAATCTTGAAATTCATGAAATATTTCCTATTAGTCCCTAAAGTTTTTGTGAAACTTGTTGCATTACTCCTAATGAGTACTTTTAAAACCGTAGAAACTAATTTGACGAACTTATTCAGGCAAAACAGATTCATTTTTAATTGATTTGTTTGTTATATTCTACTCAGGTATTGGATCTGCTAAAGTGTTTTTTGCTTTCAAAGACACCTCTCACTGATCTATTTTTTGGGGAGAAACCATCCCTTAAGAGATCAATCTTTACCCCTAGTGATGTTCTTGTTGAAGACACTACTAATATCCAAATCATTTTGAAGCTAGTTGTGAGAAAGTCAAATGGTAAGATATTGTATGCTCAAGGTGATCAAGATTTTGCAGACATAGTTTTAAGTTTTCTAACATTTCCATTGGGAGGAGTTATCCGAAAGCTCGGAGGGAATAGTTGTTTAGGCAGCATTGATGCTTTCTACAAGAGCATAGCTGACTTAGATGAAGAAAAGTATTTTACTTCAAAGGAAGCAAAGAACATGATTGTTGATCCTTATTTGCACCCACAATACCAATTAAGCAAACAGATATCACCAATATTTGAGCCATGCATTTTGAAGTACTATTGTTATAGTCAACGTGATGCTTACAGAAAGGAAAGTATTGTGCATGTTCAGTATTTCAAAGCTGATGAGAATAGGAAGGTTGAGGGAAATTTAAGAGAAATGCAACTGATTAGTCCCAAATCGGTTAAAGGTACTTCTTCTGAAGGTTATGTCAAGGGACCAATTGTGTATGTGGCTACAGATGATTTGGCCATAGCACCTTTGTCTCCAATTTCAGCTTGCAATTTAATCAACCGTTTGAAAATTCCTCTTACTGATCTGAAGGAAAAGGTTGTTACCATTGGCCTTAAGGAGGTGAGAAAGAATAAAACTAATAATATAGACTTGTGATGGATTTTTTTAGGGTTATTTTGGAATTGCTGATTTTACAATGTTTTTTTTTGTTGTTGCAGTGTCTCAACATATTGATGGCATCTTTGACCTCATCATCTGCACTGACTGATGGTCTCGGTCACTTAATAACTGATGTTATTGAAAAACAAGTTACTGAAAAACAAGGTTCTAAGACACGGTCGCGGTCACGCCGTGATACTTGAGATGGATATTCGAGGTTCAAAGAAAACTGTGGTCAAGTGATGGGGATCAAGAACTAAGAACTGCTAGTATTATGTTGTGTTTAAGATATATGTTGTTTAAGGATTTTAGAGTACTACTTTGTTCTGCATTTAGAATGTCATGTGTCCAAGAGCTGGTTTCTTTTCTCTTTCTTGTTAGTCTCAATACTTTTTCTTGTTTTCTTTATCAAATCATCATTTCTATCTGTTGATTTTACTAGTTACTCCATTTTATAAACATTAGTTATCTAGAAGAGCTCCACACAGAGAGAAAGAGAGACTATATCAACACTTGGGGTGCTAACTTAGTGGTAAAATGTAGAGAATTAGAGATGCCATCAATATGTTGAATTGATGAAGGTGCTTTAAATCTCTAATTCTCTACATTGTTATCTGCAAAACAAATTAACTAAGGTGCTTTAAATCTCTAATTCTCTACATTTTATAAACATTAGTTATCTAGAAGAGCTTCACAAAGAGAGAAAGAGAAACTATATCAGTTATCTATACAACTAATTAACTAGTATGTGACTCATCAATTTATTTAATTATCACACAAGTCCATCCATCTATTCATTTTTTCTATTTAACCAGGGTTTACCTTTTCTAAATTCAAATTTTTTAAAAGCTCCCTTGTCCAACTTTTTCATAAGCATTGCAATAATATTTTTTATGCATTAAGTTAGAACTAAATACTTAACTTATCTCATGATAAGTACAAAAAAGGGTTGGTATACACACGTAAGAAAAAGAGGAGTACCGTGAGCCGAGGTGGGGAATGTTGCAGGAATCCATCCCTAGTAACTAACTCATCATGAGCTAGTAGTGGAATTGGCTTTGTGGCCGAAATGGGCAAAGACGGTGTGGGCGTGAGAGAGAGAATTGTGAGGAAATCATATAGGGATTCGGTTGTAGTGGGAGGGTAGCTTGGAATTATTTTGGAGATTGTCTCCTAGGAGAGATTTGGCCTCTACAAGTGCCATTGTTTCTTTGCTCCATTGAAGTTCTTCTTTCATTGTATATTGCTTGCATTAATTCACCCCGAATTAATGCAACGCTTCCCATATAATCAATATGATTCATCGAACTTCATTTTCACCTCGGTTGTTCTGTTATAATCCTTAAACACTAGTAGATCGTATCAATTTGGTATTCAGAGCATCGTTCTTGCGGATCAAGTTGTATGGTTACCACGCGAAGTATCATGGAAAATCGTATGGATGCGGTAGAAGAGAAGATCGCAGGCATTGAAATGGTGTTAACCGAGCTCTGCGTTGGAATGAAGGAGTTACTGGCAGAGCGTAAAATGAAGAAGAAAGATGATTCCGGTGAAACAAGTGGTATTCATGGAGGAATTCCGGTCATCACGGTGGAAGGAACACCTCGACAGCAACAACCGAGACGCAACAACAATGGGGCCGAGTATGATTATCGGGGAGGAAGACGGAGACTCGAGATACCCGTTTTCAAGGGTGACGACCCGCATGGATGGTTAGTTCGGGTCGAGCGATACTTCAAAGTGTACCAGGTGCGTGAAGCCGAGAAGCTCGATGCGGTTGTTCTCGCGTTAGAAGAGAAAGCTCTCAATTGGTTCCAATGGTGGGAAGAGCAGGCTCCAATGCGAACGTGGGGCGAGTTTAAGAATGCACTAATACGACGATTCTTCCCTGAGTCCTTAAGCAACCCTCTCGGGCCGTTGTTGAGCTTGAGACAAGAAGGCTCAGTTATGGAGTATAGAGAGAAGTTTGAACTGCACGTTGCTCCGTTGGCGAGAGAAGATAGATTGTTGTTACCGGATATTTTCCTCAATGGGTTGAAGGATGACATCAAAGCCGAGATCAAGTTGTATGGTTATGATGATCTGTCAAGTTTGATGGATCGAGCTCTGCTTGTGGAGGAAAAAAATACGGCTCAGTAGAAGAGAAACAGGGGAGGAATGGAGTGGAGAGGAAATGGATCCAAGTACCGTAGTTAGTGGGATCCAAATAAATTCAAAAAAGAGGAAGTAAGGGAGGAGAACAAGGAGAAAAGCAAAGAGGAGACCAAAGGAGGAGAAGCAGGCCGAGGACGGAGGTTGACTACATCTAAGTGGGAGGAGAAGATGAAGCTCGGTTTGTGCTTCAAGTGTGGTGAGAAATGGAGTAAGGGACATGTGTGTAGACTGAAACACATGAAACTGATGTTGTGTGAGGAAGGTAGTGATTCTGAGGTAGATGAGGAGATAGTGGTGGAGGAGGCCGATGCGAGTGAAGTGGTACTGAAGACTCTGCAATTGTCTCTGCAGAGCCGAGTAGGATTAAGTTCCAATAAATCCTTCAAGGTTTGGGGTGAGGTTGGAGGGAAGCTGGTGTTGACATTGACTGACTCTGGTGCATCTAGCAATTTCATTTCACCTAGAGTAGTTAATGAGTTAGCCACTGAGATTGATGACACCCCAGAATATGTGGTAGAAGTTGGGAATGGAGAGAAGGTTAAGAGTAAAGGAGTCTGCAGAAGGGTGAAGTTCCGAGTGCAGGGCAATGAATTTCAACAGGATTTATTTTTGATGGAACTTGGTGGAGTGGACATGGTATTGGGGATGGATTGGCTAGCTAGTTTGGGAGATGTGGAAGCCAATTTCAAGAATTTGAGTCTCAAGTGTAAAGATCAGAAGGGGAAGAGGGTGATTGTTGGAGAACCAGCTCTATGCACGATGCAAGCTTCTTGGAAATCATTGCAGAAGTCAATGAGGGAAGAAACCAAGGTGTATATGTTGCAGTGTGCTCGGCCAGAGATGAAGCTGATACAGGGATAGAGGATGCAGATCCTTGGAAGGCTATAATGGCTCAGTTTGAAGATGTTTTTAACATGCCAACAGGACTACCTCCTAAAAGACAACATGATCACATGATTGAGTTGAAGGCAGGAGCTTCCATTCCTCATGTGAGGCCCTATAGATACCCTTATTATCAAAAAAATGAGATTGAGAAGATTGTGAAGGAGATGGTGCAAGCTGGAATAGTGAGACCAAGTACAAGTCCTTTTTCAAGTCCTGTCATATTGGTGAAGAAAAAGGATGGAGGATGGAGATTTTGTACTGATTACAGAGCCCTAAATAAGGTAACCGTTCCCAATAAATTTCCAATTCCAGTTATTGATGAATTATTAGATGAGTTGGGGGGTGCAGTCATATTTTCCAAGCTAGATTTGAAATCGGGATATCATCAAATTAGGATGCGGGAAGAGGATATTCCTAAAACTGCATTTAGAACGCATGAAGGACATTATGAATACCTTGTGTTCGGAGTGGGCTCAAGGCCCCAAGATGATTTAATAGGCCCAACACGCCCAACTTGGCGTGCTCCACAAGATATGGCAGAGCGCTGCGTGCCACTATAAAAGCAAAGACAAATCCCGAGAATCGTGCACGCGTTTCCTACCTTGTGAATCCTCGCCGAGAGCACACCACCGACTTCGGCGTCGGAGTGTCATTGCGGTACCACCCGCGCGCGCCAAGACCCCGGTTCCGGCCAGTCCTCAACGACCAAAGTTAGGTCCTCCACGACCGAAAGTTAGGTCCTCAACATCCGAGCCAGTCCTTCCTCAACGCCCGTGCCAGTCGCCCGGCGCGGCCAAGACCCCGGTTCGGCCAGTCGTCTCACGACCAGTCCTCGATGACCTGTGTCCTTCTATTGGTCAAGGTACGATCAATTCCCCAGTGGTATAAGTACCACCTCCACCCACACGTCAGGTACGCAATTCCTACCCTGTGATACCCTGCCCGTTAGCACACCTCTGACTTGAGCGTCGGAGTGTCTTTGCAGGTACCACCCGAGGTGCTCAAGACCTGTCCCCTCACACCAAAGAACAACGACCGGACGAAGGAACACCAAACAACACACTTGGTGATCAAGGTACGATCATTTGGCGACCACAGTGGGAGACCAAGCGCTGTCCCACTTCAAAAGATGGGCCCGAAGAAAATCGTTACGCGGGCCTCCACCCAGAACGACCCTACCGGTCAAGACGCTCGTCCGCAGCAGACACCGGAGGGCGTTCCTCTGACAATCGATGAATCCCAAGGCAATCCTCGCCGGAACCTTGACCCGAGGCGGGCAGGAGCCGCCTCTAAACGAGCATCAACGAATCCCGAACGAATCGCCGAGGCCGGATCATGGAGCAAGTGCCGAACACGTCACCCGTGCCGTTCTCCAGCTACTCGAAACCAAAAACCGGATCATAGCCGACCGGGACAACCTGATAACTCGGCTCGAGAGAGGGTCCATGCCCGTTCGTCAAGAAACGGGACATGGAGCGTCCTCCGCCAAACTCGCCGCCGCGAAGGGCGAAAGCCCTCGAAGGATCGCCCGCTATCGAGGAGTACTTCTCGCCGATCCCCGCTCGAATGATTGGCCGCGCGAGATCACCGCCGCAGAACGCAGCGCGATCGCCGTTCCCCCTCACATAATTATGATTATTCAGATTCACCATATCAGCCCGAGTCGGACCGTTCGTCCACAAGATATTCTTCGTGCGAATCCTCCGACTCCAGGCGCTCTAGGAGCCGTTCGTGGGACCCCTACGACGAATTGAATGAACATCGGAACGGTGAAATCAGAGATGTTTCACGACGACCGAGAAGACATCACTCCATTAGAAACAGAGGCCGATCGTTCCAAGGGCCCCCTATGCATAGGCACCCTGCCGGCGGTGGATTCTATGGAATACCGACCGGCGAAGCATATCTCACAATGCAGACGTTCGGGCCCAATGACTTCTCGACCGGCGGCCAAGGCCCTTTCACAAGGGAGATCAGACGCTATCGTATCCCCAGGGACCTCAGAAAACCGCCTAACCTCAACAAGTTTGACGGGCGAGGTGATCCTGACAAGCACATCAGGTACTTCAACAATTACTGTAGCTACCGAGAGTTGGATTCCATCATGAAGTGCCGGCTGTTCCCACAGTCACTTGACGGACGAGCTTTAGAATGGTGGGGGTCGCACGACCAACACCATTTCCTCTTGGGAAGGGTTGATCGAGAATCTTTTCGCGAATTACCGCGCCAACCGGTGCCAATATCGCCATGAAGAGCACCGACACCATCACCTGGGAGAGCAAAGTGAATCATTAAGACGGTACATAGAACGTTTTAACAATGAGGCCGACCAAGTGCACGACCTAACCGACAGGGATAAGTTGAAATACCTCAAGAGAGGCATCCGCCGACCACAAATTTGTTGAAGAATTCACTTTGAACCATATCGACGATCTCAACACGTTCCTCCGAAGAGCCAACGCCCATATGCATTATGAGGAAACCCTCGCTGCCAGAAAGGCCGCCCGCGCGCGGCCTAGAAAGACGCACACAACAAGCGGGCCAGAAATCAAGACAACAACCGGGACAACAAGCCGGAGTACCGGCCCAAGAAGTATGAGCATCGGACGAGGCTCAATGCTCCCATAGCCCAAATACTTTCCGAGTGTCAGAACAATGAATTTGTCGATGTGAAAAGGCCCGATCCATTGGTACTCAAGAAGGGCGCACGGGCCACCAAAAAATATTGCCGGTACCATAAAAGCAAGGGACACGATACTAATGATCGTGATGGCCTTTAAAGATGACATCGAGGATCTCATCCAAAAGGGAAGTCAAGCGGTATGTCCGAAGCCGAGGTGCCGCCGACCAAGAGAAAGCGGGAGGAAGAAGCCCCCATCAAAGGGCAAGGAAATTACCGCAAAGAACCATAGAGGCAATAGCGGACAAAGACACCTCCGAAGAGGACGTCCCGGATGTCCCAACCGGGAGAGTGGCCATGGTAATTCAAGGAGGAAACCCCCCAGAGAAAAGGGATTCGAAGAAAGCTATAAAAAGAAAATGGAACGAGTTGATGATGGTTGGGTCTACATCTGCGGAACGTCCGGCTTCAAAAAAGCCGCCCATTTCCTTTTGTTCCGGGGTGTATCAGCAATTACAAGGGCTCCCAATAGCAATTGGGCGCGCGCGCCCGCCAACAAGCAACCGCCCAAGCACGCTGCTTGGAGCGCAATTCTCGCCGGCCGAAAATCTCGCTAACGGTCGGCCCTCGCAGTATTTATATGCCATTCGCACATGGCATCAGGTACGTACTCGAACCTTGTGCTATCTGCCCGAGCGACCTCTCACTAGATCGTCGGAGTGTCTTTGCAGGTACCACCCGAGGTGCTCAACGCGTGAAACCAGGACCGGTCCTTTCACTCATTCAACGACCGGCCCATAGACGAATCAATTGGCGACCACAGTGGGAGGCCCGTGCGCTATCCTACCTCCTTCATGGCTCCACGCGACCGCCCGAGCGCACGCCGCCACTCGACTCAATCCTCCGGCAGAATCAAGAATGCAGACCGAGGCGTGGCGTCACCGTCCACGAGTCCCAAGGACTTCCACGATAAGAGCCTTCGGTGCACAACGGTCGCGGACCTATCCTCCAACAGGTTCAACCGGCCATTCCTGGAGACTTGCCGCCCGAGCTGGTTGAAGCGGGCATTCAGGAACCTCTACCAGATCATGTCACTCAAGCCGTTTTGCAGCTCCTGCAAAACAAAAATCAAGTGATCGCAGACCGAGATGCGCTCATCTCTCAGTACGAGAGAGGTTCGATTCGGCGCCACGGCGAAGACGGAGAACATACGCTCTCGCCGCCGCCCGCCAAGACACCGCTCCTCCTCGAAGGAGCATTTCTCGCCGAGAGAGCACTACTCATCGCTCTCCGGCAAGAAGAAGCAGGGCACACAGATCGCCCCCAAGCAGGAACGAGCGTAGACGCCGTTCGATGTCCTATGAATATGAGGACTCCAGCTACCGTCCTGATACCGGTCGCTCACCTACCAGGTACTCCTCCAATGAGTCGCCCGGGTCACGTCGGTCGAGAAGCAGATCTTGGGATTCCCGAGAAGAGCTGGAAGATTACAGAGATGGAAGAATTAGGGACGTTTCGCATCGGCCAAGGAGAGGCCAAAGCAAGCGACCCAGAAGGCCTCCACCACTTCCACCAACTGGCCCGTCCGGAGGATTTTATGGAATGCCGGGCAACGAGGCATGCCTCGCAATGCAACCCTTTGGGTCGAACGGCATTCAGAACGAGCACGGCCCATTCACTAGAGAAATTAGGCGCTACAAAATTCCCAGAGATCTACGAAAGCCGCCCAATCTTAACAAGTTCGATGGCCGTGGGGATCCAGACAAACACCTCCGGTATTTCAACAATTACTGCTGTTACAGAGAGTTGGGATCGACCATGAAATGTAGGTTTTTTTCCACGATCGCCGAGGAACGAGCAGCTGGAGTGGTGGGAGAGCCTCTCGCCCGACACCATCTCGTCTTGGGACGGCCTGGTTAGAACATTCTTGGCCAACTACACGGCCAACCGATGCCTAGAGCGGCATGAAGAGCACTTGGATACGATTATCCAAGAGGACAACGAATCATTGAGACAGTACATAGAGCGATTCAACGCCGAGGCCGATCAAAGTGCGCGACCGACCGATAGAGACAAACTCGAAGTATCTCAAGCGTGGGATCGAGGCCAGGACCACGCTTTGCGAGTAAGAGTTCGCCTAAATCGTTACATGGATCTCGACCACGCGTTCACGAAGGGCCAACGATCATATGGCCTATGAAGAAGCATCATTCGCTAGAAAGGTCGCCCGCGCGCGACCCGCAGAAGAGCGAGATAGGTCGCTCGAAGAAAAGAGGCGATCCTCGTGACAACAGACGGACTAACGATTTATGAATAAATGTCGCGCGCTCTTTTCCCACGGATTTTTTTATCGAGGCCCTACTTTTAAAAGTAGTACTTTGTAATTTATTTCGCATGCAAGAATGTATGATTGGTAGCTCGCCGTGCGAAAGTAGCAAACAAGCAGCGTAGGCCCCGAGCGGTCTACAATCGAGCGCCATCGAAATGGCCCAAGGGTCGAAGGACCCACCAACAGTAGTAGCCCCCGAGGCGGTCTACAATCGAGTGCCATCGAAATGGCCCAAGGGTCAGAAGGACCCACCAACAGAGTAGGCCCCGAGCGGTCTACAATCGAGTGCCATCGAAATGGCCCAAGGGTCAGAAGGACCCACCAACAGAGTAGGCCCCGAGCGGTCTACAATCGAGTGCCATCGAAATGGCCCAAGGGTCAGAGGGACCCACCAACAGAGTAGCCCCGAGCGCGGTTACATCGAGTGCCACCGAAGTTGGCCCAATCGAATGTCCTTTGCATTGACCACGTCAAGTGCCACCGAAGTTGGCACGACCATCGCTGCCATCGAATGACCGAGGTCAAGCAATGACCCAATAACGAGCATTGATTGCGAACACGCCGTAAGAGACCGATCGCAACTATCGCAATAAAGTGGCCGTCTAGATCGAACCTTGTAAGCCCGTTGCCAAAATCGCAAAATGCGTCGAACAAGTCCGCTACGATAGCGACCGCCGAGGTCACGATCGATCATTTGTTTCAAACGAAATAGGCAATGCGTGACAACACTTGAACGAAATTGAGCGACCCGAGAATGATCGCACCTCAAAGCGAGCAAGATCCAAGTAGACTTCGTAAGTTAAGGAGGTCGGCCGAGTCCCGACCAATTGGATCGCTTTCAAAGATGAATGGAAGTACTCGTGGCAACGCGTCCACACCCGGCGATGGCGGCGACCACCTCCCGACTTAGCGTGGTAGCAACCACACACTTCAAGAGATGGAGACCGATTGCGCAATGCAACCCGGCCGCATAACACAACACCTGGGGCGGCGATTCAAGCCTCACCGCTCTTAGCGACCTGAAGCCGGGGCAAGCGTTCGGGGTGTATCGGCAATTACAAGGGCTCCCAATAGCAATTGGGCGCGGCGCGCCCGGCGCCAGAACCGCCCAAGCACGCTTGGGAGCGCACTCTCGCCGGCCGAAAATCTCGCTAACGGTCGGCCCCGCGATATTTATATGCCATTCGCACATGGCATCGTGCGTCTTTCGAACCTTGTGCTATCCGCCGAGCGACCTCTCACTAGATCGTCGAGTGTCTTTGCGAGTACCACCCGAGGTGCTCAACGCGTGAAGCCAGGACCGGTCCTTTCACTCATTCAACGACGGCCCATAGACGAATCAATCAACACTTCAACTCTTCATTGGTCAAGGTACGATCACCTTTGGAGATGAAGATTTCTTCCGGAGCGGAAGGGCCAGCGGCTATGCCCCGTTGGTAATCGAGCGGTAATGGCCAATACCGGCACGCCGAATCTCGGTCGACCAAGGCGATTCTGGCCGACATCATATTTCAAGAGGCGATCGACAAGCTCAATGTCGGACCGGTGAGATCATTCCACGTGCATCGATCCAACACCCCTAACGAGGTTCAACTGGGCGATCACTTACCCCCAGGAACGATAGATCTCTTGGTGACCTTTGGTGATGACTCAGAACGAGCACCAAATACCCGGACGGTGAAGGCCACATTCCTAGTCCTACCCATCAAATCCTCGCTATCGCGTATGTATATGGCCGACCGACTCTAGGAAGTTGGTCAGTAGCCTCCATGATCCACACCAAGATGAAATTTTCTGAGAAGGGGCGATCAAGTGGTGATGGTGTTAGCCGACCTAGACGCGGCCAAGAAAAGCCATTATCTCAGTATCAAGACATCCGCAACAAGCAAGATATAGATACATCGACCCACGAGCACTGGAGAAAAGGCACCAAGTCAACCTCGCTGACTTAGACGCCCGGTATGACCCTGATAGCGACCCGCAGGACGGCGATGATGAATTAGCCCGCGAGCTAAAAATAGATGAAGAGGCTCGAGCCACATGGGGGAGCTGGTTGACGCCCACTAGGGACGACCAGAGAAGACGGTCAAGCTTGGGACGCGGACTACCGGCGGTGTCGAGCAGATCTCACACCGCCTTAAGGAGTATGCGAGACTTATTTGCATGGCAAGCATCTGACATGCCCGGCATCCCAACAGAAGTTGCATGTCATCAGCTCGCGGTAGATGAAAATGTCAGACCGGTAGCCCAAAGAAGGCGAACCCAAAATCAAGAAAATCCCGGCAAAGCTCAAAGCGGTTGACGACCTAGTCAAGGCCGATTTCATCGAAGAGATAAAATACACAACCCGGGCACAAACGTGGTTTCGGTCAAGAAGAAAAAGCGGCAAGTGGCGCATGTGCGTCGACTACACAGATCCAACAAGGCATGCCGAAGGATGCCTTCCGGTCGCCGAGCATTGATAAATTGGTCGACGGGCATCGGGCTATAAATTGCCGCTCGTTCGGATGCCTATTCGGGTACAATCAGATCACGATGTACCCGCCCGATCGCCACAAGACTGCTTTCATGACCGATCGTGGCAACTTCCAGTACAAGGTCATGTCGTTCGGCTTGAAGAACGCTGAGGCGACATACCAGCGGATGATGAACAAGATTTTCAAAGATCAGATCGGTCGAGTAGCTGAAGTTTACCTTGATGATATGATCATTAAGAGCAGGAACGACCCAGATCATGCGGCCGACCTGAGAGAAGTCTTTAAAGAAGCGAGGAAAAATTCTCTTAGGCTTAACCCAGAAAAGTGCACCTTTGGAGTAAGGGCCGGCAAATTTTTGGGGTTTCATCTGACCGAAAGGGGGATAGAGGCTAACCCAGACAAATGTAGGGCGGTCGCCGATATGAGGCCGCCCACCACAAAAAAAGAAATCCAACGGTTGAATGGCATGGTCGCTGCCCTGTCAAGATTCATACCTAGATCTACATGCAAGTCGCTCCCCCTATTTAAACTGTTGAAAAAGGAAGTAGAGTTCGAATGGACCGACCAGTGCCAGCGGGCACTAGAACAATTAAAGGAGGCTTTGACCAATCCACCCATCATGACAAAGCCCGAGCCGGGCGAAATTCTATATTTGTACTTAGCCATAACTGAAGAGGTATTGAGCGCCGTCCTGGTTAGAGAAATTGACTCAAGGCAAAATCCGGTCTACTTCATCAGCAAGGTGTTGCAGGGACCGGAGCTGAGATACCAGAGGATCGAGAAGCTAGCACTTGCACTACTAGTGGCCGCCCGGCGCTTGAGACCATATTTCGTGGCGCACCAGGTCGTGGTAAGGACGGACCAACCCATAAGGCAGATCCTCCACCGGCCAGACCTGGCAGGACGAATGATCAAATGGGCAGTAGAACTTAGCGAATTCGGCATCAAGTTCGAGTCCAGATCGTCCGCTAAAGCTCAAGTGTTGGCCGACTTCATTGCAGAAATGACCCCAACACAAAATGGCCGGCCGGACACAATGTGGACATTGCATGTGGACGGCTCCTCTAACAGCAAAGGCAGCGGGGCGGGCCTTATATTAGAGAATTCAGAAGGACTTGCGGTAGAAGTGTCCCTGACATTCGCGTTCCACACATCCAATAACCAAGCTGAGTACGAGGCATGCATAGCCGGGCTGCAGCTTGCAAAAGAGTTCAACGTCGACCGGGTAGAGTTACACTCAGATTCCTTGCTGGTCGTCTCCCAGATCCAAGAGTCAGACGACGCTAAAGACGAAGTGTTGAAGAACTACACCGCCAAAGTAAGAGAGCTCCTCCGTCGGGTTCGGCCGGCGAGATCAAACACGCACCAGGCGACGAGAAAATGTCCGGGCCGACCTCCTGTCAAAGCTAGCCAGCACGAAGGCACCGGGCAATCATAGAAGTTTGATCCAAGAAACCTTGACTCGGCCGAGCGTCTCAACAAAGCCCAGCCAACCTTTGGTCGTCCTCACTATAGAAGCAGGAGACGATTGGATCACTCCTATCCTGCGCTACATCACATTGGGAGAGGAGCCGACCGATCCAAAGAAGGCCAAGACCTTGAGATTACGGTCTACCAATTATTCCGTGATCGAAGGGAAGCTATATATGAGGGGACTCTCATGCCCGCTCCTCCGTTGTCTATCGGCGGACGAATCCAACCATGTCCTACAAGATATACATGAGGGATTATGCGGCAGCCACCAGGGCGGACGGTCTATAGCAAAGAAGGCGCTTAGAGCGGGGTACTACTGGCCGACCATGGATGAGGATGCCAAGAAGCTGGTGCAGAAATGCAAGAAATGCCAAATCCATGCTGATGTCCACATCGCCCCCTCATCAGAACTGCAAAGCCTCACTTCACCATGGTCGTTCGCCTGGTGGGGGATGGATTTACTCGGTCCCTTTCCACCGGCACCCGGTCAATTCAAGTTCCTGATCGTGGCAGTAGAATACTTTACAAAGTGGATAGAGGCCGAGCCTCTGGCGACCATAACTTCGGCAAAAGTCAACAAATTCTTGGTACGAACGCCCTAGCACGGTTTGAGTTCCCCAAAGAAATGATAATGCATAACGGCACCCAGTTTGCAGACAGGAAATTCAGAGGAATGTTGACCGACCTAGGAGTGAAACAGCGCTTCACCTCGGTCGAGCACCCTCAGACGAACGGGCAAGCTGAAGCAGCCAACAGAGTCATCCTGCGTGGGTTGAAAAGAAGACTTGACGAAGCAAAGGGAAATTGGGTCGAAGAACTTCAGTCCGTCCTTTGGGCATATAGGACGACCCCCCACTCATCGACCGGGGAGTCACCTTTCAAATTGGTCTACGGAATGGACGTAGTAATTCCCATAGAAATGAACGAGCTGAACTGGAGGACGGCCAACCCCCCAACCATGATCAGCAACGAGCGGTCTTTAAGGGAAGAATTGGACTTGGTTGAAGAACTACGCAATCAAGCATCCCTCAGAGAAGCATTAGTCAAACAGAAAGTCGATGCCAGATATAACGCCCGGGTACAGAAAAGAGACTTTCCGATCGGACAACTGGTCCTCAGGCGAGCGGACGTCGGCAACAAGAATGCACGCCAAGGAAAACTAGCCCCGAATTGGGAAGGCCCGTACCGTGTCATAAATAAGACCGGTCGTGGGGCGTATGAATTGGAAACCATGGAAGGGGCGGTCATCCCCAGAACATGGAATAGTGACAAATTAAAGCAGTACTATGTTTAGTACCCCATCTTGTAATCGATCGATCAATTGAATGAATAAATATCAGGCGGGCGCTCTTTTTCCCCACTGGGGTTTTTTACAGAGGCCCGTCCGTTAAATTACATCTGCTCCGTTTTAAATTTCGCAACTAATGACCGGTCGCATAACGAAGCGACCGTATGGTCACCAAAGTGGCTCAAGGGTTAATCGCTAACCCGCGAACGATCGTAGGCCGCCGAGCGACCTACAAAGAAGCCACCGGCGGTGGCGCGGTTAATCGATAACCCGCGAACGATCGTAGGCCGCCGAGCGACCTACAAAGAGTGCCACCGAAGTGGCCCAAGGGTTAATCGATAACCCGCGAGCGATCGTAGGCCGCCGAGCGACCTACAAAGAGTGCCACCGGCGGCCCAAGGTTAATCGATAACCCATGAAGCGATCGTGAGTCGCCGAGCGACCTACAAAGAGTGCCACCGAAGTGGCCCAAGGGTTGTGATAACCCATAATCGTTAGTAGGCCGCCGTGCGACCTGTGTAACACCCCCTTATAATTAAAGCTAGTTCAATTTAATAAAAATCAGAGTTTTTCAAAACTTTTCCACGCACCTCAATGAGGGTGGTACAATTAACAAAACATCATCAACACATTAGAAAATCCAAACGCATCAAGCGCATAAAATGCATATCATAGTCACGTGGGTAAAAACCCTCAAAAACAACCTGTTTAGTGTTTACAGTAATCCATCAAATAGTTTGCAGCACAGCGGAAAATGAAACTGAGTTCACATACTCAATACATGGCTCAAAATCAGTTTAATGCATAACCATAATAGAATAATACTAAGATCCCATCCCCGGTGTTACTATCAGAGCTGACTCAATAAACCCAAGAGGCATGGCAACTTCACTCGGAATCACCTGTTTGTCGCCACGAGAGCAGGCAACAAGAAATGCTAGGGTGAGTCTCTTTACATAAATCATAACAAGTAAGATAAGCATCATATTCAGAAAACATCTAGTAGCACAATCTATAACAATTAAACATTTACCATTCAATTAGAACATCAACAAGTTGCAACAAGGATTAATTAAGCATTAATGAGAAACCAAGGAATGCATGATCGTATGCATGTATGCAATATGCATGTGGATCCATACTCACCTCAACACCGTCGAGGTAACTCATCAACCGTTGGTAAAGCCCTCATCAATCAATTGTTTGGCGAAGCCACTCATCATCAATTGTTTGGCGAAGCCATGCATATGATTCATGTGACATTATGACAATGCATCACACCACACTAAGCACACCACATCAATTATTAACTACCACCTCATCAATTGTCAAACACCACCTCATCAATTGTTTACCATCACCTCATCAATTGTTTACCATCACCTCATCAATTGTTAATTAAATCTCACCTGAGGACCAAAACCACCCCATAGGGACATTCTCCTCACTTGAGGACCATTTTGACACGCCAAGAATTAATTTAGGGACTTAGGAATTTATTTGACACGTTGGGACTAATTAGACGCTAAGGGATTATTTTGTCACGCCAAGGATTAATTTAATTCTTAGGGACTAATTTGTCACACCAAGGATTAAATTAATTCTTAGGGACTAAACCATCACTTAGACATATTTTGGGTACCTAGACACTAAGGGGCAGCCAACATGGCGCCCCATAACCAAACACCATCACCCCCCACATCACACACACTAGCACAGTATAAGAAAGATGGGGCGCCATTTGCCTAGGCATTTGCGCCCCCCCAAGTGCTTCCTTCAAACCACATAAACCTAATTTCTAATTAAACAACTCAATTCTCACATAAACAACAAGCATATAGGTATCAATCAACTTCATCAATGTATTTATTTCACATACTTCACCTCATGAAAGCATATCTTCAAACACATAACATGCAAAATCCACAACACATAATTTTCCTACAACAAGTAGCATGGTAGCAACAATCCAAACACTCATACAACAACAAACATAGAATAAACACAAATTCACATAATTACTTCATACTAGGCTATTTTCCTACATAACACATATTCTACTTGTTATTATGAACATAGTGAGAATCCCCTAACCTTGTAAAATTGAAAAACCAAACAAGACTTCAAGCACTTCAACCAGAATCACCAACCAAGCGAGCCTCCTCTTCTTCACTTCTTTCCAATTTCACGATTTCTCTTCTTTTCTCTCTAGGGTTCGATTTGGGGGTTTGAGAAAGGGGAGTTTTTGCAACTAAAATTGGTATGGTTTTGTTGAGAAACACACAAGGAATGAAATGGAACAAGAATGGAGAAGATTCATTGAAAGGGTCAAAAGTTATGCTCCCATCTCTCTCACGCCTCACTCTCTCTTCTTCCTTTCTTTCTTTCCAGCTCTCGGTTTCGACTTCCCCCTCCTCTCCGATGCTTTCTTTTCTTTCTTTTCATTCATTTAATCCAACATTCAATTGGGCCCAAGTGGATTTGGGCCTCTATTCGCACCCCCTCCATTAATTCAACTACTCCCTAACTTAATAACATCAACACTCTCTTATTTATTATCTCTCACCTCCATATTTAATTAAAACACCTAATTCATTTAATTAAATATGACTAACCACTTAACTCCTAAGTAATTAATTAAATAAATATTCAAATTATTTTCGGGCGTTACAACCTGCAAAGATCAGGGAAGGATCCACCCAACGATCGACCAAAACGAGCGCTTCGTAGTAGTGCAGATGGGCCAACGATCGGCCTAAAACGAAAGCCTTAGTGAAGGCTAAAAAGGGCGGCCTACAACCGGCCTAACTTTCGTAACTTAGAAAAATGCGAGAATAACGATGTAAGAAACAAGTTAATCAAAAAAGTAAAAATTCATTACAAAGCAAGACGCCGCGCGGCCGCGCAGACTGCTCGACCGCTCAAGGCGGGATACAAAGCAAAAATAAAAGTGCGACGAGATTACAATGAACAAACCGCTCGCAGGCGGGCAAAATAACAAGCAAATCACTTCTTGGCACGAGCAAGGATCACAGACCGCTTGCGGACCATCTTGCCATCATCATCCATCTTTGCGGGCAAGACGATCTCCTCACCTCAACCACATAGTCGGCTGCACGGATGCATGGTCATCTATATCAATACCCCGAGCGCGAGCAACTTCATTTGGGCCACGGCATTGTCAAACTGGTAAAGGGCCGCCCCTTTTGCCACTGAAGCTACCTCGGCAACCTTCTCCTGGACGGCGGCCGTCTTGACTTCCTCAAAACGGGCGACCTCGGCTTTGAGGGTCTTCACCAAATCAGCAAGCTCCTTGTTCCTGGCCCCCAGCTTGACCTTGTCCTCGGCCAACTGCTTCTTATCCTTTTCAGCGGTCGCCAGCTTGATCTTGGTTTGCTCCAGAGCGGTAATCTCGGGCTCCAGCTCTTTAAGTCTCCGACCGGCCGACTCGAGCTCTTTGACCTTCCTCTGGGCCGCATCCCGCTCGGCCTCAGCACCTGAAATGGAAAACTAAGTTAGCAGACGAATACCGAATATTCGATCGATAAGGTAGCAAAAACAGCAACTCACGTGCTTGGCTCCTCTTTATGTCCTTCATGGTCTTGTTGGCAGACTTGAGCAGGTCGCCACAGAACTCCATGGGATCCTTCTTGAAAAGTGCCACCTGAGCATCATCAAAATCCTCGAGTTCAAAAACAGGGGACTCAATCCGCTCTTCCTCCTCCCCCCTCGGTCGCTTAGAAGGAGCGCGACCGTCCTGGCCACGAGGGCCACCACCGGCGCTCCTATCTTGGTGACCGCCCCCAACGCTCCTGTTGGGGAGTGGAGTGTTCTGGCGTTGCTGAGAACCGGGGGCAGGTTTCTTCTGGGCGCTACCGGTGACGAGCTTCTCGAGACTGAGCCAATCTGAGGTGGACATCTTCAAAGTTTTAGCTGCAAAAAGAAAAAAGAGGTCAGTCGACCAGACGAATGAAAACGAACAAACAAGTAGCAAAAGATACCGACCGAGCTCGGATACTAATTTATCCCCCTCGTACAAGCAGAACGGCCGGCATGGGATATCCCCCTCCGAGTTCTGCGGCAACAGGGCGGACAACTCCGTTATCATAGCTAAAGTCGCTGAATCCTCTTCATCCAGAGTCGACACGGCGAATGTGTACTCGCCCGGCTTCACAGAGAAGTGAGTCGCCCGCCAGGAGATTGGAAAGAAAGAGCTCCCTGCAGTACCGTCCGAAAGAAACTCCGCAATGTCCTTAGCGGCCTCGCATCGAACGACCAAAAGTATTGATTCTTCCAACCGCCCGACAACGAATCCGAGTAAGCTCGAAAAACTTGCGGGTAACGACTTCACGGTTCTTGAAAGACACACGCGCCCTTGCGAGCCATATTGGTTCCGTACTCCCCATGCCATTTCGGTTCGAGCAGGCGAAAGAGCTCGGTCGACACGCGTTCGGTTCAACCGATCGCACAAACTTTCGAACGTCTTCATAAAGCCCCAACTGTTCGGGTGGATCTGAGAAGGAGCGACGTTCAGGTATCTGAGAACATCCTGCTGAAAGTCTGTAAAAGGGGGAACGGTCCCCATCTTTTCAAAAACCACCCGGTGCATGGTGAACTTTAACTTGGACGGGACGGTCGCAATATTTTCATTTTCTTGCATGCCTTTCACTTTCCACCGGCTTGGTGAAGAGAGGCGTTGGATCGTCAATACATGGGGCCTCCGGGGACAAAACTTTTAAAAGCCCTCATTTTCTCGGACACCCGGAGATATCGTTCACATCGATAATCGTGGATGGGCCGCCTCTTTCCCATCCGTTCGTCCGCAACCGTTTTGGTTCGGCCGACGACCCCAACTCTCCCACGGGCACATTCAAGATCGCCGTCAATGACCGCCGACTGGGATCCGCCTCAACATGCATAGGTTCGGGCCCTGAAGGGTCGGCCTCTAAATCAATAAAGTTAAAATTTTCCACCGCTGGCTGAGTGACATCACCCATATCCTCGTCGCCCACGACGTCGATCAGCTGGTCGCCGACCGCCTCAGTTGTTTCAGGTGGCAGCGGTGGGACCCAAGACTTCACTGATTCCGTTGAGGTCGAGAGGGAGACGCTGTCGCTCGAGCTGGAGCTAGAGGAGCGTGATGATGAAGCGACCGATGTGGAACGCCTCTCTACTACTTGAGGAGAACCGTCCGCCTCTCCCGATGACATAGACTCGGTTCTTTCTGGCTCTCCTTGGGAACGCGACGCCATAAGGGCTAGGCTCTGCTGAGGGGCACCAGATATGCGAGCGGTCTGCTTAGTCCTGGCCAGATCCACCTGATAGGGACATTGCGTCAAGGTCGACCGAGCCAGCGCGCTCGGGAGAAGGGGGCGACGTGGTCGTCCCCCGACCGGACGCCTCCCCTTTCACGAGGCGTGGAAGCTAACTAAAGGAAAGCAATAAAGTGCAGAAATAAATAAAGAGGAAAGTTGGCGACTTACCTGGAAAGGAGCAGCCAGGAAAGAGAGGAGCGGACAGATAACTCTCGCAAAACAACTTTCGTGGCGCTTGCAGATAGCTCTACGGCGAGCAGAGGATTGCTTCTCGTGTGTAGAAGACGTCCGACCAAAGGTCCTATTTATAGGAGGCCCACCGGACGGGCGTCGCGAGTCTGCTGCCACGCCTCCTCCCATCCGTTGCATGGGAAGCTCAAAAGGTGTCTCGAGGCGCGCAAAGTCCTCATTCATTACGCATTAATGGCGGTCGAAGCCCTAACGACATCCACGCGGTCGGGCGACACCACGCACGACCGCCCGCCATCGACGAAAGTAAAGAAACACCACTCCACCGGGGCATCGATTCAAGCCTTAGCCCGCCCTAAAGCGACCTAGGCTTGGGGGCAAATCGTTTCAGGGTGCATTAGCAAGCGACACGGTGGTGCGGTTAACAATGGGCGTGCGCCCAACTCGCGAAACAGCCCAAGACCGTGTCTTGCTCGTAATTAATTCGGCGACCGCCGCTTTCTCGCGCACGGTCGTCGCCGCGATGGTATAAGTACCACCTCCACCCACACGTCAGTACGCATTCCTACCTGTGATACACGCGCGTTAGCACACCTCTCGACTTGAAAGCGCCGGAGTGTCTGCGCAGTACCACCCGAGGTGCTCAAGACCGGTCCCTCACCAAAGAACAACGACCGGACGAAGGAACACCAAACAACACACTTGGTGATCAAGGTACGATCATTTGATCGTACCTTGACCATCGAAAGGACTCGGGTCATCGAGGACTGGGTCGTAGAGGACTGGCTGGAACCGGGGTCTCGCCGCGACGGAAGGACTGGCACGGACGTTGAGGAAGGACTGGCACGGATGTTGAGGACCTAACTTCGGCCGTGGAGGACCTAACTCGGTCGTTGAGGACCTGGCTGGAACCAGGGGTCTTGGCCGCACGCGGGTGGTACCTGCAATGACACTCCGACGCTCAAGTCAGTGGTGTGCTCTCGGGCAGGATTGACAAGGTAGGAAAACGTACCTGATTCTCGGGATTTGTGCTGCTTTTATAGTGGCACAGCGCTCGCCATATCTTGTGGAGCACGCCAAGTTGGGCCGTGTTGGGCCTATTAAACCATCTTGGGCCTTGAGCCCACTCCGAACACGATTGCCCCCAAGCCTAGGTCGCCAGCGGGCGAGTTGAGGCTTGAATCGCTGCCCCGGTGTCGTGTTGTAAGCGGCCGGGTTGCATTGCGCAATCGGTCTCCATCTCTTGAAGTGTGTGGTTGCTACCACGCTAAGTCGGCGGGTGGTCGCCGCATCGCCGAGGTGTGGACGTTGCCCGCTTCGCCGAGGTGTGGTCGTTGCCATCGAGTGCATGTGGTCGTTGTAGTCGGTCTCTTCCGCCGTGTTCGGCAGATCAATGCTCGTTATTGGGTCATTGCTCGACCTCGGTCATTCGATGACATCGATGGTTGTGCCAACTTCGGTGGCACTCGATGTAGACCGCCGGGCCTACTCTGTTTGTGGGTCCTTCTCGACCGCTGGGCCATTTCGATGGCACTCGATTGTAGACCGCTCGGGGCCTACTGCATTTGTGGGTCCTTCCGACCCTTGGGCCATTTGATGGCACTCGATTGTAGACCGCTCGGGGCCTACACTTGTTGGTGGGTCCTTCTGACTCTTGGGCCATTTCGATGGCGCTCGATTGTAGACCGCTCGGAGCCTACACTGTTTGTGGGTCCTTCTGACCCTTGGGCCATTTCGATGGCACTCGATTGTAGACCGCTCGAGGCCTACACTTGTTGGTGGGTCCTTCTGACCCTTGGGCCATTTCGATGGCGCTCGAATGGGCCAACTCGGTGGCGCTCGTTGTAGACCGCTCGGGGCCTACGTTCTTCGTTTGTAGGCCGGGCGCCCTACTTGGATGACCCGAAAGGGGTGTAGAACGTCTGAATATAACTTGGTATTTAACATGAAAGCTGTAGCACTGCTTCTCAGCTTTCCAACGCATGTTCACACGCCCCCATCGGATGAACGTGGACGAAGTTATGGTCTCCGTACTGGACAGACCTTTTGGGTCGCTCACGGGCGACCAGCTTTTGGACGCCCCACTTTGGGCGAGCAGAAACGGGTGGAAGACGCCCGAATTTGATTTTGACTTCAACATGAAAGTTGTAGAACTACTTCTCGGCTTTCCAACGCATGCTCACACGCCCCCATCGGATGAACGTGAACGAAGTTATGGTCTCTGTACTGGATAGACCTTTTGGGTCGCTCATGGGCGACCAGCTTTTGGGCGCCCCACTTTGGGCGAGCAGAAACGGGTGGAAGACGCCCGAATTGGATTTTGACTTCAACATGAAAGTTGTAGATCTACTTCTCGGCTTTCCAACGCATGCTCACACGCCCCATCGGATGAACGTGAACGAAGTTATGGTCTCCGTACTGGACAGACCTTTTGGGTCGCTCATGGGCGACCGACTTTTGGGCGCCCCACTTTGGGCGAGCAGAAACGGGTGGAAGACGCCCGAATTGGATTTTGACTTCAACATGAAAGTTGTAGATCTACTTCTCGGCTTTCCAACGCATGCTCACACGCCCCCATCGGATGAACTTGAACGAAGTTATGGTCTCCGTACTGGACAGACCTTTTGGGTCGCTCATGGGCGACCAGCTTTTGGGCGCCCCACTTTGGGCGAGCAGAAACGGGTGGAAGATGCCCGAATTGGATTTTGACTTCAACATGAAAGCTGTAGATCTACTTCTCGGCTTTCCAACGCATGCTCACACGCCCCCATCGGATGAATGTGAACGAAGTTATGGTCTCCGTACTGGACAGACCTTTTGGGTCGCTCATGGGCGACCAGCTTTTGGGCGCCCCACTTTGGGCGTCCAACATCTTAGGTCGCTCAACAAGCGTGGTTGTAATGATGTCTGGGGCGGTCTTCCGCGTGTAGCCATAGTTGAAGTAGGATAGCGCTCGGGCCTCCCACTGTGGTCGCCAATTGATCGTACCTTGACCCGATAGAAGGACTCGGGTCATCGAGGACTGGGTCGTGAAGCGACTTTGCCATTTGGAACCCGGGGTCTTGGCCGCGACGGAAGGACCTGGCACGGACGTTGAGGAAGGAGGACTGGCTCGGATGTTGAGGACCTAACTTTGGTCGTGGAGGACCTAACTTTCTGCCGTTGAGGACTGGCCGGAACGGGGTCTTGGCGCGACGCGGGTGGTACCTGCAATGACACTCCGACGCTCAAGTCAGTGGTGTGCTCTCGGGCAGGATTCACAAGGTAGGAAAACGTACCTGATTCTCGGGATTTGTGCTGCTTTTATAGTGGCACAGGCGCGCCCGCCATATCTTGTGGAGCACGCCAAGTTGGGCCGTGTTGGGCCTATTAAACAGATCGGGCCTTGAGCCCACTCCGAACACCTTGTGATCGTACCTTGATCAATGAAGAGGTGGTGTTTGTTGCTTCGTCCGATAGGCCGGTCGTTGAGAGGATTGAAAGGACCGGTCCCGGCTTCGCGCGTTGAGCACCTCGGGTGGTACCGCAAAGACACTCCGACGATCTAGTGAGAGAGTCGTCGCAGGCGGATAGCACAAGGTTAGAGAACGCACTGATGCCATGTGTGAATGGCGATATATATCTGATGATGTCCGACCGTTACGCGAGAATTTCGGCCGGCGAAGTGCGCTCAAGCAGCGTGTTGGGCCGCTCGTGATGGGTCGGGCGCGCAGTCCAGTGCTTTGTTGGCGATCCTCGTATTCGCTAATACACCCAGGAACAGTTGCCCCCCAAGCCTAGGTCGCTTAAGAGCGGGCTGAGGCTTGAATCGATGCCCCCAGGAGTGAAGTTCTCTTGATGAAACGGACGCGGCCGTTTGCTTTTTCTACGAGGCGGTGTCGACCGCTCGTCAACCATCGACCGGGCTGCCGCGACGGTTGGTCTTTCCTGACATTTAAGACGTGACGTTTGGTGTTTCCGAGGTTGTCTGGAGACAACCATTGGTGAGAAGGTGAAACGTTGCGACGCTTCGTCTCCCGGTCCCCTTCGCGCCATGGGTCTTCACTATAAATACCCGCTTCGCACGAGTTCATATCTCACACTTTCTCGATTTGCTCGCCGGTGACCGATTAAATTCGTCACACCGACTCGCATCTCGTAGGCGCTTACGTTTGCTCGCGACCGATCTTCAACACTTGCTTAAGGTACGAATCGACCGCTCCCTTTTACTCTTTTAAATTTGAGTTTTTTCTTTAAAGTATTTTGTGCTTTTCCACGCCTCGTGATAGGGGGTGTCGTCGAGGATGGCGGCTCGCCTTCTCTCATGAGTGCTTCGCCGATCGACCGACTCGATCCCTTTATCACGCAGTGTTTGTGTATGCCACGGACAAAATTAATCGCTCAGATTCGGAAAACCGCCCAGGTCCTTCGCCACATACATGTCGAGGCCGGGCGAGCCCAATGCCCTACGAAGCGGACTCCAAGTCGTCTTCGGATGACAAAAGGCTGATTCTTCGAGCAAGACTTCTACGAGCAGCCCAACTCTAGCTCCCATTCTTTCTGCTCACTCTACCGTCCCGGCCGAGTAACTCTACACCACCGTCGGTCGATGCCCCGGCTCGAACAAGATGAGTATGTCGAGGTGATCGACCGGATGATGATGAGGAACCAGAGCCGTCGTGTCGAGGGCGAGGCTATGCTCGATGCCGAGACGGCCGAGGTGAAGCGGCCGATGAAGCAGATCGCCCACCACGCCACTACCGGTGCCGGGAGGCCAACAACGAAGGAGGGTCGAATGAAGAAGCGGCCGATGTTCAGCCGGATATAGCCCGAGATCCTTCTGATATGTCTTGGGTTTCCGACACTCTTCGGGCGCACAGGAGTATGCTGACGGTCGATCATTATGCCTTGCCTGACATTGAGCGTTATTTCGCCGACTCACCCGGCTGGAGAGTGAGGGGTATGAAAGACGGCCAAGATATTGCCACTTACTCCCAGTTCTTGAAGTTCACCATGTACCGGATCGTGGTCGAGAAAATGAAGATCGTTCCTCCTTTCACTGAGTTCCAACGGGACGTCCTGCGTCATATTGGGGTCGCCCCCTCTCAGCTCCATCCGAACGCATGGGCGTTTCTGAAGACCTTTGAAGTCTTGCTAACCAAGCTTGGTCGGCCGGTGTCGATCATGCTCTTCTTCACTCTCTTTGAGCTCACCGGTGGCTGGGGAAAGCGAACAAAGAGAAGAGGGAGCAGTCTCCTTCAAAATGCGTAAGACTCATCATCGATTCTTCAAGGCTTTCCAAGAGTCGCCGGTGCGGTCCGGAGGGCCACCACTATTTCCGGGTCGCTCCAACCAAGGAGGCCGGGATGGCCATTTCTCGAGATCCGGCCGGATGGGATGCTCGGTCCCCATTCTTCCCAATCATGTGGAACGAAGCCCACTTCTTCCGAGGTCGGCGACTACATTTATTCTGTCCAACGATCCGGGGAGGCCGACACGGAATCTTTGGAGATGATTAAGGCGTTGGCGAGCATGATGCGCCCGAGATCCTAAAGGCGATATACCTTGCCGACCTCTTCTTCGTCTTGTAATGGGCGAAGATCTGGAGGCCGAGATTGGTCTGCCTTCGAGCTTTCTCTTTATATTCTTGCTGTAGGCCTTGTCAATATGTTATTCTAACCCATGGCTCGTTATTTTGCAGAAAGGATGTCCGGCAAAAACTGGAACCTGCTCGCTTCCGTCCTGAAGCCCGAAGGAGGGGCTCAGGGACCTGGTTCTTCTCGGTCGGGGGGTAATCCTGAACAAGTCCCCCACACCCCTAAGGGCCAAGGGAAGAAGCCGGTCGGCAGGCCTCGGTCGCCTCCTCCCAGTTCCGATCGCTCACCCAAGCGGGCCAAGCGTGACGTTCGGGTCCCGGCTCCTGCAACGGAGGAGGTTCCCATCATCCAGCTCGAAAGCTTGAGTGCGGCCGATCTGGAGGAGTACCGAAGGAAGCCCATGGCGCTCTGCGCTTCTCTTTGTATGGGGGTCGATAAAGTCATGGCCGAGTGGTGGCGAATCGATGGTAATTTCACTTTCTTAGTCTTGTAATTTCTATCTTACCTTTATTCGACCGACTAACCAACCTTCGACCGATTCGTCAGGAAGGGCAAGGCTTTGGTTGAGGCGCAGCAGAATACGACAAGCTCTTCCAATCGAAGAAGGAAGCCTCAAACGGGGAGGATGACCGCCAGGCACAAAGAGGAACAAGGAGCTTGCCGGCCGGTGAACACTCAAAGCCGACCTTGAATCCGTCGAGAAGAGAAAGCCGGGTTGGAGGCCGTAAATGCCGAGCTGCAGCGAAGATTCGTGGCGCCAAGCGCCGTCGGAGAGGCTGCAATCGAGCAATTCTACAACGCTCTTGCCGGCGCGGGTGTTGAATTCGACCGCAGATCAATTTCGATGACAAGATGATCAAGCCCACGACTATGTCGAAAATAACAAGATCATGTTGCTGCGAGAATATGACGCGGTGGCAACGCGTCATTCGCCCGACCACCATTCTCTTTTGAAGCCCGCTGCGAGCGGTGTAATTTTGTAACTTGCCTTCGGGCTCGACAATATTTTCGCCCGTGCGATCCTTTTATTCGTGGCGCGCTTCGGCGGCGGCCCCTATTTGTGATGACAATCTTTATTTGCTTTTCATTCATTTGCGCGCGTTTGAATTTATGTTGCAATTTCTGCGTACTTGCATTTATTCGCCTTGTTCATTTGGAACTTGTGGGCGCTCGGCGGCCGCTTTCGTCTGCTCGACCGATGGCGCTCGTTGTTGGTCGTTTTCTTTGCGCGCCTTGTATGCTTATTTTTCTCTAAGTCTTTGAAATTTAAGACCGTTCGGTCGTCATTCGTGCTTATTTCGAAAGCATCCATTCTTTGATAAGTTAATGTCCATACGGGGCCTTGGATCGCTCGGCGATCTCCGGTCAGGCCCTTTCGATGGCATTTAAGTAGATCGTTTTCGGCGGCCTACCGTGATGGGTTATCACTTAACCTTTGGGCCATTTCCGATGGCACTCGGTTGGGACCGTTTCGACGGTCGCTCGATTCAGATCGTTTCGACGATCTAAGATTTGCGGGTTTTAATCCTTGGGCCATTTCGATGGCACTCGGTTGGGACCATTTCGATGGTCGCTCGATTCAGATCGTTTCGACGATCTAAGATTTGCGGGTTTTAACCCTTGGGCCATTTCGATGGCACTCGGTTGGGACCGTTTCGACGGTCGCTCGATTTAGATCGTTTCGACGATCTCAGTGGCTTTGATAAGTCTTCGATCGCTCCTTTGCCTCGGGCAATCTTGAGCGACCGGTCATACATTCTTGCGAGAAAGTAAAGAATACATCATGTTTTTAAAGGTCAGGCCTCTGTAAAAAACCCAGTGGGAAAAAGAGCGCCTGCCTGCTTTCATTAATAGATCGGTCGTTATTACATTCAAATTCTTGATTACATTCAAACGTAATACTTCCTAAGCTTTTCTGCATTCCATGTTCTGGGGATAGTCGCCCATTCATGGTTTCAAGCTCGTATGCCCCCTGCGGTCGCCGTGATGACTCGAGTGCGGACCTTTCCATTCGGCGCGCCACTTTCCTTGGCGTGCATTCTTGTTTCCCACGTCGCCCGTCTTAGAACGAGCCGCTGCCCGACCGAGAATTCCCTCTTTTTGAACTCGAGCGTTATACCCGGCCGCGACCTTCCGCGTTTGATCAATTGCTCTTAGCGAAGCTTGGGTGCGCAGCTTCTTCAATTAAGTCCGGCTCTTCTCGGATAGCCCGGTCGTTGTCAACGCATTGTAGGGGTTTGAAGTCCTCCATTCGGCTCGCCCATCTCTATGGGTATCACAAAGATCGCCAGTACACCAATCGAAGCGGCGACTCCGGCCGATGAATGGGGTCGCCCTGTAGGCCCACGAACGGATCGCGACTCTTCTTCGACCGTTCCCGCTTCATCCGATCGTCCGCCAAACCACGCAGAATTACCCCGTTGGCCGCTTACTTGGCCGTTAGTCCGAGGGTGTTGACCGAGGTGAAACTGTTTCACCTAAGTCGCCAACATTTCTCTCGAATCTCTTGTCCGTGAACCGGGTGCCGTTATGCGTTATCAATTCTTTGGGGATCCCAAAACGGGGCTAGCACACACCGTCCAAGAACTTACCGACTTTGGCCGATGTGATTGTTGCAAGCGGCTCGGCCTCGATCCACTTAGTGAAGTAATCATCGCCACGATCAAGAACTTGAGGCGGCACGAGCAGTGGAAACGGGCCTAAAGATCCATGCCCCACCAAGCGAACGGCCAAGGTGAGACCGGACTTTGTAATTCGAGGAAGGTGCAATGTGGACATCGCAAGATGCACTTGGCATTTCTTGCACCAACGAGCGAGTTTCTTGGCATCCTGCGTCCATGGTCGGCCAATAGTAGCCGCCCCGAGGGCCTTCTTTGCTATGGAACGAGCGCCCGGTGACTTCCACAAACACCTTCATGAATGTCCCTCAAGACGTGGTCGGCCGACCGAGGTGAGCACCTTAGCAATGGAGAGGAGAATCCTCTTCGCACAACTTTCCTTCTATAACAGAGTATTTGGTCGCCACAGAGCTCGACCAACTTTGCTCGCTTTTGGTCGCTCTGTTCCTCGCCTTCCACGATGTACCTTAGGATGGGGCGATCCAATCGAATCGGAATCGACACAAAGAAACGCCGATGATCTGGGTTGGCTTAGTCGACACACTCGCCGATTTAAAGTTTCTTGAATTACACTTCGATGATTCCACGAGTCTTGGTGCTTGCAAGCTTTGATAAGATATCTGCGCCGAACATTTTGGTCCGAGGCACATGTATCACTTATTTCGGTCGAGCTCGCTGAGCGATTCTCTCACTCTTGCTAGATAACTTTTCAAAGACGTCATCTTTGGCATCATATAATTCTTTGATCTGCGAGACTACGAGCAAGGAATCGATCCGAGTTCAACTCGGTCAACATTGAAATCTCTGGCGAAGCTGCGGTCGGCTTATACACGCCTCATATTCGGCCCGATTATTGGACGTATGGAAAGCGAAAGTCAAAGACACCTCCACGGCCGTGCCTTCGGAATTTTCCGTAATTAGGCCGGCTCCACTTCCTTTACTATTAGGCGACCCATCTACGTGCAAGATCCGTGTCGTTCCAAACGATCTTACGGGTAGGAGTCATTTTACGCTATAAAGTCGGCCAACACCGAGCTTTTGCGGCGCTCTGGATTCGAATTTGATACCAAACTCATCGAGTTCTACCGCCCACTTTATCATTCTTCCGCGCTGTGTCCGGCCGATGAAGGACTTGCTCGATAGGTGGTCGGTCCTTACCACGACTGGTGGGCCACAAAGTAGGGTCTCAACCTTCTAGCGGCTATTAGGAGTGCAAGGGCAAACTTCTCTATCTTACGGTATCTCACTCGGCCCTTGAGTAGTACTTTGCTTATGAAATAGACCGGATTACGCTTTAGATCGTTTTTCTAACTAGCACAAAGATCGAGAACTTCTTCGTTATGGCCAAGCATGGATATAACGTCTCGCCCGTGAACGGCTTGGTCATGATGGGCGGGCTAATCAAGGCTTGTTTTAACTCATCCAATGCTCGTGGCATTGCTCGGTCCACTCAAAATCCACTTCTTCTTCTTGGAGTCTAAATGATTGGAAGCGACTTGCAGCCGCTTTGGGGATGAATCTGGATAGAGCGGCCACCATACCATTTAATCGTTGTATTTCTTTTTTTTCGACGTGGCGGCCTCATATCGGCGATCGCCGCTACACTTTTCGTGGTTTGCTTCTATCCTCTTTCGATCGGTGAAAACCCAAGAATCGTGACCTCACTCCAAAAGTACATTTTTCGTGGTTAAGTCTAAGCGAGTTCCTTCTAGCTTCTTCAAATATTTCTCCGAGGTCGCCACGTGGTAGTGGGTCGGCTATGCTTTTGATGATCATGTCGTCCAGATACACCTCTGAGATGCGACCGATCTGTCTTTTAAAGATCTTGTTCATCATGCGCTGGTAGGTCGCTCCAGCGTTCTTCAGACCGAAGGGCATCACCTTGTACTGAAAATTTCCCCGATCGGTCATGAAGGCCGTCTTGTGCCGATCGGGCGGATACATCGTGATCTGATTGTATCGCAGTAAGCATCCGAAAAGACGAGAGTTTGTAGCCCAAGCACCATCGACCAGCTTGTCAATGTTGGGCACAGGAAAGGCATCCTTCGGGCATGCCCTGTTCAGATCAGTATAGTCCACACACATCCTCCATTTTCCATTCTTCTTTTTAACTAGCACGACATTGGACAGCCAGGTCGTGTATTTGATCTCTTCTATAAAATTTGCCTTTATGAGGTCCTCAGCGGCCTTTGCGGCTTGAGATTTTTCCTCATTTTGAGTGCGTCTTCTTTGTGCGACGGGCAATTTCTTCGTCGACCAGAAAGTTGATGGCGAGCCACTTCGATAGGGATACGGGCATGTCCGATGCACGCCATGCGAAGCAGTCGGCGATAGTCTCTTAAGCACTGCACAAGATCTTGCTTCACTTGCTCTGGTAGGTCGCTACCGAGCTTCACCGTTTTGGATGGGTCGTCACCCAGTTGAACGTCTTCCAACTCTCCATGAGGCTCTGGTCTTGCTCGGCTGTGCTTGGTTCGAGCCAAATCACCATCATTGTCTTACGGGTCGCTATCCGGATCATACCGAGCATCCAAATCGGCGACATTGACTTGATGGCCTTCACTAGTGCTTTGAACGTTCGGGCCACGATCTACCTCGTCACATATTTCTTGGTATAGGCGTGGCTTCTTCTTCTTTGATTCAAGGTCGGCGCCGCGTGGTAACTACTTGGTCGTCCTTGCTATAAAATTTCATTTTTAGATGCACCGTCGATGTAACGACCTCTAGCTTACCCAAAGTCGGCCTACCAATAATACATTGATAGCGAGGATTTGAGGGGGAGTACAAGGAACGTCGTCTCCGACCTGGTCATGCAGTACTATCCCCGGTGTCGTCACCAAACGTGACCATCACTCGATTGTTCCCAACGGATAGGTCGTCACCCCATTGAAAACGTTAGAGGAGTAGGCTCGGCACGGGAATTATCTCGCTCGATCAACCTTTATCTTGTCGATCAAGCCTTCAAACATGATATCGGCCGAGCTACCTTGATCGACCGTGATTCTCTGCACTTACGTGTTTGCCATAACGGCTCACGATTACGAGTGGGACATAGCTATTAGGCTTGCCGTCGTATAGATCGCTATCATCGAGCGAGATGGGAGGTCCGCCGAGACCCGGTGGTGGCCCGAGGTGGATGCGACCATCAACAATTCGTCCCCTTTCTCTTAGTGGCTTTATTAGATTCCTGCGATCCGGGGTTTCCACCATGAATAACCATCGCAACATTACGGCCTCGGATGCCGAGTGTCACGATCTTGGTCGATCCTTGTTTTTAGGTGCCCTCTATGGCGGCGGTCCCTTTCCTCTGTGCGGATCGGCGCTTTTGGCTTCTCTTGAGGTCGGTCGCCTTCCTCCGACCTCACATACTTTCCCAACTTACCTTTCTGTATCAGTTCTTCAATATCATCTTTGAGGGCCATGCAGTCATTAGTATCATGACCCTTGCTTTTGTGGTAACGGCAATATCTTTTGGTCGGTCGTGCCCCCTTCTTGAGCACGAGTGGTTCAGGCCGCTTAACTCCCACAAACTCATTATTCTGGCACTCGCTGTAGATCTGCGCAATGGAGGTGTTGAGTCGAGTGCGATGATCGAACTTTTTGTCTCGAAAGTCAGGCCGATTGTCGCGGCGACCTTCATGCCCTCTGGCCGGCTTGCTGCTTTCTTCTTTAGGTCGTACGCGGACGGCCTTCCTTGCTGCCAGGGTTTCTTCATACTGCATGTGGACGTTAGCCCTTGTTAGGAAGTGGCTGAGATCCTGGTAATGATTCAACGTAAATTCTTCGACGAACCGGTGGTCCGGTCGAATACCACGCTTCAGATATTTCAACTTGTCCTTATCTGACAAGTCACGAACAGACTCGGCTTCAGTGTTAAACCGGTCGATATACTGCCTCAACGTCTCGTTCTCACCTTGAACGACCGAGTCCAAGTATTCCTCGTATCGGTATTGCTTTGTTGGCGATATAGTGAGACAAGAATATTCTAATCAGTCGTCCCACGAGGAGATGGTATTGGGCGCAAAGACTCCCACCATTCCAACGCTCGGCCGTCCAACGGCGGGAAAAAGCACGCATTTCATGGTCGGTCCCATTCCCCGTAGTAGCGGTAATTATTGAAGTAACGGAGGTGCTTATGCGGATCACCTCGTAGTCAAACTTGTTGAGATTGGGCGGCTTGCGAGATCTCTCGGAATCTTATAACGCTGATCTCCCCCGGAGACGCGGCCGTGTTCATTCTCGAATGCCGTTCGACCCAAAGGGTTGCATTGCGAGGCATGCCTCGTTGCCGGCATTCCATAGAATCCTCGAGATGGGGCGGTTGGCGGTAGGCGAGGAGGCTTACGGGCCGCCGCTTTGACCTCTCCCTGGCCGATGCGGTAAACGCCCCTAATTCTTCCATTTACGTACTCTTCCACTTCTTCACGAGAATCCCAAGATCGCTTCTCGACCGAGCGTGACCGGACGACTCGTTAGAGGAGTATTCGTGGGCGAAGCGGCCGTGTCGGGGCGGTATTTGGAATCTTCATAGTCATCGGACATTGAACGGCGCGTCACGCGCGTTTTCGCCGGGGCGACCTATGCGCCTCGCTTCTTGGCCGGGAGAACGATGAGTAGTGCTCTCTCGGCGTGAAATGCTCCTGCGAGGTGGGGAGCGGTGTCGCCACGGCCGGGCGGCGCAGCGAAGGTTCTCCGTCTTCGCGACGCGAGCGACCGGGAATTGAACCTCTTTCATACCGGGAGATGAGTGCATCTCGATGCGCAATCACTGATTCTTGTTTTGCAAGATCCGCAAAACGGCTTGAGTAACATGGTCCGCAGAGGTTCTCGGATGCCCGCTTCAATCGCCGCTTCGGGCGGTAGATCTCGAGAGCGGCCGGGTGGATCTGGCTGGATGGCCGGCCCACGCACCGTTGTGCATGAAGGTTCTTGTCGTGGGAGTCCTTGAGATTCGTGGATCAGATCGCGCCACGCCCCCCGGGTCTCTGGCTTCTTTGGTTTGCGCGGGAGGATTGAGTCGAGAAGTGGCCCGCGTGCGGGGCGGTCGCGTGGAGCCATGAGATAGGTAGGGCGGGCGCCGGGCCTCCCATCGTGGTCGCGCAATTGATCGTACCTTGATCAATGAAGAGGTGGTGTTTGTTGCTTCGTCCGATAGGCCGGTCGTTGAGAGGATTGAAAGGACCGGTCCTGGCTTCACGCGTTGAGCACCTCGGGTGGTACCGCAAAGACACTCCGACGATCTAGTGAGAGGTCGCCGGGCGAGATAAGCACAAGTTAGAGAGCGTGCACGATGCCATGTGTGAATGGCGTATATACACGAGTGATGTCCGACCGTTACGCGAGAATTTCGGCCGGCGAATTGCGCTCAAGCGGCGTGTTGGGCGCTCGTGATGGCCGGGCGCGAGTCCAATTGTCATTGGCGATCCTCGTATTCGCTAATACACCCAGGAACACCTTGTAATGCCTTTTGGACTCACTAATGCTCCATCCACATTTCAAGCTCTGATGAATGAAGTGTTACGGCCAGTACTCAAGAAATTTGCATTAGTCTTTTTTGATGACATTCTAATCTATAGTAAGAATGTAGAGTCCTGCCTTGCAGTGTTGTTCATCTGCATTAAGTCCATTGCACAACCATTTTTCCTTCTCCCATAACTATGTAATGATGGATGAGAATCAACTTGAAGCAGTTACAGACTTACGCTGGGTAATTTACAATGGGCATGTTATGTTAAACACTGGCATGTAATTGCCGGTTATGTTTTTTTAATGTGGTCATTTTGGTTAACTGCCTCTTTTCAGTTTTGGTGAAGGGCATTTGTGTCCAAAAAAAATATGACACCAAAAAAAAAAGAATCCCCTTTATATATTGTTATAGATTATTAAAAAAATTAAAACCTTATTTAGTCATTTTTTTATCGGTAAAAACTTATTTAGTCTAGTCATACTCACAGACGCAATTTCATCATCCACACACAGGGTAACTCGAACAATCACACACACCCAAATTGATATTACGAACTAAAACTTCAATTCAGTTATGTTTTTATTTCAATATTACTAAATATGGTTTACAACATATAGACTCTGTTTGGCAAAAAGTAGTGGATAGCGGATAAACTAGCATATAGTGGATGAGGTAACATATAGCGGATGAGCTGATAGCGGAGAGGATAAGCTAGCGGATTGAATTTAAAGTTTTTGTTAAAATTAGCGGTTGAACTAGATTATAAATATAAAATGATAAAGTAGACATTTGCAATTAATGCTTGTAAAGGAGAGAAAATGTTGATTTAATAGAATATAAATAAGGAATTTAATTAAAGTAGCAATGATAAAAATAAGAAAAAAAGTGAAACGCATAAGCTATAAACTTAAACACTACTTCGAGTAGTGTTTCAAAAAAACACTATAAGCTTGTTGCGCGAAACCCTTGCAAGTAGCTTAACTGCTATAAGCTTTCCACTATAAGCTAGCGGATTTGGCTTGCCAAACAGAGCCATAATGTTGTAAATTGTTCTGTTTCTACGGCTTCTACATATTAAATTAATTGAGGTGTTAGCTCAGTGATAAGAGCTTAGCATTGTATCTCAATGTTCAGAGTTCAAATCCCCTCGGGGATAGTTATAAAATGGTCATTAAAGCCCCTTTGATTATTGAAATTTCCTGTTACCCAATTTTTTTTATCAAAAAAAAAATTGTTAAAGAGAGTGTTGTTAGCACTTCTATGTAGGTTTGACAACAAAATTCGACTATGTGGATATCCACCTGACCTCGACCCAAGTTTGACGGAAAAAACCTGCTTTGACTAGGGACATGGGCTAGTTTGGGGGATATTGATACCCACTCCAAACCCTCATGTCTAAACAATAATTATTAGGCAAAATAGCACCCGAGGTCCCTTAACTTATTTTCTGTTTTCGCTTAGGTCCCTTAACTTTTAAAGCTTACGTTTAGGTCCCTTAACTTTTTAAAACGTATCACTGCAGTCCTATTTAACGTTTTAAAGTTAACACCGTTTAACTGAGTATTATGTGGCTTTTAGAGTGCTGACTGGGAAACGGCACGTCATTTTTTTTACTGCGTCATATCTTTTTTTTTTGGACAGTTGCGTCTGATTTAATAAAAAAAACAGGTTATGTAAAAAAGAAGAAAGAAGCTCAAACCAAAAGGGTCATCTCAAAATTCAATTTTTTTATCAGAAGAAAGAAGCTCAAAGCAAAAGGGTTGTCTCAAAATTCAATTTTTTTATCAAAAGAATCAGAAGAAAGAAGCACAAAGCAAAAGGGTAGTGACAAAATTCAATTTTTTAATCAGAAGAACAAGAAAGAGAAAGAGGGTTTACTTGACAGCAAGGTTAGTTATGTAAACAACAGAAGGAGTATTCTCCTGAAAGAGACGAACAGTAGCGAGTTCATCAGACTGTAACTTTCTTGGAGTAGTGACGACAAAAGCAGAAGCTGAATCAACATTAGAAATGAAGAGTGTGAAAGAGAGTGCAAGGGAGGTGCAAAGAACAAAAAGGGAATCAAAGCAAGTTTTGAGTTTGGGAGTTTGTGGGGTTTGAGAAGGAGGGCGAAGGAGGAAAAGGGTAGGATGGGAAATTAGATGAGTTGGAGTGTGGAGATGAAGTGATTTGGGAAGATAGAAGATCTGACGCAACTGTCCAAAAAAAAAATCTGATGCAGTAAAAAAAAATGACGTGGCGTTTCCCAGTCAGCACTCTAAAAGCCACGTAATACTCAGTTAAACGGTGTTAACTTTAAAAGCGTTAAATAGGAGGCTATGATGATACGTTTTAAAAAGTTAAGGGACCTAAACGTAAGCTTTAAAAGTTAAGGGACCTAAGCGAAAACAGAAAATAAGTTAAGGGACCTCGGGTGCTATTTTGCCTAATTATTAATTTTTGTTTTGTTTTATGCATATATACTCATTCATTTTGTTTCATATACTTGTTTATTTTAACTTTTAATCTCTTTTTAATAGAGAAATCTATTTTAACATGTTTAGCTTTACTTTATTTTTGTACAATAATTATGATTTTTTTAGTTTTTTTCTATAACGGGGACCCGCGGGGAAACCCGACTCTGTTTGGGAGGGGGATGGGAAGAGCCAAACTTGACTCCTAGAGATAGGGCCCGAGACTAGTGAGGCAAAACACGCCCCGACTCGCCATTGCCATGCATATTCCTAGGGTGGTGTACAAATGTACACTGAGGGAGAATGACAAGAACCTATTTGGACACGAGATTTTTTTTTGTTTGAACCATTGCTGCCTACTCACGGAGTGCCTCTATGCTTTCAACAAAAGACCCCCCATGCTTTCAAGGAAAGACTTATATGCTCTTGCTTAGAGATAGGGCCCGAGACTAGTGAGGCAAAACACGCCCCGACCCGCCATTGCCATGCATATTCCTAGGGTGGTGTACAATATGTACACTGAGGGAGAATGACAAGAACCTATTTGGACACGAGATTTTTTTTTGTTCGAACCATTGCTGCCTACTCACGGAGTGCCTCTATGCTTTCAACGAAAGACCCCCCATGCTTTCAAGGAAAGACTAATATGCTCTTGCTTAGAGATAGGGCCCGAGACTAGTGAGGCAAAACACGCCCCAACACGCCATTGCCATGCATATTCCTAGGGTGGTGTACAATATGTACATTGAGGGAGAATGAGAAGAACCTATTTGAACACGAGATTTTTATTTATTTTTTTGTTTGAGCCATTGCAGCCTACTCATGGAGTGCCTCTATGCTTTCAACGAAAGACCCCCCCCCCCCCCCATGCTTTAAAGGAAAGACTAATCTACTCTTCCTTAGGAGAAAATTTTGCACCAACTGACTTTGTCCATTGCGAGAATCGTATCTAGAAGCACAAGGTCGACCTCTGTGTCCCAAGGTAACTTATGTACTGGGCCAACAGTGTTGGTTGTTCAGGATTTTATTTTTAATAAAAATTTATGAGAAAATAATTTTTTTAATTATTTTCAGATTCTCATTTGAAGCAATTTTAAGATTATTTTCAGATCCTCATTTTTTAAAAAAGCTGTAACAAACGGATGAAAAACTTTTAAAATAGATTTTTTTAACAATGTTATACCCCAATTTTGTCCGAGTTCTTATATCATTGTAATATATATTTTTATTTTATTTTATTTTATTAAGTAGTGTATGTGCAACAAACGTTTTTATGTACTCAAGTAAAAGATAAGTAGCTTTGCATATCAACCACAATTAATATAAAGTTGAAATAAAGATGCATGATTTGATTATTGGTCAATCATCCCACATGTTATTTCCTTTTGACCCTCTTTGAGTAATTGAAAAAGCAAGTGAAGCAAAGCACAAGAGCTTACAAAATAAGAACAAGAAGATGAAATACCCAAATCTGCAGCTCTATTGCGAAGGCAATTTCTCTCTCCTCAGACCTCTTTTCGACGATCCGAACGGTGAAAGTGGAGATATATGTCTCACGAACCTACTGTCGAAAAATGAAGATGATCCAACGGTTAACGAATCCGGAATCACACTTTTACGGTGAGGGGTTTGAGAAAAACGGACCAAAAATTGCCGCTATTGTGAAAGCAATTTCTCTCTCCTCAGACATCGTTTCGACGATCCGAACGGTGAAAACGGAGATATATGTCTCATGAACCTACTGTAAAGGAAGACGATCCAACGGTTAACGAATCCGGAATCACAATTTTACGGTGACAGGTTTGAGAAAAACGGGAATTGTGTTTTAAAGGAGAATTGTTTTCTCTACCTTGTTTTAGTCCCACATCGCTCGCAAGAAACAAGAACTCCTTAGCAATTGGCTATAAAAGGGGTTGAGAGGTGAAGATTAAAGAGGAGATCATTGGCGGGTTAAGTGATCTTTTGGGTCAAAGCGTTCGCGGCCCATTTCACTAAAAGCCTGTCTTTGATCATTTGGACGTTTTGAGTCGGCTTTCCGATTCTCAAAGCGGTTCTTGCGGTCTTGGGGTCAAAATGGACCAGATAGGAGTCCGGTTTGCTGCTCAGTCCGGTTCGGCACTCGTCGAGTCCAAGTTAGTTTTATATTTATTTTGTTTATTTTTATGTACATATTTATTTATCATTTATTTGTAATATAATCTATTTATTTATTTATTGTTTATGTATATATCAATTCATATTCATTTATGTATATAGTTATTTATTTATTTATTTAGCCTAGTCTTTATTAATTATCAGTTTTTGTCTTTTTTTTTATGCACAAATTAGTTTATTTCTTCAAAAATCAATTAAAAGACTAAGTCGGTTGTACAACCGGGTAGTCATCATCCTAGGACCAATGAGTTGTACAGTTCAGTAATCCTTAAAACTTATAAGTAAATAAATAAATCACTTTTCCTAAAAATAGGGGACTAAGTCGGTTGTACAACCGGGTTAGTCAACGTTGTAACGCCCCAAAATTAATTAGGTGATTATTTATCTAATTTAATTAAGTGAGTATTTGACTAATTTAATTAAGTGATTATTTGACTAATTTAATTAAGTAATATTTTAGTTGTGTATATTAAAATAAATATAAGGTGTTATAGTGATTAGTTATATTAAAAATAGAGTATTTAATATGACTAAGAGGTGTTGGGTAGTAAATAAGGGAGTGGGGAATTAATTAAAATAGGAAGTGGTTGAAGTAGCTAGGGGGTGTAAATAAGGGGCCCAAGCCCACTAAATAGACCCAAATTCAAGAATTAACTAGGAGTAGGGTTTTATGCCATTAGAAGCCAAGAAAAGAAAAAAAAAGGGGAGTAGAACAGCAGCTTGAAGGCTGACGGTACTGTTCATGAAGGGGGGAGGAGCATTTCTTCTATTTTGGCTAGTGGTAAGTGGTTTTGGACACCCATCTTCCCTATTTTTCTTTCTCTACCTTTTAGTATAAGTTTTAACCATTAATTCCCTTCCTTTTCCTTTTACCATGGATGGGGTTTTGGAGCTCAAAATATTGGGGAAGCTATTTTGGTGGTTTTTGTGTTGTTGAAGGAGAGAGTACTTGGGTTCTTCAATTTGGAGGTATGGGGGCTCTCTTTCATAGTTAATAATCTATAAACCTTGAAATCATATGGATTAGGTGTTAGGAGTAGTTGTTTAATTAATTAAGGAAGTAATTGAGTGTTTTATTGTTTGAGTTTTGTGTTAATTCTATGTGTGTTGTTGTATTTGTATTTAATTTGGTGATACCATGATGCTTGATGTTGGAAATAAATGTGTTGTTAAAATTGCATGCCATGTGTTTGATAAAATGTTTCAATGTGAATAAGTAGGAGAATATGTTGATTTAATGATGTTGAATAAATGTCTAAGTGAGTGTTGTTTGAGTGAATGTTGAATTGTTGGATAAAAATGTTGTTGGAGGGGGGTGTGGTTGTGAGAAATTATTGGAGAGTGTGTGAATAGTGTTTTGGCGCCATCTTGCTAGGGATTTGGCGCTGAGTCGGTTGGTGTGTCTCATTTTGGGTGTCTTTGGGAAAAGGGGCGCCATTTCTTTGGGAAAATGGCGCCGAGTTCACTGTGCGTGATGGGCAGGCGTGTCTTGGCGCCGATTCCACAGGAATTTGGCGCTGGTGTGTGTTGTGCTGGGGGTGGGTTGCATCTTTGTGTGGGCGCCATTCCCTGGGAATGTGGCGCCTGGTGTGTGCGTGTGTGTTGCTGGGAATGGCACGGTATGGGGCGCCAAAATGGCTGCCCCTTGGCGCTCGGTATGCGCGCGCTTGTGCCTTGGGTGTGTGCTAAGGGGGCGCCAAAATGGTTGTCCCTTGGCGCCTGTTGGTGCCCAAGAGTGTCTAAGTGCTATTTTGGTCCCTTGATGTCAAATTAATCTTTGGTGTGTCAAAATAGTCCCTAGGTATTAAATTAATCCTTGGTGTGTCAAAATAGTCCCTAGGTACTAAATTAATCCTTGGTGTGTCAAAATAGTCCCTAGGTACTAAATTAATCCTTGGTGTGTCAAAATAGTCCCTAGGTACTAAATTAATCCTTGGTGTGTCAAAATGGTCCTTATGGTGTCAGATTGGTCCTTAGGTGCTGAAATGGTCCTTAGGTGTGGGTTTAGTCCTTGGTGTGACATTTAGTCCAATATGAGGTGTGTTGTGTTGCGGTGATGATTAAGCGGTGTGTAGGCCTCGACTAAATGTTTGTGTTGCGGTGATGATTAAGCGGTGTGTAGGCGTCGGCCAAATATTTGTGTTGCGGTGATGATAAAGTGGTGATGTAGGCTTCGGCCAAAGAGGTGAGTTAATGATCGTTGTGGTGAATTTATTGTGTTGTGGTGTATTGTCATGGTGTCACATAAATCATGTGCATATAAAGAGGTGATGTGGCTTCGGCCAAAGAGGTGATGTGGCTTCGGCCAAAGAGGTGAGTACCCTAAGGGGTTATTGAGGTGATGATGGATCCACATGCATATTGCATTTCATACATTACATGCATGCTCCGGTGATTGATTTGGGTGTTCGTGAACTAATGGTGTGTTTGATGTAACTGTATTCCTGATGTAACTGTGTTAATGGTGTATTTGAATTGATTGTATATCTGGTGTACCTATTCTACTGTGTTTCTTGTTTTATTTATTATTATCTATGTATTGAGACTCACCCTACTGCGTCGTGTTGCCTCGTATGTCGGCAACCTGCAGGTGACGGTGACTAAAGGTGTTTAGAGATCCTTCTTCTAGTGTGGTCGAGTCGGCTCGATCGTACCTGGGGAAATATTTAGTAGTTGTTATTTCATTATGTTTTGAACTATTATGTTAAGTTATTATCTTCCGCTGTTGTACTATTTTACCCTCAGACTTGTTGGTGCTATGTATCATATACTGGAGTTCTATTGTAATCATTATTCTGGAGTTATGTAAGGTGTTTTGATTAAATGTAGCACTCTCTTTGAGGTGCGTGGAATATTTTTTGAAAACTCTGATTTTGAAAATTGACTAAATAGTAGGGTAATAGAAAGGGGGTGTTACGTTCTAAAACTAATGAGCTGTACAGTTCAGGAGTTCTACAATACCTATTCTAAAACCAACTCACCTCACATCAAACAAACATCTTTCAAAAAACCTCAAAAATACTTTCAAAAGTAGGGGACTAAGTCGGTTGTACAATCGGGTTAGTCAGCGTCACAGGAATCAGTAAGCTGTACAGTTCAAGGAATCCTAGAACCCCTACACTAAAAAACACCAACCAACAAACTTTTTCAGGAAGAACTACGTAGTTTTGATTCCTCCATTGCATCCGGAGGTACGTAGGAACAAGAGTCAACTCTTGTCAAGCACTAAAAACTAATAATTTTAATTAAGTCTTATTTCCTCACATTCAAATAAAAGGGTAAAATGATAATAAACTACAATTAATTAGACCAACGGATGTCGTGGGGTGCTAATACCTTCCCCGCGCATAATGACTCCCAAACCATAAACTCAGCCTTATCTTAAACCCTATAGGGATTTTCCGAATTTGCCCTTAAACTAGAATTTCGGTGGCGACTTCCTTTACAAACTTCGAAGAATCCATTCTTGGATTTTTCGGTCGCTACAGCTGGCGACTTCACTGGGGACTTAACTTTTTAGAGAGTCAAAACCTGGTCTAATTAGTTATACTTTATTAATATTTTACCCTTCCTTTATTTATTTATTTATTGCATATTATGTGATATATACACCCTAGGATAGAAGACGATATTTGTTTGTCTGTTTGCAGCTTTTGGATTGTTTTTAAATTGCTCCTACATACACTTCACAATTACACTTCTACACACACATGTGAGAAAAGTCCTCTACCCAGACTTAAGTGTACCCTAAGTTAGAACGAGATTGTGTAGTGATGGCCTGCGGGACATACGTCTCGTTGGGTGGTCATGAAAATCTCACCTAGAGTTTGATTCCTTTTAAGGATGCTATCCCTTCTAATAGCTTGTCTATTGTTGGGGTCAGTATTCTTGACTGGGGTCCTTGGCTCTAGGAACCTTGTGTAGGATTCTTTAAAACTACCCTTGTGAGGCTCACTATAAAAGAATCCTTAGACCCACTCCGTAAGATACCTTTTTAGGGTCACAAAGGAGCTTCATACCCTTGCATTCAAACAAATATTTATGCATACCGTCTTTTATAAATAAATAAAATCAAAAAAACCAAAAATCATTATTTACTACATTTTTAGAAAATATACCACATGCATTTTTCTTTTTCTTTGCATAACAAAAAAACAACAACAAGATAAACATCTTATGTTGCGTACATTTTTATGACCGCCTGAGAATTAAAAGCTTTATTTTGGAGAGAAGCCATGCATGCTAAAGTCAAAGTTAAACTTTGTACTTTACTCTCCAAACGTAAACTTATAATTCCCCGACGCGACAAATAAAATCATATATTATCATTATACACATACATTACATTCGCATTTCACATACATTCATTCACATTTCATGTGCATTCGTTCGTTCGCATTCTCATTTCATGCGCATTCATTCATTTGCATACTTACATCATGCATTATAAAAACAAAAAAAACATAATTTTAGAGAAAGATTATGATGAAAGGTGAGACATTCTTGTGAGATAAATAATTCTTTTTGAAAAAGTTTAGTCATACTTAGTTGCAAGCTCAAGGTGTTTCAAGGCACTCAATTTTTCAAATTAGCAGCTCGTTCACATTTTTTTCAACAAAGCGTTGCATTTCATCCACCCCATGATGAATGACCAAAATGGTCCACCAAAATTTCATTCATGTTAAAACTGTTGTTAACTCTTTACGAAGCATTCGTGTAGTAATTTGTGTATGACATGTGACTTCATTCTTGTTTGAGTCAGTTGATATCCCTACCTTGTCATCACCCCGTCCGAGTCTAATCACCCTTCACCACCCTAAAGTACATACTCCCCTACCTAGTTGACTTTTTTGGGTTTGTTATCACTATTGAAATAACACTTGAGGCCCTCATTACTTGGGGCAAATTTGTGATCTCTAAAATACTTTGTCAACATTATATTCCCTTGGTGCAAGTCCTTTACAAAAAAAAAAAATCAAAAAGGTCTGTTAGGTTGAAAACTCGTAAGAGCGACCTAAGCAAAAATTAGGGCACACAAAAAAAAAGAAAAAAAAAAAAGAGCAAATATTTTGTAAATAAGTAAATTATTGTCCTTAAGTTAATTTTTGAGAAAGCGAGCAATCATGATGTGAAATGAAGTTGAACCATCTTTCCATACCCTCAAAAATCCTTTGCCACCCACCTTAAGCCAAAACTCCTAAAAATCTCTCAATCACCATAGACAAGGATCGATTCCGCATCAAAAAAATGGTGCATCACTTTTATCAGCTCACTCAACCAAAAAAGAAACAAAAATCACAAAAGAGTGAAGACAAAAAAGAGGATTAAAAAATCCCAAAAAAAAACAAATTAGAAAAAACAAAGACAAAAGTAGTACAAGTCGTGAGCTGTTGCTTCACACCATTAAAGCATAAGAGATCCTTGTCTAAAATAAACCTCAAACACTTCTTTTGGCCTCAATATCCTATCCTCCATAAACCCTTAGCCACATTACAATCCTAAGCAAGTCCATCCTACCATGGGGCACATCAATTACTGTCTCAATAAAATCTCAAACACTCCTTTGAGCCTAACAACCATTTCTTTCACAAACCATTAACCATTAGCCAAATCATACAGCTCAATAAAAAATCATCCGTCCCATCAATCTCCAAACACTACTTTGAGCCCAATTATCATTTCCCTCATAAATCACTAAACCATCGGCCACGTTACAACCCTCTAGTGTTCATTCCGATCAATGATTGTTTGCTTTTGTTTTCTCAAAATTTTAATTTTAGGACAAATAAGCTTATTTATTTACAATATGTTTACTAAAAAAAGAATATTTCACAAAAAAAATATCTCAAAAAATATATAGAGAAAATCAAAAGGTTTGCACTACAAGATTCATTCAAGTTACAATTATACCAAGACAAGTTTAGTGATCACCAAGTGGTGTTGTCATCATAGCGAAAACTCAAGACTATCATAGTCTGGGAATCATTTTATAGAGAACCAAAAGTTAAACTAGGATCGTCATCGATATCCTAGAGTGGGGCATCCCTTTCACCATCTATTCCATTTGAACTTGGGGAAATTTGTACAGTGTCCATCCCATATCTTTCCCAGCCTATAGCCATACCAGACAAACTCCAAATATCCATAACCCTAACTCTGTCACGTTTCACAACCATTTGAAATCCCATTACCAAGTGGGGCAATCCTGTCACCTCTCACCTCACCTACAATTGAGGGGATTCACCCAACACCCATCTCATTCCCTTGTTATACTCACATCCATAAAACCATACCGGGGCAATTTCTCAATGCTACTACTCTAAGTCGGGGCAATCCTGTCCTTACCATAAATGGGGCAACACCATACTCTATGGGCTGGGACAAAATCTCTTGCTTTTCGCCTTTCATTCCAAAGCCAATGCAATCCCAATTCATCATATTCTACGCCCCTAACTTGTCACCACTAGACTGGGGCAAGTTATTCACTCATCGCCATCAGATCTAAATTGGGGCAATCTCACATTTCTTGGCTTGGGAAAACCTACCCTTTCATGACCTTGACAAAGACCAGTCAGTCATTCACCCCTTCCTGTGCCACAAATGTCCTCACCCTAGACCTATAGAACCCCACGTTAACTGACTCATTCATCTATATATACACTGCTATACATCTTTACTAAGCAATGCTTCAAAGAGAGAGAACACAAGTTGATAATTAGATACTGAAAATCCACTTGGTTAACTTTGTGGACCTAATTTTCGGTCATCATGGGGTATCATAATGGAAGAGAAAAAGAAGTGAGCTTGCGAATACAGTCAAGTACTTTTTCACATCGAACACGTAAATAACAAACCTTGAGAATGCCGAAGTTTGAATCGAATTTAAATTTTTCCAAAGAATGATCAATATTCACCTCTGCTTCTTGCATCTAAAGTCTCACGTCTCATCATTACCAAAAATGTTTCTATACCCCAATCACTCATATCATCACATCATGCACGCACCATGGCATTTGCATCCAACCATTTCATTTTCATCATATTCGCATTTCATGCACTTATTATGTCAAAAAAAAAGGGAAAAAAGGCAAAAGAGAAAAAATCATTCTACATCACACTAGATACCAATCATTGCACGTACACATGAACCATTAATTGCATCGCCAAATAAAGATAACTTTTCCCTCCTCGGGAAAATGCATTCATTAGGTGTGTTCGGGTAAACACGACGAGTGTCAATCCCTATATTTTGTTCCTCTAATATCAGCGCTTTAAGCGTTGATCTCATATCATATCACAGATCACCAGGTTGATCCCTCAGACCCCAAGTGGTCCTTCAGGGCAGTGCCCTAAGTGGCCCAGGTCGCAATGTCGGAGTTGAGCCCGATGGACCTTCGCAGACCCCGCGTGGTCCTTCAGACTAGCTATGTCAGCCTAAGACATAGTGGACGTCCTTCATGGTCAACATATCAGTTCTAGACCTGATCTTGACCCATCATGGCCGCTCGAGTATAAAGGCCCCTATAGACCGTTTAACTAGTACCGTAGCTAGTTGCGCTCCTTCAGACCACGATGGTCCTTCAAATAAGGCCTAGGCAGCCTTCCAGACCCAGAGTGGTCCTTCAGAGCCTTAGTGCTCCTTCGGACCCTTAGTGGTCCTTCAGAGCCTTAGTGCTCCTTCAGACGCCGAGTGGGCTTACAGAGCCTTAGTGCTCCTTCAGATCCCAAGAGATCCTTCAGTTTGTACTAGGTTAATACGCCAAGTGTTAACCGCTCCCTGTTTATTCTCAAACCCTCTATTTCCCCTCTAAACTGACAAAATTGACGTCTATTCTATCTTTATTTCTATTTCAACTAAAAAAGTTTTTGTAAAATATAAATAAAGAGGGGCAGCTGTTATACCCCAATTTTGTCCGAGTTCTTATATCATTGTAATATATATTTTTATTTTATTTTATTTTATTAAGTAGTGTATGTGCAACAAACATTTCTATGTACTCAAGTAAAAAATAAGTAGCTTGTGCATATCAACCACAATTAATATAAAGTTGAAATAAAGATGCATGATTTGATTCTTGGTCAATCATCCCACATGTTATTTCCTTTTGACCCTCTTTGAGTAATTGAAAAAGCAAGTGAAGCAAAGCACAAGAGCTTACAAAATAAGAACAAGAAGATGAAATACCCAAATCTGCAGCTCTATTGCGAAGGCAATTTCTCTCTCCTCAGACCTCTTTTCGACGATCCGAACGGGGAAAGTGGAGATATATGTCTCACGAACCTACTGTCAAAAAATGAAGATGATCCAACGGTTAACGAATCCGGAATCGCACTTTTACGGTGAGGGGTTTGAGAAAAACGGACCAAAAACTACAGCTATTGCAAAAGCAATTTCTCTCTCCTCAGACATCGTTTCGACGATCCGAATGGTGAAAACGGAGATATATGTCTCATGAACCTACTGTCAAAAAAGGAAGACGATCAAACGGTTAACGAATCCGGAATCACAATTTTACGGTGACAAGTTTGAGAAAAACGGGAATTGTGTTTTAAAGGAGAATTGCTTTCTCTACCTTGTTTTAGTCCCACATCGCTCGCAAGAAACAAGAGCTCCTTACCAATTGGCTATAAAAGGGGTTGAGAGGTGAAGATTAAAGAGGAGATCATTGGCGGGTTAAGTGATCTTTTGGGTCAAAGCGTTCGCGGCCCATTTCACTAAAAGCCTGTCTTTGATCATTTGGACGTTTTGAGTCGGCTTTCCGATTCTCAAAGCGGTTCTTTGCGATCTTGGGGTCAAAATGGACCAGATAGGAGTCCGGTTTTTTGCTCGATCGGTTCGGCACTCGTCGAGTCCAGGTTAGTTTTGTATTTATTTTGTTTATTTTTATGTACATATTTATTTATCATTTATTTGTAATATAATCTATTTATTTATTTATTGTTTATGTATATATCAATTCATATTCATTTATGTATATAGTTATTTATTTATTTATTTAGCCTAGTCTTTATAATTATTAGTTTTTGTCTTTTTTTATGCACAAATTAGTTTATTTCTTCAAAAATCAATTAAAAGACTAAGTCGGTTGTACAACCGGGTTAGTCATCATCCTAGGACCAATGAGCTGTACAGTTCAATAATCCTTAAAACTTATAAGTAAATAAATAAATCACTTTTCCTAAAAATAGGGGACTAAGTCGGTTGTACAACCGAGTTAGTCAACGTTCTAGAACTAATGAGCTGTATAGTTCAGAAGTTCTAAAATACCTATTCTAAAACCAACTCACCTCACATCAAACAAACATCTTTCAAAAACCTCAAAAATACTTTCAAAAGTAGGGGACTAAGTCGGTTGTACAATCAGGTTAGTCAGCGTCACAGGAATCAGTGAGCTGTACAGTTTAAGGAATCCTAGGACCCCTACACTAAAAAACACCAACCAACAAACTTTTTTAGGAAGAACTACGTAGCTTTGATTCCTCCATTGCATCCGGAGGTACGTAGGAGGAAGAGTCCACTCTTGTCAAGCACTAAAAACTAATAATTTTAATTAAGTCTTCTTTCCTTCACATTCAAATAAAAGGGTAAAATGATAATAAACTACAATTAATTAGACCAACGGATGTCGTGGGGTGCTAATACCTTCCCCACGCATAATGACTCCCGAACCATAAACTCAGCCTTATCTTAAACCCTATAGGGATTTTCCGAATTTGCCCTTAAACTAGAATTTCTGTGGCGACTTCCTTTCAAACTTCGAAGAATCCATTCTCGGATTTTTCGATCGCTACAAACAAAAAGTGATTATTTTTCAAAATAAGCTGTACCAAACAAACTCTAAGTCAACTGATTACCACCTTGTATGCCACCTATATTAAGATTTTTTAGTTGTTGTGAGTATAAAATATAAACTTTTTTACACCTTACCGATAACGCGTAGCAATTAAACTAATAAGGCCCGTGTTTTTTCCACCCCCTCCTACCCGCTACTCACTCCTAAACACAACGTAAATACCAGAATACCCTTAATGAAGCGAAATGTGCCTAGCGTGTCCGTTTTTTTTCCATATTTTAATTGGTTCGGGGACAGGCAACCGAACCTGTTCGGATCAGCATTGTCGGAGCTCATTTATTTTGACATACGCCCCTTTGTTTGATCTTACTTTGGTATGACTACTAGCAACCGAACTGGTCCGAACAACAACCTCCGAATCAATTAAGTGTCAAACCCCCATGGGTTGAATTTTGGTCATGTACAATCTTCTTAACCGAACCGGTTCGGACCTTGACAACCGAACTAGTACAATGCTAGGCAACTGAACTAGTGAAAAATACGTCGTCTATGAACGTGACATCATGTGAAGATAAATTTGAAATATTTGAGGTTTAGGGTGTGCAGTGAGTAGGAAAAGGGGTTGGGAAATTTTTTTCCTTAAAGACCCAAAAACTCTTGCTAGCCTGGCTTCCCTTTCTCTTCTTCGCCAGCCCGTCGTTAGTTGCACCAACTAACAGAGATTTCGAATCACGACAAAAAAAAAACAGAGATTTCGAACAATTTACCTTCTTTTCTTCCTCCCCTAAAGGTATTCTTCTTCTTCTTCTTGTGTCGTATAATTCTTATAAACTACTTTTTCTTCATATAGTTAACATCGTTTTCATTGTTCTCCCTCTCTCGGTCTGAATTCAATGTAACATATATCCCCTCCCTTCCTGATCATGTAATCGCAATCATTCATTTTCCGATAACATCTTAATTGGTATTGCAATTACATAAGTTTCTGTCTACTCACACATTTAGGTCACGTAACTTTATCAGTGTTTTGCACTATAACATATATAAATAAATAACATGTTATCTATAATTATTTTCCAAATTATAATTCTCTGATAGTTTATTGATGGAGTTATTCTATCATATTGTTGAAACACAAATTTTGATATTGCATGTTTCTATTTCAGTTCATGTTTAGTATATTTTGGAATTGCCCTTAAATTTTCTTTTGGTTTATGTCTTATTTCTGGGGAGGAATTCAGTGAATTTAGGGTGGAAAATACATTTGTGTCTATTTTTCATCTAATAAATACTCTCTTACCTGTGGGTTATTTGAATATTTGTTACAGACAACCATGGAGGGAAGAATGGGGCTTTTATTTCTGATTTTGTTAGGTGCTACTTGGGTTTGTAATGCAAGGGAACTAGCAAATCATGGAGGTAAATATTTGGCTGATACTTTTCTTAGCGAGACTGATAGTAATAGGATGCTTGTGATATGATTTGTCCAAATTTGGTCGATTTGATCAAAGCGCGGTGGGCTGGGGAGGTTAAGGTTTCGTTCATTTTGCTGAAAACAGATTCTGTTTTCATTTTTTAAATTCTTTTATTATTATTTTGAATTGCTAAAGAGAAGATGAAAGATTCGTGTAGTGAACAATTGTGTTAGAGAAAAAATGAAAGAGTAACTAGAGAGAATACTTTTTTTTGGAAACAATGTAAAGTGTAAACAAGTTCTATGCAATTTTTCAAAATTTTCTGAAAAAACAAATTGATTTGTTATATGTGATGTTTTTTAGTATTAGTGGAAATGGAAATGAAAAAAGAAAGCAAGGAAAGTAAAGTAAACCATAACTTAGAGTTTGTAAGTATTGAGATATGCCATTTTAAATAGCAAGGTATTCTAAGAGAACTTGTCAAAAGAATGTGATGAAGGATAATAGCTTAAACATTCTCAGATAAACCCTCTTGTGAGGCCAAAAGGCAAAGAGAAATGCTAGCGTCAGTTGCCTTGACACTCGCTTTCAGACACTCTCGTTGTGATTAGTCCACGTCCCTCTGTTTTATTAATCTCTTGCTGGGCTACCGGTTCTCCAAGTCTAATACTATGACTTTTCAAACACACTTTATTTTATCATTTAACATCTCAAACTAGGCGGTCTCTCTCTCTCTTCCATTCTCTTCAATTCTTCATTGTTATCTCTTCTATTTTCTTCCGTGAATAAAGAAAACAGATCTACCCACATAATAGAGAAAAAGCTTCAATCTTTGAAAAAAATTCACAACATTGTGCGAATTTGTTACTTAGATTTTTACTCTCCAAATCTATACCTTCTTCTCCATCAGGATTTTTGAGGTTCCCAAAACATGGTCTGAGTCCTTCAACGCCTGCCATAAGTCCCTGTTGGTGATACTCAAATATCATCTCAAATGGACACTGTTCTTTTATTTATTATTTTATTTCTTTGAAATTATTTTTATTATTTTTCTTTGTTTGAGTTATTCCTCGAGCTAGTCAATAACCTCCGCAAGGAAACACCTTCGCAAACCTCCTTCTATTCTGCTTTTTGGAACCTCCGCTTGTTGATCATGGACGCTAGCAGCATGAGGAACGCTAATTGCTGTTATCATCGTAGTAGAATGAAATCGAAGAAAACGAACATGGTGTGGGTTGTTCTCGTCAACAGTTAAATTTTAATAATAAAATAGTTTTACTAAACCTGTTGATCCGGTTTACAGGTAGCTACTTTTTTAAAAATAGTGACGTGGTCCAATAAATGAGCAAGTGTTTATTAGCGAGTGCCCAAGCGTTTGTCCATAGCGTTCCTCAAAGGCAAAATGTACATTGTTAATGTGATATCTGTGAGTTCCCCTCCTTCATCGGCCAATGAGAAATTGCGTTTGAATAGAACCGTATGAGTTTTTTATAGGCAAATGTTAATTGTTAGAGTTATGTTGATAGCCTGCAATATTTGAATCTTAAACCTCCTTGCTCTTTTAACTACTGAAACAAAAATGTGGCTTGACAGAACATCATGTGTAAAGTTATATACTTAGAGGAATAATTTCTGCTAAATGCAATTTGAACTTTGAAATACAAGTGTACATCAGCAATTTATCTTGTTGACATATCTTCCAATGCAGAATTTAACAGAAAATCAGATGTTTGTGCACTTTGTGAGGAATATACTGCTGAAGCAATTAATTATCTAAAGGATAACGAGACTCAGACAGAGATCATTGATACCCTTCACAATACTTGTCTTCAGCTCCCGTCTTACAAGCAGCAGGTTATTCTCCTTTTCTAGTTTTTGTTGAAGCTTAAAATATGCTTTTTGTCCCTTATCTGTATTTTAGGTTTCGGTTTTGTCTCTTTTTTATTTGTTATTTTGACATGCTCCTTTATTTAGTAAAAGTTATGCTAATATGTTCGTCTCCGTACAACAAATTTAAATGGAAATGACAACATTGCTATTACTTTTCATAATCAAGGACCATATTGAAACAAAAAAAGTGACCAAACTAAAAACTAAAATTAAGATATTAAGATAAGGGACTATAAAGTTCAACATTTAATTGAACTATAAGTTTTCAATTTTCATTGGTCAAACTGGATTAAAGGCGTAACAGTCATTTAACAGCTGTTTTAATGAATTTATAGCGTAGATGTGTGGATGAATTAGAACTTATGAGACCTTATTTTACTCATCTCTGTTTATTCTGCATTGCACCCTGCACAGTGCTTGGAATTGGTGGATTATTATGCTCAAATTTTCTTCTTACAAATAGCTTCAACTAATCCGGGAGAACTCTGCGGAAAGTTTTATCTCTGTCAATCTGCAACAATTTCTTCACGAGTTCAAGGAAATAGCTGTGGCTATTGCAAAGATACTGTTGCCTCCTTGCTGATTAAGTTGAATGATCCTGAAACAAAGGTTAGTAATTTAAAATCAGCTAATGTGAAAGCTTATCTTCTTCCTTGATTCGATGGGAACTTTTCTTTAGTTTAAAGTTCCACACATGACTTAATATACAACGCATTGTTTTTGCATGCCTTTTTTATGATTTAAGACCGACTTTCTTTTTCCCGGAAAGCCTTGGTTTGATCTAAAACAGAAAAAGGAATTTGATTCTGGTATGAATGTAGCATGTGGATTATATGTATAGCAGGGCTTGAGCTTCTATGATTCCATGATTCCAATATTGTTGGCTGTGTATATGGAAAATTGATAGAACAGAGAACACTAAATGTCAAGAAGAAGGGAAAGGATGAACATTATTACTGTGAATTCAGAACTGAGAGAAAAATCCTCTCTACAACTGCCCAAAGTCTTTGACTCCTCAGAGAACTAGCTGAATGAATTCCATTCTCATCTAACTGCTACTTATAAGTATAACTGCCTACTAACAAATCAGAACAACCTGCCAGCTAGGACAATATCATCATATCATAACCGCCCCTTCTCTTCTCTCGTTTTCTTCCTCTCATTGACTCTCCATATTGTTGGCTTAGTAGGTAACACTATATCAGCAAGGGTTTCCATAACTGAGGCTCTATCAATGGGTTTATCAAAAAGAAAGGCCAATTTTAGTCCGTCATAATGCGTAATGTAGATTTCCACCGCCTTTTCTAATTAGAAGAGTAGATTCTACCTTTTGTTGAATACGTATTTTTTTAACGACAAATGTTATAGTGTTAGTTGTTATGTTAAGTTTGTCGAGTTCGAGCTCCGAACATCCTGCCTAAACTCTTTAAGTGTTCCTTAGCCTACGCTTTGAGACCGTTGAATAAATAACTAATGTATTGTTTATTGTAAATGTCAGCTAGAGATATTGGAGACACTATTAAAAGCCTGCAACTCTATGGAGAAGTTAGAGAAGGAGGTAGGAAAAAGCTGAGAAATTATTTTTCTTTTCTGGATTCTTTTTTGCATGGACTCTATCTATGATATACATAAACTAAAATTTCAGATTTCAATTCAGTTCAGCAAACTACACATTCATTCCTGTTTATCTAAGATGTTGCATAATCTTCAAATTGTTTACAGTGCAAGAGGATGGTTTTCGAGTATGGACCTTTGGCCCTTATCAATGCAGAAAAATTCATTAAGACAGCAGATATATGTACTGCAATACACGCCTGCCCAGTTTCCAATGTTATCAGCCAGGAAGCCTCAATCATGGAAGAAAAACCCTTGCTTTCTGACTCTTAATCATGAATTAGAGTTCTTAAAGCTTTAGTTATACTGCTACTATGTGTACATTAAAATTCTATATTTTGTACCCTGCTCATAAAGATCGACACTCATTAATTGTCAAAGCTTGTATTCTGAAATGCAAACTTGATATCATATATGCATTTCTTCATTGTTTTCAATGCTTGTGTGAATATATAAATTTTAGAGTGCTTTATAAAAAGTGTCAATCTTTCTTCTTCTTCTTCTTCATTCATTTTGCATTACCATTAACAATCTACTATATGTAAAAAAGTTCCATTAACAATCTACTCATTTGATTGAAACTAGATGTCAAGATTAAAACTTTAATGAAAAATGTCGGGTGACTCGCACTCCTAACCCTATCTTCAACCTTCCACTTCGAGCATGTGATATCCTAGCTTTGAGGAACCTCCATTCCAATGACTGGATGATATAAGTGAAACGTAGTTTCCTTTGGGAAATTGTAGAGTACTATTGGAAATGTATTAGAATGTTTTTATATTGATTAAAGCCTAGAATCCTAAATCCTAGAACTTTAGTTTTCACAATAAAACCTAATCACGTCTCGAAATCGTAGTTTAAATGTGCTAATAGTTTAACATGGAGGAGAAGACATGCGTATGAGTAAAATTAGTCACAACACTTACTAAGATATACATATAAACATAAGCACATGAAATTTAGGGTGTTACAACACTTCGCTCCTAAATATCTATCCTGAAAATTTACCTCAAACGAAAAGCTTGGGGTAAGACTCTCTCATTAGGCTCTCCAGCTCCCAAATCACACTATTCTGAGTAGCTCCCCCCTAAACAACTTTAACCTAAGAAATTTCCTTCTCTATTAGCTATTACACCTTTCAATTCTCAACTCGTAGCTATAATGCCTCATAAGTTAAGTTATCCCTCATTTGCACATTATCCAACTAAATCACATGCGAAGGACCATAAATATATTTTCAAAGCTAAGACACGGAAGACACTATATAGGTTTGAAAGAGATGGAGGTAGTGTAATTTGATAAGCGACTTCGCCAACTCTCTTTAGATTTGGTAAAGACCAATAAAACAATGAATAAGCTCACGTGACTTCAATTCCCACTAATATAAAGTTTGATCGACTTCTTCATTAGTTAAGTAATGTTAATTGGAATGAAATGAGAAGATTTTGTTAATATGCTCACTACAACCCATATAAACAGAATCTCTAAGAGTTCTCGGAAACCCACCACAAAACCCATCGAAGTACTTTCTCGTTTTCATTCAAAGATACTCAAGGGACACAACAAACTCGACGGCTTCTTGTGTTCGTTCTATCTTAGCTTTTTTGGCAAATTAAACAAGCATACACAAACTTGAGCAGTTTAAATATTTATGATGGAGCCACAAAGATGAAAAATAGAACATCTGGCTAGGAATGTTGCTCGTTGTTACAAACTTTCTTGAAACAAATATTTGAAACACAACACAAAGTTAAACGTTATCATTTGTCCTATTCAGCAATCAAGTGACGAAGACCACATGTTAAAGCAGAAGTGGAGTTCAAAGATGCCTTCAATATGTTGGAACACTACATCAAAGAATCACAATGTAAAGTGAGTAATTTCACAAAGACAGACAACAAAATGTAAAATGATAATCTATTACTACATCTTACCTCCTCAATGCCAAACGTGACAACTTTTTTCCTTGACGTCACTAACCGAAGTTTCCAAACGGTTGAGTAAAATTAAAGCTGAAATTGGAGACGACACTGCAAAAACCAAGTCATCTGTAATCACATACGTTCTTGGACCCTTGAGATAGCCTTTGGAACTTTCTATAGATGATTTTGGATTAACTAGAGACATGCTTTCACACTTAAAACCAGGAATTTCCCTATATTCATGATTTATGAAAAATTCATTCCTTTCAATACTTCTTTCGTATTCTTCATTAGCCTTTCTATGCACAACATAACTTCCACGTTCATATTGATAGTGAACATAGAAAGCTTGTGGCTTAGAAGTTGGTAATATCTGGTAGCTTAATTTGAACTGAGGAGCCACACAAGTATTCACAAGCCTATTTTTTGCTTCTTTTGACATGAAAAATCTGTTTTCATCTAAATTAGCTATACTATTGTACAGTCCATCAATGCTTCCCAAACAACATTTTCCTCCCAATTTACGTGTAACTCCTCCTAAAGGAAATGCTAGGAAACTTAGAAGTAAGTCCACAAAATCTTCTTCCCCATACGCAAACAATATCTTCCCATCTGATTTTCTTATAACCAAATTTAGAGTGAATTCCATATTACTATCGTTTCGAACAATGCTAGAGAAATTCCTTAAAGACCACCCGCAGAGAGATTGTTTCTTGCTTAAAAACAAATCTGTAAGAGGTGACTTGGAAAACAAAGAACACTTCAGCAAATCCACTACCTGTAAAAAATGAAAGCACTAATCAACCCGAATATATATAAACACCTTTTCCTTAGTGACAAATAACAAAGTAAAGTAATTAAGAGAAGGTTTTAAGAAATATAAAAACCTTTTCCTTAGTGAGAGTAACAGTGATTTCTTCTACTGAGTCTGTGCTTGTTATTCCAGAATTCCGAAGCAGACCAAAGTTTGCATGACCCACAGAGTTTGGCAGTATAATGAGATCATCAGTGATGATAAAAGTAGCAACACCATTAACAAATCCATTGCAGAAATGTTTCAATGAAACTGAACGGGTGAAATAATTCCCACATGAAGTACAATGTTTATAGGAGGAAGTGCTCAATATGCGAGAGGAGCAGCCATTCCAACACATGAAGTATTCTGTGGGCTCAGAGTCAATACCATTAATGTTAAATTTAAGAGTGCTGCAATAATCTTCAGATGAGTTTTGTGGTTCCAATAACATGTCTTTGATTGTCTCTTTCGAAAAACATACATCGTGGAGATCTATAAGACTATGATAGAGTGAGTTCAAACAACCAACTGAAACCGGTCCCATGTTAGAGTCTTTCTCTATAAGTCTAGCTATGGTTCCTAAAGGAAGTGTTAAGAAGCTACATAGAATGTCCACGAAGTCTTTCTCAGCTTCAGCAAATATGACTTTGTTTGTCTCTTTGTTCACTAGAAGTTTCAACGACACATGTTCCTCTATTTGCTCTGTTTGAGTGGCAGCCATGGAATGGAACCAACTGCTAGTAATAAAAAGAGACCAAAAACCAAATAACTCAGTACTAGTAAGACGTTTTGGCTGCATAATAGGATTGCTAATTCCATTTATTTAGGACTTTTTTTTCTTCTTTTTTCATAATTGCAATTAATGCCAAACCTTGAAAAAACATTCGGATTCTTAAAGGTAGATGATGCATGTATGGCGGCGTTAATTAGCTCTATTATCACAGCAATGTATTAAAGGGTAATGCTGGCGACCTTTAACATTTACGAGTAACATAACATGATTGAGAGAAATTGATCGACAATGTGTTTACTGTTTGTACTACTACTACTAAACAAAAATAAAGACGGGTTACCAACTACGAGGTTTCATCCGTCGATCCGGATTCGTCTTGTAGTGATAAGTGATTGGATATAAAATAAAATTGAAATTAGTTGTACTTTAATGAGTTAGTTTAAAGGGTAAATAATCAATTTGGTCCATCAAAGTGTAGGCACCATGCTGCCGTCAATTTGATCTCTCACTCGACCAAAAATGCAAAATAGTACTCCTCCATTGTTCATTTTGTCCTTCTCTTAAGTCCCTTACGTTAACTATAACATTAACTCCGTTCTAACTCCATAAAAATTGCTGATGTGCCACATTCGTCTTGTAGTGATCTGGCACATTATCCAGCCAATCAATTATTAACGGGTAAGGATCCCCTGTATTTAGGGTGCGGCTCGCATTTATGCGATCGATCTGAAAAAAATAACAGCATTTAAAGTCGGTTCGTTGTCAACCAACTTTAAATGTTTAGGACACACATAAATTTAAAGTCGGTTGAACAACGAACCGACTTTAAATGTTTATTTTTGCACTGACTGCATAGTGCAGTTCGCGCCCTAAATACAGGGGATCCTTTTCCATTATTAACGCTTTGTTTGGCAAAGCCTATCCGCTAGTTTATAGCGGATAGCTTATAGCAGATCCGTCTGTTTTTAGCGTTTTTCTAGTATCTTATAGCGTTTTTTGAAACGCTACTTAAAGTAGCGTTTGAGCTTATAGCTTATAGCGTTTCATTTTTCTCTCAATTTTACCCTTACTATTTAATTAAATTACTCAATTATCCACCATTAAATGAAGCTACGTAATTTTATATTTATAAGCTACTTCAACCGCTAGTTTTACCAAACACTTTTAATTCAATCCGCTACCTCATCCGCTATCAACTACCTCATCCCCTATAAGCTAGCTTATCCGTTATCCGCTACTTTTTGTCAAACAGAGCCTAAACGTACAATGTTTTTCAATAATGCTCCGAATATTCAGATCTTGGCAGAATATCTTCAGAATGCTCTCAATATTTATATAACGGGTTTTTTTCCACCCCCACATTATACCTCGTACCCCCATCATTGACCAAACGGACGAATATACCACTGTAATACAAATATTTCCGAAATTACCTCAAAATGAGGTAAATTCGGGACACCTTTTTTTTTTGGATTTTCAGATTTACCTCATTTTGATATATTTCCGGAAGGTTAAATGTGTTCCGAAAATATATCAAAATGAGGTAAATTCGAAAATCCAAAAAACTGGACATTTACCCACGGTTTTGTCCGTAGGTAAAAGTCATGGTTTCATTTGGGATTTCCGAAAATATGGTGTTTCCGGAAATCCCAAAAGAAACCATGACTTTTACATACGGACAAAACCGTGGGTAGAGGTCCATTTTTTTAAAAAAACTTTTATCTATGGACAAAACCGTGGGTAAAAGTGCAATTTTTTTGGAAATTCCGAAAATACAATTTTTTATATGATTCTGGAAGCCGTTATTCACATGTTTTCGGAAATTTTCACGTAATTTCGGAAATCCTTCGAATGTCAATTCAGGAAATTTTAATTTTAATTTTTTAAGAATAAGAGGTATTTTTAGTATTAAAAGCAATATGGATATGAGTATAAGGAGGGAGTGAAAAAAAAACCCTTATATAACGCCTTCAGAATGTTTTATTGGACCAATGTTAGGGGTAAGGATCCCCTGTATTTAGAGCGCGAACTGCACTATGCAGTCAGTGCAAAAATAACACATTTAAAGTCGGTTTGTTGTTCAACCGACTTTAAATGTTTAGGACACACATACATTTAAAGTCGGTTGAGCAACGAACCGAAACTTTAAATGTTTATTTTCTGACCGATTGCATAGTGCGATTCGCGCTCCTAAATCTGAGGATCCTTTTCCCAATGTTAAGTGCTGGAGTATTTTAACCAAAAGAATGATCAACTGTTTTTTAATTAAAACTACCCGTGAATTATGTTATTCTGAAATTTTATATAAGCCGCGATGGGTATTCAATAAAATTGTATTCTTTTGGTTAATATACTCCAACAGCTACGATGGTGTAACATTGGTCTAATAAAACATTGTTTTATTGAAATTTTTTTTCATTATTAAAAAAAATTTACTGAATAATTATTTCTGTTCTGTACCGTATCTAAGGATAAAGTATATCCGAGATAGTTGGTAGGTAATGAGGTTTTGATCAATATAGAGTTACGTCAGAGTTGATGTTAGAAGTGAGGTGGGGTGTCACTGCGCACAAACACTCCGATGCTAAAGTCGATGTGATGGAGTTAATGCAAATGAGTAGTATTTAACGCGCACCTCCTTCTTATGATAAATGTGGTATTTATAGGCTTTGGAGGCATTCAATTGTCACTACAAAAAACATGTTATATAGGGGCAGTTTTTTTGCGGAGGTTTTGAGAAACTCCCGCAAATTAGTTTAAAAGGGGAGTTCCAATGGGTTTTAGTGTAAAATTTTGTTTAAATCTGAGGGGGTTAAAAAAACCCCCGCTAATTGAGCATTTACTCTTCTTTTTCAGTATCACGCCATACCCCAAAACCCTATTCCGCTCTAACGAGTGCAGCGCCTCCCTTCCCCAGAGCTCAACCCTAAACCCAACCATACCATGTTTCTGGTAGTCGTCGATCCCCCTCTCTCGGTGTGTGTGTCTCTCATCTCTGTTGCGCGAATCTTTTATTTCACTGCACACCTTGTTTCTTTTCTCCCACCAAAATCACTCTCTCGCTCTGAAATCGCAAAGTAGCCACAAAGCAGCCAAGCGTCAAAATACTCTGAAATCGTTCATTTCACCAAACATCTTTGAACTGGCTTGCTTAATCTCTCGCTCAATCTCTTCGACAAGAACGGTAATATTTGCTCAATGTCTTTTCTAGGTTTTTCATTATCGCATACCAATTTCTTATGTTTTGCCAAAATTTAACCCAATTTATTTTTCTAGGTTTTCCATTATCACAAGAACGCTTTGTGATTTGCCTTCTTGTGCTGATTTTAAGCAGATTGTTACATGTTTCCTTCTTAGGTTCTGATTTTAAGCTCGTTGAAATTCATTATTCTCTTTGATTTTAAGTTAGGGATTCTCTGCAACTTATCTACAACAAGCTCATCAACAGGTTAGGCATTAATTTTCTTTAATTGTGAATTGGAATTATTCTTTTCCATTTTTGTGTATGACCTCTTAGTCATTCTGTACAGATTTTAAGAAACTTTTTTGTAATGACCTTTCACTTGATATAAGATTTTCCGTTTCCAGTAGTGTTTCGTTGGCATGGATTTCAGTTTCTATCGTCAAAGGTTGTGGATTACATTTAAATTGGATGCTTTTACATGGTATAGTAAAATAGTTTCTGGTCTTGTTGGTTTGATGCAGTCCTTTATGTTTCAGTAATATTATGAGGATAAGAGGGAGTAAAAATAATATGATGAGCCAAAGATGTAACAAGCATTTTTGTAGTGGATGTAAAAAAGTTGTTAGTTTGGCACTTCAATTCCTCTCTCACTCTCATCATGGAACCCAATTTCCTCTCACAAGTTGCTGATATCTTGCAGATTGCAGAGGCCTTGCTTGAGATCACATTCTTCCAAAAGCGATGTTGGAATAGTTTTGGCAATTGCTGATAGGTGAAACAGTCTTAATATGAAGCTTTTCCTACTTATTCTAGTATAGTTGTATCTGATATAGAACTCATAACATGAATCTAGCACTATTGTTCAGTTTTTCTTTACATGGATTCTTATCAGGGATGTTTACTTCTAACATGCTTTTTAGCTTTTTGCAAAATTTTGATGCTGGCAGAGGTACTAAACCTCTTTTCACCACATAGCGGTGCTATTTGCTAGATAGGCCTACACCTGCACATATTTATATCATAGTATTAATATTAATTATAATAGAAATCATCTCCTACTAAAGATAATTAGTACCAGAGTCACTTGAGTCAATATTCTATAACTGCTAATACCACTCATCATGTCATTTCTATATTTCTATTGTGGTTTAATATACATGTTACCTCAAGTCTAGTGAGTTTGTTCCATTGTGGTTTAACAACATTGTTTGATTCTTTCTGCTTCATATTTATTTATTTTAAAACTGTCTATTTATCAGGGCCAAAGAACAGATATTGATTCAGGAGTCACATCATCTTGTCAACGTACAGATCTTGATCACAAGAAGGTTTCCTCTCGTCCCTTTTTCACCTTGATCAATCTTAGCGTATGTAACCCCAAAAGTTACTTGTTCTTATACGTGATTAAAGAACATTAACAAATTGAGTAATTTATAGATGATTATATATGCTAGTAATTGGTACTTTGCCATCATGAACGTTAGAGTAAACTACAAAAAATAGTTTACTCTCAGAGTTCTAAGATAGTCTGTATGTAAGGCATGAAAATCTGGAGGATCACACTGATTTTTAAATGTACGTACCCTGAACATTGAAGAACTTACTTGTTACAAGCATGTCTTGGGGCAAGCATTGGAGGGATGTGTGCTACACGCTGCTCAAGTTTGTTAGCCATCAGGTGATCACTTTCCTGTTGTGTGTTTATTTTCATCCAGAGCTGGTAATCATTGTCAAACTCTTCACCACACCACCTGTTGTTTGAACTTTGAACATTTGTCACCACTTCATCAATCATCATATATTTCATTGATAAGATAAGGCTTTCGTTTGCTGCATTGCATGACTTCCAAATTCTTGCATTAATAATGGGACCAAGTATACCCTTTATCATTTCCCCAATCAATTATTTTCTTGAAGGATACTTAGATGATGAAATTGTTTGGTTTATGTTGTAGTAACGCTTAATAATGTGTTGCATATAGTCATCATGCTTAACGGTTAACACATATATGTTTTATTATATTGTGAAAGCCAACATATATATTCTTTTTAGGATCCTGTGAAATCTAGTACATTTTCAGTTTTCAATATTTGAAATGACTAAATTTTTCTTTTGTTATTTCAGGTAAGTGAGAGTGCAAGTGATCCTAATTCGCCAATGGATGCAAGAGGATATTCGATGCTAGCAACATTTGATATTTTTAGGATTATTTAGTATAGGAATTCTTTATAGCTTTTATGCATTTTGAGTTGTATGACATTAGATATTTTAATTACAATTGTTTCTTTTGACTATTAACCATATATGTTTGAAATACATTTACACGTTATCAAAGTTATATTTTTTAATGAAATTTTCAGTGTTTTGATTGAGTTTAATAAATATTTTATAAGATATATAATGCATAAGTGCTAGTAGTAAAAATGTGATAATGAGATAAGGTAAAAAAATTCTCAGTTCGCATAGGGAATTAGGGGGTGGTGGGTTGCAAAATCACTCAAGATTTCAGGAGGTTTATAACCCCCTAAAAAAACCTCTACAAATGGTGGGGGTTAAAAACCCCCGCAGTAAAACCTCCGCTAAAAGACATGATACCAGCGTTTTCTAAAAACCCCCGCAAAATGATTGCGGCACTTGAAACTCCGGCGTTTTTTAAAACTCCCGCAGATTACATTACGGGGGTTTAAAACCCCCGCTAAGCGACTTAAAAACCCCCGCAATCTGTTCCGTTTTTTGTAGTGTGTGTTGATCTGGTCCGTTCATTGTGGAGGTGCAATCTGGGCCATTTGATGAGTAGATATGGGCTTGGACTGTTGAAGGCCCAATCAGTTTGGCTGAAGGAGTGGGGGGTGTGAATAGTAGGCGTGTGATTTCTCCATATGATTTGCCCCCAAGTCGGTTTGGCATGTTAGGTTAAACTAGACTTGAAATATGCGTAAAAAATAAATCGTTTAAGTGAGATTCATAAAAAATAGCCGTGTTCGGATTTCCTTACCGATCTTGTAGGTGGTATGAATCGAAACTATGTTACCGATTTTGAAGATGGCTGAAGCCGAACTGTATCACCGATCTTGAAGATGGTAGAAGCTGAACTGTATTACCGATCTTGAAGATGGTTGAAGCCGAACTGTATCACCGATCTTGAAGATGGTAGAAGCTGAACTATATTACCGATCTTGAAGATGGTTGAAGCCGAACTGTATCACCGATCTTGAAGATGGTTGAAGTCGAAATCAGTACACCGATCTTGAAGATGGTTGAAAGCCGAATCAGATACCGATCTTGAAGATGGTTGAAGTCGAGCTGTATTACCGATCTTGAAGACGGTTGTGTGTTGGTGACGCTTCGTTTTAATATTTCTTTTTTCGACAGAGCATTAAATACTCGTGTTGATCGATGCGACCGTTCGCAGGACTCGAGGCGTCTTTTTAATGATGACTCCTCGATTCTCGTGTTTGCTTTGATTTTGATTGAGTGCGTCGCTTCGAATGAACAATAACGATCATATCCCAGAACCCTATAAATACAAGCGAGGGTAACTCATTCATCTTTTTTAGTTTCCTACTTCACTCAGAGCTACCGACTTTGTGAATTTAAGTTCTCCGAGCTCGCTCCTTCAAATTCTGACATCAAATCTCTCCATTTTTATCAAGACTTTCTTCTGAGGTTAGTACTTCCATTTGAATTTACTTTTTGCTGTGTTTTTTCGTAGAAATTATTCTTTCGTTGCGCTTCGTTTTTCAATTTTGCCGGGCTGAGATCTAGCCCTCAGCCTGCAATCTTTTTTGTCAGGATGGGGGTTGTCAGGTCGGGTTCCGATCTTGTTCGTGAACCAAACATGTTTTTTGATTTTATCCTGATAGCTTGCCCCCATTCCTGTAGGTAAAAACTGGCGAAAACAAATGGACAACTCGCTACGAAACGCTCCGACTTATAGACCAAGCCGAGCAAGCTCGCAAGTCTAGAGGCCCTGACATCGGAAAGCTAATGGCATCTAGAACTGATTCTAATCCTTTAGATAGGGAAAGAATGGCTGCTCCTGAAATACAGGAAGAAATGTCTTAGGGCCGAGAGGAAGCGGCAGTGAGAAGAGCTTCAGATGAAGAATCGCCCACCCTTCCGCGCCTAATAATCCGAACTCGAGGCTCAAGTAGATGTTGACTTAGATCAGAGCTCTTGGATGACTCCGATCTCGATTCAAGTTCGTAATCCGATACGAATCGGATGGAAGAAAGGTTGACGATCCGTCTCCTGCCGACCCGGAAGAAGAGAATATTGGTGAAGAGAGAAGAGGCAAAGAACCGGAAGATCTGGGAGTTTCGAGTTATTATACGGGTATGAAGATTAGGGGTTAACAACGTCGACCTCCCCGTAGTTCCCCCTTTGGGCTCGCCCGCGATTATTCGGTATCAGAAAAACTTCGTGGTATAGACTCGCCATCGACTCAGGAGATCGATATTAGCAATTATTCAAAGAGGCTTTACGCCAAAGATCCCGTATTGGCGTGTTTTGGAATGGGAAAGGCGAGCATGTGGCTACTTACCCCGATTCTCTTAAGTTTATTGTTTATTGGACGACTTTAGCTCACATGCGCATTCGTCCTCCATTCACGGCCTTCCAACAGTCGGTATTGGTCAGGTTAGAGGTAGCCCCATCTCAACTTCACCCCAATGCTTGGGCATTCGTACGAGCTTTTGAGCTTGTATGCATTCATTTAGGTCGGCCCCTTTCCTTACAACTTTTCTTACATATGTTTTAAATAAACAAAAGGACCGAGAAGAACAGCGGCAGACCTGCGCGCTTAGAGCATTATACCCTCCGATCTAGACCAGGAATCAAGGTTTTTCGGTCGTATTCAGAAAGTTTAAAATATGAATGGAAAAATAAATTTTTCTGGGTCGAGCCGGTGTTGCCAGTAGTAGTAGATCGAGTTGGTACATTTAATGCCGAGAATGACATTGTTCTCACCACCAAGTTTCCTCTTGGTTGGACCCGTCGAGATGAATCCAAAAGACATTCTGTTGAAAAGAATCATTTAAAAGTGGAAGATCGGAAAACCTTGAAAGTGCTGATGTTCATTGCAGATCGGATTGTCACAAATAATGAACATAGGGCGAATCAATGGGGTTTCGATACTAAGTTGTTGGTAGCATCCGTTAAGTTTGAGCACGTCGAGAAAGCTTTAGGTCGGTTCTAAATCGTTTCTCTTAGTTTATTTTTACTATGTCTGCCGATCTTATATCTGTCGATCTTTACTTGCATAATTTTCCTAACTGAATTTTGTGTTTCTTCTGCAGATAGTATGGCCCCAAAAAGAAATATGGCGGCTTTGAGAGCCCTGGCACTTGAACAAATTACCCCAGTGGTACCTCATGTCGGAAGTAGTAGCGGGGTCGCGGTGAGGACCTCTGCAGCAATTGTTACTCCTGATGCGCCTATTGCGTGGTTAGTCCTGAAGTGGAGGACGAAGAGGAAGATCGGCCACTTGAGAAAAAAAAACACCCATCTCGACAACTCCCTCCTAGGTCTAAACCCCAAGATCGGAAAAGAATGTGATTAATCTGAGCGACGGTCAAGGAGAAACAAAAACATAAGTCTGCTGCTCCTTTTGATCCAAAGGCATATATGACCCTGAAAACCGAGGAGTTCCAGGCTGACCCTTTCGGAGTTTCAATCTCGGTACTGTCGAGGATGGCCGATTTAGTGAGGGAGGATAAAACAGCTGCTGCTCTACAAATTAAAGGTATGGCTTCTGGTTTTATAAGCTCGTTTATCCGGTCTTCCAATTTCTTTTATACTTATGTTTTTTATCTATTCGTGTAGATCTTGAAGCCAAGTATGAGTCTGCTCGGAAAGCTGTAAGTCCACTTCGGGCTGATCTTGAGAAATCTCAAAAAGATGTGGACCTTTATAAAAAGATGGCCGAAGACTCGGAAGCTAAGCGTCTACAACTTGAGGTGAAAAAGACACAACTGGAGGCCGAACTGAAGTTGTTGAATGAAAAATTTGAAAAGGCTGCCGTTGAGCTTCAAGAAAAGGATGATAAGATCGCCGAGATGGTGGCTACAACCTCGGCCCAGAACTTTCCCGAGCTTCAGGAACAGATTGAGAAACTTACTGCTCTGAATGTTAAAGCTCTTGAAGATCGGATGAAGGCAATTCAAATGGGTCAAGAGGGCATCGTAGAGGCTTTTAATAACGCACTTGACCAAGTTGCCGTAGTCAATCCCGACTTTATTGATGATCGTGATATTCTTAACCCGGAGTACGGGGTTCATGATGGGCATATTGTTGAGTTTGACCCGGAATCCGATGAAGTGTCAAGGATCGTTTATCCAAAAGATGTGTAATTGTTTATTTTCATTTGTTTTTTGAAACTGAGGGCCCGGCCGCAACCGGTATTTTTTGTAATGACATCATCATATTAATATCTGTCATATTTTGGCTTCCTTTGTGACCGTGTCTTTATCTCGGATATCTCTTCTCTTCTGTTTTAAACAAGTTTATGAGATAAAAAACTGTGATATCGATCAATGCTTTGACTCATATAGAAATAAGATCGAAAATAGAATGCCTTAACAAAGCAAGTCTATATTCTAACAAGATCGGAACTAGAATGCCTTAACAAAGCAAGTCTATAATTAACAAGATCGGAAATAGAATGCCTTCACAAAGCAAGTCTATATTTAACAAGATCGGAAAAAGAATGCCTTAACAAAGCAAGTCTATATTTAACAAGATCAGAACTAGAATGCCTTCACAAAGCAAGTCTATAATTAACAAGATCGGAAATAGAATGCCTTCACAAAGCAAGTCTATATTTAACAAGATCGGAAAAAGAATGCCTTAACAAAGCAAGTCTATATTTAACAAGATCGGAAATAGAATGCCTTCACAAAGCAAATCTAACTGTAATATTTCTTGAGTTTGGTGGCGTTCCACGTTCTTGGGATCGCCTTGCCTTCTAGGGTCTCTAGCTCGAAAGCGCCATTTCCCGTCTTTGAAGTGACTCGATATGGTCCTTCCCAGTTTGGTGCTAGCTTGCCTTGTGATGCATTTTTTAAACCCACATCGGCTCTTCTCAAGACGAGGTCACCGACATCAAAATCCCTTGGGACGACTTTCTGATTATAACGGGTGGCTATCCTCTGTTTGTTGATGGCTTCCTTGAGGGATGCGTGATCTCGGACTTCTTCTACAAGATCCAGCTCTTCTCGTAAAGCTTGTCCATTGTCTTCTAGTGATTTCGGATTTGTGGTTCTCCAAGACAGTTCTTCGATTTCGACTGGGATGACTGCTTCACTCCCGTATGATAACCGGAAAGGTGTTTCTCCTGTGGAGCTTTGGGGGGTTGTTCTATATGCCCATAAGACATAAGGAAGCTCTTCAACCCAATTTCCTTTAGCATTGTCTAACCTTTTCTTCAACCCGTTGAGAAGTACTTTGTTTGCTGCTTCTGCTTGACCATTTGGTTGGGGATGTTCCACTGACGTGAATCGATGTTTGATTTTAAGATCGGACATCAATTTCCTGAATCCTTTATCAGTGAATTGAGTTCCATTGTCCGTGATTACCACCTCGCACACCCGAATCCGGTAATTATTTCTTTTCGGGAAAAAGAGATGCGATTCTTTCGCCTTAATAATGAGATAGTGGTTTGGCCTCAATCCATTTAGTAAAATAATCAATCGCCACAATTAAGAATTTATTCCTCCAGGGGCTTTTGGAAAAGGTCCTAGAAGGTCTATCCCCACCATGCAAAAGGCCATGGGGAGGAGAGAGTTGTGAGACCGGTAGGAGGTGCAATGTGAGCGTTTGCGTGAATCGGCAATTCGGACATTTCTTCACATAGTTCCTTGCATCGGCTTCAATGGTTGGCCAAAAGTATCCCGCTCTTAACACCTTCACGGCTAAGGATCTACCTCCTAAATGTTGGCCACATATTCCTTCATGAATTTCCATTAACACATAGTTGGCCTCCGTATGTTCTAGACATTTCAATAATGGTGAAAGAGAGTGCTTTCTTGTAAAGTGCTTTCGTTGAACACCGCAAAAGATCTTTGCTTTTCTTGGATGATCTTGGCTTCTTCAGGATCGGAAGGTTCTACGCCTGAGATGATGTAATTCAAGATAGGAGCAATCCATGTTTGGTCTTCAGTTATTACGTACACTGATGAAATCGAGTGTAAGTCATCTTCAAAACTAGGTTTGCTGAGGATCTCTTGTATAACTGACCGGTGATTTCCCGCAGTTTTGGTGCTTGCTAATTTGGAAAGAACATCGGCCCGAATGTTGTTTGTTCTTGGGACATGTTCAACCTCGACGAACTCAAATTCGGTGAGTAGTTTCTTGACATGATTCAGATATTTTTGGAGGATTGGCTCTTTTGCTTCGTACTGTCCCCCGATCTGGGAGACCACGAGGAGTGAATCGGTATGGAGATTTAAACGAGTGATACGGAGATCTGAAGCCAATCGTAGACCTGCAATATGCATGCTTCGTATTCAGCTTGATTATTTGATGTTGTAAATTTGAAAGTGAGTGATAATTCTATAACCACTCCAGAAGGACTTTCAAGAATAATTCCAGCCCCACTTCCTTTGGGATTGGAAGAGCCATCGACATGGATTGTCCATACTTCATTCTCGGTCTCTGCCGAAGTCATTTCTGCTACAAAGTCGGCTAACACTTGAGCTTTCATTGCCGATCTTGATTCATATTTGATACCGAATTCGGACAGCTCTACTGCCCACTTTATTATTCTTCCTGAAAGGTCTGGACGATGTAGGATTTGTCTGATCGGGTGGTTTGTTCGAACCACTACTTGGTGAGATACAAAATAATGTCGGAGTCGCCGAGTAGCTATTACTAAAGCCGGAGCTATTTTCTCTATTTTTGATATCGAAGTTTCGCCCTTGTAAAGCTTTGCTCAAAAAAGTAAACCTGCTCGCCTCTTTTTTTCTCGGACCAGTCTCTTGCTCCTAATGCTTCCTCGGATATTGAGAGATATAAATATAATACTTCCCCTGGCTTAGGTCGGGTTAGTATCAGAGGTTCTGATAATATCTTTTTTAGTGGGTGGCGCCTCATCCCGTTCTGTGGTCCAGATAAATTCAGATTCCTTTTTTAAAAGTTTAAAAAGGGGTAGTGATTTAAACGCGGCATTTGAGATGAACCGAGATAGAGCCGCAATCATGCCATTTAGTTTCTGAATTTCCTTCTTGGTGTTTGGGGTTTTCATCTCGGTCACCGACTTGCATTTGTCTGGATTTGCCTCAATTCCTCTTTCAGTGAGATAGAATCCCAGGAATTTTCCGGCTTTGACTCCGAATGTGCATTTCTCCGGATTTAATCTCATTCTGTTTTTCCTTATCTCTGCAAAAATTTCTTTGAGATCGGTGACATGACGATCTGCTCGCTCACTTTTTGCAATCATATCATCTAAGTATACTTCTACATTTCGTCCGATCTGGTCTTTGAAAACTCTGTTCATCATTCTACGATAGGTTGCTCTGCATTTTGAGACCGAAAGGCATAACTTCAGAATGAGAAATTTCCGCTTTCGGTCATAAAAGCGATTTTCTCTTGATCGGGGACATTGGGATTTGGTTATATCACGAATATGCATCCATGAATGATAATAAACAAAATCCGATGCGTGATCGACGATCGATCAATATTTGGAACCGGAAAAGCATCTTTAGGACATGACCTATTGAGATCGGTGTAATCAATGCACATGCGCCATTTTCCATTTGATTTTTTAACAAGTACGAGGTTTGAGAGCGGTGTAGTATATTTGAGCTCGATTACAAAATTAGCTTTTACTAAGTCGTCTACGCGCCTTCATTTGTCGCTTGATCTTCTCGATATTTTGCACCCTTTTGCGTTGGGCAACCCACTTCGCATCAGGATATATTGACAAGTGATGGCAGGCAATTTCAGGTGGTATGCCGGGCATGTCTTCAGCCGACCAAGCAAATAGATCGGCTTGTTCCCTCAAGCACTGGGTTAATTCTTTTTTTATTTCTTCTGGCAGGTCTGCGCCGATCTTGACTGTTTTTGTTGGATCGTCTCCCAATATCACTTTAATGAACTCCCCATCCGGTCTCGGTCGTTCTGGCCTTTTCTCTGAATGCGGATGCTGAATGCTATCTTTCTCTTCGTCCGAGCTCTCAGGATCGAAGCGTGCGTCTAAATCCATCACATTTACCTCGGAAAACTTCACCTTTCCTTCTTTCGCAGATGTACTCTTTGATGCAAGCTCGGCCTTATCTCTTGCAGAAATTTTGGCTTTGAGAAGGAGGTAATAGCATCTTTCAGAAGACTCTAGATCGGCATTGACAGTTATTACCTCGTTGCTTTGAGAGTGAAACTTCATTTTCAGATGTACAGTGGAAGTCACCGCCCCGAGTTTCCCCAAAGTCGGCCTTCCAATGATGCAATTGTAGATTGATGAGCAAGGTAGTATCATGAATTTAACCAAAATTGTCCGAGATAAAGGTTCCTCTCCAAAAGTGACTCTTAAGTCTATATAACCCATTAGTGCAGTTGGGATCCATTGAAGCGGAAAGGTCCGTTCGCGATAGGGGAAGAGTTCCCTTGGCGTAGTCGATTTTTCTCAATACATCGAAGAACATAATGTCACAAGAGTCGCCTTGGTCAATTAAAATTCTTCTTATTTCTTTCTCGGCCATTACTGCCGAGATCAACAGTGGAATGTCCTCGTTCACCTTCCCATTTAGTAGATCGTCATCCCCAAACGACAAAGGGGGACGAGTTGCTATTGTTTGGGCTGACGAGGTAGATGCTACACATTGAATTTCTTTCCACTTTCTTTTGATCGTTCTTCTTATTTGCTCTTCGACTTCACCACCTGAGATTACCATCACAACAGGTCGGCCTCTACTCCTTCGAGTGTCTGGCTCTTCCTTATACTCTACGATATCTTTCCCTTTTACATCGTCAACCTCTTTCTCCTGTTTAATGTTTTTCTCCTGTTGAAATGGCTTTCTAACATACTGCCCGAGTTTTCCTTTTTTGATAAGGTCTTCAATATCGTCTTTTAAGGCGTTGCACCGATTTGTGTCATGGCCGGCGCTTTGGTGATAACGACAGTACTTGTTGTTCCTCATCCCGGGTCTTGGGGCAATAGGATCCGGATACCTTACATGTTTGAATTCATTGTTCTGACATTCTTGCAAGATCTTCTCCTTTCCACATATGAGTTCGGTGTAGTTTCGATGTCGCCCTTGCCGAGGTTTGAATTCCCTAGATGGGCCGCCAGTCTGGAATCTCCGAGGATTTTCAGTGTTTGGATTTGATTTTTCGATTCGAGGTCTGTTCTCCTTGGTTTGGTTTGTTACGCTTTTCATAAAGAACTTGCTAGCTTCATCGCCTTCCTCATGATCTATGTACTTTTCTGAAAGTCGGAGGAACTCCCCTAAGGTTGATGGTTGGTTGATACTTACGTCAATCTGGAATAAAGTGCCTCTGCGTAAACCCTGGGATAGGAAATACAGACGAAATTCCTCATTTAACCCATGCACCTTTACGGCCTCAGTGTTCAATCTTGCAATATAAGACCGGATAGATTCATCATCGGCTTGGTGGATTGCATGCAACACCATCCATGATTTCGGCCTTACTTTCGAATGTGCGAAGCTCGCCGAGAATAACTTGGAAAGTTGTTCCCAGGATGAGATTGAATTCGCCGGGATGTCTCTGAACCATAAACCTGCAGATTTATCAAGGGTGAGGGAAAAAAGTCTACACATGATCTCACTTGGAGCATTCCGATATTGCATCATGGTCTCATAGTATTCTAAATGAACATCTGGGTCTCCGAGTCCGTCATAAATTTTCAAGTGCTCAGGAGGTTTCTCTAAACCTCGGGAGCAGGAAATAATCTATTTCCAAGTAAACGGCCTCTTCTTGGTGGTTGTACTTCTTTTTTTCTCTCACAGTTCCAGAGTTTTGCGAGGTTGGTATTTGGAGCGATGTTGTTTAAGTTAGGGGCTCTCCCTTTATGGTAGTGATGTTCTCGTTTTGGAGGACTTTCTCTGCTCCTAGATCGTTGTCTGCGTGGTGAAGATGATGCGTAAGAGGAATCTTCTTCGCCAGAGTCGTCTATATCTCTAAGAGTTGCCCTCGGTTCTTCTCTTCCTCGTCTTCTCGGGGGAGAGCGATGATAATGACGTCGCCTTGGGGGAGTACAATGTCGTCTTCGGGGCTCAGTTGTTCTGCCGGGTTGCTCGGGTTCTTCTGTCGGGTTAATCCGGGGATCATATCGCTGCGGAGAACCCCGATCTGCAATATCTCGGGCTTGATACCCTGCAATCTCGGCTTCTAATTCGGAGATACGGAGACTCCTAGCTTGAGATGCTTCATTATGCTGATTTAGAATTTGAACTAGCTGATGCAAAGTGTTTACTGGAACGGGAATAACCGTAGGAGGTGAAGGAACTCGATTTGAGGTTGACTCTCTGTTATTGACATTTCGGTCAGTAACAGATTGGGTTACTGCAATTCCCTCCGGGGTCCCCTCTTCTTGTGATCGGATGATACTTGCTATCCGTACGCCGGCTCGTAATTCGGGGTCCATGATTGATCAAAGAAAAATAGATAAAGTTTTTTATGAATTCGGGAAAAACTCCCACTGTGGTCGCCAATGTTCTGTACCGTATCTAAGGATAAAGTATATCCGAGATAGTTGGTAGGTAATGAGGTTTTGATCAATATAGAGTTACGTCCGAGTTGATGTTCCGAGCTGAGGTGGGGTGTACCTGCACAAACACTCCGATGCTAAAGTCAGTAGCAGTGGAGTTAATGCAAATGAGTAGTATTTAATGCGTACCTCCTTCTTATGATAAATGTGGTATTTATAGCCTTTGGAGGCATTCAATTGTGTTGATCTGATCCGTTCGTTGTGGAGGTGCAATCTGGGCCATTTGATGAGTAGATATGGGCTTGGACTGTTGAAGGCCCAATTAGTTTGGCTGAAGGAGTGGGGGGTGTGAATAGTAGGCGTGTGATTTCTCCATAACAATTTCAGTTAGAGTCTCCGTCTCAAAAGTGAAATTTTATTGAATGAAAAAAAATAAAATAAGATATACATAACGGATAACAAGTTCAATATGAACACAAGCTAAGGCTAGTGATTTGATATTCCATAACTATCATGAAATCACCATTATTATGAGGGGGAAAAACACAGCTCTTGCAGGTATAGATGTCATTTAAAATCCAGCTCTCTGCAGTTGCGCGCAGAGGATATTCGATTTATACCAAAAAAAAATCCAGAACTAAGCAAAACTTAAAAATGTTAAAAAGATACAGCTAGAATTAAAACAAACACAAAATAGTAAATTTAGGAATGTTTCCCATTTTACAAACTTTGTCGAAACAAATATCATAGTATCATTTCTCCTCCTTAACTTCACTTGTCAAGTGATGAAGACCATTTGTTAGAGCAGAAGTTGAGGTCAGAGATGCCTTCAATATGTTGAGACACTGCATCAAACAGAAGCATAAAATAGATTCAACTAAAAATTAGGGGTGATCATCAATATCTGACCACCACCAACTACCACTCCGACCACTACCAACCACCACTCCGGCCACCGTCAACCACCAACACCACTTCGACCACCGCCAACCACCACCGCCAACCACCACCACCACCACCGACCACCACTCTGATCATCGTCAACCACCACTCTAACCACCACCAACTATGTAACACCCCCTTAGACATAACTACTATTTATGTTAATAAAATCAGAGTTTTCCAAATTTTTCCACGCACCACAAAGAGAGTGCTACATTTAATCAAAACACCTTACATGATCTCCAAAATAGTAATTAAAGTAAAACTCCTGAATATTAGTTAAAATAAGCTTCAGTAAATGATACATTTAATTCTTTTTCACTCAAATAATTTTTCAATAAATCAAAAAACTTTGTTAGTGGTCTTGCAAAGCCTTTGTTTGCATGATTATTAACAATGAGGAACTAGTGGTGATCACTTGGAGCCTTTGCTCAATTGATTATCATGAATGCCTAATTTTTTTCTAAAAAAACTTTCAATAAAATCAAAAAACTTTGTTAATAGTCTTGCGAAGCCTTTGCTTGCATGATTATTAACCATGAGGAACTAGTGGTGATTACTTGGAGCCCTTGCTCAATTGATCATCATGAATGCCTAATTTTCTAAAAAATTTCAATAAAATCAAAAAACTTTGTTAATAGTCTTGCGAAGCCTTTGCTTGCATGATTATTAACCATGAGGAACTGGTGGTGATTACTTGGAGCCTTTGCTCAATTGATCATCATGAATGCCTAATTTTTCTAAAAACTTTCAATAAATCAAAAAACTTTGTTAGTGGTCCTGCGAAGCCTTTGCTTGCATGATTATTAACAATGGAGTGCTAATGGTGGTCACTTGGAGCTGTCGCTCAATTGATCATCATGAAAGCTCAGTTTTCACAATTAAACAAGATAAAAAAATAAAAACCCAGAACTACGTAGCTTTGAATTCTCCATCGCACCGGGAGATACGTAGGAGCGGATCCCCTCCGTCAAGCACAACGAACCAAAAACATTTTTCCTTTCAAAAAACCAAAGCGGTTAATTCTCGTCAAACGCCGAAAGTAAAAAATTTTCATTAAGTCTTTTCAAGCAAGAGGCAAACTTAAGTATTTTTCAAATCAACACTTAAAACCACACGTTTAATTAAAGGTTCCCTTTCAGTAGAAAGGAGGTGTGGGGCGCTAATACCTTCCCCATGCCTAACCGACCCCCGAACCCAAATCTTCCGGTTTTCCAAAAGACCATCTGCCTTCCAAAAAGGTTTTTCTTCAATATTTTCCTTATAGAAATATTGGTGGCGACTTCATTGTTCTAAAAGGTTGTAAACGAAGAAAAACCCCTCGGGGACTTTTTCGGGCGCAACATAGATAAATCAGTTGCTTCGTGAATTCAAAGTTGAAATCACTTCAACTATGCTGCTGTCTGATAGTAAATCTGCAATACAGCTTGCAGAAAATCCAACAAGTCATGAGAGGTCAAAGCACATTGACATAGATTGCCACTTTATAAGGGAATATGTGCAGAATGGGTTCTTGAAGCTGATACATGTTAAATCTCAACAACAAGTAGCAGATATTTTAACAAAAGCACTGCACAAAAACCAGTTTCAGCAATTGATGTTCAAGCTGGGAATGAAAGACCTATATCTCCCAACTTGAGGGGGAGTGTTAAACTAGAGACTTAGTTTTTACATTTTCATATTTATTTTACTGTTTTACTGTCACTGTAAATAGTAATTTAGTTTACATGGTAAAGTTGTTAGAGTATTGTTGGGTTAATTAGTTGGAAACTAGTTAGTTCCTAACTGGATGTAGTTATCAGTTATGGAAACAGTTAGGGTTAGTTAGATATATACACTCTAGTCTCTCATTGTAAAAGTTCAGTTGAACATTCTATCACATTGAATGAATTTGAGTTTCCTTTCCTTCTTCTTCGTTCATTCTCTGTTTCCAATTCTTGTTCAACAAATTCTTCCACTCAGATTAATGGAGAATTGATATCTCAATAAGATAACAAGTTCAATATGAACACAAGCTAAGGCTAGTGATTTGATAATCCATAACTATCATGAAATCACCATTATTATGAGGGGGAAAAACACAGCTCTTGCAGGTATAGATGTCATTTAAAATCCAGAACTAAGCAAAACTTAAAAATGTTAAAAAGATACAGCTAGAATTAAAACAAACACAAAATAGTAAATTTAGGAATGTTTCCCATTTTACAAACTTTGTTGAAACAAATATCATAGTATCATTTCTCCTCCTTAACTTCACTTGTCAAGTGATGAAGACCATTTGTTAGAGCAGAATTTGAGGTCAGAGATGCCTTCAATATGTTGAGACACTGCATCAAACAGAACCATAAAATGAGCACAATTGCACCAAGACAACAAAGTAAAATGATCAAATATATATACGCTTTCCAAATTCCTACCTCCTCAATACCAATGGTGACAACCTTTTCCTTCACGTCACTAAGAGGAGTTCCCAAACTTTTGAGCAATCTTAAAGCTGAGATTGGAGACGACGGCGCAAAGATCAAGTCATCTGTAACCACATACATTCTTGGACCCTTGCAATAACCTTTAGGACTTTTTATAGACGATTTGGGATTAACCAGATGCACGTCTTTACAACTATACCCATGAGTACTCCTATATTCATGATTTATGAAAATATCATTATTAACAATTCTTTCTTTGTGGCCAGTGGAACTGTAACCAAAACTTCCCTCATAATGACAATAGAACTTATGTGGCTCTTGAGTTGGTAATATTTCTTTGCTTAATTTGAACATAGGAGCTAAGTGAGGATCCACAAGCCTTTTCTTTGCTTCTTTTGTCATCAAAGATCCATTTTCATCTATATCAGCTATACTCTTGTATAATCCATCAATGCTCCCAATACAACATTTTCCTCCCAACTTACGTACAACACCTCCTAAAGGAAATGCGAGAAAACTTAAAAGTAAGTCCGCAAAATCTTCTTCCCCTTGCGCAAATAATATCTTGCTATCTGATTTTCTTATAACCAGATTCAGAGTGATTTGGAAATTACTACTACCTTCATCATTGCAAGATATGTTCCTTAATGACCATGACCAATTAAGTGATGGTTTCTTACCTAAAAACAAATCTGTCAAAGGTGACTTTGAAAGCAAAGAACACTTTAAAAGATCCACTACCTGTACAAAATGATAATCACTCAAAATAAATTAAAGAATATATAACTAGAAAAAAAAAATACAAATCACTCAATCATTTAAGGTAAGAAAAAATGAAAACCTTTTCCTTAGTGATTGTGACAATCATTTCTTCTACTGAGCTTGTGCTTATTATTCCAGAATTCTGAAGCAGACCAAAGCTAACATAACCCACAGATTTTGGTAGGATAATGAGATCATCCGTAAGGACAAAAGTGGCATCATCACCGTTAACAAATCCATTGAAAAAATGTTTCACTGAAACTGAACGTGTAAAACATTTATACTCACATGAAGGACAAATTTCATTGGTGGAAGTGCTCAAATAGTAAGAGGAGTAGACACCAAATTTGGAACATGTGAAATACTTTGTTGGCTCAGTATCATCAATGTTAAGTTTGAGAGTGCTGCAATAATCTTCTGATGAGTTCTTTGGTTGCAATAACATTTATTTACTTGTCTTGTTCCAAAAACACTCTTCCTTGAGATTTTCTACACTATGATAGAGTGAGTTCAAACAACCAATAGTGACAGGTCCCATGTCTGAGTCCTTCTCAACAAGTCTTACAATAGTTCCTAAAGGAAGTGTTAAAAAGCTACACAGAACATCCACGAAGTCCTTTCCTGCTTCAGCAAATATGACTTTGTTGGTTTCTTTATTCACCAAAAGTTTCAACGTCACGGACTCCTCTTCAGGTTGAGTATCAGCCATGGTAGCAACTAGGAAACAGATTGTAAGACGTTTCGAGCATTCATATATAAGGGTGCATGCCTAATGGGATTGTAAATTTGCTGTACAGGGTTGTTTTCGTTTCTTTTCTTAAGCACCCGTGTTTTTTTATGTAGTTACTATCAAATTCCATTATTGGCTATTAGAACTAAATTCTTGAAATTAGTATTTGAATTCTTGGGAAACAAAAAGATGGGACTGCATTCAATTACAAGTTTAATTACGGCTAGGTGCCGTCCCTTGATTTGCTGACTACCGGAAATGAATTGTCTATCTTGATGGCGGGAAAAGGTAGCTACCTTTAGGAAATTTTAGGCATAAAAGATGAGAGAGAATGTAGAAAAATATGGAGAATGAGAGATGAGAGAGATAGAGACAAAGGTAACTATCTTTTCCTACCCTCAAGGTAGACAATCCATACCCGCTGACTACCTAGTTTTTTTTTGTGATTTGATTTAAAAAATCAATTCTTTTGTTTAGAGGTCTTCGACCCCGCTCCGGTGTCTAGGGGAAAGGGACTCTAAATAATTCGGAATTCAGTCGAGAAGTATGTAAAGTCTAACCGAATGTGGTTATGATCTAACTGATACTATTGAGAAAGAATAGAGAGTTGCAGAGAGAATTGATCTAACCCAATGTGGTTATGATCTAATGGATACAACTGCCTCAGCAAATACAAGATATAAATTGACTGGTCAAAGTAACTAAGTAACGATACAGCAAGGCTACTCATTATTTGAATTACAAAACAAGCTAAAAATACTTCACACCTCCCTAATTCAAATCATCTAAAGTCTTCATTCCAAGCACGTTCCTGAGTTCTAAGAATCTGCTGGTCTTCAGTTGTTTTGTCAGCAGATTAGCAAGTTGATCTTCAGAATTGCAATGCTGCTGCAAAACCAATCTTTCTTTGTTCCTCTGATCTCTGAGAAAATGGTATTTGGTCTCTATATGTTTGTTGTGACCATGTGAAACAGGGTGTCTTGCCAAATCAATAACATGGTAGTTTTACTATATTATCCACATCAATTAATAAATACATGTTGGTGATATTTTTATTTAGTGAAAAGTTACAACAATTAATGAGGGGTAAAATTGAAAATATTTAATAAATGATGTATTGGAATGACAAAACGACAATTAATTTGAAATTTTTTACTTTGCCTAAAAAAACTATTATTTTAATACAGAGGGAGGGAGTATCCGCTATAAGCTTTGCCAAACAAAGCCTAGTACGTATCAAATACTAACAGAGTTCAGTTAACTACTACCAGGCCATAATAATTGAATTTGAAACGGACAATTTCTTTTGTAGTCCTGGTATATCAATCGATCGCGTTATTACCCGTAACTGCAAATGTCATAATAATTCTACCAGTAGTAATTGACTTCATCTTTCAAGAACTGACTAGTTGATGCCACTCATACATGCATGCATTATGTATTTATTCCGCTCCTATCTTTTTAACTCACGTTTAATATACTACAACCTTATATATATCAATGGCCAAAATGTACTGAGTTTTGAATAAAAAATCCTCAGCCTCTCTTAGTTCAATCTTGTTCTCTGTTTTTGGTTTTCTTGTGTCCATCATGGCTGCTCCTACTCAAACAAAGGAGGAAGTGTCGTTGAAACTGAAACTTGTGGTGAACAAAGATAGCAACAAAGTGATTTATGCTGAAGCTGGAAAGGACTTTGTGGATGTTCTTTTTAGCTTCTTAACACTTCCTTTAGGAACCATTGCTAGATTAGCAGAGAAGGAATCAAACATGGGACCTGTTACAATTGGTTGTCTGAACTCACTCTATCATAGTGTGTCAAATCTGGACAAAGAGTGTTTTCGGAATGAGAAATGCAAAGAAATGCTACTGCACCCAAAGAACTCATCTGAAGATTATTGCAACACTCTTCAACTCAACATTGATGATGCTCAGCCCACAAACTACTTCAAATGTTCGTTGGCTAATTTCTGCCTCAATCGTTCGTGCGGACGGCATCACAGCCATTCTATTTTATTGAAATCTATCTCCAAAGGATTTGTCAACAGCTTTGCCACATTTCTCATTACCGACGAACTCATTGTCAAGCCAATCTCTATGAATTGTACAACCTTTGATCTGCTCCGGAATTCTGGAATAAAAACCGCAAGTTCAGTGAAAGAAATGAATGTGAAAGTCACCATGGAAAAGGTTTTTATATTTATAGTTCTGTTCCAATAATATATAATTAATTTTTGTTGTTTGTAACTCTATTTTCTTTAAAATACTGTCTACTTCATCTTCAATACATTTTTTATTGATTCTTATTTTGTACAGGTATTAGATTTGTTGAAGTGCACTATGGTTTCCAAATCAATTCTTACGGATTTGTTTTTAGGCAAGAAACCTTCCCTAGAAAGGTCGGAGTTTTTCCCTTGTGATGTTAAAAACACAAGTAATATTCAAATCAAGCTTAAGCTATTTATGAGAAAAACAGATCACAAGATATTGTTTGCTTTTGGTGAAGAAGGTTTTGCTGATTTAATTTTAAGTTTTCTCACATTTCCTATTGGAGGAGTTGTACGTAAGTTAGAAGGAAAGTGTTGTTTTGGTAGCATCAACACATTGTACAAGAGTACTGCTGATTTAAATGAAAAGATATATTTGATGTCAAAAGATGCAAAGGATAGGCTTTTGGATCCTCACTTGGCCTCACAGTTCAAATTTAGCAGCCAAATATTACCGATTCAGGAGGAGCTGTCATCTCTGTTTTATTGCAATAATCAACATGAAAATTATGGACAAGTTATTCTTCATACCGTCAGGAGTTGTGGTTCTCAGTGTGTAAGCACTCAGCTTGTTAATAATTCATGTCTAGGAAGTCTTGAAGGCTATGTCAAGGGTCCTAGAATTTATGTTGTTACAGATGAGTTAGTCTTATCACAGACATCTCCAATTTCCCCTTTGGATATACTAGACAACTTGGGAATTCCTCTTAGTGATTTGGAAGAAAAGTTTGTCACCATTGGTATCAAGGAGGTAATTCATGCTCAAACATTTAGTTAACATTTCAATTGTTGTTTTGCTGCAACTTCTCATCCTGTGTTATTGTGGTGGTGCAGTGTCTCAGCTTATTGCAGGCATCTTTGATTTCAACTTCTGCTCTAACCATTGGTCTTTCACACTTGTTAACCGAAGTGAAGAAGGAGAAATGACCGATGTCTAAGAACCATGTTTGAGGATGGATAGTTTGTGATTGGCAACATTTCTTGTTTTATTGTTTTGTGGTTTCAATTCTCCTATTCCTGCTTTAAGACATTTAACTATTGCTTAACTTTGGATTTAGTATGACATTTACGTGCGAGAGCACTTTTGTTTCTCATCCATATATTAATGGTTTTATGTTGATGGCTTTATTGTATTTTTAGTTCCCCTATATATTAAGATTTCTCCCAATTATTATGGTCTTGAATACCCGCAGGTAAGCGCGGTTGGGATGATAGTCGCTATAGTGATGCATTTGCACACTTTAGAAGGTATGTTTTTTTTTTCAGTTATCTTGTTGTTTATGCTCATGGGTTTTGGTCGAGTCCCCCGATGTTTCTTGTTCTTTTTCTATTTTTTATCAATAAAATTTAAGGGGAGTATTATTTCCTTAAAAAAAAATTTTTGAAACTAAAAGTATCACTATGGCATGAGTTAAGGTTGTTTGTTGTTCTCGTTAGCAAACACTTTGTTGTTCGCTTCGGTTTCGGTTCTTCGCGTCTCCTGTTCATCTTGTTTGTGTGCCTCTTCTATGTTGTTCTTTTGTCTTGGGTTTCGCGTGATTCTTAGTTGAGTGACTGGGTTTCGTGTGCATCTTATGTTGTGTTGCGCATGTGTGAAGTTTTCTGTTTGTTCCCTGCGAAAAAGGATTAGGTGACTTAGTACTAGGTGCCTTTGGTACTTTTAGGCTTATTTTGGAGGAAAAAATAAGGGAGAAAATTATATAAATTTGAGGAGAGAGAAAGACACAATAAGCTAAAGGCATCGGTGCATTTTCTGCCCTAAATGCACTCAATCCCTCCCCGTACTATTAGTCGCGCTAAATCATTCTCCTTGTTACACAATATAAGCAAATTTAACTATATCACACATATTAAGATAACTACTAATTTCCATTCAGTTTTGTAAAAAGTTATTTTAACTACCTAAATTATCCTCATTAAATCATTTTCTTAAGAATTCATTAATCGTCATGATTAACTAAAAAACCAACTTGATGAATGTGTACCATTCTTCAACTCTCATGTTCAATAGAACTTTTTAGATTCAATGAAGAAATGTGGAGTACTACATTGAACTTTTCCATTTTCTATGAAATTATTTATAGAATTTCATATTTTTTCATAATTCTTGATTAGTTATTGTTAAAAAATAAATAAAAAATATTTAAAAAGATTACGTAAATATATAGCAAGTAATAATAAAACCGTAAGACCCAGATACAAAAAGTCAAGATGTTTAAAGTAAAGACAACTAAATGTCTTTTTTCATTTTTGATAAAGGATCAAAGAACACAATGTTTACGAGATAATTACAGAAGTTAGGAATGAACTTCCACTGTTTTCTCGCAATTAAAAATGATTTAATAAGGAAAATAATCTCCCCTTTAACTTTTTTTAACAAGCCACAATATTAATCAATTCATAATTTCACTAATCCTTTGCTACACTAAAAATTCCAATTCTTAGGTGATTATAGTTAAGAATAAGCTTTAATATCAAGGGTTTTACAAGATATATACAACAACTCCAAGACCATTCTTAGACCAAGAGTGGAAGACATTCAATCTCAAACATTCAAATATAAAACTTACATTTAATAGATGAACCATAAATCATTCAATGAGTGATCAAATCATGAAAAACATTAATTAAGAACATAGATTGCGAACACACAAAGCTAGAGGGAATATGACATTTAAAACAATGGAAATCAATTACAATAGTGATTCATCAATGTTCATTCATCCCTAACCCAAAAGGGTTTAGCTAGACATGGATAAAGAAGAAATAAAGTAGAAAATCAAGCTCAATGGACAAAATGACCACATTGAAGCTCCAAAATCTTGTTCCCAAGCCTTGAATCTTCAATGGGAATGAAGGGTGATGAGTACCGATATGCTCTCTCTTGCTCTCTGTTAAGAGTCACACATCGAACGTGATAAGGCCTGAAAAAGAGTTTATAAGTGGATGGCAACCCTCAACTTACAAGCCAGTTTTTGAAGTGATTAATTTGCACAAGAAAGGGGGGGATTGAATTGTGCACTCTTTTTGATTTTTAATACCGCAACTATTCTCGTATTATTTCTCAAGGTAACTTGGATATCGAAGGTTGAATGTTAGTTACACAAACAATAATCAAGTATGCCAGTAGTGAATGATATTTAACTTTGATGATTTTAGATGTCTTTGATTTAGAAAAGAGAGTTGTTTTCAAAAGATAATCAGAGTTGAGTTTATTTAAAATCAAGATTTTGACTTGAGAAGGTTGATGTATTTAACCTTCTAAAGTATTTGAAAACTTAGGTGATTGTTAAACAGTTAAAGCAAATGATAAGTAAAGCAGAAAATAACACAATAGAGTTATAGAGGTTCACCAAACTGTGGCTACTCCTCTCCCCACGTCCACGTGAGAGTTTCCACTATTTTCCAAATAGATTTTACACTTGCTTTAGCTTCACTTGCTAAAGACTTTCACCTTCACTCTCTTTTGATCACACACAAAAGACAAGTGCCAATTTCCACAAAGAGAATCACCAACAACCCTCACTTTTCACGGGTAGCTTGTTGAGAAACTTTTGAGGCTGAATCACCAACAACCTCACCTCTCACTAGGTAGTTTGTTGTGAAACCTTCAAACCGAATCTCCAACAACACTCACCTCTTACTAGGTAGTTTGTTGAGATACCTACAACTTAGACTCACCAACAACACTCACCTTTCACTAGGTAGCTTGTTGTGAGAATTACAACTTAGAATCACCAACACCACTCACCTTTAATCTAGGTAGTCTGTTGAGAAACAAGCACAATATTCCTTACAATAAGGGGTTTGGGTTATGGGATGATTTAGGAGCTTGTTTATAGATGAATACAATGTATTTCTAAGAATGTAACAAGCTTGCACACACTCAAGAAAGTATTCCCAATTCTGAATTTTGTAGTAGCTTGAAGTGTGGATGAGAAGGTTGGATTTCGTTTAGAAGCTTGACTTGAAGGTTCCAATATCAACTCATTATTTGTATTTGAATTGAGCAGCATTTATATAGACTCCCAATCTGAAAATATAATTCATTGGAATGGAGAAAGAGTCATTGGAACTGTTTGTAGACTTGTAGGTAGGCAATGATGTTATGTATGCTTTAGTTGTAGCCTTTTTAACCTTCTAAAGCAACCTTGGTGCTTTATCTTTCCATAAGGTCACTTCATGTCAACATTCTACTTGCTTTTCTTCCTTTCTATCACACATTCTGTTCATGTACTTTATCTGATTTTACATACTTTAATTTTGAAGCTTCAAGCTCCTTTAACATGAACAAACATGCTTTTAATTTACAAACAAAAATCAAGGAGTTCTTTATCATTTAAGATAATATTTACGAAACTTAAATTCCTTGAACTTCATTTGATCCATTTGATTAGGATTTGAGAATGAATCATTTTCCGAAATGAAGCTTGAAATCTTCAATCCATTTTTAACCTTCTTGAACTTTAACCTTACGAACTTCTTTAAGAAGTAAATCAACCTTACGTTGACTTCAATCAAACTTTCGTTGACTATTGGTCAACCTTGTGTTGACTTTTAGTCAACCTTTCGCTTGACTTTGATCAACCTTACCAAGGAAGTTACTTTAACTTTTAAGCCTGTGATCAACCTTCCGATGGTTTTAACCTTCTGTATTCAACCTTCTGTAAGGTACCCTTTTGTAGGTAACCTTCTTTTGGCACATTTTATCTTTGAAAAACACTTGGTTTCTTTTGTAAGGCCAAGAATTTTGCTATGATTCTATTTCCTGTTCTTTCAAAACACTTGACAGAAACTTGTTATAATACAATAAGTGTTTTGGAAAACTTAATTTTATTCCTTTAAGTTTGTATCATCAAAACATGGAAAGAGATTTTCATTTCTACAATCTCCCCCTTTTTGGTGATGACAAACTTGAGAATATATTTTAAGTTTTCTGTTTGCTCAAGCATAGACATTTACTGATCAGTGGAAATAATTTTAGCACATACATAGCAAAAGGATAATTATCATATGATAAATGCAGCAATCATGCAGCAGACAGTAAACATACATAGTTTTGATAATTATCAATTACAAACCATAACACAAATTAAATATGTCAAAAAGATAATTAGATAATTAACTGTCAACAGAAACCCCAAAATATATCACTACTTAACTAAGTAGCTAATAATCTCCATTCTCCCCCTTTGTCAACAAAGAAAAAAGGAGGAAGAAAGGAAATTAGCTTGCTACTTGGTTGGAGAGGAATCATCCGAAGAATTTGATGATGAAGCGGTGAGGAATGTCTGGAAGGGTTGAGGAGGAGGAAGTCGAGAATCGCAACATTAGGAACCATAGTAGGCACTATGTTTTCCATTACCCATTGTTGATAGGCATAGTTTCGTGAGCTTCGATCTGTTTTCTATTTGAAGTATTCCAATGCTCATCGAAGCTTGTTGTTACTGTACCTCATCTTCTTCATTTGTTTCTCATGGTGTGCTCTCATCTTCTTCATTGCCTCGATTACTTCCTTCTGCATATGCATAGGTGAATGAATCTTCCTTGTTCTCTGAAGGTTTGCTGCTACCAGGGTGCCTTGTCGATGATGATAGAGGTGCATTCATAGTTTGACAGAAGGATCCTAGAGATCCAAATTGTCTTGGCAGATCAGAAGGTAGTTTAGAAGGTCCTGAACCTTCAGGTACCTTTGGTGCAGAGGAGTCATACATAGGAGAGAACATGAATCTGTGAATATTTTCTGAAGCAAGAGTATTGCCAGGTGAAGTTCTAGGATTTTCACGCCATTGGGAAAATAAATTTGCTACTTGTTCAGTAGATCCCTGAATGTCATGATGAAGAGGAGCAGGAGTTGATTGTGTATTTGGACCAATTGAGGGATCAGGAGTGTGGAGTAATTCAGTGAGAGCAATAGAAGCCATTATTTCAGGGCTAGTGAAGGCATTCTCGAGGGTTTTCAGTGTAACTTGGTCCTCAATGTCCCTAATTACCTCATGAACACGGCTTGAGTGATAGGAGATAGTGGTTGAGTTTGTTCATTTTTCTGTTCCTCATTCTCATGGGATTGATTTTCTTGTAGCCCCCCGAGCTAGACCCCATGAGAAGTGGTATATGGCAAATAAATGATTCCTTGAGAGAATGGGTAATAGATGGCTCTATCAGAAGGTAGAGATTCTATAGCAGAAGGGAAAGTTTCAGAAGCTTGATTCTTAGGTTTTTCAAGGTCTGTGCTAAGGTTCTCATTAGAAGCTTCTTTTTCCATTTGTTCAGGTTGTTCTTTTTCAGTTGGAGTGTCATTCAAGTCTAAAGGATTTTCAAAAATTTCTCTCCATTCTTGAGAGGGTTCTGTCTCAACTAAATTCTCAATTGTGGAATTTGGTGGGGCTAAATTTATGGGCTCAATTCCAATAACAGTTTCTGGTTCTAGTGACTCCCCCTGAGGAGTTGACATAGGTGCATTTTCAGTAGGACTTGGTTCTAGGATTGGTTCATCATGAACTGGTTTTGTTTCTGAAAAAACTTCTAGTTTCTTGCTAAAAGGTTTCAGTCCCATCTGTTTAGCACTCTTGGACCAGAAGGTTGTTTTTTCATGTATTGATTCTTCCCTGACAGAGATTTTCTTAAATCTGAATAATTTGGTCAAGAACATACCATAGGGTAGGGATGAAATCGCACTTTAATGGTTTTGCACATGTCTATCATATAATGAAAGATAATGTATGGAAGGTTAATCTTATTTCTAGTGATCATGTGATAGACTAAGAGTAGATCAATAGGTTTTTACCGCTTTCAAAACTTCCCGCTCTAGGAATCGGAGAGTGGACTACCATATTGTGCATGATACGTGCTTCATCCTTTAGTCTTGATGATTTGAGCTTTTCACTAGGTTTCTTCATCGAAGCTTCGTAACTTCCTCTGTGTAACCGGTTTGATCATACCAATCTTTTCCATACAAACACACTTCATTCTCGGGAATTTTGGGGCATTGGCTATTATGGTTGGTGTTACCACAATGGTGGTTCCTTTTACTTGAGTAGTAAAAGAGGATTTGGTTTCACTCACATTCATGTATCCATAGAATTCTTTTATGAGGTTGGGATAAATAGTTTCTCCTTGGGATGATGAATGTTTTGCCAACCTTGATACTCAATGTGTTCTGTAGATTCCAACGGAAGCTTTAAGTTCCTCCAACAGATAAATTCTACCAATAAGAACATTCCTCTTTTCCCATTTTTCCTTATCAAACACTTATGCAGGAAGGGCTTGTTTTTCAACTCGAAGCTTGATCAAGTTTCTCGTTTCTTCATCCACCTTTTCCTTTCCTTTACTTCCTCCAAACTTTATCTTAAATTTTGGTCTTTTGGAAGAAGATTGGGGTTGAAGAGAGGCTTTCCTTTTCAGTTCAGTTTTGATTCGCCATCATTTCGCATGAGTAGAATCATCATCATCAAGAGTGATTGGTTGACTCCTTCTTGTTCCAGGACCTGTATTTCCTTGAGAGAACTTGTTACGATTCTTGTAGACCTTCGTGAGGAGTGGGTGGTGATTTGGAAGGTTTTTGTTCTGATGGAGGATCAATCTGAGTAGGTGTAGGTTTAGAAGCATTCAATAATGCAGGTGGAAGGTCATGGGTTGTGGGAGTGCTGGCTTTCTTCACACATGGGATTTTTGTTCTCACCATTTTTGAGAAAAGAAGAAAATTTTTTTCTTGCGAAGAGGAAGGAAGAAGAGAAGAAGAAAATCGGTTTGAGAGAGAATGAGTTCAGTTTGTTTTGGGCGTGCGTGGAAGAAAGTGAAAGAGAGAGAGAGAGAGAGAGACTAGCCGTTGTGACTTGATGGTTGCAGTTATGACAGGACATAACTGTCATAGAAGTCAGTTTTTAGTTGCTTTAATAACCGTCCCCAATTGACTTTAATTTATCCTTCTCAAATTCAACCTTCTGAATTTGATTCTCTCCAAGCGAACCTTCTGAAGACTTCAGAAGGTTGGGGTTTTTGACATATTTTTCTCCTAAGGACATTTTAAAATGTGCAAAGCCTTTTTAATAAAATTAAAACTTTCTTCTAACAAAGGCTTGGTAAATATATCAGCTAATTGATGCTTGGTGTCAATAAAAATAAGTTCCACATCCTTCTTTTGAACATGATCTCTGATAAAATGATGTTTAATATCAATGTGTTTAGACCAGAGTGTTGGATGGGATTTTTGATAAATTGATAGCACTAGTATTGTCACAATAAATGGGAGTGCATGTGTACCTTATAGAGTAGTCCTCCAATTGATTCTTGATCCATAGAATTTGAGAACAACAACCGGCAGCAGATACATATTTCTGCTCGGTAGTTGATAATGCAATTGAATTTACATTTTCTACAAGACCAAGAGATTAAGGATTCCCCAAAATTTGACATGATCCACTAGTACTTTTTACATCAATTCTATCACCGGCATAGTCAAGATCACAAAGATAGCTAATTAGGTCAAAATGAGTATTCTTTTTATACCATAGACCAATATTAGTTGTTCCCACTAAGTATCCGAATATTCTTTTGATTGCAGTGAGATGAGATTCTTTTGGAGAAACTTGAAATCTAGCACATAGGCCAACCGAAAACACAATGTCAGTCTACTAGCGATTAAATATAACGAGTGAACCTATCATACCCCTGTATTCTTTGAGAAATTGGTTTTCCTTCTTCATCCTTCTCAATTTGTGCGAGAAGGATGCATAGGAGTTGCCATGGCTTTAGCTTCATTCATCTTATATTTCTTGAGAAGATCTTTGATGTATTTTTCTTGACTAATAAAGATACCTTCATCAAGTTGTTTAATTTGAAGCCCTAGAAAGAAACTTAATTCTCCCATCATACTCATTTCAAATTCACTTTTCATAAGTTTCCCAAAATCTTTGCATAATTTTTCATTTGTTGATCCAAGAATGATATCATCAACATAAATTTGAACAATCAACAAATCTTTATCAAGAGTTTTCTTAAATAATGTAGTATCAATTTTTCCTCTTGTAAATTTGTTTTGATCAAAAGTTACTTAACCTTTCATACCAAGCTCTAGGAGCTTGCTTAAGCCCATATAGAGCTTTGGTGAGTTTAAAAACATGGTTTGGTTTCTTTTGATCAACAAAACCAGGAGGTTGATTGACATAAACTTCCTCATTTAAAAGCCATTTAGAAAAGCACTTTTAACATCCATTTGAAATAATTTGAAATTTTTGTGTGCAAAGAAATGCAAGTAAGATTCTAATAGCTTCTAACCTCACTCTACAGGAGCAAAAGTTTCATCATAGTCAATACCTTCCTGTTGGTTATACCCTTGAGCAACAAGTCTTGCCTTGTTTCTCACCACCTTACCATTTTCATCTAGCTTGTTTAGAACACCCATTTGGTTCCTATAATAGACTGATTTTTGGAGGTATCACTAAGTTCCATACCTCATTCTTTTCAAATTGAGAGAGTTCTTGAGTCATTGCTTCTATCCATGATTGATCTTGTATGGCCTCATTGATTGACTTAGGTTCTATTTGAGAGATTAAGACCATTCCAAAGCATTGTCTCTAAATGAAGTTCTAGTTCTAACAGGATCGAAGTGCTACCAATAATTTGATCTTGTGGATGATGTACCACCATTCTCCAACTTCTTGGTAATTGAGAAGGTTCATCAGAAGCTTGAGTAGCTTCATTTGATTGTTTAGAAGGTTGAACAGAAGCTTCTGGTTCATCCTTCTCCAATCTGTTTTCATGTTCTGTACCTTCTTGATTGGTCTCATCAACATCAATTACTTCACTTGAACTGTTAGTTTCATTAAATACAATATGCATGCTTTCTTCTACAGTTTGAGTCCTAAGGTTATATACCCTATAAGCCTTTGAAGATGTTGAATATCCCAGAAAAATTCCTTTATCAGATTTAGAATCAAATTTTCCTAGATTGTCTTTGTTATTCAAAATGAAACAAGTGCAACCAAATACACGAAAGTATGCAATGGTTGGTTTTCTATTTTTCCAAATTTCATAGGGGGTTTTCTCAACAATTTTTCTAATAGACACTCTATTCAAAATATAGCAGGCTGTGTTTACAGCTTCTGCCCAAAAGTATTTTTCAATTTTTGAATCTTCTAAGAGTGTTCTTGCCATTTCTTGCAAAGTTCTATTTTTTCTTTCTACAACTCCATTTTGTTGTGGAGTTCTAGGACATGAGAAATTGTGAGTAATTCCATTTTCATCAAAAAGTTTTGAAAAGAAAAGTTTTCAAATTCTCCCCATGATCACTTCTTACAGAAATAACATTTGTTCCTTTTTCATTTTGAACTTTCTTTAGAAACACTTTGAAGGCTTCAAAAGCCTCATCTTTGTTTTTCAAAAATAGCACCAGGTGAATCTAGAGAAATCATCAACAATTACAAAACCATATCTTTTCCATTAAGACTAGCATTTTGGTAGGGCCAAATAAGTCTATGTGAAGTAGTTCTAGTGACCTTTGGGATGTGATCATGTTCTTAGGTTTGAAACTAGATTTCACATGTTTACCATGAACACATGATTCACACACTCTATCTTTTTCAAAATTGATTTTTGGTAACCCTCGACTAGTTCCTTTTTGGAAAGTTTTGAAATAGTTTGCATGCTTATGTGGCGGTTCTTCTATGCCAAATCCATTTGTCATTTTCATAAGACATAAGACAAGTTTCTTGAGATAGTTCATCAAGACATAGGCTATATAGATTTTTATTTCTAGATGCGATAAACAAGACCTTACAGAGGAGATTTCTTTAATAAAACACTTATCAGATTTAAAAGAGACTTTATGACCACTATCACACACTTGATTGGTGATACTTAACAAATTATGCTTTAAACCTTCTACATATTGAACATTCTTAATTTTAGGGAGTTAGAATTACCTATAGTACCTATACCTTTGATGCAAGCTTTATCATCATTGCCAAAGATGACATAGCCTCCATCTATTCTCTCCATTGAGAGAAATTTATCTCTTTCCTGTCATGTGCCTCGAACATCCACCGCCTAAGAACCACGACTTTTTCTTGGATGCTAAGAGGCATTCCTTTTCTAGATCAAGTATCTCCTACGAAGCATGAGTTGATTGATTCCGTACTTGAAGTAGGAAGTATTTGAGAAGGTTCCTCGAGTCACCATGAAACAAAAGTTTGCGGTTTCTTCATCATGGTCCGAGTTGGTATCTTCCGAGTCATCCCATGTTGCAAGTAGAGCCTTTTTCTTAGGTGTGAACTTTCTGTTGCTTCCTTTCAACTTTGGACATTCACTACGAAATGTCGGGTTTGTTACATTCATAGCACACGGGATCAATTTTGCTAGTTCCTTCACCTTTAGGTTGATCTTTCTTGAAGAAGGGTTTTCTGTTATTTTTCTTTCTAAATGCCCATCTTCTCAACCTTCGGTGATTAGAGCCATTTCATCCTCATCATCAATGTCATTTTCATCATCTTCACTTTCTTCTTGAGTATCCTCTTGAGCTTTATGTGCCATAGCTTTAGAAGGTTGTGAAGTTTTTGAGAAGCTTTGAGTGCAATGGTTTTAACCTTCTTGGGTTGAAGTTCATCCATGATTTCTTGTTCATGCACTTTTAGGGATCCAAGTAGATCCTCTATTTTGAGAATAGAGAGATCTTTAGCTTCCATTATAGCGATCACTTTAGGTCTCCATACCTTTGGAAGGCATCTTAGGAGTTTTCTTACTTTAGCTTGATTTGAGTAGGTATTTCCCAGGGAGTTCAAATCATTTGTTATTGTTGTGAATCTGCTAAACATTTCAGAAATTGTTTCTTGCTCCTCCATTTTGAATGTTTCAAATTTATGGATAAGAAGGTTGATTTTTGCTTCTTTGACTTGGTCTGTTCCTTCATGGGCAGTCTTCAATGTATCCCAGATTTCTTTGGCAGTTTCTTTCCCAGCAACTTTATCATATTCACTTCTACCTAAAGCACATGTTAGATAAAATTTAGCTTTAGAGTTTAGAAGTACCATGCGTTTATCTTCAGGTGTCCAGGTGTTTCTGGGTTTGCTCATAGTGGTCCCATCATCAAGAGTTGTAGTAGGTTCAAAAGGACCATCTTCAACAATTCCCCCAAATGTCGGTGTCTTGAGATTCTAGGAACAATCTCATTTGATCTTTCCAATAATAGTAATGTTCACCGGTGAATCACGGTGGTCTATTTCTTGAAGCTCCTTCGGGAAGGAACATTCTGAGTTGGAATGATGACTCATCACTTCTTCCAGGATCTTTCCTCTCACTGCGCAAAGTGTGCTCAGCCCCCAGAGGTGAGCTCGATGCCAATTGAAGTGATTAATTTGCACAAGAAAGGGGATTGAATTGTGCACTCTTTTTGATTTTAATACCGCAACCTTCGTATTATTTCTCAAGGTAACTTGGATATCGAAGGTTGAATGTTAGTTACACAAACAATAATCAAGTATGCGAAGAGTGAATGATATTTAACTTTGATGATTTTAGATGTCTTTGATTTAGAAAAGAGAGTGGTTTTCAAAAGATAATCAGAGTTGAGTTTATTTAAAATCAAGATTTTGACTTCAGAAGGTTGATGTATTTAACCTTCTAAAGTATTTGAAAACTTAGGTGATTGTTAAACAGTTAAAGCAAATGATAAGTAAAGCAGAAAATAACACAATAGAGTTATAGAGGTTCACCAAACTGTGGCTACTCCTCTCCCACGTCCACGTGAGAGTTTCCACTATTTTCCAAATAGATTTTACACTTGCTTTAGCTTCACTTGCTAAAGACTTTCACCTTCACTCTCTTTTGATCACACACAAAAGACAAGTGCCAATTTCCACAGTAGAATCACCAACAACCCTCACTTTTCACGGGTAGCTTGTTGAGAAACTTTTGAAGGCTGAATCACCAACAACCTCACCTCTCACTAGGTAGTTTGTTGTGAAACCTTCAAACCGAATCTCCAACAACACTCACCTCTTACTAGGTAGTTTGTTGAGATACCTACAACTTAGACTCACCAACAACACTCACCTTTCACTAGGTAGCTTGTTGTGAGAATTACAACTTAGAATCACCAACACCACTCACCTTTAATCTAGGTAGTCTGTTGAGAAACAAGCACAATATTCCTTACAATAAGGGGTTTGGGTTATGGGATGATTTAGGAGCTTGTTTATAGATGAATACAATGTATTTCTAAGAATGTAACAAGCTTGCACACACTCAAGAAAGTATTCCCAATTCTGAATTTTGTAGTAGCTTGAAGTGTGGATGAGAATGTTGGATTTCGTTTAGAAGCTTGACTTGAAGGTTCCAATATCAACTCATGATTTGTATTTGAATTGAGCAAACATTTATATAGACTCCCAATCTGAAAATATAGTCATTTGTTGGAATGGAGAAAGAGTCATTGGAACCTGTTTGTAGACTTGTAGGTAGGCAATGATGTTATGTATGCTTTAGTTGTAGCCTTTTTAACCTTCTAAAGCAACCTTGGTGCTTTATCTTTCCATAAGGTCACTTCATGTCAAGATTCTACTTGCTTTTCTTCCTTTCTATCACTACATTTCTGTTCATGTACTTTATACGCTTTTACATACTTTAATTTTGAAGCTTCAAGCTCCTTTAACATGAACAAACATGCTTTTAATTTACAAACAAAAATCAAGGAGTTCTTTATCATTTAAGATAATATTTCGAAACTTAAATTCCTTGAACTTCATTTGATCCATTTCAGATTAGGATTTCGAGAATGAATCTGTTTTTCCGTAAGCGAAGCTTGAAATCTTCAATCCATTTTTAACCTTCTTGAACTTTAACCTTACGAACTTCTTTAAGAAGTAAATCAACCTTACGTTGACTTCAATCAAACTTTCTCGTTGACTATTGGTCAACCTTGTGTTGACTTTTAGTCAACATACGCTTGACTTTCGATCACCAACCTTCAAGGAAGTTACTTTAACTTTTAAGCCTGCGATCAACCTTCCGATGGTTTTAACCTTACGTATTCAACCTTCTGTAAGGTACCCTTTTGTAGGTAACCTTCTTTTGGCACATTTTATCTTTGAAAAACACTTGGTTTCTTTTGTAAGGCCAAGAATTTTGCTATGATTCTATTTCCTGTTCTTTCAAAACACTTGACAGAAACTTGTTATAATACAATAAGTGTTTTGGAAAACTTAATTTTATTCCTTTAAGTTTGTATCATCAAAACATGGAAAGAGATTTTCATTTCTACAGTTTTGTGGGGTTGAGTTAGGTCTAAACCACATTCTAAGATAATATCAGAGTCTATCCTAGATCTACTGGGCGTGAGTGGGTGTATTAGGGAAAATCCCAAGTCCAAAATAGACTAGTGATAAGGTTTCAAGAGGGTTTATAATGAAGAGACAACCCTCACCTTACAAGTCAGTTTTGTGTGGTTGAGTTAGGCCTTAACCACATTCTAAGATGATATCAGAGCCTATCCTAGATCCTTTCGGGCCACCCACCATTATTATCCACGCACCAAGCCCAATAGTGCTGGGCGTGAGGGGGTGTATTGGGAAAAACCCAAGTCCCACATTGACTAGAGATATAGTCTCAAAAGAGTTTATAAGTGTGAGGCATCCCTCACATTACAAGCCGGTTTTGTGGGGTTGAGTTAAGCCTAAACCACATTCTAAGATGGTATCAGAACTAATCCAAGATCTGTTGGGCCACCCGTTGTCGGGCCACCCGCTCCAGATGTCTATTCTTGGGATAACCCACGCACCAGATGTCTGTTCCTGGGTGTGAGGGGGGTGTGTTAAGAGTCCCACATCGGATGTGATATGACCTGAAAAAGAGTATATAAGTGGATGGCAACCCTCACCTTACAAGCCGGTTTTGTGGGGCAAAAAGTGGCAAAAAGACTCTCTCTAAGTTAGGTCAAGAAAGTGGCAAAAAGATCCCTTTTTTTGGATGAAAATCGCAACTTAAAATCCATCTATGCATAGTAGATGCGCCAAACCCAAGCGCACGACAGAAGCGATTGGGCGCATGACAAACAAATTCTGCAGAAGAGTTTGCGCCCTAAGCGTATGATAGAAACACTTGGGCGCATGACAAAGAGAAGCATCAGATAAGGAAGCTCTCCAAACGCATGCAGATGCACTTAGGCACATGGCAAAAAGAAACATCACGTGGCAAAAAGAAACATGGTTATAACAAATGTGGCAATTAACGGTCCAAAATAAATGTAATACCGATAATCATATCTATACGCAATGCAAACTTATCACGTGGTAGCTGGTTAGCAACTATAATATTATTTTGAGGTTATAGACCAAAATTGCAAACAAAAATATAAATTGGGATCCAAAATTTAAGAACGATTTGTTAAGAACTGAAAATGAAGATTTGTTAAAAATGAATATTTACCAAAAAAAAAGAGGTTATACCCAATTTAGTCCCTGACTTTTCAAAAATGTTCAACTTAGTATCGATTTGGTCATTGACTTATATAACTTAATATCAATTTGGTCCTTATACTGACACTATTTACTAATAGTTGTTGACGAAATGACTAAATTGACACACATTTTGTAAATGTTGGGGACTAAATTGATACTTGTGAAAAGTAATGGATTAATTTGAACATTTTTAAAAAGTGAGGGACTAATGTAATGAGAAAGAAAAAACCGATTCATTAAGTAGTATCGGATTGTCTTGGAGATAAGACCAGATAAAACAAAGTCAATAAAATACAACTAATTTCAATTTGATCCAATCACTACTTGCTAGACGATTCGGCTTACATACACTTCCAATTCCAACTAGTACCACTCGTGCATTGATATTCCAAATGCCTGTCGATCAAATTCTCTCAACCATGTTACTATGTTACTCGTAAATGCAAAGTTCGCTGCATTATCTTTATGTCCATTGCTATGAAAATAGAGCTAATTAACTCCACAATACATTTCGTATGTACTCTTACTAGTATATATATTTAGGCAAAATGCCTTACCATTGCTGCCACTAGAGACACTTTGTTTAGAGAAAATTTGTGTTGTACTTCGAGTTTCCTACTGTCTATACAATGGCTGCCGCTGAAGAGGAGAATGTGTCGTTGAATCTTATTGTAAACAAAGAGACAAACAAAGTTATCTTTGCTGAGGCAGAGAAAGACTTTGTTGACATTCTCTGTAGCTTCTTAACACTGCCTTTGGGAACTATTGTTAGACTTGTAGAGAAGGAATCAAACATAGGGCCAGTTACAATTGGTTGTTTGAATTCACTCTATCATAGTGTGGTAGTTCTTGACAAAAGGTGTTGTTTTAGGGAAGAGACAAGTAAAGAAATGTTGTTGCAACCACAGAACTCATCAGAAGATTATTGCAACACTCTTAAACTTAATGTTGATGATACTCAACCCTCAAAATACTACACATGTTCGATCCTTTATCAGTGCGCCTATCTTTGTGTGAGCACTTCTTCGAATCATACTTGTCGGTGCAAGAGTCCTTTGACTCGTTCTGTTTTCTTGAAACCTTTCTCTAAAGGATTTGTCAGCAGTGCTGCCACATATCTCATTACTGATGAACTCATTGTCATGCCAAACTCTGTGGATAATTTCAGCTTAGGCGTGTTCACGAATTTTGGAATAAAAGGCACAAGTTCTGTTAAAGAAATGACTGTGAATGTCACTAAAGAAAAGGTTTTTATTAATTTTTCTTATATTGTTGCTTCTTGTTTTTTAATTACTCACTCTATTTCCCCTCTTTTACACCACTTTTGAATATTGTAGTGTTCAATTCTACTTTCATTGAGTATTAGTATTTTGTATAGGTACTGGATTTGCTGAAGTGTGCATTGTTTTCCAAGTCAACTCTAACAGATTTGTTTTTAGGGAAGAAACCTTCCCTTGAGAAGTCAATGTTTTTCTCATGTGATGTTGAAAACATAACTAGTGCTATCAGAATCAAGCTTAAGCTTTTTATAAGGAAAACAGATTGCAAGGTATTGTTTGCTGTAGGGGAAGAAAATTTTGCAGACTTAATTTTAAGTTTCCTGACCTTTCCTTTGGGAGGAGTTGTAACTAAGCTAGGAGGAAAGTGTTCTCTTGGAAACATTGATGGATTACACAAGAGTATTCTTGATTTAGATGAAAACAGATATTTCGTTTCAAAAGATGCAATAAGTAGGCTTTTGAATCCTCCCTTGGCCCCGCTATTCAAATTCCACAGGCAGATATTACCAATTCAGCAACCATGTCTGCCATTCTATTGTCATTTTCAACGTGAAAATTACAAAGATAGTGTTACTAATAACGATTTCTTCATTAGTCATGAACCTGGATATTATAATTGTAAAAGCATGACACTAGTTACACCCGGGTTAACAAGTCATGATGTCTATGTCAAAGGGCCAAGAATGTATGCAGTTACAGATGACCTGGTCATTGCACCTGTGTCTCCAATTTCAGCTTTGGATTTAATGAACAATTTGGGAACTCCTCTCAAGGATCTGCAAGAAAAGGCTGTCACCATTGGCTATAAGGAGGTAATAAATAGTTAAACCTTTTCAGTATCATTTTAATTGTTGTCTTTCTGCAATTGCTCATTTTGCCCTATATATGTTGGTGCAGTGTCTCAACATATTGAAGGCGTCTTTCACCACAACATCTACTCTAACCAACGGTCTTTGTCACTTGCTAACCGAAATTAAGAAGGAGAAGTGACGTACGTTTACTTGTGTTGTGTCGTTAAGAAATATGTTTATGGATGCTTTGTGATGGTCAACATCTTTTGATTTACTATTTTGTTCTTTTATTTCCTAGTATCAATGTTCTATGATCTTTAACTTTTGTTTATTAGTAAGAATGGACATTAATATATGCAAGAGGGTTTCATTTCTTTTGATTTCCGTTTCCTATGGTACTTCATTGATAGTTGCAGCATAACAAATCACTAGATTCCTGTATTCATTCATACTAGTGCGTTATACCCGTTCGCTGCACGGGTCTAATTTATAATGAGTATTTAGGTTCCCTTTTCGCTGGACACCGTAGCGGTGTCAAATACCCCTACACCAAAAAAAAGATATTTGGCAAAAAATGTATATATATATATATATATATATATATATATATATATATATTTGGTCCAAAAATGTGTATATATATATTTGTTTCAAAAAAATGCGTACATATATTTGGTCAAAAAAAAGTGTGTGTGTGTGTGTGTATATATATATATATATATATATATATATATTGAGATCTTATTTTTGATTAATACGGATATACATAAAAAAATTATATAAAGATGTTAGATTTTGACAATATTACACACAAAGATATTATATTTTTGTTTAGAAGTATAAAAGTAAGAATTGATCTATATATATATATATATATATATATATATATATATATATATATATGTAAATATTTTTTTATCATACCAATTTCATAATTATTTGTGTTTTTTATTAATAAAGCAAATTAAAATGTATTGTTCCGGGCTGGGCAGTAAGCCCAATATAATTACTTCGCAAAAAGTGGACCACGACCCAAACTCACTTGAATAGGCCTAGCAAGGCCCAAATGCTCAATTTCTTGCAAATGCGAGAGTCTCGCTCATGGTCGTTGTGCATAATCCGGCGGGGGATGCCTTACTCTAGCAGAGTATAAATACCACCCTCACCAACATAATTAGGTACGTTACTCTACCTTGTGATCCTGCCCGAGAATTACCCTGACTTGAGCGTCGGAGTGTCATCGCAGGTACCACCCGCGGGTGGCCAAGACCGGTCCATCCAGCTCCTCAGCGACCGGCCAACATACTAACAGCAACTCGTATTGATCAGGTAAGATCAATTGGCGGCCACAGTGGGAGGCCCGAGTGCTATCCTACCCGATGGATGTTGATTGGTGACTTTAATGAGATCCTTACTCCATCTGAGCAAAAGGGTGGCAATTTCAACCCCACAAGAGCCGCTCGTTTCAATCATGTGTTGCATTCGAATAGTCTGATTGATCTTGAATTTTATGGCACTAAGTTTACTTGGCAAAGTGTTTGCAGGAATAACATGTTGGTCTCTAAGCGTCTTGATAGGGCTGTGGGTGATCTTGAGTGGCGTCTTCGGTTTCGGAAGCTACAGTGGAACACCTGGTTAAAAGGGACTCTGATCTTAATCTGTTGTTGCTTCGTTGTGCTGAAATTGGGACTACACCGGGTGCTCGCCCCTTCCGTTTCATGGCTGCCTGGTGTACTCTTGATGCTTATAGTGGCGTCGTCAACAAGGCTTGGGTAAGAGGTAGGCCGGATCCCCTTCTTTCTCTCCATTGTGTTGCGCAGGATTCAATTTCCTTTAATAAGGACACCTTTGGGAACATTCTGACTCGAAAAAAGAAGCTTGAGGCGAGACTTAGGGGCATTCAGAGGGCACTCGAGAACATTGACTCTGCTAGATTGGTTCTTCTTCAACGTGAGCTCTTTCGCGAATATGAGGAAATTTTATTCCAAGAAGAAACTCTTTGGTATCAAAAGTCTAGAGAGAACTGGATCAAACTGGGCAGCCGAAACACTCGGTTCTTCCATACTCAGACCATTGTTAGGCGGAAGCGTAATAAAATTCACGGTCTAAATCTTCCTTGTGGCACACTTGGTGCTCCGACCAACAGGTACTTCAACAAGAGGCAGTGAAATTTTTCAAGGATCTCTTCTGTGCTACTGAAAATGTTATACCAAGCTAGTTGGGCGCTATCCGTAATCCTTTAGGGGAAGCTGCTCACCAATCCCTCCTTGCGCCAGTGACAAAGGAAGAGGTATATTCTGCCCTCGTGTCTATGAAATCATATAAGGCCCCTGGTCCTGATGGCTTCCAACCTATTTTCTTTAAAATGTATTGGGAGATTGTAGGTGATGATGTTTGGCATTTTGTTCGTGACGCTTTTGCTACAGGCTCCTTTGATACTAAGGCAGCAGAGACGCTCTTGGTGCTTATACCCAAAGGTGACCGCCCCACTTCGTTCAAAGAGTTCTGGCCCATACCTCTGTGTAATGTTATTCATGAGCTCATCTCCAAGGTGCTGGTGAGCCGAGTGCGCCCTCACCTGAATAATATCGTGAGTCCCCTTTAGAGCAGCTTCATTCCAGGAAAGGGAACGCGAGAGAATGCCATTATTTTGCAGAAGTTTGTTCACCACATGAGCAGGCGGAAGCGTAAAAAGGGAGACATGATCTTGAAGCTTGATCTAGAGAAAGCTTATGATCGTGTAGATTGGAGATTCCTACAAGATACTCTTCATATGTTTGGCTTTCCTAATAGTATTATTAATATAATCATGACTGCCATCACCCATTCTAAGATCTCTCTCCTTTAGAATGGTACCAGAATTGACAATTTCTCTCTGAAGCAGGGTCTCCGGCAAGGGGATCCACACACTCTGTATCTCTTTGTGTTGTGTATGGAAAGGTTCGGGGAATTGATTTCGTCAGCAGTTGAACAAGGCTGGGGAAGCCTCTTCACTTAACTAAAAATGGTCCAGGTATTTCACATTTGTTTTTTTGCAGATGATGTGCTTTTATTTGCCAAAGCGACTGTGTCGTAAGCTAAGTTGATTAAGCGGGTGTTGGATTTTTTCTCCTCCATATCGAGTTTAAAAGTAATCCTCGTGAAGTCTTCTATATTTGCTTCTAAGGGTGTGCCTATGACAAAAAAGGTGAAGATCAGAAACATTCTGGACATGAATTTTACATCCTCTATTGGGAAATACTTGGGTTTCAAAATCTTCCAAGGGAGAGTTATCAAAGAGGATTTTCACGACATTCTCGACCGTATACATTCCAAATTGACGTCTTGGAAAGGGAAGCTCTTGAATAAGGCCGGCAGATTGACACTTTGCAATTCGGTGCTCACTTCTATCCCATCTTATGGGATGCAGCTTCAATGGTTACCGCAATCAGTCTGCTCGCAGGTAGATAGATCAGTTCATAATTTTCTTTGGCAAGGTAATAATGCTTCCGACATGCATATGGTAGGCTGGGAAAAATTACTCAACCAAAACAGTGGGGTGGCCTTGGTATTCGAATCACGCGTCACAACAACACGGCTCTACTTGGTAAACTTATCTGGGATGCCACGAATGCTCCAGAGAAGCTTTGGGTTAAGCTCATGAAGGATAAATACTTCCCTCACCGCTCTTTTTTAGGCGTTGCCTCATCTAGGGGATCTTCCACATGAAATTCAATGATAAAAGCTAGACATTGTCTCGGCCCAACTTTCACCTTCAAGATTGGGAATGGCAATACTAGTGTGTGGAATGATAGCTGGTTGTTTCATACTCTCCTTGGTCCCCAACTGCCGGCGGTGCACACACATGACATAAATTTGAGAATAAATAATTTATATGCAGATGGATCGTGGAACTTGGATATCCTTCATACGACGTTGCCTCAAGAATGGAGAGAGGCTATTCTCGCGCTAAAACCAACTCTAACGCCTACTGTGGCCGATGCTTGGACGTGGGCCGGTGATTCTACGGGAATATACACAGTTAAATCATCTTATCACTATCTTGCATCAGGGTGTACTTACGGGATGGGGGAACTGAGCTGGAATTGGATTTGGCAGCTGCATATACCTGCCAATGTTCAGTTTTTTCTATGGCAATTTGCACACAACTCGCTCCCTACGAAGGCTACTCTTCATCGGCGTCATGTTCTTCCAAGTGGTGTTTGTGGAATCTGTCAGAACCAGGAAGAGACCGCGCTGCACTGTCTTTTTGTGTGCAAGAATGTCGTGGAGGTGTGGGAGGCGTGTTAGCCTTCGGGTTTCTCAGCGCCAACCACCGACATAAATCTTATTACATGGCTGCAGCCTGCATGAGTTTATCAGCAGCACGAATGCCTTTCCAGCCATCATTTTATGGATGATTTGGTGCGCACGGAACACTTACATTTTTGAGAATACACTGATTTCTTCACAGCAAGTTGTTGCTAAAGCTATCAGGATGTGGATGGACCGCCTCTCAGCGTTCGACCACAGTAATAGGACTACAAGACGATCTTCCAGTCTTGCGGTATCTTGGCAGGCCCCTTCTTCGGGTTGGGTGGCTCTTAATGTGGATGGGAGTGCGGTGATAACCCCACCGGCTACGTCCTTCGGAGGGCTCATTAGCGACAGTGATGGGCGCTTCATCCACGACTTCTACGGATTCTTAGGTGCCTCTACTATCATGCACGCCGAGTTACATGCTTTTTACATTGGTTGGAGTTGTGTTGGGAGCAGGGTTTCAGGAAGGTGGTATGCTATTCCGACTCTCTCAACACTTTGAGGCTTATTGCAAATGCTAATGAGGTGTTTCGTGTTCATGGGAATGAGGTGGCTTTGGCCCGAAGCCTTATTGGGCGTGGTTGGGAGATCACCCTTCAACACGTCTATCGTGTAGCTAATCAGTGTGCAGATTTCCTTGCCAACTTGGGAATGTCTGTGTCCCAGGTTCCGGTTCATTTGGACTCTCCTCCGGTAACTTTGATTCATCTCTTGCAGCGGATGCGTAGGGAATCTCATTTGTTAGGCTATAGGCTTGTCTTTCTTTTTCTTCTTCTCTTTTGTAACAAAAAAAAAGTAGAAAAGATTGCGTAAACAAATAACAAATAGGACATAAAGCTTTGATAAAAAAAGACGTAAAGCTTAAATCGAATAACAAAAAACAAAGCATGTAAAGTGGTATTTTTTTATCAGTCCGAGATGTTAAAAGTCAAAATTAAAGATATTAACAATTATATTTTATTTTATTAAGGATAGAAAAGGAATATTGTAAAACTAATAAGAGTAAAAATGTCTAAAAAGATGAGATGCTATGAGCTATAAACTCAAGCGCTAATTGATGTAGTGTTTCAAAAACCGCTAATTGATGTAACATTTCTGTTTGGCAAAAACTAGCGGATAACGGATCAACTAGCGGTTAGCGGATGAGCTTATAGCGGATAGCGGATAAGCTAGCTGATAACGAATAAACTAGCGGATAGCGAATAATGTGTTTGGTAAAACTAGCGGTTCAACAGTCAACTAGCTGATAAATGTAAAATGACTTAAAAGGACATGTTTGATGAATGGTTAGATTTATTTAATCAATATAAAATATGTTAAACATTAATAAATTTTTAATTATTAATTTATATTTATATTTTAATAGTTCGACTTATATATTAATTTCAAAGTCTAATTTAAAATACAATTAAAATAAAAAAGATAATATATGCATAAAAATTAAAGATAATCTTCATTACATTAATAGTCAAACCACATAAAAAATGAGCAGTACTCTAAAATATTATTGGAACATCTGTTATTCGGTCTACCAGAACAAAGCAGCACCTAACTAGAGAAAGAAAGAAAGAAAACATTTTGTCAAAAAAAATAATAAAGAAAACAAAACATGAACGCATCAGCAAACGCTAGACAAATTGAAATTAAAAGTATTAAAAGTTTATTTAAATTACTAAGGACAAAGAAAGAATATTATAAAAATGATGGGGAAAAGAGTCTAAAAAGATGATCTGTTTTATAATTTATGTTCTCAAACGCATTCTTGAAGTAGCGTTTCAAAAATATTATAAATTACTAAGCAAACGCTTATCCGCCATCGCTTTGCACAAACAACTCTAATTTTTGTCATCCGCTATAAGCTAGTCAAATCCGCTATAAGCTAGCGGATTTGGTTTGCCAAACAGAGCCTATAAGCTACCCTAGAAACGCTATCCGCTACTGCTTGCTAAACACCTCTAATTTTTTTCATCTGCTATAAGCTAGTCAAATTTGGTTTGCCAAGCTATACTCCATCCGTTCCTAAACTTTGGTCCTTTTAGAGTATTTCACATAAGTTAATAAATCATAAATTTGCAATACCTAATGACTAAAGTACCCCTTTGTAGCATTAATACCCACTGAGTTGGGAATCCAAAGGATTTCATATGGTGAATAGTGATAATTAGTTTTAATTTGGAAATTAATTAAAGATAAAAGGTCAACTTGAAAAAATTAGGTAAATTGTACCTTGGTATCTCAAATGTACCAAAGTTTTAGAAACGGAGAGAGTAATTTTTTAGTTATTACAGTTATTATACTTATAAAACAAACTTGGCCTTATTACGGTTATCAAATCACAACAAAAGAAAATTCATCTGACTAATAAGAGATAGACTAATCGTCATTTGTCAGGAACCCAAGGGACATTTCATTAGTTGTAAAGTTACGAAGCTACCAACGATATGCTTTGCTTAAGTGATAGTACTAATCGGTCACATTACTCGTAAATGCAAATGTCATAATTGTGTTGCTATGATACTAGTAATTGATTTCAACTTTCAAGAACTAATTGACGTTTAATTTATCCAATAAATAAATGACAATAGTATAATAATAGTAAATTCAGAAAAAGACAAAAAAAAATGGTTATAGTGAATACTTGAGTTTTATATATAAGATCCTCTACCTCTACCTCTCCGTTTCTGGTTTTCTAGTGTCAACATGGCTGCGTCTACTCAAACAGAGGAACAAGTGTCGTTGAGACTCTTGGTGAACAAAGAGAGCAACAAAGTGATATATGCTGAAGCTGGAAAGGACTTTGTGGATGTTCTCTGTAGCTTCTTAACACTTCCTTTGGGAACCATCGTGAGACTTGTAGAGAAAGATTCAGGCATGGGACCTGTCACCGTTGGTTGTTTGAACTCACTCTATCACAGTGTGGCAGTTCTCGACAAAGAATGTTTTTGGGAAGAGACAAGTAAAGAAATGTTATTGCAACCACAGAACTCTTCTGAAGATTATTGCAACACTCTTAAAATCAGAATTGATGATACAGAGCCCACAAAGTACTTTACATGTTCCAAACTTGATTACTGCTACAATCGTTTCTCCACACTTCTGATCAGCTCTTCCCTAATCAAAAATGTAGGCACGGCTCAAATCCTTTGATGCATTCTGTTTTCTTGAAACCTTTCTCTAAAGGATTTGTCAGCAGTGTTGCGACATTTATCATTACTGATGAATTGATTTTCATCCCAAACTCTTCGGATAATATAAACTTAGACCTGCTCCAGTATTTTGCAATAAAAGGCACAAGTTCAGTTACAGAAATCACTCTGAATGTCACTAAGGAAAAGGTTTTTCTTTTTATGGTTCTGTTCCTTAAATAATTTCTTGTTTTTGCTCACTCTTTTCCACTTTTACACCACTTTTGAATATTCTACTATTCTTCAACTCCACTTTCATTGATTCGTATTTTGTATAGGTACTGGATCTGCTGAAGTGTGCTTTGCTTTCCAAGTCAACTTTAACAGATTGTTTTTAGGAAAACCCCTTCCTTTGAGAAGTCAAGGTTTTTCTCACGTGATGTTAATAACACAGGTACTATCCAAATTAAGCTTAAGCTTTTTATCAGAAAAACAGATTTCAAGATATTGTTTGCTCTAGGGAAAGAAGACTTTGCAGACTTAATTTTAAGTTTTCTCACATTTCCTTTGGGAGTCGTTGTAAGTAAGCTAGAAGGAAAGTGTTCTCTTGGCAGCATCGATGGATTACACAAGAGTGTTGCCGATTTAGATGAAAAGAGAAATTTTGTTTCAGAAGGAGCAAAAATAGGCTTTTGAATCCTTCCTTGGCCCCGCTGTTCAAATTTAGTAAGCAGATATTACCATTTCAGCAGCCACGTCTTCCGTTTTATTGTCATAAGGAAAGTGTTTTTCATAATGAATTTGTCATTAATAATGAACATAAAAGTACTAATTGTAAAAACATGGAACTAGTTCCTGAATTATCAAGTCGTGATGAAGTATACGTCAAAGGTCCAAGAACGTATGTGGTTACAGATGATTTGGTTGTTGCACCTGCCTCTCCAACTTCAGTTTTGGATTTAATCAACCAGCTGGGAACTCCTCTTAAGGATCTGCAAGAAAAGGTTGTCACCATTGGCTATGAAGAGGTAATAAATAGTTTAGCCATATTCTATTATCATTTTAATTGTTGTCTTGCTGCAATTGCTCATTTTGCATTATATACCTTGGTGCAGTGTATCAGCATATTGAAGGCGTCTTTGACTACAACATCTGCTCTAACCAATGGTCTTTCTCACTTGTTAGTTGTAACTCTAAGTTAAGGAGGATAATGACAAATGTTTACTGGTGTTGTGTCTTTAAGAAATATGTTTGAGGATGGTTTGTGTGATGGACAACGTCTTTGGATTCACTGTTTTGATGTTTCAATTCTGGTATTTGTATTAAGATCTTTAACTTTTGCTTAGTAGTAAGAAAGTGACATTAATATATCAGAAATGCTATTTGTACCAGTAATATGACAAATATACGGTGACAAATATACGGTGAGTTACTAATACGTATGTTTGACAAATAAAATATAAAATAGTTTTATATTAAAATTAAAATAAGTAAAAACATGTCTGTTATCACAGAACACACGAAGCTAGAGAGAAGAAAGGAAAACACGAAGCTAGCCACCTCCACCTCCAATCTTCTCAGTAAATCACCACCACACTCCTCCACCTTCTCGTACTACTCCGCCGCACGATTGTGTTGTCATCGTGCTGCTGCTTCTTCGTCGCCTACTCTTCACGGTTGAAGGTTAAAATTCGTTTTCCTCGTTCTTCTTCTTCTTCTTCTTCTTCTTCTTTTCATTTTTGTTTTTAATCTTCTTCAATTCGTTTTTATTCCTGGGTTCGTTTTCATTGCCTCTTTGATTTCGTTTTGGATTTCCCTTATCTCGATTTCAATTTTTAGGGTTTGTGTCATTTGGGAATTAGGAATTCGAATTAGGAATTAGGGCGATTTCAATTTTTAGGGTTTGTAATCTGCTTTTCATTTGGCTATTTATGATTTTGGTTTTTAACCACTATGGTTTAGTTTGAAATGGAATTTGCTCAAAGTTCTAAACATAGTTATTTGCCTTTGTGAGGTTGGTGGTTTGCTTGTTTCCTAATGGGTGGAGTCTTAAATTGGCTACAAGTTGTTTGGCATTTTATTTTGCAGTAATGATACTCTTATGGTATGGATATGGTCTGAGCTTGGGTTTTCGATTTTAACCACTTAGGTAGCTTTTAAGTTTATAGGTTATGGTGAATATTTTTTAGAGGTCTTAGGGGTGGTTATATTGGGCTTCAAGTTTTAAGGTGATGGTGTATGTGTGTCGATTAGTTGCTGTGAGCTTTTTGTTATATTTGTTAGTTTGTTAGTTTAGTTCATTGTTACTTTGTTAGTTTACTTGATTGTTAGTTCGATTGATTATTGTGCGTGATCGTATGACTAAGTAGCTTGAAATTGTTAATTTCCATTGACTACATGTAGCTTCTAATTCTTTGTTAGATTATACATTATTTATGTTTACACATTCATTATATAAACTACAAATTGGGGATAATTGGTTGATGAAGGTTAATTTGAGATTCATTTTTTTGTGTGTAAACTACAAATGTCCAAGTTTGTAGAATAAACTACATGTCCATTTGAAGTTTCTTCTTCCAATGCATAAATTCCACTTTGATTTCATGAAGCCAATAAAATATATTTCCATAAACCATGTTTTAGTCTAGGTAGTGAATAGTGGCGATATAGTGCGCTATATAGCGGTTTAGTGGAGCGGAATTTGACCTTGTGCTCCGCTATTTGTTGTGTGGGGCGTGTTTGCAAAAGCGGTTTATATTCTTTGTGATTATATTGCTCTCTTGAAGGTCAACTCCTTGACTTGGTTTTGGGTGATTGGAATGGATAGGGAGTTCCATAATGATTTTGTTAGGTGAAATTCCATTTTTACTTGCTCCAAGGAAGGCCATGAAAGACAATAATAGTGAGATAAAAAAGATGATATATATATATATATATATATATATATATATATATATATATATATATATATATATATATATATATATATATATTGAATATGATATTAAGAGCTTGTGGAGAGCTCAACTTCTTATGAAGGAAGGCTATTTATAGTGTGGGTTTTGGTAGTTTAAATTATATTGATAAAGGAATTAAAGGATATAGTGAGGAGGACACTATCTACAACTTAGTGATTTTTGTTAATTAATAACTTTATTCTTGGTTTTAAAATTCAATACCACAAAAGTGGATCCAAGTCTCGATATTCCACCTTATAATGTAATATGTATGATTCATTGTCGAGAATAGTTCCCATGTGCTTTGTGTTGTTATAGGTTATATAGAATAGTTCCCATGTGCTTTTATGATGCCTTGTAGGTGTGAGTGTAAGTTTGAAGGCGTTGGGGTGTTCCACCCACACCAAAAGCTTGGCCATTTTGGTAACTTCACTATTGTGTTAAGAAAAGTAATGTTTGTTTACATTCTACTGTTATTTGATATGCCAATTAATAGGGATAGTAAACTACTAGCCTGATAGATTGGCAATTTTAAGATCGGGTGTTGTTAATCTGTAGGAATCCTTTGACACTCAACACAAGATGGCGAGAAAAGATTTGTAGATCCGGTATCAAGAGTCTTTATCAATTGTAACATCTATCATAACCAAATGCATATCTCAAAATTTCTCATCTCGTTCGTCTTTTGAAGATGTCATCTGGAGTTTACAATGTTCAGCTCAAGTTCAAGCTACAGCAGATGCATATTCTATATTCTTGCTCCTTTGGTTGTAATTGATGTAAATAATGTAAATGCCCCAAGGTTTATGTAAATGATATAAATGCCTTAAGGATGATATTGGTGATGTAAATGCGTAGATGTTGTTTTATTGATACACCTTGTATAGATAGTGTGGAATCTTTCATTAGTTATGTTTTAATGTCTTTTTCTTCAATTCATTTATCAAATTAACTGGTTGGTTATTTATCACAAAAATTTGGTTAATTGTGTAGGTGTTCTGGTGAACTGATTAAAACTGAAAAAGTAGATGACATTTAACCAGTTCATGTCATTGTTCTTACATTTAGGGGCCCCAACCCACTAACTTAGTACCCTCTTGTAGTTTCATAGTGAGTTTCACAAGGAAAATATGAAAATAACATGTTGGTTATTTATCACAAAAACTTGGTTAATTGTGAAGGCGAAATGGTGAACCGATTAAAACTGAGAAATTATAACGTTTAACCACCTCATGTTATCGTGCTTACATTTAGGAGTCCCAACTGACTTAGTACTTGCTTGTAGTTTTATAGCGAGTTTCGCAAGGAAAAGATGAAAAATAACAGGTTGGTAATTTATCACAAAAACTTGGTTAAATGTGTAGGCGAGGTGGTGAACTGATTAAAACTGAGATATTAGATGACATTTCACCACCCCATGTCATTGTTCTTACATTTAGGGGTCCCAACCAACTAATTTAGTATCCTCTAATATTGTTCTTATTGTGCCAAGGACATGGGGTGGTTAACTATCATCTAATATCTCAGTTTTAATCAGTTCACCACATTGCCTTCACAATTAACCAAGTTTTTGTGATAAATGACCAACCTATTATTTTCATCTTTTTCTTATGAAACTCACTATGAAACTACAAGAGCATACTAAATTAGTGGGTTAGGACCCCTAAATGTAAGAACAATGACACATGGTGGTTAAATGTCATCTAAGATCTCAGTTTTAATCAGTTCCCCACCCGCTTTCACAATTAACCAAGTTTTTGTGCTAAATTACCAACCTATTTTTTTTATCTTTTCATTGTGAAATTCACTATGAAACTACAAGTAAGTACTAAGTTAGTCTGTCGGGACCACTAAATGTAAGCACAATGACATGAGGTGGTTAAATGCCATAATTTCTCTGTTTTAATAAGTTCACCACCTCGCCTTCACAATTAACCAAATTTTTGTGATAAATGTCCAACCTGTAATTTTCATTTTTTCTTCTTGTGAAACTCATTATGAAACTACAAGAGGATGCAAAATTATGTCCAACATGTAATTAACCAACCCATGTTCTTGGGCTTATATTTAAGGGTCCCAAGGCACTCATGTAGTACCCTCTTTTAGTTTCATGGTGAGTTTCACAGGGGAAAAGAGGAACCAAAGAAGTTGGTCATTTAGCACAAAAACTTGGTTAATTGTGTGTGGGAGTTGGTTAATTGTGTGGTGCAGGTGGTTAAATTACCCGAACTGACAAATTACATGATATTTAACAATGCTATGTCTTGTGATTACATTTAGGGGTCATAAGGCACTCATACAGTGCCCTCATATAGTTACCTAGTGAGTTTCACAAGAAAAAGAGAAAAAAAACTAGGTTGGTCATTTCGCACAAAAAGTTGGTTAATTGTGTGGTGTAGGTGGTTAAATGACTCAAACTAACAAATTAGGTGACATTTAACCACCATATGCCTTGTGCTTACATTTAGGAGTCCTAAGACAATCATAAAGTACCCTCTTGCAGTTCCATGATGAGTTTCACAAGAAAATGAGGGGAAAATTTGGTTGGTCACTTAGCACAAAAACTTGGTTAATTGTGCGGTGCAGGTGTTTAAATGACTCAGACTGACAAATTAGAAGACATTTAACAACCCTATGTCTTGTGCTTAAATGCAGGGGTCCTAAGACACTCACATAGTACCCTCATGGTGAGTTTCACAAGGAGAACAAGATTAAAATAGGTTGGTCAATTTAGCACAAAAAGTTGGTTAGTTGTGTAGAAGACGTGGTTAATTAATTCAAACTGAGAAATTATATTACATTTAACTACATTTAGGGGTCCCAAGGCATTCATGTAGTACTCTCTTGTAGTTTCTTAATGACTTTCACAAAGAAAAGAAGTATAGAACAAGTTGGTCATACAAAAAGTTAGTTAATTGTGTTAAAGCGGTGGTTAACTAATTCAAATTGAGAAATTAGAAGACATTTAAGTACCTCATGTCCTTGTATTTACATTTAGGGGTTCTAATACACTCATGAAGCACCCTCTTTTAGTTTCTTGGTGAGTTTCACAAGGTAAAGACGAACTAATTATATTGGTCATTTAGCACAAAAACTTGGTTAATTGTGTTGGAGAGGAGGGGTTTAAATGAAGCTCATTCATTATATCTAAAAAGAGTTACAAACTTATAACAAAAAACAAAAATACTTTACAATTGAAGAACAATTCATTATATACATTATGTTCTAAAACTACTTTACAAATTTTCCAAAAACTACATCAACCCCAAAAATCCTAAACACATTGACCAAATGTGTTGTTGCCTCTTATACTTGGAAATTTGTTCAGGAGATTTCGGTTGCTTTTGTCCTCTATACATATACCTTTATCCCATCTTGAACAATTAATATCTTTCTCCCAATCTTGCTTACTCCGACTAAGTTCATTAGTAGGAAGAATAGTTACTTCTATCCTCTAGACATATATGAGGTGAATTCGACTTTTATAATGGTGAGGTGACAGATACAAACAGATCGTCAATTTTGAGGTGGGGTGTCGACACCATATTGGAAAATAACCTGCAATTGCAAATAACAATATGATTAAAATCAAAACTTCAAATAACATTGACTAATGATAACTAGTAGCGATTATATGAGGGTATTGTATGAGTGCCTTAGGACCCCTAATCACAAGACATAGAGTTGTTAAACATCATCTAAGTTGTCAGTTCGAGTAATTTAACCACCTGCACCACACAATTAACCGACTTTTTGTGATAGATAACCAACCTATTTTTGTTCTTCTTTCCTTGTGAAACTCACCATGAAACTACAAAAAGGTCTGTATGAGTGCCTCGACCCTAAATGTAAGCACAAGCCATAGGGTGATTAAATGTCATCTAATTTGTCAATTTGGTCATTTAACCACTAGCACCACATAATTAACCAACCTTTTCTGCTAAATGACCAACCAATTTTTTTCCTCATTTTCTTGTGAAACTCATTATGAAACACATTAACAGCATTTACAAATTCAACATTATCACATTCTTGACAGCATAACAATGAGACAAACAATACCTCTTTTGGTTATAAATATCAATTAAGTACAATTTGGTAGTAGTACAAGACCCTCTTCATTACAATTTTGAACAAGACCAATTCACTAAAACTTAGTAGTACAACACTTTTATGACAACTTGGTACGAGTGATTCATTTAGAGACAATGCATGTAGAGACAACTACCAAGTGAATGAATATTATTTATTGAATACAATAGTATCTTACAACACGACGACAGTTGTCCATTCATCAGAGCTCTAACATTCATTAACCTAAAGCTAGCAAGGAGTTAAATATCAAGTTAGCATTCTAGCTCATCAACTAGGCACCGTGGATAACCATTAGTTCCTTAGTTTTACCACAGTCTAAACTTGGACAGTGAAGCATGCCAAAGTTATTGTCCAAAGTATGAGTCACGACCAAAATGAGCAATTCTAGCATAAAAATTTGTGACGGGGAGCGGCGGGAACCCTCGCTTATTCGGGAGAACCCTCAACAAGTTTTTCAAAAGATTTGCATTCTTCAAGACCTTATCCCATTTAGTATTATCGAAAATTGGTAAGGTGTATCTCGAGGAAATTCCAAAGATTGCTCCTCGCACGCAAACAAGTGTATTATCTCAACTAAATTCCAAAGGTACATTCTCAGCAATTTGAAAGCATGTCATTTCATTTTACTCCATATATCTCAAAACTTTGCTCTTTATCTTTTGAATAAAGCTGTGCTCTTCATCTTAATATGTATTTGCACAACCCAAAGAATGAAAGGAGACACAATGATGCGAGAATAGATGCGGAGTGTTTGGGTTATTTGAGCTGTTGACAATTTAGGATTTTGATATCTTCCATTATTTCTGAAAGATATGTCAACTAGAACTAATTATGATAAACTAGAACTTTTATTCATCAAGGACAACAACTCATTTTCCTTCAAAAAGTATCTAAAACAAAGTCAAGAGAAGTACTTCTAGTTACTATCCTACATCACATAATTTCTGAAAGTAGAGGCACATAATAAGCTGAGCAACATAATATGAAAGAAAGAAGTCTGCCACACATTTGATCGACCAACAATTAAAAATTTCCTTTCAAAAGCATAAATGTTAGCAAGAAGGGCAGCTTATAATTGGCTGGTATAAAGATACAAGTTAGAAAATATAAAGGGGGAAGATTAGTGCAAGTAATAAGAAACTTGAAATATCCCCTCTTCACCTTCTCTCTTCCTTCACTCTTCCTTGTGTAAGTATGATGTCAAGCACACAATAAACTTCCAAGCTAAAGAGAAAGGTTGCTTACCACAACAAATGACTCAGCTATATATGGTTTATCCTTCTTCATCTTCGGAATGAGCTATATTTTCTGGAAACGTTCAAACCTTCACTTTCACTTTCCCATTTTTTCTTTCTGAAATTCAACAACAGATGACAAGCTTAGTTAAAATAATGAGATGAATTTCTTTGGAAATTGTGATCCCTGGTTATCTAGATTTAAAACATCAAAAACCAATTACATAATAGAAATCTCAGATTCTCCCAAATAAGAGTTATATTTGTATAAAAAAATTAAGCTGAATTTCAAATAGAAAAAAGGTAACCTCTTTATACAACTTAGCAAAGCGTGACCAAACACTTCTAGAATTTACTCGCAAGGTAGCGGCGATCGATAGACGTTTCGTTGTTCCAACAAATTGTGCGATCTCACGTGCAACAACCTCCTTCATAGATAACACTTTTGGGTCATTCTTTGCCTCCATGATCGATTGTTAGCTCCAATTTTGTAACTAGGAAATCAAGAGAGGCAAAAATTACATCACCGATAGCTCTCACACCACCTCTTTCTACATTAGCGTAAATCGGTAGATACACTAAGCATGTAAAACACGAATTAAATTAAAGCGATCCTTACAATAGCGGCCGCTATCACCGCTTAGTCACCCCTTTTGTACCGCTCTTTGCGGCGCTTTCACCGCTTTTGCAAACACGCCCCACACAACAAATAACGGAACACAAGCTCAAATTCCGCTCCACTAAAGCGCTATAGCGCACTATATCGCCGCTATTCAATACCTAGACTAAAACATGGTTCATGGCAATATATTTTATTGGCTTCATGAAATCAAAGTGGAATTCATGCATCGGAAGAAGGAACTTCAATACGGACATGTACTTTATTCTACAAACTTGGAGATTTCTAGTTTACACACAAAACAAAATGAATCTCCAATTAACCTTCATCAACATAAGTCTCCTCAATTTAAACAACTAAATTAAAATCAGAATTTCAATGCCAATTGTCACAATTTCGTAAAGTAAAATCTCTGATTTTACTTTCATTGAATAAGGATATATATACAACTTGCTGACCCTCCTATCGTCAGTATTGCGAATGAGAACCTAACAAGCTTAAGTGAAGAAACTAAGCTAAAAATAGAATCACAAATGCTATCTCTGAGAATGAATGTGTAAACATAAAGAATGTATAATCTATAATACAAAATCTAACAGCAATCATAAATTATCCCTAATTTTAACTTTAGGGTTTTCAATCAATTTAGGGTTTTCAATGAAACAATCAGGAATAGTAATCTAATAGCAATCATAAATTTTCCCCAATTTTAAGTTTAGGGTTTTCAATCAATTTAGAGTTTTCAATGAAACAATCAAAAATAGAGAAGAAGAAAGCTCCATACCTGTGACCAGAGAGAAGAACGTTGTGCGAAGAAGATGAAGAAGGAACCTCTCTTGCGTATCACAGCGTTTTCGATCGTTTCTCCAAGCTCCAAGCTTCAAGCTTTCAACCCGTTTCCTCCCTCTCTCCCGTTTCCAATCGTTTTCTTCAACCTTCAAGCTTGAAGCTTCAACCCCTTTTCACTCTCTCTTGTGTTTTCTCTGAAGCTCCGATCTTCAACCTCTCTCTCGCGTTTCCTCTCTCTCTCGCGTTTTCTCTGAACCAGACCTCTCTCTCGTGTTTTCTCTCTCTCTCGCCTTTTCTCTCTCTCTCTTGCTAACTAATAATTTTATTTATTTAAATAATAAAAGCTACCTGGCCCCACCGTATCAGTACATGGAAATAGTATTTTTGTATGGTATTTTGTAGCCTATTTTGTTGAAATAGCATTTCTGTTAATATATGTATGAGGGTTTCATTTATATTGTTATATTTGTCTCTTTGTGGTACTTTATACATAGTTGCATCATATCAAATCACTAGATTCCTGTTAGGGGTGGCAATGAATCAAACCAACTCGAACATAGTTTGCAACTCGACTCGATAAATAGTTCGATGAACTTGGTTATATGTTTATCTTATGAGAGGAAGAGATTGTATTTTACTCTAATTAAATAAAAATATAACTTTTACCAAAAAAACTGTATACTATAATTGGAAAAAAAATTAACTTGTAAAGTTGTTTTATCCAAAAAAAACAAGATCATGTGAAAAAAATTAAAAAGCATATGTTTTTTCATCTTTTGTCGGTTACTCACAAAAGCAATACAATATTTGAAAGGGTTTTATTTTTCTCACCCCCCTCCTTCCCTATCTCACCCCCATATTTCAAAAAATGCCAAGAATACCCCTGCGTTTTAAAAAAAAAATTGAAATTTTTCGGAATTACCTCAAAATAAGGTAATTTCGGTTCAAAAAAAAATTAAACTTTCGGAATTACCTATAAAACTTTCGGATATATATATATATATATAGACATTTTGTCCAAAAACTCCAAGTTTGAGTGCAAGTGGTTAATGCACTCTATCTAAAGGGGCAAATTCGGATAGTAGCCAGACTCAAGTTTGAGTATTTAGGTTCCCTTTTCGCCGGACACCGTAGCGGTGTCAAAGACCCCTACAAAAAAAAAAGATATTTGGCAAAAAAATGTATATATATATATATATATATATATATATATATATATATATATATTGAGATCTTATTTTTGATTAATACGGATATACATAAAAAAATTATATAAAGATGTTAGATTTTGACAATATTACACACTTTTGTTTAGAAGTATAAAAGTAAGAATTGATATATATATATATATATATATATATATATGTAAATATTTTTTTTATCATACCAATTTCATAATCTTTTGTGTTTTTTATTAATAAAGCAAATTAAAATGTATTGTTCCGGGTTGGGCAGTAAGCCCAATATAATTACTTCGCAAAAAGTGGACCACGGCCCAAACTCACTTGAATAGGCCTAGCAAGGCCCAGATGCTCAGCCTTGCAGCGAAAGTCTCGCTCATGGTCGTTGTGCATAATCCGGCGGGGTGCCTTACTCTAGCAGAGTATAAATACCACCCTCACCAACATAATTAGGTACGTTACTCTACCTTATGATCCTGCCCGAGCATTACCCTGACTTGAGCGTCGAAGTGTCATCGCAGGTACCACCCGCGGGTGGCCAAGACCGGTCCATCCAGCTCCTCAGCGACCGGCCAACATACTAACAGCAACTCGTATTGATCAGGTAAGATCAATTGGCGGCCACAGTGGGAGGCCCGAGTGCTATCCTACCCGATGGATGTTGATTGGTGACTTTAATGAGATCCTTACTCCATCTGAGCAAAAGGGTGGCAATTTCAACCCCACAAGAGCCGCTCGTTTCAATCATGTGTTGCATTCGAATAGTCTGATTGATCTTGAATTTTATGGCACTAGCGTTTGTTTCAAGTTATGTAAAATTACTCCCAGGAATAACATTCTCAGGAACATGATGATAGGAATAATAATCCTAGATATCTTCTCAAAAAAGTGTTTGGTAAATTTTTAAACATTCCTGGGAATAAGGTAGTTATAGAAATTAAATAAATTTTTATTTTTAATTTTTCACATAATCATCATGGGAATCCTTATTACCATCCTTTTTCATGGGAATGTTTGCATGGGAATGTTAGAGGTTATTGGAAGTTATCTCACTCCTAGGAATCCTCATGCCAAGGAATAATTTTTTTCAAACTTGTAACAAACATGGGAATGTTCATTCCTAACCCATGAATTCCCAGGAATCTTAGTTCTAGACTTTAAACAAACGCCCCTTTACTTGGCAAAGTGTTTGCAGGAATAACAGGTTGGTCTCTAAGCGTCTTGATAGGGCTGTGGGTGATCTTGAGTGGCGTCTTCGGTTTCCGGAAGCTACAGTGGAACACCTGGTTAAAAGGGACTCTGATCATAATCTGTTGTTGCTTCGTTGTGCTGAAATTGGGACTACACCGGGTGCTCGCTCCTTCCGTTTCATGGCTGCCTGGTGTACTCATGATGCTTATAGGGCGTCGTCAACAAGGCTTGGGTAAGAGGTAGGTCGGACCCCCTTCTTTCTCTCCATTGTGTTGCGCAGGATTCAATTTCCTTTAATAAGGACACCTTTGGGAACATTCTGACTCGAAAAAAGAAGCTTGAGGCGAGACTTAGGGGCATTCAGAGGGCACTCGAGAACATTGACTCTGCTAGATTGGTTCTTCTTCAACGTGAGCTCTTTCGCGAATATGAGGAAATTTTATTCCAAGAAGAAACTCTTTGGTATCAAAAGTCTAGAGAGAACTGGATCAAACTGGGCAGCCGAAACACTCGGTTCTTCCATACTCAGACCATTGTTAGGCGGAAGCGTAATAAAATTCACGGTCTAAATCTTCCTTGTGGCACTTGGTGCTCCGACCAGCAGGTACTTCAACAAGAGGCAGTGAAATTTTTCAAGGATCTCTTCTGTGCTACTGAAAATGTTATACCAAGCCAGTTGGGCGCTATCCGTAATCCTTTAGGGGAAGCTGCTCACCAATCCCTCCTTGCGCCAGTGACAAAGGAAGAGGTATATTCTGCCCTCATGTCTATGAAATCATATAAGGCCCCTAGTCCTGATGGCTTCCAACCTATTTTCTTTAAAATGTATTGGGAGACTGTAGGTGATGATGTTTGGCATTTTGTTCGTGAGGCTTTTGCTACAGGCTCCTTTGATACTAAGGCAGCAGAGACGCTCTTGGTGCTTATACCCAAAGGTGACCGCCCCACTTCGTTCAAAGAGTTCTGGCCCATACCTCTGTGTAATGTTATTCATAAGCTCATCTCCAAGGTGCTGGTGAGCCGAGTGCGCCCTCACCTGAATAATATCGTGAGTCCCCTTTAGGCGGAAGCGTAAAAAGGGAGACATGATCTTGAAGCTTGATTTAGAGAAAGCTTATGATCGTGTAGATTGGAGATTCCTACAGGATACTCTTCATATGTTTGACTTTCCTAATAGTATTATTAATATAATCATGACTGCCATCACCCATTCTAAGATCTCTCTCCTTTAGAATGGTACCAGAATTGACAATTTCTCTCTGAAGCAGGGTCTCCGGCAAGGGGATCCACACACTCTGTATCTCTTTGTGTTGTGTATGGAAAGGTTCGGGGAATTGATTTCGTCAGCAGTTGAACAAGGCTGTGGAAGCCTCTTCACTTAACTAAAAATGGTCCAGGTATTTCACATTTGTTTTTTTGCAGATGATGTGCTTTTATTTGCCAAAGCGACTGTGTCGTAAGCTAAATTGATTAAGCGGGTGTTGGATTTTTTCTCCTCCATATCGAGTTTAAAAGTAAGCCTCGTGAAGTCTTCTATATTTGCTTCTAAGGGTGTGCCTATGACAAAAAAGGTGAAGATCAGAAACATTCTGGACATGAATTTTACATCCTCTATTGGTATATACTTGGGTTTCAAAATCTTCCAAGGGAGAGTTATCAAAGAGGATTTTCACGACATTCTCGACCGTATACATTCCAAATTGACGTCTTGGAAAAGGAAGCTCTTGAATAAGGCCGGCAGATTGACACTTTGCAATTCGGTGCTCACTTCTATCCCATCTTATGGGATGCAACTTCAATGGTTACCGCAATCGATGCGCTCGCAGTAGATGCAGATCGATTCGTAATTTTCTTTGGCAAGGTAATAATGCTTCCGACATGCATATGGTAGGCTGGGAAAAATTACTCAACCAAAACAGTGGGGTGGCCTTGGTATTCGAATCATGCGTCACAACAACACGGCTCTACTTGGTAAACTTATCTGGGATGCCACGAATGCTCCAAAGAAGCTTTGGGTTAAGCTCATGAAGGATAAATACTTCCCTCACCGCTCTTTTTTAGGCGTTGCCTCATCTAGGGGATCTGCCACATGGAATTCAATGATAAAAGCTAGACATTGTCTCGGCCCAACTTTCACCTTCAAGATTGGGAATGGCAATACTAGTGTGTGGAATGATAGCTGGTTGTTTCATACTCTCCTTGGTCCCCAACTGCCGGCGGTGCACTGTAATACCCCAATTTTGTCCGCCTAATTTGAAAATCAAATAAAAATGTATTGTTGTGAACATTTGATTTTTAACGGTATTTTTGACGTTTTTCGAAAAATTACCAAAATATGTGCTTTTTGCGTGTTTTAATCGTCGAATACGTCACTTTGCTAGTTTTTGTCATTTTCGAGTTAATTTTACTATTAAAAAAATGTGCTACAAGAGTCTAGTGATTTTCGCGTGTCCTCTCGCGAGCGTGCGAATTAAGTGTCTAATAGTGGACGCGTGTCGTAGCGAGTTAGCGTGATTATTATCGTTTTATTATTTTTTTTAATTAGTAGTTACCAAAAATAAGAGACATAATCAAACATAATATTGTTTTATCCAAATTTGTCTTTTTACAAAAGAAAATAATATAAAAAAATGTAATAAAAATGGTTGTTACATTTGAGACAAAATAAAAAGAAAATGTCAAACAAAAAAAGATGCACATTTGCCTTGCTCTTTATTTAAGAACAATTGGAGCTTTGAGCTCAAACCCCCTTCTTCTTGTGTCTTTGTTTGGTCTTCATTTTAGGCAAAAAATACCACAACTTGGCAGCAATTCTGCTCCCTCTTGCTGCTGTCCATGTCTTGGTCACCTAGGAGTTTTGATTTTGTGCTCCACATACCACACCTACACCACACCAAAGCCCCAATATAAAACAGCAACACAGAGAGAAACAGGAGGACATTGAAACAACACACAAACACAAACACAAACACACACAGAGACACACGCAAAACACAAACACATACAAACACACACAACACAAAAACACAACACACAAACACAAACATACAGCAAACACATAAAAAAAAGAAGCACATTGAAACAAAAAAAACACCACACAAGCCCAGCAAGGGAGGAGAGCAGAAACACAATGTAGAAATAGGAGAACTTTCGGTTTCATCATCAAAGAAACCATTTTCTCTTTAACCTCACCTCATCACCACCAAACACCAAAACAACAACAATCCCAGCAATCAAATCATCATTCAATCTAAACAAACCCATACCTTACCCAAACCAGAAAAATGGAAAGAAAGAGGAAACACCACGCGCCACCCTTTTCTCCCCGTCGCGGCGCCACCGCCGTCACCACCGGAGTCATCGCTTTCGTTGCGGCTCCGTCAAGAACCTCCTCCTCCATCCTCCTCGCGATCCACCGTCGTTTCTTTTCTCTCTATCGCGCGCGTAACCATCGCCGGCGGCGACACCTCCGTTCGTCGCCGCGCGACACCTCCGTTCGTCCGTCGCTCCTTCTTCCAGATTCGCCGTTCTCTCTCTCCTCTCTCGGTACCCTTCTCTCTCTCTCTCTCTCAAATTTTTTTCTCTCCTTTTCTCGGCAAATGAAGCAGTTTGAGGTTGGATAGATTTAAGCTTAGGTTTTTTTTTTGTGTTTGAGGATATGGGTCATGGGCCTTTCTTTGTTTTGTTTCTAAGTTTTTTAAATACGATTGATAACAACACCCCTAGTATTACTAACCCAAAACCCCCACGTTTTTTCTAAAAATGCTAGTCACACTCCATTTATCTCTATTCAGCACCTACCCTTCTTGCTTTTATTTGTTTATTTCTTTTTAGTTTTATTATTACTTATTGTTATTACTATTATAATCGTTACTATTTACTTCATGTTGTCATCTAATAGCATCTCTTTTTGCTTATTACGTGTTATCACTATTATGATGGTTTGTATAATTTTTAAACTAGGAATAAACATTTAAGGTATAAATATGGCTACCTAAATTCACTTTCGCTCATATCATGTTCAATATTCATTTTCAAAATAGTCATTCCAAGTTACCTCATTCGAACACTTGAACCTAAAACAAAACCGATTATCATCAATAGTCACTCGCGCCGTTGCCGTTTGATTGTTAGTGACGATCCCATTTTCAAAAAGAGTTAGTAGCGTGGCCACTCTAAACCGTTGTTGTTTGGTCATCGCGAACGCTCAACCCCCACCGAAAAACTTTAAAAGATTAAAAACAAAAACCTTTTTCGGGACAAAGCGAGAACTACGTAGCTTTGATTCCTCATCACAGTGGGGATACGTAGGACCGGGTTCATGTCCCGTCAAGCACACTTTCAAAAAAAAAAAATATAAAGAACCGAGAACTACGTAGCTTTGAATTCTCCATCGCACTGGGAGATACGTAGGAGCGAGAGGCTAACTCTCGTCAAGCGCCAAAAATAAAAATTTTCATTAAGTCTTTTCATCCCTTTTTCAATAAAGAGGCAAATTTAAGTATTTTCCAAATCAACACTCAAAACCACACACTTAATTAAAGGTTCCCTCTCAGTAGAGAGGACGCGTGGGGTGCTAACACCTTCCCCGCACGTAACCGACCCCCGAACCCATATTTCTAGTTTTCGAAAGACCATCCGCCTTATTTCAAAAGACCTTTTTTCAATGTTTTGGTCTTAAAATTAAAATATTGGTGGCGGCTTCATAATTTTTCCACGTTGTACACTGAGAAACCCAAACCGGATTTTTCGGGCGCAACAGCTGGCGACTCCACTGGGGACTAAAAAAACATTTTCTTCAAAAGTGGGTCAAGCCTAATTAATTAAGTGTGTGGTTTGTGTGATTGATTTGAATATCTTGCTTTGCCTCCATTCTTCTTCTGTTTCATAAGCATGTTGCATTCATGTGCATGCTTCTTCTGTGTTTGCTTTTGTTTAAAGTAATAGATAGTTACTTCTTTGCTTAAATGCTTAGTTCCCTCATGCATTTCCCAATCCCGATCATGTTCCCTTCTTCTTTGCTCCCTTTCTTCAAGGTAAGCTCATGCATTTCTCCCCAATTCTATCATGATCCCTTCTTCTTGGCTCCCTTCTTGAGGTAAGCAATGCACTTGATTGTTGTTGAAACCCTAGGCTAGCTTATTTGATATTGAACCCTAGAGTAGACGACATGTTATTACTTGCTATTGTCCGGACTGTTCTGGGTTTTCCTTCGCAGGTGGGGGTATATGTGGGTAGTTTTAGGCGATATGTCCTCGCTACACACACGCACACCTTATGCTTATCGTGCTTTGAGAGGGGCCTAAAACCCAAGGTCCGACAAAACTTAGGAGAGTGGAAGCGAGTAGTGATCGGCAATTGGACCGTTGTCCTTCCGACTCTCACGAAAGTTTCGGCCGAGTATGCTCTTTCATGATGCCTCACACGGTGGCGTTCCATCGTTGTGGGCGCTAGTGTGAGAGAGAACTAGCTCAGTAACTTTGGTGAGGAAGTGACTAGAACCCCATGGGAGGGACCTTTGAGTTGCCCTAGAACCTAGGTTACCCACCTCGTAGGACACAAGGACATACAAATTGTGTGTTGCATTGTAGTTTAGGCATGTCTTTCCTAAAAGAAAAAAGAAGAAGATTTTCAAAAAAAAAAATAAAAAAATAAAAAATAGAGAAAGAGCTGCCGTTGTAGCCTTTCTTTTGCCGGTCCGTACGAAGTGACATATGACCCACTTTATTTTCAAAAAAAAGAGGAGAAAGAGTTACCGTTGTAGCATTTCTCTTATTGGTCCATATGAAATAACGTACGGCCCGCATTTTCCAAAAAAAAAAAAACTTGAATCATTGCCAATAAAAACTTTTTCATTTATCCTGCATGCACATAGAGCATCATCATCATTTGCATACATACTTGCATTACATAAAACAAAATTTTCAAAAAAAAATGCAAAAAGCAAAACTTTCAACAAAATCATCATAGTCTTTTCTTTTACCGGGCTATGTGAGGTGATGTTCCCAAAATTTCAGTCACCAAACTCGAAAAAAATGTCTTCATCTTATTTTTCACTTGCATGTCAAGTCGCATTATCGCCGTCATTTTCATTTAAAGACATCATTTGCATTGCATAAAGCAAAACTTGATAAAATTCATACATGCATTTTTCTCTATCTCATCAAGGTTTGTCAAGAGTGCATTCTCCACACGTATGCGTTTCCATTCACTAAGGCTTCTTCCCCTAATTTTCTCGAAAGATTCAAAAAAATCGTGTCTTATTAGGGGCGCGTCTCATGCATTATTGTTTTCCTTTTTTACGCATCATGAAAAATAAACATTAACGTCTCATTTCACATGCATCTCCATTCAATATCTCTCATGTATTAGGAAAGTAATTGTAAGCATCACACATTTCATTTCATTGCATAAGAAAAATGAAAACCAGAAACAGTTATCATCCATATCGCATTTCATTCATCTTTAATTATGTAAAAACTGTCATCGAATAAAGGTGGGCATCACATCAATATTGCATGCATATATCATTCCGCTATTCATATAGCCTTGGCTCAAACGCGCCATTTTCTGCATGCATTATTATTTTTCTCTTTCATATCATAACAAATAAACAAAAATCCAAGAATGTATGTTTTCTACTAGATTTTAGAAAATGCATCGCATGTACCTCTTTTCCCTTTTTCATGGCATAAAAAAAAAAATAAGCAATTGAACGTTTCATTTTGCATGCATTTCCACGCGTTAAGAATAATTGTGAGTATTATGCATTTCATTTCATTGCATAAAAACAAAACAAAGCAAGAAGCAATTATCATCCGCATTGCATAAGCATCACATTCATCCGGGTACAGATACAAAAATTCATCATCAAATAATCCAGACATCGCGTCGATGTGGCACTCATGCATCACTTCATTAACCTCATCACTTCGTTCGAATACATCATCTCTCCCTGCATGCATCCTTTCGAAACAAAGAAAAATTTTCTCATGATGGCTTAATGGGTAGAAATCCACCTTTGAACGACGAAGGGTAATATCTCAAATTTGTTTGTCGACTACAAATTTGAGATGTTACTCTACGATGTCGAGGCACTTTGACCCGATCACGTGTTTTATTTTCAAGTAGGAAATTAAGTTGAGTCAACTAATTGTCGAAACGTTTCAGTATATTGTGTGAAGTATTGAGTCAGGATCCACTCAATGTTTCATGCAGGTTACTGAGGGTAACGACAATCAGTTGCCTCATATCAACATTCTTGCATCTCTCATCATTCAAAAAAAGGGGCATTGGCATTTCGTATCTTGTCTCGCCTCTAAAAAACTAAAAAATCAAAAAAATTCATTTTGAAAAAAAAGGGTGCATCATTCGCATTGGCATTCCATATTTTGTCTTGCATTAAAAACAACAAAATTATTTAGAATAAGCCACACTTGTCGGGTGGTCATTCTTCACGCATTTGCATCATACTTGCATATCATAATTTGTTCATTCATTCATTGCATAAGATAAAAGTTGTGATGAGAAGCGAGACTTTCTTGCAAAGTAATCTTTCTTTTTTGGAAAAGTTTACCCTCACTCATTTGCAAACTCAAGGTGTTCCGAGGCCCTCAGTTTTTCACATCAATAACTCATTTGTATTTCCTTCAAAAAAAGCATTGCATCTCATCCATTCCATGATAAAAGACTAAAACAGTTTATCAAACAAGTTTTTATATCATGTTTTAACCAATGTTAACTCTCTGTGAAGCGTTCTTCTAGTAAGTATGCATGCCACGTGTAGTTTCTCTTGTTTGAGTCAGTCAATTTCCTTCATTTATCATCATTCCCCATCCAAGTCTAATCCCGCCCCGTCCACCCCTAAAGCGCATATTTTCTCCCATCAGTACATACTTGACTTTTTGGTTCATTCTCGCTAACATTTTAAGTCCTCCATGCTGGGGCAATTCTGTGATCGCTAATCTCCTTGTCAGTATCATATTCCTTTAGTGCAAGTCTTTCTAAAAAATATATGATAAAAAAAAAAAGATAAAATAAGCTCGCTAGGTTGAAAACCCGCAAAGGGCGGTCTAGGCAAAAAAGAGCGCCTGATGGATTGAAAACTCGCAAAGAGCAATCCAGGCAAAAGTTAGGGCACAAAAATGAGAAAAAAGAGCAAGCACAGGAAGATAGATAAATTATTGTCCTAAAGTTAAGTCTTACAAAAATAAGCAATCGGGATTTAAAATAAAATTTGGTCATCTCTCCATACCCTCAAAAGCCTAAAATCCCAATAAGTCTATTTCCTACCCCTCTTAAGCCAAAGATTCAAAATTACAAAGATACCATTTGTTACCCATCTTAAGCCAAGAAAAGCCCAAGATATCCCCATCACCCTCTTAATTCCACATCAAAGATGGTATATCATTTTCACCCAAGTCAAAAGGAAAGGAAATTCACGAAAGGAGGGGAATAACAAAGTTTCAAAAAGGAGAATCCCAAAAACAAAGAAAGGAAGACAAAGGGAGTATAAATTAAGAGTCAATACATTTTGCTATGAAGCATAAGAGCTCCCCTTCCAAGGCCCTCAAATTCAATGGGTTCAATCATTTCCCCTTTCAAAAAAGGCCCTCAATTCATTGGGTTTAGCCATCTTTTCTTTCATAAAACCTTCAAGCACCTCATCAAACCTAATAACCATTTCCTGCACCTCATCAAACCTAATAACCATTTCCTGCACCTCATCAAACCTAATAACCTTCAAACACCTCATCAAACCTAATAACCATTTCCTTCATAAACCATTGACCATCGGCCAACACCGAATAAGACCCATCCTCCCCATCAACCAAACACTTCATTAAGCTCAACCATCCCCTTCTCCACATCACAACCCTAAAAAGTCCATTCCGATCAATGACCAATTGCTTTCGTTCTCTCAAGTTTTAATCTTAGGACAAATAAGTTTATCCATTTACGACGTGTTTCGCTCAAAAAGGAAAAAAACAAACAAGCAGAAAAAAGAAAGCTGCTAAAAAAAAACAATCAAAAAAGAAAGTTGGTAAAAAAGAGAGAAGGACTTGCACTCCAAGATGCATTCATGTTGCATTAAAACAAGGGCTAGCGGTCACCGAGAGGAGCCTCTCATCATACTAAAAAGTCAAAACTTTCATTGCATTTGAGTTATTCTTAAAGAGAACCAAAAGTGTGTACTAGGGGGCATTCCCTTCACCTCTCACTCCACTCAACTTTGGGGAGGTTTGTTCGTTGCCCACGCCATTTATATATCACCCTCAGTTCATAACCATCACCGTAACTCTGTCGCCTTTCACAACCTCACTCAAGGAAACCATTTGAAATGTCATTCGAAAGTGGGGCAAGTGTGTTCCCATTCCTTCACCTCATAACACCTCACCGGGGCAATCTCTCAACTCACTATCCTAAACAAGGCCTTGTCATTCTAATTGGGGCAGCTTTGTCCTTGTTATGACTGGGGCAACATCAAACTTTATGGGTTGAGACAAAATCTCTTTTGCTCCACCCTTCATTTCAAAAGCCGAAGCATCCCCAATTCATCATCTTCTACACCCCTAGTTGTTGTCACCACTAGATCGGGGCAAGCTATTCATCAAAGACCTGAATTGGGGCAATCTTGTATCTCTTGATCCTTCATGAGCTTCGGCAATAACCATGTCTGTCATTCCTTCACTTGCCATAAATGTCCATGCCCTAAACCGATTCCAAGCTAGCCGACTCATTCATTCACATACGCACTCCTATGCATGCTTACTAGACAATGCTTCAAAAAGAGGAACACACGTTGTTTACGCGCGATATCTAAAATTCGATCATCATGGAAAGAAAGAGAAAACAAGTAAGGTTGTTGGTAAATAAAAACCTTGAGAACACCGGAGTTTGAATCAAATTCAATTTTTTTTCAACAGAATGGTCAATGATCATCTCAATTCCTTGCATCCAAAGTCTCGCATCTCGTCATCACAAAAATGTTCACCTCATGCATCTAGGCATTTCAATCTATTCATTATGGCATATGCATCAAAGTATTACATTTGCATCTTCACATTTTGTGCATTCATCACATAGCAAAAAGAAAAAAAAAACGGTCCACGTCAGTGGCATCATACTAATGCTAACACTTCCATAAAAGGAAAAGAACAAAAATCACTTGCATTCAAACATCAAAGCATTTACATTTCATAAACTACAAAGAAGAAGCGAATACAAAAGAACAAAAGCATTCCATAATATTCAAGACATCAATCATGGCATAAGTTTGCATTACATGTGTCATTCATTGCATTGCTAAGCAAAATGTGGACGAACACAAGATGTTAATCCTCATGCCTAGTTCCAAGAATCAGCACGACAAGTGTTCATTTACTGCTTCCTTTCTAGCAAACCAAGCATTCATCAGATATGGACAAGACAGAAAAAGCGTCTCACCAAAATCAATCATTGCATCCATGTACACCCAAATACCCAAGTGCGTGCATTTCATGCACCATCCAAGAGAAAAGTTACTTCGGACCAGAGAGTCCCAAAATCTCATTTTTAGAAAATCACCATTGACACAGAGTTCGTAGACTCCATTGACACAGAGTTCGTAAACTCCATTAACACCGAGTTCGTAAACTCCATCAACACCGAGTTCGTAAACTCCATCAACACAGAGTTCGTAAACTCCATCAACACAGAGTTCGTAAACTCCATCAAACCAGAGTTCGTAAACTCCATCAACTCGAGTTAGTGAACTCCATCAACCCGAGTTAGTGAACTCCCCACGAGTTAGTGAACTCCCCACAGATCACACAACATCGTTATGCGAGCACGCGATGGATCCATCGGACCGTTAAGTCGCCCGGATTAGTTGTGTCGACCAAGGCACAACGTAAATCCATTGATCAAATCGATTCGGACACGATGTTGATCGGCGCTCGAAAAGGCCACCCCCGAGTTCGTAAACTCCATCAATCCGAGTTCGTAAACTCCATCAACCCCGAGTTAGTGAACTCCCACGCGAGTTAGTGAACTCCTCCCACAGATCACAACATCGCGTTATGCGAGCACGCGATGGATCCATCGGACCGTTAAGTCATTCGGATTAGTTGTGTCAGCCTAAGGCACGGCGTAAATCCATTGATCAAATCAGTTCCGGACCTGATGTTGATCGGCCGCTCGAAAAGGCCACCCCCAGAGCTCGGACTCGACAAGAGTCCGTTAGAAGGTTTTAGGCAACCTCCGAATTCCCAATTTACCGCTTTTCCCCAGTTTACTGTTTTCCCGTTAATGCGACAAGTGTTAACCCCCTTTCTCAAAAAGAAAATAACAAAAAGATTTGAACATTTTCTGAAGCGGACCAAATTAGTATTATTTCTATATCTTTATTTCCATTTTACCAGCAAATATGAAAAGACCAATTCATATTTCTTGGAAAAATGTGAAATAAAGAGGGGCAGCTGTAATACCCCAATTTTGTCCGCCTAATTTGAAAATCAAATAAAAATGTATTGTTGTGAACATTTGATTTTTAACGGTATTTTTGACGTTTTTCGAAAAATTACCAAAATATGTGCTTTTTGCGTGTTTTAATCGTCGAATACGTCACTTTGCTAGTTTTTGTCATTTTCGAGTTAATTTTACTATTAAAAAAATGTGCTACAAGAGTCTAGTGATTTTCGCGTGTCCTCTCATGGCGTCTGAATTAAGTGTCTAGTAGTGGGACGCGTGTCGTAGCGAGTTAAGCGTGATTATTATCGTTTTATTATTTTTTTAATTAGTAGTTACCAAAAATAAGAGACATAATCAAACATAATATTGTTTTATCCAAATTTGTCTTTTTACAAAAGAAAATAATATAAAAAAATATAAAAAAATGTAATAAAAATGGTTGTTACATTTGAGACAAAATAAAAAGAAAATGTCAAACAAAAAAAAAGATGCAGCGCTGCCTTGCTGCTGTTGCAGCAACAATTGGAGCTTTGAGCTCAAACCCCCTTCTTCTTGTGTCTTTGTTTGGTCTTCATTTTAGGCAAAAAATACCACAACTTGGCAGCAATTCTGCTCCCTCTTGCTGCTGTCCATGTCTTGGTCACCTAGGAGTTTTGATTTTGTGCTCCACATACCACACCTACACCACACCAAAGCCCCAATATAAAACAGCAACACAGAGAGAAACAGGAGGACATTGAAACAACACACAAACACAAACACAAACACACACAGAGACACACGCAAAACACAAACACATACAAACACACACAACACAAAAACACAACACACAAACACAAACACAAAAACACAAACATACAGCAAACACATAAAAAAAAGAAGCACATTGAAACAAAAAAAACACCACACAAGCCCAGCAAGGGAGGAGAGCAGAAACACAATGTAGAAATAGGAGAACTTTCGGTTTCATCATCAAAGAAACCATTTTCTCTTTAACCTCACCTCATCACCACCAAACACCAAAACAACAACAATCCCAGCAATCAAATCATCATTCAATCTAAACAAACCCATACCTTACCCAAACCAGAAAAATGGAAAGAAAGAGGAAACACCACCGCGCCACCCCTTTTCTCCCACCGTCGCGCGCCACCGCCGTCACCACCGGAGTCATCGCTTTCGTTGCAGCTCCGTCAGCAACCTCCTCCATCCTCCTCGCGATCCACCGTCGTTTCTTTTCTCTCTCTGCGCGCGTAACCATCGCCGGTGCGACACCTCCGTTCGTCCGCCGGCGCGACACCTCCGTTCGTCCGTCGCTCCTTCTTCCGTTCGCCGTTCTCTCTCTCCCTCTCTCGGTACCCTTCTCTCTCTCTCTCTCTCTCTCAAATTTTTTTTTCTCTCCTTTTCTGGCAAATGGAACGGCGCTGAGGTTGGATAGATTTAAGCTTAGGTTTTTTTTGCTGTTTCAGGATATGGGTCATGGGCCTTTCTTTGTTTTGTTTCTAAGTTTTTTTAAATACCTGATTGATAACAACACCCCTAGTATTACTAACCCAAAACCCCCCACGTTTTTTCTAAAAATGCTAGTCACACTCCATTTATCTCTATTCAGCACCTACCCTTCTTGCTTTTATTTGTTTATTTCTTTTTAGTTTTATTATTACTTATTGTTATTACTATTATAATCGTTACTATTTACTTCATGTTGTCATCTAATAGCATCTCTTTTTGCTTATTACGTGTTATCACTATTATGATGGTTTGTATAATTTTTAAACTAGGAATAAACATTTAAGGTATAAATATGGCTACCTAAATTCACTTTCGCTCATATCATGTTCAATATTCATTTTCAAAATAGTCATTCCAAGTTACCTCATTCGAACACTTGAACCTAAAACAAAACCGATTATCATTAATGATCACTCGCGCCGTTGCCTTTGTTTCGTCGTTAATGATAATTTCATTTTCAAAAGAGTTAGTAGTATGACCACTCTAAACCGTTGTTGTTTGGTCATCGCGAACGCTCGATCAATTGCGAATTCCTTTTATCACGGCGTTCTCTCCGATTCAAACCAACGAAAACACTTTTGAAAACAAATCTTTTCAAACATCAAAATCAAAACTAATTACCACTAATGATCACTCGCGCCGTTGCCGTTTGATTGTGGGTGATAATTTCATTCCCGTGGGAGCTAGTAGTGTGGCCACTCTAAGCCGTTGTTGTTTGGTCTTCACAAACGCTCCCCTTCAATTGCGAAAACTTTTTCAATAATCGAAATAAAAACCGGTTGTCATCAATAGTCACTCGCGCCGTTGCCGTTTGATTGTTAGTGACGATCCCATTTTCAAAAAGAGTTAGTAGCGTGGCCACTCTAAACCGTTGTTGTTTGGTCATCGCGAACGCTCAACCCCTTTTCGAAAAACTTTAAAAAGATTAAAAAACAAAAACCTTTTTCAGGACAAACGAGAACTACGTAGCTTTGATTCCTCATCACAGTGGGGATACGTAGGACCGGGTTCATGTCCCGTCAAGCACACTTTCAAAAAAAAAAAATATAAAGAACCGAGAACTACGTAGCTTTGAATTCTCCATCGCACTGGGAGATACGTAGGAGCGAGAGGCTAACTCTCGTCAAGCGCCCAAAATAAAAATTTTCATTAAGTCTTTTCATCCCTTTTTCAATAAAGAGGCAAATTTAAGTATTTTCCAAATCAACACTCAAAACCACACACTTAATTAAAGGTTCCTCTCGGTAGAGAGGGCGCGTAAGTGCTAACACCTTCCCCCGCACGTAACCCAACCCCCGAACCCATATTTCTAGTTTTGAAAGACCATCCGCCTTATTTCAAAAGACCTTTTTCAATGTTTTGGTCTTAAAATTAAAATATTGGTGGCGGCTTCATAATTTTTCCACGTTGTACACTGAGAAACCCAAACCGGATTTTTGGGTATAGCGGTGGCGACTCCACTGGGGACTAAAAAAAACATTTTCTTCAAAAGTGGGTCAAGCCTAATTAATTAAGTGTGTGGTTTGTGTGATTGATTTGAATATCTTGCTTTGCCTCCATTCTTCTTCTGTTTCATAAGCATGTTGCATTCATGTGCATGCTTCTTCTGTGTTTGCTTTTGTTTAAAGTAATAGATAGTTACTTCTTTGCTTAAATGCTTAGTTCCCTCATGCCAATGTTTAGTTTTTTCTATGGCAATTTGCACACAACTCGCTCCCTACGAAGGCTACTCTTCATCGGCGTCATGTTCTTCCAAGTGGTGTTTGTGGAATCTGTCAGAACCAGGAAGAGACCGCGCTGCACTGTCTTTTTGTGTGCAAGAATGCCGTGGAGGTGTGTGCAAGAATGAGTTTATCAGCAGCACGAATGCCTTTCCAGCCATCATTTTATGGATGATTTGGTGCGCACGGAACACTTACATTTTTGAGAATACACTGATTTCTTCACAGCAAGTTGTTGCTAAAGCTATCAGGATGTGGATGGACCGCCTCTCAGCGTTCGACCACAGTAATAGGACTACAAGACGATCTTCCAGTCTTGCGGTATCTTGGCAGGCCCCTTCTTCGGGTTGGGTGGCTCTTAATGTGGATGGGAGTGCGGTGATAACCCCACCGGCTGCGTCCTTCGGAGGGCTCATTAGGGACAGTGATGGGCGCTTCATCCACGACTTCTACGGATTCTTAGGTGCCTCTACTATCATGCACGCCGAGTTACATGCTCTTTTACATTGGTTGGAGTTGTGTTGGGGAGCGGGGTTTCGGGGAAGGTGGTATGCTATTCGACTCTCTCAACACTTTGAGGCTTATTGCAAATGCTAATGAGGTGTTTCGTGTTCATGGGAATGAGGTGGCTTTGGCGAAGCCTTATTAGGCGTGGTTGGGAGATCACCCTTCAACACGCGTCTATCGTGTAGCTAATCGGTGTGCGATTTCCTTGCCAACTTGGGAATGTACGTGTCCCGAGTTCGATTCATTTGGACTCTCCTCGGTAACTTTGATTCATCTCTTGCAGGCGGATGCGCAGGAATCTCATTTGTTAGGCTATAGGCTTGTCTTTCTTTTTCTTCTTCTCTTTTGTAACAAAAAAAGTAGAAAAGATTGCGTAAACAAATAACAAATAGGACATAAAGCTTTGATAAAAAAGGCGTAAAGCTTAAATCGAATAACAAAAACAAAGCATGTAAAGTGGTATTTTTTTATCAGTCCGAGATGTTAAAAGTCAAAATTAAAGATATTAACAATTATATTTTATTTTATTAAGGATAGAAAAGGAATATTGTAAAACTAATAAGAGTAAAAATGTCTAAAAAGATGAGATGCTATGAGCTATAAACTCAAGCGCTAATTGATGTAGTGTTTCAAAAACTGCTAATTGATGTAACATTTCTGTTTGGCAAAAACTAGCGGATAACGGATCAACTAGCGGTTAGCGGATGAGCTTATAGCGGATAGCGGATAAGCTAGCTGATAGCGGATAGCTGATAGCGAATAAACTAGCGGATAGCGAATAATGTGTTTGGTAAAACTAGCGGTTCAACTAGCTGATAAATGTAAAATGACCTAAAAGGACATGTTTGATGAATGGTTAGATTTATTTAATCAATATAAAATATGTTAAACATTAATAAATTTTTAATTATTAATTTATATTTATATTTTAATAGTTCGACTTATATATTAATTTCAAAGTCTAATTTAAAATACAATTAAAATAAAAAAGATAATATATGCATAAAAATTAAAGATAATCTTCATCACATTAATAGTCAAACCACATAAAAAATGAGCAGTACTCTAAAATATTAGGGTGTTATTTTTGGTACCCCCCTCAACATCACCCACACCCCCATAATTCAAAAAATGCCAATAAAACCCCTACGTTTTTAAAAAAAAAAATTAAATTTTCGGAATTACCTCAAAATAAGGTAATTCCGGTTCAAAAAACAATTAAATTTTCGGAATTATCTATAAAAAAGATAATTCCGGTTCATAATAAAATGAAAAATTTGAATTACCTCTAAAAAGGTAATTCGAAATTTTATATTTTTTTTTAAAGTTTGTATATTAAATTAATATATTAAAAGCGCGTTTTATTTTGGAAATATGATACGAACGGTTTATGATTTAAATAACAATATGTCAAAATATATAAAATGACCAACATAAAAAAAATATAATGTACAAATACAACTACTATGGGTCCAAAATGTTTAACAATGACTGAAAATAAGCACGTGAAGTGGGTGAGCAGGCGACATCTAAGGCATCCCGGGTCAATCTGTTTGCGCTCTGCACCTCTCCTCATATGTCTCGGGACAACGGGCTCTCGATGATATGGTGGATCTGAGTGCTCTGCTGCTGTGGCTCGGCTCTAGGCGTGGCTCGCACCAGGAGTAAGACGCACCACAGTTACTGATCGTACCAAGGAAGGTGTCGGGATCGCACTCGCCGTGGTAGCCCGCCACTCTACTAGCCCGCCAAAATGTCCGCGCCCGAATCTGATACATCAGCAACCCCTGTATGATCCTGTCCGCAGAGGGAGCATTACCCGAAATGGGTGGAAGAGGGATCCTATGTACCGCTTCGAATCGCTAACGCACTCATGCGGCATGTAGGGAGCAGGCGTCATCGCCCCAAAGCAACGACCTGCGGCAGCGGATATGTTCGACAAAGGAACATCATACCGCTGTGGTCATCATAAGGGGTGAGGATGACATCCCCCAGCTGCAGAGCATTTATCCGCGCCCTAAAGTCCACCAACTTTACTTTATCCAGCTTCTTGTTCCCCCAGCTGGTGGCACGTGGCTGATGCGTCCTAACTAACACTTTCCGACCGTGGCTGGTGTCATCTGTGATTCGGTCTACCAGAACAAAGCAGCACCTAACTAGAGAAAGAAAGAAAGAAAACATTTTGTCAAAAAAAATAATAAAGAAAACAAAACATGAACGCATCAGCAAACGCTAGACAAATTGAAATTAAAAGTATTAAAAGTTTATTTAAATTACTAAGGACAAAGAAAGAATATTATAAAAATGATGGGGAAAAGAGTCTAAAAAGATGATACGCTTATAATTTATATGTTCTCAAACATTACTTGAAGTAGCGTTTCAAAAATTATATGCTACCCAGTAAACGCTATCCGCCATCGCTGCCAAACAACTCTAATTTTTGTCATCCGCTATAAAATTTAGTCAAATCCGCTATATGTTTAGCGGATTTGGTTTATAAACAGAGCCTATAAGCTACCCTAGAAACGCTTATCCGCTTTCTTTGCTAAACACCTCTAATTTTTTTTCATCCGCTATAAGCTAGTCAAATTTGGTTTGCTTAAAGCTATACTCCATCCGTTCTAAAACTTTGGTCCTTTTAGAGTATTTCACATAAGTTAATAAATCATAAATTTGCAATACCTAATGACTAAAGTACCCCTTTGTAGCATTAATACCCACTGAGTTGGGAATCCAAAGGATTTCATATGGTGAATAGTGATAATTAGTTTTAATTTGGAAATTAATTAAAGATAAAAGGTCAACTTGAAAAAATTAGGTAAATTGTCACTTGGTATCTCAAATGTACCAAAGTTTTAGAAACGGAGAGAGTAATTTTTAGTTATTACAGTTATTATACTTATAAAACAAACTTGGCCTTATTACGGTTATCAAATCACAACAAAAGAAAATTCATCTGACTAATAAGAGATAGACTAATCGTCATTTGTCAGGAACCCAAGGGACATTTCATTAGTTGTAAAGTTACGAAGCTACCAACGATATGCTTTGCTTAAGTGATAGTACTAATCGGTCACATTACTCGTAAATGCAAATGTCATAATTGTGTTGCTATGATACTAGTAATTGATTTCAACTTTCAAGAACTAATTGACGTTTAATTTATCCAATAAATAAATGACAATAGTATAATAATAGTAAATTCAGAAAAGACAAAAAAATGGTTATAGTGAATACTTGAGTTTTATATATAAGATCCTCTACCTCTACCTCTCCGTTTCTGGTTTTCTAGTGTCAACATGGCTGCGTCTACTCAAACAGAGGAACAAGTGTCGTTGAGACTCTTGGTGAACAAAGAGAGCAACAAAGTGATATATGCTGAAGCTGGAAAGGACTTTGTGGATGTTCTCTGTAGCTTCTTAACACTTCCTTTGGGAACCATCGTGAGACTTGTAGAGAAAGATTCAGGCATGGGACCTGTCACCGTTGGTTGTTTGAACTCACTCTATCACAGTGTGGCAGTTCTCGACAAAGAATGTTTTTGGGAAGAGACAAGTAAAGAAATGTTATTGCAACCACAGAACTCTTCTGAAGATTATTGCAACACTCTTAAAATCAGAATTGATGATACAGAGCCCACAAAGTACTTTACATGTTCCAAACTTGATTACTGCTACAATCGTTTCTCCACACTTCTGATCAGCTCTTCCCCTAATCAAAAATGTAGGCACGGCTCAAATCCTTTGATGCATTCTGTTTTCTTGAAACCTTTCTCTAAAGGATTTGTCAGCAGTGTTGCGACATTTATCATTACTGATGAATTGATTTTCATCCCAAACTCTTCGGATAATATAAACTTAGACCTGCTCCAGTATTTTGCAATAAAAGGCACAAGTTCAGTTACAGAAATCACTCTGAATGTCACTAAGGAAAAGGTTTTTCTTTTTATGGTTCTGTTCCTTAAATAATTTCTTGTTTTTTGCTCACTCTTTTTCCACTTTTACACCACTTTTGAATATTCTACTATTCTTCAACTCCACTTTCATTGATTCGTATTTTGTATAGGTACTGGATCTGCTGAAGTGTGCTTTGCTTTCCAAGTCAACTTTAACAGATTGTTTTTTAGGGAAAACCCCTTCCTTTGAGAAGTCAAGGTTTTTCTCACGTGATGTTAATAACACAGGTACTATCCAAATTAAGCTTAAGCTTTTTATCAGAAAAACAGATTTCAAGATATTGTTTGCTCTAGGGAAAGAAGACTTTGCAGACTTAATTTTAAGTTTTCTCACATTTCCTTTGGGAGTCGTTGTAAGTAAGCTAGAAGGAAAGTGTTCTCTTGGCAGCATCGATGGATTACACAAGAGTGTTGCCGATTTAGATGAAAAGAGAAATTTTGTTTCAGAAGGAGCAAAAAATAGGCTTTTGAATCCTTCCTTGGCCCCGCTGTTCAAATTTAGTAAGCAGATATTACCATTTCAGCAGCCACGTCTTCCGTTTTATTGTCATAAGGAAAGTGTTTTTCATAATGAATTTGTCATTAATAATGAACATAAAAGTACTAATTGTAAAAACATGGAACTAGTTCCTGAATTATCAAGTCGTGATGAAGTATACGTCAAAGGTCCAAGAACGTATGTGGTTACAGATGATTTGGTTGTTGCACCTGCCTCTCCAACTTCAGTTTTGGATTTAATCAACCAGCTGGGAACTCCTCTTAAGGATCTGCAAGAAAAGGTTGTCACCATTGGCTATGAAGAGGTAATAAATAGTTTAGCCATATTCTATTATCATTTTAATTGTTGTCTTGCTGCAATTGCTCATTTTGCATTATATACCTTGGTGCAGTGTATCAGCATATTGAAGGCGTCTTTGACTACAACATCTGCTCTAACCAATGGTCTTTCTCACTTGTTAGTTGTAACTCTAAGTTAAGGAGGATAATGACAAATGTTTACTGGTGTTGTGTCTTTAAGAAATATGTTTGAGGATGGTTTGTGTGATGGACAACGTCTTTGGATTCACTGTTTTGATGTTTCAATTCTGGTATTTGTATTAAGATCTTTAACTTTTGCTTAGTAGTAAGAAAGTGACATTAATATATCAGAAATGCTATTTGTACCAGTAATATGACAAATATACGGTGACAAATATACGGTGAGTTACTAATACGTATGTTTGACAAATAAAATATAAAATAGTTTTATATTAAAATTAAAATAAGTAAAAACATGTCTGTTATCACAGAACACACGAAGCTAGAGAGAAGAAAGGAAAACACGAAGCTAGCCACCTCCACCTCCAATCTTCTCAGTAAATCACCACCACACTCCTCCACCTTCTCTGTACTCCGTCGCCGCCGCTGATTGTGTTGTCATCGTCTGTTGCTTCTTCGTCAGTCTACTCTTCACAGTTGAAGGTTAAAATTCGTTTTCCTCCTTCTTCTTCTTCTTCTTCTTTTCATTTTTGTTTTTAATCTTCTTCAATTCGTTTTTATTCCTGGGTTCGTTTTCATTGCCTCTTTGATTTCGTTTTGGATTTCCCTTATCTCGATTTCAATTTTTAGGGTTTGTGTCATTTGGGAATTAGGAATTCGGAATTAGGAATTAGGGCGATTTCAATTTTTAGGGTTTGTAATCTGCTTTTCATTTGGCTATTTATGATTTTGGTTTTTAACCACTATGGTTTAGTTTGAAATGGAATTTGCTCAAAGTTCTAAACATAGTTATTTGCCTTTGTGAGGTTGGTGGTTTGCTTGTTTCCTAATGGGTGGAGTCTTAAATTGGCTACAAGTTGTTTGGCATTTTATTTTGCAGTAATGATACTCTTATGGTATGGATATGGTCTGAGCTTGGGTTTTCGATTTTAACCACTTAGGTAGCTTTTAAGTTTATAGGTTATGGTGAATATTTTTTAGAGGTCTTAGGGGTGGTTATATTGGGCTTCAAGTTTTAAGGTGATGGTGTATGTGTGTCAGTTAGTTGCAGCAGTTTTTGTTATATTTGTTAGTTTGTTAGTTTAGTTCATTGTTACTTTGTTAGTTTACTTGATTGTTAGTTCGATTGATTATTGTCTGTGATCGTATGACTAAGTAGCTTGAAATTGTTAATTTCCATTGACTACATGTAGCTTCTAATTGCTGTTAGATTATACATTATTTATGTTTACACATTCATTATATAAACTACAAATTGGGGATAATTGGTTGATGAAGGTTAATTTGAGATTCATTATATATAATTTTTTTGGATACTGAAAATATGTTTGAATGTGACAGTTCAACAGGAAAGCAATATAAAATAGGAGAAAACATAAAACAGTGAGGTTCGGCCGGCCATGCTTTGAACCTAATAAAAAACAGTTTGAAAATAACACATTCGGTGCAGTGAAATCCGAACTGGTTCGGACAAGCGTGTGTCGAACCGTACTTAATGTTTTAAAAAAAATAAAAACCAATTTTCAGTAAGAACATTTAGCTTTTTCATACCAAAAGGGTTGTCTAGTGAATAGAGAGGGGGTTGTACAAAGTATGAGCCTTGGAAAAATACTTAGGCAGGACAAAAGAGTACCTCATTACAAGAGTGAATTACAGAGAGGAAATACACCTCAGTAGACTATTAAACCAATCTGAGTACATCATTCCACTATTTCTCGATCCCCTTCTAGCTATACGAACCATCCCCATGAAGTGTGTTTTATTATTGTTGCAATTGAATTGACATTTGCCACTTCTCCTTTAAATATTACTAGTATCCCACGGTTGTGCAAGTTTTCTCTTGTTGGCAGCTTGTTCCACAAGAGTCTCCAACTGAAAACTAATACTTTTGAAGCTATATAGTTCTTCCACAAAGCTTGACACGCCTCAACCACCTCCTCCCGATACGTCGTTGTGTCCCGTAGGTGATCCATCAACCATTCGTAGCACTCCTTCACCGATAATCTGCAAACTGTATTAGGAAGCCAGACCCATTTATCGCTTACGCCTCTTCTTGGCTCGTCAACCCATTTTTTTCATATTCAAAATCAAACAAATTCACTCTATCGAACCATTGCAAGACTTTTAGAGAAGGAGTCTAACATGGGGCCAGTCACAGTTGGTTGTTTAATCTCACTCTATCGAAGTGTGGCATGCAGATATTGACAAAGAGTGTTTGTTGATCCCTAAAGAAATGCTATTGCAGCCAAGAAATTCATCAGAAGATTACTGCAATTCTCTTGAACTTAACATTGATGACATTGAGCCATCAAAGTACTTCACATGTTCCAAGATTGATGTCTGTGGCGATCCTCTGGTGAGCACTTCCCCAAATAGCTTTATTTGCTATTGGTGTACAAGAGTATTGGTTATCTAGACGAAGAGAGATATATGACGTCAAAAACAGCAAAGGATAGGTTCTGAATCCTCACTTGGCTCCACATTTCAAAGTTAGCAATATATTACCAATTCAGCAGCCACCTCTCTTGTTTTATTGTCATATTATTACTAGTGACAAATTTTTCATAAATAATGAGCAAACGAGTCCTAATTATATTATCACTACAACAGATCTAGTAGATGGGCAGCGTTTTTTTTCAACAATGGGCGGCGTTTTTGGTATTCTGCCAAGGTGGCGTTGGCTATTCACTCCAACAATGGGTAGCGTTTCTAAAAACGCCACCCATTGCAAAACACGTCCTCCCAATACTTAGCGCTTTTTAAAAAGCGCTGAATATATCCAAAGCGTCCTCCCAAATACTTAGCGCTTTTTAAAAAGCTAGCGAATATATCCTAAGCGTCCTCCCAGATACTTAGCGCTTTTTAAAAAGCGCTGAATATTACCCCTTATACGCAGCGCTTCATTAAAAGCGCTGAATATTGCCTATTTGTGTTACTAAATACCCAGTAGCTTTATTAAAAGCTACTGAGTATTGCCTATTTGTGTTACTAAATACCCAGTAGCTTTATTAAAAAGCTAGTGAGTATTGCCTAAATTTTTTTTTTTTTCTGTTTTGTGTGTTTTCCTTTTATATTTACAAATTACATGCATGTACCAATCCAATCCAATACATAATGAGAATCAATTTGCTAAGAGGAACACAAATTACATAAGAGGAACCAAAACAAAATAGCTAAGAAGTTTCATTATCTAATTCATATGTATCCAAAACAAGCTATCAAGTTACAATATTATGAACCAAAAACTAGCTAAGCTAACTTATATGTATCCAAATGAAACTTTAAAAAAGCGGGAGAGATGATGCACCATTCTCCCTAATCTCAAAGAATCTGCTCAACAGAGTATGTGTTGCTTTGACAATCGCTAAAATCTGAAATTATATAAATAAATAAAATTAGAATTGAAATGGTTAAATATTGGAAAGAACCACTATTAAATCGAAATCATATAAAAATATATTAGAAGTAGATACCTTCTTGGGGATAGTCGTTTTCTTTCGGGTAATTATATCCTTCATATATTGCATGACGTAATACCCACAATCAATGTTATTCAATTGTTTAGGACACTACAAAACATAATTAGATTAGTTAATTGTTAGATTGAGTTGAATATAGTTTTTGACAAAATAATGTAATGTATAAGTTAGAAACTTACAACTATTGGTAACCATCGACAGTTAATTTATTCACTCCCCAATATGTCCTTAAACCATTGAATAGAATGTCATATAACTATATTAATAACAATATATACATATATAAGTAAAAGTAAGAAATGCAGAATGACACAAAATAAACACACTGTTAAAAAGCTCCACAAACTCCATGTGGTTTCGTAATGATTTTGAAGTGAGTCAAGGTAATACACGGTTTTTACTAGGATTAATTGCATACAAAACCCAATGTCTCCTACAAAAAAATTTAGGAATAAGTAATTGACGACTATTAAAAAAATGCATGTTATATAAGAAATAATGAGTAAAAATCCTTACCCTAGATTAGCAGGTGCTAGAAGTAAGACATCATCATCACTTCTATTTTGAGCTTCCTTGAAGCGGTCATTGACATAATCAAGAACAAAGACTGGTTTTGTTCCACAAGTGATTGATAATTTCGCAGCAGGATTCACTTGATGAAAGGTTGTACTTTTAGGACACAAGAACAAATATCTATGTGTCTATTCGGAAAGGACCACAATGTCCTCATCACAAGTACCTACATTTAGATATATAAATATATATATATATATATATATATATATATATATAAATTAAATTAACGATATAATAAAATTAAATCGACAATGTCAAATAATAAATTACATAGTACACGACATATATATTCATAGCCATACCGGTTGCCTCATCCGCATCACATACAAAGACGGATATCCTCACGTCAGACTATATGAGGCAAGTCGGCTCCAAAAATTTCTTCCTCAAAATTTATGGTAAGCAATTTGTCTTTCATGATGTATTTCTCAGTGCGCGTCGGCCTCACCAATCTTCATATAAGCTTCAATGGAAGAGGAAGAGGTGGGTGAGACACAATTGGAGAAGGGTGGGATGAGTCACTTGGCGAGAAGAGGAGGCGTCGATCACCACTTTGGAGGAGAGGCGGTGTGAAACTTCTACATAAGGGGTGGGTGAGACACTTTTGTAGAAGGGTGGATCGAGACACTTTCTTGCCAATAGATGTTTCCTTGCCAAAGACTTTTCAAAGGAGATCTTTTCTGCTTGGTAGACACTTTCTTAGATTTTTCATTTTGGCGCATCTATGTTTAAACAAAAATAATTACTTAGTTAGCACAAATTATATGACAAAAACTATAATTAGTTAGTTACAAATATATTGTCACTTACAACGACAAGGGCGGATGGCCATGCCACAAAGGTACCAATCGCTTGTGACAATCCGTCAAGATATCAATCTTGTCAATCGAACAGCAATGGTGCATCCTCCTAAATGGTACCGCAACTCGACTCTAACATGATTTGGAGGTAGGGTACATTGTGCATCAAAGGACCCAATTCGTTACATGTGTAGCCAATTGCAACCATTTCATGTGGGTTTGAGATATACAATTCACACTCACACTCATTGTTGTCCTAAATCAATTATAAACCACAAAATAATAAAGACATTATTTGATGTTATATATATATATATATATATATATATATATATATATATATATATATATATATATATATATATATATATGTGTACAATAAATCAATTATAAACCACAAAATAATAAAAACAATTAATACCTTAGTTGACGGCATGGTGTAGCTATCTATCTCTGTAATCGCTATGTGTAGCAGAGGGGTTGGTCTTTGAGTGGCATAACATGGCCATAAAGTGATCGCATATCATTAAGTTGAGCTTGCAAACTTTCATACAATGCCATCATCTTTCTCGGTGGTGGGCAGTCATGATTCTCATCATAGACTTTCTGTTTTGGTCCAAAGTACTCGGTTGGTGCTACTCCAAATCCAACACCTTCATGCGACCGAGTATTCTTCTTTACCTAAGGCACGTGTAAGGATTTCTTTTTTGAGCAATCGGTGAGCTCTCCCTGTGACAATCGATCGTGATATGGCTTCCTGATTCACAAAACAAAAGTATAATACATTATAAAAATCATAAAAGTTACAATTAAAATCAGTGAGCTTGAATTTAGGAAATACTTACAATTCTTTCCGACACCTCCTTAGTTTTAGGATCAACAATCTCCTTTTCTTTGTTTAGTCGAGCCTCTACCCACAAAACATGTCGTTCAACACCTTCTTTAGTAGGATCTTTCCCACTCTCCACCAACTATATTTAAATTTACCAAATATTAAGAAACTATTTATAAAAAGTTTATTGAAACTAAAAAAATCAAGCTTATTGTGCCTTACCAATCTCTCTTCAATATGTTGATATGGAGTAGCACCGCTCTATAAGGATACTCATGACCCGGAAGCACACTTTCGATTCACCTCACTTGCTTTCTATTAAGAGAGATAAGTATACATTAATGTATAATAGATAATTGTCAAATATAAAAATATGTTATAACTTAATAGATAGTAGCACTAACCAAGAATTTTGGATCTTCAAGTCGTCTCCTAACAAATGTCTGCCAATCCTCCTCTGAAATAAACCCACTATATATTGGTGGAGGATTCCAATTGATGTTTCCATTATCATCTTTAAGCCAATTTTTTGTTAATGTCGTTCTGAAATTTTTATGACACTTTCCGGCTTCCTTCATTATCCAAATCCTTTTAGAATCATCCACATCAAAATATTTCTCGCTTATGCACATTAAATGAAAATCATATAAATAAATTTATATATATATATATATGGGACTACAAAATTACTAAATAAGATTACCAAAAAGATCTAAAATTATATACCGTATTGTTACCCACAACTCATGTTTTTGTTTCTCCAAAACGGGATTCTTTGTGCTCACCCAAGTAGTGATTGTTATTGGTATCATTTGTTTTACCTTACTACCAAGGAAAGTAATCAAATGAGTGCTGTTTTCTCCAATTGGCAGACCCTTAACATTCCATTGGACTCGCATTATGTAAATAGTAAATTAGATCACAAACAATTAAAACTTAGTATTGAATGAAGTTAATTAGCAATTAATTAGTATCTTACACTTAATTTTTCTTTTCCTTTACTTAACCGGTTGATGATATCCTTTTAATCTGTCATTCCACGAGGAGCACGCTTCGATATAGTTTGTAACATCATGATCACGCGCGCCTCACAGGTGTCATGCCCACTATCACTATGATCTCGCCATCTTACCGCAATAAAACATAATCATTATTTGTTATATTTATCCATTTAAAAAACATCCAACAAAAAAATAAATAATCAGTCAAAGAAGATGAAAATAAGATCCATGTCTATAAAATAACATCTATGTCGGTTACCTTTTCCTTTTTTCGATACAATTTTTTTGCAATTCGCTCCTTGGTACTTTGTTTTTGACTTAATCGTAATTCCATCAAGTATGATCCTTTCTAACATACACAACATCCTCTCTATAAGTACTTTCCTCTTCTAGTGATGTCCCCAAGAAAGGGTCGTCCTCGATACCATCATCATTGGTTTCTTGATCATAAATGTAATTCACTAATTTTTTTGTGTTAGTAAAACAATAGACCAATTGATATCAATCGGATCGGTGACATAAAACACTTGTTGAGCTTGGGATGCCAAAATAAAAGGCTCATCTTTATATCCCAACTTCTTGAAATTCACCCGCATGAACCCCGACTCATCAATCAGTAAACCATTATTATTGTCAACCCACTTACATTGGAACACGGACTCTGAAACATGGTGTAATCCAACTCCCATATTTGTTCAATGACCCGAGAAGTATGACATATTCGCGTATACGGGATTTCTGTCTTTGGCACTTGATGTATGCATAGCTTGAGCAACAAGAGTCACCCCACTATTTTGCATTTTACTCACGATCATCATGGGTTTTTGTATAGAACGTGTAAGATTAATTAGATAGGTGGTGTAAGAGAAAACATGCATATTTGGACCTTTTGCTAACCATCTCAATCTTTTTGAAATCGAAGTAGGATTCATAACAAACTCGAAATCAATGTGGTCTTTTAACCACACTATGAAACTCCGATTGTGTTCCTTTGTTAACCAAACTTCACTCTTATATGGGTAATCACTCTTAAGTATGTCCATGTGCTTGGCAACATATGAATCAACCTCACTATCATTGTGCAAAACATATAAGTGTGCTTGATGTAGTTCTTCCCTTGACACCATAACTATTTTATATCCCGACATCCCTTTAGTAATGCTTTCTAAGTGGCGAGACCTTGGAAGTCCCGAGAATATTCAAGACTAGATAGATAGGCGGTGCGTAACTCAACAACTTCTTCAACTATGTAGCGCTCAACAATACAAACCTCGGGTCGTGATCGGTTTTTCACATATCCTTTTAATATCTTCATGTAACGCTCAAACGGATACATCCATCTCATGTAACATGGGCCACACAATTGTGTCTCTCTAATCAAATGAACTGTTAGATGAATCATTATGTCAAAAATGAAGGTGGGAAATACATCTCAAGCTCACACAAAGTGATGATAATTTCTCTTTGCAATGATGGCAACTTTCTAGGGTCAATCACTCTACTACAAATCGCCTTAAAGAAGTAACAAAGTTTGGTTAGCGTCTCGCGCACTTTCTTAGGCAAAATGGATCGTATACCAATTGGGAGCAAATTCTCCATTAGAACATGACAATCATGGGACTTTAAAGACTTTAACTTAAGGTCTTTCATGGATACAAGGTTTGTAACATTTGAAGAATACCCCTCTGGAACTTTTACTCCATGAAGAAACTTACAAAACACGGTCTTCTCCTTTTTAGATAGAGTATGAAATGCGGAGGTAGATATGTACGTGTACCCTTCTTTATCGGACCCATTCTGGTCTCAACCCCATACTAAGCAAGTCCAACCTCGAGTTGATGGTATCTTTAGTCTTTCTCCCGGCATATTGAGTAAGGTACCAATGACACTTTCAAAGACATTTTTTCAACATGCATCACATCAATGAAGTGTCTTACATATAATGACTTCCAGTATGGCAAGTCAAAGAAAATCGACTTTTTCTTCCACCCCGTTTGGCAACCTCTCCGCAAATGGCTTCCCAAATTTAATGTTCAAATCTTTCACCTTTTCAAAGCAGTTGTTCACCCGTCAAAGCCGTGGGAGCTTTACGGGTTTCGGTATTCCCATTGAATGCCTTTTTCAACGATCGATCTTCGATGAGTAGATGGCAAAAATCTACGATGACCGTGGTAGATATTCTTCCTACCATGTTCCAACCACATCCAATCGGTGTTATCTTCACATATAGGGCATGCACACCGACCTTTCGATGCTTTGTACCGGATAGATTGCCGTATCTTTGGAAAGTCATTAATTGTGCCAAAAATCATAGCCCTCAAGTTGAAACTTTCTTCCCGAACCCATCATACACCTCTACTCCATTCTCCCACATTAGCTTCAAGTCTTCAATTAAAGGAGCCAAGTATACATCAATATCATTTCCGGTTGCTTGGGCCGTAAATTAACAAAGACAACATCATATATTTGCGTTTCATGCAAAGCCATGGAGGTAAGTTATAAATCGCTAATATCACGGGCCATGTAATCGTGGGAGCTACTCGAATACCGTATGCGGGTTAAAACCATCGGCAGACAATGCAAGTCGTAGGTTTCTTGGATCCAACCCAAAATCGGGATAATCAATATCAAATTTTTTCCATTGCGGAGAAATCTGTAGGGTGTCGTAACATGCCATCTTTAATCCTTTCATCCTCATGCCATGTCAAGTGTTTTGCATCTTACGAACTACGGTACATACGCCTAAATCGAGGAATTATGGGAAAATACCACAACACCTTTTCTGGAGCAGAATCTTTCTTTTTATACCGCGATGCATTACATTTAGGACACGACTTTAAAAATGCATGTTCATTCCGAAATAGAATGCAATCATTGGGACAAGCGTGTATCTTCTCATAGTTCAAGCCAATGGACCCTAACATTTGTTTTGCATCATACGTCCGAGAAGGGAGCACATTATCCTTCGCAACATTTCTTTCAATAGTGTGAGTAATTCAGTAAAGCTCTTATCCGTCCATCCGTGGCAAGTTTTCAAGTTATACAACTTTATCACAGCCAATAATTTTGTGAATTCAGTACAACCCTCATACAACGGCGTCTCTGCATCCGTTATCAACTTCTCAAACATTTGAGGACGGTCATTAAGATCGTCTTCAAAAGCCTTTGCCATCTCTTCAAATTCGTCCCCAACAAACGTAGGTATTTCGGTGTCAACCGGTGCACATCTCTCAGTATTATTACCCATATTCGAAGATTCAACTCTTTCCTCACCATGCATTGTCCAACAAGTGTAAGTTTGATCAATTCCATTACCCTTTAAATGTCCCCCCAACTCAAATGCGCATTAATCGATTTTACATAGCAACAACGTAAACAGGACATATCATATTACTAGATCTCCTAAACGTTGAGCAAAGACAGTTCACAAAATAATCCACTCCATCTCTATATTCCTTGGATGGACGATTGGCGGACATCCACTTTCTATCCATAATGTCCCAATATCTATAATAAATTCGGATAAGAGAATTTACAATTTTATTGAAGCTAAGACATTCAATCAACTAGCTAGCTAGTTTCAACTAAACAAATCAAAGACTTTGATGTCTTCTATATAGTCATTAATTCTTCATAGAAAATAAACAAAAGAACAAAAAAGTACGAACAAGTGGAAGCAACATCGACAAATATCCAAACGGTTGTGAACAACGATCGCGAAGCTCAGACAAAAAAACTCCCAAAACCTAACAAACAATTTGCATATTCGATTTAGGCATATTTGATTTTACTAATATAGATGACACACACTTTGCTTAAAAACTCTATCATTTGAGAATCAAAATCTCAACAAAACCAAGCAACAAACACATATCAACTAATTTCTCTCCTATCAAACACATTCAACTAATTTTACACATATCAAACACATACAAATACATTCAACATATTCCTCTCTTATCAAATATTTTTTTTTCACACATTCAACATATTCCAATCAAACTACATATTCATCTCCAACCTAACAAAAAACCTAAAAACAAAAAAACAAAAACAAAATAGAGAACTAACCTTTGAGAGAAGATGAGGACAAGCAATGAGGACTATGGGTGCTAGAGAGAACGAGAATGAGGGAAAGTTGAGAGAGGAAGAGAGAACGAGAATGAGGTTTATGGGTTTATGGGTTTATGGGTTTATGGGTTTGGGGGATTGTGGGTTTGGGGGATTGTGGGTGGTGCTAGGGAGAACGAGAATGAGGGAAAGTTGAGAGAGGAAGAGCTAATGAGAGTGAGAGAGAGAGAAGAGAACCGTGAGAGAGGTTTGTGGGTTTTGGGTGTGGAGAGAGAGAAGAGAACGTCTGAGAGAGAGAGAGAGAGAGAGAAGAGAAGCGCGAATGGAAATGAGAAAAAGAGAGAAAACGAAGCGGGCAAAAAAATTTTATTGAAGCAATACTACTCGGCTTTTTAAAAAAGCGTTGAGTATATGGATGACGAGAAAGGGAATATTCGGCGTTTGTGTAAAAACGCGATTATATGTGAGAACGAGCAACAAGATGCGCAAATGCGTTTTTAAACAAACGCTGAATATTTCCCTTCGTCATCCAAATACGCAGCGTTTTCCAAAAACGCTGAATATTCCCTTTTTCGTCATCCATATACTCGGCGTTTTCTTTAAAAAGCCGAAGATACTCCTTTCGTCATCCAAATACGCAGCGTTTTCCAAAAAGCGCTGAATATTCCCTATGCTTTTTCATCTATAGGTGGCGTTTATTAAAAAGCCGCTGGCATACATGGTGGTTTTTCTTTTTAATCGTCTGGCGTAGTGTATGATGCGCCTAGTTAGTTCCAATTCACCTATAAGTAGTCATGAAGTCTACGTCAAAGGTCCAAGAACGTATTTGTTTACAGATGACTTGGTCTTTTTACCAGCGTCTACAATTTCAACTTTGGATTTAATCAACAATTTGGGAACTCCTCTTAAAGATCTGCAAGAAAAGGTTGTCACCATTGGCTACAAGGAGGTAATAAACAGTTAAACCTTTTCATTATCAGTTTAATTGTTGTCTTGTACCTGCAATTACTTATTTTGCATTATTTGTGGTGGTGCACTGTCTCAGCATATTGAAGGCCTCTTTGTCCACAACATCTGCTCTTACTAACGGTCTTTGTCACTTGTTAACTGAAGTTAAGAAGGATAAGTGACTAACGTTTACTTGTGTTGTGTCTCTAAGAAATATGTTTGAGGATGCTTTGTGATGGTCAACATCTTTTGATTTACTATTTTGTTGTTTCATTTCTAGTAGTATTATTGATTTGCTAAGTACTAAGAATGGACATTAATGTATGCAAGAGGGTTTTTTGGGCCAGCTTGCATTATATACGCAGTTAAATTCTATAAAAATATCTTCTAGAAATTAAATAAAAATATACTAAATTTATATTTTAAGTGAAATTTAAAATTAAATATCAAAATATTAAAATATATCTAGCGTTTCAGACAAATTGATATCTGCCTTCGAAAGTTAGAGAAATCCACCGTAGAAAAAATTAGCGTCACTTGTTTATGTTATTTGAACTCAATTCAGACTTTGTACAACACTACAGCAGTGCACATTTCGATCGCGCATTTTTGCATTTTTCAATGGTGCATTTCAAAGTTGATTTCAACATGTTTTAGTGCATTTTCCAATCCATAGACCTTAGATACTTAGACAGCAGTAGCATAAAATTTCTATCCTTAGAGTTCAAAATGCCAAATTGATTGACCGTTATATTATATAAATAAGTGTAGTATGTGGACAAAGGACAATGCTGATGTAAACCTAAAATAACTAAAATCAACTAATAAATCAATGATAATTTTCTACTAGCTTTTGAGTTCCTCGGTGTACTAGAGGATGCGTTGCAGCAAGACTTTCGGCCAAATCAAATTTAAATTTTTATAATTCATTTCCTTTGAATTCTTTTGCAAATATTTTTTTAGTGAATATTATTTTATTTTATTTTTGGGTACAACCAAAATTTTTTTGAACCAGTCTTAAAACAAATGCATTAGAAGTATAGTAAAATTAAGTTTTGCCCCGTGGCGGTACATAATCGACTCTAGCATTTAATCCAATTTTCATAGACCATTATCTTTTGTATGAGATTTTTACAATATTTCCATTAAATAAATTAGATGACCATTTCAGAAAATCAAGTTAAGGGAGATTTCAAACCGTCCTGAAATTTCAAAAAAATTAAAACCCATGCATTTTATTAAGGGCAACTCTGTCTTTTCACGCGTGTTAGTAGTGTGTGATGAGTAGAAGATGGATTTAAAAAGCGGGCGTTACTTTTCCCACACCCCCTCCTACTCACTTCACACCCTTTAACTCCAAATATTCTAAAAATACCCTTAAGTAGAGTGTGTGTTTCACCGATTCGGAGATGGACAACCGAATATATTCGGTTGAGGTCAACCGAATATATTCGGTTGAGGTCAACCGAATGGTTCTTTTTTTGAGACAAACCTTTTTTTTCCAATTTTAGAATACTATTGGTACTTTTATTCAAATAAATGATGACATTCGGTGGGGGTGCCCCAAATAATTTCGGTGAGGGTGCCCCGAATCCCCTAAAATTGTGGAAAAAAGGGTGTGAGTCCATATTTAACACACGTGAATGGGCTTGTTTGAACCTGTTCGAATGCCCGTAATCGAACAGATGAAATTTCGTGAAAAAAAGAGGTTTTAGCTGGTCTTTTGGTCTTTTCACACCCTTATGGAGTGTGTTTTGAGTAGGAGAGGGTGTGGGAAAAGCAAACACCTAAAAAGCATGGCCCCCAAATTGCCATGTGTTTTAGCACCGGGCCTCGTCCTCGACCTAATGCTGTTGTCAATTTTGTAGGGACCAAAAAACTTAAAATACAATCTATATAATTGTTTTGTTGCATAACTTTAAAGTTTAAATGTGGCGTAGTGGCAACGAACGAGGTTGTTTTGGAATTGAATGCAAGATTGCTAAAGGATTCAAGTTCGATCCCACGGGGATCTCCACTTAAACAAAGAAATTGCCACCTTTACCTATATCAAATCACAACAAAAGAGTGTAACCAAAAAAAAATCACAACAAAAGAAAGCTCATCAGACTATTTTTATTTTTTTTTACAAATAGACTAATCGGTCAGTTGTAAAAAAAAGAGTAATTAATAATTACTAGGACATACACCCGTGCTATGCACGGGATGGTAACAATGATGTGGGCAAGATAATTCACCAAAAAAATAGATGTATGTATTATTGGTGTTACAACATAGAAGAAGAAAGAAGGAAGAAGAATTGGCTTCGATTTTTATTTTTGGAGTGGCGGAGATGGTTTCCGGCGCGGTGGTTGTCGGACACTACAAGAAAATCGCTGATTTGCCACGGACATCGTCGCAAATGTACAAATTTTCGTGGTAAAACAACATTTGTCACGGATTTGCCACGGACAAAAATTGGTGGCAAAACGCTCGTCGCAAATCATTTGCCACGGAATTTTCCGTGGCAAATGTTTCCGTCGCTAATTCGTCGCAAATATCCGTGGAAAAGTCGTCGCGAATTTCATCGCAAATCCGTGGCAAATCCGTCGCAAAAATAAATAAAAAATAAAAAAATTTTAAATCTTCAAACATATATATATGCTGCATAAAATTAAGCTAGCTAAAAATAAACATCTCCTTAACAAGCATTGTCTTCATAACAAATACTCATAATGGTTTTTCAAACTAGAATCGAAGAAAGATCAAGAAATAGAAACCCCTAGAGTTCCAAACTAACCACCTAGCAAGGACCCCCAATCACAACAATAAGACATCAAAAAAGCAACTTTAGTGCAATTTAAACTCAACTTTGAAAGAAAGAAAAAATTAAAACTGATGATGGGGCATTGTTTTGTCCCTTAGCAGATTACTTCATATTGCATAATAATTGTTTTAAATATCTAAATTAGGAACAGAAAGATATATAAAACTCAAATGACCTGTTTCTCCATGCCAATGCAGTGTATATAATATACTCACCATCTCCACATACAACAACAAACCTCCCATTAGGACTGTGCTTTAAGTTCTGCATAAATTAACACAACAGTCAGTCACTCACAAATGAACAAACAAATAATGCTGATAATTGAACCAGAAGTAAGGACTGTTATTTTAAAACTCACTTCAAATATAGATTGGAGATTATATTACTTAGTTCTTAACTAACAACTAACTTGTCTACATTACATAACTATATTCCTATAGATATCAAGTTAAAAAAAAAACAGGTCACTGCAACTAACTTCCTAATTTCAATGCCTAACATAACATTACATAATAAATTCTGTACTCAGATTATATACTGCGTAATCAAGTCAACACGAATATGCCAAAATGTCTATTTGCTAAATAATGTACATGTGCCACTTTCCTAAAATCTGTTATCGAGGCACAACTTCATAATGTTTCCCACTCAATTATCCAAGGACCTAAAATATGAGATTCAGAAATTGCTTGCAGGAGTTTTATCCTAAAATACTCACCGTCGTGAACCCTTCAAGTATCCAATAGCCCAAACTCTTTCAAGACCATAATTTAGTGTGTTTTCAAGCCTGCATGCAGATTGAACAACCAAAAAACATTGGGATGCGAGGTTAATATAAGCTGAATTCAGAAAGACGAACAATAGTGCACACATCATTCTTAATCTTAGTGCTATCTCAATATTAACCCAAAATAAGCAATATGGTCACCAAAGTAAATCTTTCCAATCTTTCATGTAATAATAAAAACAGCAAAAAAAGAAACGTGAAGAAGCAACAAACCGACCAAAATATCAAAATCTTAGCCTCATCCTCTAAGGTCAAGAGTTAACCACAGACAAATAACTCAAGTTCTAATAAGAGTGAGGATAATGAGAGAAAAGGAAAATGCCAAATAGAATAACATGAAAATAAAATTTATAGTTTAGTACTGTATGCATCTCAAATTAGATTACCTATAAGTTGTTGAGTGCCATATTTGTACTGTACCATCCTCAGAACCATTTATGATTATAGGAAGTTCAGGATTTTACAATTTATAGCTATTTTCTTTAATACTTTCTTTGTTTCCTCACTCAGTTTGGGAACAAATTGAAACTTACTCTATCATAGAAATCATGAGCAAGAAAACAATTTGTTAGACATATTACCAAACATTAAAATTTTACAAAAGTGAAGTTAAATATAACTTGTAAAATCTTATATAGTACCTGAATCAAATCAAACATATTAGTAATGTAATGTAAGACTCAGGCATGTCTTTCCAGGAAACATAGTTGATTGGAGCACATTGATGTCTTCTAACCAAGCTCCCTATTGCATTCAATAGCGTCTTTCCTTCCCAACCAATGGGATTGCCAAAACCATCTGTTTCAACACACACAAGTTCTCCATTTGGCATGTCCCACACATCTAACATATGTGTGTAACCTCTAGTCTTTTTTTTACCTAGTTGATAATATAAACAGAATATTTGGGATCAACTAGTTGATTTCAAAATATTAACCAAAAGCATATAAACAAACACTCACTTGCACTGCCAAAAGCATCAGAGCTTTCATTTGATTGCACTCGACTATCGCGAACTTCATTTGATTGCACTCGACTATCCCGAACAGTAATCAACTTTCTACGCCTCCCCATGTTGAGTTGCTGCAATTAATTAAATGAAATTATTATAAGCATGAAATTTCTTGTATTTTATGGCATATAACAGCACACAACAGCTGTACAAACTAATGGCAATTTAATGGCATAATCAAATGAAATAAATTTGCATGGTTAAGACTCATAAGCCTTCATGAAAAACAATCCAGGTCCTTGAGAAAAAAACAGTCTATGCAGTTAAGATTGGAGCATGCAACTTTCCAACGACAATCTGAAATCTAACCAACATACTAAAAGGCCACATTTAGAAGGCCAATTTTCATCATCAGTATCACCATCAACGTCACTGTACAAGCACAAGTCTACCACCCATACCTCTATCATTACCTCTAGTTAGGCTTTGCTTTTTTGGGTTTTATACTAACAGAATCTGTATCACAAATCAATCCACTCAATTTACAAGATAAATCACATGGACACACTAATCTAGAGAACATATGAATAAATAATTGAAAATCATAAGCAAGCACAAAATAAATATTCAGAACACAACATCACCATAAGCAAGCACTACACAAAACAAACAAGTATTCTGAATAAATAAGCATTGAAACTCATAAGAATGAGAGTCCCTACAACAATAACATAACATAAAACTAACCAAGGCAAAAGGGAATAGGAAAAAATTAATAATACACTACATGCTCAGAATCAATGTTGAAAGTTGAAACAGAATCAATACTCAACATATTCTTCATTTATCAATGTTGAAACAGAATTAATACCTCATTGAGGCATTTCGACAAACACCTTATGAGGCTTGCATAGAGGTTTATCACCATTCATACAAATTCATAAACATAATGTAAAACACAGAAATCTAACCTAACCACCAACTGAGAGCAGTGTACTAACCTTTAAATTTGGACCTTCAAATCAAATTGAATCTGAAATTGAAGAAGAAAGAGAAGAAGGAGATAAATTAGGGTTCTCAATCTGAAATTGAAGAAGAAAGAAAAGAGGGAGAAAAACTAGGGTTCTCAATCTGAATTTCAGCGGTAGAGAAGTCGAATGAGGATTGAGTTTCAATGCTGCTTGTTGTAGTAGCTCTAGATTTGATTTAGGGATTAGAGAAAGGTGAGGTTAGGGTTTCGTCGAAGTTGAGGAGAATGATGGAGCAGGGAGCACGACGGTGGGGAGTGTGGGTGGAGGTGAGGTGGTGGTGATTGAGAGTGAGGGAGGGAGGCGGATTGTCGGTGAGGAGAGCGAGAGGGTGAGGAGGAGAGAGTGTAGAGAAGGTGAGGAGGAGAGAGTGTAGAGCTAGAGCGTGGCGTTCTGATTTTAGGGATAGGGATTGGGTTGCCACGGACTTGCCACGGCATCTCCGTGGCAAATTTCTGTCCTTTCACATGTCCGTGGCAAACCCGTGGCAAACACTAGCGGGAAATTTTGCGCCCTTATTTTTTACGCATGCCGTCGCAAATCCGTGGCAAATTACTGACAGAATAAGCTTCGTGGCAATTGCTGGTGGCTAAAACAAGTTTTTCTTGTAGTGGGAGGAATGTAATTGGTTATGAATTTTTTTAGGGGTTTTAATGTGGACAATGAGGGAATTCCATATATCGTGTTAGTTTTCTGGTTGGAAGTCTATGGTGGCTGAAAAACGGGGAAGAAGTAGTGAATTCAAAGTTTTCCTATCTACTTTGTTTCGGAAAAAGGACGAGACTTTATTGTAGAGGAAAATGAGACGAATAAAATGGTGATCTTGGTTGTGAGGGGATGGCTGGAGTTGGCCGAATATCGGGACTAAGGCGGTGGTCATTTTCCAAGATGATTTCTTTTTGAAAACTAATAAGATAGGAAGATAGAGGAGGATGAGGAGATGAAAAAAAATTTGGACATATTTTAACAAATTTTATAGTGATTAAATAATTCTTACGATAAATTAAACATGTTCTTTTATGTCCTTTTACATTTATCAGCTAGTTTAACCGCTAATTTTACCAAACACTTCATTCGCTATCAACTAGCTTATCCGCTATAAGCTATCCGCTATCAAATAGCTTATCCGCTATTCGCTAGTTTATCTACTATCCGCTAATTTTTACCAAACCGAGCCTTTTAAGTTTGTAATTGAAACGGACGTTTCTTTAGTGTAAAGTTACGGAGTAAAATGCTTTGCGAGGTGGAGTGGAGTAATTACAGTAAGTGATACTAATCGGCCACTTTACTCGTAAATGCAAATGTCATAATACCTTTTTTATGATACTAGTAGTATTTAATTTATTTCAACTTTCAAGAACTACATCCGTTGTGTATTCCAGCCACTAATTGACGTTTAATATATCCAATAATCCAATAAAAGAATTTGTAATCTGTACTTTATATATACGAATGCCCAGACGTATAGTAGTACAATTTGTTTTGAGTTTTGTTATAAGTTCCTGTACCCCTCGTACTAAAATCTAATGTCAGCCATGGCTGCTAAATTGTCGTTGAAACTTCTAGTGAGCAACGACAGCTACAAAGTGATATTTGCTGAAGCCACGAAGGACTTTGTTGACATTCTCTTTAGCTTCCTAACTCTTCCTTTAGGAACTATTGTAAGACTTGTAGAGAAGGGTTCATACATAGGATCTGTCACTGTTGGTTGTCTGAACTCACTCTATCATAGTGTAGAAAATCTCAAGGAAGAGTGTTTTTGGAAAGAGACAGGTAAAGAAATGTTGTTGCAACCAACAAACTCATCAGAAGATTATTGTAATACTCTAAAAATCAAAATTGATGATGAGCGCACTAAGTACTTTACATGTTCCAACCTTGATATCTGTGATTATCCTAACGTCGGCATTTCTCCAAATAATTATTGTTCTAGGTGCAGGAGTAGTTTTGTCAATTCAATTTTCTTGAAACACTTCTATCAAGGATTTGTCAGCAGTGTTGCCACATATCTCATTACTGATGAATTAATTGTCGTGCCAAACACTATGGATAATATATGCTTAGATGTGCTCCACTATTTTGCAATAAAAGGCACAAGTTCAGTAAGAGAAATCACTGTGAATGTCACTAAGGAAAAGGTTTTTCCTATTACAGTTTGTTCTTTAAATAATTTCTTGTTTTTTGTCACTCTATCTTCACTTTTAACCCAATTTTGAATATTGTATTCTTGCAATCTTTTTTCTTATAGGTATTGGATCTGCTGAAGTGTGCATTGCTATCCAAGTCAACTCTAACTGATTTCTTTTTAGGCAAGGAACCTTCCCTTGTGAAGCCAGTGTTTTTCTCTTGTGATGTTGAAAACACAGATAATATCGAAATTAAGCTCAAGCTTTTTATGAGGAAAACAGATAGCAAGATATTGTTTGCTGTAGGTGAAGAAAATTTTGCAGACTTAATTTTAAGTTTCCTGACCTTTCCTTTGGGAGGAGTTGTAACTAAGCTAGGAGGAAAGTGTTCTCTTGGAAACATTGATGGATTACACAAGAGTATTGTTGATTTAGATGAAAAGAAATATTTCCTTTCAAAAGACGCAAAAAGTAGGCTTCTGAATCCTCCCTTGTCCCCGCTGTTCAAATTCTGCAAGCAGATATTACCAATTCAGCAACCAAGTCTACCGTTCTATCGTCATAACGGTTTTCTCTTTAATTACGAAGATAGAAGTACTAATTGGCTAAACATGCAACTAGTTACACCCGAATTATCAGCTCATGAAGTGTACGTCAAAGGTCCAGGAACCTATATTGTTAGGGATGACATGATGGTAATTGCACCGGCATCTCCAATTTCAGCTTTGGATTTAATCAACCATTTTGGTACTCCTCTCAAGGATCTGCAAGAAAAGGTTGTCACCATTGGCTATAAGGAGGTAATAAGCAGTTAAACCTTTTCATTATCATTTTAATTGTTGTCTTGTAGCAATTGCTCATTTTGCATTATTTGCGGTGGTGCAGTGTCTCAACATATTGAAGGCCACTGTGACCTCAACATCTGCTCTAACCATTGGTCTTTCTCACTTGTTACCCTAAGTTATGAAGGAGAATTGTGACAAACGTTTACATGGTGTTGTGTGATTAAGAAATGTGTTGGAGGGTGATTTGTGGTGGACAGCATCTTTTGATTTACTATTTTGTCTTTTCATTCTTGTTTTAGGATCTTTAACGTTTGCTTTGTACTTTGAGGGGATATGATTTTAATATATGCAAGAAGGTTTCATTTTTTTTTTGGTCTCTTATGGTACTTTATAAATGACTTATACATGAGGGAGTTAGTTACAACTGGTTTTAACAAATTAACAACCTAAACATCAGCCATCTAAACTTAGCTAAAACTAGCTGACTTCTAACTAACTTTAGCACATTGGAGATCCACATAATATATCAATTCTCCATTTTGGATCTACCAACACAAAGGCCTTAGTTAATTAGAAGTCCTCTAAGTCTTCTGCTTTTTTTGCTAGGAGCAATTTCCCATCGTATCGAAATTCATGTATTGATTGAATTTAGTTGTAGGAACTACTTTTGTCAACACATCAGCCTGATTTATTAATTTTGTATAGGATGTATAGGATGCACTACGTACATATGAGTTGGGTATGTTGTATTGATTTATTAATTTTGTTTTGGGTTCTGTTTGGCAAAATCAACTGCTAACTTATAGTGGATAATTGCTCATTGTAGGTGTTTGACATAATTAGTTTTGGCCCATGCTTCTTAAACCCCCTCCCTCTATTGATCACACACTACCAACACGTGTGAAAAAACAGAGTTGCCCTTAATGAAACACGTGTATTTTAATTTTTTTTGAAATTTCAGGACGGTTCGATAGTTACCGATCGAACCAGTTCAATGGTAAAGTAGTGAGTATGTAAAAATTTGATGCACACCCCAAATTTGGCTAAGAAATGGTTCGATAGTTAAAGAACGACTTGGTTTGATCCTTTAAGTTCGAACCACTATTATGTTACACAATTTTTGTATTCAATTTTGACGGTTCAGATTCTACCCTCTACGACCATCTACGGCCTAAAATCAGTCAAAAAAACAGTCAAACATGGTAGAAAAATGAGTGACTATTATTTTGTTTGGAACTTGTGCCCTAACGGTTAGAAATTCAACAGTTCTGATCGTCCAAAATCAACGGTTCACGTACGATCACACCTATTATAAATACGTTCTCACATTTCACTCATATTCGCACCAATAGTATACCCTAAACCTATATTTTTGATTCATCTTCTCTGCTCTGCTTCTTCCTAAACACCGTCTCCCCAACAGCTGAAATGGAATGACTGTTGTGCCCTACCCAGCACTCAAGCGAGAAATTCCTAACGCCCCTTCATCATCATGGAACTGTCACCGCCAAGGAAGATGATGTTGTGTTTCGTTGTCCTAAACATATCTTATGTAGGCTGAATAGAGAAATCACATTCACCCAACTTAAGGAAAAGGTTGAAAGGAAGATTCGTCCAGAGGGAGAGTGGCGTAAAGACGTGGAGCGTATACGTTACCGAAAGTACAATTGGGGAGATGACAGGACTGTCTGTTATTCAGTTTTGGAGATCCGAAGCGACGACGAAGTTCGTGCAATGATGGAAGCTCATGCTAATGTTCCAATGGGATGTAGTATCTTGGTGCTGTACGTGGACACGATTCGCACTCCGGAAGAGGTCATTTATCTTCTGTAACAGGGACTAACCAAATAAACGATAGTTTTGTAGTTGTTTGCTTATGTTGGTTTTTTACCACTTTGATGTCTTTCGTATTTGATGTACGGTTACGCTTTCTAATAAAAAACTTTTTGTCTAATTTAAATACCACCGTAATATACATTACTAAGTACTAAATAAGTCATAAATATCCATACACCAGTTTGCAAAATTATCCATACAAATTAGTAAGCCATAAATATCCATACACCAGTATGCAAAATTATTGAAACAAAAATATAACAGTCTAAATTAAACACTGATCACATCACTCCCATCAGCATCACTCCCATCATCATCGCTCCCATCATAACTGGCAAGAAATTCCCGGTAATCAGAATTAGTAGAAGCAGAACTAGCATCGTCTTCCTCTACTGGGGACAACAATGTGATCATATTTAAACGACCATCGTACGTGTATGAAAGTCTTACTTCAACACTGTCCACACCCCCCGTACACATTGCTTATGCTATGTGTATCAGTCTGCAGCTTCTCGGTACGTCTGACGACAAAAGCAGGGATGATAATACGGCCAACATCTGGAATTAAGTGGCAAAGATAGGATGACAAAGCTCCCGAAGGCAGTTAGTGAATCTTTCCTTACTCTTATTCCCAAAGTTGGTAGCCCGCAAGGGCTCAATGGGTACATGCCTATAGGGGTGTGCAAGACCCATCCCAACCCGCCAACCCGTCTCAACCCATTGATTTTGGGTTCAAACCAACCCTATCCCACGCAAAAAATGGATAAATGGGACCGTCCCAAGTAGTAACCCGACATATAGGTCCTTTATTCCGAGCCCACCTTTGTCCTTCGGTTGACAAATTTCTTCCCACTTAACACACGCCATTTTCTTATTTTCCTTATCTCCTTCCCAAAGAAATCTCCTCTGCAGCTTCTGAATTTCATCAATAATCTTTCTAGGTGCTTTAGACATCTATAATCTATAAAGGGGATTACCTTTGTAACTTCTTTTTTGGTATCCTAATTTTCATTCCCTTTTTGCCCTTAAAATATATTTCAGTATTACATTTTTTTTTGTTCTAACTTTTCATAGAGCACTAAGAAGAGAAGGAACAAGAAAGGAGACATGCTTGCATGAATTACAAACCGTGGACAGGAAATATAGTAGGTACGGATTGGGGAAGTTATTTAAACTACGTTATTGTTAAACATGTCACTTGGCCTTGGGTGCCTGATATCTCTTCCCTTACTCTTACTATTCAAAGTAGCAGGGAGCACAAAGCCTAGAAAAAGTTTCACTTGGAGCATTCCACCCAAACTTATTTGGTTTGTGGCCAAAGATGAGAAAAGAAGACTATAGACAAAAATTCAAGGGGATTTGTGAGAGTTTTATTCTTTGAACTTATGATCTTGAATAGATGCTAATTAGTGGCTGATAAAAAAAAGAAGGGGGTAGGAAAAGTCAAGATTTTGGTGTCTGAATGAAACATTTGTTCATGTCCACTGTTTTACCATGCATTCATGTAAAATGGAAGTAAATGTTGTGGTCCTATGTTAATTTGAAACACTGTTGCTATAATAGTATTATTTTAGGTAGCACGGGTTAAACATAAGTTTTGAATTTTTATTTCTTTGTCAGTGAAGCATGATTTCTACTCATTTCTTCTATTTGAAACTCATTTTTTAGTATATTGATTCCTTTCTAATTTTTGGAGAATGATATGTTTTATACTATCCATCACCAACAGGGTTGCTGACAAAATACAAATGAAGAATATATTCTATTTAGAACTTTGGATTCTCAGTACAGGAGACGAAAAAGAAGGGAAGAAAAAACAAACAACACACATAATCAACAATCAATAGCTCGAGAAAAATAAAGGGGTAACAAAAGAAGGCTACCAGACAAAAGATCACAATACGGAGTGGATAAACAATGCACCAATGGAACCTGTTCGTAAATGGGAGTAGAAGTAAGAGATGTGTAAAGGAACAACATGACTGCGTTACAAACTACATTCTATTGCCTCCTTGACAGGTTCATTGAAATATGTAGATCTATTATGAGGTTGTCTTTGTTTGTTGTGTAATTTGCTTGATTGGTGGAGAGTACATTATCCGTTTCCAATACTTGATAGCTAAATGAGCTTTAGTAAAGAAAAGTATTTTAACAGAGAGATAGAGAGTGTAGAGGATGATTGAGAGAGTGTTGAATGAGATGATCCAAATTCCTAACTATGTCTATGATATGTGGTTTTAGTAACGATGTCTATGTACTTGAAAAATCCAGGAGCGGATCTCAATCCCTTAAGATATGGTTAAAAGTTAAGTTCTAATCATTACTCGATACAACTCTAATATGTAACTATGTGGTACAGTAGACGCTTACATAGTCATAACTTATTGTGTGTTTTGGAATGTCTTAGCTCAGGCCAAATGGCTATCGCTCCAAAGGCCCAATAAGCACATCGCAACAAACCGCTATGCTCATCCTCCTGATTCAATGTTCGAGTTGGGCTCAGTGAGGTCGAAAGGCGCATGGAAGCTTTTGTGAAGAGATGAAGTGTGATATTGTCCTTTCGACCTCTCCGAGCCGAGTTTGGTCGTTGGATCAGGAGGGTGTGGATAGCGGTTTGCAACGATGTAATTATTGATCATTTGGAGCAAAACCCTTTGGGCCCAATAAGCACATCTATGCAAAAACGCTAGCTCATCCTCCTAATCCAACGACCAAGCTCGGCTCGGCGAGGTGGGAAGGTCGAGATCACACTTCATATCTTCACAGGTGTATGCACCATTCGACCTCGTCGAGCCAAGCTCGACCGTTGGATCAAGAGGATGAGCATAGTGTTTTGCATAGATGTGCTTATTGGGCCTTTGGAGCGAAACCCATTTGAATTGAGCAAACCCAGTCCAAAAAACTACATGCATGCAAGTATCTACTATAGCGCGGTAATAAAAGCGGAAGACGGGCACCGTGCCCGTCTTCCGCTAGTTGAAAATAAATAGAGGTAAAGAAGACAATACCGAATTTATTAATGTTACCCTTCCACCTGTTGACAATTTCATACTCCTCAAATGAGACAAGGGGGCTTTAATGGAATCTACAACGGGTTGCCATGTACTTGCCCTCCTCGGATTGGCTCCCACCGGTACTCGTAGAAACTTGAATGGCACCGAACCCACCTTGCAAGCCAAGAATGTAGATATTCCTCTTACTATTCTCTCTTCCATATTTAATCACGCCACATTACTTTTTGCAAAATTCACCTTGAGACCCGAAACCATTTCAAAACATCTCAATATAGTCTTCAAGCACCGCACACTCCTATCTTTCTCATCACACAATAAAATTGTATCGTCTGCGAATTGCAACATAGAGATGGATAAAGAGTTACTCACCTTTAACCCGTTAAGGTTGTTTGATTCTTCTCCTTTACACACCAACCCAGCTAGGCCTTCTGCTGCTATTAAGAACAAGAAAGGGGCCAATGGATCTCCTTGTTTGATTCCTTTTTGTGCCTTGAACTCTTCCGTAGGACTTTCATTCACCAAGACGGATATTGAATTTGAAGAAACACATTCACGCATCCAACCTCTCCATATTTCATTAAATCCCATCCTCCTTAGCATGTACTCTAGGCAACCCCAATTCACCGTGTCATACGCCTTTTGAAAATCCATTAAAAAGTATGGCAGAATAACAAATATTTAAAGTTTGAGAACAGGCACTAAAAGCACAGAAAAAAATCGATGGCAATCAAGTGTGAAGTCTGAGGTCGGAGCGGCGAAAGGCGATGGAAGCGAGTGACTGTAGTGTGGCGGCAAAAGGTACCGTTTGTGAAGGTTGTGTGGCCGCCACCTCGATTGGGACTCCTGTTGGTGCGATTTGGTCCCTTCTTGCCACTGCTATAGTTGCGATTTTGGGGATAGGTTTCTACAAATGGGGACAAACTCCTTAGCCACCACAACTGCACCAGAACCAGTAGCTACCTATTTTTCCAAGCCTGCCTCTTCGAGAGTAAGCATGGATTTGGCTTGGTAGAAAGGAGGAAGCGGGTTGCTTTGTCGTATGGATGTTCCTACACGATGATAGGCTTCAGTGAGACCCGCCAGCTAATACTTTTGCTAGCATTTTGTACAAGCATCCGATAAGGGAAATTGGCCTGTACTCCTCAAGACTTTGCCAAAGTGATACGACCAGCCTTATTGAGCAGTCTATTCTTCCGAGTAGCCAACCTCCCCTGAATTTTATCCAAAAGAAACATAAAGTCCTCCTTTCTCACTTGACCTTTGGTAATTGGAAACCCAAGATATTTGTCCAAGGAAGAACAGCTTCTTATGAAAGTAATAGCTGTGAATTTCTCTATCTTACTTCTGGTCACTCCTGAAGAGAAGAGAGCCCTAGACTTGTGAGCATTCACTCTTAACCCAGAAACATCTCCAAACTTCTTAAAAAGCTCATTAACCATTCTCGCTTGTTTAGCAGTGGCCTTAGTGAACAATAGCACATCATCAGCAAAAAAGAGATGGGAAAGGAGAGGGCTGTAACACCCCAAAAATAGTTCAATTATTTATTTAATTGGGTTATTTAAGGCTTACAACATTTTAATTAAGTCAAATAATTAATTTGGAAGTTTCATTTCATTTAGGACGTGTTTGAGTAATGGACGAGGTGTATTAGAGGCCCATGATCCATTAAGAGGCCCATGTCCATGATATAAGTGAAGTTGTCGAAGGTGAGAGAGTTCATTGCAATCAAAACAAAGAAAAGTCAAAGAGTAAAGTAAGAGAGTAGAGAGAGAGGTGCGATAGCTCAAGGAAGAAGAAGAGAGGATATTGGCGTGGAGAGCTCAAGTTCAAGGAAGAGGAGCTTGCTTGTTGGGGGATCTTGAAGTCTTGGTGGAAAGAGTTCTTATTCTTCAATCTATTGAGGTAAGGGGGCTCTCTTTCACCTATAATAGAGTATATGATGTGTGTTATGTGTGAGTTAGACTCTAGGATGATTTTTGAGTTGTTTGTGCTGCTTGTTGTGTGATTGATGTTGTGTTTGCTTCACTTTGGTGAAATTGTGAAGTGTGTATGTGTTGTTGATGATGGGTCATATGAGAGACCTAGAAAAGAAATGGGATTTGAGGAACCCTGAGCGTAAGGAAGTTATTGTTGTGTTGGCACCTTTGTTGAGTACTTTGATGTGTGTTGAACAAATTTCAAGTGAATAGGTGTTGTAGTATTTGTGGTTTAAGTTTGATCATAGTATGAGAATCAAAGAAAAGAGGGAAGATGAAGGTTAGGTGTCTAGGGCGACATATGAGCCGAAGTGTAGTTGCCTAACTGTAGATGTGTCGAAGTATATGGAAGTTGACGTATAAGTGTGTCGAAGCGTAGGTGACGAAGCGTAGGTGCGCCAAAGTGCAGTGTGGTGTGACGAAGGGTAGTGTATGTGTGCCGAGGTGCAGTGTGTGTGTGCCGAGGTGTTGTTTTGATGCCAGTGTAGCGCAGGTTGCTGCCAGGCCAATGTTGGGTGCTGTTTGGGTGCCGAGTATGTCTAAGTTGTTGAATTGTGAAGCGTGTTTGGTTCTTAGGTGACGTTTGGTCCTTAGGTGACGGTTTGGTCCTTGTAGTGACAGTTTAGTCCACTACTTTTGGTGTCGATGAGTCCGGTGAGATTGACGTTAGCTATAGAGCTATTGATTGAGGTATTGACGTTAGCCATAGAGCGATTGATTTTGGTGTCGAGGTGTCCGGTGAGTTTGACGTTAGCCATAGAGCTATTGACTGGTGTAGTGATGTTAGCCATAGCGCTATTGATGATGTCTAGCGCTATTGACGATGGATTTAATGACGGAGGTAAATCCAGTGACGGTGTCAATTCATACATGGTATGATTGTTTGTGGTTGATGCATTGTTCATGGAGTCACATGCTTCATATGCATTAATGACGGAGACATGCTTCGGCCTCGATATTGTAGGCTTCGGCCTTAATATCACTAATGACGGAGACGCTCGAATGGCAAAATAATGACGGTGACGGTACCACATGCATTATACCCTTGGTGTTGGGTTGCATTCATGCATATACTCATGCGTTTGGTGATGTGTTTTGTTGATGTGTTATAACTTGAGGATGTGTGTTTGTTTATTGAGTCGAGGTGTTTTTAGTTGTCTTCTCTAACATGATGTTTATCATACATCCTATTATATGTGTTAGAGACTCACCCTTCTGCTTTTATGTTGCTTCTTATGTTGGCAACGTGCAGGTGATCCCGAGTGAAGGTTCTTCCTTACTCAGTCTGATTATGGCGTCTTGCTCTGATATATAGCACTGGGGGGCCGAGTAGTATATTAGTCGTTTTAATTAAGTTGTTGCACTGTAACTTGGTGTTGTATATGAAACATATTTTATTCTGCTGCGTGGTGATTATGTGGACTGTTATGTCCTTGAACCGATGTTGTTGGGACTTCGTCCCTTTGACTGTAGTGCTATGTATCATACTGTTGTTTGTTAGATTGCGCCTTTGTTGTTTGTTGGTTTTTCATGAAGTGAATGTAGCACTCTCTTGCGAGTGATTTTTCGAAAACTCTGATTTTAATAATTAAATGGTAGTTAATTAGAAGGGGGTGTTACAAGGGCCATTCTTAGAAACTGTTATAGGCTTCCACACATTATCTTCCACAACTTCTAGAATGGCATAAGAGAGCTTCTCCATACAAATGACAAACAGGTAAGGAGATAAGGGATCCCCTTGCCGAAGTCCTCTATTTGGATTGAAGGGAGGGAGCCCCCCATTCCAGATCAAAGATAGCGAGGAGGAGGTCACACAATGCATAATAAGGTTGATTGTCATAGACGGAAAACCAAAATCCCGCAGGCAAAACTCTAGAAGGACCAATTGATATGGTCATAAGCCTTTTCCAAGTCAATTTATAGGCTACATCTCCCTTTTTCTTTTTGGACTTGGGCATAGAATAGGAAACTTCCTGAAGAATAATTACATTGTCACTAGTTCCTCTGCCAGGAAGAAAGCTGCTCTGATACAGACCAATAATAGAATCCAAGAGGGGCCTTATCCGATTAACCAAGATTTTAGTTATACGCTTATAAATAGTATTGCACAGGCTAATAGGTCTCAAGTCCTTAAAAGTAGAGGGACAGTCCACCTTAGGGATGAGAGCAATCAACGTCTCAGCAATAGAAGGGTCAAAGGATCCAGTAGCAAAGGCATTGACAATGAGAGAAACAATATCTTCACAAATATCATTCCAAAAGAGCCTAAAAAACACCCCTTGAAAACCATCAGGTCCCGGGGATTTATAAGGGTGCATTTGGTGGAGATCACTCAAGATTTCCTCCCTAGTCACCTCACTAGTCAGCGTGTTTCTAGCTTCCTCATCCAAAGTCAGATGAGTTCTTGTAGTGAACTGATGGGTTGCCATAGGAGTGGGAGAGCAGAACAAATCTTTAAAAAACTTCTCCGCCTCAATTTGAAGGACAGAGTCCTCAGTACACCAGATACCAAAAGGAAGGGTAAGCCCATGAATCTTGTTTCTTTTCTTTCTGATGACCGTCTGAGCATGGAAGAACTTGGTGTTCCTATCCCCCAGGGTGATCCACTTCTCTCTAGACTTTTGGTACCAATGGATTTCCTCTTGAAAGAGAATAGTGTCATATTCTTGTTGAAGTTGCTGCTCAAGAAGGACTAAACGGACAGAATCAATTCTCTCTAGAGATTTTTGGATCCCTTTCAACCTTTTCTCAATAATCCTCTTCCGTTTACCAATGCTACCATAAACATCTTTATTAAAAAGAATAGAGGCCTCCTTCACCCTCTTAAGCCCATCCATAGGGTCAACATGGTCAGTTCCCCAAGCCTCGAGAACAACATTCTGGTAGTCAGGGTGGGTGATCCAACCAGCTTCAAACCTAAAAGGTTTGTCCCCTCTAGAAAGAGGAAGACCACCACAGCGAAGGAGAAGCGGGTTATGGTTAGATCTCGAGCGAAACAGGAGCTCCACGAAGGCTTCAGGGAAAGCCAACCTTCAGTCCAAGTTAGCCATGCCTCTATCAAGCTTTTTAGCAATGCTTCTTTGACCCCTGCAATTTCTGTGCCAAGTAAATTTCCCCCCAGAAGTAGAGATGTCCACCATATCACAAGTATTCATCATCCCTATCAATTCATCAGCTCTACGTTGGTTAAACTCCCCACCACGTTGCTCCCCGGGACAAGTGATCTCATTGAAGTCCCCAATGATAAGCCAAGGCTGATTGATACTGGCACTGAGCTCACAAAGATGATTCCAAAGAATAGGTCTAGTTGTACGTAGGAGTAGGGCTAGCATAAAGACCAGTACAAAACCAACTGTCATTTCCAACTGTCAACTTAACCGTTATAGAGTTGAGGAACGTATCAACCACCTCAGTAGCCATGTTAATATTTTGATTTTTCAAAAACCAAATCCCCCCTGATTGGCCCTGAGCCTCAACAACAACAACTTTATTATACATAGCTTTAGTCCAGAAATGAGCTAACTTAGCAATCTGAACATGAGGTTCCATGATAATCACGATGGAGGGACAAAACTTCTTAATTAATTCCATCAAATGTCTCTAAGACTTATTGTTTTTCGCTCCCCAGATATTCCAGGAGAGCATAGACACATCCTTAAACCCAATCATTAAAACCAACAAAGAAGGAGAGGCCAAAAAGCCTTAAACATTCATATCAGAGACTTCATTTGCCCAAATCCCTGGTGTTTCATTAACACACTCCACTACATCATCACTTGTCGCTTGAGTGACATCCATTTGTTGATTATTGTTGAGGTCAACCGAGTGCTCCTCTGCTTCTCTAATCTTGAGTTTCATTAATTCTATATGATGATCATCCATACCATCAAACATGTTGCAGTCTGTCCCTCGTGGCTCTTGTTGAATAGGTTTATTAGTAACAACACCCTTAGGAGCTCCAACATTAGGCTTATCACAAGCTGCAGCATTAGACTTGGCCAATTTATGAATAACAATAGAAGAAGTAGCATTATTACCTTGATCTTGGATATTTTCCCGATCACCAATAGCTTCCTCCTCGTGCCTTCTCTTCTTTTTTGTTGTCCATTGTTTTTTGGAATCAATCTGCTTTGTAGGAACCTCCACTATTTGTTCATTGTGAGCTACCCCACGACCTTGTTCTCTCCCTTTGCTAGCTTGCCCCTTGACAAAACCTTGCTGGTAAGCTTGCTGAACCTTCACCATCGGTTTCTCAGTCATGACCACATTAGTCCCTCTCTTAAATGTTGGCTTTTGTTGAGGAGGACTCTTTTTTTTCCTAGTAACAATCATCCATTCACCATGTGTTTCTTGGGGAGTTTCCACACCTTGCTTCGAAGCATTAACCAAGATTACACCTTCCTGGCTTTTCTCTGCTGAAACAACAATAGCTGGTTGTGCATTCAGGTCTGTCTGCATCTTTGTATTATCATTCTGAGTTGTTTTAGTAGAATCAGCCACACACTGCCTTGTATAATGTCCATAACATCCACAATTTCCACAAATTATGTGCAAACCTTCATATTGAACCTTATGCCAATGTTCATTAATGCTTACCTTACCCACAACAGGTTGAGTGAGATCAACTTCGACACAGACCCGCGCAAAACGTCCTCTTTGCACTGTGAGTGTGTTAGTATCAACCTTTACCGGCTTTCCTACCGCAGCAGCCAGAGCCAGCAACAAACTCTCATCATAGTACACTAGGTTAAGGCCTGGAAAACGGATCCAGACTAGTGTCTTATCCACCTTAGCATCAGGAGACACAAATTTTGGTGTCCAATAAGTTACAGCTAGGTAATGATCCATGATCATCCACGGCCCCTCGGTAATCACCTTTTCCCGATCCCCTACAGCTTGAAACTTCACCATGAAATAGCCATTATCAACATCCATAATCTCAAATCCCCCTTGTAGTTTCCATAGCTTTTTCAATCGCTCATTCATCATATTGTAGCCTATTGTCTTGCCTAAGAGTTTGATAACCAAAGCTTCTCTCCAAGGATTACACAAGTCCTGAAAATAGTCATCCTTGATAGTCACAGTAGGAAGTAATCGATTGCCATTTTCGTGAGAAATTTGCACTATTCCTTTCTCAATCAGATCTGTCTTCTCTTTTGCAGGTATTGGAGCTTGCCCTTCTGATAAAATGTCTCTGAAATAAGGCTTACCCTTAGTTGCTAAATCTGGTCCTGGCTCAGGTGGAACCTTCGCAACAAAGATGAACTCCGTAGAAGAATGCTCCTTCCCGTCGACTTTACCCAAACTGCCAGCGAGAGCACCGCTATGTGCGCCGTCATTGCCCACGTTTTCCTGCCCTAGTAGAGCTGTCGTCATTTTTTCTTCTTATTTTTTAGATAGTAGGTTTGTAATAGTAGTCTTCAAAAAATTTAATTATCAATGACAAATATTAATCTCGTGTGTTTTTATATATTAGTGCAGTTATCTCGTGTTTTTTATATATTATTGCAGCTATCTCATAGTTTCAATTGATTATTTTAGTTGATTAGTAGATTATAACATATGATTAAAGATAGATAGTAAATTATCAATTAGAGGTGATAGTATATTTTCAATAAAAGTGTAAACCGATTCTGGAGAGAAAAATTAAAATTTTAAAGTGATGATTTTTTTAGTGTAAAGTGATAAGAGAAAGAAAACAATTGTTTATGAGAAAAGTAAAATGAAAAAAATATTTGTCACGCGTGTTTTAAATATTAATCAGTTTAAATAGTCATTAAGTCTTCTTGTTTTTTTAGATAGTGAGTTTATAGTAGTCTTCAAAAATTATAATTATCAATGGCAAATATTAATCCCGTGTTTTTTATATATCACTGCAATAAAAGTCAACCAAAAATGTAGGTTTTATAATTTTTGTTTTAAGGCAAAATTACTCCCGACTCCCAAGATCCCTTAAGTTATTTTTAGATTTCAAATTAGTCTGTATGTTTTTTTGTCCCAAATTAGTCCCTTATGTTTCAAAAATAACATCGTTATCCTTTTTAACGTTTTATCGCTAACTCCATTAAACAGTATCTTATGTAACTATTTGACCGCGGACTTGGCATGCTACCTAGGCTAATTTTACTAATCCTACGTGTATGGTTCCTCTCTCTAGATCTCTCTCTCTCTCTCTCTCTCTCTCATAAAACCCTAGATTCTAAAATCTCCATTATTGTTCTACGCATCTCATCACTGTTGCGTCAAAGACACACTTAGAGGAAGTGTACTCTTTCGCAGAAGTAGTATAAAAGATTATCGTCTCCACAGGGATTAATTAACAAGTACCAAACTAATCAAGATATTCTATTGTTTAGACGAACCAATATAGTTGAGTGTTATAGAAACTAAAATAAAAAGAACTAATTAACAAGAATTAAAATGCAATATTAAACCAATGAAGAGAGACCTAGAGTCACGGTTTCACTTGCAAGCTTCGATTCCCCTATGTAAAAAATTCTACCTGAATTCCCTTATTTTATTTAATTACCAATCCCTTTACTAAAACTATTAATCCGTTTGGTCATTCGCGATTAATATTCTTTTTCTTAAATTAACCATTGTTTGGTCATGCAAGAATTTAAATTCAAGATAAACATAAAGAACAAAAAGGTTGAATGATTGGAAGACTAAATTATGGTTTGGTCATGCCCTAATTATAGCTCCAATTATCCTATAGATCCACCAACTAATTGCAGTACGGTCGCTGATCAACTAATTGATTATAAACATGCAAAGGGTAGCTAATCCTAATCATGTGATTAAAACAATAGAACAATATCAATTAAAATAAAAACAGGAATTCAAACTAGAAATTAGAACATAAAAAGGTCTCTAATCATGCAAGATTCACCTAAGACCCTAGAAGATGATTTAGGTATCCATAAGTATCCAGAACAATAAAATAGAAGTTAGAGTCATGAATTACAGAGATAAAAATAACCCGGAAATTAGAGGAATTATTATTCTGAGTCTTCAGTCTCTTTTTTTCTGCTCCAGAGCTCTCTCACGGTGTCAAAAAACGGTACACGAAATTCTCACTCTCCCTTATGCGTTATCGTCACTGTTGCTTTGATGTGGTGGCTCCCTTTCCTTCCGTCCCCGAGTGATAAGGTGCAGCACAGTATTTATAAACGTTGTGGCTTGATTTCTTTCTCCCCAAGTAGGGTTGATCACGTGCGTCCTTCTTTTCATGATCTCACATGCCCCTTTTTTAATTCCCACACCTCCAAGTGTAGCTCATTGCGGCACCTTTTAATTTGGGCTCCTTACATCATTTGGGTTTTGCATCCCATTTGATATTGGCTTTGTTTTTTTATACCCCCACCCCATCCCCTCCCACCCCCACCCATTTATGATATACCGATTTTAATCCTGGCATTAACTCACTTTTTGACTTTCATTAATTCTCTCTGACTAGGACCCACAAAATCTCGCGTCGTATATACCTCAATGGAAGGTATATACGATTACATTAATTAATGAACGCTGACCTGAAAAAGTGTGCATCGTATATATGTCCTTCAAGACATATATACGATTGCATTATTAAATGCTTCGTTGACTACTCATCGTATATATGTCCTTCAAGGCATATATACGATTGCATTATTAAATGCTTCGTTGACTACCCATCGTATATAGGTTATATACGAGTGGGCTTTGAAGATCAAATCGTATATACATCTGGGCCATGTATATACGATGTTAAAAAAATACCCATCGTATATACAAGGTTGAGGAGGTATATACGACTGGGTTATTTTTTTCGTTTTTTCCTGAGTTGCTATCTGTTTTGTTGGAACAGATATTGACCCGCCTACATCAGCAGATGCCGACTCTCAGTTGCCTCCTTCTGATATTGATACTACACTGACTTTCACGACGGATACGGTATATTTTTGTTACTCAAGTTTGGTAAATGGAATTAAATTACTTAAGTACTTAGTAAGTTATATATTTTGTAGATATTTTCTACACGCCAGGCTGTGGAGGAGTGGGCCAAAGCTGTTGGTAGAAGTATCGGTGTAGTCGTTGTTATTGTGAGATCAAAAGCAGTGGAAAGAGGGGAAAGCGAGATAAGATTGTTTTTGGTTTGTGAGAAGCAAAGCGGGTTTACTAATGATTCAAGGGTTTTCGGTTCTAAAAGGAGAGGTCGCATCCTTTTAGATTGAAAGCTACTTGCACCGCTAGCCGTGGGGTTGGTGTGTGACGGTTAAATGTGGTAGACACACGCACGAGTTGCTTAAAACTACCATTGGTACTTGTTTATTGGGGTCTGTCTGTAAGGCGCAAAAGGATCCGTTAACGAGCATGCGAGATCTTGATGTCGGACCAAAGCTACTATTACCGCTTTGAAGAAGCTAGATCAGGAGAATGTGACTAGTCTTCGTCAAGTTTATAGGCAGCGTCCACAAACACCGGTCTACAAAGAGGGGTCCTAGAACGGACATTCATGAGGTGTTGAGACTGATTGCATCACATAATTATCTATGTTGGAGTAGGCAGATTCCGGGTCCGATGTAGTCGGTGATATCATGTGGGCTCATCCCCACTTCTGTCACAAGTTACTCGGGTTGTTTTAGAAGGTTCTCATTCTTGACTCAACCTACAAGACCAACAGATACAACTTGCCTCTTTTGCAGATTGTGGGAGTGACTAACACTGAGTTGAGTTTCCATGTTGCATTTGCCTATATTGGACAGGAGCTTGCTATTCATTTTTCTTGGGTATTGCAAAATTGAAAGATATTTGTGATTTGCATTCTATTCATCCTCAGTTTTCTTGATGATGCAGATCTCGATCAGTATGTCTGCTATTCTTGATGTCTTTCCTTCTTCTACAAATTTATTGTGTCATTGGCATGTTACAAAAAATGTCAAAGCAAAGATTAAAGAGTTGGTGCACAAGGATAGACGGGAGGAGGTCCTGTCTCTCTGACTATGTATTATTGATTCTGTTGATGAGTCAGAGTACTTATCAAATCTGAAGTTTTTTGAGGTTGTTTGCTCTGATAAACCTGCTCTCATTAAATATGTGCACGACACATGGTTGACACCGCACAAGGAGCGATTTATCTCAGCATGGACTAACCAGATCCCACACTTGGGGAATTCCACGACCAACAGGTATTTCTATACGTTACTCGATTTTTTTTGACACGTGGACATATTTTTTATCGTCGATTAAATTTCTTTCACACTTGTTTATTATTTCTATCCGTTACTCGAATTTTTTTGACACGTGGACATATTTTTTATTGTCGATTAAATTTCTTTTACACTTGTTTATTATTTCTATCCGTACTCGATTTTTTTTGACACGTGGACATATTTTTTATCGTCGATTAAATTTCTTTCACACTTGTTTATTATTTCTATCCGTTACTCGATTTTTTTTGACACGTGGACATATTTTTTACCGTCGATTAAATTTCTTTCACACTTGTTTATTATTTCTATCCGTTACTCGATTTTTTTGACACGTGGACATATTTTTTATCGTCGATTAAATTTCTTTCACACTTGTTTATTATTTCTATCCGTTACTCGATTTTTTTTGACACGTGGACATATTTTTTATTGTCGATTAAATTTCTTTCACACTTGTTTATTATTTCAGAGCGGAATCGTTGCATTGGTCTTTGAAAAGACGGTTGAAGACTTGAAGGGTGATCTATCAAAATGTTTGATATCTATTGATGACATCTTCGACAATACATTTTGATCAAATTATCGGGTCTTTTCAAAGAAGCATCAGTGAGAAATGAAGTCAAGTCTAATATTCCACTTTGTTTAAAAATCTTCAAGGACTTGTTTCGTTATCGCTTTGGGTCACATGGTGAAAGAGTTTGAAAGGTCAAAATCGGGGTTGGATATGACAAAAGGCGGTGTCGGTGCATTCAAAGGAAGACACATCTACTTCCTTGTGCTTGTGAGATCGGTATTTTTCATGCTTAAAGCAATTCTATTCCGCTTCATCGTTGTTGATGATCACTTTGGAAACACTTGAGTTTGGATGCATGAAATGATAAATCCACTCGGGATAAATCATCTACCGTGATATTTCTTATCGGTTTGATGCTATCAAGGCAAGATTTGATAAAGTCGGTGAGGAGGAAAAATATATTATTAAGAGGCGTTTGAATGAGATAGTTTTCCCTTCTACTTCTTCTATGGTTGCACCTAAATCAAAAGTAGAACGAAAGGTGCACCAAAGAAGAAAAAGCAGATTTTTTGATGCTAAGCGTGATCCTTACGGGTGGGAGCACGTGGATGAGAAGGTAAAGCAGATCAAGAATCCGGGGCTTCCAAAATTCCTACACAATGTCAACCAAATTATCTCGTGGTGCTTCTAGAGTATTATCACAGACGGTGAGACTAAAATCCACTTACCGTTTCTTCCAAAGACACGTGCGCAACTATGTTGAAAAAATTGTTGATGTTGAAGGTGGCAGAATCGCGGTTTTAGAGCGATCGGGGTTGGATTTGACATGGGTGAGGACTCGGCCTCACGATTAGGCAAGCTTTGATTCAGAAACAAAGGACGAGGAAACCTTGTATTACGACATGTTTGGGAAGAACCGATCGTTAGAGCTTCGCAAAGCTTTAACTATCGAGTCATACTGACGTCGCCACCGAGTCAAAGTGGTTTGATTTGCACGAGATGGGGTATATGGTTGCAACCGGTATAATGTTGCATTGGTTCGCTTTTCTTTGCCTATGAATTTCACTTATCGCCTTTGAGAGACACTTACGGTTCATCTAAGTTGAAAATCATATACATTCGAACGAGCAAAATGTACATTTGGTTGCATCTTTCAATCTCTCCCACTTGTCTGTTGCCTCATATTGCCCCACGGTGGTACCAAAGACTACTCACCGAGTCCGCTTCATGGTTGCATCCGTATGCTCAGACGTTTTACCCTATGGCGATCTATGTGTCCTCCCGCGACCTCCCACTCACGATGTGATGCGCCTAGATGTATAGATTTACCCGATGATTCTATTGATTCGCTTGTAGATAGATTCACACATTTTTGTATTACACGTGTATATATTACTATATCGCGTTTTTGTAATTATACACGTTTATTTTATCCAATATATCTACACCGTTGATGTTAATCAAATCACGAGACTTCAAATTATAACCGGTAATAAAATCATAACTATTAACAAAAACAAAGCCCATCGTATATATATCGCTTTTGGGACATATATACGATGTGCATTTTTAACGCATCGTATATATAGATTCAAGAGCGTATATACGATTGACTTAAAACGCATCAATCGTATATACGCACAATGAACATATATACGATGTCAAAATTTTACCCATCGTATATAGGCCCCAAAAAGATATATACAATTCGTGTAACTTTGTAAAAAAGCAGATTTTTTGAAGGCATATTGGGAATTTCGGTGTGGGTGGGGTTTAAGGGGAGAGGGTGGGGGTCCAAAAAAAACCTTTGATATTAGCGGTCCCTACTCAATTCTCGGTCACGCTTAACTCCATGCCTTAGTCTTTTGTCCATTAAGCCATGATTTTTTTCTTAATTGTTTTCCAGCCAAATATATATATATATATATATATATATATATATATATATATATATATATATATATATATATATATATATATATATATATATATATAATCTTATCTTCATCTTCAGTGTGACTTTAAAAATAACTTTTCATTCTTTTTATATATTTTTCAGAAAGCGAAGAAGCGAAATTAAGTCTGTAATTTATATAATTAAATATAATTGCTCTAAATGACACAAAAATATCCCTAAAAATTGCACTAAATTGGAGTTTATCAACTCCCCCACACTTAACCTTTGCTTGTCCTCAAGCAAATTTTCTAGCTCAATAAAATTTTCAAATAAGTAATAGAGACAACCAAATAAGGGCCCCAAAGTTAGAAACACAATGACAGACAATAGATAATTTAGCACATATGAGGTGTCAAAAGGTTGCCCAATTAGAAGCTCGTGTCCCTAAGGAATACATTTCTATGAATAAAGGCACTCGGTCACAATCTTTCTAAGTGTTTAGGGACTAGTAAAAATATACACTCAAGTCTCCACAAAATGCGTATTACCATAAGCTTGTAATTTGACCAAATCTCCACTAAATAGTTCACATGCATGCAAAAGATGGGGTTTCATGGGTTGTAATGGGGTCAGGGTGAATTCATGCAGGGTAGGAAATAAGAAGAGAGGGATAATCAAAGGGTTAAAAACAAGAAACAAATTGCAACATTTGAAACCAAACATTGAGCTCCTATCTATTTTACAAATCTTGTCCAAACTCCAAATTAATTTCACTTTGATTCTTCACTCTTCTTCTATTGAGTTTGCTCTCTTTGATTTGTCTTTTCTCTTGAGTAGGCATTTTCTATTTTTGATTTGGATTTGCCCTTTAGCTCTTTCATTCTTTTGATGTGTCTTTTCCTCCTTCTTGCTTTCCTTTTTTTCAAATTATCTTTCTATATTTATTTTTTTCATTTTTTTTTCTTAGGAGGAAAAGGTAAGTACATGAGAACTTCTATTTTGTTTCTTTTGTAAGAAAATATTCTTGTAAGCACATGATTCACTACTTTTTTTGTTTTTCATCCTAACAAGATAGACGACTAAAGTAGAGAACGAAATTTCAGTCCTGACAATATAGCACTAAAATATATGACTTAGTTGTAATTTTCAATAGTTGCTCCACATTTAATTCCAAATGGTTACCACAAAAAAAAAATAAAAAAAATTATATCTGGGTACCAAAGAAAAAAAATATAACAATTAGGCTCAAAGGGGGCAACTAAGGGATAAATTCAACAAACAATTCTGAGGCCAACAAAATACCTAAATTCCCCTAAATCTTTTTACATGATGCAAATCACTTTTCGCCTTGAAATGGTCAAAAGACAAATTCTAGAATGAAGCAAATTGGGAAACACACTCATAGAAAGAAAAGGGGTAAAAAATCATGATTTAGTATCAATCCCCTTATATAGGCTCAGCTCTCACATTTAGAAGTTAGTTCACAAAAAGTACTCAAGAGGGACAAATGCTAATTATCAGCTTCCTAAGGACATCCTCACAGTTACAATTAAACTCAAGTCTGTCAAGTAAATTAATTATGGTATAACCTAAAGACATAATCTCTATTTTTTTTTCAATTTAAGCATAATTCATGCAAAAACAAGCCAGAAAAAATGCTATCAACACATGTAGTGGGTATGTGCATTAATAGAGATCAACTGACAAGATATAATATCCTCCCCCATACTAGCATGAAGCATGGTCCTCAATGCAAAATGATCAAATAGAAACAAAAGGAAATAAATGAGAGAGAGAGGGTAAGAGTGACTTCCCTGAGAGAGCTTGAAGTTGGAGCTTGTTCCTAAAAACAAAAGAAAACAAAAACAAAACAAAAATAACAGAAAATAAAACACAAGTTGCCTCCTGCAAAGCGCTTGTTTAACGTCATGAGCCTGACGATAGTTGGTGCTCAATCAGGTGGCTCTCCAAGAGCAAATTTTACATCTAACGCAGTGCACCTTCTTAGTTTTCTAACCATGTGATTGACATTGTTTTTTCTTTTTCCATGTGGTGGATGAAATTCAAATGATTGTGAAATTTTTGTTTTATCTCTAGTCACTACTTTGCTAGGATCCTGCAAAATAAGAATTTTCTCCAATAGGTCCTGCATCTTTAATTCACCAGAAATGTTAGTTTCAACCACATCATCAAAATAAAGAGAAGTTAAAGAAGAGAGAATTTCGTTGGAATTTAAAGCTTTAATAACATCATCTTCTTTACCACTCCTTAAAGTTACCTTTCCCTCATTAACCTCAATTACAGCATCACCAATGGTTAAAACAACTTGCCCAAAAATTGGGGCTTTCTCCTCTTCCTCGAACTCATGAACCAATGGATCTTTTTCATTCTCCTCACAACCGTTCTCATCAGTATCATCTTTTATTTCAATATAACTCCCTTCAGTAGGAGCTATTATTTTTATTTGACTCCCTTCAGTAGGAGTCTCTTCATATTTCTCGAGAGCTTCTTCCTCTATATTATCTTCCATGGAGAACTCTTCATCACTCCTAAGAATATTTTCTTTGTATTGCTCAGTTTGTAAATACGGAGTTTCTTGGACCTCTTGAGATAACAAAGCAATGATACTTGATAGTTGACCATTCAAGCTTCTAAATTCGTTGTTCATGGTTCCAAGTTGGCCCTCCATGCGGTCAAACTTTGCATTTATCTGCTCAAATACATCACTGGTGTATGGTATCTCCTCCTCTTGTCTTTGCACTTGTAGTGTCTCATGATTATCCCAGTGGGAGGAATAAGAAGGCGGCTCATAGTCATCCCAATAATCCAAGTAAGGGTCATAAGGAGGAGGAGAAATCAGGATTTGGCACTGTGGCATATACCGATATAAGTTCTCAAAATTTCTTTGTTCCTCCGTCTCTTTAATATAGTCTTCAAGAGTTTTAACCATGATTTAGACTTGTATCTGTAAAACAAAGTGAACTGCAACGAGCTCTTGGGAAAGAGTTATCAATTTTTTTTAACTTTTTAATAAGATAAATAAAAAAAACTAAATTAAAAACTAAAGCATAAAAAAAATGTCCAAAGCAATAAAAATCTTTTTCGTTTAATATTGCTAAATTAATCCCCGGCAACGGCGCCAAAAACTTGTTGCGTCAAAGACACACTTAGAGCAAGTGTACTCATTCGCAGAAGTAGTATAAAAGATTATCGTCTCCACAGGGATTAATTAACAAGTACCAAATTAATCAAGATATTCTATTGTTTAGACGAACCAATATAGTTGAGTGTTATAGAAACTAAAATAAAAAGAACTAATTAACAAGAATTAAAATGCAATATTAAACCAATGGAGAGAGACCTAGAGTCACGGTTTCACTTGCAAGCTTCGATTCCCCTATGTAAAATTCTACCTGAATTCCCTTATTTTATTTAATTACCAATCCCTTTACTAAAACTATTAATCCGTTTGGTCATTCGCGATTAATATTTCTTTTCTTAAATTAACCATTGTTTGGTCATGCAAGAATTTAAATTCAAGATAAACATAAAGAACAAAAAGGTTGAATGATTGGAAGACTAAATTATGGTTTGGTCATGCCTAATTATAGCTCCAATTATCCTATATAGGTCCACCAACTAATTGCGATGACGGATCACGATCAACTAATTGATTATAAACATGCAAAGGGTAGCTAATCCTAATCATGTGATTAAAACAATAGAACAATATCAATTAAAATAAAACAGAATTCAAACTAGAAATTAGAACATAAAAAGGTCTCTAATCATGCAAGATTCACCAAAGCACAGAAGATGATTTAGGTATCCATAAGTATCGAAACAATAAAATAGAAGTTAAGTCGTGAATTACGAGAGATAAAAATAACCAGGAAATTAGAGGAATTATTATTCGAGTCTTGATCTCTTTTTTTTCTTCCGCAGCCTCTCTCACGGTGTCAAAAAACGGTACACGAAATTCTCACTCTCCCTTATGCGTTATCGTCACTGTTGCTTTGATGTGGTGGCTCCCTTTCCTTCCGTCCCCGAGTGATAAGGTGCAGCACAGTATTTATAAATGTTGTGGCTTGATTTCTTTCTCCCCAAGTAGGGTTGATCACGTGCCTCCTTCTTTTCATGATCTCACATGCCCCTTTTTTAATTCCCACACCTCCAAGTGTTGCTCATTGCGGCACCTTTTAATTTGGGCTCCTTACATCATTTGGGTTTTGCATCCCATTTGATATTAGCAGTCCCTACTCAATTCTTGGTCACGCTTAACTCCATGCCTTAGTCTTTTGTCCATTAAGCCATGATTTTTTTTTCTTAATTGTTTTCCAGCCAAATATATATATATATATATATATATATATATAATCTTATCTTCGGTGTGACTTTAAAAATAACTTTTCATTTTTTTTTATATTTTCTGCAAAACGAAGAGCAAATTAAGTCAGTAATTTATATAATTAAATATAATTGCTCTAAATGACACAAAAATATCCCTAAAAATTGCACTAAATTAGAGTTTATCAATCACCAAGTTTCTTCTGCACATATCTCATCACCATTGTTCTACACATCTCTCTCTCTCACACACACACACACACACTCCAAAACCTTCAAAACCCACCACGTCCATGGCTTCGCGAAGTTGCCATTTGAACTCAATAAGCTAGCTTCGATTATTATTGTTGCTGCGGAGTTAAAACTATTGTTCGCGTTGTGAACAAAGATGGCCCTAACAAAGGCAGAAAATTTTGGGGTTGTAGGATTTCCGTTATGAGGAAGATGAGCTTTTTGGGTTTTAGTTCGTTAACGATTAGGTCTCTTAACTTTTTTACGAGTATCAAATAAGTCACTTAAGTTTTTTTTTGTTTTAACAAATTCATTATTATTGTTATAGACTACTGGCGTTGACCATGGGTGCAATTACTTATTGTGGTATGAAAATTGGTGTCCCGATTTTACCACTGAAGAAGAACGTCTACATTGTTGAGAAAAAGATATTAAGCTTCGTGAAAAAGATATGGAGCTAATTTCATTGAGGATGGCTTTTGTTGAAATGCATGGACAAAACAAAGAACCAAATGAAGATTGTTGTTGTTACATGCTTAGTCTTAGGAGTGATATGCACAATGGTTATTTTCATGTTCTTGACTACTAGGAAATATGATTAGTTGATTGTTTATGATTAAGGTTGGAACTTTAAATTAGAGTGTTATGTATGATTGTCTACGTAATATTAGAATTTGAATGTCAAGTTTCTATCTAACTTGGGTTTTTATGATGAATAGAATGAACTTTTACTCTCATTTGGTTCAAAATCTTAATAATTTACCAAAATGGTAATGACAAAACCTGTTAATTAAATCACAAAAATTAACAAAAAGGACACATTTCCATTAATAACTGAACCTGTTTTTACAAATACATCAAAATGTGAGGCATTTAAGTTACCATTACATACATGGAACTTGTCGAAAGCAAAAGAACACATCCTAGCAAGGTGCAAAACACAAATTTACCCAACAAGTCGGAGGTGGTTGATGTTCCAACACAATATCAAACTAACAGATCCAAAATATAGCCCTAACACATAATTAGACATTAGACATAACATATATTCCTAATGGCTCTTTTTTTTTTTACCCCCACACCTTCCCCATATACCCCCACCCAGTATGATATTCCCAAAATGCCCTTCAAAAAACTTGTTTTTTTTTTCAAAGTAACACGAATCGTATATATCTTTTTTGGGGCATATATACGATGGGTGTTTTCACATCGTATATATGTCCATTGTGCGTATATACAATTGATGCGTTTTAAGTCAATCGTATATACGCACAATGGACATATATACGATGTGAAAACATTGCCCATCGTATATATGCCCCAAAAGAGATATATACGATGGGCTTATTTACAGTTAATGATTATGATTTTATTACCGGTTATAATTTGAAGTCTCGTGATTTGATTAACATCAACGATGTAGATATATTGGATTAAATAAACGCGTATAATTACAAAAACGCGATATAGTAATTGTTGCGCCCGAAAAATCCGGTTTGGGTTTCTCAATGTACAACGTGGAAAAAATTTGAAGTCGCCACCAATATTTTAATTTTAAGACCAAAACATTGAAAAAGGGTCTTTTGAACAAGGCGGATGGTCTTTTGAAAACTAGAGATATGGGTTCGGGGGTCGATTACGTGCGGGGAAGGTGTTAGCACCCCACGCGTCCTCTCTACTGAGAGGGAACCTTTAATTAAGTGTGTGGTTTTAACGTTTGATTTGAAAGATACTTAGATTTGCCTATTTATTTCTTATTTGAAGATAAATGAGAAAACTTAATGAAAATTTTTATTTTTGGTGCTTGACGAGAGTTGGCCTCTCGCTCCTACGTATCTCCTAGTGCGATGGAGAATTCAAAGCTACGTAGTTCTTGTTTATCATGAAAAGGTTTTTATTTTTTATCTTTTTAGCGAGTTTTCGAAATATGACGAGTATTCCGCGAATGATTAAACTAACAGAGGTTATGGGTAATCACCGCTAAATACTCTTGAAAATGAGAGTCACTACCACTGGTCAGACGAACGAAGGTTCTGATTGACTGTTAGTAGCAACTCGTTTTTTTATTTGATCTTTTGAAAATGGTTTTCGAAAAAGATTAATTGACACGAATGATCAAACTAACCAAAGTTATGGGTGATCATTGCTTATTGTTCTTTGGAAAAAAGGCATTGCCGCCAATGGCTAGACGAACAAAGGTTCTGATTAGCCACTAGCAACAATGGGTTTGAAAATGATTTTTTTGTTATGGAAAATATTAATGTTTACGGTTGCGAAAATAATTTTATTTGTTGCGAAAAAAAATGATAATATTTATGATTGCGAAAAAAGATTTTTATTTAGTGCGCTTGACGAGAACATGGCTCGCTCCTACGTATCCCGAACGGGAATCAAAGCGACGTAGTTCTAATTTTGAAAATGTTTTTGAAAGGGTTTTGGAAAGAGGAAGAGCTTTCATAATAAACAAGCAAGCAAAGGCTTTGAGTGATCATTATTACTAACTCTTGCCGGCGTTCATGACAATCAAACAAGCCAAGGCTTTGGGTGATAGTCACTAATAACTTGCATTAATTTGAAAAGAGTTTGAAAGATTAAAGAGAGAGGGTGAGATAGTGAAATTTGGGAGTGCTAACAATAATAATTTTTTTTACATAAAAACTAGAGGGGTGCAGCCAAAACGTGGGGGGTCTTATTAGCTTATGGAGATTGTATAATTAATAGTGGGGTGCAACTAGCAGCAGGGGCTATCTTAGAGAAACAGGGGGTGTATTTAGATACAAGCCCATTTTAAAAAAAAAAACATCAGCATGTAAAAAAGGAAAGCAAATTAGGAATCCCTAATTTTTCCTTTCCAGCAGCTGCAACGAGCAAAGAAGAAAAGCTTCATGAAAAGAGAAAGAAAAAAAAGGAAGGAGAGAGAGGGAGAGAGAGAGAGAAAGCGCGGACCAGAGAGGAAGGAAGCGATCGAGAGGGAGGTCGAGGAGAGGAAGACGGCGAGGGAAGAGTGACGACGGCGACGACGCGTGGTGGTTCACCGGCGACGGCGGAGGCGTGGCGGTGACGGTGACCCGCGACGGTGCTTCGTCGGAGGAGAACGCAAATGTATCAACGCTTCTAATTTCTGGTTCCTTTCTTTTCTATGGTTCTGTACCCTTCTTCTCTCCTACTCTCTAACTGTTTTCTTGAAAAATTTGATTTTGAGGTTTTTGAAGAGATATGTTATTGAAAGCTATCCGTGGTTGCTATTGTTTTGGTGAACTAGAGCTCAGTGAACTAGAGCTCGAGATATTGCTAGTATTTTCTGTCTCAATGTGTGGTTTTTTGAAGAGATGCTTTCTTTGTGTGTTTTTCCTCTCCTTTGCGTTTTGGTGTGTGTTCTTTGTGTGGAGTGAAGATAGTTGTTCTCTGTGCTTGGTTTTTTCTTTCTTCTGATTGTGGTTTTTTCTTTTATAGATGGAGAGAACTTCAATTTTGTCCTCCTATTACTGAAATGTCTCTTTCAGTTCCTAATTCCATGTTTTTGCTTCTCTTGATTTTCTCTCGACTTACGTATATATACTTGTTTGATGTTTGCAGTGGGATGAGGGTATAGGAAGCGAGGCGTGCTCTGTTGCCTACTTGCTCTGTATGGGCTGTGAATGAAACTGTATTTCCTTGGTAAAAAAAAGGAAAGATGTGGTAAACATGTAGAAAGCAAACTGGCTCTAATACTACAAATGCACTACATGGCATCCAATGCTACTTTGTTTTTCCTTCTTAATCTTTAAGAACCTGATTATGTTGACACTAAACAATAGCACCAACATCAATAGTATCAACAGCATGCTGCGCATGCTACTTCTTTATTATTTTGTTTATTTATTTTTCTTTTATCCTTACATGTAATTGTATTATATCTTATTGTAATAAAACTAAACTTTTTATTTTGATTGTATTATTATTTATTAAGAAAGATAAACTATTATTGACAATAACGATAATAAGAAATATGTGCAAAATGGTGCGAGATCGTTAAAAATAACACCCGTTCGTAGTTAACTATAACACGTGTCTACCATGAAAATAAAAGAGTGCCAGATCGTTAAAACTAAACGCGCGTACGAGAATAGAGATAACGTGCGAGTACAACGAAACATGTTTTTTGAGCTCTTTTTTTTTGAAAACGAGAAAAATACCTATTAAAATTGAGTGTTTACACAAAATACATTTTTATTTTTGATAAATTAGTCGGACAAAATTGGGGTATGACAGCTGCCCCTCTTTATTTGGATTTTGACAAGGAATATGAATTGGCCGAAACATATTCGAAGGCAAAATAGAAATAAAGAACTCAAAATTATGCCAATTTTGTCCACTTGGGGGAAATCAGCATTTTTTTTCCTTTTTGTTTTTTTTTTAAGATAGACACTTTTGTGTCGATGCGAAAACAGTAAATGAACACTGACGTGCGGACAAAAAAGGTAAAATGGACACTTGCGTGCAGGAAACGGTAAATTGCCCAGGTTGCCTAAAACCTGTAATTCTTAAACGAACTCTTGACGAATTCGAGTTTGCACGTGGCTTTGAGGAGCACGCTTCCTGAGAATGGTCTTTCGGCGATCGGGGATCGTTATCGACTCGAATCGATATCTGAGATCAATGCACGGCGCCCATTGTATCTTAGGTCGATACAACTATTCCGTTGAACCTCACACGGTGCGGTCCATCGCGTTGCTCGCGTACGATGTGAAACACAGGCGAGAAGCGATGATCTCTCTGGGCTCCAATCCGCAATGCGCGCCTGAGCGCTCTCTTTTCTCTTTTTTGTTTCTCTCTTTTTTCTGAACTCCCAACTTGGGGAGAATTTTTGGAATCTGAAGGCGAGCATTAACACCGCGGTGTTTATCCTCTCTCTCACTTGTCTGCAACTGAAAGACGAACCAATGCGTGCAATGCAAATGCCATGATTGTCATTTTCTTTTCTTTTCTTATGATGAATGTAATGTAAATGCCTGAATTTCTCTTTTCTTTACTCTATTATTACTTTCTATATCTGACGGGTGCATGATTTTATGCTTGGTGAATGTAATGCATGACTTTATTTGTTTATTGCTCTTTTGCTTTTTTTTTTTGGGCTTTTCCTTTGCTGGTCCGACCAACTCGCGGGACTTGCGCTATGAGACACAACGATCATCTATGATAAGAATTCGAGAGCCGAGCTCCGTCCTCTTGTTCTAATGCAATCAGCGCTTCTCATTTGATTTTTGTGAACTTACTTAACTGAAAAGATCGTCTCTTTTTGTTGTTATTTTCAAAAATTTCGCAATGACCTTAATGCTATGACTTATGCACAGTTCCATGATTTATTTATCATCTACCATAAAACGTAGTTTTAAAGCAGAAATGAAAAGAAGCAATGATAAGACGACAAACTGATAGAGTGAAAAATTTGGACTTTTATTCATATGGAAGTCAGACGTGCAGAACGTCACGCTGACTGAAAGCAGCAGATCTTATGAACATTCTTTGTCTCTGGAGCGTTCGATGCCAACCGCTCATACTTGCAGCCTTGATTACCCTTTTATCCAAGCTTTTGGAGGTCTTTGCTTGCCCTTTTCTTTTTCCTTTTATGTCCAACTTTTCTCGACCTAATTTTTGCTGGATCGCCTTTTTGGGTTTTCAATCCACCGGGTCGCTCAATTTTGCCTAGGTCGCCCTCTCGGGTTTTCAACCTAGCGAGCTAATTCTTGCTTGGCTCATCTTTCTCTTTTTCTTTTTATTTTTCTCAGGCGTAATATTTCTTGACTGAATCTGAGTTGATTGGGTTTTTGAGTTCTTCACCATCCATGTTGGTGAGTATCAATGCTCCTCCAGAAAAGGCTTTCTTTACCACATATGGTCCATCATAGCTAGGAGTCCATTTCCCACGGGGGTCACTCTGGATAGGCAGGATCTTCTTGAGCACAAGGTCTCCTTCGCTGAATTCTCGAGGACGAACCTTCTTGTCGAACGCTGTCTTCATCCTTTGTTGATACAATTGACCATGACACAGGGCATCAATTCTTCTCTCCTCAATGAGATTCAGCTGATCCAGACGAGCCTGGACCCATTCTGCTTCTTCCAACTTGGTTTCCATCAGCACCCGTAGAGAGGGTATCTCGACTTCAATGGGAAGAACTGCTTCGACCCGTACACTAGAGAGAAGGGGTTGCCCCGGTCGAAGAGTGCGTCCTGGGGTGCGATACCCGTGCAAAGCAAATGGAGGCATTTGGTGCAGTCCTTATAGGTTACTACCATCTTACGCACGATTCTCTTGATATTCTTATTGGTCGCTTTGATCGCCCCATTCATCTTTGGACGATAGGGAGAGGAATTGTGATGTTTGATCTTAAACTCTGGGCACAATTCTTTCATCATCCTACTGTTTAGATTGCTGCCATTGTATGTGATGATTTTATCTGGGAGACCATAGCGACACACCAAGTCCTTCTTTACAAACTTGGCAACCACAGAACTGGTTACACTGGAGTATAAAGCAGCTTCGACCCATTTGGTGAAGTAATCAATTGCAACTAGGATGAAGTGGTGCCCGTTTGACGCTTTGGGCTCTATGGGACCAATGACATCCATGCCCCACATTGAAAATGGCCAAGATGCAGTCAAGACATTTAATGAAGCCGGTGGCACATGTATATGATCAGCGTAAATCTGGCATTTGTGGCACTTCCTCACAAAATCAGTAGTAATCGACTCCATCCGCAGCCCAATAATAGCTTGACCCTTAATATCTTCCTTGCCATGGTATGCCCGTTGGAATGAGTCCCGAACGAGCCCTCATGCACCTCACTCATGATCCTATCTGCCTCCTTCTTTGCCACACACCTAAGGAGTACTTTATCATGATTCCTCTTGTAGAGCACCTCGCCACTCAAGAAGAAATTCATTGACAACCTTCTAAGTGTTCTTTTCATTTTCTCGATGCCCCTGGTGGATACTCCTTAGGGATATCTTGCTTGATGTCATGATACCAAGGCTTATCATCTTCATTATCTTCAATTGCTGCAGGAGTAGGAGTGTCTTTGGTAAACCTCGATCTTTGGATTCTCGATGCGGTCAAGTTCTTATCACGATTGACATTAAACATTGAAGCTAAAGTGGCGATGCATCGGCCCGGTTGATTCTCTCTACGAGGAGATGTTGAAATGTGATTTCTTCGAAGGGCTCAACCAATTCTCGGGTGTAATCTCTGTACAGTATCAGCTCGGGATCTCTGGCTTCCCAATCTCCGTTCACCTGATGGATAACTAAGGCTGAGTCTCCGTACACATCTAATCTTTTAACTTTCCAATCTAAAGCTGCCTGAATACCCAGAATACATGCCTCGTACTCCGCAATATTATTTGTAACATAGAAGCTCAATCTAGTAGTGAATGGTATGAAGCGATTGTCAGGGGACACAAAGATCGCCTGACCTTCGTGCCCATAACTGTTGGAAGCACCGTCGAACACTACTCTCCATCTTTCATCTTCTGGGGACTTCCCTTCTTCAAACAAGGCCATGATATCTTCATCTGGAAAGTCATACTGCATAGGCTGATAATCTTCAACGGGCTGGTGTGCGGTACTCCAACCAACTACTACCTTTAATTGCTTTACGAGTGACATATAGGAGATCATATTCGATAATCGCATTTGCCAGCGGGCAAGTCTTCCCGTAAGTGCGGGCTTTCGAAGATGTACTTGATAGGATCCATTTTAGATACCAACCAAGTAGTATGACTTAACATGTCTTGCCTCAAACGATGAGCGACTTCAAGCTAAAAAGCGCAACAAGTCTTTTCTAGCAATGAGTACCTTGTTTCACGATCGGTGAATTTCTTGCTCAAATAGTAAATGGCATGCTCTCTTTCTTCCCAGATTCATCATGTTGCCCTAACACACAACCCATTGAAATTTGTCTAGCACGGTTGAGTACAGGATCAACGGTCTGCCATGCACCGGAGGCATTAAAATAGGCGGATTCTGCAGGTATTTCTTAATCTTCTCGAAAGCTTCTTGGCAATCATCATTCCACTTAGTCTCTTGATTCTTGCACAGCAATTTGAAGATCGGCTCACATGTGGCAGTTAACTGGAAGATAAACCTGGAAATGTAGTTTAGTCTTCCGAGAAAACCCCAATTTCTTTTTCTGTCTTAGGAGTAGGCATCTCGAGAATTGCACACACTTTATCGGGTCAACCTCTATCCTTTTTGGTGACAATAAACCCCAATAGTTTTCCGATCTCACCCCAAAGGTGCATTTAGTGGATTTAACTCGAGCTTGAACTTTCTCAACCGTTCAAAGAGCTTCCGCAGATTAACAATGTGCTCTTCGTGCATTACGGACTTTGCGATCATATCGCCCACGCACACCTCAATCTCTTTGTGCATCATATCGTGGAACAACGTGACCATAGCTCTTTGGTAAGTAGCGGCATTCTTCAACCCAAACGGCATGACACGAGCAGCGAGCGTTCCCCAGAGAGTTATGAAAGTAGTCTTCTCCATATCCTCAGGAGCCATTTTAATCTGATTATACCCCGAATATCCGTCCATGAAGGAGAAAAGGGAGTGCTGTGCTGTGCTATCTACTAGGACATCAATATGAGGCAAGGGAAAATCGTCCTTGGGACTGGCACGATTCAGATCTCTGTAATCAACGCACATTCTAACTTTTCCATCCTTTTTGGGTACTAGCACGATGTTAGCAACCCACTGTGGATACTTGGCTACGGCCAGGAAACCAGCGTCAAACTGTTTCTTCACTTCGTCTCTGATCTTTAAAGACATATCAGGCTTCATCCTCCTTAACTTCTGTTTAACCGGAGGGCACTCAGGCTTGACTGGCAGCTTATGCACCACTATATCAGTATCTAATCCGGGCATATCCTCATACGACCATGCAAAGACATCAACGTAGTCACGCAGGAGTTGAACCAACTTCTCATGCTCACTCTTTTTCATTGAAGTGCCAACCTTGACTTCTTTCTTTTTCGCCTGCGTGCCTAAATTGATGATCTCAACGGTTTCTCCATGGGGTGAATAACCTTTTCTTCTTGCTCAACCATTCTCATAAGTTAGGAGGAGTTTCCCGATCATCCTCAACATCCTCCTCACTTGATTAACGGGGTAATCAAAATTAACATATGAACCATTGGCATCATTATTTTCAAAGGCATTCATTTTAGATCTGCATTTGCGGGAATAGAAAAGCAATGAACAAGCAAAAATAGAGACACAAAATGAAGACGCAAAAAGCAATTTTTATTCATTTGAGAATTCAAAACTACATTTCATTGATAGATGATATTTAAAAGAAAACATGCATGCCCCTACGAAAATGTCCTAAGGCCTTGGGCAGAGCCAAAGGATTTGCATTACATAGATCATTACTTTGAAATGAAAACAACAGGGAAATCGACGATCTTCCAGTTGCCAATTTCTTCTCCTGCAACACTGCGACGGACCAAGCCTCGGCCCCCGCCTTCTTCAGCTAACTCTTCCTCGATGACAGCTATCTGATTAGGGTTCAGCGCGCCAGCACTCCTGAAATTTCGCCTGAGATCGCCTATGGGGGCCATCATCAATCTGGGTTCTCTTCCTTGAAGCCTAGCCAACCTCTTCTCACGCTTTTCCTCAGCCATTCTTCTCTTATCAGCTGGAGTGGGCCAATAGCCTAACCCACGTCTGTCCTTGTATTCTTGCAGATGCACGGGTGATAGGATTCCTTGCTCAGATCTTCCTAGCCCCTTCCCAATCTGATAGCCACTCTTCAGCATAACTTTTGCTACCATAACATCAGCATTAGACCATTTGGGTACAGGTAGTGGGGATTCTTCACTTACGAACACAGCGTTCGCAATTTCTAAGGATTGAAAGGCGGATTCGAGGGATTCCTCTGCAGCTTCAATATAATGAGAGGGGGCAGGTTTGCTGACTATGAACTCTTCCTCCCCAGAGACAACTACAAGCTTGTCGTCGACTACAAACTTGAGTTTTTGGTGAAGTGTTGAGGGACAGCGCCTGCTGCATGGATCCAAGGTCTCCCCAAGAGACAGCTGTATGAGGACTCAATATCCATAATCTGAAAAGTCACATAGAACACCTCAGGCCCTATTTGCATTGGAAACTCCATTTCCCCTATGACTTCTTTCTTAGACCCATCAAAGGCCCCGACTGGGTGAGCTAGGTCTCATGTAGGAACAATCCACCTCTAACTTGTTCATCGTTGATCTGGGCATAACATTCAATGAGGATCCATTGTCAATGAGAACCCTGGAGAGCGTATATTCACCACACTTCACTGAGATATGCAACGCCTTATTGTGCCCCTTTCCTCCAGGGTGAGCTCAAATCATCGGTGAAAGTAAGGTAATTAGATGCAACGATGTTCCCAACTATGCCATCCAACCGATTGTGATAATATCTTGGGCGACATGGGCCTCATTCAGTACTTTAACCAAGGCATCTCGGTGGGCTTCTGAGTTTAGTAATAGGGACATGATAGAGATCTTTGCAGGAGTATGGCGCAGCTGGTCCATCACTTTGTAATCACTCTGCCGCATGATTTTCAAAAATTCATTGGCCTCTTGCTCTAACACCTTCCTATTTTCCTTGGGCTCTTGTGTTATACCCTTACCTTTGCGAATCCTTTCCTCATCCTCATTTGAGGGACCCTTTTTCAGGACTTCAGGGATATAAACACGTCCACTTCTAGTGATTCCACTGCTTCCCGCAATGTTTGTGACATCAGGAACAACTAAAGGCTTCTGAATTGGAACTGACATCCCATAGCTCCATGGAACAGCACTGCTCTTCTGATAAGGAGCTGGGACGGGAATCACAATGGTTTTAGGTATCTCCACAATCGGCTTTCAGCTATACGGGACCTCAATAGGTTTCTGAACATACCTGCCCTTATCTGATTGGAAAGTGAACACATCCTCCTCTTTCTCTTGTACACCTATTTGGATTATATGACGATCCAATAGGTCTTGCAAGACTGTCTTGAAGGCCTCACATGCCCCAGCACAATTAGCATCAACACATGCTTCTTTCTGAGTACATCCTCTCTTGATGACTTCGAATTTGCACAGCTCTGCATGAATAACCTCTAAGGGCGTTTGGATACACTCCACAACTTTGATTAAGGATTGGCCCCCCATATCATGGATGGCATTGATTGCATATTTCCCATGACCAGGCAGCGGATTAGTTGTGATGCTTGGATCCTCCTGCTTGAAGGTTATGCCTTTTTTGTCTATCAAGTCCTGCACCACTATCTTGAAGGCTTTGCAATCCTCCACAACATGCCCAATTTCCCCTTCGTGGAAAGCACAGGTACTATTGGGGTTGTATCCTCTGAAGTAAGGTGGTTGGACAGGTTTCATGGGTCTTGTATTGATGAGCTTATTGGTGATGAGGTAGTTGAATAGGTCTGTGTATGACATGGGGATTGGGTCAAAGGTTGTTCTGTTTGGATAGGTCCTTTGGTAGTTGCTTTGGTTGTTGTTTTGGAATGGATGGGTTGTTTGTGTGGGAGTGGGGACTGGGATGTTGGGTGGCTGGTATGGTGGGCTGACAGTGATGGCATTGGTTTCCCCTTCTTTCTTTTTGGGAAAACCAGAGAATGGCTTCTTTTGGGAACTTATATTACTTGTGGACCCCTGTGCAATCTTTCCACTCCTCAATCCGTTCTCCAATATCTCTCCCACAATCACCACATCTGAAAAATTGGAAGATGCATTGCTGATCAGACGATCATAATATAGCGGTGGCAGGGTTTCCATGAACATAGAAACCAATTCTTTGTCTAAAAGAGGAGGTGTGACTTGTGCGGCCAAAGCCCTCCATCGTTGGGCGTACTCCTTAAATGATTCATTTTCCTTCTTGCTCATATTCTGCAGCTGTGTTTGGTCTTGCGCCATGTCCGTATTGTATTGATATTGCTTGAGGAACGCTTCAGCCAAATCCTTCCAGCAGCGGACTTGGGATGGCTCTAGCTTCATATACCAATTAAGGGATGCCCCAGCAAGGCTATCTTGGAAGCAATGGATTAGCAATTTGTCATCATGGGAGTAGGTAGACATCTTCCTACAATACATCGTCAAGTGGCTCTTTGGGCAGGTCGCACCTCTGTATTTGTCAAAATCGGGGACCTTGAATTTGGGCGGCAACACCACATCAGGAATAAGGCATAGGTCTCTGGCCTCCCTAGCCCTAGAGCCAAAGCCTTCAATAATTCTTAGTCTTTCCTCTAACATCCTGAGGCGCTCTTTGAGTGCATTGGTGCTCGTGAGAATAGACTGAGGGGAATGACTTACACCATAAGGAGGTGGAGGCATTGAGTGTTGAACCCGAGGGTAAACAGAGTTTCGGACACGAAGCCTTGAGAGCACGTGGAAAGGCAAACATTTGTTGAGTGAGGTTTCGAGGAGTAGGTGAGGTATAACAATTGGATGCGGGATCTCGAACACAGGGTTCACGGTCATTCCTTCCGACGTGGACGACGCTGGCGTACATTTTCGGCTATTGCTACGGGACCGGTTCTGGGTTAGGTTCTTGATTTGGAGGAATATAACCCAAAGGAAGGCCATAAGGAGGCCACCGAAGCGGCTTGGAAGTCATTTCCACTCTTCAAGGACAACAGGAGTCTCATCATCTCGCCATCATCGTGCCTTCATGGCATTCATTTCATTTCTCAACTCGGGATCACCTTGGTGGAGCTACGGGAGGTGAATGGTGCGATTCTCGTATTTGGGGCCTTGGCTTATTCCATTTTCAATCTCGAGCACTGGAGAGTGGAGGTTCGATTCTCTGGTTGAGGTTGATCGGGGTCACTTAAGATCGCCATTCTTCGGCTCTGTAAGCGTGTCCAATATGAATGCGGTCGCACCGGCTTTGCCTTATCTTACGCTTTGAGTTGAAAACATTTTTATAAGCAAAGGAGCAAATTAATGGATGTGATGCAATGCACATGATTTTTATTTATGTCATTTGTTGTTTATTGTCGGGAATCACGGTGTTACTTGCTCTTGTCGTAGGTGTATGTTTAAATATTTTCAAGAACATAACGGGATCGATCAAGTGAAACAAACGTATTTCATTCAAGCATCATATCTTTAATCATTCCAAGAGAAGAACAAAATACAACATCCTTAAAAGTGCAATACAACGCCTTGAAAAGAAAACACAACATTCTTTGAAAAAGAAAAATTACAATTTCTAGTGAACATTCTAACAAGGAAAATTAAAATCTAGAAACCTATTGCCTTCATCTTCTCTTGGTTCTTCTTCTCTTTGCTATTTGCATGCTTCTCTTGCCTTTTCCATGAGTTCCTCGATCGAGAGACTGCAGATTCCACGAATTCATATACTCGATCGGGTGTTGCAAGGCGAAGATCTCGACACGCCTTTCTCAACCTCTTGGGAATATCCTCACCGCTGGTTAGCCAACCATGCCAATTTGGAGAACTTGTTCTTCCACTGTTGAATTTCTGCCCTCATCTCAACTATGATCTCCTGCTTTTCAATCCTACCCAATAGCTCGAGAAAACGGTGTTCCCAGTACTGACTCTCCTCTCTCACCTGTCGGTAAGCATCACTGATGTGACTCAGATTCCTTCTTAGCTCATCCGAATTCTCTTGCTCCATCCAGTAAGCCCACTGATACTCTCTAAGGATGTTCTCAATTGCATCCCTATCTTCTCTGATGTGCCTTATTTGACTTTCAAGCTCACACATCGCAGACTGAGACTTTTTCTTGAATTCCTCTAGTGATTTCTTTGCAGCTCTCTCACTTTGCACGGACTCCTTGTACAGCTTTCTCCATTCATTTACTCTAACCATGACCTCACCCACCTTGGCATTTGATTTTTCACCTCATCTTTTGGCACTTTTGGATATTCCTTCAATTTCGGTTACTTTCCTCTTCTTTCTTAAGCTTCTTGCTTTGCTTTCTTGGAGAGCTTCGGTCTTGCGCTCGTTCTCATTCTCTAACTTTCTCTTCTCGTGAAGTTACTTTCCCCAACTTATCTTGTAAGGCTTTCTTTTCTTCTTCTACCCTGAGCAAAGCTGACTTGACCTCACTTAGTTCTTTGAGATTTGGAGCGTGAAGCTCTGGGACTTCTTCCTCAACTGATGATGAATCCTGGCGAGGCGGGCCAACATTTTGAATTCTTTGGTGAAGCCACTCGTAGAAAGTAACATCACCCGTTTTCTTTGTGATCTCCTCTTTATCCTTGTAAACTATACCCTCCCAAGCCTTTGAAATTTTCTGAAACAAACCCTGATTCTTTGGATCTTCTTTATCGAGAAAGATTGGGGCCAACATATCTTCAGTGGGTGCATTCTTCATAGGATACCCAAGCTGTCTGATGGTGAGAGAAGGATTATAATTGATGCAGCCTTGGGTTCCCATTAAGGGCACATTCTGGAAATTGCCGCCTTTGAAAAGCGAGATCGAAGGTCTATCTTTCCAACACGGATGATTGAACCAACAGACTTTGAGAGCACTGAGATTCTCTAAGGTGTACACCCATTCCTGTGCACTTCTGGCTTCTACATCACAACACAAGGCATATTCTACTAAGTCCGCAGCTTTCGTCTTATGAGTGACAACATGATTGAGGAACCAGGTGTAGAGGACATGGAAAGAGCAAACAACCTTCTTCTTTCCTAACACACGGTGATGAGTGAAGGAATAGTAGGTATCCGCAAGGATTGCTGGTACAGGGTTAATCGGATTTTCTTTATTTATGAACGCTAGAAAAAGCCCAATAGCGGTCTCATCAATGAACTTCTCAACCTGGGGGAAAAGGAGGATCCCAAAAATAGTTAGGGCTAACAACTGCTTGAAAGGACCCCACTTCTTATTCTCGGGCATAAAACTTCAATAAACCTTGAAATAACTTAGCGGAAACCTCGATCTGATTCTTCTTTTCTTTATGAAGCTCTAATTCCTTCACACCGACTTGCAACAACAAAGAGAGTCTCGAGTGCGAATACCGATGTTTCGATATTGGTAAGGTGCTAACTTTGACTTTGCGAACCCTGTAACTGCTCATACTCCTCGAGAGTTGGTGATAATCGAAAGTCTTTGAAGAGGAAGCATCGGATGTCCGGATCATAGAATTGGCTCGGGGCCATAATAGCACTCTCTTGGACATCTAATTCTAACAACCGAGGAGGTTACCATAAGCCTTCCCGAATAAATCCTTCTCTTCGACACCATCAAGGAAACAAACTCTTTCAAACCCTTTACATCTATTCTCTTGACAACCGAAACCTTGAATTAAGTACAATCTTGCTTCTTGATCCCATGTTGCTTTATCTTTCCCACCTAAGACAAGATTCCAAGTTACTTTATAATCCCGGCAAACAACTTAGATGCATGACGAATGATTTTCAAAATTAGGTTTTATTTAATGCAGATGATGCAAATGACGTAATGATGCCATGATGCATGATGCAATGATGCTTCTTTTTGTGTTTTTGCAGAAAGAGGATATTTACAGGTGGTGATTTGAAAATTTTCACACTATATGCCACCTCATATAGGCACTTATTGAAAAGGAAAAGCATATCTTTTTTGATTTTCGAAAATTTTGGAGAAAAAAATGGATTGAACTGGATGCAACGATGCAACACACAATTTGGAAAGCCCTTGTGACCTAAAAAGGGGGTAGAACCTATGATCTAGTTTTTTAGGGGTAATCTTCTCATGTAGCTCTATTCACACCCTCACAAAGGTCATCAGAGCCACAGTCCCTCTCATGAAAATCCCCGTAAATGCAGCAAACTGCTAGATACGAAGCCTCATGAAAGAGCACAACTCTGATTGAAACTTTCGCAAGTAGCCAAACGGACAAAGGTCCTGATGGGCTCCCACTACTCGAATCCACTCGCCCTAAGGTATCCTAACAGACCTGGGTTATGGTCTCTTTCTCTAATCATATAATATCAAGGTACAAGTGTGTGTGTGCGAAGGGCATTTCCTTAAAAGCTACCCCACCTGCAAATGAAAATCCAGAACAGCCCAGACAATAAAAAGTAATAACATGTCGTATACCCTAGGGTTCAATATCAATCAAATATAACTACTCTAGGGTGCACAGGCAAAACAAAATATTCAAATCAAGCACACAAACTACACACTTAATTAATTAGGCTTGACCCTCTTTAAAAAAAAATGTTTTTTTTAGTCCCCGAGTGAAGTCGCGGTATTGCTATACCGAAAAATCCGGTTTGGGTTTCTCAATGTACAACGTGGAAAAAATTTGAAGCCGCCACCAATATTTTAATTTTAAGACCAAAACATTGAAAAATGGTCTTTTGAACAAGGCGGATGGTCTTTCGAAAACTAGAGATATGGGTTCGTGGGTCGATTACGTGCGGGGAAGGTGTTAGCACTTCACGCGTCCTCTCCGAGAGGAACCTTTAATTAAGTGTGTGGTTTTAACGTTTGATTTGAAAGATACCTAGATTTGCCTATTTATTTCTTATTTGAAGATAAATGAGAAAACTTAATGAAAATTTTTATTTTTAGTGCTTGACGAGAGTTGGCCTCTCGCTCCTACGTATCTCCTAGTGCGATGGAGAATTCAAAGCTACGTAGTTCTTGTTTGTCATGAAAATGTTTTTATTTTTTATCTTTTTAGCGAGTTTTCGAAATATGACAAGTATTCCGCGAATGATTAAACTAACAAAGGTTATGGGTAATCACCGCTAAATACTCTTGAAAATGAGAGTCACTACCACCAGTCGGTCGAGCGAAGGTTACGATTGATCGTTAGTAGCAACTCGTTTTTTATTTGATCTTTTGAAAATGGTTTTCGAAAAAGATTAATTGACACGAATGATCAAACTAACCAAAGTTATGGGTGATCATCGCTTATTGTTCTTTGGAAAAAAGGCATTGCCGCCAATGGCTAGACGAACAAAGGTTCTGATTAGCCACTAGCAACAATGGGTTTAAAAATGATTTTTTTGTTATGGAAAATATTAATGTTTACGGTTGCGAAAATAATTTTATTTGTTGCGAAAAAAAATGATAATATTTATGATTGCGAAAAAAGATTTTTATTTAGTGCGCTTGACGAGAACACGGCTCGCTCCTACGTATCCCGAACGGGAATCAAAGCGACGTAGTTCTAATTTTGAAAATGTTTTTGAAAGGGTTTTGGAAAGAGGAAGAGCTTTCATAATAACCAAGCAAGCAAAGGCTTTGAGTGATCATTATTACTAACTCTTGCCGGCGTTCATGACAATCAAACAAGCCAAGGCTTTGGGTGATAGTCACTAATAACTTGCATTAATTTGAAAAGAGTTTGAAAGATTAAAGAGAGAGGGTGAGATAGTGAAATTTGGGAGTGCTAACAATAATAATTTTTTTTACATAAAAACTAGAGGGGTGCAGCCAAAACGTGGGGGGTGTTATTAGCTTATGGAGATTGTATAATTAATAGTGGGGTGCAACTAGCAGCAGGGGCTGTCTTAGAGAAACAGGGGGTGTATTTAGATACAAGCCCATTTTAAAAAAAAAAACATCAGCATGTAAAAAAGGAAAGCAAATTAGGAATCCCTAATTTTTCCTTTCCAGCAGCTGCAACGAGCAAAGAAGAAAAGCTTCATGAAAAGAGAAAGAAAAAAAAGGAAGGAGAGAGAGGGAGAGAGAGAGCGAAAGCGCGGACCAGAGAGGAAGGAAGCGATCGAGAGGGAGGTCGAGGAGAGGAAGACGGCGAGGGAAGAGTGACGACGGCGACGGCGCGTGGTGGTTCACCGACGACGGCGGAGGCGTGGCGGTGACGGTGACGGTGACGCGCGACGGTGCTTCGTCGGAGGAGAACGCAAATGTATCAACGCTTCTAATTTCTGGTTCCTTTCATTTTTATGGTTCTGTACCCTTCTTCTCTCCTACTCTCTAATCTGTTTTCTTGAAAAAATCTGATTTTGAGGTTTTTTGAAGAGATATGTTATTGAAAGCTATCTGTGGTTGCTATTGTTTTGACTGAACTAGAGCTCAGGTGAACTAGAGCTCAGATATTGCTAGTATTTTCTGTCTCAATGTGTGGTTTTTTGAAGAGATGCTTTCTTTGTGTGTTTTTCCTCTCCTTTGCGTTTTTCGGTGTGTGTGTCTTTGTGTGGAGTGAAGATAGTTGTTCTCTGTGCTTGGTTTTTTCTTTCTTCTGATTGTGGTTTTTTCTTTTATAGATGGAGAGAACTTCAATTTTGTCCTCCTATTACTGAAATGTCTCTTTCAGTTCCTAATTCCATGTTTTTGCTTCTCTTGATTTTTCTCTGACTTCTGTATATATACTTGTTTGATGTTTGCAGGCTGGGATGAGAGTATAGGAAGGCAGAGGCGTGCTCTGTATGGGCTGTGAATGAAACTGTATTTCCTTGGTAAAAAAAAGGAAAGATGTGGTAAACATGTAGAAAGCAAACTGGCTCTAATACTACAAATGCACTACATGACATCCAATGCTACTTTGTTTTTCCTTCTTAATATTTAAGAACCTGATTATGTTGACACTAAACAATAGCACCAACATCAATAGTATCAACAGCATGCTGCGCATGCTACTTCTTTATTATTTTGTTTATTTATTTTTCTTTTATCCTTACATGTAATTGTATTATATCTTATTGTAATAAAACTAAACTTTTTATTTTGATTGTATTATTATTTATTAAGAAAGATAAACTATTATTGACAATAACGATAATAAGAAATATGTGCAAAATGGTGCGAGATCGTTAGAAATAACACCCGTTCGTAGTTAACTATAACACGCGTCTACCATGAAAATAAAAGAGTGCCAGATCGTTAAAACTAAACGCGCGTATGAGAATAGAGATAACGTGCGAGCACAACGAAACATGTTTTTTGAGCTCTTTTTTTTTTAAAACGAGAAAAATACCTATTAAAATTGGGTGTTTACACAAAATACATTTTTATTTTTGATAAATTAGTCGGACAAAATTGGGGTATGACAGTAATATATACACGTGTAATACAAAAAAGGTGTGAATCTATCTACAAGCCGTCAATAGAATCATCGGATAAATCGATACATGGCGCATCACTGTGAGTGGGAGGCTGCACGGGAGGACACATAGACTGCCATATGGTAAAACGTCCGGCATACGGATGCAACCATGAAGCGGACTCGGTGAGTAGTCTTTGGTACCCTTTGTGGGGTAATAGGAGGCAAGGGACAAGTGGGAGAGATTGAAAGATGCAACCAGTGTACATTTTGCTCGTTCAGAACAGATATGATTTTGAACTTAGATGAACCGTAAGTGCCTCTCAAAGACAGATAAGTGAAATTCATAGGCAAAGAAAACTGAACCAATGCAACATTATACCTGGTTGCAACCATATACCCCATCTCAGACAAATCAAACCACTTTGAGTCCGGCTGACGTCCGTATGACTCAATAGTTAAAGCTTTGCGAAGCTCTAACAGTCGGTTCTTCCTAAACATGTCTGAATACAATGTTTCCCTGTCTTTTGTTTCCTGAATCAAAGCTTGCCTAATCAGAGGCCAAGAGTCCTCACCCATGTCAAGTCCAACACCGACTGCTCTAAAACCGCAGTTACCGTCTCCTTCAACATCAACAATTTTTTCAACATAGTTGCGCACGTGTGCTGGAACAAACGGTAAGTGGATTTTAGTCTCAGCTGTTTGTGATAATACTCTAGAAGCACACTGAGATAATTTGGTTGACCGCTGTGTAGGAATTTTGGAAGCCTCGGATTCTTCAGTCTGTTTTAGCTTCTCATCCACATGCTCCCACCCAGAAGGATCACGCTTAGCATCAAATAATTTTTGTTTTTTCTTCTTTGGTGCACCTTTCGTTCTGACTTTTGATTTAGGTGCAACCATAGAAGAAGTAGAAGGGAAAGCTATCTCATTCAACTGTCTCTTAATAAGATATTTTTCCTCCTCACTGACTTTATCAAATCTTGCCTGGATAGCATCAAACTGATAAGAAATATCACAGGTAGATGATTTATTCTGAGTGGATTTATCATCTACTGCATCCAAACTCAAGTGTTTCCAGTGATCATCAACAACATTAAGCGGAATAGAATTGCCGGAAGCATGAAAAATACCGATCTCACAAGCACAAGGAAGTAGATGTGTCTTCCTTTGAATGCACCGACACCGCCCTTTGTCATATCCAACCCCAGATTTTGACCTTTCAAACTCTTTCACCATGTGACCCAATGCAGATAACGAAACAAGTCCTTGAAGATTTTTAAACAGTGGAATATTAGACTTGACTTCGATTCTGCTGATGCTTCTTTGAAAAGACCCAATAATTTGATCAAAATGTATTGTCAGCATGTCATCAATAGATATGAAACATTTTGATAGATCGCCCTTCGAAGTCTTCAACTGTCTTTTCAAAGACCAATGCAACGATTCCGCTCTGATAGAAATAATAATAAACAAGTGTCAAAGAAATTTAATCGACGAAAAAAACTATGTCCACGTGTCAAAAAAAATCGAGTAACGGATAGAAATAATAAACAAGTGTCAAAGAAATTTAATCGACGAAAAAAAATATGTCCACGTGTCAAAAAAATCGAGTAACAGATAGAAATAATAAACAAGTGTCAAAGAAATTTAATCGACGAAAAAAATATGTCCACGTGTCAAAAAATACCGAGTAACGGATAGAAATAATAAACAAGTGTCAAAGAAATTTAATCGACGAAAAAAAATATGTCCACGTGACAAAAAAAATCGAGTAACGGATAGAAATAATAAACAAGTGTCAAAGAAATTTAATCGACAATAAAAAATATGTCCACGTGTCAAAAAATATTTAGTAACGGATAGAAATAATAAACAAGTGTCAAAGAAATTTAATCGACGATAAAAAATATGTCCACGTGTTAAAAAATATTTAGTAACGGATAGAAATACCTGTTGGTCGTGGAATTCCCCAAGTGTGGGATCTGGTTAGTCCATGCTGAGATAAATCGCTCCTTATGCGGTGTCAACCATGTGTCGTGCACATATTTAATGAGAGCAGGTTTATCAGAGCAAGCAGCCTCAAAAAACTTCAGATTTGATAAGTACTCTGACTCATCAACAGAATCAATAATACATAGCCAGAGAGACAGGACCTCCTCCCGTCTATCCTTGTGCACCAACTCTTTAATCTTCGCTTTGACATTTTTTGTAACATGCCAATGACACAATAAATTTGTAGAAGAAGGAAAGACATCAAGAATAGCAGGCATACAGCCGAGATCTCTGTCTGTCAAGAAAACCTGAGGATGAATAGAATGCAAATCACAAATATCTTTCAGCTGTTGCAATACCCAAGACAAATGAATAGCAAGCTCCTATCCAATATAGGCAAATGCAACATGGAAACACAACTCAGTGTTAGTCACTCCCACAATCTGCAAAAGAGGCAAATTGTATCTGTTGGTCTTGTAGGTTGAGCCAAGGATGAGAACTTTGGGAAACAACCTCAATAACTTTATAGATGTGGGATGGGCCCACATGATATCACTGACGACATCAGACCCGTGAATCTTTCTACTCCAACATAGATAATTATGTGATGCAATCAGTCTCAACACCTCCTGAATGTCCGTTCTAGGACCCCTCTTTGTAGACCGGTGTCTGTGACGCTGCCTATAAACTTGACGAAGAGTAGTCACATTCTCCGGATCTAGCTTCTTCAAAGCAGTAATAGTAGTTTTCGGTCCAACATCAAGGTCCGCATGCTCGTTAACCAGATCCTTTTGCGCCTTAGACAGGCGCCCAAATGCATTAGTACCAATGGAAGTTTTAAGCAACTTTAACCGTCACACACCAACCCTCACGGCGAACGGTGCAAGTAGCCTTCAATCTAAAAGGACAGCCTCTCCTTTTAGAACTGAAAACCCTTGAATCATTAGTAAACCCGCCTTGCTTCTCACAGCCAAAATCAATCTTATCTTGTCTCCCCCTCTTTCCAATTGCTTTTTCTGATCTCACAATAATAACGACTACACTGATACTTCTACCAATAGCTTTAGCCCACTCCTCCACAGCCTCGCGTGTAGAAATATCTACAAAATATATAATTTACTAAGTACTTAAGTAATTTAATTCTATTTACCAAACTTGAGTAACAAAAATATACCGTATCCGTCGTGAACGTCAGTGTAGTATCAATATCAACAGGAGCCAACTGAGAGTCGGCATCTGCTGTTGTAGGCGGGTCAATATCTGTTCCAACAAAACAGATAGCAACTTAGGAAAAAACGAAAAAAATAACCCAGTCGTATATACCTCCTCAACCTTGTTATACGATGAGTATTTTTTTCACATCGTATATACATGGCCCAGATGTATATACGATTAGATCTTCAAGCACACTCGTATATAACCTATATACGATGGGTAGTCAACGAAGCATTTAATAATGCAATCGTATATATGCCTTGAAGGACATATATACGATGAGTAGTCAACGAAGCATTTAAAAATGCAATCGTATATATGTCTTGAAGGACATATATACGATGAGTACTTTTTTTTTCAGTCGTTCAATATTAAATGTAATCGTATATACCTTCCATGAGGAGGTATATCGACGCGAGATTTTGTGGGTCCTGCATGCAGAGAATTAATGAAAGTCAAAAAGTGAGTTAATGCCGGGGTAAAATCGGTATATCATAAATGGGTGGGGGTGGGAGGGGATGGGGTGGGGGTATAAAAAAACCACCCCATTCCTAATTAGACATAACATAAAAGATCCATAACATATATTCTTAATTTTCCAAGGCCTCCTAATTGACAACTTGGGCCTAATTGTTAGTTGAGACATGGCACGGGTGAGGTAGGTTTTGGATCCTCTCTTTGTTGTGGCAGTTGCAGAAAGTGCTCATTTTACTAGCACCTCTAAAGACGAGGTCAAAAAAAAAGGCTATTGCTTTTCCCACACCCCTCCTACTCAAAACACACCCCATAAGGGTGTGAAAAGACCAAAAGGTCAGCCAAAACCTCTTTTTTTCACGAAATTTCACCTGTTCGAACACGGGCCTTCGAACAGGTTCGAATGACATCGTTCGAGTGTGTTAAATATTGACTTCACACTCTCTTTGGGCGTTTTTCACCTGTTTGCATTCGCATGACCTCGTTCGAACCCGTTCAAACGACATCGTTCGAGTGTGTTAAATATTTACTTCACACCCTTTTGTGCGTAATTTCACCTGTTCGAACGAGGTCATTCGAACGTGTTCGAACGAGGTCATTCGAACGTGTTCGAACGAGGTCATTCGAACGTGTTCGAACGAGGTCATTCGAACGTGTTCGAACAAGGTCGTTCGAACAGTCTTTAAACACGTCCTCACAGCGTTTCACGCGAGGTCATTTTTGAAATAAAATTTGTTAAGGGTGTGAAAGAGTAGGAGGGGGTGTGAAAAAAGTAAAGGCCAACAAAAATTGATGAGCCCAAGAATAAAGCTGCTAATGGTCCAACACAAAATAAACAAAATCAGGGTAATGATTGTTTCTTTTGCAAAATGTCCGGACATGTGATGAAGAGAAGTGCTAAATATCACGCTTGGCGTGCAAAGAAAGGGTTGTCTAAGCTACTGCAAGCCAAATGATGTTGAAAGATACATATATAGATGTTGGAGATGGAAAATCGGAAGAGGTGTAAGCTATAGGGCATTTTAGATTATTATTGTGTACTGAATTTTATTTGGATTTGAAAGACACTTTTGTGGTACCATCATCTAGACATAATTTAATTACAGTTTCTTATTTGGACAAATCAGGTTACTTATGTTCATTTGGAAACAATGGACTCAGTTTGCCTTTTAATTCAAATATTGTTGGAATGGTTCACTAATGACATATGATGATCTATATTTATGTGACACTGTAGCTACCTATAGTGAATCCTTAAATGTGGAATCGTCCCACAGTACACTATGCCAAGGTCACCTAGCATGAATGGTGTGGCTGGAAGATGAAACAGGACTCTTAAGAATATGGTAAGGAGTATGATTTGTCATTCTACCTTGTTAGAGTCACTTTGAAGAGAGGCACTAAAGACTGCAACTTACATTCTAAATAGAGTTTCAACCAATTGCATGGTAGCTGTCAAAACACCTTATGAGCTTTGAATTGGGAGAAAACCTAGTTTGGAACATTTTCATGTATGGGGATGCCTAGCTAAGGTAAGGCCTTATAGGACAAATGAAAACAAATTAGATTCTCGAATAGTGAGCAGTGAGCAACTACTTTATTGGTTGTTCTGAAAGATTCATGGGCTACAAAATTTATGATCCCAAATGAAAGAAAACATCTTGAGACGGGAACATCCATTCCATGCTCTTTGAGGATATTGATTTTAGGAGGAAGAATAAGGATAGATACTTTGTCCTAGAGGAAGAGTCGGTAGTAATTCCAAAACTGAATCATACAGTTGCTTTTGATGAACCAAGTAAGGAACCTCTACAAGACATGTTGTTGAATCTTCTCCCTCTCAAGATGATTTGGTTGTTCATAAAGAACAATTTGAAGATCCTCAAAAACAAGAGTTTCAAGAACCAATACCTTTGCGGAGATCCACTAGAGAAAGGAGAAATGATAGTCCAGATTATTACATGGTCTTTCTCCAGGAACATGAGGAAAATAATGGTATGGCGGAAATTGAGCCAATCAACTTCCGCCAAGCCATGCAGGATTCAAACTCATAAAGGTGGATTGAAGCAATGAAGGAGGAGTATAAGTTCATGCAAGACAATAAGGTTTGAGAACTTGTCCCATTACTAGAAGGTGTGAAACCCATTGGTTCAAATGGATATTTAAGACCAAGCGGGATTCTAACGGTAATGTAGAGAGGCATAAGGCTCATCTTGTTGCTAAGGGATTAACTTTAAAGATACTTTCTCTCTGGTTTCATCGGAAGACTCTTTTATAGGACAATCATGGCTCTTGTTGCACATTATGATTTGGAGCTTCATGAATTGCATGTCAAGACGGCGTTTCTCAATGGCAACATTGATGAGACGGTATGTATGGTGCAACTATAAAACTTTGTGTCAAGAGACTCAAAGGATATGGTTTGCAAATAGACAACATCCATTTGTGGGCTAAAGCAGGCGTCTCGTCAATGGTACCATAAGTTTCATGAAGTAATTCTCTCATTTGATTTGAAGTGAATGTTGTTGGGAATAGTGTATCAAAAAATAGGTTTTGTATTTACGCCTTAAAACATAAATCCTGAATTTTATTTTTGAAAAACCGTTCGAATTTACCTTTTCACACATAAATCTTAAAAATAAAAAATCTAAATTAAATTTTAATTATTTAATTGAGAGTAAAATTAGTATAAATGAAAATATGGCGTATAAGAACTAGAGGTGGGGTTAGAAAACTCAAAGACCAAAATGTATTGGGAAGAAACCAGCCCACCTTGCTGATTACTTGGGAAAAGCACACAGGTATTTTTTTAAAGGGTTTTTTTAATACCCCACCCCATCCCCTCCCACCCCCACCCATTATCAAGTTATTCCAATTTTACCCCGCCATAATTCCAATTTTGACTTTCATTAATTTCACTCGACCGGGACCCACAAGTTAACGTGATCGTATATACCTCCATGGAAGGTATATACGATTACATTAATTAATCAACGGCGCGACTGAAATTACTTCATCGTATATATGTCCTTCAAGACATATATACGATTGCATAAATTAATGCTTCGTTGATTACCCATCGTATATATGTCCTTCAAGACATATATACGATTGCATTATTAAATGTTTCGTTGACTACCCATCGATATAGGTTATATACGAGTGGGCTTTGAAGATCCAATCGTATATACATCGGGCCATGTATATACGATGTGAAAAAATACCCATCGTATATACATGGTTGAGGAGGTATATACGATCGGGCTATTTTTTTCGTTTTTTTATCGAGTTGCTATCTGTTTTGTTGGAACAGATATTGACCCGCCTACAAAGCAGATCAGGATGCCGACTCTCGGTTGGCTCGCTGATATTGATACTACATTGACTTTCACGACGGATACGGTATATTTTTGTTACTCAAGTTTGGTAAATGGAATTAATTTACTTAAGTACTTAGTAAATTATATATTTTGTAGATATTTTCTACACGCGAGGTCGTGGAGGAGTGGGCCACGGTTGTTGGTAGAACTATCGGTGTAGTTGTTATTAAAGTGAGATCCGAGAAAGCGGTGGAAAGAGGGAAGCGAGATAAGATTGTTTTTGGTGCATGAGAAACATGGCAAGTTTACTAATGATTCAAGGGTTTTCGGTTCTAGAAGGAGAGGTTGTCCTTTTAGATTGAAGGCTACTTGCAATCGTTAGCCGTGGGGTTGGTGTGTCACGGTTAAATGTGGTAGACACACGCACGACTTGCTCAAAATTTCCATTGGTACTTGTTTTTTGGGGCCCTGTCTAAAGCGCGCAAAAGGATCCGTTAACCAAAGATGCGGATCTTGATGTGGGACCAAAAGCTACTATTATCGCTTTGAAGAAGCTAGATCCGAGAATGTGACTAGTCTTCGCCAAGTTTATAGGCGCGGCACAAACAGGTCTACAAAAGAGGGTCCTAGAACGGACATTCGTGAGGTGTTGAGATTGATTGAATCCCATAATTATCTATGTTGGTCTAGAAAGATTCTCGCAATCTGATGTCGTCGGTGATATCATGTGGGCTCATCCCACTTCTATAAAGTTGCTCAAAGTTGTTTCCCAAAGTTCTCATTCTTGACTCAACCTACAAGACCAACAGATATAATTTGCCTCTTCTACAGATTGTGGGAGTCACAAACACTGAGATAAGCTTCCACGTTGCATTTGCTTATATTGGGCAGGAGCTTGCTATTAATTTTTCTTGGGTATTGGAGCAGCTGCGAGGTATATGTGAGTTGCATTCTATTCATCCTCAGGTTTTCTTGACAGACAGAGATCTCGGCTGTATGTCTGCTATTCTTGATGTCTTTCCCGCCGCTACAAATTTATTGTGTCATTGGCATGTTACAAAAATGTCAAAGCCAAGATTAAGGAGTTGGTTCACAATGATAGACGGGAGGAGGTCGAATCTCTCTCGGCTATGGATTATTGATTCGTTGATGAGTCACACTATCTATCTAATCAAGTTTTTGAGGTCGCTTGCTCGATAAACCCGCTCTCATTAAATACGTGCACGACACATGGTTGACACCGCATAAGGAGCGATTTATCTCAAAGATGGACTAACCAGATCCCACACTTGGGGAATTGCACGACCAAAAGTTTTTTTTTTCCTTTACCCGATTTTTTTTGACACGTGGACATATTTTTTTTCGTCGATTAAATTTCTTTGACACTTGTTTATTATTTATATCCGTTACTTGATTTTTTTTGACACGTGGACATATTTTTTTTCGTCGATTAAATTTCTTTGACACTTGTTTATTATTTATATCCGTTACTTGATTTTTTTGACACGTGGACATATTTTTTTCGTCGATTAAATTTCTTTAACACTTGTTTATTATTTCTATCCGTTACTCGATTTTTTTGACACGTGGACATATTTTTTTAAATCGATTAAATTTCTTTAACACTTGTTTATTATTTCTATCCGTTACTCGATTTTTTTGACACGTGGACATATTTTTTTTTCGATTATTAAATTTCTTTAACACTTGTTTATTATTTCTATCCGTTACTCGATTTTTTTACACTTGTTTATTATTTCAGAGCGGAATCCTTGCATTGGTCTTTGAAAAGACAAATTGAAGACTTCAAAGGGTGATTTATCAAAATGTTTGGTATCTATTGATGACATGTCGGGCAATACATTTTGATCAAATTATCGGGTCTTTTCAACGAAGCATCAATGAATTGAAGTCAAGTCCAATATTCCACTCGCTTAAAAATCTTCAAGGACTTGTTTCTTTATCTCGCACCGAGACACATGGTTAAGGAGTTTGAAAGATCGAAATCGGGGTTGGATACGACAAAGGGCGATGCTTGGTGCATTCAAAGGAAGACACATCTACTTCCTTGTGCTTGTGAGATAGGTATTTTTCATGCTTAGGTAATTCTATTCCGCTCAATGTTGTTGATGATCACCGGAAACATTTGAGCTTGGATGCGAGAGATGATAAATCCACTCAGATAAATCATCTACCCGTGATATTTCTTACCGATTCGATGCTATCGGGCGATTTGATAAAGTGAGTGAGGAGGAGAAATTTCTTATCAAGAGGTAAATTGAATGAGATAGCTTTTTCTACTTCTTCTATGGTTGCACCTAAATCAAAAGTCGAACGAAAGGTGCACCAAAGAAGAAAAAGGGAAATTTTTTGATGCTAAGCGTGATCCTTCCGGGTGGGAGCACGTGGATGAGAGGGTAAAACAGATCAAGAAACCGGGGCTTCCAAAATTACACACATGGTCAACCAAATTATCTCATTGGTGCTTCTAGAGTATTATCACAGACGGTGAGACTAAAATCCACTTACCGTTTCTTCCAAAGACACGTGCGCAACTATGTTGAAAAAATTGTTGATGTTGAAGGTGTGATCAGAATCGCGGTTTTAGAGCAATCGGGGTTGGACTTGACATGGGTGAGGACTCTCGGCCTCTCGATTAGGCAAGCTTTGATTCAGAAACAAAGGACAGGGAAACCTTGTATTCGGACATGTTTGGGAAGAACCGATCGTTAGAGCTTCGCAAAGCTTTAACTATTGAGTCATACTGACGTCACCGAGTCAAAGTGGTTTGATTTGGCTCGAGATGGGGTATATGGTTGCAACCGGTATAATGTTGCATTGGTTCGCTTTTCTTTATCTATGAATTTCACTTATCTCGCCTTTGAGAGGCACGCATATTCATCTAAGTTAAAAATCATATCCGCTCGAACGAGCAAAATGTACATGGTTGAATCTTTCAATCTCTCCCACTTGTCCATTGCCTCCTATTGCCCCTACAAAGTGGTACCAAAGACTACTTACACGGAGTCTCGCTTCATGGTTGCATCCGTATGCCGGACGTTTTACCCTATGGCGATCTATGTGTCCTCCCGCGCGACCTCTCACTCACACCGATGCGCCTAGATGTATAGATTTAGCCGATGATTCTATTGACGGCTTGTAGATAGATTCACACATTTTTGTATTACACGTGTATATATGATTATAGCGCGTTTTTGTAATTATACGCGTTTATTTTATCCAATATATGTACGCGTTTATTCAAATCACTTAGATCGTAAATTATAATCATTAATAAAATGTAATCATAACCAAAAAAAGCCCATCGTAAATAGGTTTTCTCAGCGTATATACGATTGACTTAAAACGCATCAATCGTATATACGCCAATGAACATATCTCACGATGTCAAAATTGTACCCATCGTATATAGGCCCCAAAAAAAGATATATACGATGGGTGTAATTTTGTGAAAAAAACAGATTTTTTGAAGGGCATTTTGGGAATTACAGTGTGGGTGGGGGTATAAGGGGAGAGGGTGGGGGTACCAAAAAAACCCTTTTTTAAAAACAAGACACAAGTAGTTAGAGGGAAAACAACTTTGACCAAAAAAAAAAAAAAAAAGAGGAAAACAACTATGTTGTCCTATTTTAAATAATCAACAATATCTAAATTTAATATTTTAGTGAACTGTTACAACTTACAACTGAGAAGTGTGGACATGTGTTGTTATAACAGAGAAAACTGGTCTTGCAGCATGTGTTTAGATGGGTGTTTAGCCATTTTTTCAAAAAAAATAAAAAACAAGTGTTTAGATCAGATTCTAGCATATACTATTAGGCTTCATGCAGGTGTTTTGTCTTCAACATCACATGACCTAATAATTGGAACAAAACAGGGCATAATAATTTAATAAAAAGTTGCAGGAAAATAACAATATTATTAAGATTGATTCCTAAGTCATAATTGGATTAAAAGTTTCAAGATACAGCCGTAAAGTTGTAGGATAAAAAATTGCTATCTTCAATGTCTCACAAAAGTTCAAACTCATATGTATTGCAGAATAAAAAAATGCTATCTATATTCTGATGATGGTTCAAACACTATTGACTATACAACACTAGCAAAGTACTCGTTTATGAGTACGTGTAGTGTCATACTATCTATCTATCTGTTAAAAACACCCATCAACTTGTAAAGTATAGATAATATTTATAAATTTTTCACATATCACTTAAATTGTAATATTTAAACAATATAATTATTATACAACTAGTTAAAAATATATTTTAAATAAAAATAAATTAGATTGTAACAAATAATCTATAATAAAAAAACTAATTTATGGATTCTTAGTCAAATATCTTTGTAGTATTTTAAATAAAATTATTGAGAGTAGAATCAGAGAAAAGATGAAATGGATAATTCTTCATTGAAGTGTAAAACTGTACAGTGATGAGTTATATACAAGTTTGAACAAGAGAGTTAGCTAAACAAAATCAAAACAGATTCGACTGAATACTAACAAATTACAAATGGTTCTCTAACCAACCAAACTAACACTATAGTTAACTTAACTAGTGGACTGAGTTGACTAACTATACTATGGTCAGTTGGAATATAAAAATATATAAAATAACTATACAAAAACTCTAATACCCCCCCCTTCAAGTTGGGAGAGGTACATGTTGTGAATACCCAACTTGGACAATAAGCTGAAGAACACTGAAGCAGTTACAGGTTTTGTAAGTATGTCTGCCAGCTGATGGTATTGGAAAGACTTTCTCTCGAATGAAGTGACAATCAATTTCTATGTGCTTTGAACGTTCATGGAAGGTGGGATTTGAAGCCAAATGGATGGCAGATTGACTATTTGAGAAGACAATTGCAGTAAACCAAAAGAGCTACTTGGAAGTCACTAGGAGATTTTGAAGCCACTGCACTTCACTTGCCACACAAGCCAAAGAACGATATTCAGCCTCTGTTGATGACCGTGAGACCACTTGTTGTTTCTTTGATTTCCAAGATACTAAGGAATCACCTATGAACACACAGTGACCCGTTGTGCTCCGTCTCGTGTCTGGGAAACTTCCCTAGTCAGAGTCAGCATATGCTTTCAAAGTCAGAGAAGAAGAAGCTGGGAAAAAAGTCCTGTTCCTAGAGTACCTCTTAGGTACCTGAGAAGATGATGCACAACATCTAGATGAGTTGTGTTTGGCTGGGACATAAATTGGCTTTATTTGTTAACAAAGGAAACAAATGTCCGACCGTGTTATGGTTAGATAAAATAGCCTTTGAACAAGCCTCTCAGATTGAGAACTATCGAGATAGCGTGTCACCATCCGATGCACTTAGTTTCAAATTAGGGTCCATTGGCAAGGTTCTTTGGCTTGCTATCAATGAATCCAAAGATTTAGATAAAAGAGATAAGGTATATTTTCTCTGTGAGAGAGAGATACCATGAGTAGCCTCTTGGCAATTTCGAGGCCAAGAAAGTACCCGAGAGGACCAAGGATCTTGAGCTTAAAGAGGACACTGAAGCTTCTGCTGAACTTGCAGTATCTTGCTTGAGGAAGGACCAACCACAATTATATCGTCCACATAGACAAGGATAGCCACATAATCATCTCCAAAGTACAACAAGTGAATAATCTGTAGTCATTATTGGAGTGAGTGAAGCCACATTGAGTAAGAGCAGCAGAAAATTTGTGAAACCATTGCCTAGAGGCTTGTCTCAAGCCATAAATGGACTTGTTCAATTTGCATACCAGCTGCTCCCCTTTAGGTTTTTAACCCAAAGGCATGTCCATATGTACTTCCTCAAAGATATCTCCATTTAAGAACACATTGTTAATATCAAGTTGGAGTAAATTCCAACCTTTGATGGCACGCAGCAAGAAGATCCTCATTTGTGGTCAATTTTGCCACCGGGAGAGAGTATTTGTGAAAGCAATTCTCGCTTTGTTGTGTGTACCGTTGGCAACTAAATAGACTTTGTGTTTGTCAAGGGAACCATATGGGTTAGTCTTAACCTTATAAACCCATTTACAACCTATGGTATGTTTTCCTTTAGGTAAGGGGACAAGAGGGGTACAGAGGTGTCAGCAATATCTGGCAGAGGTTTTGGAAGAACTAGGTCTGGAAACAAGTCTGGTAGCTGGCTGTTTTATGGTAAGTTGTGAAAAGGAAATGTGGATTCATGGAAAATGACATCCCGAGATATAAAGAAGGTTGTGAAGATTGTATAATTTGTAGCCCTGTATCCTAAGGGATAGCCTACAAACACAAATGGTATAGCTCTAAGAGTGAATTTGTCACGTTTAGAGGGGAGGGTGGAAGCATAAGCTAGACAACCAAAGACTTTGAGGGAACTGAGGTCTGGTGCTTTTGAGAAAAGTAGTTCATAAGGTGTCTTGCCCTTAAGTAATGGAGAAAGTGTTCTGTTTATAAAAAAACACAGTTGCTTTCAAACATTCACCCTAAAACGAGAGAGGTGTCTTAGACTGAAAATAGAGGCCTCGTGTAACATTTAGGAGATGTTGGTGTTTCCTTTCTACAACTGAATTTTGTTGTGGTCTTTCTACACAACTAAATTGGTGTAGGGTGCCCTTAGAAGCTAAAAAAATTAGCCATGGCTAGTTCTTTTGCATTGTCAGTTCTAATGGCCTTAATGGTGGTGTGAAATTGGGTTTCCAATACTAAAGCAAAAAAATGTTCAATGTAAGTGGGTGCATTTGTGTTGCAACAGAAAAATCCAAGTAAAATGTGAAAAATCATCTACAATTGTGAGAAAAAATATTTTTTGATCATAAGTTGGTGCATGATATGGTCCCCAAATGTTACAATGAATAGGATTGAACATAGAATCTGACATGTGGTTATAGGACTGAAAAGACAAACGTTTCTGTTTTGAAAGATGATAAATTGTACAAGTATCTTGCATGTTACAATTTGAAAAATCAATATCTAAAGACTTGCTAAAACTTAGGAGGCATTTGTTTGACAAATGACCCAAACGAGAATGCCACAATTGAAAAGATTTATTAGAAGCGACATAATTACAACTATTGAAAAAAGTGCCTACATGTGATGAAAGATGCAAACTAGTATGTAGAGAAGAGGGATCTGAATGAGCTTTGAAGAAATAGAGTCCCTTAGAAATCTCCCCGCTCCCAATCAACTTCATTTGACTTAGTTCCTGCATGAAAAATTGATTTCCTTTCAAGAACATTGAAATATTTGTTGCAGTCAACAATGAACCAACTGAAAGCAAGTTGACAGAAAAACTAGGAATGTAAATAACATTATGTAAAACAATGCCTTGACCTAAGGAAATTGGCCCTATAGAGTGTACAACAACAACAATTTTGTTTGGCAAGGTGACAAAGCAATTTTGCACAGGTTTGCTAAACAAGAAATTATGAAGGGAATATGAAATGTGGACAGTTGCACCAGTATCAATGATCCAAATATCAGGTTCAAAAGATGATTGCAAATAATTTTCAAACTGAAGATTCAAGGAAACATTGAATATTTCACCTGAGGTTTCTGTGTTGGATTCAAAACTAGTAGTGGCAGCTTATGCTAATAGAGAAGAGAGCAAGGTCATTAATATTTGATATTGCTCCGTGGTGATAGAAGCAACCTGAGAGGGTGCACTAGCAGCAACATTGACATGATTTGCAGAGGCAACAGTTGTAGCAGCAGTACCTGAGGGTTTACCTCTACCATAACCTAGGGGATACTCGTGGATCTTGTAGCATTTATCCATAGTATGCCCAAGAATTCCACAATGTGTACACAATGGGCGATCCTTATTAACAGAACCAGGCTTGGGAGCATTCTTGGTCTGATATGCCTTAACTGCGAAGGCAATTTGGGATTCCAAAGTGGGATTGCCCTTTAAACTGAGCTCCCGATGCTTCTCATCCTGCAAGACAAGAGAGAAGACTTTGGTGATAGAAGGAATCGGGTCCATGGTAAGAATCTGGCCTCGGACATGCGAAAAACCATCAGAAAGACCCATAAGAAAAACCATAACATACTCACATTCAGTTTCAGCAATGAGAGGTTTGACACCACCACAATTGCAAGTATTTTTAGCTTTGAATTCTTGTAATTCTTCACAAAGAGATTTAAACTTAGTGTAGTATTGAGTGACCGAAAGAGTACCTTGAGCAAGACTATTGATGTCCTTGCAAAGCTGATAGACGTGTGGCCCGTTCACTTGCTGGAATCGATTCTTGAGATCATTCCAGATGTCTGCAGCAGAGTTCGCATAGATGATTGAAGTGACGATATCCTTGGAGACAACATTGAGAAGTCATGAACACACGATTTTGTCATTCCATTTCCACGCAGTCTTCGATTTCGATTCGCCTTCTTCTGGATAAGGGAAAGCGCCATCAACATAGGTAGGTAAATTCGGTTCGCAAAATAAGAAATTGGATTCCCCAAAACACCCACCAAATTTACCAAATAAGAACTTGGATTCCCGGATTTACCTCATAGGTAGGTAAATTCGGTTCGCAAAATACGAACCGGATTTACCTACCTATGAGGTAAATCTGGGAATCCCTGATGTAATCTTTTTTTTAAAAAAATACGAACCGTAAATACCGCTGTGAGGTATTTTTGGAATTTTTTTTTAAAAAAAATTGAGGGGCATTTCTGGAATAAAATAGGTTATGGAGGTGGGAGGGATGATTGGGGGGTACAAAAAAAAATCCTTTTAAATATCTATCTATAACTATGTATAAAGTAAAGGTTTTTTTTTTTTATTTTAAATTTTTTAGTATCGATTTGGTCCCTGACATTTGTCACGTTGACACTTAACAACCACACTAGCTCCGTCAACACGATTTATTAAGATTGTTGACGGAATGATTTAATTGACACACAATTCTAAATATTGAGGACTAAATTAATACTCGTGAAGAGTTAAGGATTAAATTAAACATTTTTAAAAAGTTAGAGAATAAATTGTGTATAACCTCGAGGAACTATGCATGGCATTGTGGGTGGCTGGCGTCAGTTAGCTAGCTAATTTGTTTTGGTAAAAAAAAGTGTAATTTTTATACACAATGACGCTTTTACAGCCACCACCAATAATAGTTCATGGAGTGATTGATTATAAATTGGTGATTATCAATTGACTAACTTTTTTTAATAATGTGTCAGCCTGCAATTAGTAGATAGTGTAAAACACTTATACATCTATTGTGTATATAAATTAAATCCCTTTTAAAAATTCAACATACAATTCACTAAAATTATTCTAAATATACCATTTATATTTATGAAGTCTTTTAGAGCCCCAAAATATGAATTAATTATCCCAAGACAAACGATAAATGAGGTATTTTAGTACTTAGATAACACAAATTAATGATACCGCAATTTGTGTGTAATAAGCCAAAAGTACTCAAGTTTAGAAACAAATGGAGTATTTGTACTAGTTAAAAATTTAGTCCCACATCGAGGGTGTACTAGTATTAGTTAACTCATCTTTGGCTAAGATATTGTATCTTCTATGAGTGAAGTGTCGGGCCTTTAGAGTGTATTTTTAAGAAATAGATCTTTTCAGTTGTGTGGTGTCTTATGAAGCACAAACACCTCTTTTGAAGGTCGTGTCCCATATCTGTGTCGAACACCGACACTCGTTAACACACACGCGTTGGATGCTAATTTTCAATGTCCCTCTTAAAAATATATATTTTGACTTGGACGCTGCCTAGAAACCCTTTAGACACCTTTCAGACACTTTTATTATAATGACAAAATTACACTAGAGGAACTTTAAGTTATTTATTTGTAACAAGTTGACCCTTTAAGTTTTTTTTTTGTAACAAATAGACCCTTTAAGTGAGTACTCTAGCTTATATATTTTGATGTAACACTACTTTATATATTGTGATTACGCTAACTTATGTATTTTGATGCAATCAAGCATATTTTGGTGTATTTTGATGTAATCAACGATACAATATTTTACTAAAAGAACCAACGGTGTCAATGTTAGGTAACTTAAATGACCTATTTGTTACAAAAAAAAAACTTAAAATACCAACTTGTTACAAATAAATAATTTAAAGGTCCTCTAGTGTAATTTTGCCAATTATAATCTTACATCTCCTTTCTTTCTCCCAAAATCTCTCTAATATATATCTTCTCATATCATGACATCTATTTATCCCTCTATCTCTCATATTATTTTTGAAGATAAATTTCTAATTATATTTTTTGGTATAAATCGGGCAATATCACAGAGACTTATCCTCGAATCGAAAGATATGCACCACAATGGACGACGACAAAGTTCTCTCCTTTAAGAGATTTAACATCACAGATCTCCGAACCCAATTCGATCTCAAAAATATTGGTTAAGTTGGAAGAGATTCCTTTCATCTTATCCAACCATTCTTGGATAACTGCTGTCGAGCACTTACCTGTTTGCAAAGCGATAATCGAACACCGGAGCACCGGATGAACTCATCATGTGCCCATGATAGGTGAAGCCACCGGGCCAAAAATTAGAGTAATAATAATTTTAAAATAAACAATTCCAGGAATCCGGGGAATTAAACAGAACCTGAACCTTGTCGTGTAGCCAGCCAAATGTCAGCTAGTGAGAGGGAGAGCATCACGGATATTATGTCTTCCCCCAACCAAACCCCAATGCGAATCCGTGAATGAGACCGCGGGACCCACTACTATGACCCACTCCTATTATACGTGGCACTCTCGCCGCGTCTCTTTGAAAACCCCAAAACAGCTTCACTCCATTTAACAACAAATCAAAACGATACATATAGATAGTTAGCAATAGCAATACACTTGTTTAATTTTTCTTGTGGTTCGCTCTTTCTTTACAATTCTTCTTCCTCTTTCCGCCTTCCACGTTCCCCAATCAAAATCACTCTCCCAATCAGTGTTTATTTGTCGTCGTTCTCAACGAACGCGTCGACTCACTCACTCACTCGCTTCTCTAACTCGGTGCTCTTCCTTTGGACGGGCTCCATGGATCCTACACGAGCTTTTGTTAGGAGTGTCAAGCGTGTTGTTGTCAAGGTTCTTTCCGTTTTCTCGCTTCTTTCTTTTCTTCATAGAAATTGCAAAAGAAACAATGTTGCTTCGTATTTTCTAGTTGAAAATATAGAGATCGATGTAATATAAAGAGATTTTGTTAGTTAGATTTACATTTTATCAATGGCATTTCCTTTTAACCTAAAATATAGATTAAATAGGAAAGCGAGATCTCGAGAATATGTTAGAATTTTGATGTTTGTTGAGCTATTCATTCAAATGGTTTTATGTGCTTTTGGATTGTTTTGATTTATTTGTATGTGTTGATATCTCATAGGTGATAATGATACTATTGCGTTTTTTAATGTTTCTGAATTTTTTGATAGTTCTACAGTTAAACATTTATTTATTTTGTCCTACGTAAAGGTTGGAACAGCTGTGGTTACTCGAAGTGATGGAAGATTAGCTTTGGGAAGACTCGGAGCTCTCTGTGAACAGGTAGTAGTATATATATATATATATATATATATATATATATATATATATATATATATATATAACTGTCAAATCAGGATGACATTACACTACCTATGCTAAAGCCTAATAGCATGAACATCTATTAGCATAAATCCAAAATTTCTATTTGAATAGCATGTAAAAATCATATCAAATGACCAAATCAGAAACCTATAAATAACCAAACATTTTATTAAAACGGTTTTTTGTTTTTCATTAAAAATATAAAGAGCTTCTTAAATTAAGAAATATGGCGAATAGAAGGATGGAGCAGTTCTAAGTTAAATCCATGTCCTGCTTTACTGCCTTTATATGTGTGTGATATTCTTCACTGGTTATGTAATTTTTGTTGTAACTAGAAGCTATCGTTTCTGCAGCTTAAAGAGTTAAATAATAGGGGATATGAGGTTATATTGGTGACTTCAGGTGCAGTTGGTCTTGGCCGACAAAGACTAAGATATCGTAGATTGGCCAATAGCAGGTTTATTTTTTTTCTCTTTGCTATAATATCATTTTATAATAAACCATTGTGTTTCAAAATGTAATTCAAGTTCTTCCTTGCCCACTACAAGCATGCATCATTCCCTTTTGTAGTTTTCTTGCTTTTTGAATTGTTTGATTAGGATTAGACCAGCATAGGGTTGAAACCCTTGTACAAACTTTTTCATGATTCTATCCATATGAGGTAGAATTTAAGTGATAGAGGAAGGAAATAATAGCCTGATATAAATAGTTTACTTGTATGCAGCTTTTCTGATCTTCAAAGGCCACAAGATGAACTTGACGGCAAAGCATGTGCAGCTGTTGGGCAGAGTAGTCTCATGGCTCTCTATGACATCATGTTTAGTCAGGTACACACATGATTTAGTTGCTAATTCAATATGTCTTAAATCTTATATATGTATATTTCTCCCTAATAGATTAGCTGGTGTTTTATTAATCTAACTGATTCCATATTATTGATGTGATTTTCCCTGTGCAGCTTGATGTGACTTCATCTCAACTTCTTGTGAATGATGGGTTTTTTAGGGATGCAGATTTCAGAAAACAACTCTCCGACACCGTGCATTCATTATTAGAATTAAGGGTTATCCCCATTTTTAATGAAAATGATGCTGTGAGTACTAGGAAGGCGCCATATGAGGTATGCAGCTTACCTTACACTATTTCTTTTGAATTAGCATTGTTTATATATTCTTTTAATTATGCCTTAGATGCCATCTATTCCTAATTTGTCTTTTGTTCATTTTTTTAATATGAGGAGTGCTAGTAACAGAATCTTTTGAACACACTCTCTCATATTAGTTGAAATTTAAGTGAATCTCACTATTCTCGGAATAGTACTACTAAATCATATAGGCTCCACTTGAATTTGGTAGGACCACGTGAATTTCAACAAATAAGAGAATGAATCTTAGAAGAAGAGTGTTACAGAGTGTGTTGCTAGCATTATTCTACTACATTCATAGTTTCCTATTGAGTAAACTTAAACCTTTTTTTCCCTTACGAAATAGTTCATCTAATTATTTTTTTAATATGGTTACATATAATTTCAAGCTTCTGCAGGATTCATCTGGTATCTTCTGGGATAATGACAGTTTGGCTGGTCTGTTGGCTCTGGAACTTAAAGCTGACCTTCTAGTTTTATTGAGTGATGTTGAGGGTCTATATAATGGCCCTCCATCTGACCCAAAGTCAAAACTAATTCACACATACGTAAGAGAAAAACATCAAGGTGAAATTACTTTTGGAGACAAGTCAAGACTAGGCAGAGGGGGTATGACTGCTAAAGTTAATGCTGCTGTTGTTGCTGCTTATGCTGGCACACCTGTGATTATTACCAGGTATCTTCTGGTTATTTTTGCTAAGCTTTTACTCATGTAATAGAATAGTGACACTGAAAATAACTCATTTTTGTTTAACATTTTTCTGACTTTGAATTGCATTTCAATAATCTCCTTTGAAGTGGCTATGCTAATGACAACATCATGAAAGTACTTCAAGGAGAAAGAATTGGTACTGTCTTTCATAAGGATGCTCACGTGTGGACTAGCATAAAGGAAGTGTGTGCACACGAAATGGCAGTTATGCACGTGAAAGTTCTAGAAAACTTCAGGTGAGTATACATATTTAAAATGTGATAGGAAATATTTAACTTTAGCTAATTTATTCTTGGTTATAGCCAATACAAGGTGGGTTGTGTCATTTGTGTTAGTATATTGGTGCTTTTGGTTTCAGGTTCTAAGTTCTGAAGAGAGGAGAAAAATATTGCTTGATATGGCTGATGCATTAGAGAAAAATGAAAGTATGATAAGGATTGAGAATGGGGCTGATGTTGCTGATGCAGAGGAGGCTGGATATGAGAGATCACTGATATCACGTTTAACCCTGAGACCTGAGAAGGCAAGAACTTAATTGGTTACATACTGAAGTGAAATGGTGAAAGATAGTTTGATTACCATTAATTCTGTTGTTTGTCAATATCCAAAAATAACACCAAATTTGGAAGGAAATGAAAAGTTGAAAAGATCTTATAATTACTAGGGGAACAGACACAACTTGTCCACATTTTTTTTGCAGTTATTTTTAACTGGACACCAGAACCTGTCATTCCCTTTATATATATATATATATATATATATATATATATATATATATATATATATATATATATATTATGAATCTTCAAAATAATAGGTTCTCACATAAATTGAAATTTCTTTATGCATCTCAATTTTTTTTTAAGCTCTCATATTTATCACCTCATAATTCATAAGAAATCATACTATTTTCTGAAATGAAAAGCCAACTACTTATTTTGATTGAGAAAAACCATGAGGTAGATGCTAATCCAATGATTGTCACTTTTCCATAGCAGGTTTTATGAAGTTTTCTCTTTGAATAAGAATATTTTATCTGACCGTAGTGTATGTATTTTTCAGATTTCTAGTCTTGTAAATGCTGTTCGCAAGCTGGCAGACATGGAAGAACCCATTGGTCAGATTTTAAAGAGAACTGAGGTCAAAGACAAAACCCCTTATATAATTATGCAACATTGTAATAATCAATAGTTTTGCAACATTTGACTTATGCAATGATGTTATTGATTCTTGCATCCTATTTGACAATTCTGATTACTGCTTTTTGTGTCCAGCTAGCAGATAAACTCATCCTGGAGAAAATATCATGTCCATTGGGTGTACTATTAGTTATATTTGAGTCTCGACCTGATGCTCTTGTTCAGGTTAGATAAGATACCCATTCTTTCTCAATTCTTATCCACTTTCCATCTTCGATAAAATTGTTAAAGACATTGGCATGATTAAAACATTAGAGATCCGATAATGTGTCTAGCTCTAATGTTCAAGAGTTCAATAACTATACATTCATTGATAGTGCAAAAAAGTTGTACACATTCAGTTACATCTCACTGATAGTGTAAAGAAGTATAAACAAACTTTACACGTTCAATATTCATATCTCACCGTGATATCATCTTATAAAATTATTTCAGAAAATAATGCTCAAATATTTACATGATACAATATGGTTAGATGGCTGTGATACAAAAAATTACACTGTACATAGTAATTAAATTCATGATCAAGACATTTGAGAATATTTGCATAGTATAGTTATTGAACATTGTTCTTAACAATGATTGTTGTAATGGATTAATAGATAGCTGCATTGGCAATTCGAAGTGGAAACGGTTTACTGCTTAAAGGAGGAAAGGAAGCCAAGCGATCAAATGCAGTGTTACACAAGGTTTGCCTATTTTATTTAGATAAGTGCTATGCACAACACTCTCTCTGTTGAAATTCATATGAGTCTCACCATTTTGGAAATGAGTCCCACCACGTAGAAAATGACACCTAGATAAATTAGTAGTACTAACATGAAATCCTGCCAATAGTTTAAAAAATGTTGGAAAGAGAGTTTAAGAGAGTGTGTTGTCAACTCTTTTCATTTATTTAAAATCATGTTGTTTGTTGTTTTCATAGTCTTCTTCATTATTGTAGATTATTGCTTCCATTATGCCAGATACAGTTGGTGACTCGCTTATTGGGCTTGTGACTTCAAGAGAGGATATTCCAGATCTGCTCAAGGTTGATTAAAGTGAAATTCCGAACTATTTATTTGTTTGAGATGATTTTGAACTAATTAAAACTTTGCCACAGCTTGATGGCGTGATAGATCTTGTGGTACCCAGAGGCAGTAATAAGCTTGTTTCTCAAATCAAGGATTCCACAAAGATTCCTGTTCTTGGTCATGCTGGTAATATATACATTTCACGTTTCCTATCTGTGATCGAAATTTAAAATGATTCTATTAAATTGGTATGTTTGTTATGCAGATGGAATATGTCATGTATATGTTGACAAAGCAGCTAATATGGATGTGGCAAAGAAGATTGTTAGAGATGCAAAGATTGATTATCCTGCAGCCTGCAATGCAATGGTAGTTGCAGTTTACATTTCTAACTTCGATACTCACGCGAGCGTGCATACACACCTTTTTGGGGTTTTATAGACTGTAGATTGTATTTATAGACTGCTTGTTACATTGATGTGTCCTGATGTTCCTAGGAAACCCTTCTTGTGCATAAAGATCTCTCAGGAGATGCTGGACTTAATGATCTTGTTGCAGAACTCCAAGGCGAAGGTATGACCTTAGTTGCAAATGAATGTATGAAAAGCAAAACATGTTTAGTTTTTTTGCTTTTCAATCTATTTTTGTTTGCTTTTTCTACCCCCTTTATATAATTAGGAGAAATATGACATAATAGTTTTTTCTTGTCTAAACCGGGTATCATAACACGTGACTATTAGAGCAATTAGTTAGTTAGCTGGGGCAGTTATTGGTTAATTGGTGTTTATAAGCTAACCACGTATAAATAAGAAAGAATAGGAGAAAATTCTCCTTCAAGGGACCCTTTACAATAGAGCCACTCTTATATTCACCAAAGAATTACAAATCTGAAAATGCTCTAAAAACTCTTAACTACTCTAATTACTCTTTCTTTAATATCCTAACAAGCTCTCCCTAAATGTTGGTTTTATAATATCAGTATTACTTTTGCTAAAAAAATACTATTTTCTTTTGTCAATTTTTTTTTTTTTACTATTTTCTATTCCTCTTTGCCATTGGTCAGGTTGTTTTCATTTTCTTTAAAAAAATTAGTAAATATTCTATGAATTATACAAATTGGATAACGTGGCTGCTATATTTTAATCTATTTGTAGGTGTTCAACTATATGGTGGACCAAGAGCTAGTGCCTTATTAAATATTTCAGAAACAAAATCTTTCCATCTGGAGTATAGTTCACCGGCTTGTACAATTGAAATTGTAGATGATGTATTTGCTGCAATTGACCACATACATCAACATGGAAGGCAAGTTTAGGTTCCCTTGCAAAATCTATGTTTTTGTTTCTGTATATCATTAACATCATTATCTTAAAAGTCTTCACATTTCTTTCTTGTTTCTGCAGTGGTCATACTGATTGCATTGTCACAGAAGACTCTGGTGTTGCTGAAACTTTCTTACGTCAAGTTGACAGGTATCTGTTGAATTTTTTGCCAAGCTACCATGTTTGATCCTTTGCTTCCAGTGGCAACAAATAGTGATGCTAATGTAGCACGATTATGTGGTAGTTTACTTCAAATTTTCAAATGCCAGTAATTTGTTTGAACCACTTAAGTCCGCCTTAATTTGTGAAAACATTTTCTATTTTCTTTTGGGAAAATTTGTGTTAATTCTAACTTGTTAACAAGAAGATAAGAGATCCTTGAAGTGAACAATTGTCTGCATTTCCAAAAACAATGAAAATGCCAAAAGAAAAATGTTTTCATTATTTACTGAAATGTATCCTCCCTATCTAGCATTTTATCTTCTCATCACAATGGTTCACTCGCCTTTCACAAAGTAAACAATCCCCAAAGTTTCGCCTCTACGTGCCACGATGACCGTTTTCATGTTTCAATTGGACATAATTCCTTTAACATATTGTAGTTTTCATGTTTGCACACACACTATTACTCTATGATTTAGTCTTGTTCTTGACCTGATGTTGCTGACACTGCCTGATCTACAAACAGTGCTGCTGTGTTCCACAATGCAAGCACAAGGTTTTGTGATGGAGCACGCTTTGGGCTTGGTGCAGAGGTATTGTATTTGTATCTCAAGAAGCCTATTTTGGTAACAGCGGCGTGGTTATTAATATTTCTCAACTGTTTTGGTTTTGTTAACTGTTTTTCAGGTTGGAATAAGCACAAGCAGGATTCATGCCCGAGGTCCAGTAGGAGTTGAAGGGTTGTTAACAAATAGATGGTATGGAATTCTGCAATGACTCTGGTTTCTGTTTTATCAAAAGAATATAAAAAACATCAAATGAACAAACTACTGCAATTTTTTATGTATTAGCTAACACTTGTGCCTGAGCATTTACTTGTGTTTCATGTTATTTTTACTCTCTCTGTCATGCACACACTATAGAAATTCATTTTAAACGCTAAGATCTTCTACTACCTTCTATATTATATGTTGAATTAAGTTATAATAAATCATATGCTATAATGCAGGGTATTGAGAGGGAATGGACATGTTGTAGATGGTGATCGAGGGGTCACTTATACTCACAAGGAGCTGCCAGTAGAAGCATAACTATACAATTAGCGATTTGTTTAAGAAACTATGGATCATTGTTGTTGACCTCATCCAAGCTACAGCTATTTTCTGTTCTATTTTGATATACAGAAGTATGCTGGCATAGTGGCATTGTATAATCTTGATTGAACTATCATTACCCCATTCCATATTTTTTTCCTTCCCTGGAGCATGTTCAGGGGAAAGAAAATTCCTCATCGGATGATATTATTTGGCTGTGTACTACGCTGCTTCCAGCTTGAGATTGTGACCCATGCAGTGAAGCAGTATAGAAATATATAAATACTGGTCATCTGAAACAGTACATCCTGGTGAAGTTGAATAATTATGTATTTCTTATTCTTCTAGATAACCTCTTTCTTTGAATGAATTTTTTTTTGGTGGGGGTTGACGCCGAGTCCAAGTGGCTTAGAAAACATAGAGAGAATCCACTCAATATCTCAAAGGGGCACTCTATTTTTTTTTTCAAACTTGGATGCAAATACATGGAAGGATTGACTTTATTTATACTAATTCAAGAGGTCAAATTACAGTTGAAGTAGTGGTAATAATTAATCCTATCAATGGAAATACAATCTTATAAAAATGGAGTTTGTCAAACATAGTGGCTTACGGTAAACAAAAATGTGGTGCTGGTGTTATGGGTTTGTATCATTCTCCCTGGGTTGAACAAAACTTGCCCTTGAGTTGTTATCGACTTCATCATCTAGATAGGGTGAAAGATTGACAACTTTGAAGGTTGATGAGATACCATAGGTACTTTGTAGTTCTACCTTGTAAGCAATGTCATTGATTTTCTGGATGATTTTGAAGGGACCATTAGTTGGAGATTTGGTATGAATTATTGTAAGAAAACTCAACTTGTGCGATGATAAGATCCAACTATTTGAAGTTTTTATTGACAAATTTCTAAAGTAGTTTTCCTATAATTCTGTTAATAGCTTCGATTTGTCCATTTGTCTCGGGATGATTAGCACTATTGAATTGAAGCTTAGTACCCAGCTTCTTCCACAATGTTCTCCAAAAGTGGCTTAAGAATTTTACACCTCAATTTGAAGTGATGGTTTTTGAAATCCAATGAAGACAAACAATCTCTTTAAAATATAAAGCAGCAACTTGAACAACATGGTTAGTCTTTTTGCATGAGATAAAGTGGGCCATTTTTGAAAATCTTTCCACAACTACCATTATGAAATCCTTCAGACGCTGAGTTCGAGGTAATCGAAAGACAAAATCAATGCTAACATCTTTCTTGGTTATTAAAACTGCAGGAAAAACACAAGGGCTAACACTTTCCTGAATTAATTAATCCTTTCTTCAACAATTCCTTAACTTGGTGTTGAATTTCTGCATGCTCTTGTGGGCTTACTCTATAAGTTTGGTCGATTGTGAGTGACTATTCCAAGAATGAGGACAATGACATGTTGTATAACTCGCATGGGTGGTATTCCACATGGGACTTCTTTCGGTACAATATATAGGAAGTCAGTGGGTAACTGTCTTATTTATATAGTTATGTTGAGAAGTATAATTTTCCTTCATGATAGGAATATGATAAACAAGTATAATGAGAAAACAAAGTTAAGGTTGTATAATCAACTGGTACTAGAGCTGATTGTCGGTGGCTCGAAAAGGGATACATACGGGCGGGTTGACCGGGACGACCGAGTTAAGCATCGTAGAGTGCAGCCGTCGAGACGTTAACTCTCAGGGGTAGTGAAAATATAGTACAAGGTACTAATTAACAATTTGAGTAAAACATACAACTTAAGGTGTAACTAAACAAAACCATATAGATTGCATGTGTATTGTAAGTCCACAACCATGTGTGTGGCACACGAGGTCAATTCCTCTGACCAACTTATTCATTGGCCGTATTGGGTTATCAGTGGTGAATGACACTTCGACTTTGTTGTGACAGTCGGGTGGCATCGTCGAAGCATAGTAGGGACATTAGTGGTAACATGATATGGTCAGAGGCATAGTATTGACCCATACTCATAACTAGAGTCTGAAAAATAAGATATGAGTAAATAATGGAAGATAAGAAATAACTTGAATTAATGTACTTGTAACATATTTAAATTAAGCTTTACCTTATCATCCCATTTTGCTAACTTATACATGTATTTTAGCCCTATGTGTTTTTTTTTTGTATATTTGTTTGTATCACTTAGATCCAGTTGAGAAGTCATTTGTAGCAGAGGGTGGTAACTATCCCTCCACGATGGACGTTGAAGGATACGAGGATGTTAGTGCAATATGATAGAGGAGTTAGATGTCTCATTGAAAAAACCTGTATTTTATTTAGCCAGTGTGTAAGTCTTTGGAGTCTCATTAAGATACTTCTTTAGCTAACTTTGCTTTATGTTTTATTTTCCATTGTTTTGTAAAATTCTGATGTGTTTCTGAAGCGAGATACATCCTACCTCAGCGGCACTAATAGCAGACTCTTTGTCATCTCCCCCGAAAGGGCATGTGGAATGAAACGAGAGTCTCGAGGATGCCACCTGCTCACAAAAGCGGATGCTCGACTCATGGTTGATTCCTGCGAAGTGTGATGTCCAACTCGGAGAAAGCTTAGCGGGCCTTAGCGAGTGCTCTGCAGCGGGTGGTGGGTGATACAGGTCTAATTTTTAGAAAACTTACGCGCGTGAGATACAACGCTTTGGTTCAGAAATTTGAAAAAAATTCAAATTAAACCAGCGTTATTAAAAATAAGTAATTAATTATTTAAGTAAAATGGTAAAATAAAAAATTAAAATATTACCTCGCTTTTCTGTCTATCCGGGCCTTTGGTCACGTATCCCGGTGTAAATATAAGGGTGTGTGCTCCACCGGTGCAGGGCGAAATTTGAACCTCTCCTCCTCGGCAGCCTCCCTCCTCGACCTCCTCAGAAGCCTCCCAGCGAGGTCATGAGTGCATCTCTGGGTGCCTCCTGTTGGTGCCGCCGTATGGTACTACATGTCGGTGGTCTTCTTGTCATTCTTTGCTCAGGAATCCTGAGGCTCTTGAGGTGAGGTCTCGAGCTGGCTTAAATCTACCACTCTCGGCTTTGGGCTCTCGGGGCTCGGCTCATTCAAGAAGCATGCCCAGCGGCCTACGGCCTCTGTGAGTGTCTTGGAGAAGAGGCTCTGCTCCGGCGCCTGGCTCTCCCGAGAAGCTGTGCTTTCGTCGACTCACTGAGGCCTCTTTCCACAAAAATTCTTATGTGTTTTGATTGGCTTTATTATAGCCACATCTTTTTGTAAAAGTCTTAAAAGTATGTCTCTTTATACGTGATGCGTTCTTAATTATGTTGGTATGTTATGTTTTGAATTATTCATTTTTTGAGGTTAAATTTAATTGTATTAGCAAATCGATTCAAATTGGGCTATGAGTTAGGGTCATAATGGCTGAGTTGAGTTAGGTCCACATCAGATGCTATCTATGTATAGAATTAGGTAGAGAGTTTGTGTGAGCCTTTAAATGGACTAGTTCTTGTTAGATATTATTCATAATATATGCATATAACTTATGTTCCTTATATCCTACAAATGTTGAACCATTGTTTCAGGAAATCATAGTTCCCCTAGGAGATCACAGCGCAGGGGTTTAGGTGCTACTCATTCTTTTATTTCAAATGTGTGTGGATTATTTGTGTTTACTTGTGTCTAAGTTGCCATGTCAGATTGTCAGTTGATAGTTTCTACTCCTACTGATAAGCCACTTGTTACCCATTATGTTTGCTTGAAATGTCCCATCACCATAGAAAATAGGCAGTTCCTTGTAGTTCTTGTGAATCTCCCTCTTCGAGACTTAGATATTATATCATCCATGGATCGACTTTCGACTAACCATCTTACCCTAGATTGTACTAGAAATACCTTATCTATTCTGAGCCTATTAGTCTTTTGCCATCCATTGAGGGTACACTTAAACAAAATGTTTTCTTTAAGGTTGGCATAAATAATTTTAAGGTCTGAGAAAAAGTATTATTAGATTAGAGTCTTATATCCTTAGAAGGAAGTGATATTTGACAGATTAAAAATATTTTAAAACCTTTAGATCTAAATATGGATATTATGAGATATTTTTAATTTATTTCTTTAACCTTTTTCAAGAAGGAAGTGGTTTGACCAAATAGCCTCTGTAGTATTCATGGATTAGACAAACTAGATTTTCTCGACCCTTCTTAAATAAATTTCAATGGTATTTATAGAAGATATTCTCGAGATATTTCATCAATAGGAAAGAGCATAAAAAGACATCTTAAAAAGTACTTTGAAATTAAAGTAGAAATAGACGGATACTATAAGTGTTTCTATTTCTCACAGGGGAGGTGATTTATATTTGATTCAAATAAGCTCGTTGGAAGTCCCAATGTTCGAGGATTTAGCACAAGGATTTACCATGCCTTAATAAATCAACTTTTTAATGAGACAAGGGGATTGGGAGCGTCGATTTGGAACAAAAGCGTGGGGTAGTTATCTGCTAACACATGGTGGTCACGGATCGAAAACTTTAGTGAGACTCGTGGCGCGTCGTGTGGAGCTCTGTTGGTGGCATAATCCTCGAGTCCTAAGTTTTGGGCCTTGGGAACATAATGGCGTTGACATGTGCGTTAGTTTTATGGAAGCAAAGGAATGAGAAAAAAAATGTAGTGAGGCTTCTGGCAGGCGAAGAGTGTTTTTGAATTTCTACACCAGTGGCAAAAGTGGTGTATTGAATAAAGGGTGAAAGGTGGCAGCTCTCTAACACTTAGAACACATTCACTTAGAAAACTCAAACTTTTCATTGGAATGGAGCCACCATCAAAATTTAAATATTTAGGGCATATATTGATATCATTTCTTTGAAAGTCTCTTTGAAAACTAGTAAAAGTTGAATAAATGTATTCGCTCTTTTCGAAACTACAAAACCGCAAACCGCAAACTATACCCGCTTTGTTCCTCTCCAAGCGCCATTTGCTCCATCAACCGAACTAAAACCAAATCAAACCGCAGTAAAGAACACTGCGCTTATAAACTTACAACCTTCCTTGACTAACTTATTAGCCCAAATCCAACTAAAACTCAACTTCACCACTTACTAAAGACAAATTTGAGATTTTCTGGTCTCAAAAAAATCAATCAACCTAACTAACTAAATCGTGATTTGGTTTTGTTTATGGATTTTTTTTAAGACTTTCGCCTCAAAACCGAAAAAGCACTAATGGATCATAAAAGATACAATTCATTTTTAATGTCTTTAGCAAGGAGTATAGATAGTACTAAAGGAAGCTTAATAGCAACCACGCATTTGATCATGGACAGAAAATGACTTGTCCGACTAAAAGACAATCAAGGAAGACGTGGTAGCAAACCATTGGCTCGGACCAGAAGTAGTATGGCCACCCCACTACTCTGATGGTTGCTACTATTATCTATTGGGGGGTGGGGTGGCAGCTCTCTAACACTTAGAACACCCTTAGAAAACTCAAACTTTTCATTGGAATGGAGCCACCATCAAAATTTAAATATTTAGGGCATATATTGATAAATCTCTTTCGAGTTGAATAAATGTATTTTTAGATTAGATTTTCTCTTTAAGAAAAGTTACTGTAACAGTTGCTTTTGGAGTGCTATTTAAGATCGTACTTCTCTAAATGCGGAATGATTTGAGTAAAAGACTCTTCGGCGACTACACTCTTAAGCAGATCAAGACCACTGTTGTACTCTTGACAGGTACTCACTAAAGAATTTGCTCTCTGGCCACTACGCTCTTAACCTCTGATCGATACCACTCACATCCTCTAGGAAACTTGATTTCAGGGATAGACAACATTCCTGATGTTGAAACTGAAGTAGAGTGGAGGTAGATTCCACTTAGTTGTCCTTAGCTTGTCGTGTTTTGTGGGTACTTAGCCCCTTTATTTTAAATAAAAAAGCTGTGTGTGTGTGTGTGCTTGTTGGATTATTATGTATACATTTAATATGCTTACTAATGACACACATTAATCGGTGTAGAGTGGCAGTAGTGTTTCAAAACAATGGTATCATTGATTAATTTCTCGGTGTCAAAGAAATTGGACTATCCAATAGGGTACATATCATCCCATTTTCTCAATTACCACTTTTAAGTACGTATGCACGTATATCTCAAAACTCTAGGAAAATTGATCCTCTCCGGCAACTTTTTTCAGTAGTGAAATCTAAACCATCAATTGAATAAGAAAGAGTGTGGGAGCAATAATAAAAAAAGGAGGGAGTGAATTGAATGTTGAAGATTTAACACATGAGAATGTCTAAGTGAAAAATTGACCAAGACAATCTCTTCCCAAACTTTGATAATAGATATCAGAAACTAATTGAGTGCCTTGAGGCACCATGCCTTTAGTGCCTTTACATTAATCACAGCTGTTAGATAGATCTAACACTCCAAAATCTACCACGTCCTTTCTTCGTCCTTTCTTTTTGAAAACTGACTTAAATAAACTCCACAAACCCACACACACCACTCTACCAAAAGTCTGAAATTGCTCCACCACTCTCAGGGCGCCCCTAAACACACGGCAAAAGCCAGGAAAGACTGCAAAAAAAGAAAAACGAGTTCTATGAATTGGAGTTAGTTAATGACATCGAATATATATAGTAAAATCAAGTGTTAGGAAAATGTCTAATTTGAACACTTTAAGATTTTGCCATTTGGCAAAAATCAGGGGTAAAATCGTAATCTTTCACTAAAAGACAAAAATAACCACTTTTTGTCAGATTTTTCAAAAAAAATATATTAAAAATGTTGACGTGCTGACACGCGACTGACGCGTGTCAGCTTTTTCTTTTTAAATTTTTTATTTTGTTTCAGATTTTTATTTAAATACTTATTTTTTTCCATTTTTTGTTCTTTTTTCAAAATCCGTATGTTTTTTCAAAAAAATTCAAAATAAATATTAAAAAATTGACGCGTGTCAGCTTTTTTTTTTTAACTTTTCTTTTTTCAGTTTTTTATTTAAATATTTATTTTTTTCCTGTTTTTTTTTTCAGTTTTTTGTAAAATTCTATTTTAGCTTTTTCAATAAAAATTAATTTTTTTTTTATATTTTTTCTAAAATAAATTATTGTTTAACTATTCAAATCTATTGACTTAACCACTACTAATTGTCAAAAAAAATTATATATCTAACAACAGTTTCAAAATTCTTTTTTCCAACAAAAAAATATTAACTTAATATTTAACTACTAAAATTGTAAAATAACTTTTTTAATTAAGTGAATATAAAGAAAAAGGAGTAAACAAGTGGCAACGAGAACGCAATGAGAGACTGACAATGGGAATAGGAGTGGCAACGGAAGTGCCAACGGGAGTGCATATTTTACCTTAAATTTCATTTTCTCTTTTGTTCATTTTTGCAACGGGGTTCATTTTCTCTTTTGTTTATTTTCTTTTAACGTTTTCGCAACAACGCTATTTTAATAAATTTCAAATATCTTTCATCGAGTTTTTCCTTTTCTTTTTATTTCATTTTGCAACTTTTGACGTATTTATTATTTCTTAACAAATTATAACAAATGCAGTATCACCCGTGCATACGCACGGGTAAAAAACTAGTACAAAATAAATCAAATTATTGCTTGTGTTGATTCTCCATGCACATAAAACAAGTTTTAATTCAGTTTTTTTCTTTTAAAATCTACAAAGAAGATTCAGGAAAAGCAACACCATAATCTTTACAGAACTTGAATTTAAATAGCTAAAAGGGGTTGAATTTAAATAGCTAAAAGGGGTTTATGAATTTGGGTATTGTGTTTCCTAAGAAACCATTTGGGTTTATGAATTTAAATCTACAAAGAAGATTCACGAAAAGCAACACCATAATCTTTACACTCAACAAGTATCATCTCAATATGTAAGATCTAGCATAACTAGCAATGCAATATTGTTAGACTAGATATTTTGTGGTTATCCAGGTTTGAACTCAAAATCTCTACTTTATGTGTGTAAGTTTACGAATGATACTTATCACTTCATCTATAGACAAAAAAAAATAGTGCGTTAATCAAATGGCTTTTTAGATTACTACAATTTGTATATGCAGGGAAATCAAGTTGGTCTTTTGTCATCGCTAAATGAAAAGCTAAACCTCCGCCTTTTGGTAAACAACAAATTTATATAAAAGGAAAAAGATTAATTGAATGTCTGATAACAAAATAAGGAATGAGTCCATGTTTTCTAATGTTGATATATCTATATACATAAAGCCGCAAGAGTTCCCAGGAAGAGGGATGATCATCTTAATAGATGTTATTAAAAGACATTCCTTCAACTTGCATTAGGCAATAAGAATTCATTGTCAAATCACAGGCTAAGCTTCTTCAATTTATATTTCTCCATCCCACAGTTCTTCAAGACTTTTGTATGGACTACAAGTTGCATGGATTGCGAAGTCCCCTCGAAGTAGCCTTTGCTGTAAAGGACAAAATATAAATAAATAAAAACAAAATGTTTGGTGCATACATGTGCACAAGAATGACTAATTATGTTTTCAAAGGCAGTGATCAAACCTGGTGAATCTGTGAGAATTTTGAGAAGAGCTCTGGAGGAATACACCAATCAAATAAGCTAAGATTCTCCTTGATCCTAGATTCATTTACACTCTTTGGAAGAATACTATGACCACTCTGAAGTCCCCAGCGCAGCGCTACTTGTGCTGGAGTTTTGTGAAGCTTTTCAGCAATTTCAATCAAAATTGGTTCCTTCAAGATTTCCCCTTTTACCCATGATCCAGGAGAGCCCAGAGGTGAATATGCCTGTAAGGAAGCATTTATTGTTAACACAATCCAAGCAATAGAACCAGTGTTTTTGAAAAACGTCCCTAACTGCAATTGAGGCAGGCCACGACACAATGGGTTTTGATGTCACCGCAATTGCAACCCGTAACACAACCTTGATTGAGGCCGTATCAATCATATATAGCCGCAATTCTTAATAATACTACCTCTGGTCCTACTTATAGGAGAAAAATGCAGTTTTAGGTTCATTGAACTATAGACAAGGCTTATCAGTTACTCAATGAACCTAAAACTGCATTTTTATCTTATAAATAGGACCGGAGGTAGTATCGAGAATTGCAGCGCGATCACAATATAAAATCTTGAAGAAAACTTAAAATACATAAATGCTGGACCAGAAGACATGATTTAGATTAGTGAGAGTATTACTGTGAGATGAACACCACTAGACTTGCAAAAATTATGAAGAGCAGGTTGCTGCCAAACAGGATGGCATTCAACTTGGTTAACAGCTGGTGGAACCTTAGCATATCCGAGCAAGTCTTGCAGCTTCTTAGTTGAAAAGTTGCTCACGCCTATTGCACGTGCCTTACCCGAGCTAAATAAACCTTCCATTGCCTTCCATGTCTCTGGAAGACATAAGGGAGCCATGACTTCAGGGTCCCAACCTCGGGATCCCGGCTTTGTCCGAAAAGGCCAATGTATCTGTGACAAAATAATTTACTATCAAAAGCACTACTTTTCAAACAATCATTGTCAGTTTCAGCTTCGTTTTCGAAAGCATGTTTAAAATCAAGAAGCGTACAAGATATAAATCAACGTAGTCAAGCTGCAGGTCCTCTAGTGTCCTAGTTAGTGCCTTTGGGACATCCTCAGGTGCACAGTCACTGATCCTGTTTGGATAAAAAAAGAAGATATTCAAGGCAGATGGAGGCAAGTAATTTCTCTTGATTGAAATGTACAATAACAAATGAAATTTTAGGTTTATCTTCAACTGTTGAGCATCCGTTTGGTACCGCGTTATGATATTATTAGACGTGAGTAGGGTATACTCTAACGTGCGTTTGAAAGCTTGTGACCATGAGTTCAAACACAGGCTGAGTAAACATTCAACATGGTCCTCCAAAGATCAGAGTTAACCACATTAGTCCTCTAAATATTTTTGTCGCCAAATCCATTTCTCAAAGAATAAAATGACATCATATTTGTCTTCTAAATAATGTTTAACTAAACTAGTCCCTTAGAATCTAATTCTTAGATATACAAAAATGTCAACAAATTAGTCCTTGTGCTGACAAATTTGGCGGCGATTGCATAACTTTGTGCAACTAATTTGATCACAGAAGTCTTTAAAGAACTAATGTGGTGACACCCTGATGTTTAGAGGACCTAATTCAGGGTTTAATCTTCATTCTCTATTGCATTTTCATATTTTCATCAAAATCAACTAATAAATGAAATACTCAAATACATATTAGGTGCAGCTCTAAAACCCATCAAAAGCTTCTTTGACAAAAAGTAATGTCAGATATTATTGAGCATAAGAATTAGTCCAAAGTCCAAACACATACCATATCTTTGATGTGATGAAGATCTCACTACGTTTTACTACTCCCTGTAGAAAACAGAGTTTTCAATGCCTCCCTACCTATATCAAACAAAAACATTTTAACATCAAGAAAGCCAGACCAAGCTAACCATTTTTTCTTGACCACCTAGAACATTTATGGCAAAAACAATTTCGAGTAAACCATCAATTTGGTCCTTAAAGTATCACTGTTCTCCTATTTAGTCCCGAAATCATAAAAATTAATAAATAGTCCTTAAAATTTATCTCTGTTTGTCAATTTAGTCCCTAAATTTACCACTTAGGGACTAAATAGATAGATGAAGATAAACGTTAGGGATTATCTAATTGGTTTTCATGGTTCAGGGCTAAATAGAAAATAGGAAATACTTCAAGGACTAAATTTAATGTCTATTGAAAACATTTCACATAAGTTCTCAGTTTGGGTTACTCTTTTCATTATCATATACTCGAGCACAATCTATATGCCTATAGCCAGCCTGAACAAATCATTGAGACAAATTCAACCAAAGCAAAAATTAGCACATGAAGCTTAAGAGAAACCAAGAAATAAGAACACAAAATAAAGAGAAAGGACCTTGACTGCAGAAACAACAGCATCACCAACAACACCTGGAGGAGCTTTCCATGTTCCAAGACCAACTGATGGAATCTTTGCACCTGTGTTCAGATCAAAATGTAGAGGACCATGTCTGTTTTCTTTGTCCATCTTCTCCTGCATACAACCCTAAACAAGATATAGAATAAAAACACTCGTCTAGATATAGCACTTGTTTGTACGGTAGCAAAATTTGATTTTGAATGAAAGTTAACCAAATGTAAAGTGATTTATGAATGGATAAATTTACGTAAAACTGAGTTGAACAATAGATTTGAGACTCAAAATCACTCTTAGAAGCAAAAGCTACAAATTCCAGCTTAAAGCTAGAATCGATCTCGAATTTGGACTCGAATGAGAGAATCTAAACCCATCGATCTCACAGACAAAGACAATTTTACTCGAGAACACTCAGACATCTTAAAAGCAATGTATATCTTTAGAATCACTTTTTTCTCTACAAAAATTAAATCCAGACATGTACATAATTCAACTCTTGAAAGAAAAATAAAAGAAGTGAAGAACATAAAGGAATATTAGATCCAAAATCAGCAATACACACCTTTCTTGAACCAAATTTCTAAAAATGTTTTTCTTCTTCTTTTTTATGTGTTTTTTGGATACACAAAAAATGTGGTGGGAAATGGGATTGGGAAATGTATGGTATGTGGCATGAAGCAAAGGTTTCGGCAAAAAGTTGGATCATTGAATGACTCTCTTTAACAAACACTTATAGAGCAACCAAACAATGCCTTGAAATTGAATCAAATTGAAGAAAGAAAGTTATCTCTTACTAAATACCAGAGTCGCAATAGGGATTCGCGTCTGGCAAAGTGAGATATGAGTAACTATGAACTATGAACAAATGGTACCCTGGAAGTAGTGCAAAGTTAAACTAAAAATAAGCTATATATTACCTTTTTTTTTTTTTTTTTTTTTTTTTTTTTTGAGATTATATATTACCTTTTCTTGTTACAATAAATAAGTTTATTAACGCCTTTGAAAAAGATTATAACTAAAAAACTAGCTAAACTGAGTTAAAGTGTTTCATGACAATTCATTTGATAAAAAAAGTGTGTCATAACAATTCATTATCAACAAAAAAATGTTTCATAAAAATAGTTATTCAAGAGATTGATAAATATAAACAAAAAAAAAAGAGTTTATTTAATTATGTATATGTATATATATATATATATATATATATATATATATATATATATATATATATATATATATATATTTCTTTTTAAAACAAATGTAAGCCCTTGTAAATCAACCATATAAAGTCAAGTTCTACAATAAAATGGACGATGGGAAAAATAATTCCTCAGGGCTTTGAGTCAACCAGATGAGTTCAGTTAACTCTTGAAATTGAAAATCTTTGATTATATTAGTCTCTCTGACAATTTTAGAAACTAAATTATCCCACGCCAAAGGATTAAAGTGATCTAAATTGATAAACCAGAATTTTCAATTTTTTTTTTTAGATTTCACTAATTTCATAGGCCAGAATACCTATACCTATGCCCATTGTATACAATTTCAAGATCTAAATTGATGATTCACTCAGGTTTTGTTTCATGAAAGTGATGCTCAGATTTTGTTTCAATGAAGTTGTATGCATGAGTTGCATCAGAGGTACCTGCAATTAAGGGTCTAACTGATTTGGTATTTTTTAAAAAAACAAAAAAAAGAACATATTTGTTTTAAATTTTTGAGATGTACTTTGAAAAAGAAAAATAAACTGACCCTATTGAGATGTTTGGGTGTCATATAACCAATGGATATTGCTAAAAGAGCCAAGTATAAATAGTTAGAACTCGGGACATGATATTCATCCCGACAATTTTGATATTTATAAATTGAGCTAGGCCTTATTGATAGAGTGAACACCATAAATAACAGTAAACACATCAAACTCGCACCTCAACTATATACACAAACAAAAGCAAATGAGAGAACAACCCAGAAACTATTGATTGAAGGGTGAAGTTATTATACTACAAAAAGCAGTGTAAGCAATGCAAGGTTTCAAAAAATTAATAGTTTTCTTCAATAATTAATGTCATGATATAACAGAACATGCTTGTACATCCAAAAGACATTTCATCATCTGAGTGTAAGAATCCCTTCTTTTTTAAAATTATTTCTCAACGAAGTTCTTCAGATTCTTCAGCCAACCCAAGTATTCCTTGTTGTCTTTGTTAAACATGTATTCCTGCAAAAAGTTGGTTGTGCTGGGTGTGATACCCCGGATCTCAAGATACTTGTAAAAAGCCTTCTGCAGATTTTCATCCAAATCACTGTAGAAAATAATTTAACAGAAATATTCAGATTATGTAATAGAGGCAGTATATGATACAGATAGATAATGAAATGTATCACTAAATGCTTACGTGAACTCGGGTCCCTCATATACCAACTGATCTTCAGATTCTTCGGGCTTCTTTACCGACAAGCTATCGATCCCAATCTCGTCGGGGAAAGCAGTCACACCAAACTCGAGACACACTCCATTTCCTTTGAAAACAGTCACAACTAAAGGAATACTAGATTCACTCGCATTCTTCTCATCGTCGTCATCCTCATTTTCTTCGGGTGTTACATTAGGGATGTCAACTTGAACGGTGATAATTTCATCCTGATATTGTCTTTTTAGCTGAATGGTTCTTTCTCCAGAATTGTCCTCAATCTCAAAGGGGAAATCATCTGGAATTTCAACCTGAAAATTCACACCATAACAACAATGAACTAAAGGCACAGTTAATATCAAAAGCAATTCTACTGAACAAACAACCAATCATAAACCAACGTTATTCCGTAAGACCCAACCATCAACTAAGGCTGCATCTGGTATTTATTTACAAGGGATTTTTTTTCCACATCTTCCATTTTATTTGTTAAAATACAGAATTGAAAGTTGAATCTCAAAGATGCTATTGGCATACATTTTCATAAAACAAATACTACCTACACAAATCAACAAAAATATGATGTTTTCTCAAATTCATACAATATTACTGACGAGAAAAAACATGAAACTTCATTTCTCTCCTTGGAAAGCTGCATTTAAGAAGCTATTGAGATATATGTATAATATACAATTTACAGCAACTACTCAGAATTTTACGAAACTAATTCAAAAACATATCTTAAAATGCAACACAAATACCAGACTGATATTGAAATTAACCTTTTCATGTTGCCATGTGAGCAATAAGCAAGATTTGAATCAGCAATTTATATCTAATGGATAAAGAGTATCTCAGTCCAGCCAAATCATAGCATGTTTTGGCAACTGGTATGTAACTAAAAACAGTAGAATTTCATTAATAGCACACAAACAACTCAAACATAGAACCAAAGAATCAAAGATCGAGAGTACAACTCAAGCTATGACAACTAAATGTAAGAGCCAGACATGCAGGGGAAAAATAAAATTGGAATTATAAAAACAGGTCACTTAAGAACATTTATTTTAAAGTTTAAACCACTAAAAGCACCCACACAAACATAGACACCAATTTTAATTTGAAAATACAGTAATTGAAGTGTCGAATTTGTTCGACACTTAAGGTGTCGGATACCGGACACCTCTTCAACTGGAATTGTCGGCGCTACAAAGAAAAAAAAAAGCACTTCCATCAATCATGATAGCCAAATAAGTGAGTAAGGACCCAAATAAGTTTGCAGAACTATGATAGCCATCAATCATAATCTTAATTATAGTTAAAACTAAGTTTACAAAACTAAGCGAGTTGAAACTATTCCACACTCCATTCACATAAACTATATGCAATCCTTCTAGCTTCTTCCAAAAGGGGAAGAATTTACCAGCAGACTCATCTTCTATCTAATACTCTTACTAACAGTAATAAACTAAAACTTTCGTTAAGGAAATGCAAAGCAGAAAGTTCAACCTACAAATTTTAAAGAAAATTTCAATTACAAGATTATAGTGTAAGCAAAGGTAGAAAAACACTAAAAAGAGTAAGTGAAGAAAATTACTTGATGAGTATTATCCTCGAGGGCGCAATTGATCTCAGATTCGAGGACTTGAATGAGATTATCATCTGCACTAGTCTTTGTTGCAAAGGTGTTGGCAAAGCGAGGAGAGGAAATAAAAGGAGTAATCTCTCTGTGGAAGAGTCGAACAGATACTGCGCTGTGGAAGGTTCTGAAAGACGATGACGCCAAAGCGCGCCGGGAAGCGAAAGGCACTGCGGCGGCGGCGGCACGGCGTAGGGCGGCGTACAAGGCCATTTCAGAAAAAGAGTTGAGCAGAGACAAAAGTGCAGAGGGTTTAGCGTTAGGGTTTTGGGTATTCTCTCACACTGGGTTCTTTAAATTTATACTATTATATTATATTATATATTTGGTCAAAACAAATACTATTATCATATATTAGAGTTTAATTTGGGCTAAATTATATTTTTGATCACCTTATTTTAAAAATTTTAGACATTTGTTCCCTTATTTAAAATTTAGACATTTAGTCCAAAGAGGGATTTTCCATTTTTTTTATTTGGAGGCATGTCAAAAAAAAAAAACTAACTTGTCCCTCGATAAATGACCTAGGCACAACATGTGGCTGCCACGTCAGCTAATGAGACACATAAACATGCCACATCAGTAAATTAAAATTGAATAACAACATTAAAATCTTAAAAATTAATAAATAAATAAAACTCAAATGTCTGGATCAATCCCTTGGGAGATGGAAATCAAAAAACTAGCAATAAGAATTGGTAGATTAAATCCATTATTGATAGAAAGTATTAGAGGTACTGATATATAAGTATCGTAGATTGCAATTAGTACATGTTAAATACATTTAAACTCCTCTTATAAATAACTGTCCTTACGGTTATTCCCTAATCCCCTCTAGTTAGTTTCCACTGTTACAAGATTAGTTACATTTGTTGTAACTAATCTCTAATAGATTCAGTTAGACTATGAGTGATCTACTATATATGTAGTATCTTCCCTTGTATCAAATTACAATTGAATAATGAAAAGAATACAATTAGATTTCTGATAAACCACTACGAGTTTAACATGGTATCACGAGTCACTCCGATCATGAGAATGACTCTTCCGCTCGCAATAGTAACAACCACACGGTGGAAACCACCGCAACCAACACCGCTTCCCCACCGGCGAAGCTCAAATCATCATCTTTCAGCGCAATCACTGAGAAATTAGACCAAGATAACTACATGTTATGGTGTCAGCAGGTAGAATCAGTCATTAAGGCGAATAAACTGCATCACTTCCTCCTCCATCCTTCAATACCAGCAAAATTCATCACTGTCGCCGAGCAGAATCATCCACAGTCAATCCAGAATTTACACGTTGGGAACAACAAGACCAACTACTTCTCTCATGGTTGCAATCAACCATCTCCAAATATATGCTCACGCGTGTGATAGGATGCAAGACATCCTCGCAACTATGGGATCACATCCATGAATTCTTCCAAGTTCATACACAAGCACGTTTGTGCCAACTTCGTTGTGAACTGCGTGGAATCAGCCTCGAAGGCCTTACTATCTCCAAATATTTGCTCAAGATTCAAAGTCTTGTTGATGCACTTTCTGCCATTAGAGAACCAGTCAATCCACGTGAACACCTTGACATCATTCTTGAAGGCTTGCCTCAAGATTACGAGTCTACAATTTCTTTGATCGCTGGAAAATCATCTACTATGTCCATCATTGAAGCCACTACTCTCCTTCTTGGTCACGAATCACGACTTGCTCGCTATCACAAGCAATCAACTCCGCCGCGCAAATGTTGCAAGAATCGCGCCCTCTAATCGGCCTTCCACGAATGCATAAGCACAAAGCGCCGCTACTAGTGAAGATCCAACGTTCAACGCACAAAATCAAGATTCACGTGGCGCCCGTTCTGATCGCGATGGTCGTAACGGTGGTCGTGGATGAGGAAGGAACACTACACAGTGCCAGGTCCGCCACAAGGTAGGCCATGATGCGCTAGTGTGCTATCATCGCTTCAAAAGAAACTACAATGCTGGAGGTGCACCAGGTGCTCGACATAATGCCTCACAGGCATCGCGCCCCAACTCAGGCGCCTATGCTGCACCATGGCCCTACCCTGCTCCTTGGAGTGTGCTCATGTGGAACCAGTTTACAAGACCTCAAACAACATTTCCTGCAAAGTTTGCTACTCCATATGGCTACCCCTACATGCAGGCGCCAATGATGCCACCACCCCAAGCGAGTGCACCCTCTGCTCAAATGATGCCAAGCGAATGCACCAATGATGCCTGGCCCTTGGAATAATGACACAGGTGCGTCCCACCATGTGACTAATGATCTAAAGAACATTCATGAGGTTTCTCCCACTCCATGCCCCGGTGTAGTCACCATTGGCAATGGCCAAGGACTTCCCATAGCAGCAGTTGGCAACACTCAATTCACTTCTCCTCTTAATCCCCAACGCAATTTACTGCTTAAAGATATTCTCTATGTGCCTTCTATCACTAAAAATTTACTTAGTGTTAGTAAATTTACCAAATACAACAATGTTTCTTTCAAATTCAATCCTAATTCATGTTTTGTTCATCCACAGGGGGGTCTAATGAACTTCTGCTCAAAGGACCAATGGGCAAGGATGGCTTATATCGCTTTGACAACTTGCTCACACCTCGGTCAACTACAAGTTCTTTCCTAAATTCTGCTTTTTCAAATTCTGTTTGTACTAGTACTAACAGTCTTCCTTTGTTTTCCTTCAATTCCACTTGTAAAAACACAAAGACACACCCATCACAATCATCGCTACAACTTTATCTCACTCTTTTCCTTTATGGCATGCCCAGCTAGGGCACCTTAGTGCGTAATATCAAAACTTGTACTCAAACATCAGATCATTCCATACTTAAATAAATCAAACACTCGATTTTTGTAACTCTTGTTGTCTCGTAAAGCACATAGATTATCTTCTCATGCATCTACTAATATAGCCATTGCACCGCTTGAATTGGTCTTCATGCTGCACTGGGGCCCGCTCCCATTGCTTCTCACTAATCGGTTTTTACTACTACATTGCTTTTGTTGATTCTTTCACACGGTTTACCTGGTTATACTTGCTGAAAAAGAAACCAGATGCTCTCACAACCTTCCAAATATTCAATAAAATGGTTGAGACACAATTCTCCACTAAGGTAAAGTCTATCCAAAGTGTCTGGGGTGGTGAATACCGACCCTTCACTCAACTATGTGAGCAACTTGGCATTCTCCACAGAGTTATTTGCCCACACACTCATCATTAGAATGGTTTGGTGGAACGAAAACACAGGCAGATAATGAAAATTGGACTTACACTCTTAGCTCATGCTTCACTTCCATTTGAATTTTGGGATCATGCCTTCCAAGCAAGTGTGTACCTTCTAAATCGTCTACCAACAGATGCACTTCAACATGATATTCCCTACATCAAGTTATACAATAAAACACCAGACTATAATTTCCTTAGGGTGTTTGGATGCTCCTACTTTCCACTGCTTAGGCCCTACAATCAACACAAACTTCAGTTCAGATCTCAGGAATTTATGTTTCTAGGCTATTCTCCTATTCACAAGGGCTATAAATGTCTCAATTATGCAGGGAGGCTCTTTATTTCAAAGGATGTGTTGTTCAATGAACTTCACTTCCCCTACAATCATCTCTTTCAATCATCCAAGTCATAAATATCAACCCCACCTTTTGTATCATCCTCCATTCCAACTATTTTCATTCCTCTCTCATCAACACACCCTCCTCCTTCACCTATGACTCCTCCCAGTAACACAGTGACAGTGCCCTCCTTCACCAACTCCACATATTCTTCCAGTCACTCCAACTCTAAACATAATAGTTCTCCACCAACTAATCAACATTCCCCTCAACAATAGACTCAATCATCCAATACTAGTGCTTCTCCATCAAACTCACCCTCTCCATAAGCCCCTACTAGACCACCAAACATTCATCCAATGAGAACCAGGGCTAAAAGTGGCATTGTTTGCCCTAGAATTAATCCTAGTCTTCTACTTGCACATGTTGATCCCAAAACTATCAAACAAGCTATCTCTCAACCCAACCGGTTACCGCAATGAAATCGAATATGATGCCCCCGCTCTCAAACAACACTTGGACACTTGTTTATTTACCTCCTAACGGTGATCTCCGGTATCAAGGATAGTGCTTGGGGCTGGTTCAAATCTAGGAAAGGAAAAACTTGTGGGCTCGGATGGTCGGATTGGTTTAATTGCCCAATGGGGTGTTTTGCCTCCTTGTAATTTTATTAACACTTCTATCATCATATAGTTCTAAAGGGGGAGAAACAGTGGGATTCTCTTGCTCACTGTTGTGCTCTCTGCACGGGGTACTCTTTTTCCCAATGGGTTTTGGCTCAGTAGGTTTTGAGGAAGCCCTCCCCTTCCCATAATTTTCTCCATTGTAGGGGTGGGCACCCTCAGGCTCCCTTCAATGAAATCCTTGATTATCTAAAAAAACCCTATAGGTTGTAAATGGATATTTAGTGGTCAAAGAGAACCCCGATGGATCTCTCAATCGTTATAAAGCTCGTTTAGCCGCAGCGGATTCCACCAAAGATATGGAGCCGATTACAAAGAGACCTTTCTCTCTTGTCGTGAAGCCTGTCACTGTGTGCATTGTACTTACTCTTGCAGCCTCCAAATCACGGCCTTTACTCCAACTTGATGTCAACAACGCCTTCCTCAATGGGATACTTGAGGAAGAGGTCTTCATGGTTCAACCATCAGGCTTTGAAGTGCAAGACAAAAACTTAGTTTGCAAGTTGAACACGGCTATCTATGGGCTCAAACAAGCCCCAAGAGTCTGCCTGAGCGCCTCAAGAGTACTCCATCACATTTGGCTTTGTCAACAGTAGGTGTGATCCTTCACTCTTCATCTACACTCACGGTTCTACTATTGTTTACATGCTCATCTATGTGGATGACATTATAGTCACTGGCAACAACTCTCAGCTCATCAAATCACTGGTGTCCAACCTCAATACAACATTCTCTCTCAAAGACCTAGGCACTCTAGACTACTTCCTTGGTATTGAGGTCAAGAGGCAAGTTAATGGTTCACTCTTACTCACCCAAGGCAAATACATTCGTGATCTTCAAAAACACAATCTTCATGAAGCACACACCTTGCCAACACCCATGTTTTCCTCCACTAAAGTAACCAAAACAGGAAGTCCACCTTGCAAAGATCCTGCTTCATACAGATCTATAGTAGGGGCACTACAATATGCTACTATAACAAGACCAGACATTAGCTTTGCTGTTAATAAGGTGTGCCAATTCATGGCACAACCACTGGAGTCACATTGGATTGCAGTCAAGAGAACTCTTCGCTACCTCAAGGGCACTCTCTCATGGGGAATTCATCTAAAACGTGTTCCTACAGCTCCTGGCGCTCTCACAACATTCTGTGATGCTGATTGGGGGTCTGACACTAATGATCGTTGATCCACATCAGGTGCATGTGTCTTCTTTGGTGGCAATCTCATCTCTTGGTGGGCCAAAAAGCAACCTGTCATCTCTAGGTCAAGCACAAAAAGGTATCATCTGTAGGCGCGGCTTTGGCAACAAAATAATCGCTATGGCTACAATCTCTCTTTTTCCGAACTTGGAGTTCCTTTTCTACCCCTACAAAGATTGTGTGACAATATGAGCACCATTGCTCTAGCACACAATCATGTTCTCCACGCCGCACTAAACATTTGGAGTCGGACTTGTTTTTTCTCGTGGAAAAGGTTCTTCAACAAAGAACTCAAGGTCAAGTTCATGCCTAGCTCATCTCAATGTGCTGATATTATGACCAAAGCTCTTCCTAACACCAAGTTTGAAGACTTCAGATCCAAGCTAGCTGTTAGTACAAATCCCAACTAAGCTCATGCGGGATGATATTAGAGGTACCGATATATCAAGATCAGTAGATTGCAATTAGCACATGTTAAATACATTTAAACTCCTCTTGTAAATAACTTGTAAGAGTATAAATTAAATGGAATTTTAATTAGTCTTTTGATTGCTAGTTAGCTTTTTGTATATAGTATTTTAGTTTATTTAATGCAACACTAAGTGTTGTTTTTAGTCTTTTAGCTAGCTTATTGGTTCTTTACCCGATGTATATATATAGTTTGACCACATTCAATAAAGTTTAGAAGTCTTTTTACCATTTACTAACATGGTATCGCTTGAAACACTTTCCACATTGACTTCTCTCTCTCGTGAGTCTGTGTGAGTCTCTCACATTTTCTTTTCGCCTCACCACCGAAACAACCTTTGCGCCGCCAGAACTGCTTTCTTCCTTCGCTGCTCTTCATGGCACCTTCCTCCTCCTCTTCCGATGATCTTGACTCTCCTGCTCCATCCCCTAACAACTCCACAATTCCAAATCTCCCAAAGATTATTTGGATCCTTACTATATCCACCCGAATGAAAACCCTCGCTCATTCTTGTTTCTCCGATTCTTGATGGCTCCAATTATCATCGGCTGGTTCAAGCCATGACTATGGCTCTTGAAATGAAGAACAAATTTGCGTTCGTTGATGGATCCATCACGCGTCCTGCTTCTTCAGATCTGATCTTCCCTCTCTGGAAACGCTGTGCTCACGCTCGCTTGGATCAATCGTGCCGTCACTGCCGAGGTATCGTCGAGCATCATATGGATCACCGAGGCACACACCGTGTGGAAAGAACTCCGTAATTGCTTTTTCCTGGGTGATAACACTCGAATCGCTCTTCATCATCAAGAGATCTTCTCTCAAAGCAAGGTGAAACCTCATTACTTCCTATTTTACTAAGATGCGAATTCTTTGGGATGAATTGTGTAATTTCGATCCAATTCTGAACCGTGCTTCTCCTCCTGGAACTTGTTGCTGCAATGTTTCTAAAATTGTTCAAGATTACCGGAATCGTGATATAGTTATGAGTTTTCTTCAAGGTTTAAACGGTAATTTCGCCATTCTTTGGCGTTCTCAAATTCTCGTTGATGGAACCGTTACCTCCTCTCGCTAGGGTTTACTCGATGATTGTTCAACAGGAACGTCAAATTGCTTCGTCTATTCTACCGGAGCCGTCTGTTGCTAATGTGCAGGTGACTTCTAATGCTAGTCGTGGCCGTGGCAAGTCCAATTTCCCGCCAACAAACCGTTTGTGTACTTTTCTCGCACATAGACTAATCACACGGTGGAAACGTGTTTTATGAAACACGGTTATCCACCTGATTATACCTTCACTTCCAACAAGACTCCTAAGAAGACTGTCAACAATGTGAACGTTGAGGATGCTGTTAGTTCTGCTTCACCTTCTCCGATTCACCATCACGATCAATTGCGCAGCCTTCTCTCATTGCCGCTCGCTTCTCCCGCCATCGCTCCGCGAATATGGTAATCACAATGATCGTGTCAACACCACTGTGTATCTACTTGGTTACTTGGCTTGTAGATTCTGGTGCTACGGACCATATAGCTTGTTCTCTTTTGATTTTTTAATTCATTTTATGCCATTAAAAACCTGTTCTCGTTACCCTACCATCTGGTGATACTAGATATTCACAATACAAAGGCACCATCACTCTTACCCCAACCATTACCTTATATGATGTTTACTATGTGCCAAACTTCAATTCTAATATCATATTTGTTGGTCAATTAACTGATACTATCAATTGCCGTACTATTTTTGATGGTGATTTTGCTGAATTACAGGATATCCTCCAAGAGAGTGATTGGTCATGCTAAAAGAGATGGAAAGCTTTACACAATGAAAATATCACCTATAGTACCCTCAACAAAATCCAATCCTATTCATTGCAACCTTGTAAGTGTTAATAATGTCACTATAGACATATGGCACAAACCGCTTAGGCCACCCTCCCCTACTTATATAGTATCATTCAAAAAATTTCATTGTAACATGCCTAATATTTCTAATGCAAACTGTGATGCTTGCCATTTTGCAAAGCAAAAAAGATTACCTTTTCCCACACATTTTTCCTCTTCACAACACATTTGATATTGTTCACATGGACATTTGGGGCCCTTTTGGCATTCCTTCTATCAATGGCAACAAATATTTCTTAACTATTGTTGATGACAAGTCTAGATTCACTTGGATTAAACTCATGAGAGCCAAGTCCGAAGCTAGAAACTATATTGTTCAATTTGTTGCTTTCATTGATACTCAATTTGGCCATAAAATCAAAACCATTCGTTCTGATAATGGTATTGAATTTGTTATGCCTGAATTTTACCTCTCCAAAGGTATTGTTCATCAAAGGACTTGTGTAGAAACTCCTCAGCAGAATGGGGTTGTAGAACGTAAGCACCAGCACATTCTCAATGTTGCTCGGTCTCTTATGTTCCAATCTAACATTCCCATTCAGCTTTGGGACTTCTCCATTTGTCATGCCATTCACATTATCAACCGGCTTCCATCCCAAACACTTAAATCTAAATCACCCTATTTCCTTCTTTATAGCAAACTTCCTGACTTGTCTACTCTTCGAGTATTTGGTTCTTTATGTTATGCTTCTAGTTTAGCTGCTCATAGAACAAAGTTTTTGCCTAGAGCCAGAAAATGCATACATATTGGACACTCTCAAGGTGTCAAAGGGTATCTTCTATTTGACCTTACTTCTCATGAAATTTTCTTGTCTAGAAATGTGTCATTCTATGAAAACATTTTTCCTTATCTACCTTCTCCCACTCCCAGCACCACTTCAGTCCCTTCTCCTTCAAGAGTTGCCTTAACTGAAATGTTCCCTTCTTGTGACACAATTTCTTCTCCAAACATACCTACACCTACCATTACTGCCTCCCCTACCCCTTCCTCTTCCTCAAATACTACTGCCACCTCTCCTAACATATCACCCTTAGTCACACCTATCTCTCCTTCACACATTGATCCTATTTCTAACCCCATACCCGATCCTGCCCCTCCTTCCTTGCCTGTACGAGTCTCCACCAGAATCAAAACTAAACCCAGTTACCTACAAGATTTTCATTGTGCTATGCTCTCCATTTCTTCTACTGGTGAATCATCCTCAGGTACTCCTTATCCTTTATCTGATTTCATTGCTTATGATCACCTATCCCCCACCCATAAAACTTTTATTGCAGCTGTTAGCACTATCCTTGAACCTAAAACCTATGCTCAAGCATCCAAGCATCAATGTTGGCTTGATGCTATGGCCCAAGAAATTCATGCTCTTGATATGAATGCTACTTGGGTATTAACTGATTTACCCCCTGGAAAGCAAGCTATTGGTTGTAAATGGGTTTACAAGGTTAAACTCAAGTCTGATGGTTCCCTAGAGAGGTACAAGGCTCGTCTTGTGGCAAAGGGGTTTACTCAGACAGAAGGAGTAGACTACTCTGAGACTTTCTCTCCTGTTGTCAAGATGACCATGGTTCGGTTAGTTCTTGCTTTGGCAGCTACCCATAATTGGCACTTGCAACAATCACTACAAGAAAAGCTTGTTTTAGCCACCAGCAATTGCCACAGAGCTTATTCCGTCAGTAATTTTCCACGGATTTGCGACGGCATGCGTAAAAAATAAGGGCGCAAAATTTCCCGCTGGTGTTTGCCACGGGTTTGCCATGCGCATATGTGAAAGGACATAAATTTGCCACGGAGATGCCGTGGCAAGTCCGTGGCAAACCATTGATCAAAATAAAATGAGCCTGATCCCCCTAAAATCAGAACGTCTTTCTCCCTAAAACATTCAAACGCTCTCTACGCTCTCTCCTCCTCAGTCTCCTCCTCCGACCTCCACCCTCCACCCTCGTCCGGCCTCCTCCGCCCTCCTCCGGCCTCCTCCGCCCTCCTTCGTCACTCCATCGTTCACCCTCTCTCGATCAGCGCCTGAAGTATGGAATATTTATGTTCCTTCTAACTCTCTCAATAAAAACGCGAACGAACGCAAACCCTAACTCTCTCAACAATCTTCCATTCCAATTCTTCTCTCAAGAATCGCAAACCCTCTCTCTCTCTCAGGAATCACCAATTTCCAAACACAAACCCTCATTCTACGGCAAAATCACAGGTTCTCAAGTTAGGGAAATCAATTCTGAAGTTTGGGAATTTTGAAGTTCTGAAGAAACTAAATTGGGAAATCGGTTCTGAAGCTAGGGAAATCAATTTTGAAGCTAGGAATCTCAGGTTCTTGGTATATTTTCATTGATTCGTCGATCACTTTCTCTTGCCTGGCTCTTCTTCTTCTCTCTCTTATCTTCCTCTTTGTGAAGGTGAAAGTTAGGTTATAATCTTCTTATTGGTTTGCTTTACTTTTTGTTTTCTTTTTGTTAATGGAGTTAGATTTTAGAAATTTCAGATTTAGAACCCTAATTTGTGGATTTAGGGTTACATATGTTGTGGATTTGTTGATTTTGTTTATTTAGGGTTTTGTTGCATATGTCTTGGATTTGTTAGATATGCTGGGACCTATTTGTTTCTTAATTTAGGATGAATTGCTATCAGATACACTTTGTTTTCAATTTGTTCCTTATTTTTCTATTAGCATATCAAAATTGGTGTTGAAAACTTTGCCAAGGAAAGATGATGCTAGCTTTGATTGTGTTATGTTGATTGTTTCCATTGTAAATCCTTGAGAAGTATATCAAACTTGGTATCTAGTGACACAGTTCTCTGTTAGGTGCTCATAATGTTGTGATATTGCACTAGTCTGTATGCAATATGTTAAGCTAAATTCTGCTTGTGAAGGATCTGGTTGACTGAGATTCTAATCACGTAGATTCTTCCATATTTTTCTCATTGGAGACAGATTTGAGGGCATTATATGATTATTTTGCTGACAGGCCTTTGAATGCCCCAATATAGAGGTATTTTGTGGAATTATTCTGGAATCAATGCTATTGTAAAACTGTGAGCTTGAAGATTTGTTGTTATGGATCAATGATGTTACTGTAAGTTTATCTTATTCAGTAACAACTTTTAGCAAGTTTATCTTATTTGTAAAGCAAATTTTGTCTAGTGTCGTGGATATTTTCTCGTTATTTTTTTAATAAATATTTCAGAAGCGGTGAAACTCAAACCTTCCTTCCTCGATGCATACAGAACCTTGGGAATGTGTACAAGGTAAGGTGTTGGCAAAGTGGAGGAAGCTATCTGATAACTCTATTTTATATAGAGTATTTCATATGTTTAAACTTAGTATTTGCTCTCTTTCAAGTAATAATAAAGAGTTTATATAGTATTTAGTGTGATATATGATATCTTGAGTGATTTGAATGGTTATAGTTAGGCCATTTTGGATATATTGTGGTATGTTTGATGTTTTTGTTCGATGCAGCCTCAATGTCGTCTCAGATCAATGCTCCCGTGACCGATCTCGCATCAATTCTCGCGCTACTTGGTGAATAAGCGCACTGTTTCATATGCATCCACATGCAAAGTGATGACCTCCCCGCTCGCTCCCCGATGCCATCCAAACTTGTATAGTAGGCGCTACCATTCACACATAGCTATAGGCTTAGCTTTGAAGAGTCACCAACATAGGGACACTTGTTCTAACACCATGGAACCGCCCTATATGATAAGTCAAAGATTTCAACATGGATAAACCTCTGGAAAGCAACTACAGCTATGATCCACTCAAGATGACTTCAACATGAAGGAAGGAAGCACCTCACTTGAAGGCTATAAAAGGACCTCACATCTTCATTTGGAAATATATCACAATCCATAAGTTAGATCAAAATTTCAATATACATAGTTAGTTTTTATATTTTTAGAGGAAGAGGAAGGAATTCATAAATCCTCCTTAACTCATTTTCATAGTGTTTGTATAGTGCTAAGGAGTAATGCTAGTGCATTGCTAGAAGACTTCATACAAAGGTTTTCAACATTTGTAACTTTACTCTTGTTGTTTCTCTTTTGTGAATTCTATATATATAAACATGGTTTATTCAGTTTATATATATCTTGCAATGTCTCTTGTTAGCTAAACCTTTCTTAGTTGGAATGTTCTAATCATTTAATGAGCTTTTAAGTAAGTATGTTGCATGTATGTATGTTTGTACTTTAGTTCTTGCTTGATAATCTTTTCAAAACTTATTTTGAACTTGATCACTTAGAATAAGTAGATTTGTAAATGACCAGACATGGCTTACAATTAAGAACTCAAGAACTAATATGGGTGAGTGTTTTACATAAAGAAAACTTTGTGAAAACCATGCTAAGTCCTAGACATAGGATAGTATAGTCCATAGGATAATTGTGGGTACTTAAAATACAAGAGTGAATTCACTTAAGCAAAGTGAATACTTGTTAGGAGGCAAGATTGACACTAACACCCCTTTCTTTACTGCATAGAACAAGGATCATAAGAGCTGGTAATGATACTCTGAAGAAAGTGACCGAAAGGCACATAGCTAATGCAACAAAGATTCACAGGCGCTTGCATCACATACTGCATCATACACTTATAAGTAAATTACTTGATGAAGACATTCCAACTAGCTTTTCTCTTTTACACTATCAACATTTTTTTACTTTGCTTTCTTTCTAACTTAGTTGTGATCATCAAACAAAATCCAAAATTATTTTGTTACTTAGTGACTTTACACTTTATTACTTTATATTATTTTAAAAGTGAGTTTTTCAATCTCTGTGGGTTCGATCTTTTTACTACTTGTTTTTGGACAGTGTATACTTGCACTCAAGTGTATGTGGCATTTCCACACACCACTATCCAATGCTATAATGTATGTTTTTTTCCTGTCCTGTCTGCATTACATATATTTTCAGTCATTATGCTTCCGAGTCAGTAAAATCCTGCTCAACTTTCGTTTTTTGTTATATGAAGCAATGCCTTTCATTACAACCTAATTAGGTTATAACCATCCACAAGCATTGACCAATCTTGGGAATATATACATGGAGTGGTATGTGGTTCTTCTATCTTCATGTTAAAGGTATAATTTGTGTGTAAAATGGGAGATTTTGAATTCTCTTGGTTGAAATTTTTGTGATGCAGAACATGGTTGCTCGCCGCTTCATATTACAAAGCTACACTTAGTGTAACCACTGGATTATCTCGCACCTTACAACAACCTCGCTTATAATCTATAAGCGGCAGCAGTAAGAAGATCTAGAATACAATTTCATCTATTTGAAGTGCAATGTCCGTATTTGCATATACTGATTGGCACATTTTGGACTCTAGATACTATCTCGCACTTGTTTAAATGTTGTATGCGCTTTTTTTGATCAAAATGTTTGATGCGATTTAAGATAATCGTTTTGAGCAAGGGGAAAATAGAAAACCTTGCATAGGTCTATTCTTTTCTTTTAACAAGTTCTTTCAGATATCCTCGATAAATAAATTACCTTTAACTAATTTTATTGTATGCATTTATGCCCAACCTCACTGATGTTGTTGGTGACTATTAATAGATAATTTGGTAACTGCTATATTATAATATGGTACAATACGATTATTTAAAACTAACTAAACTTAGTTTTTGTAATGTGCAGGAGGCTTTATAACTCTCTTGGGCATGTTTGCTGCAGTGGAATTGAAACTGGGCATGTTCGCTGCAATTGAAGGCCCACTCTTATCAATGTGTTCACGCTCTTGAGGAGATAGGGTAGATGAAACTTTTTATATAACCATGTCAAAGTTATGCAATTAACTCATGTTAGCGTGTCTTAGACTAGCATCTCCATAGTGACCCATATAGTCGTTAATGTGAATATCTAATTGGTGTGTATTTATGTTGTTAGGGATCTGTCTAATTTGAAAGTATGATTTAGTCGTTAATGTGAATACTAACAAATTGCTGGATTTAATTTTTTTTTTAATTTTTTTAAAAAAAATTTGCGACGGATTTGCGACGGAAGGTGTCAGAGTTTGCCACGACTTTGCGACGAAAATTTGCAATGGATTGCCACTGTAACACCCCTTTTCTACCCCTTAATTTCCAACATCATTATCAGAGTATTCTACTGTTTCAAAATATTATTTAAGTAGTAGAAAGAAATGTTACGTCTTCATTAAATTAAACTCATCGTATGCACCATTAAGTTTGTGCAACAACACATACATCATAAAGTTAAAACTTCAAAAATCATCTCATCACAGTGGAAATAAACATTGTCTCATTAGTCCACTCAAACACGTCTCATAATCCTCAAATAAACCTCATACAGTTAAGTAGTTTAACATCAATCCCAAAATACGCCCCCTAGGTGCTACGGTATCAGAGAGCGACACAAACAGACTTCCCGACAGCTAACAAAGGAGCAGCTAGACCTTCACTCGCGGTTACCTGCAGCGTTGCCACAAAGGAGCAACATTTCAAGCAGAAGGGGTGAGAATTTCAATTGAACATAATCAGGTACATAATAGAGAAATGAGAGCAGGCAATCACACGATATCATCATCATCACTACCTCATAATCACACAACACCAACTCCAATCACAAGCAGCAACAATTCACAATTCATGATTATGTATGAAAATGCAACCCCCACCAGGGCATATGCATGATGGTACCATATTCATCACAATTGAGAGGCCGAAGCTTATTCTTCACTGGAGGCCGAAGCCTATTCTTCACAATTATGCACATGCCATGAGACACTATATACACATGTGCATTTCACCAAAATACTCACCATCATCATCATAGAACACTCATAGGTGTATTCTGTGCAATTCATCTCTCATAGATATCACGTCATCATAATCACTCATAGAGTGAACTCGTCTCATTTCACACAATTCATACTTGCACATCATCATAATTATACTCACCAACATCATTACAGTAGTATATATATATATATATATATATATATATATATATATATATATATATATATATATATATATATATATATATATATATATATATATATATATATTCGATTATCTTTTGGTTTAGGGTGTTATAAAATAGTGAACCGATTGACTATGGGATTACTCTGTAATCGATACTACTGCAACAGGCATTGGCCACATTAGCAAGACTCTCGGTGATGCCCTTGTAAATACAATTGAAAGAAAGAAATTCGACCTCATTGGTAAACCACAGTCTAGCCATAGTCAATTAACACACTAATAGTATAACATTTCATTCTTATATCAGCTACCACAAAACAGTTTATTTTGCCTTAAAAATAGAATATTCAGCTAGGCCTCTGAATAAGCTTTCCAACGCATCTTAGAACACCTCAATCGGGTTCGGTTTAAAAGATATTCAATTTACAAAAACAAGAATAAAAAAAGCGGTGAAAACAAGTGACTCGCGCTACGCGAGCGCGAAGTCGAGCGCAAGAATCGGGCGCGCTGGATTGGCGAAACATCAGGTTTCTGCGCAGCTCACTTATGCGTGCAGCGCCACTCCAGCAGCAGCGTGGCGTGATTGTGCGTAAACGACCAATTGTGCAGAATTTCACGCTTTATTTACCAATTCATCATCAAACACTCCCATGCATCAAATTCATCAACCAACACTAAAATCATTCAACAATATATATTCATCCAACGCGTCATCAATCTCATAACAATGTCAATTCATCACACATTATCAATTTCATCAAAATCAACCAAACTCCTCAACAATAATAAATCAATCAAACATCAACAATTCCAAACCCACAAAATCAAATCCCACAAACCCTCAAAACCCCATTATATACTCGATCATGTTAAATCAAAAGCGCTCACCCTTACCTCTAATATATATATGTTCCGAACAACGATGAAGAAAGTCACGCACAAGAACCACAAAGAACACAACGATCTCGGCTCCCTTGGAATCTCCTCCAACTCGCGAAAACCCTATCCTTAGATTTGGGAAAATCCAATTTCGTTCTCACCTCTCCTGGCTTCTAACTCAGGAACTGCTCTCTTATCGAAGCCCTCTCATGATACGAGAAGAACGCAACAAACCGCGTCACAAACGGAGCTCCAGAGACAAAGTTATGCTCAAAGGAGTGAAAACGGCTAAAAGAACCCTACCGCGCAGTAAACGCAGCTTAAATAGCGAACCGCAGCGAGCGCGAGCCACGCACGCGTGAATGGAGCGCGAAACGGCAGCAACAACACAACGTAGTTGCGCGTGGAGCGCCACTTGAGCGCGAATGGAGCGCTGGATTGGCAAAGAACACGCCAGCTTTCGCGCAGAGATCATTTTTTTTTTCCTTTCTTTCTCTTGATTTTTCACCATTCCCACCACCAAACACCAATTGAAATCAACAATCACACACTCAAAATCACCCCCAAAACACCAAATACATCAAAGGCAACATATTCTCCAATTTTTTCGATCATTCTACCAATTCAACTAAAAATAAATTTGGATAAAATTGGGGCGTTACAGCCACGGGTTTGCGACGGAAATATTTGCCACGGAAAAGTCTGTGGCAAACGATTTGCGACGAGCGTTTTTGCCACCATTTTTGGTCCGTGGCTAATCCGTGGCAAATGTTGTTTTGCCACGGAAATTTGTACATTTGCGACGGAAATGTCCGTGGCAAATCAACGATTTTCTTGTAGTGAATTAGACGTCAATAATGCCTTCCTTCATGGTGAACTCCATGAGGAAGTGTACATGAAGGTTCCTCCTGGCTTTCAAGTTTCTTCTCCTAACCAAGTATGCAAACTTCAAAAGTCTCTGTATGGCTTAAAACAAGCCAGCAGACAATGGAATTCTAGGTTGATTTCTTTCCTCCTACCTACCGGTTACAAGCAAATCCAAACATGATTACTCCTTCCGATTAAGCATTCTCGAGTCCTCTACCCTTTGCCTTACTCATTTATGTTGACGATATTGTTCTCACGGGCAATGATATTGGTGAGATTCAACAGTTAAACAACTCCTTGATAGTGAATTCAAGATCAAAGATCTTGGCACTTTAAAGTTTTTCCTTGGCATTGAGGTTGCTAGATCTCCCTACGGTATTGTTTTATCTCAACAGAATACGCTTTGGAGCTTCTTGAGGAAGCGGGTATGCTAGCTTGTAAACCCGCTTCAACTCCCATGATTCTGGATTGAAGCTTAGTTCACAAGATGGCACACTCTTGGATGATCCTACCACTTATGGCGCGCTCCTTGGTAGGCTAATATACCTTACCAACACTCGCCCCGACTTATATTATGCTGTTAACCGGTTAAGTCGGTTTATATCCAAGCCCTCATCCACTCATATGGACGCCTGCTCACCATATTTTTAGGTATATCAAGTCTTGCCCTGCATGGTATTTTTTGGCTGCTGATTACGGTCCTACTTGTCACGGCGTTTAGTGATGCTGATTGGGCAGCTTGCCCCTGCGATAGGAGATCAACCATCTGGTTTTTCGTATATTCTATGGTAGTTCTTTGATTAGTTGGAAATCCAAGAAAGCAGAGCACGGTATCTCGGTCATCGTCTCAAGTCGAGTATCGTGCCTTGGTCGTTATTACTTCGGAGATACAATGGATATTGTTTTTGCTGCATGACTTGCATCATAAGCATTCAGAACCTGTACCTTTATTCGTGATAACAGGTCAGCTATTCATATTGCCTAATCCAATCTTTCACGAACGTACTAAACATATAGAGTTGGATTGCCATTTGGTTCGTGACAAAGTGCAAGACCGAGTCATCCATTTGATGCCAATTCCCTCTGCTGCTCAACTGGCAGATATATACACCAAAGCTCTTCATCCCTCTCAATTCCAATTGTTGTTTTCCAAGCTGCACATGAAGGATATACATGCTCAGCTTGAGGGGGGCTGTAAGAGTATAAATTAAATGTAATTTTAATTAGTCTTTTTGATTGCTAGTTAGCTTTTTGTATATAGTATTTTAGTTTATTTAATCTGCAACACTGTGCAGTGTTTTTAGTCTTTTAGCTAGCTTATTGGTTCTTTACCTGATGTATATATATAGTTTGATCACATTCAATAAAGTTTAGAAGTCTTTTTTACCATTTACTAACATAACTGTCCTTAGTTTCCACTGTTAGAAGATTAGTTACATCTGTTGTAACTAATCTCTAACAGATTCAGTTAGACTATGAGTGATCTACTATATATGTAGTATCTTCCCTTGTATCAAATTACAATTGAATAATGAAAAGAATACAATTAGATTTCTGATAAACCCCTACGAGTTTAACAGAAAGGAAGTCATAAAAGGAGACTTGGGAAAAGGAAGCAAAACCAAAATCTTGAGAGAGCTTCGGTTTAAGGAGCTTAAGGGGTTTATTGATTTGAGTCTTGTGTTTTCTATTTGCTAAGAAAGACAGAGACTTAAAATTGGTTTCTTTCATGCATGTTTTGCAAGTTTGGTGTTTTCTGCGTTCTATTAATATTGCTTCTGTGAATGTGTTTGAAGGAGGGATTACCTCGAGCGGTGTACAAATATCAAATTGTTTGCACCAAAACACTCGCACACAATAAACAATGAGCTAGCAGATCAATTAGTTTATGGATTTGTTGTTTGGATTAAAAAATTACTAGAAAAAGATTCTTGTATCTTTGGTATGCACTATCTCTTATAAATACTTTTCTTATAATGCATCTTATCTGTTATATATACATTTTGTTATATTAACTTTATCAAATTAGTCTTTAACAATTGGTCTATAGAATGGCAAATGCCAAATGCTATTGAGAAGCTTTAAATATTGTTGTTGCTCAATACTTAAACACAACAAAATATAGATTATAACTAATGTACATTCTTTCTACGAATTTCTTCTTGTGCGTCGCTGACGGTTCTCAATACTAGTAGAAGTGTTTTTTCCTTGTATTTCTCTTGTTGTGAGTATACCTGAACCTTGTATTCCTCAGTAACATCTCTTGTGGCATCTCTCTCTGCGCGTGTTTTGTGTTATTGCTGCCCTTGCTGCATTTCTGTTATGGTACAATTTTAAGAGTTAGTTATTTACGTTAAATCTATTGCAACAACTTTGGTCACGGATAGCAGTTATATAAAGCTCCATTTAGGTGGGTCTTTTCATTATGATTTTTGGGCAATGCTTATCTTCAAGTTTAGAACACTGTGGGAGGGTTGGTTTGGGCATAGCTTATCTTCAAGTTTAGAACGTACCTAGCAACTATAATCTCTTGATCATATAGTGAAAATTCAAGCCGGGTTCTGTCCCCCAACCTTAGGAGTATTAACTCTGAATTGGGTTATCAATCTTGGTGTTATTTCTTTCCTTTTAATCCTTCTAGATTGCTTATTTTGGTTTCGTTGAATCTTGTTAATTACATTGTTATATTTTAGTGTATTTTTCTAGGCTCTTGCATATCTTCACAATGCTGCTGTACCAAGAATTTACCATAGAGATATTAAGTCAAGTAGCATTCTTTTAGATGATAGTTTTGATGCTAAAGTTGCTGATTTTGGACTTTCAAGGTTGGCTGTGAGTGAAGCAAGTCATATCACAACTTGTGCTCAAGGAACTTTAGGTTATCTTGATCCTGAATATTATGTGAATTTTCAGCTTACTGATAAAAGCGATGTGTATAGTTTTGGGGTGGTTTTGATGGAGCTTTTGACTTCTAAAAAGGCTATTGATTTTAATAGAGAAGAAGAGGATGTGAACTTGGTAGTACGTTTTGATGAAAAGGGCTTTGAAGGAAGGGAAGTTGATGGATGTTGTTGACCCTATATTGAAATGTGGAGCTAGTAGAGTTGAGATTGAGAGTATGAAGGCATTTGGGAGTCTTGCTATTGCTTGTTTGGATGATAGGAGGCAAAATAGACCTTCTATGAAGGATACTGCTGATGAGATTGAGTATATTATTGGTATTGTTGCTGATGTTAAAGGTTGAGGTGGTTTTAGAGGATTAATAATGGGAAGTCATTGGTGAGTGAGATTGAGTATACACTCTCCCATTTTTGGTTCTGGTCGTATTTTAATCTTTATGATGTTTGGATCATGGTGATGATGTAATGTATTGTTTGGTTGAGATTTTTATCATTGGTACAACCATCTCGCTTCTACTTTTGATGTATGGGTTGAGATGCTCCTGTTGTGACTTTGACTCAAGAATTGAATCAAAGAACCTGAAAAATACAAAACCAAATGCAGTACTGTCAAGATCTTTCATCGAGCAACACATTGTCTTCTTGTTGGGATGTTAAGGAAAACATCAAACTGGTTGTCAAGAAATCAAGCGAAAAATTATTATGTGCGTTTGTTGATCAACATTTTGTGAATATGTTGTTAAGTTTTTTAAAATTTCCTTTAGGAGGTGTTATATGCAAGTTGGGAGGACAGACATCATTAGGAAGAATCGATAATTTTTATGAGAGCATCACAAACGAGTTAGCTGAAAGCAATAAAATGTTGCCAATTGAGGAAGTGACACTAATATCCGAGTCGGCCGTGGAAATGGGGAAAGGTTTACTTAAAGGTTCGACTGTATACTTGGTCACAAGCAATTTGGTTTTCAGACAGACCGCTCCATTCGAATCTATAGACTTTCTTCAATATTTTGATGTTGAAGTTAGTGATATAGAAGAAAATATTTTCACTATTAGCATCGAAGAAGTAAGAAAGAGTTAAAGTTATACATTTATAATCTCCACTATGTCGCCTAGTGTGAAGCTTTACATCGTTGTTTTGATGCAGAGGCATCTTTGACCTCAACATCAGCACTAGAAGACGGTCTTCGTCACTTGCTCTGACGAGTTGAGATTGAAGAGAACGTCGTAGCCGAGGTAACTTCACAAAATTATAAAATATTAGGATTACTTTCCAATCATTTCTGCACTTACTTAGTTTTCCACACAATTTTAATTTCGCGTTTTTGTCATATCAATTATGCAAAGCTTTAATTTTCCTGTCGTGTGACTGTTTGCCGCGTTAAATTCTGCGTTACGCTACTGGTTTGCATCTGCTGCTGCATAATACAGTACTGTTTTCTAGTTTAGTAGAAATCTGGTGTGGACGCGTTTTTGGTTTGTGCATGCTGTTGGTTTGGTTTAGTTTTGTGCAGGAAATTATTGTGCTATTATTATATGCAGCTGTTGCGGTTCTGCACTGTGCTACTGTTGTGTGTGGCTGTTTTGATTTAATTGTCGATGAATGTGGTTGTTTTTGCGTGAATTGTCGTTGGACCTCAATCTCATAGTTGCATATGTCATGTGAATTTGTTGATTCTATTATTTGTCTCTTGTTTCGTGTGTGTTTGGCATGTGTAGAATCCTAGTGTGATGGTCGATGATTAGTGTTGTTTCTTGCCAAATGGAGTAGGAATTATATCTTTTATAAACACTTATTTATTATTTACATGTATTGCTATGTTATATATAAATTGGCCTACCAAATTAGCTAGAAAAGTTTGTAAAAGGACTTACTGTGCACAAATTGTATTAATGGTTCATCTTGTGCAGGCTGCTGCATAATGGTTTTGCTTCCCAATAAAGAATAGAAAAACTATAGGCACATATCCTTTCTTTTATTGTTTTTTTTTTACCATGTTTCCTTGTTCTACAGGAGGGCAACCAAAATGTGATTAATGATGATGTGGTCTTGGTGGAGGATGCTGATGACGACGAGCGAGATGATGTCTGAGATTGGTGTGCAGAACTTGAAATATGGTTTTTCAATGGTGGGTGGAGGCTTTTCAGCTATTCAGCTTTGGATCTTAATATGGTTATACCTTGTTAACAGTTACAAACATTTTATGATTTACATTGTGTACTGCTTTTGAGTTTGGGTTATTTGCGTTGTTTTATAACAGGTTGCTGAGAGAACAATTAAACAAAATGGTGAAGATTTGCTGCTTTGGAGCTTACTAAGTAATGTTAACTTGTTAAATTTTCACTCACATTTTGGGGCGATAAAATTTGTTTTTTTTTTGAAGTTGGTCTCCATTAAAGTTGCATATTAAACTTGGTCACAAAATTTGTATTGATAAAATTGAATGTTTAATCCTCGTGAAGTGAAACAATCACTTACAAATAATAAAAACATTAATAATCACTTACAATTAATAAAACATTAATAAAATTATACTGACATCAACTGAGAAATCATTTCATGATTATTTCCAATGATGACTATATTATCTACATAAACATCCAAATAAAACACTTTTTTTTCCTTCTAATTCTTTTCTACATTTCTAAGCCACTCTGTTTGCGGTTTAATCCGATAAGAAACAAAACAAAGTTGAATTGGGTGCTGAAGAAGTGAATGAAAATGAGTTGCTCCAGCCTCCAAGATTACAACTTGTTCATCAAGAAACAAAACCCCTAGAAACTAGAAGGGAAGAAGCACTTCTTTACCACGGAGAACCGAGATTCCATCGCTATCAAGAACACAATGATAGAATTAGAAACAAGTTTATATTTTGTGAGGAAAAGCAAGAACACAATGGTGGGCTTAGCACCGCTATCGGTTTCTCTCAATTCAAGAGCTAGACACTACCAAAGAAAATAACAAGTGCAACCAAGGTTGTTAAACTCTAGTTTTAACTCATGGAATCGCACCATTCTACGTTATCAACTCCCTAATTTGAGTTAACTCACTTGCGAACTCATTTCTAGGTAAACTCGAATCTCTAGCTATTTCACTCACCTGAAATTGCGAGTCAACTCATAAACTCAGGTAAACTCGTCTGAGTTTAATCGATTCTACTCATCACAAATATTTGGGAACTTATGAATTTATGGTTTACTGTGATAATTTATGTAGTTTGATACAAGTCTATAATACTTTATTAGGGTGATTTGCTATTTTTTTTTGTAGAGTTGAAATTTTGAACTATTGATGAATTAATGGTATTATCTAAGTATATATGTCACATATATATTACTTTTAATATTAGGTAAATTCGTACAAGTCTACAAGTTGAGTTCACCTAGGCAAAACGAGTTTACATGAACTCTCTATTTTGACAACCTTGAGTGCAACAGTATTTTGTGCCTAATATATATATATTTGGTGATATATATCCTTATCAATTCATTAATTTTCTACATAGTCACCAAATTTTACAGACATGTATGTATTTAGTCCCTCCATCAGCCACTATCAGTTAAGAGTGTTGATGGAGTCCACATGATAGTTAAATGTTTGTGTGATAAGTTTAACATGAAATTGCCCAAAACATGATTATGTTAGAATTCCTATGAAGATCCTATTCCAAATGAAATTCATCTAATTACATCCTATATTTGTCTATTCTACAACCTAATTGAACTGAGTTATTGTAAAAAAGACTTATAAATATTTCTACTGATCTTGTAGATTTATCATTGACACTTCAGACCCAATGGGTTTTGGCTCAATGAGGTTTTGAGGAGACCCTCCCCCTTTCCTTAAGTTTTTATTGTAAGGGTTGGACACCCATTGTGCTCCCTTCAATGAAATCATTGCTTATCTAAAAAAAATCATTGACACTTCAGATGATCCGATTATTTGGTCTTGGAGCACATATCTTTGAAAGTGTTGTTGATCCGACATAAAAATATTAAAATATATGGCTTTTCCCATCTTTGTGGGTGTTTTGTTGTGAGTGTTGGTTGTATGTTCGGGTGTTTATCGAATCCGGCATTTGGGTGTTTGGTACTATTGTGGGTGATACTTGGTGCGCTAGGTGTATCCTGATGTTGGCCATATCTTCCTAGCCATGCTTGTTATCGGCAAATATCTTCAAGTGAAGGATCTTGTTTCCATGTATGCATCACTAGATCCTTTTGAATGGATTTCAGTTGTCATTCTGAGGTTGTGGTCGATCCAGGATTACAAAATAGAGTGTTCTTTCAATGACACTAAAACATGATGTATTACCTCCAAGCAGGGTCGCCCCTTGGCTGTTTACCCAGTGCTATAGCATAGGGCCTCAGCCCAATACAATTTATTTTGGGCCCAAAAAAATATAAAATAACATAGAGATATACTTTGTTTGCAGCCAACTCACAAGACTGAATAAGTGGTGCGATGGTAAACTGCATCGCGTTAGGTAGCGTTGCGTTTCGCCGAAGCTGGGTTCGAATCTCAGCTCTTGCGTTAGGTACTACCAATGCAGGATGTTTGGGGTGTACTACCACTAAAACAGAATGTTTGAGTGTTTTCGAAAACACAGGAAACACTCCCTGAATCCGCCTCTATTATGAGGTGAAATGTTTGGGTGTTCCAGATTTCATGTTAATTAGTGTTAAATGATTTGGAATATTTAATTATCCCTATAAAATGAAAGAATAAAATACAATAAGAACGAGTTATGATTTTGATTTTTGGGACATTGGATTAGGTTGTCACTATACAAAGTATCTTTCACATTAGGTGAAGACATTTTTCCCCTTTGGAAGTCACCGCCCACCATACGTAACATTATTAGTTAAATCACAATTTTAACGAATATCTTGTGGGATGACAATGATCCAAAGATTTCACCAACTCCAAGCTCTTCTAATTGGATCAGAATTTGATCAAAAATAAACAATCCCGCAATAATATTGTTTACTCGAACTAAGAATAGTTTTTAGGATATATTTACTTCCGTTGTCTTATTTTCTATTTTCATTATCACTCATTGTATCTTACTAAATAAATTAAATATTGTTAGAAATTATGAACTGATAAAAATACTTTTTTTTTGTTCCACTATCGAAGATTGACTCATTTGGTAATGAGTCGACTCATACCCTAAAAGGATGTAAGTTCAACTTCACCTCCAACTCACCTAAATGTTTTCAAACCAAAAAAAAAAATTATTTGCGCTACAATCACTTACTACAGAAGTCTTATATCTTCTAGTTAATGATTTTTGAAAACACTAATTCTCTACTAGTACAAATTTTAGAAAATTAAAGTAAAATTGTTTTTAGAAACCAAAATGAGACCTTAACTTGCCATCTCTTTTTCCCTCAAGAACATAAAATCAGACTATTACTTTTCACTACAAAAAAAAACGGTCATTAGTGAGGGAATATTCAGTCGCTAACATGACCAATTCCTCGCTTAATTGCCATTAGCGAGGAATTAGCGAGGACCAGGTTCGGTCGCTAATTCCTCCTCGCTAATGCGATTAGCGAGGAAATTGTGTCGATCGCTAATTAGCGAGGACGGATCCTCGCTAATTCCGTCGCTAATCGCCGACAAAGACGCTACGAGAGTCCGATCGACACGCTTCTCAATCGAGTTTATTATTATTATTATTAGTATTATTATTATTAGTATTAGTATTAGTATTACTGTTATTATTATTATTATTATTAGTATTAGTATTAGTGTTATTATTATTATTGTTGTTGTTGTTGTTATTATTATTATTATTATTATTATTATTATTATTATTATTATTATTATTATAACCAAAATTTTCAAAGAGAGAGAGAGAGAGAGAGGAGTGAGAGTGGTGGTGGTGGTGTCGTAGAGGTTGTGGTGGTGGTGGTTGTGTGGTGGTGGTGGTGGAAGAGAAGAAAAGAGAGTGGTGGTGAAGAGAAGAAAATAGAGTGGTGGTGGTGGTGGTGGAAGAGAAGAAAAGAGAGTGGTGGTGGTGGTGGAAGAGAATAAAAGAGAGTGGTGGTGGTGGTGGTGGAAGAGAATAAAAGAGAGTGGTGGTGGTGTGGTGGTGGAAGAGAAGAAAAGAGAAGAAGAGAGTAAATAAGAGAGAGTGGAGTGAAAAGAGAAGAAGAGAGTGGTGGTTGGTGGTGGTGGTGTGGTGGTGGAAGAGAAGAAAAGAAGAGAGTGGAAGAGAAGAAGAGAGAAAAATAGTGTAAATGAGAGAGAAGAAGAGGTGGTTAGGATTAATATTAAAAAAAATATGACAGTTTGCGAGGGAATTGGCGAGGGACTGACATCACTAATTTCGCCGCTAAGCAAAAAGTGTACTTTGTCGCAGCGTCTTTGCAAAGTGTACTGTCAAGGTCAGAAATTAGCGAGGGACCCAGAAATTCCGTCGCTAACTGTCTTGAAGTGTGTGCAGCGCAAAAATTAGCGAGGGACCCAGAAATTCCGTCGCTAATTACTGAGTTTGCGAGAGACCTATTATTCCCTCGCTAATCACCTGTTTTTTTGTAGTGTTTATTACAAACAATAATCCTCTTAGAACCAAACTTAGTGTTAGATTAACTAAAAAAATACGAGAAGAAAGAAGAATATATTATTTTTTTGTTGAGTAATAATAGAAGAAAGAAGAATATATAATAATCAGAATTCATATTTATATAACAAATAAAACACACTGAGTTCAAGTGATCTTTGGCCATCAAAAACACGAACTTAAGCATCAACAACACAAATAAAGATCCTCTCCATTAACTGGACATTTTCGACTGGAGCCTTTCTCGCTCCCACCATCGAGTTAACATAGAGGATCTTGTTCTGAACAACACATATTTACAATTGGTAATACACACTAATTAACCAAGCGCATGACCTTTTGGTTTCCTCACACGCTCACAACTTTGAAGTTCAAACTAAGAATCAACTTTCTTGAAGATTCAAAAGCACGAACAATAACTTTCTACATGGCGATGAACACTTTTCATTTAACCAAAAAGAAAACAACACTATTTGCACCCCACATATTTCTTCATGCACCCCCCAACATACTAATTATTTTTCATGCTGCAATTCGACGATGTGTGAGACAAAGATGATGTGGAGATTGAACACCATTAGAAACAACAACCATTTGTGTAGTAGCTGAAGAAGAAGCAGTATTCGAAGATGGCGAAGAAGAAGCAGAGAATGAAACAGAATCACCACTTGAAAGTCTCATATAAGAATAAGAAGGTGAATCACAAATCCATGATCCTAATCCTTCTTTCCCATTCTTGTAATGCATTATTGCTTTGTAAACAAAAGGAATAAGACCCTCCATTTTTTTTTCAAAGGGTTTTTGTTTAGATTGTGATTGTGAGAGGCAAATATGTGAATTTATTGAGTATATATAAATATAAAAAAAAGTTAGAGGATGATGATGACGTTGTATTATATGGATTAGAGTATAGTTTTTTACGCTAAGCCAAGAAATGTTCAACGCAAACTTACACGACGGCAAATGAAAGATACGTGGGAACCAACATTCGTTTTAATTCTTATATTTTTAATTATTTTGCTTTGCTGGTTTTATTTGATGGATTTGAGCATTGGTTTCTTCAGATTTTGGTTTACTTTTTTTATTTATTTTAATATTATTTGGATTCTATTAGTTGGTTTAGATGTTGTTTTGAAGTAAGGTGCTTGATATATTAGTAATTTTTCATATAATGGTGGCCACTTGTATGTATCTGACTATGATGTTTGACATTAAATCTTATTTTTTTTAATCATGTTTTACATATTACATATTAAAAATGATAAGCTGCATATTCCATGGAACAACATACCGTCCACATCTATTCCACCAGAAAAACAAATATATCAAACCACATTTAGTATATGCTGCAAAATCTTTGTATTATTGTTTAAATAATAACAATAATAATAGTTTTTGATTAATACTAATTTAAAATTGAAGTTACATTTGATTTGCTAAAAAACAAGAAATTCGACATGACAACTCCAGTTGTATTTTTCCAAACCAAACAATGCACGACACAAAAAATTATTCATTACTTATGTATTTGCAAATCAAACGGCCGACACTTAGAGTGTCATTTTTTTTTTGCACAGTCCAATACCAGGTCTTTTTGTGTTTTGATAAGCAAGGTCATTTTTGTTTATCAATAGGTTAATTGACGTAAAACGAGTATTGAATTGTTTTGTATCGAACTTTGGAATACATATTCAGATATGCTATGTGGACAAGAATTTGGTGACAAGAATGGATAAATTAGAAGTGTTAGCAATATTCTCTTTTAGACACTCTCTCAAATTTTGTTTATCACTTTATGATTGGTTAGATTATATGTGGTCCCACTAAATTAATGAGTTCCAATTCCAAAGTGGTGGGACCCACATAAATTTTAACTAATCATAGAATGAATGTTGAAGATAGTGTCTAAAAGAGAGTATTGCTAGCATTTCTCATGGACAAATACCCAATTTATACGGTGGGTCCCATCGTCCCACAACTATTTTTCTTTTTGTTTAAACATAACTAATATTATTTCAGTGGGTCTCACAATATAAAATCAGTATTTGTCCACTTTTGTACCACATTGTTTGTCCATATAGCATTTCTGATACACATTTTGTGACGACATTATCTTTCTGTTGAAGTTCAGTAAAAAAACAAATATATTTTGGTTGAACTGTATTTTATTTAAATTAAAAATTTAAGTGAGTTAGATATAAGAAACTCATCAAAATAATGGAATGTCTCAGACCTAAAAACTGACTCACATATTAGCAGAACAGTGTTTGATAAAAGGATTAAAATATGAGTGTATTTCTAAATGTTTATGGATGGATAGATATGGAAAGATTTATACTATTGTTATTTTTATGTTCTGACAAACCTTTCGAGTTGCCTTCATAAACCGTGTGAGAACCTTCATTTTTTGACAAGTGTGAGAACTTTTTTATTGTTTTTTTTTTCAAGTGTGAGAACTTGAAAGTCTATTGTAGATAAGTTCAGAACCATGCCAACAAACGACATGGAATTTAATTAAGCTAAATCATTTAATTTATTTGTTAGTCGTTTGTCATAAAAAAAATTTAGTCAATGATATGGAAAGCGAACCAAGAGAAAGTCTAAACTGAATGTGTCACTAATATTCCGTTCACAGAGACTAACTCAATATTATTTATTATAAAAAGCAAGTTAAATAGATAAACGTCACAACCAACATTTTGTTTAGTATTTCGTAACTACGACACTAGCCACATACTTCAGGATAGGATAGAGAAAGAGAAGTGCTAGTAATACTCTTTTTTAGATACTCTCTTAAACACTCACTTTATGATTGGTTAAAATTTATGTGGTCCCTCTAAATTAATGAGTCTTAACTCCAATGTGGTGAGCAGGGCCGTCTAACAACATATGCAAGACGTGCTTCTGCACAGGGCCCAACCTAAAAAAAAATTAGGGCCCCAAAAATTAAAACTAACACATAACACATAACTATCGACAACTTAAAATAGTGTAAAGTTAAGTATCTTTATAATTATTAGTGATCACTCAATACAATATGAAACTTGGTTGATGAATTTGCTTCAAAAACTGCTCGAAAGATTACTCTTTTTAAGTAACTAAAAGGTTGATATTATTTTGACATTATATCAAAATGTTATTAACAATTTATTTGATAATGTAGTTTACAGTTTTTGGTGATTTATTTGATTTTTTTTTTTAAATTTGTGGCCCAAGTTTTAAGATTTCCCCAGGGCCCCCAATTTGTTTGAGACGGCCCTGGTGGTGAGACCCACATGAATTTTAACCAACCATAGAGTGAGTGTTGGAGAGAGTGTCCAAAAGAGAGTGTTACTAGCATTTCTCATAGAAAAATGTCTAATATTTCTTATCCACGATACTAGCAATGGTTGAACTAAAGTGAGAGACTATTTAGCATTTCTTAACTGCAATATTTGATAACAGTAAATCTAACTGAATGAAACAGACTCATAACAGAATGGGTAACTGAAATATTGGATTTCATTGATTGATTACACAATTACATTATTAGGGTTTTTATACATTGCTTCATAGAGCTACAAGCTGAAAGAGTGAGAAGAGTAAAGTGAATCTTGCATCAGTGAAGTCTTTTTAATTGTTGTAGGTTCAGCGTAGGTGAGGAAAACTTTAGGCTTTATATAGAGAGCCTGTCTGCAACCTTGTAACCATGGAGTGAGTTTTGGCCACTGCAGGTGGATGTTCTGGGGCTGGAGGCTCAGGTAAAGGAATGTGTGGTTCTGGGAGAGCTGGTGCAGTAGGAGGTTGCAGTGTAGGTGTGGATTCAGGTGTTGGAATGGTGATGGGAGAGTCAGGTGAGTAGGAGGTTGCAGTGTAGGTGTGGATTCTGTGGTAGCAATAGTTTCTGTCAAGGTGTTTGAAGTGGTGGTTTTTGTGGTAGTGGTGTTGATTAAGGTATTGGAAAATGAAGGAATAGGTAGATAGGATCAGGGTGATGTGCAGGTGGTTGATGAAGTAGGGCCGGTGAAGAGAGAAGGATAAGGGAAGCAAGTTTCATTGAAGGAGATGTCTTTAGAGATAATGATTTTCCCCCCTGAAGTTAGACATTTATATCCCTTGTGAGTTGGTGAAATGCCTAGGTTCACACATTGTGTACTCTTAAGTTGGAACTTGTGGTTGTTGTAAGGTCTGAGGTTAGGAAAACAAGCACAACCAAAGGTTTTTAGGATTCTATAGAAGAGAGGAGCGGGCAGAAAATCCTCGCGCAGTAACTCTCAGGTCGCTTGCAGATCGTTCGGTCGGCAGCAGAGGCGTGAGTTTCAGGTGTGGAAGACGTGCTGACCAGATGTCCTATTTATAGGAGGGCCCACCAGGTGAAACGTCGCGGACCTGCTGCTCGTCTCCCTCCCATCCGTTGCATGGGGAAGCCCAAAGGGTGTCTCGAGACGCGCAAAAATCGCTGTAATCATTACGCATTAATGGCAGGGTCGAAGCCCAAACGCCACGCGCGGTCGGACGCCACTTCAGACACGACCGACCAACCCCCCGATGAAGACAGAATACGCCACCTGCAGGGGCATTAATTCAAGCCTCGGCCCCGCCTAAAGCGACCTAAGCTTGGGGGCAATCGTGTTAAGGCGTATTAGTAAATACAAGGTGCGATTAGCAATGGGCCGCCCAATCAGCAGAGACGCCCAAGACCGTGTCTTGGTCCGCAATTCTCGGCGGCCGGCCATATTTATCGCAACGGCCAGCTCGCCCCAGTGGTATAAATACCACCTCCATTCATACTGTCAGGTACGCAATTCCTACCCTGTGATACCTTGCCCGTTAGCACACCTCTGACTAGAGCGTCGGAGTGTCTTTGCAGGTACCACCCGAGGTGCTCTCAAAACCGGTCCTCATCCCCTCTCAGCGACCGGACGAAGGAGCAGCAGGCAACGAACACTTGGTGATCAAGGGACGATCATTTTTGGTAACAAGAATGCACGTCAAGGAAAGCTCGCCCCAAATTGGGAAGGCCCGTACCGTGTCATCAACAAGACCGGCCGTGGGGCGTATGAATTAGAGACAATGGAAGGGGCGATCATCCCCAAGACATGGAATAGTGATAAACTAAAGCAGTATTATGTTTGAGCACTTCACTTGTAATCGACCAATTATTGAATGAATAAATGACGGGCGCGGCGCTCTTTTCCCCATCAGTTTTTTTCTGAGGCCCGCTCTTTAAATTCTTGTGTTTTATTAAGTTCTTGTTTTAAGTTATTAGCAAAATATAGAGCGATCGCTCACTCGAAATGCGTACATAACGGGGCGACCGCATGGCCACCGAGTTGGCCCGACCAAAGGTCACTGAGTGGCCTAAACGAGGGTCAACTTTGACCAACTATCGATGGTAGGCCGCCGAGCGACCTACGAAGAGTGCCATCGAAATGGCCCAAGGGTTAAGTGTTAACCCACACCCATGATAGGCCGCTGAGCGACCTACGAAGAGTGCCATCGAAATGGCCCAAGGGTTAAGTGAACCCACAACGTATGGTAGGCCGTCGAGCGACCTACAAAGAGTGCCGACGAACGGCCCCAAATTCGAGTCATTGAAAGGGCTCCGAGCGACCCACACGAGCACTTTAAACAAAGCACGAACTGGCCGACGATCGGCTTAAAACGAGCGCCGTAGAAAATGCAAAGAAATAAATTTGCGGACAGAAAGTTAAAAAGCTAAAATTCATTACAAAGCAAGACGCCCGGTCGAAGCCGGTCGCAAAAATTGTTCGACCGCTCGAAGGCGGAGTGCAAAGAGCAAAAATACAAGTGCAACGAAATTACATTTAACAAACCGCTCGCAGGCGGGCAAAATAAAGAGCTAATCATTTCTTAGCACGGCCAACGATCACCGACCGCTTGCGGACCACCTTGCCATCATCATCAAACCTCGCAGGCAAGATGATCTCTTCACCCTCGACCACGTGGTCGGGCTGCACCAGACGGCTGTCGTATTGAATGCCTCGGGCGGCGAGCAACTTCATTTGGGCCACAGCATTGTCGAACTGGTAAAGGGCCGCCCCTTTCGCCACTGAAGCTACCTCGGCAACCTTCTCCTGGATGGCGGCCGCCTTGACTTCCTCAAATTGAGTGACCTCGGCCTTGAGGGTCTTCACCAGTTCTGCAAGTTCTTTATTCCTGGCCCCCAACTTGGCCCTATCCTCGGCCGCCAACTTCTTGTCCTTCTCAGCGGCCACCAGCCTGATCTTAGTTTGTTCCAGGGTGGTGATCTCAGGCTCAAGCTCTTTGAGTCTCCGCTCGGCCATCTCGAGCTCCTTGACCTTCTGCTCGGCCGCATCCCGCTCTGATTCAGCACCTGAAATAGAAAACAAGGTTAACGAACGAACATCGTACATCCGACCGAGCAGTTAGCATAATGAGCGACTTACGCGCTGCATTGTTCTTCAAATCCTTAAGCGTCTTGTTGGCAGACTTGAGCAGGTCGCCACAGAAGTCCATGGGGTCCCTCTTGAAGCGCGCCACTTCAGCATCACCGAAGTCTTCAAGTTCAAAAATGGGGGACTCAACCCGATGGTCCTCCTCCTTCCTCTGACGCTTGAGTGGAGTGTGACCGTCCTTACCCTGAGGGCCGCCCCCAGCATTCCTATCTTGTTGACCGCCCCCAACATTCCTATCCGGCTTGGGGGTGTTCTGGCGTTGCTGAGAGCCGGGGGCAGGAGTCTTCTTTTGGCCACTTCCGGTGACGAGCTTCTCAAGGCTAAGCCAATCCGAGGTTGACATCTTCAAAGTTTTCCCTGCAAAAAGATAAAGGGCGTTAGCCGACCGATCAGGAAAAAGCAATCAAATTAAATCAAGTCAAAGTTCACCGACCGAGCTCGGACACCAGTTTATCCCCTTCGTATAGGCAGAACGACCTACAGGGGATATCCCCTTCAGGATTCTGCGGCAGGAGGGCGGACAACTCCGTGATCATACCCAAGGTGGCAGTGTCCTCCTCGTCCAATGTAGATACAGCGAAAGTGTAATCGCCCGGCTTTGGAGTAAAGTGGGCCGCCCGCCATGAGATGGGAAAGAAAGAGCCCCCTGCTGTGCCGTCCGGAAGAACCTCCGCAATATCTTTAGCGGCCTCGTGTAGGGGATGACCTGTATAATCTTGGTTTTTCCATCCACGATAACTCATATTTATATGAGTTATTTATACCTCTAATCATTAAATTAAGTAAGTTCTCAAGTAATATTAGTATAGTATTTATTGCGTTTCTATTAATATTAGGATAGAAAGGGCTAAACACTGCTTTGCTATGAAATTGGCACATTTGGTGCCCTTGTGATTATTTTGATGTATTTTGTGAAGTAGTGCGGTGTTTAGCGCTATAGCGTCCTAACGCTATAACGTCAAGAGGGCGTATGATTGAGCATCTAAAGGAAAAGTGAAATTTTGGCGCCAAGCTCATTAATCCATGTTCCATATCTTGTGTCCACAGTACCTTGCTGACATGTGCGGATTTTATTGGATTTGCGTGGACACTTGTCATTGCATGAGTAAAGGAATAGTGGAGTTGGTGAAAAAGTAAACATCACCTTTCTTGACTTTTGAAAGAGGAGTTGTACCCAATGCTAGATATACTAGAGATCTTTGACCTCTCTCTCCCATACCTTAGGATTTCCAACGGATAGAGAGAGAGTATTGATAGAGAGAGAAAGTGTGACACTTCTTCTTCTCCATTGATACACCTTAGAAGCTTTTGCTATTTTACTTTCTTCTTTTGTATTTTTCTGTACTTTTTCTCATGGTGTAAGGCTGATGATGAGCCATCTTAGCGTGGATGATTGGGGACTTCAAGCTTGTATCTTTTGCACTTGTATTTTCCTTCTTACCTACGGTAATACAAGTAGTTTTATTTGTGTTATTTTGATGTTGCTCAACATGAGCTAAACTCTTTGAGTTGGGTTGCTATAGCTTGTAATGAACCATTAATGCTTCAGTATATAATTTCTCACGTTTTGTGTTTTAATCCTTGTGTGATAACTCTTCCAAACTTGTTTTATATTTGGCCACGTAAAACTAGTACCTCTGTGGATTCAGACATGAACCATAGAGAGAACTCAAGGATTAATATAAATGATAAGGTTGGTTGAAGACATTTAATCAATTTTTGCTTCCTCTAGACATAGAAGTTGCAATAGTTTATAAAGCATAAGCTGTGGGATCTTGATTATACAGGGGTGAACCTATTTAGAACCTAGACATAGGAATCTTGTAGTGAAACCCTGGCGCTAGTGACTGAAAGGCACGAAATATTTCTGCAATACGCTTAACGCTATAGCGTGTGACGTTATAGCGTCTTGTTTCTGGGAATTTTACATAGTGAAAGCGATCCAACTTATTTCTCTTATATTTTAACTCACCGTTAACTTGTTACTTTTCAACCTTTGTTAAACTGAACTTTGTTACTCAACCTATTTGCTACTTGTTCCTCTAAAGTGTAATTCCTTTTTAAACTCTAAAATTAATACCAATCCTCGTGGAGACGAATTCTACTTATCATTATATTACTTGTTGCGATTGTGTACACTTGCACATCACCTTTTTTCGCACAACAAGTTTTTGGCGCCGTTCAGGGGATTGCATTTAATTTTTATTGTTTAAGAAATTATTACATCCTTAGGGAGGTTTTACCTTGGCAATTTTTCGTGTTGTGTTACGGGGAAGTGCTATAGCTGGCCCGATGCTATAGCGTATGCCCGCATCAACCACCCACTTTTGAGTTTGATCTCGAACTGCAGAGAGATTCGGAAGGTTAAGACGCCAACAAAGATTACAACAAATCAAAGCTAACTATGTCCGATCACTCTCATCATCTTGGTAGAGGCACACTTGGGGGAAGAACTCCTCGCAGATTGGAGGAAGAGGTCCAAGAGGTGGAAGGCAAGGCCCTTTTACCCATATGAAGTGGATAATGAATACCGAGTACAGAGACAGATTCATTAATCAAGGACCTGATCAAATGGTGAATGACAGAGACAGCCAATGAGAGATTATCGCGTGTGTTTGATCCACATTCCATGGAAACAAGTATCACTAGGCCTGTGGTGACTGCTACTCATTTTGAGTTCAAGCCTATGATGTTCCAAATGCTCCAAACAACTGGACAATTTGGAGGTTCCACTCAAGAAGATCCTTTTGCCCATCTGAGAAACTTTCTAGAAGTGTGCAGTAATTTCATTATCCTGTGGGTGAGTGAGGATGCATTCAGTGGCTGTTTCCTTATTCTTTAAAAGACAGAGCAAAAGCTTGGTTGAATTCCTTGGAGTCTAATTCTATCACTACTTGGGAAGACATGACAAAGAAATTTCTGGAGAAGTATTTCCCACCAAACAAAAATGCAAGGATGAGGAATGACATCACATCCTTCAAGCAAAAAGAGGGTGAATCATTACATGAGGCATGGGAAAGGTGGAAGGAGTTGCTTAGGAAGTGTCCACATCATGGAATTCCTATTGTAATTCAAATGGAGACTTTTATAATGGGCTAGAGGCACCTACTAGGTCCATGTTGGATGCCTCATCCGAGGTGTAATTCGAACTCATCATATAATGATGCTTGTGAGCTTATAGAGCGCATTGCCATTAATGACTCTTCATGGCCTCTTGAAAGGTTGAATTCTACAAGGAAGGTAGTGGGGTTCATGAAGTGAGTGAGGTTTCGCTCTCTCCACCAAGTGGCTACTCGACTAATATGATTAAAGAGTGAACAACGCTAACGCTATAGCATCGATGCTATAGCGCTGAAAGTCTCTCATGCAGCAGCCTATTGAACAAGCTCCACCGGAGAAGCTAGTTGTGTATATTGTGGGAGGGCTCATCCGTATGAAGAATGTACAACAAACCACGCTACGTTAATTATGTGGGTTACAACAAGGCAACAACCCTTATTCTAATACATACAACCACGGTTGGAGGAATCATCCTAACTTCGGTGGGGAGGAAATAATGCTAACACAAGCACAAATGCTCCCGCTATTCCTCCCGGATTCCCAAGACAAAGACAACAACAAAGAACCTCCTAGACAAAATGCTCCTGCTCCTCCTATGGACAATTCAATGGAGTCTCTGCTAAGGTCATTCATCGGTGATTGTAAAACAACAATGCACTCATGAAGCATCAATCAAGACTCGGAGAATCAAGTGGGACAGATTGCATCCGCTCTCACACAAAGCGCGAATGGTGGACTCCTTCTACTCATCGAACCTTCTCCATCTCATGCACCGTGCAAGGAGCATGTGAAAGCAATAACCACCGAAGTGGTAAAGAGGTAACTTCTCGCACCCAAGAATTTAGAGTCAAGTGTAGCTGGAAATGAAAAGAACTTTCCAGACGTTATAGCGCCTGACGCTATAGCGTCAAATGCAAACAGAACACCTGATCCTAAATTGGTGCCTGAATATCCTGCTCCCCCTTACCCTCAAAGGTTAAAAAAGGCACATGAGGACAAACAATTTAATAAATTTCTTGAGGTGTTAAAACAATTGCACATTAATGTTCCTCTAGTCGAGGCATTACAAAAAGGCCCAACTATGCCAAATTTATGAAAGATGTTTTGACAAAGAAAAGAAGGTTGGGAGAATTTGAAAGCGTGGCAATGATCGGGAATGCAAAGATGTTGATGCAAAATAAACTCCCCAGAAAATTAAAGGACCCTGGTAGCTTCACAATACCTTGTTCCATTGGAAATTTTTATTCTGGTCGTGCTTTATGTGACTTAGGGGCAAGTATTAACTTAATGCCTAAGTCCATTTACACACAATTGGGTATAGGAACCGCAGCCTATTTTCTCGTAAGCCTCGGTTAGGCGATAGGTCACTTGCCTATCCCTGAAGGAATCTTGGAGGATGTTTTAATTAAGGTAGATAAATTTGTTTTTCTGTTGACTTTGTTATTCTAGATTTTGAAGCGGATGCAGAGGTACCTATCATTTTAGGTAGACCTTTTTGGCTACTGGGGAAGACACTCATAGATGTACAAAAAGGAGAATTGACAATGAGGGTTAATGACCAAGAAGTGAAGATCAATGTTCTGAATGCATTAAAACTTCCAGATGTCAATACTGAAGAGTGTTCCTTTGTGGTTTCTCTTGACCAAGTGGTTCAAAAACATTTTCAAAAAACTAACAACCACTTGGGAAAGGTGTTAAACAATACTGAGGAACATGAATTGTTGAAAGAAGAAGAATTTCAAGAAGGCAAGCAAAAGTGTGAATGAGGTTTGGGCTAGGAGATATGAGTCACTAGAGCAAGAAAATTCAAACCTCAAGAAGAGTGTTCCTTCTATTATTCAACCTCCTGATCTAGAGTTGAAAGAATTACCCAAGCACCTGAAGTATGCATATCTGGGGGAAAATGAGACTCTACCTGTCATCATTTCTGCAAGTTTAAACCAAAACCAAGAGGTGGAGCTCATTACAACTCTGAAGAGGCACAAAAAGGCAATAGGTTGGCAAATGTCTGATATACATGGGATAAGTCCTACAACTGCATGCACAGGATTGTGTTAGAGGAAAATGCTAAACATAGCATTGAAGGTCAAAGAAGGCTTAATCCCATAATGAAGGAAGTGGTGAAGAAGGAAATCCTCAAGTGGTTAGATGCGGGGATTGTGTATCCTATTTACGATAAAGGTGCATGGGTAAGCCCTGCAAAGTGTGTTCCTAAGAAAGGTGGTGTCACTTTGTGATCACAAATGACAAAAATGAGTTGATTCCCACAAGAACAGATGGATGGTTGGAGGATTTGCATGGACTACGAGGAAATTGAACAAGGCCACAAAGAAAGACCATTTCCTCTCCCCTTTATTGACCAAATGTTGGATGAGACTTCTTTGGTAAGGACTATTACTTGCTTTCTTGATGGCTACTCCGCTATAATCAAATAGCAATAGTTCACGAAGACCAGCAAAAGACCACATTCACATGTCCTTATGGCACATTTGCTTTTAGGAGAATGCCCTTTGGGTGTGTAATGCCCTCGCAACTTTCGAGAGATGTATGATGTCCATATTCTCTCGACTTCATTGAAAAATCTATGGAGGTTTTTATGGATGACTTCTCCGTGTTTGGGGATAGCTTTGAAGTGTTTAGACAACTTGGAAGAGATACTGATAAGATGTGAAGAGACAAATCTTGTGCTCAATTGGGAGAAATGTCACTTCATGGTGCAAGAAGGAATTGTACTAGGGCATAGGATCTCCAAGAAAGGGTTAGAGGTGGATAGGGCCAAGATTGAAGTTATTGAGAAATTGCCACCCCCCTCAAGTGTCAAAGGTATAAGAAGTTTCCTTGGGCATGTTGGTTTCTACAGGAGATTCATTGAAGACTTCTCAAAGATCTCAAAACCTCTATGTCAACTCCTTCAGCATGACACCACTTTCAACTTTGATGATGCATGCCTTGAAGCCTTCCAGAAGTTAAAGAAAGCTCGACATCGCACCTATCATTGTTGCCCCCGATTGGAGTAAACCATTCGAGCTCATGTGTGATGCAAGTGACTATCTTTGTGGGAGGCGTGGCTTGGGCAAAGGTATGATAAAATCTTTCATTCCATTTACTATGCAAGCAAAACACTTATTGAAGCACGGTTAAATTACGACTGATCGAAAAAGAGCTATTAGGCGTGGTTTTGCCTTTGATAAATTTAGATCATACTTGGTTGGCACAAAAGTAATTGTTTTCACGCACCATTCGGCCATCAAGTATTTGATCTCTAAGAAAGATGCAAAACCAAGGCTAATAAGATGAGTTCTCCTCCTCCAAGAATTTGACTTGGAAATTCATGATAAAAGGGGTGGAGAACCAAGTTCTTGACCATTTGTCTAGACTTGAAGGAGACAATGCAGTGTCTGTAAGCAGGAGAGATTAAAGAAATCTTCCCAAATGAGAAGTTGTTGATGATGAGAGTGAAAAAATGTAACGCTTATAGCGGTTGCCGCTTATAACGCTTGCACGTTATAGCGCCAAGACTCTCGCCCGTGGTTTCGCGATATCGTGAATAACTTGGTAAGCGTAATTGTGCTGCGCAGATCCGAATTATCAACAAAGAAAAGGTTTTTCCATGTAGTGAAAGATTATTATTGGGATGAACCTTTTCTCTACAAGAAGTGCCAAGATCAAATGATAAGAAGGTGCCTTGCGAGAGGAAGAACAACCTCAAGTGTTAGAGCATTGTCATGCTTCACCATGTGGTGGACACTTTGGAGGAACTAGAACACAACCGCAAAGGTACCGCAATGTGGGTATTATCGCCTACACATTATTCAAGGATGCTCAAGAATGGGTAAAGAGAGTGTGCAAGGTGTCAAAGGATCGGGAACATTTCAAACAAGCATGAAATGCCCTTAACCAACATCTTAGAGATTGAACTCTTTGATGTATGGGGCATGGATTTTATGGGTCCCTTTCCTCCTTCTCATGGGAATTTGTATATCTTGGGTGGTGTGGATTATGTTTCTAAATGGGTTGAAGCCGTGGCTCTTCCCAACAATGATGCCAAGTCGATCAAAGCCAAGTTTCTGCGAGAAGAACATATTCACGGATATGGTACACCAAGAGCAATTATCGGTGATGAGGGTTCTCACTTTTGTAACAAGTTGATTGATTCTCTGTTGGGAAAATATGGAGTGAGGCACAAAATTGCCACTTTGCATACCACCCACAAACAAATGGGCAAGCTGAATTGTCCAATAGAGAAATCAAAAGGATGCTTGAAAAAATGGTGGGACCTTCAAGAAAGGATGGTCAATCCATCCGGATGATGCATTATGGGCTTACTGGGATGACCTTCAAGACACCTGCGGGAATGTCTCCATACGGACTTGTGTTTGGGAAAGCATGTCACCTCCCTATTGAGTTGCAACACAAAGCTCATTGGGCCATAAAAAGCTCAACTTTGATTGTGATAGGGCGGCAAGGCTGAGGCACGCAATTAAATGAACTTGATGAGATTAGGCATGTCGCCTATGAGAGTTGACCATTTACAAAGAAAAAACAAAGATGTGGCATGACAGAAAATCCAAAACAGAGAGTTGATTGAAGGAGGCCAAGTGCTCCTTTTCAATTCTAGATTAAAATTGTTTCCTGGCAAGCTCAAATCAAAGTGGTCTGGCCCTTTTAAATTAGTGAAGGTCTACCCTTATGGTGCAGTGGATTTATATGATCAAGCAACCAACACCACTTTCAAGGTGAATGGACAGAGAGTAAAACAATACCATGGTGACACTGTGATGAGGGACAAGACCTCAATTGATCTTCAAGATCCCTAACATCAAATGAAGAAGTCAGGCTGATGACTCTTAAAACAAGCGCTCTTGGGAGGCACCCCAAGCTTTTAATTAACATTTCTGTTGTCTTTATTTTATTTTTTTTGCAGGAGGGAAAATTTTTGTGTTGAGGAATTTGGGAACTTGAAGGCTTGAAGTGTGATGTTGACGCTATAGCGTCAAGAGGAGGTAGCTGGCAAGAAGAATTGTTTTTATTTCAAAGTATGGGACAGTTATAATGACGTGGCACGCGCGCCCTGTGCACTTCAACTGCTGCGTCCTATGCGCCCGTGCAGATCGCCCGATCACTTGAGTCCACTCCGCCCATCAACAACGGTCACATCATTCAATTCCCATAACCTCTCGCTCAACCACTCCTCTTCTCTTCTCTCTTTTCTAACGGTGATTCCCTTTCTTCTTCCATAACCCCACCGCCTCATAACTCCATTCCCGATTTCTCTCGCAAATCAATCTTGCAATCTGTTCCAAAAATTCACAAAACAGCCCCAAATCTTCAAAAATCTCAAAATGGTGAAGAAACATTCCATTGAAAAACCCCCGAGAGAAAGACCAAAACCTCAGAACCCGGTTCCTCAAGAGCCATAGACCCAAAGGGCGATCTGCGCTCATTGGAAGATGAACTTCATCGCGAAAGGGGTTTCAAAAGCAGAAAAAGCTCCCGACGTGTTCACATCCACCGTTATAGCGTTAGGGTGGCAGAAATTCATCAAGCACAGAGGGAATTTGTGGTGCCTCAGTGAGAGACTTTTACAAAGGAATTCCTCCTCCGTGGGGAAAGCCCCAAACCTATTCTATGGTTGGGGTGAAATGGTTGATTTCACCAAGTGCTATCAATGACCACTTCAAGTTGGGTTATTCGGAAAGGCCCCGGAGAAGAAGCTTGATACATGGGGATGTGACGAAATGGAGGAGGTCGAGAAGAGGATCCGTGTGGAGGAAGCAACGTGGGAGAGGTTTGGCTCGAGTTTAAAGTCAAGAAAGCATTTCGGTGGATGAGGTCGCAATGTGGTTTACTTTCATCGGGCATTCACTCATGCCTACTTCCACACAACAAAAATGGAGAAGGACGAGTTGATAGTGCTTGATGCTATTCGGAAGGTGAAAGCATTGACGTGGGCAAAATCATTGCAAGGGAAATTGAGAAGAGCAGCGGTGGCAGCGGTAATCTTTACTTTCCATGTTTAATTATCGAGTTGTGCAAGAATCGCCAAGTAGAGATTGAGATTCGTGATGAACGGAGGACTCCTCAAGGAGATATTCTGCTTTGTTTTTAAGCCCGGACAAAGAAGTGCTAGCGCTTATAAAGGCCCGATGCTATAGCGCTCAATCGATTGAAAAGAATCGTGAAACACCGTGTAAGTTTGTCAAGGCTAAGTTTGAATGGGAGAAGGCGTGTCTTTGGAAAAGTTATCTAGGGGCAAGGAGTTAATGGAACCCCTGTGTTCCCAGTGGTTAATTGAAGATGAGGGTGTGAAGGAGCCACCCCAACCAAAAGAAAAGGTGAGTAAGAAGGCTGTGAGACCCAATCAAGAAGAGAGCCGAGAGCCCCGCTTGAAGAAGGTAAAGAGCCTGCTAAGAAGAAAGCAAAGGTGAGTAGTGAAGAATCCTCAACACCGAGGATTTAGAAGAGCTCGAGTGAAGAAGATGAAGAGGAGACAAGGAGGGTGATGAAAGAAGTCAATGATTTCAAGAAGAAGAGGATTACGAGAGTGAAGAGAAGTCAGTGAAGAGAGCCGAGAAAAGGAGGAAGGATCGAGAGAAAGTGAAGAATATGAAGAAGTGATCTGCGATCCCACACCAAGCCCCACAATACTACCCTCACCACAAATACCTTCACCACAAGCCCAAGACCGGACCATTCACGAAACCCCACAATGAACCAACCATGCCTCCACCGAACGAGAAAAAGAAAAGTCACCTCACCGCTCAACAAACACCAAACCTAAATGAGCCAAAGACAAAGAACCATCACCCAATCCCCAATTCCCACAAAAGAACAAAGTCCACCACTGCTTTTGAGCGGCATCCTGTGTCCCTAAATCCTGCTGAGGGCCCTGCAAGCGCTATAAGGCGTCGAGGCTATAGCGCTGCTGACTCGAGTCAAGCCCTCAGATCATCGTGTCAAGTGCAAAGCAAAGTCTCCTAGGCTTAAACAAAGAGCCCAAAGGAGCCCTCAATCAAAGACTAACATTATTGCGAGGTTACGAAGAAGAAGCCCAAGCTATGGTGAGAGTCCTCCAAGGAGGTAGCCCGAGGCCAGTGCTGTCCCGCTCCAGCGAGAAAGTGAAGGAGAAGCATGTGGCAACAAAAAGGCCAACGTATGTATCTGCAAGGAGGAACCCAGGAGCCAAGCTGACTGTGATTGAGGAAGTTGATGAAGAAAGTGTGCAGCAAGAAGCGCCACAGTCTGAAAAGGAAGTGTCTGAACAGGAGAAGGAGGCTGCTAGCAAGTTAGCAGAGATGAAGGCAGAAAAAGAGAAGGCAGCTCCTGGTGGAAGCGCTATAGCGTCTGAGGCTATAGCGCCTGAAGAAGGTCAGAAGGAAGAAAAGAAGAAGAAAAAGGCTGTTAAGCCTCCTCAACCATCCTGTGTTAGTTCAAGGACCAGGTCTGGTCTAGTTAAGAAGTGATTTCAATTTTCTGCTGTAGAAGTTTAGTGTTTTGTGAACTAGAATAAATTGTGAAGCGCTATAGCGTCTGTCTTGCGCTTCACAAATGTTTAAGACTTGAATTGCCTTGTTTGTGTGTTGAGTTCAGGCCTCTCCCTAGTTCTTTAAAGAGCAGTGAGGACACTGCTCACTTTTGTTGTGGGGGGAGGACCTAAAGTTGTTAATGTTTTTGTTAATGTTTTTCAAAATGTTCTGTTTCAAGTGCCTCATTTTTAAGTATAGTCATTGAATGCGTTCCCTTTGGGCTAATTGTAGTGATAATTGTGTGAGTGAGTAAGAGAGCCGTGCTTTTAGATGAAATCTTTGTTTATTATTGCTCTCACACATAAATCTCTGTGCTTAAGAAGAAACTTAGCTAGCCAAGGACTATCTGAGGTTTAGGCTAGTCTGAGTTAACCAAGGTGAGATCAAGGCTTGACTAAAAACTTGAAGAGTTTTTGAAGCAAAAGTTTGGGGGTGTTGGGCTATATAAAGGTTAGGTACAAAGGTCTTAGGGTGGTCGTTGACTTAGAAGTTTAATGTAAATATGTTGTAAAGTGTAGTTGCCCAAAACAAAAGCTAGAAAGTCGTCCCAAAAGGCAAAGAAAGAGGCAAAGCCTCGTGTTAAAAAAAAAAAAAATATATATATATATATATATATATATATATATATATATATATATAATAATTCTTTGAGGAGCCAAGTAATGAGGGGACTCTGACTAGTAAATCTGTTATCTTTGTCCAAGCTATAGCGCCAAACGCTATAAGCGTGAGTATTTAGATTCAATAAGTTAGGAACGCGACCATAGACTTGAAGTGCCTAGTTAAACCCTTTGTCATGCACGAAAATCCCCATTCTGTGTGAAAATGTTAATCTAGTCATTGTTTTGAAAGAGTTCTTGATTTTACCAAAAGAAGACCATTCTTTCCAAGGCTAAAGAGAAATCCAAATCTAGCTAGGAATTGAGATGAGTCAAGAGATCACACACACACTATTGAGCAGTAATAAGCTTAGAAGTTGAATAAATGCATTGGTGTGTTGGTGTGAGTGTGAATCTGAAGCATTAGCCCATTGAGAATATATTTGAATGAGTGTGCAGAGAAATGAAGTATTGATCAGGGCATGTGTGTTGTGAATATGTGTCAGTTTGTTTTGTCTTTACAAGTGTCATTACTTGGGGACAAGCAATGGTTTAAGTTTGGGGGTGTGATAACTCATATTTATATGAGTTATTTATACCTCTAATCATTAAATTAAGTAAGTTCTCAAGTAATATTAGTATAGTATTTATTGCGTTTCTATTAATATTAGGATAGAAAGGGCTAAACACTGCTTTGCTATGAAATTGGCACATTTGGTGCCCTTGTGATTATTTTGATGTATTTTGTGAAGTAGTGCAGTGTTTAGCGCTATAGCGTCCTAACGCTATAACGTCAAGAAGGCAGCGTATGATTGAGCATCTAAAGGAAAAGTGAAATTTTGGCGCCAAGCTCATTAATCCATGTTCCATATCTTGTGTCCACGATGCACTTTGGCGACATGTGCGGATTTTATTGGATTTGCGTGGACACTTGTCATTGCATGAGTAAAGGAATATTGGAGTTGGTGAAAAAGTAAACATCACCTTTCTTGACTTTTGAAAGAGGAGTTGTACCCAATGCTAGATATACTAGAGATGCTGACCTCCTCTCCCATACCTTAGGATTTCCAACGGATAGAGAGAGAGTATTGATAGAGAGAGAAAGTGTGACACTTCTTCTTCTCCATTGATACACCTTAGAAGCTTTTGCTATTTTACTTTCTTCTTTTGTATTTTTCTGTACTTTTTCTCATGGTGTAAGGCTGATGATGAGCCATCTTAGCGTGGATGATTAGGGGACTTCAAGCTTGTATCTTTTGCACTTGTATTTTCCTTCTTACCTACGGTAATACAAGTAGTTTTATTTGTGTTATTTTGATGTTGCTCAACATGAGCTAAACTCTTTGAGTTGGGTTGCTATAGCTTGTAATGAACCATTAATGCTTCGTATATAATTTCTCACGTTTTGTGTTTTAATCCTTGTGTGATAACTCTTCCAAACTTGTTTTATATTTGGCCACGTAAAACTAGTACCTCTGTGGATTCAGACATGAACCATAGAGAGAACTCAAGGATTAATATAAATGATAAGGTTGGTTGAAGACATTTAATCAATTTTTGCTTCCTCTAGACATAGAAGTTGCAATAGTTTATAAAGCATAAGCTGTGGGATCTTGATTATCTGAGGGTGAACCTATTTAGAACCTAGACATAGGAATCTTGTAGTGAAACCACGGCGCTAGTGTTGAAAGGCACGAAATATTTGCAACAGCGCTTAACGCTATAGCGTGTGACGTTATAGCGTCTTGTTTCTGGGAATTTACATAGTGAAAGCAATCCAACTTATTTCTCTTATATTTTAACTCACCGTTAACTTGTTACTTTTCAACCTTTGTTAAACTGAACTTTGTTACTCAACCTATTTGCTACTTGTTCCTCTAAAGTGTAATTCCTTTTTAAACTCTAAAATTAATACCAATCCCTGTGGAGACGAATTCTACTTATCATTATATTACTTGTTGCGATTGTGTACACTTGCACATCACCTTTTCGCACAACACCCGCCCGGCAACGAATCCGAGTAAGCCCTGAAGAACTTGCGGGGAAATGACTTTTGAATCTTGAAAGACACCTGCTCCTTGCGGACCATGTTGGTGCCATACTCACCATGCCAACTCAGTTCGAATAAGGCAAAGAAAAGCTTGGTCGATACGTTTCGACCCAACCGGTCGCATAGGTGCTCGAACGTCTTCATGAATCCCCAGCCGTTCGGATGAATCTGAGATGGGGCGACATTCAAGTAGTTGAGCACGTCCTGTTGAAAATCAGTGAAGGGGGGGACGATCCCCATCTTCTCAAAGACGACACGATGCATAGTAAACTTCAATTTTGGAGGGACGGTCGCAATGTTCTCTTCTTCACGCATGCCTTTCACCTTCCATCCCGGCTTGGTGAAGAGGGCATTGAGTCGTCGATCTGGGGCCTCGGACCGATGAAACTCTTAAAAGTCCTCATCTTTTCGAGACACCCGGAAATATCATTCACATCAATAACGGTATCTGCCCGGCCTCTTCCTCCGTCGACGTTCACAAAGAACTTCACGAGGGGACCAAGCGGTCTCCTCAATCGCTCGCGGCGGCGTTCTTCCTCAGCGGCGCTCTTTCTTCAACATGCATCGGCTCGGGCCCTGGAGTGTCGGCTTCAAGTCGATCACCTGCGTCATGAAGACTCCGCGGTGATTGAGTAACATCACCCATCTCCTCGCCGCCCACTATGTCGATCAATTGGTCGCTACCTTCGCCGTCGGCACGATTGTTTCCGGTGGTAACACGGTTGTTTCAGTGGGGCGGGGACCCATGACCGATGACTCGTCGAGGTAGATAGCGAAACACTATCGCTCGAGCAAGAATCGAGAAGAGCTTGACGAGGAAGCGCGCGCAGTGGGAACGCGCTCTGTTCTTCAAAGGCTTGGGAAGGTCCGGGCGACCCTCCAGAGGACACAGACTCGACCCGCTCACGGTTCTTCTTTGGGGGCCGCGTCGCCATGAGCGCAAGACTCACTTTGGGGAGCACGAGAAATTCGGCGATGCATTTTGTTTCGGCCGATCCACACGAGAAGGGGATAGACGTCAAGGTCGAGCGAGAGCGGTAGCTCGAGAGAGAAGAGGCGGCGTGGTCGCCCCCAACGAACGCCTCCCCTTTCACGAGGCGTGGAGAACTAAAGAAAAGCGATAAAACACAAGTAAAGAAAGAAAAGCCAAGAGGAGCGGCTTACCAAGAAAGCGAAACTAGAGAAAGAGAGGCAGGCGAGAAAATCCTCGCGCGATAACTCTCTCGTGTCGCTTGCGAGATCGTTCGTCGGCAGCAGAGGCGTGAGTTTCAGTGTGGAAGACGTCTTTGACGGATGTCCTATTTATAGGAGGGCCCGGTGTGAAACGTCGCGGACTGCTTTGCTCGTCTCCCTCCCATTCGTTGCATGGGGAAGCCGAAAGCGGTGTCTCGAGGCGCGCAAAGTCACCGTAATCATTACGCATTAATGGCGTGGTCGAAGCCCAAACGCCACGCGATCGGGGACGCCACTTCGGACACGGCCACCGACCAACCCCGATGAAGACAGAATACGCCACCTTGCCGGGGCATTAATTCAAGCCTCGGCCCATACTGGCGACCTAGGCTTGGGGGCAAGCTGATGCGGGGCGTATTAGTAAATACAAAGGTGCGATTAGCAATGGGGGCCGCCCAATCAATGAGACGACGCCCAAGATCGTGTCTTGGTCCGCAATTCTCGGCGGCCGGCCGTATTTATCGCAACGCGGCTTCGCCTGATGGTATAAATACCACCTCCATTCATACTGTCAGGTACGCAATTCCTACCCTGTGATACCTTGCCCGTTAGCACACCTCTGACTAGAGCGTCAGAGTGTCTTTGCAGGTACCACCCGAGGTGCTCTCAAAACCGGTCCTCATCCCCTCTCAGCGACCGGACGAAGGAGCAGCAGGCAACGAACACCTGGTGATCAAGGGACGATCAGAACACCATTGTAAAGGGCCTGGAAAGGTGAGATGTAAGTAGAGAGACCAGTTATTGGCAACCTATTAATAAGATAGACCGAGGTTGTGAAGGCATGGTCCCAAAACTTTAGAGGAAAGGAAGCATGAGACAACAAAGTGAGACCCATTTCTGTGATTTGTCTATGTTTTCTTTCCACAGGGCCATTTTGATGAGAGGTGTATGGACATGTGAATCTATGTGTTATGCCTAATTCAGCTAAATGCTTGGTGAAAGGAAGAAATCCTCCACCACCATCAGACTGTACTGACTTAAGAGTAGCAGAAAACTGAGTTTTAACTAACTTGTGAAATAATTTGAATGCCTGGAGAACATCAGACTTCTGTTTAAGAAAATAAAGCCAAGTATACTTGGTGCAAGCATCAACAAATGCAATGTAATAGTAATAGCCAGAACTGGAGGCCATAGGAGCAACCTCCCAAAGGTCTGTGTGCACCAATTCAAATGGTTTGTGATGTATAGTGAGTGAAGGTGGTGCATGAAGTTTGTGTGTTTTACCTAATTGACAGGAATTGCAAAATTCAACAGAGTTTTTATTAACATTTGAGACATTACAGAGTTTCAATACATGATATACAGCTTGTGAGTGAGCATGCCCAAGGCGAGCATGCCACAGAGACATAGGTGAACAAGATAATGCAGAACTAGCAGAATGCAAACTAGGTAAAACATCAGAGGAAATACTAGCAGTAACAGTATCATCAGTGCTAGCAGTAAGTAAACTAGATGATGCAGAAACAGAAGTATTTGATGCAGAATGCTTAGATTTGTGTCTTTTGATAATAGGTAACCCTTTGAACACATAGAGTCCATCACTTCCAAGTGTTCATTTGAGAACAATTTGATTAGAGACCTGTGATTTAACTAAGCAAGTGAGGATCATGGAACTCAAAATAAACACAGTTATCATGTACAAATTTTGAAATAGAGAGTAGATTTTTGGTAACCTTAGGCACATGTAATAAATTATTAAGCACAAGGTTTATATGTGGATGAATAGGTGAAGTGAATGAAGAGTAACCTACGGATTGAATTACAGAACCTTTACCATCACCCATTTTAACTTGAGTTTTACAACAATAAGGTTCACTATGTTGTAAATTGTCTGATTCTGGTGTGACATGGTGTGAGGCACCATGGAGGGAGTGCTTTGTGTGACAGATGCCGGAGGCACGAACGTTTCGTCAAAGAGAAACCAACAATCAAAAACCTAGTGACTGTAGCGGCCACACAATTGACAGGTAGGTCTGTTGCCGGAAGAGCGACCACCACGAGCATTAGAACGACCACGAGAGCGACCTCGAGCATATGGATTGTTGGAAGGAGCATTTTCACGAACAACTTGTGCAGCATTGTTGGAGTTACGATTCTGATTGTTGTTGTTGTTGTTGGAAGTGGCCTGAACAAGATTTGCCGAAGCGTTGGCCACCGTGAGTTCTTGACGGTACTTCTCCAATTGTGACTCTTGGACAAGGAGGAGAGATTCAATCTCAGAAATAGAAGGTGTTTCACTCTTACCGAAGATCATCATCACGAAGGAATTGTACTCCTCCGGTAAGCCATCAAGGATGACATCGGTGAGAGTGCGACTCGGTAATCACTTCACTTCGGTGGATGTGAGAGCATCAACAATGGAGTGCACTTTGGTGATGAACTCGAGAGATTGGACCGAGCACCTTTCTTGGTGTTCTTGAGTTCATTCGCGAAGTTGATGAACTTTCGCCTTGAGATGTGAGAAATAGTGTTGTTGAATCTTCTCCCAAACCTGCCATGAGTGGTGGAAAGTAAGCACACGAGGTAGCACGGTTTCAGATAACGTAGAAAGAAGCCATGTGAAGAGTGTTTGGTCTTGAACGAGCCACTCTTCAAATTTCTCAGAGACAATGTCTGCGACGCGATCGGCATCGGAGGCGTAATCACCGGATTGACGAGTAAACGATGCAATTTGTGCATCTTCACCACTCCCTCAACTTGCTGATTCCACAACAAGAAGTTTTGTCATCAAGCTTAATGGAAAATTTTGGTCCAGAAGCGAAATGATGAGATGTGGTGGACTTCGCACCGGTTTGAAATATTGACGCCGTCATTGAAGGAGAATCACCACCACTCTGTGAAGGTGAAGTAGACATGATCGCTGATGATAATTGCAGAGAATCAGAGAAGAGAATCAATGAAGACGAAGGGCTGCGGAAGCGAGAAGCTCAGGAATGAACGAAGCGATTGATACCATGATAACTGTAAATCTAACTGATGAAACAGACTCATAACAGAATGGGTAACTGAAATATTGGATTTCATTGATTGATTACACAATTACAATATTAGGTTATTTATACATTGCTTCATAGAGCTACAAGCTGAAAGAGTGAGAAGAGTAAAGTGAATCTTGCATCAGTGAAGTCTTCACTTTTGTTGAAGCTTCACTTCATTGACTTCCAAAGGTGTTGACTCATCAAGTGAGTTGGTGACTTCTTTGACTTTTGACTTGGAGTCCATGGTGTTCTCTAGATGCCTTGTAGTCACAATATCATTCCCCTTTAATATTAACCTCAATTCAACTTATGTCTCATCTTTACTTTGGTATTTACCATGGTTCAACCGACGCGAGGGACCATTTAACATCTCTTAATTACGGTATTAACCATACAGTGCATGTTAGAGGAAGGTCTAACCTTTCGTAACCCCCAATTCAACTTACGTTAGAGAAAAGTATCAAATTTTCTTGTCAACGACACTAACCATGATTGAACTGGAGGGATCATTTAAAATTTCTCAACTATGATATTAACCGTAGTTCAACTTAGGTTAGAAAAATGTTTCTAAACTAAAGTACTAACCATGGTTCAACTGAAGTGAGAGACCATTTAACATTTCTTAAGCACAACATTCATCACAGCTCAACATAAGGTCAAAGAAAAGTGCTGCCTTTCTTAACTATGGCGTTAATCCCAATTCAAGTTAATCTTGAGAAAGGTCTCACATTTCTTAACTACGACACTTGAAAATTGACATTTGTTTCAACCGGAGCGAGAGACTGTTTAACATTCTTAACTATGATATTAACCTTAGTTCAATCCATGCTAAAGAGAGACCTCATCTTTCTTAACTATGAGGTTAACCACAATTCAACTTAGGTAATGAGAGTAATCGCCTTTTTAACTACGACACAAACCACATTTGAACTTATAATAAAGAAGTGTCTCAGTTTTCTTTACTACGACACTTGACGATTGTTCAACATAAGTTAGAGCTAAGGTCTCATCTTTCTTTACTTGCGACACGATGGTTCTACTTAAGTTAGGGAAAGGTTCATGAGACCCATAACAAACAAAACATAAGTAAAGTAACACCATCTTGATCACTCCTCCAGTGTCAGCTCCAACACCATCTTCACTCGCCAACTCATTGTACACAAGGTAACAGTGCATCAGTAGATTTTGTTTAAGTGATTAACCCCTTTAGTATTAATAGTATATGTTCTAATAAGTTAGCGCATTACAATACTCGCCTCCAGTTGGTTGTTGGTTACAATACTTGCTCAATAGCTAATTTTGTCTCTGAATCCTTTTGATCTGGCTTGTTTCTAGCTTGTATAGTTAGCTTGAGTATCTTCTACCTTCTGTTAGTTAGATTGGTTATAGTCTAGCCTGTAGGCTAGAGTGTTTTGGGTCATATTAGGGTATTTTTACTATTGTTTTATTTTATTTGATGGCAACGGTTTCGGTCTAGTCCCCCCTTCGCCTTCTCTGTCTTTCTTTTTTCTTTTTTTAATAAATTCGGGAAATTTGTCTGTTTGTCAAAAAAAAAGTTAGCACATTACAATTTACAAATGGTTTACATGCAAAGCTATACCTATATGTGGCCAGAGGTCTTGAGTTGTAATCATGTATCCTCTAATGTATTTTTAAGAGTTGAATACACTTTTAGTCTCTATAAATGTGGCATCTGCCACCATGGTAGTTTTTTAGCCACAAGAGATCAAGGAAAAGGTCATAGACATAGGTCTAAGGTGAAGGAAACTACTACTCGGTTGATCACTCTCACAGTCCGCACATAAGAGGTCATACACATCACAGACACACTGAACAAAATAAACATTCGGAAGAGTCGATCACCCACGTCAGGATCCACTTTACACCCATTTTCTTCTTGAATCCTAGCTACTAGGAGAAGGAAGCTACTCCTTGGCTGATCACTCACGTAGTCCCCACAGGAGAGGTCTTAGACATATGAGACACAGAGAAAAAGGAGACACAAGTGGGGCCGATCACCCACGTCAAGGACCCTTGGAAATTCCAAGTTTCAAATATTAAATCTTATAAAGGGAAGACAGATCCCGAGGATTTCCTCACGCTCATGAACTTGAGAATGATGCTCCTCGAGACCTCAGAGGGGGTTAATTGCAAAATATTCCCCTATCTTCTCGAGAAATCAGCCTTAGGGTGATTTCTAATCTACCAAGACGATGACTTCGTTCATATGAAGAACTCACTAAGCAATTCAAAGCTCGTTTTTCCACTAATTGAGTTGTGGTAAAGAGAACTACAAGTCTGGTGGGATTACAACAAAAACTGAACAAAAGCATGAATGCCTTCATTGACATGTTCAACACAGAGATCAGGAAGATCAAAATTTTGAACCCCATGGTAGCCCTTCATGCCATGATTGCAAGCCCGAAACTTGAGCCATTATCGGGCTCACTAGTTAGGAGAGAACCAAGCACTTTGAATGAGCTCTAACATCGAGTTGTCAGGTTACATCAATATGGAAGAGCTCGCAACATCTAAAACACATGAATTGGCCGAAAATGACAAATGAAAGATCCCTCCTCATAATCCTCCGGCAAAGAAAGAGGAAAATGATGCTCAAGTCGGAAGGATTACTAAGGAAGACTTCACTCCCTTAACTGTTGGAAAGGGGTAGGGTCTTCCGAGAATCCCATGATGCTAAACAAATAGACCTACCCCCACAAACGAATCTCCACAAGGAGCGGATCGTACCAAATACAATGAGTACCACTGAGTACATGGCCACATTATCGACAAATGCCATTTTTTAGATTACAAGATCGAAAAGTTAATCTGGGGTGGGCATTTCAAAACTTATGTGGACAGGGGAGGTTGACGAGAGCCTGAAAGACAAAACAATAATTGAGTTCAACGAAGATGCAGATCTCTTGCTCGGAATAACTAGCGGCATGGATCACGATCTCCTAAAAGGAACGACCCCCACGTGCAAAGAACCAAGTCAACTTGATTTAAGAAGGATTCAGCGGAGGAGGCGAGCCCATTTGTACACAAAAAAGATAACTCTGGGCATCAAAGTCAGCCAATTTAGTTGCCCCGATACCCGAAGTCCTCCCTCCAATGAATTTCTCTAAAAATGATTATCTACGGAAAGGCCTTTCACTAATTTAAGTTACCTACCTCAGTTATCAAACCCTATAAAGGGAACCTTGTCAATTTCTCATGAGCCTCCTCTCGAGTTATAGGCTATTACGATGTACTAATCACCTTTTGAGCTGACGTGGGGATCTAAACAATAGAAACTCACGCCCTCATTGTAGAGTCCAACCCCATGATAGACAACGCCTATAACATTATCATCAGAAGGCCTATCATCAATGCACCAAGAGAAATAATCTCTACTTCCCACTATGCCATGAAATTTCCTCTCAAATATTGTCAAATAGCTATTATCCACGCCGATCAGCAAGAAGTAGGCAGTGTTATATCAACAGTCTGAGGAAAAACCCTCAGCATGCAGACCTCTACAAAAGTCAAAACATATCGTTGTGCGGTGTTAGAGCTCGACCTCCAGGTAGACAATGATCGTCGACTAATTCCCATCGACGACATCAAGCAAGGTTAAATCGTCTTCCCATAGAAGAAGGTAAGAATCGGGAGCTTCCTGAAGATGAAGAATGAGCTCTAATACAGGTCTTCACTTCAAACTCAGTTTTATTCACCCTAGGACCTAAAGAAATGCCCAAAATAGACATTGAAGTGGCCTGCCAGAAATTAACCATTGAACCCATAGCTCGCTCGATATCTTAGAAGAAGATGTTAAGAGTCCCACATCGGACGTGATATGGCCTGAAAAAGACTTTATAAGTGGATGGCAACTCTCACCTTACAAGTCGGTTTTGTGGGGCTGAGTTAGGCCTAAACCACATTCTAAGATGGTATCAGAGCCAATCCAAGATCCGTTGGGCCACCCGCTCCAGATGTCTATTCCTGGGCTAACCCACGCACCAGATGTCTGTTCCTGGGCGTGAGGGGTGTGTGTTAAGAGTCCCACATCGGATGTGATATGGCCTGAAAAAGACTTTATAAGTGGATGACAACTCTCACCTCACAAGCCCGATGTTGTGGGGCTGAGTTAGGCCTAAACCACATTCTAAGAGAAGAGAAAAATGGCAGGTGAAATACGAAAAAAAGGCTCGCAAGGAGACCTACAAGTTGCTTAAAGTCGGATTTGTGACAATTGTAGATCCCTATATAGGCATCTGCCCAATAGCTCTAAAAGTCGGATTTGTGACAAGGCTGTTATTTTTCTCACCCCCCTCCTTCTCTATCTCACCCCCATATTTCAAAAAATTCCAATAATACCCTGCGTTTTAAAAAAAAAAATAAAAATTTAAAATTTTGGAATTACCTCAAAATAAGGTAATTAGGTTCAAAAATTAAACTTTAGAATTACCTCTAAAAAGGTAATTAGGTTCATAAAAGTTAAAAATTTGGAATTACCTCTAAAAAGGTAATTCAAATTTGTATAATTTTTAAATTTGTATATTAAATTAATATTTAAATGCGTTTTATTTTGGAACTATGATACGAACGGTTTACGATTTAAATAACAATACGTCAAAATATATAAAATGAGCAACATAAAAAAATAATATAATGTACAAATACAACTACTATGGGTCCAAAATGTTTAACAATGACTGAAAATAAGCACGTGAAGTAGGTGAACGGGCAACATCTAGGGCATCCCGGGTCAATGCGAGCCTTCTCTGCTGCACCTCTCCTCATATGTCTCGGGACAACAGCTCCTCGATGATATGGTGGATCCGAGCCGCTCGCTCTGGGCCGTGGATCCGCTCGTGTGAGCTCGCACCGAGTAAGACGCACCCTGGTTACCAGAGGTGTGATGTCCAACTCCGAAAGCTTAGCCTGACGCAACCAGTGCTCTACCTGTGGGTGGTGCTCGGTAGGTCTAATTCTAGGAAACTTCTGGCCGTGAGATACAACCTTTAGTTTAGAAAGGTGAAAAAAATTAAAATTAAACCATACATTATTAAAAATAAGTAATTAATTGTTGTTAAATAAAATTAAAATAAAGAATTAAAATATTACCTCGCCTCTATCTATCCAGGACGCGCAGTGCGTATCCCAGTGTATATATAATGGTGTGTGATCCACAGCTGGGGCAGGCTGAACCTCCTCCTCCTGAACCTCCTCCTCCTCCTCCTCCTCCTCCTGATGCTGGCCCTCATCCTCCTGCTCCTCCAAAGCCTCCCAATCGTCTCTAATAACGTTATGATACAGCTCTGGGTGCTCCTGTTGGTGCCGCATATTGTACTCATAATCAGGGTGGTCACGTATCCGCTGCTCATACCGGGGCTGAGGCTGAGGCTCAGGCTCAACCATCTCTACCACTGCACGGCGCACGCGCTCTCTCGGACGCTCGAAGCATGCGCATGCGCAGCAGCTCCGAGCTCAGTAAAAGTGTCCGGAGAAGGATCGCTCTACACATCGCCTCCCAAAATGTCGTGCTCGTCGTCGTTAATTTACGCGCGGGTCTTTGCTCCCAAGACTCGCTCGCTCTACGTTATCTGATCGTCTACTCGCCCTTTGTTAAAAAAATAAATGTAATTAGAAAATATTAAAAATTGAAAAAAAGGATTTTCGGAATTACTAGGTAATTCGAAAAAATTTGAAATACTCGAGAAGGGAGGTAATTAGGTCAGAAATATGAACCTAATTACCTCACTTCTGAGGTATTTCAAATTCTTTTCGGAATTACTTAGTAATTCCGAAAATCCTAACCGAATTTACTTACTTTTTCGAAATTATTAAATGTGAAATGTGAAATGTGATTTTTGTAAATTTTCAGGGGTATTTTTGTCCGTTTGAGATATTTTGGGGGTGGGATTGATGTTGAGGGGGTGAAAAAAACAAAACCCTTGTGACAATTGTAGATCCCTATATAGGCATCTGCCCAATAGCTTTCGAGAGTGCATTTCTTAACTTCAAATCTTGCTCATAATAAAATTGCATACTAACCATGAATATATATATTTTTTATAGCACTTGATTATTCATTTGTGGAGTCCGAATAGAGTTATTTTAATTAAAGTGATGAATAATAGTTTGTTTTTCACCAAAGCAGAAAAGGAGAAACCGAATATTTATATACTGTTTGTACATAAATTAAACTCTTATATACATAAGCATGACACACATATTGTTTGCTAGGTTCATCCATTCAAATACCTACTCCACAGTCTCGATCACACTTGAAGTCATGGTTTGCATCATGAGGAAAATCGTGGAGTTAAATATTTCATGTTCATAATCTATTATATTCACTAACACGTATCATTTTCCTACTCCATCTTTGATCATAACAAATTACTTTAACGTCTGTTTGGGTGTTTGGAGGTGTGGGGAGGGCTTTGAGAGAAGTGGAGTAGAGAACAAACTGTATAAATCTTTTACTATAATTGAGAGAGTAATTTTATAGACATTATAAGATAATGCTTATGATTAATATATTTTAATTTTAAGGCTACTATAAAAAGATGTAAATGATCTGAAGAATTTGTCTAGCCCTCATAAACTCTACAAAACCCTTCTCCAATACTTTTTTAAGTTCCTCCAATACTTCAAACATGCTCTTTGTTTTATGAAGAAAAATAAAACTTTTATTGAAGTTGATGATACATCATTCATTCTATCAGTGGCGAATCTAGGACTCTGGGCCAGTGGGTGCTAAATTTTTCAAACACACACATCACTAAAAATGTAATAAATATAAGACTTTAACATGTTCACAATTTGTGTTGCACTAAACCAACACAAATTAAATATGACTAAAAGAATCAGCATATTCACAAAATACACAGAACAGATCCAAATTAAATTGACTAACATAATCTTAATAATTTTTTTAACATAATCAAAATAAATTAAATAACACTAACACAAAATACAAATTAATTAAATAGTACTAACACAAAGTATCAATTAAATAACATACACAGAATCAAAATTAGGATAATATATAAGAACAAGAACTAATTCAAGGATATAGAAAAACATTTTTAAAATAAAATATGTGAGAGTGTGAATGATTGTGTGAGTGTGGTGCATTATAGTGGTGCAAAACTAGAGACTTTGATGCAAAATTATGGACTTGAGTGCAAAGAATATCTTTTCCTAGCGTATTAGTGTTAATTTTTTTTTTCAATGAGTTTACTTGAACCCCCTCAATAACATGTAGGTCCGCTATTACCTTCTATTTATTTCTCATCCTTCCTATTTTTTTCAAGTACTTCCCTCTCTTCACCTCTCCTACAAACTCTCAAACAAGTCCCTAAGGGTGTGTTTGGATTAGCAGAGAAAGAGGGAACCGAGAAAGAGGGAAGAGAGAAAGGGGAGAATTAGAGTAGATTAGGAGGGTTGTTTGGTTTAAGGGAAAGAGGAGAGAAATAGGGAAGAGAGAGTTGTGTCTCATGGTTTGGTGAGGATAAAATGATAAAAGTCACATTTAAGAGCTCTTTCTTCTCCCTTTCTCTCCACATGTGGAAAGATTACAAAAACCACTAAATTAATCTTTCATCTCTCTCTCTCTCTCTCTTTCCTATTTCTCTCCTTAACCAAACATGCCAAAATCACTCTTTCTTTCCTCACTCTCTTTTCCCTCTTTCACCCCAAACAAACACACCCTAAGAGAAATTTTTGATGGCTGCAGGTACCATGTAAATTGCCATAAAATGTGTGTGCCTCAGTTTTGTACTACCTCTGTCCCATTTTATAAGTTGTTTTAGCAAAATCAATTTGTCCCAAAATAATTGTTGTATCTAACAACTTTTCCACTATTGCCCTTATAAATCATAACTTTTTACATTTAATAAATTATTCACGTTTATCTATGTAGAGAGATATGGTTAAATGGTAATTTAGACAATACTTTTTATAAAATCTAGACTACTAATTATTTTTGTTAATATGTGTACAATAACCTTAAACTAAATATAAAATGGGATAGAAGTAATAGAAGATTTATACGAACATGGAAAACACATAGAAGAAGATGAGAAGTTATGTAATGTACGTCAATGCTCTAAGGTGCCGTAGCCCGTAAGTCTTCTTTCTTTCTTTTTTGTTTTTACTTATTTTTTAAAAATTTGAACGAAAAATACTAAACAACAAAGTTCAGGCAACATCATATTGCATAATTTACCAAACTTAATGCGCCACTTTGTTGTTTAGTGTTACCAAACTAAAATATGCAAGTGGTGTACCTTTCAATCAACAACAAAGAATTGGATGTTGATTCTATCCACAAAATTTCTTGGTGGAAAATATAGGGGATGACCAGGGTGTTCCACATTAATAGGTCCCGTACACTAGATATTATTAAATTATATTCATGAAAGTGGCTTTTGGCAAATGTTAGTGTCAAGTCAGAAAAAAGACTCTTTTATATATGAATGTTAACTATGCAAAGAATCTAAAAAGTGTTTTATTGCTTATATATGAGTTCGGAGAGAGTATGTTTGATCCGCAAATAGTTAACTATTAGACTAGACAGTACATGAGTAAAGTACTTGACATTATACTATTGCACAATTTTTTATCCAATACACTATTTGGTGAACAATTGCTAGTACAAACAAAAAATGTAAAATTCATTATAATTATTTATTTTCTATTGTTTATAATGATTTTTTTTGTCAATAATGCAACATTTCATTGATACGAGCAACGGGCATCAAAACATTACACATAATGTGATCTTAATGCTTACAGAGAAGCAACTACATATCCACACATGGATAATATACAAATCATGTATAGCTGATACCTCCCAAGGATATCAATACGCACAAGAGCAGCACCTGAACCAACTGAGATCCTATTGAACTAACTAGCATAAAACAAACAGACTTAAATAACCAGAGTCTACTAAATTGAAATTAAACCTAATCAAACATAATCTATATAAATATCTAAAGGAAGCTTTTTTCCAAGCTCTAGGATGCTCCACATCATTTCCATTTATTTTTCAATTTTTTTTTAATTTTATTAATATTTATTTATAATTTACAATTAAATGAGACTTAAATTCATTATTACCACTAACTTATTATTATTAAATGCTACTCTTAGTGGAATAAAATATTTGGTGATGCCTATGAGCATTCTCAAGAAGAATAAAAACCTACGATTATGGATTGCTAATAGGAATTAAACATAAATTTATTCATAACACAATGAAGGGAAATGTTTATCTATATCTATATCTTCTATACATATAAGTAAAAGAATCCCTAATGGAACCTCCACAATAATTCTTGAATTTTTGATTTTATTTTTGTCTATTAAAAAACTTATCTTTTATTATTTATTAATTCCTACCTTTGTGTCCAACCCACTACTACTAATAAATTCCAACATAGTAATAAATTTACACATTATATTATATTTAATCATAATTTTTGTATAAATGAGACTTTGATTTTAATTTTTAATATATAATTAAATATAAAAAACAAGATTTTTTTTATATTAATCAATGTTCATTCTCAATTCATGAGACTTATGAGCTCAATTATGTGTTCATTCTAAACTCAATTTTATGTTCTTATATTAGTTACTTTTTATTGTTTTGTTTTTTATATTTATTAATATTTAATCTAAATGTTTTTTTAAATTATATATTTATTTACATAGAAATTATATTATTATTAGAATTGGTATAAATTTAAATTAATTGAATTAATAAATATATTTATCAATTATAATAGTTTAGATGAAATAAGAAATAATAAGTTGACCTTTAAAATTCTTTTTTATGTAACCATTATGCATTGAATGGAGGGGTTTCACATTTACATGAATTATTGCTTTAATTTACAATAAACTCATGAGTTAGTGGAATATGAGTGGAAGAAATAGAGTTTAAACTAATTATAACAAGAAATGACTATTTAAAGGAGAGATCTTTGGATGGTTAGGGTAGAGGTTTTGACAAAAAGAATCATATAACAAATAAGAAGTAGAAGAAAGGAGCAAGTTTCACAATAAGGTGTAGAATGCACAAAAAGGGTAAAGATTTTTATGTTCTTAACAGGTTTTAAGTTGACAAATAGGCAATGATTTTTGTAAAGTTATAGACATTGAGAAATTATGTATATTTTAATATTGTTCTTAAGAAAAATGTTTAATTTTTTGTATGATTGTATGATGTGTTAGATCTAAATGAGTTGCATATGTTCCACGAGCCTTCATAATCTTTGGTGTCACTTCTAAGAAGGAAATTACATTAGGTGCAAGAATCATATAGAAAACAAGGAGTAGAAGAAAGGAGCAAGTTGCACTTTGAGATGTAGAATTCGCAAAAAGGATAAAGAATTTCATGTTCTTGATAGTTTGAAGTTGACAAATAGACAACATTTTTTGTAAAGTTATAGACATTGAGAAATGATGTATAGTTTAATATTGTTCTTTAGAAAAATATTAAATTTTATAGTTTTGTAAAATTGTATGATGTGCTAGATCTAAATGAGTTGCATATGTTCCTTGAGCCTTCATAACCTTCAGTGTCACTTCTAAGAAGAAATTACATTAGGTTCAATAATCATATAAAAACAAGGAGTAGAAGAAAGGAGCAAGTTTCACAAGATGTAGAAATCACAAAAAGGGTAGAGAATTTTGTGTTCTTGATAGTTTGAAGTTGACAAATAAGCAACGATTTTTGTAAAGTTATAGGCATTAAGAAATGATGTATATTTTAATATTGTTCTTTATAAAAATGTTTAATTTTTGTCAAAAAAATGTTTAATTTCATAGTTTTGTAAAATTGTATGATTTGCTAGATTTAAATGAGTTGCATATGTTCCTTGAAACTTCATAACCTTTGGTGTCACTTCTAAGAAGGAAATTACATTAGGTGTCTCTTCTCTATATAACAAAGGAAAAAAATATCATTTTCTTCAACTATCATCATATCTAATGCCTTTAGTATATATTCTATCTAATACTTTTTATTTACAAATTCACATCTAAAATGGTTAATTTTAAATAAGAATAGTGCTTGAGGTAAAAACAACCAAATAAAGCTTCAGATTTAAATGTTTCAATTCTTTTACAAATATTATATGTTTACTCTCTCCACTTTATGTAGCTTATTTAGATTATAAGTTGCATAAAAAACAATTATAATAAAATAAATCTTTCATTTCATATTGTGAATAATGGCCATATATTTTTCATATCATTATAAAGAATAAAAATAAAGATTTGATTTTGATTGTTTTCTCTTTCTAAGTTTCCTATTAAATCTAAATTTCTTATTATCACTTTTGTTTTAAGTTTCAAATTTTGTTTTAATTAATATTTATGAATTATTAATTGATGAATAAACAAAGAAATAAAGAAAAAATAAAATAAAGAGTAGTTACTTTCTAATTTCTATGATTTATATTTATTCATACACAACCATTAACTTATTTAATTTAAACTCATCCAAGCTTAATATAATAATAATATTTAGAGGATGTCACTGAAATTTGGAAGAAGAAAATAAAAATAGAATAGCATTATAGGAGAAAGCAAATGCGAGACGCACATTACAAATGTAAGTCACTTCCAAACATGTTTATCAATATATTATGATCACTTTCTTAGTATAACTTAGTTATTTTTATTCTAATGTTTTAAAAGAAATATAAAATCTCATTATTTTCATCCTTAAACTTTCACATATTAAACCATTATTTTTGTTTTTAAACAAAAGAATTTTTTTACGTAGTGTTTATTTAGGCTATATGTTATATCAAAAAATATTCTCATTAGTATTGATCTTCAATTATTATCATTATTATTTTTCTTCTTTGTCTTACACATATTAAAAAATGCTATATCAAAAATATTCTTATTATTTATATTATTTTTCACATGTCTTTATTATTAAAATTCATGCTCATAAATTCAAGATATTAAATAGAATGGAATTTATTATTACTAAGTAAAATAAAATTTAGTAAGATTTTATTTTCAACAATTAAGCTCACTAAAATTTGGACAATTGTGCATATTAAAAAACAATACACTATATAAGAATATGGCATAAATAAAAATTCAACAATATATTAATGTAATACTATATTTTTAAAATACATAATTTATATCGACAACTTATGTATATATTTGTATAAAATCTATATAAAATTAAAGGAAAAAAATTATATAACAACTCGTGCATCGCACGAGTATTCTCCTAGTAAGACCTAATACAGCCATAGTTCACCAACACAGCAAGCGTCGTCACTGAAACAACCGCTCTAGCAGACAGCATGATGTGAGCCCACATGCATGGAGCTTGGATGAAGATCATAAAGATAAATACCAAAAAGAGTCAACAAGAATTCAAGGGAATATACTTCAATGTGTTCAACCTAATCATTAAGACAAGAACACATTGAAGGTGACCATGTAAATAGTAGGGAATATCTAGATAACCAACTCTAGTATTTCCTATGGTTTGTTTTTATTTCAATAAATTGTAAGACACTTTTAATTGAGTCATGTTGGCCTTAGTAGTTAGTTTGTGGCCTTGGGCCTTGTTCCTTTCTTTTAAGTGGACTTGGATGTTGGGCCTAGGATCCAATTTGCCTAACATATAACATTTGCACTCCATGTAAACCTTAGAACTTGATGAATGAAATTCATTTGATACACTTGAGCAAGAGTGAGAGCCATAATACCAAGAGAGGGTGAGGGCAAGTTTCCATTGCTAGTGTAGGTGAAGGTTCATCATGATTCTCCAAGGTTTCTTGAGATGAGAACCTTGAGCACACAACCTTGAGGCTAGGAGAGCTCAATGATAGTGTTGTCCTTATCATCTTCCCAAGGAAGAAGTGGTGGACTTCCTTCTCCATTTCCATTCCTATCTTCTCAACATTTGTCATTTCTTCCCCTTTTCAAGTAAGTGTTTATCTTTTCCTTTTGTGTTGTTGAGTTTTGTTCATGAATTTGTTGTGAGAAATTGTTGTTTTGCCAATTTTCTAGATCCTAAATCTTAGATATCGTGTTAGATCTCATCACACCAAGAGCTAGCTAGTCAAAGCCAAAAATGTCAAGATTAGAGGCACCACAGAGGAGAAACACAAAAACCACGAAGTGGTGAAGGGGGAGTGACGGAAAGTCAAGACTGTCACTGTATTTGAAGGCCAACTTGCCCCGGGAACTTGAGATCTGAGTCTGAAGGGAGGTCATGAATGTGTGGCGCCTTTATTAATTTGGTTTTGGAGAGACTCGAATCTTCATAGGTAAGGGTTGTAAGTACCCTAGATACTACATTTCTCTCTCTCTCTCTCTCTCTCTCTCTCTCTCTCTCTCTCTCACAAACATAAAATATCTTTGCTCTTCGATTAACAATATATTAAAACTCACTGCATTCCTTTGCTATCGATACACGTGTTTCTTTTTGGTTGCCTCACTTTCCCACTTCTCCCACATTTCTCTCAATTAATAACCGCAACTCCTATAATAATTCCTACTAACTCTTATAATAACTCCTATCTTTCAAAAAGAAAAAAACGGCTTCAACTTCTCCACTACTCATTTGCATTCCATGTTTAATTTTACAATCATTCCTCTTCCTCTTTCATTTGGACTCTTCCTAAATTTCTTATCCCACATAACTACTATTCCTCTCCCTCACATTTCAGAACAACTCCCAACATTACAAACCAGATTTTCCTCTTACTAAATTTCATCTTCTCGCTGCTTTCATCCTGTGACCTTGACCCAATTTTTTCCATTTCTTCTTCTACAGGTTTTTACTTTTCACATTCTTTCAGGTTTTTACCGTTCACAATCTTTTTGTATTTCTGTGCTTTCATCTTCATATCATGTTTATTGAATTGCTTTATATTTTTCCTTACCTTGCTTTATTCCATTAATTAATGACCAATTCATTTAACAAGTTTTTATAATTACAATTTTGTTTCCCCCTTATTTCACTCGCAAAAGTGACACTTATTCATTCGCATATTTCTTAACTTCACATTTTGTAACTGTTTTTTTTTCCTGTCATTCCCCCTCTATTTTTCTCTATTCCATTTCTTTCTTTCTTTCTTCATCTTACTTTGTTATGATTTTCCACTACTAAGTACCATTATTCTCCTTTTGTTTTTCCTTTTCCTTTTCACAGTTATCTCATTCTTTTGCCACACCCGTTGTTAACAATAGGTGATACCTTTCATTTCAATCCTTCAATCTTTTTTTTAAGCAAAGAAAATTGAATCTATTAAAATATAGAAAACCGAAGAAAAAAAAAATCAATCCTTCAATCTTCCATGGCTTACACAAAAAAAGTATTTTTCTCAATTATTTATGTTAAGTTCTCATTCCTCAGGGTACTTGGATTTATAGAATCTCTGATATGCTTTTAAATTCATCCTTTTTAAATTTCATGTATTTGGTGCTTCTCTATCATATAATCTCTAACTACTGGCCATTGCTTCTATCTATATATAAGATTAAAAGTGGTTCACATGCTACCATTTGTTATAGTTTGTCTTAATATAATATATGGTGTTTATGATCATATGCTTTCCAGGGTCGGCCCAAACAATACGGAGACCCTGTGCAAAAAATAAAAGTGGGGTCCTAATTATATTTTAACAATGGAGTTACACTTAATTCCGCCAGATTTTATTTTTCAAAGCGGAATTAGGTTAATTCCGACGAACAGAATTATCATATAATTCCGGTTTGAAAATAATAACCAACGGAATTATCATAATTCCGACCACAAAATAACGTTGACTACGAATTTAAATTAATTCCGTCAAAAGCAGAAAAATACACAAAAGTACTAAACGAGAGTACCTTTTTGGAAGATACTTTGACAAGTGGATTTATTAGCGTTGACTTCGGTGGTTGAGGAGAGTGAGTGAAAAAGAAAAATGTGAAATATAAAAAGAGAGGGGTATTTTTGAATTTTTGGTAATATGTGGGGTATGGAAATTGGTGGTGGGGGTAAAAAAAAACATCCTAAAATATATGAGGCCCTATAATTATTATTTTTGGCGGAGGCCCTGTGCAATTGCACATGCCTGCACGCCTATATGATCGGGCCTCATGCTTTCATACTAGCTTTCATTTTATTGCTCTTATGGCAAACAAAAATGATATTTGGACATAGGTTTTAGAAAAAATCGGCATAAATGGCTTATAACACAATTAACAAAGTTTTTAGACTATTAGCCAACCGCTTTTTCACGGTTTTAGGCGTTGTTAAAAACTTGGTTAATTGATCACAACAGTTAATAGTCTAAAAAACTTGGTTAATTGGTGTTGTAAGTTGGTTTTTGTCGATTTTTGTCTAAAAATATAAGTCTATATAACATTGTTGGCAAACAAAACATTTCTAATCTTTGACGTATATTTCTTTGACATTCTTATTTAGATGCATTTTATTGAATTCTATTTACATTTTCCAAGTTAATGCACCATGTCAATAATTCTGTCTAAACTTAGCAAATCATGTCGCTGGTTTTGTATCTTACTTTGCTTGATAATAATTATAGAGATTATGGCATGCTTAAAATTACTACGCACATGGATAACAAAAGCAAACTAGAATGCACTTATTTATGTTTAATGATTTACTAGTATGATTCACACAATGTACAAGGTCGACGACATTCATAGACTTAAAAATTTGACAATTTTTTTAGAAATTAAAAAAATAGAAATTGTATATTTAAGTGCATTGTGTGAAATATTAAATACTCTGAATACTATCTAAAATTTAGCTATTATGTTGTATAATAATTTTAGAAAAATGTATTATTAACATATATTTATAAATATTTTATACAAATTTGTATATTAAATTATTTGTCGAACAGTATATATATATATATATATATATATATATATATATATATATATATATATATATATATATATATATATATATATATATATATATATATATCGTTTTCTCGAATTGTATTAATCGATGTTCGAGGAAAAGATCCACATGGAAAACAAAAATAAATGATAACTTGCAACTTCTAATTCAGTCTGTACTTGTGCCTCGCGCACGGTACTTCCCAGAATTAAGAGCTACTGCAAATTTAGAGATGTTGTATGCAGACCCTTCAAGGAGAGATCTGTTAATAGGTATTATCTATTCATGACTCCGATGTTAATACATATAGTTTGGATATACTATGCAAACATATGATACAAATATGTTGAAATCCAACATGATCATGTGCTTGCAAAAATATTGGCTAAGTAACTCATATGACAATAAATATTTGAAATCCATAAACTAATTTGGAACAATCAAATAATACAATTCTATATTTTTATCAATGTTATTAAAACCGACCCGGTGATCGACCCGATCAGATCACTGGGTCACTGGGTTAATGGTCGGACCGATGTGTCATTAGTTAGCCTGCATGACCCGTGACAATACTAATGATTGATAAAAATAGGCATAGTATGTATAAAATCACAAGTCACTATTTTTTGGCATACCTTAAAAATGCCCAATAAACTATTTTTAATCTTATTTTTGATTTCATATTTTTAAATAGACATTTGAGCATCACTTTTAAAAATATATTTTCATATAACATATTAAGAATGACAAATTAATTTTTTAAGAATTTATAAAATATTTGTGTCCACATTTATTTTGTTTAAAAATGCATTTTAATAATTAATTTAAGAAAAATTAATATGATATGTTTGACATCATTTCCCCTGACCCTTGAGAGGATCAGGACGACCCCTCTCTCTGATGGTAGATTATGTTGTTGAATCTAACGGTGTTAGTTTCTCATTAAGGGATTTGTAACCTCCTTTATTTTGTTTTATGAAAAACAAACAATCAAAATATTAAATACTTCCTCACGCTACTTTGAAATAGCAGCACGAAACTCTATTGTATTTCTATCCCCGCTATAATAAACTCTAATTTAGCATGATATCTAATAAATGAGTTTGACTACCCTGTATACCCGCTATAATACAATACTTCAAAGGGTTATACTACATTGTATATATGGCTTACAATCTATCAAAAAAGAATCCACCAAAAATCTATCAAGAAATATGTGCGTTGTAATTTAAAAGGATTTTCGTATATTTCTTTGCGAAAATGACTCATGTTGTATACTTTAGATTAAAAATGGTAGGACAGAATACATTCATGTAGTCCGATTTCTCAATTATAGACAGAACTCAACAACATAAAATAGTGTTTATATATAGTGATCTCTGCTATCCAATACAATTGCTTGCTGCTTCAAAAGAAAATACAATTGTTTGCTGTATATGATTTAATTAAATATTTATAAGATTGTGTAATTGGGTTCAGTCTTATCATGAATGGGACGAATAACATATATAGGTGTCCTTGACTTTAGCACATGACCATACCCCAAATGAATAATGTTTATACCTAAAGATGAAAAATTACATTGGAGGACAAAAACAAATTCAAAAATTCCAAATAGCAAGAGTACCACAGTATATTATGAGAGACCTACATGATCAATGTTTTTGCCATAATAGTACTCTAAAATTTAGTAGTGACAACCGCAGGGTATATAATTTCAGGGGTATTTTCATATTGAGATGTTATTACAACAGGAATTAGTTATAAGTATTATACGGTCCAAAATAGTAATAGTAAATAGTAACTTACAAATATATAGCAAATATACCTTTGCATAAAGACATTTAGCTTGCTTTTGACTAAGGTGATTGACGTTGACAACCGCAGGATCAATGTTCTCTGTCATCTTGTTTATTCTCTCTACTTGTTTTCTAAGTGCAATGTAGTGAATAGAAGAATATTAAGCACAAACGTTGTATACTACAAATATACTAATCGATCAAAGTTTTATATTAAGTCTAATTATATGTGCATCAAGCTGAATACAAAAATATGTGACAAACATTTTTAATATATAACATTATTTATAAGATGAGAATTAAAAAAAAGTTGAAATGAATAAAATTACTCATATTTAATAACATTCTAGTTAGTAAATATATAGAATAAAATCTATGGAATGTGATACAAAATATTATGTCAACTAAATATAATATATAATAACAAATATATATATACTTTTCGCCTGAAAAACTTCATGGCCTGGTGGAGCTAGCTTAACCTGATGATTAACAACGATGATGATAATGATCTACATTTCACACAGCACACAATTCCATCAATACTTTCATTTGGCATCGTCATGAAGGACATAACTTCGGATCATCAGCTTTCATCATGCCACTAACCATTTTGTAGTTTTAATTATTATTTGTATAAATAAATATGTTTTCTCTTTATTCTTAATTACGTAGTTATTGAAATAGGAAATATCAGACATATAGACATCTAATTACACAGTAAACTACAATAACATGTTAGTATTTATGTAATGGAGAATAGTTCTTGATAGGTCATCATATCACCGAAGAATTACTTTCAATTCTTTGTAATTATACTTTGTAAAAATAAATAAATGTTTCATTCCAAAATACTAAATTAACATTAGCAGAGCGCTAAGCACACCACTAAAATGTTGAAATAAATGAAAAAATGAAGAAATGAGATATTTATCGCAAGCAACGAGTATTCAAATTTTATGGAGAATAACGTGATATTTGTATCATAGGTTTATCATAGGTCACATTGTGAGGATATTATTCCTTGGGGTTGATGCTGGAAAAAAATGAACAAACACATTACATAATAAATATGATCGCATTTCACATCGGTGTAATTTAACCTTCTTTAAACTAGAATCATACTTATATATATTTTTTTATTATGCTTATTTTGCTTTTTAGTCCCTACGGGGATACATTATACAGTTTCGATGTAATTTTAGTGTCTTTGAGTACGCATCGTAGTTTTAAAAAATTAATATTAAATGTTTGGCTAAGTTCCTTCGGTCAATAAGTTCATGCCTTTTATTATAATGCAAATGTCATATATTTACATGTATAATTTGCCTATATATTTAATAAAATTTTGATTTAATAACATAAATTATAGACTATTAAAATAAGGTAAATCTTATAAGTTGGTGTTACCTATATTTGGAGATGAAATTAGAGGCATGAATTGCTATTTTTGTGTTAAAAACTATTCGCCGCTATTTGAAATTTTCCCGAGTTAAAGAGTCCAAATTTAATTAAATTATGTTATCACATCAGCTTAAGTTTATCGTCTTTAAACATAAATCATACTTATACTTTTTTTTTGGCAACAAAAATCATACTTATACTTATAAACTTTTTAATTATGCTTAATTTGCTTTTTAGTTCCTACAGGGAGCCATTATATATTTTCAATTTAATTTTAGTGTATTTGAAGGCACGTCAAAATTATTAAAAATAATTAACATTATAAAAGTAATTTTACTTTCTTATCACAAAATAACATTACATATTACATGTATAGTTTAACTAATACAATTATAAACTAATTACCTTTTATTTTAACAACAAATCAATATTGTTATCAGATCTGAAATTTGACTTTATTATAAATAAACCCTGTATTTTATATACATGTGCGCTTTAACACATACGTAGACACGAAATGACCCGTGCGAATGCACGGGTATTAGTTATTAAAAAAAGAAGAACATTGAAAAAACGAGAGAACCACCATTCCCACAATACCTCGCCGAGTCAAAGGTGACCAAATTAAAATGACGAGTCACCATAAAATCATACTTGAATAAACCTAAATCTATGATGAATGAAAACAAGAACAAAGAACATAAAAAAAACCAAAAGATCAACAGAGAACATAAAGCATAAAAAGTTCAATTGATGAGAACAAAATTAATACATCCCCCCATAATCAATTGAAAACGGATAACATGGAAAACTCGGGAGAGATGCAATGGAGGTTGAGTTCAAATATTCCATTGATAGTCCATATGTAGAATTTTTACTCCATTTATGCTTTTTCTTTATTTTTACTAACAGGGGTTGTGTTGCTGTAATTTGCAGGGTGCAAATAACAAGCCCAATACTGTGCACTACGGTCCGGCCCAAGAAGCGAATGACAGCAATTAACACACAGAGAGAAAACAACGTGAGACTTCACTCTCACTTCCTCTCTCTACCGAGCTGCAACCCTTTCTCCTTCTTCCTTCGTCTTCTTCAAGCTCTGCTAGGGTTTGATATCCAACCTAGCAGAGCAGCTCCAAACACAAAACCAGAACCACCAATGCAACGAGCTCACCTTCCTCTACAAAACCCCTCAAGAAAACCCTTGATTCGATTAATCTGATCAAACCCTAGATCTTCCTCTTTGCTGATTCTGAAATCTAGAAGATGGATAGAAGCTTCAAAGGTAAAGATCTCTTCTTTCTTGTACCTTTTATTGTTGATTCTGAACTACAACAACAAACCCTAATTTGTTGTTGATTTTCTTTTGCATGAACCCTCTCCAAGCACTGAAAGGTCTCTGAATCTTCACCTCTTGAAGATTCTTCACAGACTGAAGATACAAACAGGTAATCTCTTCACCTCTCTTTAATCTCTCTTTTCTTTCCCTTTCCTTTACTGTGTTTTGAACGAAACCCTAACTTGGTTTGTTCTTCTTGCGAGGTCACTCTCTCACAAACACCACAAAGGAGATCTTGAAGAAACTTAGAGATGAAAGACTCAGAAGAGAGAAGACAGAAAAACTTGAACTTTAAAAGTAAAAATCTTATTTCTGTATTGTTGTATCTATATTTACAATTTCTGTTTCTGTACATATATATACAAGTGCTGGAAACTAGGTATTTAGAATATAGGAAGTTAAAAGTAGTTATAGGGCGGTTGTAACTAATTGTTAGTTACAATCTGTCATAACTAATTCTGTTGGTGTTTTGAATTATCTCAACACCTCCCATAATTCAAACACTTAGGTTGAGTAAAACATTAGAAACAGAGCTAAGCTAATAAGAAGGATAAAACCCAAGACAAGCCTTGGTATAGCCTTAAAAATAACCTTTGGAACAAGCCTCCAAAGCTGACTTTTAGTAGAGTACTCATTCATTAGATTTGAATGAAATTACTCCTAATTCCCTCCTTAGCTTAGCAAACGAGTCTCCTTTGAGAGCTTTAGTAAAAATGTTCGCCACTTGGTCCTTGGTAGGGACAAGACTCAACCCGCAATTTTCCCTTAGATACTTGGTCCTCAAGTAGTGGTACCTAGTTTCGATGTGTTTGGTTCTGCCATGAGCCACAGGGTTTTTAGCAAGGCTCAGGGCAGACTTGTTGTCAATTAGGATAGTAGGTGGTTGATTCAACTCAACCAATAGCTCACTTAGCAGTGTTTCAAGCCAAGCAGCTTGGCATGCAGCACTGCTAGCTGCTACATACTCTGCCTCACAGGAGGACAGAGCCACAACTGTTTGTTTCTTTGAACTCCGGGATATAGGTGCCCTAGGAACTTAAATGAGAAACCTGAGAGGTACTTTTCCTCTCAATTTTATCTTCACACGATCGTAGTCTGTGTAACCTAGCAATAGAGTGTTAGTTTCACCATTTCCTTTAGGAAACCAAATACCATAATGCAAAGTACCTTGTAGATACCTAAGTATCCTTTTAGTAGCCCAATAGTGGACCTTGAGTGGTTTATTCATAAACTGCGCCACAATTCGATGAGCATCTGTGAATATCCGCTCTTTGTGACATAAGTACCTTAAGGACCCTATCATCTACCTATATTCTGTAGGATTCACTTCACTAGTGTCCTCCTTAGTTGTTTGTGTTAGATTACCTTCTGCTGGTGTCTTGGCAGGATTACAATCCTCCATTTCAAATCTGGCCAATACCTCCTTAGTGTATTTGGACTGATGCAAAATTATCCCATCTGGAGTTCTTAGGAATTCCATTCCCAAAAAATATGACAACCTTCCAAGGTCTGTCATTTCAAACTTAGTTTCCATAGACTGCTTGAACTTGGCAATTTCTTTAGCACAATTGCCAGTTACAAGCATGTCATCAACATAGAGACATATAATCAGGAAATAGGTTTGTAGAGTACCTTTGGTGTAGACACCATATTCTGAACCACACTTATTAAACCCATTTTCTGTGAAGAACTTGTCAATACATTTATTCCATGCCCTAGGAGCTTGCTTTAACCCGTAGAGAGCCTTGTGTAGATGATAGACATAGTTCTCTTTACCTTTAGTCTCAAAACCTAGGGGTTGCTCAATGTAAACCTGTCTCTCTAGTGGTCCATTAAGGAATGCAAATTTTACATCAAGGTGATACAAATCCCACCCTCTATTACAAGCAATGGCGGTGACTAACTTTGATAGTCTCATGTCACATTTGTGAGAACACTTCTTGGTGTAGTCTAGGCCTTCTTTTTCTTTGAAAACCCCCTTGCCACCGGATCGGCCTCATACTTAGTTACCTTGCCATTAGGATCTAGCTTGACTTTGAACACCCATTTTACACTAATGGCCTTCTTGCCTTTAGGTAAAGTAGTTAGGGTCCATGTTCCATTTTTTCTATGGACTTAAGCTCCTCTAGCATAGCATCCTTCCTCTTTAGATTTTAAAGCCTCTAAGTAGTTTACTGAGTTCGTGATCCGCTAGCATTGCAAAGTGGATGAGGTCACCTTCTTCTGTTACCTCATCATCATTTATAATTTCATAGTCCGCTAGGTCCTAGGAGTTCTTCTAGGTCTCTCGTGGTCCGATTGCACACTTGACCATTAGGCAATCAGAATCGCTTTTTGATAGTTTCTTCTTCTTGAGGAACACCTTCCTCATCACTGAAGTATCCTCTTGACTTGCCGAGGTACTTCATTCTGTCACCAATAGTTTACGAGTTGCCAATAGGTACCGAGATTACTTGTTGTGGTTCATCCCAAACCCATTGTTCTCTCCTCAGAATTTGTGACATCCCTAGAGACTTCAATTTTACCACTGTAGGGTTGTACAATCTGTAGGCACCCGTAGGGTGATATCCAACTAGAATCAAAGGCTTGCTCTTGTCTTCAAGTTTTGTTCTCTTAGGATCGTGTATATGGGTGTAAGTGAGGAGCCAAATACCTTATAGTGGTGACATTAGGTTTGTCACTGACCAAACCTCTTCGGGAACTTTGTCTTCAAGTTTCTTTGTTGGACACCTATTGAGAATGTAGGTTCTTTGTAGCAATAGCTTCACCCCATAGCTTCTTAGGTAGTCCCTTCTGTTTGAGCATAGATCTGGCCATGTCTAGTACAGTACTGTTTCTCCTTTCTACAACACCATTGTGTTGTGGAGTATAAGGGGATGTGACTTCATGAATGATGCATTTCTTTGGTGCAAGACTCCTCAAAGTCTTTTGAGGTGTATTCACCTCCTCCATCGATCCTTAGAATCTTTAGTTTCGCTACTCTGTCTTTCTGCCATGTCACGAAAATTTTTGAAAATTGCTAGAGCCTCTCCCTTAGTCTTTATTAGGTAGATCCACATTTTTCTTGAGTACTCATCTACAAAAGAAATAAAATATTTATTACCACCTAGTGATAAAACATCAAAGGGGCCACAAATGTCATTTGTATACAACATGCGTGAGATCCTTTGATCCGTCTTGCAACTCTTTTTGAAAACTCTTCCTCAAATTTTGTTTGCACTAGAAGACATGTTAATACATGACTCATTTGGAGCCTCTATCTTAGGCAAACCCATTACTAGACTCTTAGTACTTAGGTTTGTCAAACTCTTGTAGTTTAGGTGCCCTAAGCCTTTTATGCCATAAACAACTTTCGAGAACTAGTAATTGCACTCGGGCACCTTGCCTCAAGAAGAGCAAATACTAGTCTTGAAAGTTCTGCTTTTGGCTAAAGGTGTGGTCAATGAAGCTTATTTCGAGGATCATATAACTTTAGTTTTAGGTCCTCATTACAATAGAAAAACCTTTTTCAAGTAATTGACCTAAACTAATCGATTAGAGCACACACTGTGGGACATAAAAACATTTTGAATCAAAAGCTGTCTTACCATCCTCTCTTTTAAAATGAATGTTGCCCATACCTTCTGCGATAATTACTTTATTACTTGGCACACCGATAGTGGTCCTCTTGCTAGGATCAAAATCAATCACCCACTCCTTGTTACCATCATGTGATTGGAGCACCCCGAGTCTAAATACCAAATCTCGGTGATGGTTTTTCCATCACTTTGGTAGTTATAAGAAACACAACAAATTCGATCCTACTTCTAGTTCTACATTAGTTATACTAATTTCCTTTTTAGGTTCAATTTTAGACATAGGAATAGGATCATCTGTTATAAAGACTAAACACTCATTGGGGAGAATCTGAATCGAGTCTTCTTTGGCCACATTGCCCCGCTGCTCGCATTCTTTGCCCTTATTATTTTTCTTAGACCAAAGCAATCACTTGCATATTGACCATACTTTTCACATTTGTAACATTGGATGTGTGATTTATCCTTTTTGAACCTGCTAGCATCATTACTAGGCTTATTAGATGAGTTTCCTTTAGAAAACTTACCTTGGGGCTTACCTTTAGGCCCATTATTTTCTTTGGGTTGCTTCACGCCACCCTTCCCTCCTTCTTACCTTTAGAAGGAATGAAGAAAGCTTGATTGTCTTCATCCGAATCTTGATCGATAGATTCAACCTTATCTCTTTAGCTTCTAAGTCGACTTTGAAGTTGCTCCACCTTAAGATCCTCCACCTTGCAGTGTCTTCTAGCCCGTTCACCGCAACATACATTTTTTTGTTAGAGATCTCGGTATTTTTTTACGCAAATATCTTCATCCTTTAAGGTTTCACCATTCGGTTTCATGGCATTAGTGATTTTCTTCACTCTGCCAAAATAGGTGATGATGTTCTCATCACCCTCATCTTTAAGGCTTCATACCGAGCCTTGAGGGCTGTAGTTTTTCTTGCTTTGCTTCTGCAAAGCACCATTGTAGTAGGAGTCGAGAATGTCCCATGCCTTCGCACGCTTCCACATCCCTTATCCTATCAAAATTTGAGTCGTCTAACTTGATTTGGATAAGATGAAGTGCTTTATAGTCCTTCATCTCATCTTCTTCATATCTTGCTTCTTTCTTCTTACAGCGATGCAGATGGTGAGGTTCTTTCAACCCTTCCTCACAATCTTTAGTACCCGCCCGACACCCAAATCCGATTTCATCCGGTGACTCCATCTGTCCCCGATTAGTTCTGTCACAAAGCAGCACTTGAGTGCCAAAACTGGGGTTCATCTCCTTATGTGCCATCTGCACACACTTCACAAGACTTGTTAGTAACACACAAACTACACAGCTAGCTACTGTGTAGTGAAAACAAATAAAGAAAACTTAAAGAAACAGAAGTTTAGAAGTTTAGAGTTTAAAGAATTGTCCTTTTTCCCAAAATTGTTCTGAGCTCTGATGATACCATGTAGAATTTTTACTCCATTTATGCTTTTTCTTTATTTTTACTAACAAGGGTTGTGTTGCTGTAATTTGCAGGGTGCAAATAACAAGCCCAATACTGTGCACTACGGTCCGGCCCAAGAAGCGAATGACAGCAATTAACACACAGAGAGAAAACAACGTGAGACTTCACTCTCACTTCCTCTCTCTACCGAGCTGCAACCCTTTCTCCTTCTTCCTTCGTCTTCTTCAAGCTCTGCTAGGGTTTGATATCCAACCTAGCAGAGCAGCTCCAAACACAAAACCAGAACCACCAATGCAACGAGCTCACCTTCCTCTACAAAACCCCTCAAGAAAACCCTTGATTCGATTAATCTGATCAAACCCTAGATCTTCCTCTTTGCTGATTCTGAAATCCAGAAGATGGATAGAAGCTTCAAAGGTAAAGATCTCTTCTTTCTTGTACCTTTTATTGTTGATTCTGAACTACAACAACAAACCCTAATTTGTTGTTGATTTTCTTTTGCATGAACCCTCTCCAAGCACTGAAAGGTCTCTGAATCTTCACCTCTTGAAGATTCTTCACAGACTGAAGATACAAACAGGTAATCTCTTCACCTCTCTTTAATCTCTCTTTTCTTTCCCTTTCCTTTACCGTGTTTTGAACGAAACCCTAACTTGGTTTGTTCTTCTTGCGAGGTCACTCTCTCACAAACACCACAAAGGAGATCTTGAAGAAACTTAGAGATGAAAGACTCAGAAGAGAGAAGACAGAAAAACTTGAACTTTAAAAGTAAAAATCTTATTTCTGTATTGTTGTATCTATATTTACAATTTCTGTTTCTGTACATATATATACAAGTGCTGGAAACTAGGTATTTAGAATATAGGAAGTTAAAAGTAGTTATAGGGCGGTTGTAACTAATTGTTAGTTACAACTGTCATAACTAATTCTGTTGGTGTTTTGAATTATCTCAACACCATAAGCATATGTCATATTTCATAAACTTGTCTTGCTTTCTATGGCGGTGATTTGATAACTCTTATTTCTAAAAGTTATCGATGCTCTTTTAGCTTAAATCATTCTAAGTTCTCTAGTAAGAATGTGTTTAAATAGTGTCAATTGTGTTATTTATTAGAAGTGGAGGTTTAATTCTGGTCTAGAGTTATTTGACACTTTGGTGCCCCTTTTTGTGCTTTTATGTGTGTGTTTGATTGCTGCAGCATTAGGTGCAGAACATTGCATTCCAGTGACAAATGAGAGAGAAAGTTGGAGGCGCTGATTTCAGCGCATGACAGCTGTCAGATAAGGACACATGCATTCCTGTGGAGGACAGTGCATAGAATTCAGGATATTCCCCTTTTTGTTGGACACAATGTACTTTTAGGCACACTATAGGACAAAGGGCCCTCTCTTTTAGGATTTTCTTGGATCATCACTAGTGCAGAAAACACATTTAGCATCGGTTATTTTGCACATTTAGCATCGGTTATCTGTCGATGCTAATTCGACCGATACTAAATGTCAGACATTTAGTATCAGTTAAATAACCGATACAAAATGTGACTTTTAGCATCGGATTTTCAAAAAACCGATGCTAAATGACGTTTTTTTAGTGTTTTTTATGTCTTGAAAACATACTATTTGTATCGGTTATTTAAATAACCGATGCTAAAGGTCCATTTTTGTAACATTTAGCATCGGTCATCTAAACAACCGTTGCTAAAGGTCTATTCTTAGTGACTTTTAGCATCGGTTGTTTAAACACCCGATGCTAAAAGTCATTTTTTAGGACATTTAGCATCGGTTGTTTATAAACAACCGATGCTAAAAGTCTACTTTTTTAAAAAAAAAATTCTCAGTTCACATCTTACCACACACACTACATATATTATCAATTAATAGATATCAATTGACCAATTTATAAATTCCAAATTCACAAAATTCTCTCCACAAAGCGACTCATAATGAATTCATAAAAATATTTCAACTTCTATTGAAATTTAATATCTTACAATACAAATGTTATAAACCGAAATACTTAGTATATAAATTCTACAAATGGTGCATGTGATATGAAACATCATAATGATGGTCATAACCTCTGATTCTGAATTAACTCTTCATAAATAACATTGAGAGTAAAAATAATGCACTTACGCCTTTGATTTCTTCCCTTGGCTTCATTATTTGGTTGGTTCTTAAAAGCGGGGAAAGTCTTTCCACCCATAAATGGCCCGAGGAGGACTCGGTATCTCTACCCCATCATCCTTTTGATTGTTCTCTAATATGCAGCAAATGGTCTTCTCAGTAGCCGTCTGAGTGGAGTTCAACAAATGAACATGTTGCTTCAAGTTCAACTGCTCATTGCTCTGCAAAAGTAAAAATAATGATGCAAAAAGAGTTAAATTTATGAAAGTAGAATCTTGAATAAACCAAAAAAACTGCTCATGGACACCCTTTGAGCTATCTATCAAAGTTTAACCGCGGAATATATTAGGCCCCTTAACAGAGGTAAGCATCACCATCACTTGTTCTCAAAATGATTTACATTTAACAGAGACGATGTTTTTTCATTCACAAGTTATTGAGTAGTAGTAATACTATTAAAACCATTGATATGATGAAACTGGGCATTATACTGACCTTTTTCTGTCCATATCGAATTTCTAATTTTCTGGCTTGATAGTCTGTACAGTTTGAACATGATACCAACTCTCTGTAAGTTTGAGAAGCCGGAAACCATGCTTCTAGATCATATTTCTTTGCTGCAACATCATTCAAGGCACCAGATACAATGGAAACAACTCGATACGGAAGGTTTAACTGCAGTAAATAAAATATAATTACATGAGGTAATGGAGGCCAAAGAACACAATCAATTTAGATCGAAAATAAGTAAAGACCAATCTATATGCAGCGATAACAACCACAAAAAATACAATGAGGTAATGGCAACGAACGAGTACTTGGCCAATACAGATGACAGACAATAATCACAACCATATAACAAAGTTCCTAGATATCAAAATTTACAAGAAATATAGAGATGCAGTAAGCATTCCTCTGGATAGATACATTTGGCATGTCAAAGGCAAGACAATGGCTTAACCCCAACCCCAACCCCACAAATTAATGTACCTTGTGATTCAGTAACCATTTCCAAATTATATTATATAATATATTCAATTGAAATTTGAACTCATAAAGAATGGCTATAAACACATTCTAGTTGCTTAATGAGGGACAACATCATACCGCTTCGTAAAATTCCTCAGAGTTCTTCGGCATTTCCTCATGCATGTCCCATGAATCATTGTCATTTGAGGTAGTAAGGCAAAACTGCTCCACCTTTTGGGTGTGAAGCAAATTCCATCAGAAAACTGCCACCTCTGCCACTGTTATCTGTCAATACAAGTGTCAAACATTTGAATAACACATGCTGAAAAGTTAAGTAGAGAGAACTGAGATTGATATTTTACTGATAGTTTCTAACCAAAAATAGATGAAGAAAGCCTGGCATAACGAGAGGTTAAGAGCGAGCTAGGTGCGGTGCAGGCTTTCTACGACGTTCATTATGACCAGCAAGTCGTCAGCGGCAGCTTCTTTTTCCTTGATCAAACTCAGCAAGCTGATGAAATTTGGGAAAGGCCATGAAACGTGATATTAGCTTTTCTAACATATAGTAACGCCAATTTATTATGTAAAAAAAGAGATGAATGAGCACAAGCATAGCCAAAAGCTAAGACTTCAGTAATTCTTACATGACAACATGTCATGCTGACCAAAAAAATGGATGCACTTGGAAGAATCACTTATATGTCATTAAATGTATATGCAAATGAGAAGAATACCTATTATGGAAAATCATCAGGAAAATTTCAGAAAAAAGTAATATGTATAGACCAAAGTACGAGGGTGTTTTTCCATAAGATGCAAACAGGTCTGACATCTTAGAGTGATGTTCAAGTGAGCATGTTGTGTATTGGATGAGAGGTAGCACAGTGGCAATATAAGATGTACCCGGAGCCCTGTTTTAGAACAGAGATCCTCAAACATGGCCCAAGGAACATCCTCTGGCTTAGAATTCAACTTTAAAATATTAATAAAATAAGACCGAAAAAATTCCAAAATATTAATAGAATGTTACTTAACTACTATAGATTATAGGTAGTTACAAAAGCCATTTTCAACCCTACTAGATGAGCCATAAGCACAAAAGGACACAACAGTCACCCGAAAGCTAACTCAGCTCCGCAAAAGTGCATATTGGTCAGCTGTGAACATATTTCACTAAAGAGAAACCAAACATTGCAGATTAATCAAGAAACTCAAACCTGCAACATCTACAAAAACTTCACTCTTGTTGCCCTTTTGTCTACCCTTGCACCAAAAGATCAACGTAGCCCCAATAAAAAGGATAACCCCTGACCCTATGCTAATTCCAATTATGAGGCCAGCTTTTTCTTTATGTGATGAACCTGCCATGTGTAGGAAAATTATTATTCATCTTGTAGCAAAGGGGAGGAAGAAAAATAATAGATAAAAACACATCATAAAACAAGACCACCAAACTATACCCATCAAGTTACCTTGATCTGCATTATTAGATGCACAAGGTTGCCGATAATTCAATAGACCAAGGCCATAAAATGGAGATAGGCAACAAAATATAATGCAGAGCTATAAAAAACTGAGGCTTTGCATAGGAGTATGCTTACGATGTAAATCCCTCTTGACAAAGGCTTGCTAAGTGTACGGTATCCATCACTCCCCCACCCCATTTAATTTAAAATAAGAAGAAGGATACAAAAACACAAAGAAGGGAAAAAGTATGAAACCACAGAGAAAATAAGAAGGGGTATCTCTGTTACATTGAATAACAAATGCTGCACAACACAAACAAACACCAACTTAAGGTTCACTAAAAATTGCATTAACTAATTGGCAGCAATTTGGTGACATAGAATCGGATTTGACGGTAGAAATCATATTATCAAAAGCCAAATAACATGTTAGTTTAGATGTATCCCCTATTCAATGTAACAGTTAGATACATCTAAACTATGTTAGTTTAGATGTAATAGATAGATGTATGAGTAGGAAGTTTGCCAAGATTTAAATAGATAGATATATCACTCACAAATCAGTGAGTCTTTTAGACACTCACAAGATATATACTCCTAAAATTAATAAACATGCATATAACCCATTACTTACCTATAAATACAACTTACCAGAGACCATTATAAGAACACCTGGAAAGTGAACTTTTCCTGCCAAATAAGAGCACTTTCCCGTGAAGTAGGCCCATGTATACACTACCATATGAGATGAAGCAAATTCAAGGATTAATAAAGCATAAAAATTTGAATGACTTAAGAAACAAAAGAACCAAAGACTGAATCTATACAATTGCAAAAGACAGAGAGCCTTTAAATTGAAATTTTCAATTGAGCCTTAATGCAAGTAATGAGGATCAGTTTTTGTCATCAAAAATTAATTTTAATCGTTGCTATTCGGACAAATAGAAAAACCTTGAAACAATTAAACCAACATTGAACATGAATAGTAGAAATCATATTCAAAACAGGGGATACATCTAAACTAACATTTTATCAAACAGATGGTGTGCAATCATGTTATAAAAAGTCAAATAACATAAATAGTGGAATCAAAATACAAAAGTAAAATAAAAATAGAACAAACATATAACATACATCTTGAATCACAGCAACGAGAGAGAAGAGGGAGAGATTATACCTCACCGCACCTCCGCTTCTTTGCTTCGCTCTCGGGGGAATTTCTAATCTCTGAAATAGAAAATAAAAACACTGCAAAAGAGACAACAAAACTGATAATGGAAATCAAAGAAAAAATCTAAATCAATTTGTTAAAATCAGCAAAAGAGGAAAAAACTAAAACCCTAAAGCATGAGATTGAGAGACAGAGAGAGAGAGAGAGATGAAGTGGCAGATCTGAGCCGTGATCGTGGTGAACGAAAGAAGGAGAAGGAGGCTCGCGAAGGATTTTGGTGAAGGTTCAGAGATTTGGTTCAACGTGCAAGCTTCAGCGCACGAAAATGAAACAATTAGAGAAAGTGAGAGAGTTGAGAACGCGAGAGCATTCAGAGAAGTGAGAACGTGATGAAAAATTGAAATAAAACGAGACTTTTAGTATCGGGTTTTTAAACAGCCGATGCTAAATGTGTTTGAGACACACATTTAGTACGGTTGTTTAAACAACTGATACTAAATGTAAGCGTGAAAATTGAAAACTTCAATTTAATTTCAAAATTGTCACCGCGTCTACATTTAGTATCGGCTGTTTAAACAACCGATGCTAAATGGTGCTGTCTAAAGTCATTTTTGCACTAGTGCATGAACCCTATAACTACTTAAGGCAGTCTTTTCTCTTCATTTACCATGCTAGCTTTTTCACCATATTTGTGTCAAGCTACCTTTAAACACCAAAGTGAAAATAGTGTTGCTGAGAACATTACTGCAGTATCATAGCAACACTAATATACTTAATTATATGAATTTACATAGTGAAAAGGTATTCCGACTTATTCTCTAAGCTGATTTCCACACATCTTTACTTTTATTGTTAATGATGGTCTCAAAACTTGTTGCTTTTATTTTAATTTGCTTCACTAATTTGTTAGCCAAATTTATCATTTATTGAAATTCAATCATCGTGGGAACGATCATTACATACTACTATACTACTTGTTGGACTGTGTACACTTGCACATTATTTCACACAAAATGATCCTATTAAATTTTGCGTTAACCTTCAGAACCACGTTGAAGCCTCACCAGGTTCTACCCGTTCTATGTAGGCATTATGAATCCAATTGAACCACACATGTTCACCTCTTGTTGCATTGCACTCGTTCATTGCATCTTCCCCGATTCTGCCAATGAGCTCCTCTTGTATCTCAATAGTCATAAATATGTTGATTTGGTCTAGTGTACCCTACCAGGCATCTGATGATGGGCAAATGTAGCAAGTAGGACATTTCGTCCGATGTAACTATCATCTAACCAACATTAAGTTGGTAGTTGTCGACCTCCTTGAAAAGACATCCAAGAGACCAAAGTCCATTATACTGAAGCCGGTATGCATAAGGGGCTTTGGGAATTTTGTGAGAATAAAAGTATAATCTGAATGTGTGCATTCGAGTATAGGTTTTTCATTGTCCAGATGTACGCTTTCGGATAATACTAGAGACTTATATAGTGAAATGCGACACAAACTAAAACAATAAGGTAAAAAAGAGTGAGGGGAAGAAATTACCTTGTGATTTTAGTAAGAATGATGCAAAATGAGAATTTGAGAGGGGAAATGAGAACTTGAGTGGAGAGGAGGGTTTTTGAAACAGTAACTCGGGATAGTTCAGATTCATATGTGTGTATGTCTAGATGGATACTTTTGGACTAGGCTAAAGTTGACAAAGAAACAAAGTTGAGAGGTTTTGTAGCAAAAAGGGGGTGCTAATAGTAGTAACTTATCCATGGCCCATTCCACTTTAGAAATATCGGGCCCAAATTGTTACGAACAACTTCACTTTCACCATTCATCGGTGTTGTACTTGCACCCCATGTTGCTTTTTGTTCTTTCATATAAATTATTAGATTAGACTAAAAATCAAAATATCAAGAGAAGTGAATCAGAGGTTACCTAAATGCTAATATGTTTAGGCACTAATACTTTAGTTACTGATTGAGTTTATATCAATTTCTTGAACAACAAATGAAATAAAATGCATTTCATGTATGTATATTGATTAATAAACCCCAGGGCAATCAAATTTTTTGAAACTTCAACCATTGCTGTGTTGTTTAAACCAAAAATGTCATATGTAGTCACGCAACGAACACAGATCCTCTATTGTTCTACGCTCAGAATAATGTTGCGCCAACGAGAAGTGTTAGATCTAGAGAGATCTCTAGATCTAACAATCCCCACTAGCACAACACCATTCTGACAACCCAACCTTTGTGATTCAAAAAGTTGAAAAACTAAATTATGAAACGAGCAATAAACTCATATACGAGCAATTTTTTCACAGAGAGAGATACTAATGTATGAAAGGAGCAAATTTTTCAAAGAGGCTACTTTTTTTTGGTTACCATATTATTGGTGCACAGTATTTATTGACTTTACTGGTGACAAATCCACGCCGGGGAACCTGATTGACCATGTGTATACTAGGGCTTTGGCGGTCCGTGTGGTGCTTTCCTCCCAACAGACTTTTTCCCACACCTAAGATTCGAATCCAAGACCTTAGAGTAGGATCTGAACCCAATTACCATTCAGACCAACCCTTTTAGTTTCAAAGACAATACAATAGTATCCTAAATTCCTAACTACAGAATGTCCATCCATAGAGATGCCCATCATTTTGGAATGAACAAGGTTGTAACACCCCTTTTCTACCCCTTAATTTACACGTCATTTATCAAAGTAATTTCATTTTCAAAAATATAAATTTATTTGATAGAAAGGAAATGCCACATCGTCATAAGTAAAAACTCATCGTCTGCACCATCCAAGTTTGTGCAACAACGCAAATCACAAAACTTAAATTTCAAAATAATCTTATCACAATGAAATAAACGATGACTCACTAGTCCACTCAAACACGTCTCATAATCATCAAAATAAATAATTCATACAGTTAATTGATTCATTAACAATTCCAACTACGCCCCCTAGGTGCTACAGTATCAGAGAGTGACTCGACAACCTCCCAACAGCTAATAAAGAAGGCAGCAGAACCTTCACTCGCGGTCACTGGCAGAGCGTTGCCACAATAGAGCAACATTCCAAGCAGAGAAAGGGTGAGTCTTCAAACAAAGATAAGAGCATAAATAATAATCAATATATTAAAGGACAATATCTATAACTACCACAGCACATTTAACGTCGCATTACAACCATCACAGAACAACATCGGCAACCAACATCAAAAACACATCACAACAACTACATCATTTAAATGCACATATATGAAGATGCAACCCACGTCGCCGGGCATATGCATGAGGTACCATCGTCGCAAAAATACAATCGTCGCTTATCGTCGCTTTGAGCATAGCTCCGGCCGCAGCCCATAACGTCGCCGAATGCATTATGGCATGTATGAGACCCTATGCATCACTCATCAAATCAATCAGAAATCAACAATTACACATCACCACACAACTTTCCCCAACGCCGCTTTTGGCCATACCCCCCTAAAAATGTCATTATCATCGCTTTTATATCATCCTCATAAACATCATCATCATCGCCGCAATTGTATCATTATCATGAACATCATCATTATCATCACAACCATAAAACACTCATAGAGTGTATTCGTCATAGTCATCAAAATCATATATATATATATATATATATATATATATATATATATATATATATATATCACATCATCATAATCACTCATAGAGTGAACTCGTCATATTCGTCAAAACCATCTAGCAACATCATCACAGTCATACTTTTTCTCATCATCATTGAGCATATATAGATATATTTTCAGTTGTCTTTTAGCTTAGTGTGTCATAAAATAGTAAACTGATTGACTATGGGATTACTCAGGTAACTGATACTACTTGCAACAGGCATTGGCCACCTTTGCAAGACTCTCAGTGATGCCCTTGTAAATACACCAGCGAAAGAAATTCTGACCTTAGTGGTAAACCACAATCTAGCCATAGTCAATTAGCACACTAGTAGTATAACATTTCACCGAGACTCATTTATATAAACATGGCATCACCAATATTTATTTGTATTAACGGCAACACAAAACAGTTTACTCTGCCTTAAAAATAGAATATTCAGTTAGGCCTCTGAATAAGCTTTCCAACGCATCTTAGAACACCTCAATCGGGTTCCCGGTTCGCAAGATATCAATTTCTTTCAAAAACATTACAACACTTTACTTTTAGGCACACAGCAGCATTTCATTCGTATAACAGCTACCAGAAAACATTTTATTTTGCCTTAAAAATAGAATATTCAGTTAGGCCTCTGAATAAGCTTTCCAACGCATCTTAGAACACCTCAATCGGGTTCCCGGTTCGCAAGATATCAATTTTTCAAAAACGTAATGCTTGATATTTTAAAGAAAGCGGTGAGAAAGCAGTTGAAAATCGTGACTCGCGCTCCGAAAGCGCGAGTCGAAGCGCGGCAGGGCGCGATTGGGCAGGGAAATCAGGCTGTTGCGCAGCACACCTTGCACTGAGCGCAACTTAAGCGCAAGTGAGGCGCGACAGGCAGCAGAAACATCAAATTGTGCAGAAAATTCAGATCTTCAACACCAAAAACACATTTTATTCACCAAATCACTCATCACCTCATCACTAAGGGTTCATCAAGAACAATTAACATTTTATCAACAACATCAAAGTCATCAATTCAGATCACAAACATCAAAATTCAGCAATCATCTCAATAATTCCTCAGCAACATCAACAATCATCAATTTTATATTACAACATCAAAATTCATCCATAAATCATTCAATTCTTCAACCACTCATTAGACACCAAACATTAACGAATCATCAACAGCAAACATCAATAAATCCTCGACAACAAACATCACAACTCATCTCAAATTCACAACAACACCAAAAATTCAACAAAATAATTAAACGTAATAACTAATACCGCCTAGGTGTCATAGGACTACCCTCCCATATACTGACCATTATATAAACCCTTATAATGCGAGACTCCCCTTACCTCGAATACGTAAGCTCTGTAGAAGACGATGAGAGCACCGATAAGTAACTACAGCAACACGACGATCTCCTCTTCTCTTTCTCTCCCTTCCTTTGCGCCAACTCCTTCTCTCCTCCTCTCTCTCTCTCTCTCTTTGTTTTTTCCTAGCTGCCTCTCCTCCTCTCCCTCTCGCACGCCTCTCTTCCTTTCTTCTTTTCTTTTCTTTCTCTCCAAGTTTCTAATAACTAACCCTAGCTTAAGTCATGGGTTCTCTTACTTGGGCCCTTCTCACCACCCGGTTGATTACTAACGCTACTCCTTTTTCCTAGTTAAATTACCACTCACTTCTTTACTATTCACCACTCTTCCTTTAAGTTAATTACTCTATTATTATTTTAAAACAACCCACCAAACACTACTTAATTAATTAATTAAATAAACGTTTTGAATTATTTTTGAGGCGTTACAAAGGTGGTCCTGGATCAGCCTTAAACAACGATACCACAACTGAACTAAGCAGTATTCAAGTGCCTCTCCTTTTCTGTCAAATTATGCTCTTTTGTCTGTGCCTTGTGTTGCACTCCACCATTCACAAAATAAACTCTCTCCAATGATAAGAACTCTTTATTTCCAAATATTGTCTTCGTCTGTATTACCAATACTATACACCGAGTCCCCGATATCTCTTTTTCAATTTCAAGAGAAAATAAGAAAAAAAGAGGTAAGTAGCATTAATTCTGTGTTCATATATAGTACTGCCAATTTGAATTTGTCGGTAATTATCGACCACAATGCCTTTCGGTAATTAGCGTAGGAGTGTGTCCATCGCTAATTAGCGTAGGAGTGTGTCCGTCGCTAATTACTGACGGCCAAATCCATTGGTATTCATAATAAGGGTTGCACCATCCTCATATAACTTTTTGTTAAATTATCTTTAATAGGTGTCCCTTCCATCATCAACTCAGTGACATAATCTAAATCCAACTCATAAATATTAATCATAGACTTGAGAGCTAAAAGCTTCACACGCATAGATAATTTTGACTGTGTTGAGCCTTCAAACAACACTTTGTTTGTTTCTATACAAATTATAAAATCTTCGTGCTTCTTTATTTGGAAGTTCATCAACATTGTCATATTGAGGCTCATCAAATTAATGGCACATTCACCCTGAGAGCATCACAAATCATATTTTCCATCGACTCAAATTCTTCGTTAAATGAAAGACCAACACCGGAACTGCTTGAAGCCCCTAAGTCAAAACTTGAAAGTTGTTCCCCAGGGTTAACCCAAATCCAGCAATTAGGCTTGACCCTAAATTATACAAGTGACACTTGACTTCATCTTCGGTCCTATAGTACAATGTTGCAAACATTGCATGGACATCTAATCCCCTCTTCAAGTTGAAACATATCATGTCGCCTCGCTAGCATAATAAACTCTTCAACCCCAATTTCAAAATTTTCTTTCATACCCACTCTTCTCGGATATAACATATCATACACCCAAGTATGATTCAATTGATAAAACCCTCTCATCTTCAAACATTTCAAAAAATGTGTTAGATTTGCATAACATTCCCAATAACCTATCAAGTTAATGACATCGATATGATCTCAATGGAGATGATTCTGAGCCAAATATGGGGGTCAAGGACAACACAAAACCCTTTTCCATCCAAGAAATGAAGGAATTTATTTCTGATATTGTAGTTAGTATCATCTCGAAATTATCTCAATGGAGATGATTTCAAGCCAAATATGAGAATGGGGGACATCACCTCAACCTTTTCCATCAACAACACACAATTTAACAATAATATAATAACAACCATAGTCAATCCTACACAATTTCAATTGCAGATTCAACTCAATCTCAATTTCAATGGTATCCCTAATCCTACACACAACAATTTAATTTCAGTTTAACTTTTAGTTCCTGTCCTAGCAATAGTCTCGCTAATCCTATCCTAACACAATTTTAACATAATAACAACATTCCTAATTTCAGTTTCAATATCAACTCATTAACATCAACATCTACAATAGTAGAAACCTAACATTGTTTCTATCTAGCAATATGTTCAGTTCCTATCTCTAAAAATTGAAATGGAAAGAATTTAGGTTATTGTTAGAAACCGAAATGAAGAAATGAAAGCCGCAATGAGAGAGAGAGAGTAATAGTGACAGCTACACGGTAGACCTCTGGTGGTGGCGAGGTGGACGATGGTGGTGCGGTAGGAGGTGGTTGCGTGGTGGGAGGTGAAGAGATAAAAGAGAGAAGAGGAGAGAATGAAGATAGGAAAGATGGGTTCTGTGCAAATTTAAGGGTTAATTAAACGTTATCAACGGGCAAAGCACCCGGTAATTTTTTTATTGATAAGCAATTAGTATTAAGGGGCGCACAAGGGGTGCACCAACCCCTTACATCTAGGGGCCTCATTAAAACCTCTGAAAGCCAAAACCCAATGGGAAAAAGACCCAAGGAGGGAAAAAGAGTACCCCCGACTACATAGCAATTACAAGAAACAAAAGCATCCCAACGGGCAACAAAACCAATCTGACCAACCAACCCCACAATTTCTCCCTTTTCTAGCCTTAAACCAACCCCAAGCACTATTCTTAATAGCTAATACAATTGTTGGTATAGACACTAATTCCCCTTTGCAAATTACATTGTTTCTTGCTAGCCATATATTCCAAGACACCGCCAACCAAATTAAGTGCTTCACACCCCTAGATTTTTTGCCTTTCACCAATCTTCCAAATTCCGTGAAGTGTTCCAATACCCCATCCGCCTCAAAGCCATCAACACCTAACCAACTGAAAATATTTTCCCCTTTCGTTACCTCACACCGTCGAAAAAGATGTTCCACCGTCTCCAACTCCTGAAAGCAAAATGCACAGTTGAGATCCCTTGGAGAGTGTAGCACGCCCCGTCGGAAGAGAGCCTCACGTGTAGCCAACCTATCCAATAACAACCTCCACGCAAAAATAAGAATTTTTGAAGGTGCATCATTCCGCCATAGTTTGATGCAAGCATGCACCGAAGCCTCCTCCATAGATCTATGTGTCCCTGCAAAATGAACAACCAGCCATTCGTAACAGCGTTTGACTTAAAAACCAGCCACAGAGTCAAGAACATAACGCCAGCAGTCATCGGTTTCTGCGGTGGGAGCTGCGGCCTGCCGCAGATTTTTTAAGCAGTCCACGTTTTGTTCTTCTGCAGCAGCTAGACCGATGGTCCAGTCCCATCTCCAAACCCAACTGATTTCAGACCAATAACCCATCTTCTGAACCGTGGCATACTTTGATGCACAACAGCTGAACAAAGAGAGGAACAACTCCTCCAAAGCGTCTCTGCCATACCATTTATCAGTCCAAAACTGAACAACATTTCCTCTACCAAGTTTCAGCTTAACTTTCTCATTAAACCATCCATCCTCCAAATTGGAACCCACCCCCAATGAACATAAGTCTCTCCACCAAAGTGATTTGTTCCTCCATCCACTTCTAACATCCCCCTCACCGGGCCACCTACCACCCTCCGAGCCATACTTCTCAACGAGTACCTTTTTTCCATTTAACATTCTCCCCTTCCATCAATAACCTCCATCTCCATTTAGTCAATAGAGCAATATTGAAGGCTTCTAGATTTTTGACACCTAGACCTCCTCTATTTTTCGGTGTGCAAATTAAATCTCAATTTACCCACGCCATCTTCTTAAAGCACCCGGTAATTAAATGTGTCAGAATACGCTTTATTACCATTGGATCTGCCTGTCGGTTACATCAATAGTTACATTTTTTCAAATACCGACGATCCCATCGGTAACACCCTTGGTGTCAATTTGCATTTACCTCACTCATTACCGACTGCCAAATCTATCGGTAGCACCCTCGTTATCAATTTGCATTTCCCACACTCTTTACCAACAGCCAAATTTTGTTGGTAACACCCACAATATCAATTTGCATTTCCCTCGCTCATTACTGACGGCCATGTCCGTCGGTAATTAGCACTTTTCTTATATGGCCTCTCGAAATAACACATAGTTCTGCTTGGATTCTCTCCTTCTCACCTCCATACATCTTCCTCCATCTTCTCAATCTCTCTTATAATTCTATTCTCTCTCATCATTAAAAAAATATAAGTACTGATGAGAGAGAGTGAAATTAAGAGAGATAGAGAAGATATAGGGAGATGTAGGGAGATGGGAAGGAGAGGATCCAAATCCCACATAATTCCACCCTTGGTAGATACCATGTGTCAACACCAGGGCTGTCTCAAACAAATTGGGGGCCCTGGGCAAATCTTAAAACTTGGGCCCCAATTTTTTTTAAAAAAAAAAATCACCAAAAACTGTAAACTACATTATTAAATAAATTGTAAATAACATTTTGATATAATCTCAAAATAATATCAACCTTCTAGTTACTTAAAAAGAGTCATCCTTCAAGCAGTTATTGAAGCAAAATCATCAACCATGTCTTATATTGTTTTTAGTGGTCACCAATAATTATAAAGACATTAAACTTCAGACTATTTTAAGCTACCGGTAATTATGGGTTATGTGTTAGTTTTACTTTTTGGGGCCCTATTTTTTTTTTTTTTGAGGTTGGGCCCTGTGCGGAAGCACGTCTTGCACATGTTGTTAGACGGTCCTGGTCAACACCTATAACAATAGGCCCATGCTTCGTCCAACCCCCCTCCTACTCACTAGAACCCCATACCACCCTTTATTCCCAAAATACCCCTGGACAGTGGAGATGGTTCGGCGCACGGCTAATCGATTTGGATCGGCACACGCTTGGTCGAACCTAATCAAAACATAAATTTGGGGTGTTTGAGTAAATTTTGACTGGTTCGGCGCAGCGAGATTCGATCAAGTTCGATCAACCGTGCGCCGAACTGTGCATAATCTTTAAAAAAAATAAAAATCAAATTTCAGTAAGGGTTTTTGGTCTTTTCACACCAAAAAGGGAGTTCTAGTGAGTAGCGGGGGTTGTACGAAGCATGAGCCTAACAATAATATTAAACTATAATAGTAAAATACGATTGAATAGTCATATTTTTTAAAACTAAAACGTCAATTCCAAAATAATTTTTTATAAGTTAATTAAAGCAACTTCAACTCTTTTTTAGCAAACACGTTTTATTTTCAAAGCATTCAAAGTTTAAAAACTAAATAAAAAACTCACAACATCTCTATCAGAACCTTCCCAAATGACAGGTTATTGCAAAAAAAATGTGCCACCTTAATGGATGTGATTCTATCATTGCACTATAAAATACAAGAATATACAAAAGAGGCTAAATTACTGTATGGATCCTTTATCTTTGGCCTTAATTTCGTTTTGGTCTCTCATCTTTCATTTTTGTGTCAATTTGGTCCTTTTTTGTAATTTTTCATCCATGACTTTAACGGACGCCACGTTGGCAGTTAACTGCTGACATGACGTCTCAAATGTCCAATCTGACGTGTCATCATTAAATGACATGACCAATGGGGGACCAATTTGAAACTAATAAAAAACATAAGGGACCAAATTGAACAACACACAAAACATAATCAATCACTCTCCATCTTCTTCCTCCATCTTCATCTTCTTCTTCTTCTCCGGCGAGCCACCACCATCTCCGGCGAGCCACCACCACCACTACAAATCAATCATTCTTTAACTCTTATTTCATGAGACAAATTCATCTCTTCAAAACCCAAAATCCCTAATTTCTCAAATCCCTAAATTATGTTTCAAATCCCCAATTAAATTTGGTTTCAAACCCAAAAAAACTAAACACCATGGGTCCAGAATGTCTGAGAAACCCATTTCCTTTTCTTTATTCTTCTCACTCCCCTTATAATGTACCTAATTAAACACAAAGAGCAATAATTATTGTTGCCTTGTAACACGTTTATGTTTGGTTTGTGTTCAGGTGGAGCATGTGGGTATGGAAATTTGTACAGTCAAGGATATGGTGTGAACACAACGACATTGATTTGGGGATTTGAAACCAAATTTAGGGATTTGACAAATTGGGGATTTTGGGTTTTGAAAAGATGATTTTGTCTCATGAAATAAGAGTTAAAAAATGATTGATTTGTGGTGGTAGTGGTGGTGGCTCGTCGGAGATAGTGGTGGCTCGCCAGAGAAGAAGAAGATGGAGATGGAGGAAGAAGATGGAGAGTGATTTATTATGTTTTGTGTTTTGTTCAATTTGGTCCCTTATGTTTTTTATTAGTTTCAAATTGGTCCCCCATTGGCCATGTCATTTAATGATGACACGTCAGATTGGACATTTGGGACGCCACGTCAGCAGTTAACTGCCAGTGTGGCGTCCGTTAAAGTCATGGATGAAAAATTACAAAAAAAGGACCAAATTGACACAAAAATGAAAGATGAGGGACCAAAACGAGAAAATAAAAAGATAAAGGACCAAAACGAAATTAAGGCCAAAGATAAATGACCAAAACAGTAATTTAGCCTACAAAGATTAAGACAGCAGGGAAATCGTTGCTGTCAAAAGTAAAATAAAATAATAGCATTTTGAAATTTAATTAATTATTGTTGGTGTGGATGCAGCTAAGTAACGTACCTGATATAAAATGCAAAGGCACCTATTAGGATTAAATGGAATAACCATTATATGCGTTGACTTATATAATTATCTTCTGTGAAACATAAAGGCATGCAAGTTTTTCATATTTGAATTAAAAGCATTAACTTATTTAAGTGCAACTTGTTTGTCAAAAAAAAGTGCAACTTGTGAAACTTTTTGAGTATAACTGATGTAGAGAGAGAGGGAGAGAGAGAGAGAGAGGAGGATAGAGGAGAATGAGATATAAGAGAGGGAAAGGAAGAGAGAGATGGGGTTGGGTGTCCTCTAGATAGTGCGAGCATAACGCGCAGACATCCTCTGTGTTGGCAATAATATTACAGTGTTGAAGTACTCCTCTAAGAGGCAAAGAGTTCCATAACAAGTGTCATCCAAAGATGCTAATCTTCGAAGGTGTTGCTGTCTTCCAAATTTTCTGCAGAAGATTGCAGAAGACTGCGCTATCACTAAAAAAACAGTATTAGCGAGGAGGGAAATTAGCGAGGTAATATAGGAGGGTCGCTAAATATGCTATACCGAGGGAATTAGCGACGGATAAGGCCGTCGCTAAAGGTGCACTGATTTTTTTTTTTTTAATATTTCTGTCGCTAATAGTTATAATTCCCTCGCTAAATTCAAACACAGCTGTAACCCACATATGAAGAATTTGAATTCCGTCGCTAAATGTAAGAATTCCCTCGCTAAAATAATTCCCTCGCTAGCTAACTGCATTCCCTCGCTAAATCAAAAATTCCCTTGCTAACTTTATTTATGTAACCGAAGCACTTTTCTTTCCTCTTCCCACTTCTTTCTCTTCTCTCACTCATTTCTCTCTTCTTTCCTATTCCGGCCCCAACACCACCACCACCCATATCTCTCCATTTTCGCGACCACCACCTCCACCACCGTCCACGCCGCCACCACCTCCTCCACCATCACTTAAGGTTTGTTTTTTCTCACTCTTCTCTCTCTCTTTCTCTCTTCTCCGAACTTCCCTCTCTAACTCCCTCTAATGATTTTTCTTTCTTTCCTCACCCATAGGAACGATTTTTTGCTCACCAACGCACCGGAGTGCACATCGTCACCGTAACGCCAAGAGATCGTTGGATTCGTGACTCAAAACGGTTAGTTTTTCTTTAATTTTGATTTTAGTGTTTAGGATTGATTTTTAGAATGTTTAGAAATTTATTTGATTTTAGTGTTTAGGATAGATATTGACATTTGTGTTTAGGAATGATTTTTAAAATGTTTAGAAATTGATTTGTTTATATTAGTGTTTAGGAATGATTTTTATTTAGAAAGTAATAATAGTGTTTAGGAATTTGATTTGAAGTTGATTGAAATATTATTTTTCTTTATGATGGAAAAGGGTTTTGTGTTGTCCTTGACTCCCATATTCGGCTCGAAATCATTTCCACCGAGATAATATCTATGCCACTAACTTGATATGTTATATGTTGAGAATTTTTATGGGAATCTAACTCGCTTTTTTAAATGCGTGTAGATGAATTTGAATCAATTAAATGTGGTTGGGTGTATGATAGGTTATATCCGGGAAGATCTTTTTTGAAAGAAACTTTTGTTAAAGGGGTTGAAGAGTTTTTATGGGTAGCGTGGCAACATGAGAAGGCTAAAAATGAAGGAGGGGTTAGATGTCCATGCCTTAATTGCAACGGTGTACCTATTAGTACTGATGATGAATTAGGGAGCACTTGTATCGTAACGGGTTTAAGCCAAATTATTTTATTTGGGAGGACCATGGAGAACGACTTCCAAATTTTGACTTAGGGGCTTCAAGTAGTTCTAGTTTTCGTGTTCCAGCTAATGAGCAATTTCAGTCAATGGAAAACATGATTTGTGATGGTCTTGGGGTGAATGTACCATTTGATGAGCCTCAATATGACGATCATGATGAAGCTCCAAATGAAGAAGCACAAAGATTTTATTGCGTGTTAAAAGAGGCAAACACACCGTTGTTTGAAGGCTCGCCAGAGTCAAAATTATATATGTGTGTGAAGCTTTTAGCTCTCAAGTTCATGAGCAATATTTCTGAGTTGGGTTTAAATTTTGTGACTCAAATGATGTTGAACGGGACACCTAATAAGGATAATTTGTCAAAAAGTTATTATGAAGCAAAAATGTTAGTTTCAAAGTTGGGATTGGAATATAAGAAGATTGACTGTTGTGAGGATGGGCACATGTTGTTTTACGACAACGAATTTGGTAAAACCGATGCGGCGCTACAAGCGTGCAGATTCTGTGGAAAGTCGAGGTATCATGTTCGTAAAGGAGACAAAGGTAACTATAAACTCATTCCTGTAAGGTCGATGTTCTATTTGCCTATTGTTCCAAGGTCGCAAATAATGTTTGCATCGGCTGAAATTGCGAAGAAAATGACGTGGCATTATGAGAATAGACATACCTCAGATAGTTTACGCCATCCATCTGATGGTGAGGCGTGGAAACACTTTGATCGAGTCCATCCGAATTTTGCCTCAGACCCACGAAATATTCGACTTGGCTTGTGCTCTGATGGATTTACTCCATATATCCAAGCATCATCTTCTCCCTACTCTTGTTGGCCGGTCATTGTTACCCCTTACAATCTTCCTCCTGAGATGTGCATGACTAAACCGTTTATGTTTTTGACTTGTCTGATACCTGGCCCACAAAATCCAAAAGCTAACATAGATATCTTTTTGGAACCTGTAATTGATGATCTCAAGAGATTGTGGAAGGGTGTTTGGACATATGATGCAGCAAAAAAGAAGAATTTTTTGATGAGAGCGGCATTGATGTGGACAATTAATGACTTCCCCGACTTATGGTATGTTGTCGGGTTGGGGACTCATGGTAAATTAGCATGCCCCACCGCATGGAACACACAAAAGCGTTCTATTTTGAAGTACGGGGAAAGAGTTCATGGTTTGACTCGCATCGTAGATTCTTCCGCTTGAGATCATGTGTTTAGAAAGAACATGAGGGCATTCAAGAAAGGGGTAGTTGAAAGAGATGGCCCGCCGCCTTTGTTGACATCAGATGAAATATGGAGTAGAGTTATGAATTTGCCACAAGCCACAGAGGCAGGTGAACTCCCCCGAGTGGATGGATATGGACGGGATAATAACTGGACAAAAAGAAGCATATTTTGGAATCTCCCATATTGGAAAGATAATCTATTGAGACACAATCTCGATGTTATGCACACTGAGAAGAATTTATTTGACAACATATTTTACACTGTGATGAATGTGAAAGATAGAACCAAAGACAACAATAAGGCTAGATTAGATGCCGCTCTATACTGTAGCAATGCCAACATTCGATCTAATTTGAATTTGGTGCCATTGGCTAATGGCAAAATGCTAAAACCCAAAGCCAATTATTGTCTAACACCCGAAGAAGCAAAAGATGTTTGTCGATGGTTGAAATGATTGAGGATGCCAAATGGCTATTCTTCTAATCTTGCAAGATGTGCAGATGTGAATACCGGGAAGATTCATGGGATGAAAAGTCATGATTGTCATGTATTCATGGAGTGTTTACTTCCAATTGCTTTCAACTCATTGCCAAAGTGTGTTTTGGAACCACTCACTGAAGTGAGCCAATTTTTTAAGAATATATGTTCTTCAACATTGAGAAAGAATGATCTTATTAAGATGGAGCAAAATATTCCTTTCATTATCTGTAAGTTGGAGAGAATACTTCCTCCTGGTTTCTTTGATTCGATGGAGCATCTTCCGGTTCACCTTGCATATGAAGCAATGCTTGGTGGACCCGTTCATTATAGGTGGATGTATCCATTTGATGGTGGTGATATTGACGACGCATCATCAGAGGAAGAGGTTGTTGTCGACCCTGTCAGTAAACGATGTCGCAAAGTCATCAGGCCCTGTGGCGATTCGTAAGTATTGTTTTTCCTTTTACTTCATTTAAATTCATGGTTTGATGCATATATATATATATATATATATATATGCTTGTTAATTTTGCAACAATTTCAATATGCAGGTTTCTTAAATCGAACACTGGTTCACAAGCGGTCACTCAAGTGATTAAGAAATATTATTTGACAGAGTTTCGTGAAAAGTTGACATCCATCTCTGAGGATGTGGAGAAAGAGTGTTTGAGAGTGTTCTCGGTAAGTATTAATTATGTCATTTCTTATGTTGTTGATTTTAATGTATTGTTTAATGGTTAATATATTCACTAATACGTGTTTTGATTTTGTTTAATATAGACCATAGTGGCTTGGAAACCTGAAGATGAGGAGGAGGTCAAGAGGGTTTTTTGGATTAGAATGTCCAAGCAATTATCAGACTGGTGTTACAAATTGAGAGCCAAAAATGAATGCCCAAAGTATATGAGTGAAAATGTTAGGAAACAATACAAGGCTGAATGGGAAAAAGACACATGGAAAGGGAAAGCTGAAAAAGCTAAGCAGAATAGGGCATCAGAAAAAGGTGGCTCGCTTCACTGCCTTGGCTCCGTCAACCTGCCTCATCATGCTAATAGATTGGTAAGCTATTTTAAAATTTTGTTTTACTTTTTAGTTTACATATAAATTGAAATGTGTTTCATTTTTACAGTCTAGGAAGACTGGTCGCCCTCTCACTATTCCTGAGCTGCATAGAGCCACTCATTTGAGGAAGGATAACAACCGTTTGTTGATGAGCGCTAAAATGACTCTGTAATTATGCAACTTGATTTCTATTGTATTTAGTTCTTTTCTTAATGGAGACCTAATTATCATTATGTTTTGTGGTTATGCGATCATGCAGAGAAACATCTTTGAGTTGATGTTTGAGCCTACACTCAGGGGAGCCGAACCCCGACTCACTTGGTCCACTTTCCCCGAGATGATGGCTTTGGCAAACAAAAAGCGGAAGAAGGCGATAGGCAAGTCAAATAAAAATTATTTGTATGGTGCAGGGCCCTTGGCGAGACTTGTGTAATTTGCTGATCACTATGACACCAGGTCTAGTAGTTCCCATGCTTCATCAGCTGAGACACAACAGCTCAAGCAGCAGGTAGAGCATTTGATGGCTGAGCAACAGAGGAAGGATCAGACTATTGCAGAGATGCAAGCAAACCAGTTGAGGACGCAACGTGAGCAGGAGAGGTTGTTCGCTCTCTTTAACAGCTTGAGGCCATATGAGTCGTCTGATCAAACAGAGTCTGATCATCCTGATCATCCCTCTTCCCCCTATTTATTTGGATTATGTTATTGTTGTCCATTTGAATTATTTGGATTATGTTGTTGCTTTATTTAGATTATGTACATTTTAGATTTGATTATGGATTTTATTTGACTATTTTAGAAATATGAAGTTGCATTTAGTTTATTACCATTATTTATATTTATAAGATAAGCAAGCAAAAAAGTAGGAATTTTTTTAAAAAAAAAATCTTAAAAAATCCCTCGCTAATCATCACAAAATCCCTCGCTAATAACATAAACAAATCCCTCGCTAATTCCCTCGCTAATTTCCCTCGCTAATTCCCTCGCTAATTTCCCTCGCTAATTCCCTCGCTAAATTTAGCGAGGAGCATTTTAGCGAGGGATTTGGATCCTTGCTAATTCCCTCGCTAAAGTACATTAGCGAGGGAATTTTGTGCTTTAGCGAGGGAATCCTGCGTCGCTAAATCACGTTTTTTTTTGTGTATCATGTTGTCGTACCTGCGATGTTGAGAGGAATAAATAACAAGATTTGAAAGTAAAAGTTTTCGAGCAATCGCGCAGCCAAGTCCACGAGTCCTTTTTGCTAGGATGGTTTGATCTCCCTCAAGGTCTCTGCTAGCAAACACTGATCGTCGTTGTTGTGGTTCTGGTCTGAGGTCTGCAAAAAATCCTTCGAAATCCATGTATCAGCAGCACACGCACCTGCATCAAACACAGACATATTGTGATCACCAGAAACAACAAACACGTTTGGGAAGGGCTGCGCAAGTGGAGCGTGGCCATGCCAACGGTCCAACCAAAAGTTTATCAAAGTGCCATCCCCCAGACTGCGACGTAAACAATTACCAAACCATCCAGGCGCAAATGTAAAATCCAAGATCAATAAATCGCGCCACCAAAGCGAGCTGCTAGTTCGAAACCTGTCGTTGCTGGAACCGTGAAGGAGAGCAGTAGACAAATTACCATACTTGAAACACAACAATTCCTTCCAAACAGCAGTTTTATCTCTCAAAATTCTCCACTAACACTTGGTTAATAATGCCACTTACAAATATATAGCTGTTGTGTGTGTTCTAGTTGCAATATCAGTGCAAGTATACACGTCGCGCAAGTAATAAAGTAGATAAAAGTAAGAGATCGTTCCCACGAGGATTAGTTTTACTTTCAAAGTTCAAGTCTTCAAAACACAAGTGAAACAAGTAACAAATCGGCACTAAAAGTTGGTATTAAGATTAAGAACATAAATAAAGCAAGTAAACAAGAAGTGGTCGTGAATATGGATGAGAATGAGTTGGATTGCTGCATGCAAGTAAATCTCCTCTAGTCAGACGTTATAACGTTTACACGTTATCTCGTACAAATGCTATTCTGTATAGACGTTATAACGTTTGAACGCTATTGCGAAAAGAGTCGTGGCTTTTCACCACAAAACGTCGAGCTTCAAGTACTAGAAATCCTATGTCTAGGTTACGAGTAGGCCTACTCTCGTATTTTAAGTACCCACAAAGAATGTCCTATGAACTATTATCCATTCTATGTCTAGACTTAGATAAAAATGCCTAAATGTCTTTAGTGCACCTTTTCGTTCATATAAATCTTTGAGTTCTTTTCATAGACCATATGCGTATTTCTATGAATCTACTTATTCTAAGTGGCAGTCTCAAAACAAGTTTGGAAATATTATCATGCAAAGATTTTAAAACGCATAACATCAATACTTCATAACATTAAACTAGAGGTTCATTACATGCAAAACAACAATCCAACTACAAATGTTTAGCTCATCCTGATCATCTCTACAGAAAGATAAGGAAGTGAAATCCAAATACCATACATAGAGAAAAGGAAATTAAACGCAAAAGATACGCCTAAGTAGCCTTCCTGCATGCACGCTGTAGCGACCGAAAAATCCGGGAAAGGGATTCTTCGAAAGGTTCTTAGGAAGCCGCCACCAAATTTTAGTTTAAGGGCAAATTCGGAAAATCCCTTTTAGGTTTTAGGACGAGGCATTGTTAGGGTTCGGGAGTCGTTATGTGTGGGGAAGGTATTAGCACCCCACGACATCCATTGTCTAATTAATTTAAGATTTATCTAATTATTACCCTTTTATTTGTAGAGAAAATGACTTATTTAGATTTTAGTTTTTTAGTGTTTGACAAGAGTTGAGTCTTGCTCCTATGTACCTCCGGATGCAATGGAGGAATCAAAGCTACGTAGTTCTCTCTAAAAAAGGTTTGTGGGTTGGTGTTTTTTAGTGTAGGGGTCTTAGGATTCCTTTGAATGCAGACTACCATCGATTCTAAGACGACTAACCCAATTGTACAACCGACTTAGTCCCCTACTTTTTGAAAGTAACTTTGAGTTTTCGAAAGAAATTGGTTTGGTGTGAGGTGGGTCAGTTTTAGAATAGGTATTCTAGAACTCCTGAACTGTACAGCCATTAGTTCTAGAACGCTGACTAATCCGATTGTACAACCGACTTAATCCCCTATTTTTAGGAAAATGGTCTACTCGTATTTATTAAGTTTGTAGGGTTACTGAACTGTACAGCTCATTGGCCCTAAAATAATGACTAACCCGGTTGTACAACCGACTTAGCCTTTTATTTAATTTCGCGAGAAAAATTATTTGCGTTTGAGTCGGAAAAGAATTAAAAGAGAAACAGGGGGTGTAGATTGTAAATTTGGGTTTTATTAATAGCAGGGTGTTGTATAATTAATTGGAGGTGCAAAAAGGAAAGCCCAGTTCGCATAGGAGAGCCCAGTATGCGAAACTGGGCTTAAGTGGGGGGAGGTGCGCTCGTAAATAAGGGGGGTGCGCTTAACAATCTGATTATTGAAACAAAAATTAAAAGAGAACACGGCATGTAAACATGACAGAAAAGGAAAACCTAAAAAATCAATTCATCCCTCCCCCTTTGCTCAAGCTGCGCAAGAAGAAGAGAGAGAGAGAAAGCGGCCGTGAAATTTTCGCTACGATTCACGGCGTGAGGGCGCGAAGCTCGCTGGTTTCATGTGAGAGAGCGAACGAGATGGTGAGAGAGGGAAAGGCGACGGCGTTTGGTGGTGATGGAGGGAGCGCCGGTGACGGAAGTCCCGCCGGCGAGAGCGTGGGAGCTTCGCCTCCCCTCTTCCGTTCTTCTTTGTTTCTGCGTTTTTTTTGTTAATTTCTTTCGTTTTTGTGTTCCTTGATCTACATCTGAGATATGCTTTTTTGTGTTCATGGATTCGGTTCTTAATTTCTGTATCTCTGTTTGTTATACAATTTTCACTTTATACAATTTCTGTATTTCTGTATCTCTGTTTGTTATACAATTTTCACTTTATACAATTTCTGTATTTCTGTATCTCTGTTTGTTCATGGTTTTGTTATACAGTTTTCACATTATCAACATTTAATATGACATCTTAATTATATTTTATAACAAAATATGTCTGTTTATAATAATATCACACAATGAATGTTCTTTTGTGGAGTCTTATATTCATGCTAGTACACGTAAAAAATTTCAATCAGTAAGAGAAATTGTAAATCACATGCTTCCAGAAGATCATATTAAAATACTGATAACTCATATTTATATGAGTTATTTATGCCTCTAATCATTGAATTAAGTAAGTTCTCAAGTAATATTAGTATAGTATATATTGTATTTCTGTTTATATTAGGTAAGGAAGGGCTAAACACTGCTTTGCTATGAAATTGGCACATTTGGTGCCCTTGTGATTATTTTGATGTATTTTGTGAAGTAGTGCAGTGTTTAGCGCTATAGCGTCTAACGCTATAGCGTCAAGAGGGCAGCGCAGCTGAGCATCTAAAGGAAAAGTGAAATTTTGGCGCCAAGCTCATTAATCCATGTTCCATATCTTGTGTCCACAGTGTTTGCTGACATGTGCGGATTTTATTGGATTTGTGTGGACACTTGTCATTGCATGAGTAAAGGAATAGTGGAGTTGGTGAAAAAGCAAACATCACCTTTCTTGACTTTTGGAGGAGAGTTGTACCTCATGCTAGATATACTAGAGATGATGATTTCCCTTCCGATATACCTTAGGATTTCAGAGTTAGAGAGAGTATTGGTAGAGAGAGAGAACGTGACATTTTCTTCTTCTCCATTGATGCACTTTTGAAGCTTTTTGCATTTTATTTTCTTCCTTTGTAATTTCTGTATTTTTCTCACTGAGTAGTAATGATGATGATGTACCATCTATGCGTGGATGATTAGGAGATTTCAAGCTTGTATCTTTTGCACTTGTATTCCCTTCTACCTACTGTAATGCAAGTCTTAGTATTTGTGTTATTTTGATGATGCTCAATATGAGCTAAACTCTTTGAGTTGGAGTTCTTTGTAAGCTTGTAATGAACCATTAATATTACGTATATAATTTCTCACGTTTTGTGTTTTAATCCTTGTGTTATAATTCTTTCAATCTTGTTTTATATTTGGCCACGTAAAGCAAGAACTTACGTGGATTCGGCACATGAACCATAGAAAGAACTCAAGGGTTAATATAAACGAGAAGGTTGGTTAAAGACATTTAGCCAACTTTTGCTTCCCTCTAGACATAGAAGTTGCAATAGTTTATAAAGCTTAGAAATTTGTGGGATCTTGAATATACTGAGGGTGAACTTATTTAGAACCTAGACATAGGCATCTTGTAATGAAACCACAGCGCTAGTATTTGAAAAGCACAAAATATTTGCAACAGCGCTTAACGCTATAGCGTGTGACGTTATAGCGTCTTGTTTCTGGGAATTTACATAGTGAAGGCAATCCAACTTATTTCTCTTATATTTTAACTCACTGTTAACTAGTTACCTTGACAACCTTTGTTCAATGAAACTTTGTTACTCAACTTATTTGTTACTTGTTCCTCTAAAGTGTAATTCCTTTCTAAACTCTAAAATTAATACCAATCCCTGTGGAGACGATCTTACTTATCATTATATTACTTGTTGCGATTGTGTATACTTGCACAACTCCTTTTCGCACAACAAGTTTTTGGCGCCGTTGCCGGGGATTGCATTTAATTTTTATTGTTTAGAAATTATTACATCCTTAGGAGGTTTTACCTTGGCAATTTTTCGTGTTGTGTTATAGGAAGTGCTATAGCGTCGATGCTATAGCGTATGCCCGCATCGAGAACCACCCACTTTTGAGTTTGATCACGAACTGCAGAGAAGATTCGAGAAGGTTAAGACGCCAACAAAGGTTACAACAAATCAAAGCTAACTATGTCCGAACACTCTCATCATCTTGGTAGAGAGCACTGGCTGGGGAAGAACTCCTCACAATTAGGAGGAAGAATACCAAGAGGTGGAAGGCAAGGTCCTTTTACCCATATTGAAATTGATAATGAATGCAGTGCAGACGATTCATTAATCAAGGGCGAGATCAAATGGTGAATGACAGAGACAGCCAATGAGAGATTATGTTGTGTTTGATCCACATTCCATGGAAACAAGCATCACTAGGCACAGTGGTATTTGCTACTCACTTTGAGTTCAAGCCTATGATGTTCCAAATGCTCCAAACAACTGGACAATTTGGAGGTTCGTCTCAAGAAGATCCTTTTGCTCATCTGAGAAACTTCCTTGAAGTGTGCAGTAATTTCATTATCCCAGGGGTGAGTGAGGATGCTTTCAGGCTGAAACTGTTCCCTTATTCTTTAAAAGACAGAGCAAAAGCTTGGTTGAACTCCTTGGAGTCCAATTCTATCACAACTTGGGAAGATATGACAAAGAAATTTACGGAGAAGTATTTCCCACCAAACAAAAATGCCGAGGATGAGGAATGACATCACATCCTTCAAGCAAAAAGAGGTGAATCATTACATGAGGCTTGGGAAAGGTGGAAGGAGTTGCTTAGAAAATGTCCACATCATGGAATTCCTATAGTAATTCAAATGGAGACTTTTATAATGGGCTAGAGGCACCTACTAGATCCATGTTGGATGCCTCATCGGAGGTGTAATTTTGAACTCATCATATAATGACGCTTGTGAGCTTATAGAGCGCATTGCCATTGCAGATTCTTCATGGCCTCTTGAAAGGCTGAATTCTACAAGGAAGGTAGTGGGGTTCATGAAGTAAGTGAGGTTTCTCGCTCTCTCGGCCCAAGTGGCCACTCTAACAAACATGATAAAGGAGTTGAATCACGCCAACGCTATAGCGTCACGATGCTATATAGCGCTGAAAGGTCAGCTGCAGAAGACAATTGAACAAGCTCCACGGAGAAGACAGGTTGTGTATCTTGTGGAGGCTCATGCGTATGAAGAATGTACAACAAACCACGCTTCATCAACTATGTGAGTTACAACAAGGGTAACAACCCTTATTCTAATACATACAACCACGGTTGGAGGAATCATCCTAACTTCGGTGGGGAGGAAATAATGCTAACACAAGCACAAATGCTCCTGCTATTCCCCGGGTTTCCCAAGGCAAAGCAACAACAACAACCTCCAAGGCAGAATGTTCCCGCTCCCCGCTATGGATAATTCAATGGAGTCTCTGCTAAGGTCATTCATCAGTGATTGTAAAACAACAATGCAGACTCATGAAGCATCAATCAAAACTCTGGAGAATCAAGTGGGACAGATTGCATCTGCTCTCACACAAAGGCAAAATGGTGGACTCCCATCTACTACTGAACCTCCTCCATCTCATGCACCAGGCAAGGAGCATGTGAAAGCAATAACCACCAGAAGTGGTAAAGAGGTAACTACTGCACCCAAGAATTTAGAGTCAAGTGTTGCTGGAAATGAAAAGAATTTTCCAGACGTTATAGCACCTGACGCTATAGCGTCAAATGCAAACAGAACATCTGAACCTAAATTGGTGCCTAAATATCCTGCTCCCCCTTACCCTCAAAGGTTAAAAAAGGCACATGAGGACAAACAATTTAATAAATTCCTTGAGGTGTTAAAACAATTGCACATTAATGTTCCTCTAGTTGAGGCATTACAACAAATGCCCAACTATGCCAAATTTATGAAAGATGTTTTGACAAAGAAAAGAAGGTTGGGAGAATTTGAAACCGTGGCAATGGTCGGGGAATGCGGCATGTTGATGCGAATAAACTCCCGAGAAAATTAAAGGACCTCGGTAGTTTCACAATACCTGTTCCATTGGAAATTTTTATTCAGTGCGTGCTTTATGTGACTTGGGGCAAGTATTAACTTAATGCCCAAGTCCATTTACACACAATTGGGTATAGGAACCGCGGACCTACTTACGTAAGCCTCCGGTTAGGTGATAGGTCACTTGCCTATCTGAAGGAATCTTTGGAGGATGTTTTAATTAAAGTAGATAAATTTGTTTTTCCTGTTGACTTTGTTATTCTAGATTTTGAAGCAGATGCAGAGGTACCTATTATTTTAGGTAGACCCTTTTTGGCTACAAGAAAGACACTTATTGATGTACAAAAAGGGGAATTGACAATGAGAGTCAATGATCAAGAAGTTAAAATCAATGTTCTGAATGCATTAAAGCTTCCAGATGGTAATACTGAAGAGTGTTCCTTTGTGGTTTCTCTAGACCAAGTGGTGCAAAAGCATTTTCAGAAAACTAACAACCACTTGGGAAAGGTACTTAACAATACTGAGGAACATGAATTGTTGGAAGAAGAGGAGGTTCCAATAGAAAAACAAACTGTGAATGAGGTTTGGGCTAGGAGATATGAGTCACTAGAGCAAGAAAACTCAAACCTCAAGAAGAGTGTGCCTTCTATTATTCAACCACCTGACCTAGAGTTGAAAGAGTTACCCAAGCACCTGAAGTATGCATATTTGGGGGAAAATGAGACTCTACTGTCATCATTTCTCGCTAGTTTGGATCGAGAACCAAGAGGTGGAGCTCATTGCAACTCGAAAAGGCACACAAGAAGGCCATAGGTTGGCAAATGTCTGATATACATGTGATAAGTCCTACAATCTGCATGCACAGGATTGTGTTAGAGGAAAATGCTAAACATAGCATTGAAGGACAAAGAAGGCTTAATCCCATAATGAAGGAAGTGGTGAAGAAGGAAATCCTTAAGTGGTTAGATGCAGGGATTGTATATCCTATTTCTGATAGTGCATGGGTGAGCCCATGCGGTGTGTTCCCAAGAAAGGTGGTGTCACTTTGTGATCACAAATGACAGAAATGAATTAATTCCCAAAAGAACGTTGGATCGGTTGGAGGATCTGCATGGACTATAGGAAATTGAACAAGGCCACAAAGAAAGACCACTTTCCTCTCCCTTTTATTGACCAAATGTTGGATGGACTTCTTTGGTAAGGACTATTATTGCTTTCTTGATGGCTACTCGGCTATAATCAAATAGCAATAGTTCCACAAGACCAAAGAAAAGACCACATTCACACATCCTTATGGCACATTTGCTTTTAGAAGAATGCCCTTTGGGTGTGTAATGCCCCCGCAACTTTCCAGAGATGTATGATGTCCATATTCTCGATTTCATTGAAAAATCTATGGAGGTTTTTATGGATGACTTCTCTGTGTTTGGGGATAGTTTTGAAGTGTTTGGACAACTTGGAAGAGATCTTGATAAGGTGTGAAGAAACAAATCTTGTGCTTAATTGGGAGAAATGTCACTTCATGGTGCAAGAAGGAATTGTACTAGGGCATAGGATCTCCAAGAAAGGCTTAGAGGTGGATAGGGCCAAGATTGAAGTTATTGAAAAATTGCCACCCCCTCAAGTGTCAAAGGTATAAGAAGTTTCCTTGGGCATGTTGGCTTCTATAGGAGATTCATTAAAGATTTCTCAAAGATCTCAAAGCCTCTATGTCAACTCCTTGAAGATGACACCACTTTCAACTTTGATGATGCATGCCTGAAGCCTTCCTGAAGTTAAAGAAAGCTCGACATCGCACCTATCATTGTTGCTCCTGATTGGAGCAAACCATTCGAGCTCATGTGTGATGCAAGTGACTATGCAGTGGGAGCTGTGCTCGGTCAAAGGTATGATAAAATCTTTCATTCCATTTACTATGCAAGCAAAACACTTATTGAAGCACAGTTAAATTACACAGTTACTGAAAAAGAGCTATTAGCCGTAGTTTTTGCCTTTGACAAATTTAGATCATACTTGGTTGGCACAAAAGTAATTGTTTTTTCTGCACATTCAGCCATCAAGTATTTGATCTCAAAGAAAGATGCAAAACCAAGGCTAATAAGATGGGTTCTCCTCCTCCAAGAATTTGACTTGGAAATTCATGATAAAAAGGGGGTGGAGAACCAAGTTGCTGACCATTTGTCTAGACTTGAAGGAGAAAATGCAGGTACAGAGCAGGGTGAGATTAAAGAAATCTTCCCAGATGAGAAGTTGTTGGCGATGCTTGATGAGAGAAAGTGTAACGCTATAGCGGTTGCCGCTATAACGCCAGACGCTATAGCGTCTGAAGATACTGCTCCGTGGTTTGCTGATATCGTGAATAACTTGGTAAGCAGAATTGTGCCTGCAGATATGAATTATCAACAAAGAAAAAGGTTTTTCCATGTAGTGAAAGATTATTATTGGGATGAACCTTTTCTCTACAAGAAGTGCCAAGACCAAGTGATAAGAAGGTGCCTTGCAGAAGAAGAACAACCTCAAGTGTTAGAGCATTGTCATGCTTCACCATGTGGTGGACACTTTGGAGGAACTAGAACAGCTGCAAAGGTGCTGCAATGTGGGTATTACTGGCCTACATTATTCAAGGATGCTCAGGAATTGGTAAAGAGCTGTGCAAAATGTCAAAGGACTGGGAACATTTCAAACAAGCATGAAATGCCCTTAACCAACATCTTAGAGATTGAACTCTTTGATGTATGGGGCATGGATTTCATGGGTCCCTTTCCTCCTTCTCATGGGAATTTGTACATCTTGGTGGTGTGGATTATGTTTCCAAATGGGTTGAAGCCGTGGCTCTCCCCAACAATGATGCCAAGTCATCGGCCAAGTTCCCTGCAGAAGAACATCTTCACTAGATATGGTACACCAAGAGCAATTATCAGTGATGAGGGTTCTCACTTTTGTAACAAGTTGATTGAGTCTCTATTGGGAAAATATGGAGTGAGGCATAAAATTGCCTTTGCATACCACCCACAAACAAATGGGCAAATTTGAATTGTCCAATAGAGAAATCAAAAGGATGCTTGAAAAAATGGTGGGACCTCAAGAAAGGATTGGTCAATCCATCCGGATGATGCGTTATGGGCTTACAGGATGACCTTCAAAACACCTGCAGGAATGTCTCCATACAGACTTGTGTTTGGGAAAGCATGCCACCTCCCTATTGAGCTGCAACACAAAGCTCATTGGGCCATAAAAAAGCTCAACTTTGACTGTGATAGGGCAGGTAAGGCTAGGCTATTGCAATTAAATGAGTTGGATGAGATTAGGCATCTTTGCCTATGAAAGTTGGCTATTTACAAGGAAAAAACAAAGGTGTGGCATGACAGGAAGATCCAAAACAGAGAGCTGATTGAAGGAGGCCAAGTGCTTCTCTTTAATTCAAGATTAAAATTGTTTCCTGGCAAGCTAAAATCCAGGTGGTCTGGCCCTTTTAAATTAGTCAAGGTCTACCCTCATGGTTTGTGGATTTATATGATCAAGCAACCAACACCACTTTCAAGGTGAATGGACAGAGAGAGTAAAAGCAGTACCATGGTGACACGTGTGATGAGGACAAGACCTCAATTGATCTTCAAGATCCCTAACATCAATTGAAGAAGTCAGGCTGATGACTCTTAAAACAAGCGCTCTTGGGAGGCACCCCAAGATGTTAATTAACATTTCTGTTATTTTTGTTTTTATTGTGCAGGAGGAAAAATTTTGTGTTGAGGAATTTGGAAAATTGAAGAACCATGGTGTGATGTTGACGCTTATAAGCGTCAAGAGGTGTAAATGGCGGGGAAGAAACATTGTTAATTCAACGTATGGGGCGGTTATAATGACGCGGCACGCGCGCGCCTGTGCACTTCAATCTGCTGCGCCCTATGCGCCACGTGCAGATGACCCCAATCACTTGATCACTCCGCCCCATCAACAACGGTCACCTCATTCAATTCCCAATAACCTCTCACTCAACCACTCCCTGTTTATCTTCCTTTCTAACCGTTGATTCTCTTTCTTCTTCCCTAACCCTCATCCAGCCATAACTTCATTCATTTTCTTCTCTGCAACCGATCTCACATTTCAGTTCAGAAAATTCCCAAATCACTTTCATCTCTTCAAAATAAAAAAAAATAAAAAAAAAATCTCAAAATGGTGAAGAAGCATTCAATTGAAAAACCCAGAGAAAGACCAAGACATCAGAACCCAGTTCCTCTAGAACCATAGACCCAAAAGACGATCCTGCAGCGTTCTTAGAAGATGAATTTCATCGCAGAAAGGGGTTTTAAAGCAGAAAAAGCTCCGACGTGTTCACATCTCTTTGTTATAGCGCTAGGTTGGCGAGAAATTCATCAAGCATAGAGGGAATTTGTGGTGCCTCTGCGGTGAGAGAGTTTTACAAAGGTATTCCTCCTCCAAAGGGGAAAGCCCCAAACCTATTCTATGGTTAGGGGTGAAATGGTTGATTTCACCAAGTGCCATTAATGAACACTTCAAGCTAGGGTATTCGGGAAAGCATTGGAGAAAAAGCTTGATACATGGGGTCGTGTGTGAAATGGAGGAGGTCAAGAAGAGGATCCGTGTGGAGGAAGCTACATGGGAAAGGTTTGGATCTGAATTTAAAGTGAAGAAAGCATTTACGGTGGATGAAGGCTGCAATGTGGTTTACTTTTATCGGGCATTCACTCATGCCTACTTCCCACACAACCAATGTGGAGAAGGACGGAGTTAATAGTCTTTGGATGCTATTTTGGAAGGAGAGCATTGATGTAGGCAAGATCATTGTGAGGAGATTGAGAAAAGCGGTCAAGGCGATGGTAATCTTTACTTTCCATGTTTAATTCTTGAGTTGTGTAAGCAAGTGAGGTTGAAATTGAAATTCGGGATGAGAGGAGAACTCCTCGAGGAGATATCCTGCTGTGTTCAAGCCGGACAAAGAAGTGCTAGCGCTATAGCGTCCGATGCTATAGCGCTTAATCGGGCTTGAAAAAGAACCAACAAGCCTTGTGCAAGTTTGTGAAGGCAAAGTTTGAGTGGGAAAAATTTGTATTGGAGAAGGCATGTCGAGGAAAGGAATTATTAGAACCACCTGTGTTTCCAGAGTGGTTAATTGAGGAAGAAGGTGTGAAGGAGCCACCTCAGCAAGAAGAAAGGGTAAGCAAAAAGGCCTCTGATGAGGCACTCAAAAAGAGACCAAGGAGCCCTGCCTTGAAGAAGGGAAGGAGTCCTACTAAAAAGAAAACAAAGGTGAGCAGTGAAGAGTCCTTAAACACTGAAGATTTGGAGGAACTAAGTGAAGAAGATGAAGAAGAGACGAGGAGGGTGATGAAGGAAGTAAATGACTCTGAAGAGGAGGAAAATTCTGAAAGTGAGGGGAAATCTGGTGAGGAGAGCCAAGAAAAGGAGGAAGGATCAGAGAGTGAAGAGTATGAGGAATTGCCTGCTGATCCCACACCTAGCCCCACTAGACAACCTTCACCACAAATACCTTCACCACCAGCCCAAGATCAAACTGTTCCTGAAACACCCCAATCTGCACCAACCATCCCTCCACCCATCCCAACAAAAGAAACATCATCCACACTACACACAAGAAACACCAAATGAATGAATGAAGACAACCAGAACCACTGCCCAATCTCCCATAGCGAGAAAGAACCAAGTCCACCACGCATCACCACAAAGAAATCAATCCCCAAATTCCTGCTGCAGAATCTGCTAGCGCTATAGCGTCTGATGCTATAGCGCCTGCAGCACAGAAAAGTCCATCATCATCATCTGTGTCAAGTACAACAAAGTCTCCTAGGCTCAAGCAAAGAGCCCAAAGGAGCCCTCAATCAAAAGTTAATATTCTTGCAGGTTCTGAAGAAGAAGCTCGGAGCCATGGCCGATGACCCTCCAAGGAAGGTAGTGCAAGGCCCAGTGCCATCTGGCACACCAAGCCGTATTCTGAAGGAGAAACATGTGGCAACAAAGAGGCCAACATATGTATCTGCCAGAAGGAGCCCAGGAGCAAAGCTTCTTTGTGATTGAGGAAGAGGACCAAGAAAGTGTGCGGCGGCCAAGTACAAGAAATTCGGAAAGGAGAGTATCGATCAAGAGTTTGAAAGTCGCTAGCAAGTTAGCGAAATGAAGGCGACTAAAGAGAAGGAAGCCCCAGGTGGCGGCGCTTATAGCGTCGATGCTATAAGCGCTGAGGAAGGCGAGAAGGAAGAGAAGAAAAGAAAAAGGCTACAAAGCCTCCTCACTCACGCGTGTCGGTTCAAGGACCAGTGCGGTCTAATGAAAAAATGATTTTAAACATTCTGCTTTGTAGTAGTTTTTAATTTTCTTTGTATGTTCCAATAAGTTGTGAAGCGCTATAAGCGTCTATCTTGCGCTTCACAAATGTTTAAAGACTTGTTTTATGTTGTTTTGTTTTGTCTTAGGCTTCTCCCTAGTTCTTTAAGAGCGGTGAGGACTTTGCTCACTTTTGTTAATGGGGAGGGCCTAAAGTTATCAATAATCTGTTTCATGTGTTTCATTTTTAAGTATAATCATTGAATGCATTCTCTTTGGGCTAATTTTAGTGATAATTGTGTGAGTGAGTAAAGAGAGCCATGCGTTTAGAAAAAATCTTTGTTTATTATTGCTCCCACACATAAAAAATCTCGTGCTTAAGGAAAAACTTAGTTAGCCTAGACTATCGATGCTTAGGTTAGTCCTGGTTAACCAAGGTGGAATCAAATCTTGAATAAAAACTTTGAAGAGTTTTTGAAGCAAAGTTTGGGGGTGTTGAGGCTATATAAAGGTTAAGTAAGAAGGTCTTAGGGTGGTCAGTGATTTAGAAGTCAGTGTAAATATGTTGTAAAGCTGTAGTTTCCCAAAACAAGAGCTCTACTACATCCCAAAGGCAAAGAGGCAAAGCCTCAATTAAAAAAAAAAATTATATAATAAATTCTTTGTGGAGTAGAGAGTAATGAGGGGGCTGCAAACTAGTAAATAAATCATTATCGGTGTTCAAAGCGCTATAGCGCGTAAACGCTATAAGCGTGAGTTGTTGATTTCAATAAATTAGAGCACCGACCATAGACTTGAAATGCCTAGTTAAACCCTTTGTCATGCTTGAAAATCCCCCATTTCTGTGTGAAAATGTTAATCTAGTCACTGTTTTGAAAAAGTTCTTGATTTCACCAAAAGAAGGCCACTCTCCCCAAGGCTAAGAGAAATCCAAATCTAGCTGGGAATTGAGATAAGTCAAGAGATCACACACACACACTATTGAGCGTAATAAGCTTAGAAGTGAAGTAAAATGCATTGGTGTGTTGGTGTGAGTGTGAATCTGAATTGTTAGCCCATTGAGAAAATATTTGAATGAGTATGCTTAGAAGTGAATTGCTGATCAGGTCTTGTGTTTGTGAATATGTGTCAGTTTGTTTTGTCTTTGCAAGTGTCATTACTTGGGGACAAGCAATGGTTTAAGTTTGGGGGTGTGATAACTCATATTTATATGAGTTATTTATGCCTCTAATCATTGAATTAAGTAAGTTCTCAAGTAATATTAGTATAGTATATATTGTATTTCTGTTTATATTAGGTAAGGAAGGGCTAAACATTGCTTTGCTATGAAATTGGCACATTTGGTGCCCTTGTGATTATTTTGATGTATTTTGTGAAGTAGTGCAGTGTTTAGCGCTATAGCGTCTAACGCTATAGCGTCAAGAGGGCAGCGCAGCTGAGCATCTAAAGGAAAAGTGAAATTTTGGCGCCAAGCTCATTAATCCATGTTCCATATCTTGTGTCCACAGTGTTTGCTGACATGTGCGGATTTTATTGGATTTGTGTGGACACTTGTCATTGCATGAGTAAAGGAATAGTGGAGTTGGTGAAAAAGCAAACATCACCTTTCTTGACTTTTGGAGGAGAGTTGTACCTCATGCTAGATATACTAGAGATGATGATTTCCCTTCCGATATACCTTAGGATTTCAGAGTTAGAGAGAGTATTAGAGAGAGAGAGCGTGACATTTTCTTCTTCTCCATTGATGCACTTTTGAAGCTTTTTGCATTTTATTTTCTTCCTTTGTAATTTCTGTATTTTTCTCACGGAGTAGGGCTGATGATGATGTACCATCTATGCGTGGATGATTAGGAGATTTCAAGCTTGTATCTTTTGCACTTGTATTCCTTCTTACCTACGGTAATGCAAGTCTTAGTATTTGTGTTATTTTGATGATGCTCAATATGAGCTAAACTCTTTGAGTTGGGTTGCTGTAAGCTTGTAATGAACCATTAATATTACGTATATAATTTCTCACGTTTTGTGTTTTAATCCTTGTGTTATAATTCTTTCAATCTTGTTTTATATTTGGCCACGTAAAGCAAGAACTTACGTGGATTCGGACATGAACCATAGAAAGAACTCAAGGGTTAATATAAGCGAGAAGGTTGGTTAAAGACATTTAGCCAACTTTTGCTTCCTCTAGACATAGAAGTTGCAATAGTTTATAAAGCTTAAGTGTGGGATCTTGAATATCTGAGGGTGAACTTATTTAGAACCTAGACATAGGCATCTTGTAATGAAACCACACGGCGCTAGTAGTTGAAAAGCACAAAATATTTGCAATGGTACGCTTAACGCTATAGCGTGTGACGTTATAGCGTCTTGTTTTCGGGAATTTACATAGTGAAGGCAATCCAACTTATTTCTCTTATATTTTAACTCACTGTTAACTAGTTACCTTGACAACCTTTGTTCAACTGAAACTTTGTTACTCAACTTATTTGTTACTTGTTCCTCTAAAGTGTAATTCCTTTCTAAACTCTAAAATTAATACCAATCCCTGTGGAGACGATCTTACTTATCATTATATTACTTGTTGCGATTGTGTATACTTGCACAACTCCTTTTCGCACAACAAATACCTAATTCCAGCCTTTGTTATGCTCCTGTTACCTGCTCTGTTACTGTTGATTCTCTTTAACTGTGACCAAACCACTGCTACTGTGTCTGCTTGGCTGCTACTTTCTTTAGATCTTTGAAACCTCAGAACTGTGTTTAGTGGATTAGGGTTTCAATGTGAAACTCTAATCCTATTTTTGGGTGATCTTAGCAGTAGTTTTCTGTCTTGGTTTCTGTGTGTTTTAGACCCTAGGCTAACCGTTTATTTATAGGTAGAAATTAGGTTTTAGCATTAATTCTTTGTTTGACTGGCTTTTGCGAGATCGATAATGTGGGCTTCTTGAGCGGTCTTGGAGAGCAAGAAGCAGACCTTGAGATTACCGATCTTTGCTCCTTTATTTAATTTTCGTTTTTTATATTCTTTGTATTTTTAATATTATCATTTTTGTATTTTTGGACAGTTTGGACAATTAGACACTTTTTAAAATGTAAATAAAATTAAATAGATTTTTTTTTTGACATTTTTGGACTATATATATATGTATGTGCTCAAAATAAGGACAAAATAATAAAAATAGAAAAGAAGTCCGCATGATGAGCCAAATTACGAGAAAATAACTCGAATAAACTCATTTGCAAGGAAACGACTCAGATAAACCCAATTAAGTTCGACTAGGCCCAAATACGAAAATTCAATTAAAGAATGTGCGAAAAGATCGATCATTCACGCGCATTCTTAATTTAAACAACGGCATTTGGAAGAGGTTAGTTGAGATTGACTTGGGTTGGTAAATGAGACACCTTTTTAATGATTCTCGCAATTGCGCGACTTCAGAACAAATAATAAAATAAACGACTAAAGCTGGAAAAAGAATACGGACAAAATTGGGGTATAACACACGCTGTAAAGACGTTACAACGTCTGAGCTTCACAGTAGTGGTTGCGACTGGGAATGGGAAATGGAGTTTGAGAAGAGTTAAGATGAAGAAGTCTGTGTCCAGAACTTCTTTAAGAAAACTTTCTCTGAAATGGAGGAAGGTAGATGAATGGAAGATTGATCTGATGTGGGTGAGTGTATGCGCGTGTGTTCTGAGAGAGAGACAAGTCTTCAACTAAATAGCCAAATGGGTCACATGTTGCTGATGTCATTCCTCACCTACCAAGCCTGCTTGCACACAAAGTGTTTACGAGCCCGACAACATGCGGTGCTACGATTGCTCTGATAAAGGTCGTCGGTAGCGCGTCGTGACGAGGAGAGATGAGATTTTCTGACTTTCTAAATCTTTGACCATCATTGCTAGTGCGCCATAACTGAGATATTTCATTCTTACTTTTCTGCCCTTGCTTAGACGTGGTGAGGAACGTTGCGACGTTCAGCTGTTACTGCACAAACACAAGAAGCATCAAAACACTCACAAAGACACCAGGTGGTGCCAAAATGCACAGAACTTGTAATTTAGCCCCCATCTAACTAAGAAACAATAAACTAACAGAAAACTAATAGAAACAACCTACTATTGCTAGAGAACTTGCATGATTTATCTTTGAATAAGTATAAATAACTCATATAAATATGAGTTATCACACCCCCAAACTTAAATCATTGCTTGTCCTCAAGCAATCAAGACAAAACAAAATAAAAATGCATGAAATCAAATACATCAGCAGGTTACACTCTACTCAACCATTTGATCAAGAAAATTATTCTCAAGGGGCTAATTTCTTCAGACTTTACACTACACACTCACGCACCAATGCACAATTACATTCTATATTCATTACTGCCCGAAGTGAGTGTGTGATCTCTGTATCAATTCTATTCCTAGCTAGTTTCAGAAGCTATCCTAGCCTATGAAAGAGTGGTTTTCGTTTGGTGAGAGTAAAACATCCTTCAAAACAAAGAGTAGACTAACATTTTCCACATAAGGCATGAGGGTGATTTTAAGCACGACAAAGGGTCTTAATTGGGCGCTAGGACTAGATTAGTTCAACTACTTTTCTGACTCACACACACACAAATGACTGCAACCCCCTCATTACTGAGCACCTTTCTTTTGATTCACTCCACTTGGAGTTCTTTCTCTTTTTTCTTTCTTTTTTTTCTTATATTTGGAGTGCCCAGCATTTATTTCGGGGAATTGCAGCAAACACAAAGAACATGTGGATTTTCCACTTATTTGAAACAACACACTCTTTTTGGTCTTTTTTGGGGTAGACGTTATAACGTTTATAGATGAGACGTTATAACGTTTGAAACACACAACACACCAACACAAACGACATACATTATAACGTTACGGGTAGACGTTACAATGTTGCACTCACACTACACAAGCACTAACCATCCTACAGTCTTTGCACCCAGCCTTTGTACAACCTGATATACCCCCAAACTTAGCTTCTACTGCTACTCTAGGTTTTTAATCAAGTTTTACAGTCACCATAGTCAACCAAAACTAGCTTTAGCATCAAATAGTCCCTAGCTAACTAGGTTTTCCTCAAAAGAGAGTTTGTGTGGAAGCAGTAATCAATTCTGTTCATTTAAGCATGCATCAGCTACTCACACATATTCACACACAGCCATCACTAGATTTAGCCCAAAGAGAAAACATTTTCTTGATAATTGATAGAGTAGGAAAGCAATCTGATTTTGCATTTGTCTTTATGCATACTCAAACATGAAAACATAAGACATAAAGATGATCCTCCCCCCATACTTAAAGATGAGCAGTGTCCTCACTGCTTACTGATTTTTATTTTTATTTTTAAAATCAGGGGAGGAACAATTAAACAGGACAAACAAACAAACTACTGACTATTAACTATCCAACGCTGAAACAGACGTTATCACGTTGGACTGTTATTTATTTGTACTCGAAAGAAAACTACAATTATTCTACTGCTAAAAAGATAGGGCTAAGCTATTTGTTTAGAGCACCAGACCTGAGCCTTCCACTCTGCCTAGAGGGGATGCTTGCTTGAGCGGTTGTCTTTTTCTTTTCCTTCTTCTTCTTCTCGCCTCCTGCCTCTGTAGTGGTTGTGGTTGTGGTTTCATCTGAGCCTACCATTCCTGAGCTTGCACCAGCAGCAACTGAAACTTCAGCCTATTGGGACATCTTTGCACTACTCTTAGCAATTCTTTTCTTTGCTTCTTCCCATGCTTTCATTGCGATTCTCGCAGATCAACTTTCTTTGTGCTTCTTTTGGGGTTCACCTGGGCTTTTTCCACCTCTGGCTCTTGAGACGTTATAACGTCTTTAGATGCACCACCAATAACAGCAACTTTGTCCCGGGCTTGCTTCAGGAGATGTTCCGCCAACTTTTGAGTAGCCTCTTCCGTTGCTTGCTCCTTTGCTCTTTCCATGACAGCCTCACGTTCTTTCATTACCTGCAATTCTGCAAGCTTTGCTGCAGCCTCTTTCTCGCCAGACGTTAACGCGTCTGCGGCTCCTTCTTCAAAGAATGGCGGCATGGGCATCCTCGGAACCACCGCAGCGACAAATGCCGCACTTGTAGCGGTTCTTTGGCTTACCTTTGACACCTTGACTTTCCTCTTACACCGCAATTTTTTTGTCTTTTGTTTGGCGACCTCGGTTTGTTCTTGCTCTTCACTAGCTTTGGCTTCTTTGGTTGCAGCTGCTAATTCCTGCCTCTTCTTCCTTTCAAATGGGTTCTGGGTGGGTACACTCTTGACTCTTGGATTTTTGGGTGGGGACATGAGTTGTGGGTCTGGATTACTTCCAACATTGGTTGCTTCAGACGTTGCCACGTCTCCTCCAGGTACTTCTTGAGCGGATGGTTGTTGTGATGGTTCTTTTTCTGGTTCAGGTTGAGTGGGGGTTGTGAAATGGGTTTGTCTTGTGGTTTGGATTGTGGTGTTTTGGGAATATTCTGGTCATGGGTGGGTGGTTCTTTAGGTGAGGGTTGGGGTTGATTGGCTTTTGGTGATGGTGGTTTGGTTGTTTGGGTTGGTGGAGAGTCGGCCTTGCTATCTGTCTTTTCACTAGAACTTCCTTTTTCTTCAGAATGTTCTTCTTCCTCTTCCTCACTTTGTATTTCCATGCTCACCTTCCTTGATTCCTCTACATCATTCTCACTAATATCATCTAAATCAATTGAATTAAGTTCTTCCTCACTACTTACCTTCTTTTGCTTTTTCTTTGCTGGGCTTTTTCCTTTCTTGGCTTGGCTTCTTGCTCTCTTGACTCTTTCCTTCTTCACTGCTCGGAGGTGCATTGTTGATAAGGGAACATCATCTTCATCTTCCTCTTGCGTCCAGTCTGGGAGTACAGGCTCTTCAATCACTATCTTACCTTTCGTTATCTGCGCATTCACCTTCTTACGCCACTCGGCGCTCCTTGATTTAATTTGGCTAGGCTATTTTCTCGCTCCACCAAACGTTGTAACGTCTCTGCATCATCCCGATGTGGTAGCACTGCGACTCTCTCACCTATCTTTGAACTTTGTTGAGAAGGGTCCTTGGGGCTCCTCCTCGGCTTCGGTGGCTTCAATCTCCACTCGGCCTCCATGCACGGATCGGTGATTAAGCAAGGAAAGCACAGATACCCATCCTTCCTGTTCTTCCACTTGTTCATCTCCCTATTAATAAGCTTGCCTGCCTCAATCTTGTCTTTTGACATGATTGCATCAATAGCAATCAGTCTCTCCTTATCGACCCAGGAAGTGTGAGAAGTAGGTATCAGGCAATGCCTAATGAAATGAAACCAAGTGTTGGCCTCATCACAAAGATACCTTCTCAGAATTTTGAACTCGTTTCCATGGTCGCCACTTCTTTCCCACACAGCTCCTTCAACACAGATTCTCTCCTTGATTGCATCCATCTTCGCCATTCCATAGGTCTTCTGCTTCGTTTCCACCGCCTTGCCATAGTAACCCAGACCAAAATAGTCATTTATGACTCTTACACTGAACTTCACTTCTTCACCGCGAACTTTTGAGATGATTGAGGGCTCTCCATCGCTTCTTTCAATGATTCCCTTGTAGAAGTCATGCACTAGAGTTGCAATGTACTCCTTTCGGTTCACTATAAATTTCTGCCATCCCAACGCTGCCACGGTTGAGAGAAAATCAGGATTTGGGTTTTCCAGGTTAAAACCCCTTTCGGGTAGCAGGGCTTTCTTCTTTGAAGGATTGGGGATTTCTGGAATTGGGGCTGAGGAAGAACTTAGGTCAACATCTTTCCTTTGCCAGATGATTTCACGCCAGCTTGCTTGGTTTTTGTCATGGTGTTTGCAATGGGTTCTTGGAAGGAAATGGAGAATTTGAGATTCTGAGATTTTGAGGAAGAAAGAGTAAGGTTACGGTTTCAGAGAGAGGGAAATGTTTAGAGAGTGGTTGCAGGTGGGTTGATGATTGTAACTGGTTGGTATTTATTGGGAAAGGGTTATGGGAAGTTGGGAAGTGGTGGTGGAGTGAAGTAAGGGGAAAAGTAACCGTTGATATGACAAGTTAGGATGGAGGGTGACGTCGTAGTCAGTTATCACGCGAGGTGTGCAGGCCGAAATGATTTCGTCCACGTCAGCACTTAGATCTTTGACTAACCTTCTCATTCGGCTTGACCCATTTCCTTTTTTTATTTAAAACTTCACCCAGGCAGCAGACGTGACAACGTCTTAGACACACAGGGACGTTATAACGTCTACCACACTTTCATAACTTGAGTCTTGCATCTCTTCTACCTTCAACTTCCATTCCTGCACAAAAATCAAAAATTTAAAAGACACAAAATTGTTGGTTAGTTAAAACCATTGGGTTGCCTCCCAAGAGCGCTTGCTTTAAGAGTCTTCAGCCAGACTATCCCCTTTTGAATTCAGGGGTTGTTGAGAGACAATGTGGCCTTGTCCCTAACCACATGTTCTCCATGATATTGTTTCACTCTTTGGCCATTGACTTTGAAAATGGAATTGGTCTTTTCCTCAAACAGGTCCACCGCACCATAAGGATAGACTTTTACCAATTTGAAGGGTCCTGACCATCTTGATTTTAGCTTCCCAGGGAACAACTTTAATCTTGAATTGAATAGCAAAACTGGTTGTCCCTCTACTAGCTCTCTTCTTTGAATTTTCTGATCGTGCCACTTCTTGGTTTTCTCCTTATAAATTGCTGAATTCTCATAGGCATTATGCCTGAATTCTTCTAGCTCATTTAATTGAAGGAGTCTTGCTTCCTCAGCCTTCGAATGATCTAAGTTCAATTGCTTCAATGCCCAATGAGCTTTGTTCTGAAGTTCAATAGGCAGATGACACGCTTTTCCATAGACTAGCTTGTATGGTGACATGCCCAATGGTGTTTTAAATGCTGTCATGTACGCCCACAGTGCATCATCTAGGTGCAGGGACCATTCTTTCCTGTTAGGTCCAACCATATTCTCAAGTATTCTTTTAATTTCTCTGTTAGAGATCTCTGCTTGACCACTTGTTTGGGGGTGATAAGTCTGTAGCAATCTTGTGCTTCACTCCATATTTGCTTGATGGGTTCTCAATTAGCTTATTCTGAAGTGGGAACCTTCATCGATGAATTATAGCTCTTGGAGTGCAAACCTTGTGAAGATATTTTGCTTAAGGAACATGCTGACTGATTTGGCTTCATTATTGGGCAATGCTACAGCTTCTACCCACTTTGATACATAGTCCACAGCTACCAGAATGTATAAGTTTCCATGAGACATAGGAAATGGCCCCATTCCCCACACATCAAACAGCTCCACTTCAAGAATATTTGTCAATGACATTTATTGCTTGTGGGATATGTTTCCGGTTCTTTGGCATCTATCACAGTTCTTCACCAATTCATGAGCATCTTTGAAGATTGTTGCCCAATAATACCCTGATTGTAACACCTTTGCAGCAGTTCTGGTTCCTCCAAAATGTCCACCATAGGGTGATGCATGACATTGTTGCAACACATGGAGTTGTTCCTATTCAGCAAGGCATCTTCTAAGCAATTGATCTTGGCACATTTTATACAAATAGGGCTCATCCCAAAAATAGTGCTTCACGATGTGGAAGAACTTCTTTCTTTGCTGATAGTTGAAATCCACAGGCACAATCTTGCTGACTAGGAAATTAACTATATCAGCATACCAGGGTGCAGTAGCATCAGACGTCATAACGTTTGAAGAAATTTCCATAGACGTGGTAACGTCTTCAGCTACTCTGGCTACTGATAGCAGTCTTTCATCAGGGAAATTTTCTTTTATCTTTTCTTCACCTGTACCTGCATCAACATTCTCAAGTCTAGAAAGGTGATCAGCAACTTGGTTCTCCACCCCCTTTTTATCACGAATTTCCAAGTCAAATTCTTGGATCAGGAGAACCCATCTAATGAGTCTTGGCTTTGCATCTTTTTTAGCAATCAAGTACTTGATGGCTGAGTGATCAGTAAAAACAATGACTTTTGCACCCACCAAGTATGATCTAAATTTGTCAAAAGCAAACACAACAGCCAGTAACTCTTTCTCAGTCACAGTATAATTTAATTGGGCATCATCTAAGGTTTTACTAGCATAATAGATAGAGTGAAAAATTTTGCCATACCTCTGACCCAATACAGCTCCTACCGCGTAGTCACTTGCATCACACATTAATTCAAATGGTTTGGACCAGTCAGGAGTGACTATCACGGGAGAGCGATTACAAGCGATCTTCAATTTACGGAAAGCCTCATGACATTGCTCATCAAAGTTGAAGACGTTATCACGTTGCAACAGCAGGCATAGGGGTTTGGAAATTTTTGAGAAGTCTTTGATAAATCTTCTGTAAAACCCATCATGTCCCAAGAAACTTCTAACACCTTTGACAGTGGTTGGTGGAGGTAATTTGTCAATAACATCAATTTTTTCTCTATCCACCTCCAATCCTTTCTTTGAGATCCGATGCCCCAAAACAATTCCTTCTTGAATCATAAAATGACATTTCTCCCAGTTGAGCACCAAGTTGGTCTCTTCACATCTTACTAGAACTCCTTCTAAGTTATCCAAGCATTCCTTGTATGAGTCTCCATAGACTGAAAAATCATCCATAAAAACTTCAATGGAGCATTACACGACCCAAATGGCATCCTTCTGAAGGCAAAGGTGCCATAAGGACAAGTGAATGTGGTCTTCTCTTGGTCTTCAGGTGCAATAGCTATCTGGTTATAGCCTGAGTAACCATCAAGGAAACAGTAGAAGTCCTTGCCTGCAAGTCTGTCTAACATCTGGTCGATGAATGGGAGTGGAAAATGGTTCTTCTTGGTTGCTTTGTTCAGCTTCCTGTAGTCCATACATATCCTCCATCCCGTCACTGTCCTGGTTGGAATCAATTCATTTTTATCATTTGTCACCACAGTAACTCCACCTTTCTTTGGTACGCATTGAACCTGGGCTCACCCATAAGTCACATCCAGCGATTGGGTAGATGATTCTGCGTCTAACCATTTGATGATTTCCTTCTTGACCACCTCTTTCATTATTGGGTTCAATCGCCTCTGCGCCTTCAATGCTATTCTTGGCATTTTCTTCCAATACAATTCTGTGCATACAAATTGTGGGACTGATTCCCTTGATGTCTGCCATTTGCCAACCAATAGCTTTCTTATGTCTCTTCAAGGTAGTAATGAGATCATTTTCTTGCTCTTGTGAAAGATTAGAAGAAATGATCACTGGTAGAGAATCATTTTCCCCTAAAAAGACATACTTCAAGTGATTGGGTAACACCTTCAGCTCCAGTGTGGGTGGTTCATTAATGGATCAGGCACATTCTTCTTGATATTTGAGTCCTCTTGCCCCAAACTTTCATACTTCTTTGTCCACGCCTTGGGTACAGGAGAGTCAAACGTGACAACGTCTGCAGTTGATGTTATAACGTCTTGAGGAACAACTTCTTCTGCTAATAACTCTTGTATCTCAGCTTTACCCAGAATCTTTTCCAAGTGGTCATTATCTTTATTGAATTGTTTTTGCACCACATGGTCAAGGGCAACCACATAAGAACATTCCTCTGTGTTGGGATCTGGATACTTGAGTGCTTTGAGGACGTTGAACTTGACTTCTTGGTCATTGACTCTCATGATCAATTCTCCTTTCTGCACATCAATGAGTGTTCTTCCAGTGGCTAGGAATGGTCGCCCCAAGATGATAGGAACTTCTTTATCTGCATCAAAATCCAGAATAACAAAATCTACTGGAGAAACAAACTTGTCAACTTTAATCAAAACATCTTCTAATATGCCCTCAGGATATACTCTACTTTTATCAGCTAAAGTGAGACTTAAAGAAGTAGGTCTGGAAGTTCCTATACCAAGTTTATCATAAATGGACTTGGGCATCAAGTTAATACTTGCCCCCAAGTCACATAAAGCTTTGCCAATGTAAAAATCTCCAATGGAGCATGGTATAGTAAAACTGCCAGGATCCTTGAGTTTTCTAGGGAGTTTATTTTGCATAATTAAGCTACATTCTTCTGTTAAAGCAACAGTTTCAAACTCCCCTAGCCTTCTTCTTTTGGTGATGATGTCCTTCAGGAACTTGGCATAGTTTGGCATCTACTGTAGAGCTTCAACCAAAGGAAGGTTTATGTGTAGCTGCTTGAGCATCTCCATGAACTTGCTGAATTGCTTGTTTTCATGAGCTTTCTTTAGTCTTTGAGGGTAGGGTGGAGGAGGATATTCAGGTACAAGTTTGGGTACAGTCTTGATTCCTGGTTCAAAACTAGACGTTGTAACGTCTGGTTTAGACATCACAATATTTGGAGTATCCTTTTCTTTTTCTCCACTTTTGCTCGTCTCCTTCCTTTTCTCTTTTTCCTTCTCTGGCACCTCGTTTTCCTCAGGCATAGTTGGTTCAGGATACTCAGTGCCACTTCTCAATGAGATAGCATTTACTTGAGCATTCACCCCATTATTACCATTTGGATTAGATGATGATGGTGTTTCAGTTGTAGATGGGAGAGATCCATTCTGCCTTTGAGTAAGAGCTGAGGCTATCTGCCCAATTTGGTTTTCCAAAGTTTTGATTGAAGACTCATGGGTTTGCAAGGTTGTCTTACAATCACTTATGAAACTTTTCATCATGGCTTCCAAATTCTTTGTTGTTGTTATTCCCGCACATCACGCCTCTGTTGTTGTTGTTGGGGAAATCACGGGGGTATTGCGGGAGCGATATTGCTAGCATTCAAAGCATTGTTGTTTCTCCAACCAAAGTTTGGGTGATTTCTCCAATTTGAATTGTAAGAGTTGGAGTAAGGATTACCTTTGTTACGGGATACAAAGTTTATAGGATCGAGGTTATAGGGACACTCTTCGTAAACATGCCCTTCTTCACAATAGACACACACTACTCCCCTGCACGCGTGGGTTCAATAGTTTGTGATGCTGTCTTTTCGGGGCGTGGCCACGTTTGGAGTATTCATGGTTTTAATCATGTTGGTCGAGTAGCAACACGAGCGAAAAAAGCGATTACTTCACTTATCTCATGGACAGTGACCTTCTTTCCAGGTGTAAATCTTTCAGATGGCCAATGGAAATTATGGGTGGCTATGTCATCTATAAGCTTGCATGCCTCAGAGAAGGACATGTTTAGAATAACACCACCTGATGAAGCATCAAGTATAAGTCTGGTAGGCTGATCTAAACCATTGTAGAAAGTCTCCATTTGAATAACCACGGGAATGCCATGGTGTGGACACATTCTCAGTAATTCCTTCCATCTTTCCCACACATCAAACAATGATTCCCCTTCCCTTTGTTTGAAGGAAGTGATATCATTTCTCAACTTAGCATTTTTGTTGGGAGGGAAGTATTTTCCAAGAAACTTCTCAGCTAGCTCATCCCAAGTGTGAATTGAATTTGGTTCCAAGGAGTTCAACCAATTTTTGGCCTTATCCTTGAGAGAATATGGGAATAGCTTTAATCGGAAAGCATCCTCTGAGACTCCAGGGATGATAAAGTTGCTACACACATCCAAAAATTGCCTTAGATGTGCATAAGGATATTCTTGAGGAAAACCCACAAATTGCCCTGCAGTTTGCAGCATTTGGAACATCATCGGCTTGAATTCAAAGTGACCAGTGTGAATGGTTGGTCTTGCAATGCCTGTTTGTAAATGGGCAGGATTGAGCATGGCATAATCACGCATAGGCCTGTCTCTGTCATTGACCATGTCTTGTGGCCCTGCATTGATGAGTTGCTGTCTCTGCCAGTGTTCATCATCAACAAGTGTCTATGTATGGGTCTATGGTCCACGACCATGCCCTCTACCTCCTCTTGGCGGCTGATGTTGCTGTTGTTGTTGCCTCCTTCTTAACCTTTGTTGTCTCCTTAGTTGCCTGAAGGTTCTTTCAGGTTCTGGATCGAATTCAGGCGCAGATTCACTCCCTGGTTCAATTGAACTAGAGCTTGAGTTGGAACTAAGCATACGATGTAACGTCTACCTGTTCACACACAGAAACAACAAACAACACAGTAAAATTCTTTCAACTAGTGTTTTAATACTTTTGAACAATAAAAGTTAACTTCAATCCCCGGCAACGGCGCCAAAAACTTGTTGCGTGTGTTCTAGTCGCAATATCAGTGCAAGTATACACGTCGCGCAAGTAATAAAGTGGATAAAAGTAAGAGATCGTTCCCACGAGGATTGGTTTTACTTTCAAAGTTCAAGTCTTCAAAACACAAGTGAAATAAGTAACAAATCGGCACTAAAAGTTGGTATAAATAAAGCAAGTAAACAAGAAGTGGTCGTGAATATGGATGAGAATGAGTTGGATTGCTGCATGCAAGTAAATCTCCTCTAGTCAGACGTTATAACGTTTACACGTTATCTCGTACAAATGCTATTATGTATAGACGTTATAACGTTTGAACATTTATTTGCGAAAGAGTCGTGCTTTTCACCACAAAAGCGTCGAGCTTCAAGTACTAGAAATCCTATGTCTCAGGTTCTAAGTAGGCCTACTCTCGTATTTTAAGTACCCACAAAGAATGTCCTATGAACTATTATCCATTCTATGTCTAGACTTAGATAAAAATGCCTAAATGTCTTTAGTGCACCTTTTTCGTTCATATAAATCTTTGAGTTCTTTTCATAGACCATGTGCATGTATTCTATGAATCTACTTATTCTAAGTGGCAGTCTCAAAACAAGTTTGGAAATATTATCATGCAAAGATTTTAAAACGCATAACATCAATACTTCATAACATTAAACTAGAGGTTCATTACATGCAAAACAACAATCCAACTACAAATGTTTAGCTCATGCTGATCATCTCTACAGAAAGATAAGGAAGTGAAATCCAAATACCATACATAAAGAAAAGAAAATTAAACGCAAAAGATACGCCTAAGTAGCCTTCCCTGCATGCATCATTTGAAAAACGCGTTACAACGCCCGAGCTTCACATGATGAGTGGTTGCGACTGGGAATGGGAAATGGAGTTTGAGAAGAGTTAAGATGAAGAAGTCTGTGTCCAGAACTTCTTTAAGAAAACTTTCTCTGAATGGAGGAAGGTAGATGAATGGAAGATTGATCTGTGGGTGAGTGTATGCGCGTGTGTTCTGAGTGAGAGACAAGTCTTCAACTAAATAGCCAAATGGGTCACATGTTGCTGATGTCATTCCTCACCTACCAAGCCTGCTTGCACACAAAGTGTTTACGAAGCGACGACCGCATCTGATTGCTTTCTCAAGGCCACCAAGCGTCGTATTTGAGGAGAGAGGAGATTTTATGACTTTCTAAATCTTTGACCATCATTGCTAGTGCGCCATAACTGAGATATTTCATTCTTGCTTTTCTGCCCTTGCTTAGACATGGTGAGGAACGTTGCGACGTTCAGCTGTTACTGCATAAACACAAGAAGCATCAAAACGCTCACAAAGACACCAGGTGGTGCCAAAATGCACAGAACTTGTAATTTAGCCCCCATCTAACTAAGAAACAATAAACTAACAGAAAACTAATAGAAACAACCTACTATTGCTAGAGAACTTGCATGATTTATCTTTGAATAAGTATAAATAACTCATATAAATATGAGTTATCAATAGCAAATATACCTTTGCATAAGGACATTTAGCTTGCTTTTGACTAAGGTGATTGACGTTGACAACCGCAGGATCAATGTTCTCTGTCATCTTGTTTATTCTCTCTACTTGTTTTCTAAGTGCAACGTAGTGAATAGAACAATATTAAGCACAAACATTGTAAATTACAAATATACTAATCGATCAAAGTTGTATATTGATTCTAATTATATGTGCATCAAGCTGAATACAAAAATATGTGACAAACATTTTTAATATATAACATTATTTATAAGATGAGAATTAAAAAAAAGTTGAAATGAATAAAATTACTCATATTTAATAACATTCTAGTTAGTAAATATATAGAATAAAATCTATGAAATGTGATACAAAATATTATGTCAACTAAATATAATATATAATAACAAATATATATATACTTTTCGCACTGAAAAACTTCATGGCCTGGTGGAGCTAGCTTAACCTGATGATTAACAACGATGATGATAATGATCTACATTTCACACAGCACACAATTCCATCAATACTTTCATTTGGCATCGTCATGAAGGACATAACTTCGGATCATCAGCTTTCATCATGCCACTAACCATTTTGTAGTTTTAATTATTATTTGTATAAATAAATATGTTTTCTCTTTATTCTTAATTACGTAGTTATTGAAATAGGAAATATCAGACATATAGACATCTAATTACACAGTAAACTACAATAACATGTTAGTATTTATGTAATGGAGAATAGTTCTTGATAGGTCATCATATCACCGAAGAATTACTTTCAATTCTTTGTAATTATACTTTGTAAAAATAAATAAATGTTTCATTCCAAAATACTAAATTAACATTAGCAGAGCGCTAAGCACACCACTAAAATGTTGAAATATATGAAAAAATGAAGAAATGAAGGAAAGAGTATCTTCCTCAGTATGAAGAAATAAGATATTTATCGCAAGCAACGAGTATTCAAATTTTATGGAGAATAACGTGATGTTTGTATCATAGGTTTATCATAGGTCACATTGTGAGGATATTATTCCTTGGGGTTGATGCTGGAAAAAAATGAACAAACACATTACATAATAAATATGATCTCATTTCACATCGGTGTAATTTAACCTTCTTTACACTAGAATCATACTTATATATTTTTTTATTATGCTTATTCTGCTTTTTAGTCCCTACGGGGATACATTATACAGTTTCGATGTAATTTTATTGTCTTTGAGTACGCATCGTAGTTTTAAAAAATTAATATTAAATGTTTGGCTTATTTTCTTTGGCTAAATTCCTTCAGTCAATAAGTTCATGCCTTTTATTATCGTGCAAATGTCATATATTTACATGTACAATTTGCCTATATATATATATATATATATATATATATATATATATATATATATATATATATATATATATATATATATATATATATATATATTACCAATAATTTTTTTATTTAATAACATAAATTATAGACTATTAAAATAACAAAAATGTTATTTGGACAAAAATTTCAGACAAAAACAGACAAACACCAACTTACAACACCAATTAACCAAGTTTTTAGACCATTTAGCCAACCCCGCTTTTTTTCACGCGGTTTAGGCGTATATAAAAACTTGGTTAATTGATCACTTGGTTAAATGGTCTAAAAACTTGGTTAATTGGTGTTGTAAGTTGGTGTTTGTCTACTTTTGTCTAAATTTTTTTGTTTGTATAACATTGTTGTTAAAATAAGGTAAATCTTATAAGTTGGTGTTACCTATATTTGGAGATGAAATTAGAGGCATGAATTGCTATTTTTGTGTTTTAAACTATTCGCCGCTATTTGAAATTTTCCCGAGTTAAAGAATCTAAATTAAATTAAATTTTGTCATCACATCAGCTTAAGTTTATCGTCTTTAAACATAAATCATACTTATACTTTTTTTTGGCAACAAAAATCATACTTATACTTATAAACTTTTTAATTATGCTTAATTTGCTTTTTAGTTCCTACAGGGAGCCATTATATATTTTCAATTTAATTTTAGTGTATTTGAAGGCACGTCAAAATTATTAATATTATAAAAGTAATTTTACTTTCTTATCACAAAATAACATTACATATTACGTGTATAGTTTAACTAATACAATTATAAACTAATTACCTTTTATTTTAACAACAAATCAATTGTTATCAGATCTGAAACTTGACTTTATTATAAATAAAAACCATGTATTTTATATACATGTGCGCTTTAACACATACGTAGACACGAAATGACCCGTGCGAATGCACGGGTATTATACTAGTTATTAAAAAAAGAAGAACATTGAAAAAACGAGAGAACCACCATTCCCACAATACCTCACCGAGTCAAAGGTGACCAAATTAAAATGACGAGTCACCATAAAATCATACTTGAATAAACCTAAATCTATGATGAATGAATACAAGAACAAAGAACATAAAAAAAAAACCCAAAAGATCAACAGAGAACATAAAGCATAAAAAGTTCAATTGATGAGAACAAAATTAATACATCCCCCCATAATCAATTGAAAACGGATAACATGGAAAACTCGGGAGAGATGCAATGGAGGTTGAGTTCAAATATTCCATTGATAGTCCATAAGCATATGTCATATTTCATGAACTTGTCTTGCTTTCTATGGTGGTGATTTGATAACTCTTATTTATAAGAGTTATCGATGCTCTTTTAGCTTAAATCATTCTAAGTTCTCTAGTAAGAATGTGTTTAAATAGTGTCAATTGTGTTATTTATTTGAAGTGGAGGTTTAATTCTGGTCTAGAGTTATTTGGCACTTTGGTGCCCCTTTTTGCGCTTTTATGTGTGTGTTTGATTGCTGCAGCATTAGGTGTAGAACATTGCATTCCAACGATAGATGAGAGAGAAAGTTGGAGGCGCAGATTTCAGCGCATGACAGCTGTCAGATAAAGACGCATGCATTCCTGTGGAGGACAACGCATAGAATTCAGGATATTCCCCTTTTTGTTGGATACAATGTACTTTTAGGCACACTATAGGACAAAGGGCGCCTCTCTTTTAGAATTTTCTTGGATCATGAACCCTATAACTACTGAAGGCAGTCCTTTCTCTTCATTTACCATGCTAGCTTTTTCACCATTTTTGTGTCAAGCTACCTTTAAACACCAAAGTGAAAATAGTGTTGCTGAGAACATTATTGCAGTATCACAGGAACTGACATACTTGAAGATTTTTTTAGTTTGGGAAGCTGTTTTGCACCTACAAGCCACTGTTCTTGGAGTCAATCTTCGATTTCCTCTTCTTAGTATATTCCTCTATTGTATCTTTTGGTTTTACAACTTTACCATTTATGTTTAAGTTGTGTTTCTTGTGTTGTTCATTCATTATATGAGCTAATCACTCTTAGTTGGGATGTTTGATCTATGTAATGAAGTGTATTTGATGTTTTAGCATTTTATCCTTTGCGCAATAATATTTTCAACTTGATTTAGAAATAGTCAGGTAAATTTAAGTGGCATTTATGAAATCTGAAAAGGTTTATAAATTAATCTCAAAGGATAATATGAATAATGAGTGTTAAAGGACACTTTAACATACCCTAGACATAGGAGGGAAAAATCCATAGGTAACACGTTGTGGGTGCTTAATAGCTAATGGTGAACCCCTGAATACAAGTTGTTTATCTAAAAAAAAGCTAATGGTAAACTTATTTAAAGCTTAGACATAAGCCCTTGTAACAAAACCCTAGAGGAATTATCACGAAAAAGCACGCTTTGATGCTACAACATTCAATTCTACAACATTAGATACAACACTAATATACTTAATTATATGAATTTACATAGTGAAAAGGCATTCCGACTTATTCTCTAAGCTGATTTCCACACATCTTTACTTTTATTATTAATGATGGTCTCAAAACTTGTTGCTTTTATTTTAATTTGCTTCACTAATTTGTTAGCCAAATTAATCATTTATTGAAATTCAATCATCGTGGGAACGATCATTACATACTACTATACTACTTGTTGGGCTGTGTACACTTGCACATTATTTCACACAAAATGATCCTATTAAAGTTTGTGTTAACCTTCAGAACCACGTTGAAGCCTCACCAGGTTCTACCAGTTCTATGTAGGCATTATGAATCCAATTGAACCACACATGTTCACCTCTTGTTGCATTGCACTCGTTCATTGCATCTTCCCTGACGATTCTGCCAATGAGCTCCACTAGTATCTCAATAGTCATAAATATGTTGATTAGGTCTAGTGTACCCTACCAGGCATCCGATGATGGGCAAATGTAGCAAGTAGGACATGTCGTCCGATGTAACTATCATCTAACCAACATAAGTTGGAAGTTGTCAACCTCCTTGAAAAGACATCCAAGAGACCAAAGTCCATTATACTGAAGCTGGTATGCATAAGGGGCTTTGGGAATTTTGTGAGAATAAAAGTATAATCTGAATGTGTGCATTCGAGTATAGGTTTTTCATTGTCCAGATGTACGCTTTCGGATAATACTAGAGACTTATATAGTGAAATGCGACACAAACTAAAACGATAAAGTAAAAAAGAGTGAGGGGAAGAAATTACCTTGTGATTTTAGTATGAATGACGCAAAATGAGAATTTGAGAGGGGAAATGAGAACTTGAGTGGAGAGGAGGGTTTTTGAAAAAGTAACTTGGGATAGTTCAGATTCATATGTGCGTATGTCTAGATGGATACTTTTGGACTTGGCTAAAATTGACAAAGAAACAAACTTGAGAGGTTTTGTAGCAAAAAGCGGGTGCTAATAGTAGTAACTTCTCCATGGCCCATTCCACTTTAGAAATAACGGGCCCAAAATGTTACGAACAACTTCGCTTTCACCATTCACCAGTACTGTTGCACTTGCACCCCATGTTGCTCTTTGTTCTTTCATATAAATTATTAGACTAAAAATCAAAATATCAAGAGAAGTGAATCAAAGATTACCTACATGCTAATCTGTTTAGGCACTAATACTTTAGTTACTGATCGAGTTTATATCAATTTCTTGAACAACAAATGAAATAAACTGCATTTCATGTATGTATATGATTTGATTAATAAACCCCAGGGCAATCAAATTTTTTGAAACTTCAACCATTGTTGTGTTGTTTAAACCAAAAATGTCATATGTAGTCACGCAACGAACACAGATCCTCTATTGTGCTACGCTCAGAATAATGTTGCGCCAACAAGAAGTGTTAGATCTAGAGAGATCTCTAGATCTAACAATCCCCACTAGCACAACACCATTCTGACAACCCAACCTTTGTGATTCAAAAAGTTGAAAAACTAAATTATGAAACGAGCAATAAACTCATATACGAGCAATTTTTTCACGGAGAGAGATACTAATGTATGAAAGGAGCAAATTTTTCAAAGAGGCTACTTTTTTTTGGTTACCATATTATTGGTGCACAGTATTTATCGACTTTACTGGTGACAAATCTACGCCGGGGAACCTGACTGGCCACGTGTATACCGGGGCTTTGGCGGTCCGTGTGGTGTTTTCCTCCCAACAGACTTTTTCCCACACCTAAGATTCGAATCCAAGACCTTAGAGTAGGATCTGAACCCAATTACCATTCAGACCAACCCTTTTAGTTTCAAAGACAATACAATAGTATCCTAAATTCCTAACTACAGAATGTCCATCCATAGAGATGCCCATCATTTTGGAATGAGCAAGGTGGTCCTGGATCAGCCTTAAATAACGGTACCACAACTTAACTAAGCAGTATTCAAGTGCCTCTCCTTTTCTGTCAAATTATGCTCTTTTGTCTGTGCCTTGTGTTGCACTCCACCATTCACAAAATAAACTCTCTCCAATGATAAGAACTCTTTCTTTCCAAATATTGTCTTCGTTTGTATTACCAATACTATACACTGAGTCCCCGATATCTCTTTTTCAATTTCAAGAGAAAATAAGAAGAAAAAAGAGGTAAGTAGCATTAATTCTGTGTTCATATATAGTACTGCCAATTTGAATTTGTCGGTAATTATCGACCACAATGCCTGTCGGTAATTAGCGTAGGAGTGTGTCTGTCACTAATTACCGACGGCCAAATCCATTAGTATTCATAATAAAGGTTGCACCATCCTCATATAACTTTTTGTTAAATTATCTTTAATTGGCGTCCCTTCCATCATCAACTTAGTGACATAATCTAACCCAACTCATAAATATTAATCATAGATTTGAGAGCTAAAAGCTTCACACGCATCGATAATTTTGATTATGGCGAGCCTTCAAACAAATTGTCTGTCTCTGTACAAATTATAAAATCGTTGTGCTTCTTTATTCGAAAGTTCATCAGCATTGTCATATTGAGGCTCATCAAATTAATGGCACATTCACCCTGAGAGCATCACGAATCATATTTTTCATCGACTCAAATTCTTTGTTGAATGAAAGACCAACACCGGAACTGCTTGAAGCCCCTAAGTCAGAACTTGAAAGTTGTTCCCCAGGGTTAACCCAAATCCAGCAATTAGGCTTGACCCTTAATTATACAAGTAACACTTGACTCCATCTTCGGTCCTATGGTACAGTGTTGCAAACATTGCATGGACATATAATCCTCTCTTCAAGTCGAAACATATCATGTCGCCTCGATAGCATAATAAACTCTTCAACCCCAATTTCAAAATTTTCTTTCATAGTCGCTCTTCCCGGATATAACATATCGTACACCCAAGTATGATTCAATTGATAAAACCCTCTCATCTACAAACATTTCAAAAAACATTTTAGATTCGCATAACATTCTCAATAACGTATCAAGTTAATGGCATCGATATGATCTCAATGGAGATGATTCTGAGCCAAATATGGGGGTCAAGGACAACACGAAACTCTTTTCCATCCAAGTAACGAAGGAATTTATTTCTGATATCGTAGTTAGTATCATCTCGAAATTATCTCAATGGAGATGATTTCAAGCCAAATATGAGAATGGGGGACATCACCTCACCCTTTTCCATCAACAACACACAATTTAACAATAATATAATAACAACCATAGTCAATCCTACACAATTTCAATTGCAGATTCAACTCAATCTCAATTTCAATGGTATCCCTAATCCTACACACAACAATTTAATTTCAGTTTTACTTTTAGTTCCTGTCCTAGCAATAGTCTCGCTAATCCTATCCTAACAAAGTTTAAACATAATAACAACATTCCTAATTTCAGTTTCAATATCAACTCATTAACATCAACATCTACATTAGTAGAAACCTAACATTGTTTCTATCTAGCAATATATGTTCAGTTCCTATCTCTAAAAGTTGAAATGGAAAGAATTTAGGTTACTGTTAGAAACCGAAATGAAGAAATGAAAGCCGAAATGAGAGAGAGAGAGAGAGAGAGAGAGAGAGAGAGAGAGTAATAGTGGCAGCGACACGGTAGACCTCTGGTGGTGGCGAGGTGGACGATGGTGGTGCGGTAGGAGGTGGTGGCGCGGTGGGAGGTGAAGAGAGAAAAGAGAGAAGAGGAGAGAATGAAGATAGGAAAGATGGGTTCTATGCGAATTTAAGGGTTAATTAAACGTTATCAACAGGCAAAGCACTTGGTAATTACATGTGTCAGAATACGCTTTATTACCATTGGATCTGCCTGTTGGTTACATCAACAGTTACATTTTTTCAAATACCGACGATCCCATCAGCAACACCCTTGGTGTCAATTTGCATTTACCTCGCTCATTACCGCTTGCCAAATCTATCGGTAACACCCTCGGTATCAATTTGCATTTCCCACACTCAATATCAATTTGCATTGCCCTCGCTCATTACTGACGGCCATGTCTGTCGATAATTAGCACTTTTCTTATATAGCCTCCCGAAATAACACATAGTTGTGCTTGGATTCTCTCCTTCTCACCTCCCTACATCTTCCTCCATCTTCTCTATCTCTCTCATCATTAAAAAAATATAAGTAATGACGAGAGAGAGTGAAATTAAGAGAGAGATAGAGAAGATAGAGGGAGATGTAGGGAGATGAGAAGGAGAGGATCCAAATCCAACATAATTTTGCCCTTGGTAGATACCATGTGTCAGCACCTATAACAATAATATTAAAGGTTAAATTACACTTTTGGTCCTTTATCTTTGACCTTAGTCTCACTTTGGTCATTTATCTTTTCTTTTTTTCTCGTTTTGGTCCCTCATCTTTCATTTCTGTGTCATTTCTTTTTTTGGTATTTTCCATCCATTAACTTAACAGACGCACGCTAGCAGTTAACTGCTGACGTGGCATCTTAAGTGTCAAAGCTGACATGAAACTCATTAGGTGACGTGGCACATGGGGGACCAAATTGAAATTTAAAAAAAACATAAAGGACCAAATTGACACAAAAACAAAAAAACACTCAAATCTTCATCTTCTTTCTCCAAACACCATCTCCATCTACTCCGGCGTGCCACCACCACTACCGCCTCCGGTGAGCCACCACCGCCAGAAATCAATCCCTCATCAACTCTCAATCCCAAACCTTTCTCTCTCAAATCCAAAACCCCCAATTTATCAAACTTAATCCCTAACTTCTAATCCACCATCACCACCCCAAGAACCCCATTGATTCCACTCCTCTGTATCCTCCTGCATTTCACACACAACAGAAGCAACAATCATGGATTTTAAATATATATGACGCAGGACAAACGATAACGGAGGCGACTGAATGTTTCTCCTGAATAGAAATCAGATAACATAAACCCACGCAACAGTGAGGCGACTGAGTTTTTCTCCCAAAATCAACTAATATTAACATTAGAGCGTAGAGGATTTAAAACAAAGGCTGGAAAATAATCCTAACCTTATTTAGGATGAAGCTTTGCTATTGTGTGCCGACAACTTTTGTGAAATCTAGCGTTCTTGGGGTGGTGAAGTTGGATGAGAAATTAGGGATTATGTTTGAGAAATTGAGGGTTTTGGATTTGAGGAGAGAGGTTAGAGATTAAAAGTTGATAAGTGATTGATTTGTGGTGGTGGTGGCTTGTCGGAGGCGATAGTGGTGGTGGCTCGCCGGAGTAGATGAAGTAGATGGAGATGGTGTTTGGAGGAAAAAGATGAAGATTTTAGGATTTTTTTTTGTTTTTGTGTCAATTTGGTCCTTTATATTTTTTTTAAGTTTCAATTTGGTCCCCATGTGTCACATCACCTAATGAGTTCCATGTCAGCTCTGACACTTAAGACGCCACGTCAGCAGTTAACTACCAGTGTGACGTCTGTTAAGTTAATGAATGGAAAATACCAAAAAAGGACCAAAATGACACAAAAATGAAAGATGAGGGACCAAAACGAGAAAAAAAAAAAAAGATAAATGATCAAAGTGAAACTAAGGTCAAAGATAAAAGACCAAAAGTATAATTTAGCCTAATATTAAACTATAATAGTAAAATACGATTGAATAGTCATATTTTTTTAAACTAAAACGTCAATTCCAAAATAATTTTTTATAGGTTAATTAAAGCAACTTCAACTCTTTTTTAGCAAACACGTTTTATTTTCAAAGCATTCAAATTGTAAAAACTAAAAAACTCACAACATCTCTATCACAACCTTCACAAATGACAGGTTGGTTATTGCAAAAAAAATGTGCCACCTTAATTGGATGTGATTCTATCATTGCACTATAAAATACAATAATATACAAAAGATTAAGACAGCAGGGAAATCGTTGCTGTTAAAAGTAAAATAAAATAATAGCATTTTGAAATTTAATTAATTATTGTCGGTGTGGATGCAGCTATTTTGGACACAAATATGGTTAGTTTCACTTCTATAAGAGGTCGTTTTATATCTTGTCAAAAAAGATGAAGTCGTTTTAGATGTATTGATTATCATGCTAAGTAACGTAGACCTGATATAAAATGCAAAGGCACCTATCAGGATTAAATGGAATAACCATTATATGCGATGCTGACTTATATAATCTTCTGTGGAACATAAAGGCATGCAAGTTTTTCATATTTGAATTAAAAGCATTAACTTATTTAAGTGCAACTTGTGTTTGTCAAAAAAAAAAGTGCAACTTGTAAACTTTTTGAGTATAACTGATGTAGAGAGAAAGAGGGAGAGAGAGAGAGGAGCACGATAGAGGACAATGAGATATGAGAGACGGAGAGGAAGAGAGAGATGGTCTTGGGTGTCCTCTAGATGGTGCGAGCATAATGCGTAGGTAGTCTCTGTGTTGGCAATGATATTGCGGTGTTGAAGACTTCTCTCTAGTAGGCAAAAGAGTTGCATATATAACAAGTGCCATCAAAAGATGTTAATCTTGAAGGTGTTCTTTGTCTTCCAAATTTTTCGAGAAGATTGCACAAGATTGCGCTATCATGTTGTCGTACCTGCGGTGTTGACAGGAATAAATAACAAGATTTGACAATAAAAGTCTTCGAGCTATCGTGCAGCCAAGTCCACGAGTCCTTTTTGCTAAGATTCGGTTTGATCTCCCTCAAGGTCTCTGCTAGCAAACACTGATCGTCATTCTTTGTGGTTACGGTCCGAGGTGCGCAAAAATTCTTCCAAATCCATGTATCGTGACTCACGCTTTGCATCAAACACAAACATATTCCGATCACCAGAAACAACAAACACGTTTGGAAAGGCTGGGCAAGTGGAATGTGGCCATGCCAACGGTCCAACCAAAAGTTTACCGAAGTGACATCCCGGACTGCGACGTAAACAATTACTAAACCATCCAGGCGCAAATGTAAAATCCAAAATCAATAAATTGCGCCACCAAAGCGAGCTGCTAGTACGAAACATGTCGTTGCTGGATCCGTGAAGGAGAAGCGAGAGACAAATTACCATACTTGAAACTTAACAATTCCTTCCAAACAATCGTTTCATCGCTCAACATTCTCCACTTCCACTTGGTTAATAATGCCATATTAAACTTTTCTAAATTTTTGATACCAAGTCCCCCTCTTTTTTTGGCTTGCAAACAGTATCCCACGCCACCCAATAGATGTCTCTATCCCCCTCGTCAATACCCCAAATGAAATCACGTTGAATTTTGAGCATAGAGTTGATCACCGCCTTAGGAGCTTTAAAGAAAGATAAGTAATATAAGGGGATACTACTCAAGACAGAATTAATTAAAGTTGCCAGGCCTCCAATAGAGAGATTGTGACCCTTCCAAGTCTTTTACGCATAATATCAAGAACCAGTCTCCAAGTATCAACACGCCTTGGGTTCGCTCCAACCATGATTCCCAAGAATTTAAAAGGACCGGTTTCCGTCCTACAATGAAGAAAAGTGGTTGCTCCCTCAAGAAAATGTTTCGGAACATTAATGCCAATGATCTTACTCTTGGAAGTTGACCCTCAGGCCCGACACCAGCTCAAAGCTCCTGAGAATAGTTTTTATACTCCACAAATTCTCCCATGTGGGTTTCCCATAAACATGGTGTCGTCAAGAAATTGCATGATGTGATCGCAAATTATCACCTGTGTAATAGCTTTGGAAAGAGTCATTTGCCACAGCTCTTGCAATCAAGGCAGAGATACCTTCAGCAACAATAAGGAATAAGAAAGGGGAGAGAGGATCCCCATGTCTTAACCCTTTATGGACTTTGAAGTCCTGAGTGGGACTGCCATAGACCAAAACCGACATGGTGCTCGAACAAATGCATGACGCTATCCATCTCGTCCATCTCTGCGGGAAACCCATCCTAGGAAAATCCATAGGAAACACATTGCGACGACCCGATTACCGATGAAAAATCCACCGGAAAATCATGTAATTGCGGCGGTTTTGGGTATTTTCTAGCGGAAAACCCCATTTTTCTTGTAATGCCTCCTCGTCATATATAATAAAAAGTCCCAAGAAATGGAATCATACGCATTCTTAAAGTCAACATTGAATAAAAGACATTAATTCATCGTTTGTTCTCCTTGCATGATCCACAATCTCATTAACTACAACCACGCCATCCAAAATCTGTCGACCCCCTAAGAAAGCCGATTGGCAATTAGATATAGCACTAGGAAGAACCCTCTTAATCCTTCTAGCAAGAACCTTAGCCAATATTTTGTACAGGCAGACTATCAAACAAATCGGTCTGAATTCTTTTAAGCCTTCGGAATTTGCATTCTTCGGGATAAGAGCAATATAAGACGCTGTTATTGCTTTTGGAAGAGACACATTCACATGAGATTCATTGAAAAACTCGACTACATCAGATTTCAATAAGTCCCAACATTGCTTGATAAATCTAAAATTAAACCAACCCGTCCAAGCCCAGGCTTTTGTCTCCGTCACAATTCCAAACTTCGTCTCTAATCTCATCTTCCGTGAAGAGCGTGACAAGCCATTGTGCACCCGTGCCACTAATCTGACTAAACGGGAGACCATCAAGGGTGGGGTGATTGTGACAAGTCTCGGAAAACAGACCCTCAAAGTGATTCTGAATACCATGTTTGACCGCACTCACGTCGTCAATCAACTCCCTGTGTTCATCAAAAAGTACCACAGTGCTTCTTCTTCTCTTGTACTTCATCAAGGAGTGAAAGTAGCTAGAGTTATTGTCACCTTCCTTAATCCACTTAGCCCTTGACTTTTGAAACAACATGGATTCTTTTAATTTAATTTTCTTCCAAAAAGAGGTAGAAAGTTGTATTGTGGTTTTGTAAGGGTCAAGAATTTGGGTTTTTGCAAAGAAATCAACATGTTGTCCATTTTACATTTTTTATGAAAAGCTACAACTTTTGAATGATCTAGGCTTTTGTAATTAGACTAAAATGTGATTAAGTTCAAATTTGGGATCTAACAAAATCTTTTAGAAAATTATCTTTATTTACATCATATTTAAATTCTATTTTATAGTAATAATTTTTTTACCAAAATAATATTTTTAAATATGTCAAAAATTGATGTATATCAGGATGTTTAATTTAATAAAAAAATTAGAAAAATTATGATTTAACAAAAAGTACAAAATTTAATATATTAATAAAAGTAGTAATAAAAAAATTATATATATGTACATAAAAAGACAGCCTGACACGCCTAAAATGTTTTTTCGTGGCACATGTAGCCTAGTCTTTTTAGCTAAATCGACTTTTAAAACCCTAGTCTTATCTATTACTAAAATGAAGACTGGTTTGGCTTGTATAATATAAGGTGAGCCATAAGCTCCTCTCAATCGGTGTGACCTATTTCCATCCTCAATTTGCGGGCGAGAAAAATGAGCAGAAAGCAGCAATTAAAAGCGAAAAAGAAACCGAACAAACCGAAATTAATTAACGTGGTTCGTGACTTCATCAGTAAAGGGCTAATCCATTGTTAGAGGCTTAGAGCCGACAAAATGGGTCGGGCTAGCTCGACGGACCATCCCAAAAAGTTCGAAAAAACATAGGACTTGGGGTGAAAAATGTGAACCCATTTTCAAAGCGGGTTCTATAGCTTTCGCACTAAAAACGCTGAGCCTGAGCGTGGCGGACTAACCCGCTCAGCCTCGGGTAGCCCACAAAGCTCATAAGTTACAAAAATTTACATTACTTACTGTGATACAAGTTAAGCTAATCTCTTCCTCGGTCACAAAATCACTCTGCACTTCCTATTTTCTAAGCCATGTGCTGGTGCATATTTGTTATATCATAGGTATTTTCTAATTGAGCAAACCTTTCTGTAATAGGACTATTTTTGTTAACACAACACGATCCCTTAATTATAAGTTTACATACACCAATATTGCATCTGCATGCTTCAATTATTCCACCCTAACTCAACTAGCAAATTACCTTTTTCTTGTTATTGTGGGTTGATTCCTGTTTTGTTATTTTCATTTTTAATTTTTCAATGCCTCTTTACCAAGGTTAAAACATGCATTCATATCTGATAAAAAAACATGCATTTGTAATTTTTTTCAAGAACCCGTTGGTTTTTATGGATCCTGCTATTGTTAGGAATTTTATGTTTTTTAGTTTGATATTGATGACCTGCTATAACAGGTCATACTAGTGAAGTTTACCTGCAGCTACAGGTTACTTGGTAGTTCTTGTATTTCTTCTTTTTCAGTTTTCTCTTAACATATTTGTAACCAATTCCTGTATACAAGAGCTACACATATATGTACTCAGATACTTCATTCAATACAATCAGAGATTTCAATCTTAAGTGTTTCAACAGATTCAACAGCTATATATAAGGTATATATAGACAGAAAGCTAATCATTTAAGTATTTGTTTATCATGTTGTAAGCACGTTGTGCACTGTAGCAAAAAATAAAGCATTATTATAATATTATTTGGTTTAAAAAAGCAACGGTAAGCAAATTTTGTAATATTTTTATAAAAATTATTCCTTTTTAATTAGCATTGTGTGTAATGTGGGCCGACCTGAAAAGGACGTAGCCAACTTAGGTACGGGCTTGGGCTTCAAAGTTAGAGTCCGATTTTCAATACAGACTTCTTGGCTCATCCGTGAAAACCCGAGCCCAAAGTGGCCTAGCCTGATGCGAACCGGGTAGCCCATATGGCTAGCTCTATTCACTGGCAACAACAAAACCAAATTCCATGTGTAGGAAGGGATCAAAGAGGAATTATCATATATAATATAGTACTTCTCAAATATACAAGCCCAAGTGGGAATGGGACTAGAAGTAACGGGAGCCCATCAAGATAGAAGCCCAAGTGAAGAGGTCCAACCACATCCATGAATCTCGACCTTCGGTTGACTCCTCTGACCCGATATAAGTCATAACTCAACAAAACTGTTGCTGCACTAAGGGCTATCTCCAGCAACATTTAGAAAGTCCAAATATTGCATATGAATTGGCTCTAATGAACAGACTTTGTGAACATATCTGCAAGTTTGGATGAAATGGTACCTTAGCCTTACATCATATCTTTGGTTACTAGTATGTAACCCGTGCAATGCACGGAAAACAATTTTCGTGAAAGATATTAAATTAAACTAATTTTGTGAAAAATAATAATATAAAGAATAAAGATTTATATGAAAGGGGTGAGTACGTATGGTAATGTTTGATAACAACGAATAATTTTATTTAATTTGAATTTAGTATATACATAATTGATATTTATGAAGAATAAAGATAAGGTATGATTATTGTAATTAAAAAATATAAGGTACGATTAATGCATATTAATAACTTAAGGTAGGGGTCTCTTCCAGAGTAATCAATGTCCTGATCAGATTGAATCCAGCATTGGTTATGCAGTAGTGTTAAATCTCTTGAGGGAGATTTTTGCCGCCCATTGTGGTCCTACCCGACTTGAGGGGTTAGTCCCTGCAGTTGCGTAAAGAGCATACCCGATTTACAACCAAATACCTGTGTGTGTGTGTGTGTGAAACTTTATTTTTTTAAGACAATATTAATGGCATTAGTTACATACTTCAAAGATAAAATATTAATTTAATGATTAAGAATATTATCTCAAAATAATAAAGTATTTGAGCATTTTTGGTAGCAACATGTCTTTTCATTATAATTAATTCATATCTTCCAATAGGGATTGCGGCCAACTTCCATAAACTTGTCACTGACTTGTGATAAAATAAATTACATATTCAGCAACTTTTGATATTGTTGCCAAATTCTTGCAGTTCCCAACAATTTATTGTTGTTTAAAAAAACTTGCTGCCACATCTCTTTATACTTGTATATACATTATTCATAAAACTTATTATACATGTTAAACCAATAGCATATAACAATTTGAGCTATATATAAGAGGAGGACAAAAGAGAGATTAAATATAGTTCCACAAATTAAGTGTCGGTAACCAAAGAGCGTTTGGATGAGATGATTTGATTCTCTTCTAGCTTAATCAAGGTTCTGGTTACACATCTTATGTTTAAATTGAGAAAAGCTCGCTTCTTTATGTTTTTTTTTTGGTAACTGAAGGAAAAGAAAGAAAAGAAAAAACGGAAAAAGGAGGAGCAGACGAGACAACTAGCTGCGGAAGTATAGAGAACGGCTTGCATCTCTAGCAAGCGCACTTCCCAGCTCAGATATGCTTCCTGGATCTTCAATAAGTTTCCAAGGAACAGAACAATCCGCACCAAACTTTGCCAACAGATCTGCAGCGGAGTTGGCTTCTCTCCAATTGTGCTTCAAACTCACAATCCAATCCTTGTTCAATTCATCCTTGATTGATTGAATCAAGACTGCATAGCGATGGAAGGTGTTAAGCTTCTTCCTAATCAGATGCAACGACAACAAAGAATCAGAATAGCAGATCAAATTTCGGTATCCAAGATCCCAAGCAAACCGAAGGCCCTTTAAGATTGCTTGAAGCTCCGCGTGAAGAATTTCCGAGATCCCCAACTTTCCAGCAAACCCGACGATCCACGAACCATCTCTCATATGCGAAGAAGACCCCAAAACGACTCTATCTGGATTCTCGCGAGAACTGCCATCGACGTTGAGAACCGTGGCTTGCTCGTTGGAGTTGTGCCAAGTGAACGATCTGATCTGGTGCTGATGAGAGCTAGACTGAACCGTAGCAGAGAGCACATTAGCAAGGTGATAAATATCCATCTTCAACTTATATAAAGGAATATCCTCATGAGCCATAGTTTGCGCGTTCCTCTTCCTCCAAATCCACCAGGTACCTGCCACAAAGAGAGCAAAATTATGGGAATTAGCCCCAAAGCAGAGCCACTCACCCACATTCTGGATTAGCAAAGAAACAATTTTGGTGAATCCTAACTCTCTCCACAAACAGACGGTCGAGGGCAATCACGTAAGGCATGAAGGGCACATTCCGGTGCTTGCTGGCAGTGAGGGCAAGAAGGATCAGAAAGCATTCCTCTATGATGGAGGACAACCTTGTAGTAGGCGGGGAGTTATGACGGGCCAACCACATCGAACTCTCACTTTCTCAGGGCACTTAACCTTCCAAATCCAATTCCATCCATCTACTAACCGGAATGGGTAAGGGGATCTATCTAAGAGCCAAGAATAGCCAGAGGAAGCAAAGCAGTAGGTGCCATCAAGTCGATTATTCCAATCAAGCAATCAGAACAAGAGGTTCAAATGCACAGGTATGCCTAGAATACAGCTCCTTAGATGATCAGGAATGATAGTATACAAATTGTCTAGGTCCCAATTTCCTTGATGAATAATATCTTTGATGCATAAGTTAGTATCATGAATATCCACATAAGGAAGGAGTCTACTAATAGATCCCCAGGGGTCCAGGAACATACCAGATAGAGCTTTCCCATTTCCCATTTGAAAACTATAACCCTCCGGAAGGCTGCGTCACGAGCTTTAGTTATTGCATTCCAAACCGGAGACCCATTAGTTTTCCCGAGAAAAGAAACGTGTCTTGCTTGACATACTTATCCATAACCATATGGACCCACAGTTTGTCTTTCTTTTGTTGAATATCCCACACCGATTTGCCAAGCAAGGCGGTGTTAGCTTCTCTAGATCTCCTAAGGCCAAGACCTCCATGCTTTACGTGTTTAGTAATAGTGTTCCATCCCACAAGATGCAACCCCTTGTCGGCTTGTACCTTTCCAAATGAAATCCCTAGTACTCTTGTCAATTTGGTCACAAATAGCTTGAGGAGCCAAGCAATCTGCATGTAATAAGTAGGGATAGAATTGAGAGCATTTTGCTTGAGTTATACGCCTTGACCTTATTGAGCAGCCTATTCTTCCAAGCAGCTAGCCTCCCCTGGATCTTGTCCAGAATAAACATAAAATCCTCCTTTTTCACCCTACCTTTGGTTATAGGGAACCCAAGGTACTTATCCAAGGAAGTACAACTTCTGATAGAAGTGATCGAGGTGAGTTTCTCTATCTTACCTCTAGTGACACCAGTAGAGAAAAGCGCCCTGGACTTATGGGAGTTAACTCTTAAACCCGAAGCTTCAGCAAACCTTTTGAAGAGCTCCTTGACCGTTCTGGCCTGTTTAGCACTAGCTTTGGTGAACAACAACACATCATCCGCAAAGAATAGATGGGAGAGGAGAGGGCCATTCTTAGAGACTCTGATAGGTTTCCACACATCATCATCCACAGCTTCCAAGATGGCATGAGAGAGCTTTTCCATGCAAATAACAAAGAGATAAGGGGATAAAGGGTCCCCCTGCCGAAGACCTCTATTTGGATTGAAGGGAGGGAGCCTCTTCCCATTCCATATCAAGGATAAAGAGGATGCAGTCACACAATGCATAATGAGCTTAATTGTCAAAGGAGGGAACCCAAAGTCAGAGAGGCAACGTTCCAGGAAAGACCAATTTATGTGATCATAGGCCTTTTCCAAGTCAATCTTATAGGCCACATCCCCTTTCTTCTTTTTGGACTTATGCATAGTGTAGGCGACTTCCTGAAGAATGATACCGTTGTCACTAGTTCCCTGCCAGAAGAAAGCGCTGCCAGTAAGGACCAATAATAGAATCTAATAAAGGTCTTATCCTATTCACTAGGATTTTTGTAATAAGCTTGTAGATAGTATTACACAGGCTGATAGGTCTCAAATCTTTAAAAGTGGAGGGACAATCCACCTTAGGAATGAGAGCAATCAAGGTTTCAGCAATAGTAGGATCAAAGGAACCAGAGGAGAAAGCATTAGAGATGAGCCCGAATATATCTTCTCCGATATCATTCCAGAAATGCCTGAAGAAAACCCCTTGGAAGCCATCAGGCCCAGGGGATTTATAGGGATGCATTTGGTGAAGAGCACTCAGAATCTCCTCCCTAGTCACCACACTAATAAGACTAGCTCTAGCATCGTCATCCAGAGCCACATGGGTTCTAGTACTGAAATGATGATTAGCCACAGAGGTGGGAGGACAAAACAACTCTTTAAAGAATTTCTCAGCTTCCTCTTGAAGAATAGAATCCTCAGTACACCAAATACCCGAAGGGAGCGTGAGACCATGAATTTTATTTCTTTTGCGTCTGATGATTGTCTGAGCATGAAAAAACTTCATATTCCGATCCCCTAGTAGTTGGAAGATCCACCATATCACAGGAATTCATCATACCAAGCATATCATCAGCTCTCCTCTGGACAAAATCCCCACCCCTCTGCTCACCAGGACAAATAATCTCATTAAAGTCGCCAATTAAAAGCCACGGAAGATTTATTCTGACACTATGCTCACAGAGATGGTTCCAAAGAGCAGGTCTAGCAGTAGCAGTAGGGCTAGCATAGAGACCAGTACAACACCAGCTATCATTACCAATAGTCAACTTAACAGTGATTGAGTTAAGGAAAGTATCAATCACTTCAATATCAAGGTTCAAACCTTTGTTCTTTAAGATCCAAAGACCCCCAGAGTGACCATGAGCCTCAACAATGGATACTTTATCATAACCAACTTTATTCCAGAAATGAACCAAACTAGCAAATTGAACATGAGTTTCCATGATAATCAAAATGGAAGGACAAAACTTCTTAATTAACTCCATTAAATGCCTCTTGGACTTATTATTTTTAGCTCCCCAGATATTCCAAGAGAGCACAGACACCTACTTGAAACTAATCATTAAAACAAACAGAGGGTAACCATATGACATTAAACATTCATATCAGTGACTTGATCCTCCCAAATCCCTGGAGTCTCTTTAACACACTCTACCACATCCCCACTCACCTCATTAGTAACTTCCATATGTTGATTACCTGGGGGTTCAGTAACATAGTCTTCAACTTCTCTCATTTTAAGTTTCATTAACTCCACAGTATGCTCATTCATTCCAACAAACATATCACAATCATTACCTTCAAACTGTTGGTGATGAGGATTGTTTTCCCCATTATCTCCAGTGACCATAGTATTAGTAGTTCCCTCGTTGGGCTTAGCTAAATTATAGTTAACTATAGGAGAAGAAGCATACTTACCTTGGAACTGGTTGATATCCTGTCCATTCGCAGCTCCTTCCTCATGTCTTCTTTTTTTCTTAGTTGTCCATTGTTTCTTGGCCTCAATTGGCGTAGACTGGCCCATCTCAACTTGAGCATTACGAGCTAACCCACGGCCTTGCTCTCGCCCCTTGTTATTATTCGCCCTTATCATATCCTTGGTGGTTTGATGCGACCCTCCCCACCGCTTCTCGAAGAGACTACCCTAGCATCTTTTTCAAAAGGGTTTTGGATGAGGTTGGCTCTTCTTTTTCCTAGTAACAATCATCCAATCACCGTGCATTTCTTGGTTAAGACCATGAACCTGCTGAGTAATATTAACCACGTGATCCCCTCCCTTGGTCTGCTTTTCCAAATTATCTATAGCTGCTGGTGCTTGTTGATCGGCCTGAGGCCTAAATTCAGCCTCTTGTGTAGTTCCAACAGACTCAGTAGCGCATTGTCTGGTATAGTGACCATAACATCCACATTTTCCACAAATGATATGCAAACCTTCATATTGGACCTTATGCGGTGCCCATTGATGTTAACCTTGCCCACCACACAGGTTGAGTTAAATCAACTTCAACACATACCCTAGCAAACCGCCTCGTTGGGTGTCGAGTATTAGAGTCAACCTTCACGGGTTTCCCACAGGTGAAGCGAGCTAGCGTAAAGCTCTCATCATAGTAGACTAAATTAAGGCCGGGGAATCGAATCCACACTAGAGTTCTGTCAACTTTAGCATCTGGCGAGACAAAATCAGGTGTCCATCGAGTAACAGCTAGATAGTGATCCATAATCATCCACGGTCCCTCTGTGATCACTTTCTCCCTATCCCCTGCTGCTTGAAACTTAACCATATAATAGCCATTATCAACATCCATAATATCAAAGCTCCCTTGTGGTTTCCAGAGTCTTTTTAGTCTTTCATTCATCATGTTATAACTTATTGTTTTACCTAGCAACTTAATTACGCCGCTTCTTTCCAAGGATTACACAGATCTTGAAAATAGTCATCGTTAATAAGCACTGTTGGAAGCAATCTATTACCATTTTCATGAGAAATTTGCACAATACCTTGTTGAATTAAATCGCTTTACGATTCACGAGGGGTGGTGTTTTCCCCTCTGCTAAGATGTCTCTAAATGAGAGCTTCTTCTTTGTTACTAAATCTGGCCCTGGTTCCGGTGGGATTTCCTTCGCCGCAAAGATGAAATCAGCAGAGGAGACTTCCTTCTCCTTGTTCGTCGCCGCTGCCGTGCACGCAAAGACCTCCATGTGCTTGCGTCATGCCCTTTGTTTCCTTGCCCTAGCAGGGCTGTCGCCATTCTTTCGTTTTCTCGCCGCTTCTAACCTCCTTATTTTGTTACAAACAAATATACTATCAATTATTTTTTTTATGTTTAGAGGTGAGAAAAGAATTGAGGAAGACGTAGAACCGATACCGAGAGGAGGAGAAAGCATGAGAAAAACTCATCAAGGTGCAGTAAAGGAGGAAAAAAGCTCACTTCTATGAGAAGATTTGAGAAAAAAAAAGAATGAGAAAGATGCAAAAAAAAAAAGATGCAGATATTGCAAGTGATATTCTTAATTTGAAATTTGAAAAACAAATAATTAGGTATTATATTTACATTTATTGTGAGAAAATCATGTGTGAAATGGAACCTGGTCAAAAAATTTGTGTTATTCGTTGGGTAAGTCAAAGTAGTCACAGTAGTATAACACACTATTTAAAAATAATAATAATAATGATAGATGCAATAAGGATATAGACCATTGTTCAATTTGTATCACCAAAAGTTATTGATGATGATAACCACGAGTTGCTGAAGTCTTTAAATGTAGGGATGGCAAAAAAAAACGCACCCGTGGGTACCCGCGGGTATTACCCGTGATGGGTACGGGCGGGTAGGTTAACGGGTATCCGCAGGTTTAATAAATGAATAATTAAACTATCCGTTAATAAATGGGCGGGGTCGGGTATTGAGGTACCCGTAATAAATATTCTTATTTGGAAATTTTTCTATTGTTATTAATTTTAGTGTTATTTATCTTCTTTCATTAACTACTGTAACAAATAAATGATAAAATAAATATATAATGAAATGCCTAATTTTTTCATATGAATGAAGATAAAACAAAATTGTGTTCAAAAGGTTAGTTTTTTTGGTATTTTGGACTTTATTTTCATAAAAAATATTTTAATTAATATTATATGTATCTATAATGAAATGCCTAATTTTTTTTATATGAATGAAGAGAAAATGGTGTTCAAAAGGTTAATTTTGTTTGGTATTTCAAATTTTATTTTCTAAAAATATATATTTCAATTAATATTAAAAGTGCCCGTGGGTACCCGCGAGGAGATGATACCCGTGAAAAATCCATTATGCGGGTACTCGCACGGGTATGGGGCGGGTACGGGTAGCGTTTATATTAAACGGGGCGGGTAGTGAGTACTTAAATCATTTACATCCCTACTTAAATCATTCATGCAACCATCCATCGGTCTGAAAGAGGTATATATGTTTCCTTCTCAAATGACTCAAACAAATTGTTTTGTTTTGTTTATCCCTAAACTTGAGAATCTGAGGAGTGTAAGGGATTTAAGTATGATATCGTTGTGCAACGTGCTCCATAAAATTATTACAGATTTTGAATTTTGACCTTGACAGGTTAAATGTATATTTGATTATGATGTAACAGTTTTGGATTTTTAATATTTTGGAGGAGTAAGAAACGTATGCTTTTAATGGGTTAGTTTCAGTTTTATTGCAGCAATTAAAATTCACCAACTATACTGTCAAAAAAAAAAAAAGAATTCACAAAATATCAATATATTATTTGGAGGTGACATGTATATATTCTTTTATCCTAACAGTAGGCTATAAAATTTGCAATGAAGATGTGGACCTGCTCTTTGATTGACAAGTCAGTTTTTTTGCATACCTATTTTTTTGGGATTTTTAATTATTATGTTGAGTAGGATTTTTAAAAACATGTTATTATTATTATGTTGAGTAGGATTTTTAATTAAGACAGTTGGATGTAATTAGTGCTGAAGTAAAAATGATTTTTTGGAAAATAAGACAGTTAGAATCACAATATTTGACAATCACCCACAAAAGAAAATAATGTATTATGTATGTTGTCGAGATGTGCAAGGTGAAGATTTTAGTTCCATGACACCTTTCAATTCAACAATCAACTTCTAAGCCACTCTTGATCTACAAATGAAGAGGATTACTATTGGATTAAATTTTAAATATGCTACATGATCCAGCATGATTATTTAGCTATATATTATCATATTTTAAAAGGAACATGTACAATCTAAAATAAGTTTATATAAAGCAGATTACACATCATCTTTGAATTGTATGAACAATGAACAATAAACAATAAAGAAATGTCTAACATGGTGTTGCGCCCGAAAAAGTCCCCGAGGGGTTCTTCTTCGTTTACAACGTTTTAAAACAATGAAGTCGCCACCAATATTTTTTATAAGGAAAATATTGAAGAAAAACCTTTTTGGGAAGGCATATGGTCTTTTGGAAAACCGGAAGGTTTGGGTTCGGGGGTCGGTTAGGCATGGGGAAGGTATTAGCGCCCCACACCTCCTTTCTACTGAAAGGGAACCTTTAATTAAACGCGTGATTTTGAGTGTTGATTTGAAAAATACTTAAATTTGCCTCTTTTGAAAAGACTTAATGAATTCTTATTTGCGGCGCTTGACGAGAGTTAGCCGCTTTGGGTTTTTTGAAAGGAAAAATGTTTTTAGTTTGTTGTGCTTGACGGAGGGGATCCGCTCCTACGTATCTCCAGGTGCGATGGAGAATTCAAAGCAACGTAGTTCTAGGTTTTTTGGTTTTTTATCTTGTTTAATTGTGGAAAATCGAGCTTTCATGATGATCAATTGAGCGAAGGCTCCAAGTGACCACCATTAGCACTCCATTGTTAATAATCATGCAAGCAAAGGCTTCGCAGGACCAATAACAAAGTTTTTGATTTAATGAAAAGTTTTTTAGGAAAACTAGGCGTTCATGATGATCAATTGAGCAAAGGCTCCAAGTGATCACCACTAGTTCCCCATTGTTAATGATTATGCAAGCAGAGGCTTCGCAAAACCATTAACAAAGTTTTTTGATTTATTTGAAAGTATTTAGAAAAATTAGGCATTCATGATGATCAATTGAGCAAAGGCTCCAAGTGATCACCACTAGTTCCTCATTGTTAATGATTATGCAAGCAGAGGCTTCGCATGACCACTAACAAGTTTTTTGATTCATCGAAAGTTTTTAGAAAAATTAGGCATTCGTGATGATCAATTGAGCAAAGGCTCCAAGTGATCATCACTAGTTCCTCATTGTTAGTAATCATGCAAGCAAAGGCTTCGCAAGACCGCTAAGCTAACAAAGTTTGATTTAATGAGAAATTATTTGGGTTGGAAAAGAATTAAAAAAAAACGAGAAAAAGGTGAAAAATTGCAAAATGGGGGTGTCATTAGTTACGGGGAGTGGTATAACTAAACAGGGGGTGTAAACAGCAAGCCCGATTCAGATATAGAAGCCAAGATATCTAAACCAGGCTTAAGTGAGGGAGAGAGTGTGCGCGAATTGATGGGGTGTTAATAGTATTCTGAATATCAAAAATAAATTAAAAATAAAAGGAATAAAAGGAGACAGTATTTAAAGCCCATCAAAAAAACCTAAACCTAAAAAACGCTTCTCTTCCCCCCTTGCTTCAAGCTGCGCCGCAGCTAGAGAGAGAGAAAGTCACGGCGGAAATCGCGCCGTCTTCCACGGCGAGGGAGAAGGAGAGAGTTACGGCGGTTTCGGTGAGAGCTTGAAGAGAGCAGGGGAAGGGAAGAGAGAGGATGGTGGCGTGGGAAGGGAAACCGACGGCGAGGGAGAGAGAGGGAGGCGTGAATCGCGACGGGATGGCCATGGAGGACGACGCCGGCGAGCTTTTTCCAGGTTCGATTCTTTACGTTTTTTCGTTTCTAGTTGGTTTTTTATTTCGGTGCTCTGCCTCTTCTCCGATTCTGGTTGTTTGTTTTTTTTTTATTTGAGCTTCTCTCACCCTCCTCTTTGATTTTTTCGTCTCTCTTTCTCCCCTCAATCATCTTCTATCACGTTTTTGTTTTAGAGTTCATTTATGAAAACCAGAAACTGATCCTAAATTGCATTTTTATTGCTCACAGAGAAATCATTGAACACATATAAACAATAATATCACAGCATCTTGACTTATGGATTAGTTCAACAACAAACAAAAAACTAGATCATGTGTCTATGGATAAAACAAACCAACCTGATCTTAATCTGTTTTTGAAAGAAAGGAAAAAAAGAGATCCAAGTTGTTGTTTGTTTGCTTGACTGATGTTGTTGTTTCTGTTGGTTTTTCTGGTTTACTCTTGCTCACCTCTTTTTTTGACTGCTCAGATCTAAACAATCTGTTTAGGTGATTAGGGTTTCAGTGTAAAACCCTAATCTTTTTCAGTGATTTTTCTTTACTCGAAATTCGTGTCCTTTTCTGCTGCTGTTGACCATCCTTTTTATATTAAAATTCTAGGTTTAGTCATTAATTGCTTTGATTGGGTTTTGACTCTTTTCAGTGCGGACCCAAGCCAAAGCAACTTGGAGAGCATTTCTTTGGAACCCAACTCCCATTCTTTATTCTTTCTTTGCCTTCTATTATTTTTTGCATTTTCGAATTTATTTATTTTTGTATATTTTGTGTTATTATTTTTTGTATTTTTTGGACATTTGGACATTTGGACTCTCCTAAGTTGTAATAAAAATTAAATAGTATTTTTTTTGCCATTTTTGGACTATTAAACACTTTTAAATTGTAAATAAAACTAAATAGAATTTCTTGACATTTTGGACTCTATATATATTCTCAAAATAAATTAACTGCACAAAAAGGAATAATAATATAAAAAGAGTCCGCCAAACACAAAACGCGAAGCGGGCTAGGACTAGGCGAATACGCTAAAAGCGAGACTCAAATAGAAGAAATGAGCTCGTCAACTAAAAACACTACTTATGTACGACTAAACCCAAATACGAAGATTAAATTGAAGAACGCACGAAAAGATTGATCATTCGCGCGTCCGCTTAATTTAAACAACGGTATTTCGATTTAGTTGAGTTCGATGATTGAAATTGGCTTAAGTTAAGGGACGGACAAAATTAGGGTATTACACATGGCTGTAGAAATTGTAAAAAGAAACATTAAATTAATAAATGTCATCAATGTGCTTCCAGAGCATTTAGAAAAGGTGCCTTGATTATTTGGCAATTGGTCTTTCTCTGCAAAATTTTGAAGGGAAATGAAATGAACTCACCACTGATGTCTTCCAAATCACACAATGATCCTTCTAAAATTCAAAACATTTCTGGTACATGACATTATTAACTCCAAAAGTGTTTATCTTGCAATGTATTTACTACCACTCTTGTCCATGTTATCGATCACATTCTGTGCTGATCAAATGTTATAGTCAGTACTATCATTAAACAGAGATTATGAAGCCTTAACAAAGATTGTGACAGTACACATATATACGTTCCATAAAGTGTGCTTGCTAGGAATTGTTGATTATAGTGGTGTTGAAAAAGAAATAAATCTATGGTAACAACTATTATTACTCATGGGAGTTTAATTGTAATTAATACTCAGAATAAAAATCTATTTTTAAATTTAAATTTGTAATTAATGCTTAGAATAAAAATCAATTTTTAATTTTAAATTGAGAGTTTAATTGCCACACAGCATGATGAGTTGGTTAAGGCTAGATGACATGGACCAATTATGTTAAACTTGACGAAATGCCACATGTGATTCACAATTAATGCAGAGTCCATGAAATTAAATCCTATCATTGCGACACGTCAGAAAATTGGCTTTGAGGAGCCTACTCTTTTGTATTACTAATAGATTTGTGCCAAAAAGGTGTAGTGCATTCAAGTTGACATTACGAAGAAATAGGAAATCAACAGCCATTTCAGCATTGAGTTTCATTGTTTTCTAAGAAGTAAATAGGATTACTCTAAAGAATAGCTAATAGCTAATGTGTAAAGGAGAAGAGCATAAAATATGTTTGAGGGAAGGATGTGATACCAATGGAGCCTATTTATAGTGTTAATATAGATGTTAGTGGTATCAAAAGTGATTGAATTGGTAATTTAAAAAGTTTGGAAGATTTTTGAAAATTGCGCCAAAATTTTTTCTGAAAAATTTGAACAATTTTTGTGTGAGCTATGAATAAAAGTGGAGCCAATTCTATTTGATGAGCTTTAATTCACTGTAAAAACAATTTACCATCGGTTTCAATGTTTTAATGTTTGCTTTGATTGTGCTGAAAATTCAGGGGCGGTTATAGTTTTTTAAATGGATGAGTTGCAAGTTGTACAACAAGTTAGGGTTTGTACAATTTGTGAAGAAAAGGAACAAAGAAGAAAAGGAAGTGAAAAGGTGAGAAGTTTACCTTTGGTATTCTGTACGAATGGATCTTCACAGTGGTTGAAGCTCCAAGATCTCCATTGTTGTTGCGAAGTGCATGCAAGAACAAAAACACACTATTAGAAATTTGTTATTTAGTGACCGATTTAGAGATCGAAAAAAATTGGTCACTGTAGAGACTGATTTAGAGACCGAATTCTTTAAAAATATTAGGCCCATGAAGTTGGTCGCTAAATCGGTTGCTAAAATAGTTTAGCGACCGATTTAGTGACCGAAATCTTAGCAACCGAAAAATCGGTCACTAACTATTTTTGCTAAAATTTTATTAACATTAGTGACACTGGTTTCGTTCTTTTATTCTCAGTTACTAAAAAATAATTTAAACCTAACCCTTCACACAAAATCTCAACAATAAAAAAAGGAGCACACCCTAAGACTAAGAGAGAGAGAGACGGTTTTGTTTTGTCAAAAGAGAGAGAGAGTTGAAGCAGCAGAAGTGCCCGAGTCTTCCTCCTGCGTGCGCTACATCAACTGCCGTGCTCTGTTCCTCTCCGTCATTCCGTCTTGCTGTTCGGTGAGAGTCAGAGGCTGCGTCGTCATTTGTTTACGCCTCTGCGTGCCTCACGTTTGTACCTTCGCCGTTTCGAGTAAGTTCATCTGTCTTTGTTTTTTTGTTCTTTGTGCGCTACGTCTTTGTAGTGTATTTTTCCCGTTCCTTCTGCTTGTATTAATAATAATTCTCTCTCTCTCGTAAAACAACGCCACCACACTCACCTCCACCACTCCACCACTTACCTTTCACCAAAACCCTAAGACCCCAACATTCACCATCTTCATTTCGATTTCCCCTCAGGCCCTCACTCTCTCGCCGTACCATTCAACCAAAACCCTAACATTCAACCAAAACCCAACATTTCGATTTCCCCTCACTCTCTCGCCGTACCATTCGCAGGTCTCTCTCTCTCAGTTGGTTTCGATTTCCCCTCAGGCCCTCTCTGTTGGTTTCGATTTTCATCTCTCCATTTCCCCTCTCTTTGTTAGTTTGTAATTTTTAATTTGTTTTTCCTCTTCTTTCAATCAGGATTCAGAGGAAGTTTTTGCTGGTGAGGTGTGCTTGTGAAAGGAAGATTCAGAGGTAACACTTTTCCTCTCTTCAATTCCTTTTTTTCTTCCTTTCCTTCTGTTGTTTTCGTGATTCATACATTATATGCTTCTCGTATCTGTTGTTTTCCAAGTAAAGTATGTCAATTGACACTCTCACCTCACCCTTCGATTCACTGCACTTTTGTGTTATATGACCCTTGACTTGTTTCTCTTCCCAAACCTAATTCAAACATAGAATGAATTATTTTTTCTGATTATTCTTTCCTATATAGTTTTTGTATTTATTTTATTTTGATTTAATAAATTTTGAGAGGTTCTTTGTTACGTATTTCTAATTTAAAGAAATGCTAATCATTCTTTCTTGATGTATCTTCTATTAATTAATTATCTAATTATATTTGTGAGTTGTTTTAGTAAAAGTTATGTTTCAGTTTAGTTTTTATCAATTTCTATCTGTTTTGTTACATCAATTTCAATCTCGCTAGTTGAACTCCCAAACCCTTTCTTAGCTTGTGATAATTTTTATGATTCAGTGGCTTTTTAGTTATAATGACTAGTATGTACCTTGATTCAGAGGGTGGGGGTGGTGAACATACACAATAAATTTTTGTGTACTTGGGAAAATTTTTATGATTCAGAGGGTGGGGTGGTGAATATATATCCTTTAACATCAAATCATCTGTCCTACTTTAGAGTTGAAGATTAAGTACTTCCATTCACATTGAGTCCATTAGAATTTCAGTTTTGATGTATCTTTTTCTGCTATTGCTTCAATGTTGATTTTGTACTTCCAGACTTGAGAAGTTTGAATCTGGAGAAAAATAAAGGAGGGGGATTCTAAGAAGATCGCATCAAATGGTATTGATTCTCATCAAACCGAATTGACGGTTGGTTGCTCAAGCTTAACTCCACGATTTCTTTAGAGTAAGGCTTTTAAACAATGGTAAAAAAGATCAACTAATCACCTATCATCCTTCCCCCTTACTGTGTGTCAAACATAACAAAGTTTGAAAGCATCACAGAAAATCATACTCTCTGTGATCTATTTAGCAAATTTCAGCCTCTCTAACCTAAAAAATGCATCTAACAATTTTAGCAAATCATCTTCCTTTTAGATATGCATAATCGTAATGTTTTGCCTATCTATTCACTTCATCTATGCTATAATTGAGTTTCTGTCTTCCTCTATTCCTTGAAAGTGTGTTTTGTGTCTGTATCTATTTGCTTAACTCAATTGGTATTTGTTTATTCTCTCTCTCTCTCTCTCTCTCTCTCTCTCTATATATATATATATATATATATATATAATATTTTTTTATACCCTTGTTTGGTTGCTGAGTAAAAAGCACAATAGGATGAATGAAAGGAGGAGAAAATGTTTTTTTTTATTAATCTCAATTTTCTCAATTGAAATTTCATTAATGGTTTGATCCCTTTTTTGCATCATTCTGATCTTGCTCTTATCTCTTTCTATACCCTTTAGAATTGGATGAATAGAAAGCAAATCTCATGTTTGTGAAAACAAGCAAGGGCAATATGTTTTTGATATTCCAACTGTGGTGAATGATTAAGTCTGATTTTCTCTAGAGTACCTGAAATTTTGATTCATACATTTTGAATGTGCATAGCATTAACGATCTCACAAGATTATTAGTATTACCCTAGTTACCCTAGTTTTAACATTCAACCTTGAATAACATAATGTTTTTGTTTCCTCTCAGATTCTTGAATCTTTGTCAAATGTTGGGAATTGCGACTCTTCGTTTTGTTTAATTACTTGGGAGACTGACTACTAGAGGTGGGTAAGATTCTAATTTTTCTCTACACTCCTTTATCTCAAAGTTATTACAAACAACTTAGCATTTCCATTCTGGTTGGTATCATTTGATTGGAAAATAGCGTCTTTATATTCCTTCCATAGCTTGTTTGTTTGTTATATTGTGTTTAATTAAATATAAGTATATGTTGTTTATAAATGCGGATAAACTTGGGGTGTACTATTTTGTGATTATAAATCGGTCAAGAGTAAACAAATGTTTATTGTAAGATCTTCGTTTATTTGATTGGTTGGGATGTATTTTTTGCTTAATATCCAAATGAATATGGACATTCACTTAACTCGTAGTTGGATGTATAATAGACTACTTCTCGGCCGAAAGGGATATACTGTTTGCATTTGAAGAAGGGGTAGAGGAATTTATTTCTTTTGCTTGCAAACAAGAAGGTGTGTCAAATAATCAAATTAGATGCCCTTGTCCTCTATGCAAAAATATCCATCATCTAGATCTTTGAACTAGTTAAAGTTCATCTTTATAGTACTGGGGTTTAAACCTAATTATTGGTATTGGACATGTCATGGAGAAAGTGGTCCGGAGTTGAAGGCAAAAGTTAATAATCATCATAGGAATACTACACCTTTGGACAAAGAGGACGAAATGAACACTCTAGTAGATTTGAGAGCATGGTTTATGATCTTTGTTGGTCCAGAGTATCAAGTGGATTATGATGAAGAAATGGAAGAGTCACCAAATATAGATGACCAAAAGTTTTATGATTTGCTACATTCGGTTCAAAAGCCATTGTGGCGGGATGCAAGAATCACACGTAACTATCTGTTCTTTGTTAGATTATTGACAATTAAGTCGAGAGGAAATATTTCCCAACGGTCGTTTAATCGGATAGTGGCGCTAATGAAAGAGACACATCATCCAAACAATCTTATTCCTAAAGACTATTATAGGACAAAGAAAATTGTTTCAAAACTTGGTCTAACGCAAAAAAAATAGATTGTTGTGTAAAAGGTTGTATGTTATTCTACGATGATGAATCTAAACAATTAAGGGAATGCAAATTTTGTGGAAGACCTCGTTATAAGACACAAAAAGTTGGTAAGCGATACAAAGAAATACCTCTGAAGAGAATGCATTACATACCCTTAATTCCGAGGCTTAAGAGGTTATATGCATCTATGAGTTACGCTCCACATATGAGGTGGCATTATGAAAGCAGTAGAAGCGGGAGTGTTGTGTCATCCATCGGATGGAGAGGCTTGGAAACACTTTGATCAAACATATCACGATTTTGCAAATTGAACCAGGAATGTAAGGTTGGGGTTATGTAGTGATGGTTTTATGCCATTTAATCACTCAGCCCCTTCTTATTCTTGTTGGCGATTAATTGTCACTCCTTACAATCTTCCCCCAGAATTATGCATGACTACACCCTATATGAAATTTCAATTCCATTTATTCTTGTCTTTCTATATAGAAAGAGTGATAAATTATGTATGAAATTTCAATTCCATTGCATTGAAGAAATAGTTTACTTGAGTTATCTATATTATTCCATTTAGACCATACATACGCCGCTTATTTTAGTAAGTAATACTTAAAGTGTTGTTCTCATAAGAAATCATCGTTTCATGTTCAAAGTTCATGTTACGATTCTTGATGCTAACATGTCTTTAATTTGTATTCTTCTTAATGTTCTTTAGAGCGAAGTTGAACGGAACTCCTCGAGCCTATAGATTTGTTTACACGCACACACCAACATCGTAAGGATAACACTTGGGTGGATAGCGATCAAAGCACATACAAATGTATGGACTATCAATTTTTATTTCTATTATGTTTCTTATGTTGGTTTTAATTTATTTGAGTGTTCTTGAATATTAATTGGTCTTATATCCATATCAACAGGAGATCTTTACGCATGAATGGGAAGAAACGGACTCAAGGCTGCGTCTTTGCAAGGAGCTAATCCACCAAGTCGATTGATGTGTGACGTGATGTAGTTGGAGTCAATAAAGGAGGCGATGTATGGCTATGGACTACATTCGACCGTAGTGTTGAGACCTTACTATTATGGTTACGGTTCTTCATCATCCGAGTGGGTGCAAAGACAAGAGCTTAATGAACTCATAAATCAATTGGAAGAAGTGAGAGCGGAAAGAGATGAACTTCGAGTTGAAATGGAAAATACCAGAGTTGAAATGGCAAATACCAAGAACACTTGTGAGCAAAATAACAAGTTAATGAAAAAATTGATGAAAATGATGAAGTATCAACAACCTCCAATTAATGAAGAATTGCATGATGAAGATGGAGATGATGAAGAGTCCGATTCGAGAGGAATGAGTGACGAAGAGAGTTAATTACTATGTAATGCATTTGACGTCTTTTGTTATGACTTGGAAACTTATTAGTATGTTATGTAGATTTTAATCTAAAATGACTATGGTTTTTATCAAATACATTATGTTTTTTAATGGAAAATGCTCTTAGCATGTTAGAAATTAAATTAGTAAATAAAAAAATTATAAGTTAACCATTTTGTAGCATCAACAAAATTTGTTTATGTCGATAAATCAATTGCTATATTTGTCGCTTAAAAATCGGTAATCAAAATCGCCACAAAAATCGATTTGCAAATATTTGGTCGCTAAATCGGTCACAAAATAGCCACTAAGTTAGTAGTGAACACAATTTTTGATCACCAAAGCAGTCACTAAAGCGATCCATCGAATCGATCATTTGAATAAGTCGCGATTCGATCACCAAAACGATCACTAAAGCGATCATCGAATGAATCGATCATTGAATAAGTCGCTAAAAGAGTCACTAAATCAGTCGCTAGGATCAGTCACCAAATTAGTCTCTAAGAACGGTTGCTAAATCGGTTGCAAAATCAGTGACTAAAACAGTCGCTAAGGAAAGCGATCATTAATCGATCGCTAATGCTTAGCGACGTTGATTTAGCAACCGATTTTTTCGGTCGCAAAACTCGGTCACAAACTCATTTAGTGACCGATTTCCCTTGTTAGCGACTGATATTTCGGTCACGATTTTCCGTTTTTTTTGTAGTGACAACAAAACAAGTTAGGTTTTGTTTATTGAAAATCAAATAACTAACGATCAAAGTTAAGAAGAGTTTCAGTTACCTTTGCGTTTCTTCTCAAAGTGTGTTGCTCAACTTGTACCTGCAAAGAACATCAACGAATAGATTAGGGCTTGATCAATAAAGCTTCAATCAAGAAATTGATTGAGGGTTTTGAGAGAGAAACTCACGATCTTTCATTTGGTGGTCGTATTTGTGTGATCGGTGAAGGAATTGTACGCCATTGCTGAGTTTCAAGGTGAAACCCTAGCAGAGCTTCACGTTGAAGCTGAGAAGAGAGAAAAAGACGAAGCTGTGTGTTGAGAGTGGAAGAGTGAATCAAGAAATCGGGCTAGGGTTCAAGATTCTCTTATATTACTCGAGTCAAGAACCGGGTAAGTAAGATCCGCGTGTTTCTTCAAGGAAGCAAGTTGTGGGTGCCGCACATATACCCATTGTCCAAATTGGGTATTTTTTGTTTGACAAAGAGAAAGTGTCAAAGTGAACTTGGGCCTAAGTGTTGGGCCATTGATATTTGCACCACCTGCAATTCAAAAATACACCCATCAGTGTTATTTGAAGAAAAATGTGCAAAAATTAACAATACCATGATGTATTTGATCTTTGGCTATGAAAATGACGCTCAACGTGTTCTCATGGAAAACCATGTTCAATTATGAGACGAATCCTCTACTGTCCAAGATGGTGTTGTGTTCTCTCTCTAGATTGGATGGTCCTCGCTAGCGCAACACCATATGGCGACAACAAAGGATCCAGACCCAGTTAATTATCCAACCCTTTAACAAGATTCCTTCTTTCAATTATCGTGTCTCTTAAAAGGCTTCCCCATCTTTTTGGGAGAAACTAGAAGTTTCGCCTCTCATCTTCATGATCTTTGTGTGCGCGAAAGAATCCCACCAAAGGACATGATTAGGAATCTTGCTATCGATATGAATACATTATCGGTGGGTAATATATAAATACTTTTTTACAGGATACATTGAATATATAAATATACTTGTAAGCACTCACAAAGTCTTAAGACTTTTCTAAGTTTTGGTAAGTTTTAAAGAGCCAACTCGACTAAAACTTTTATTTAAGGCAAAAGTAGCCACCAATGTTTATTTATTTAGGAAAAGTATCGGAAAAACTTCTAATGAAAAACCTAGTCATTGAACACGAGTCTTTGAAAATGACACCTTATATGAGAAAAGGAATTAAATGGTTTTTGGATGTGACATGCTTTTAATTAAAAGAAAGTCTTAATTTCTTTTGACTAGTTGATTAACTGGTGCACGTTTTAAAATAACTTGGAAATCGTCAATTATAGATGATTGATTGTATCTTTGGCAAAGATTTTTTTAGTCTTTGTGTATTCTTAAGTCTCCTCCCCCACATAAATCTGAAAATGTATTACTTACCTAGGTGGCAATTGGCAAAGTTTTGAAGCTATATTAAAAAAGTTGATTAACTGGTACTGAAGCCCCCCCTTCACAAAATAAATTTGAAAAAATAATATAAAATTTCAAAGTCAAAGACAAATGAAAGTCAACAATTTTAAAATTGTAATAAAGAAAGTCAGCTGTTTAACTGCATTATTTTAAAATAGGAAGCCAACTTATTAACTTAAATGTAGATCAATTTGAGAAGAAAAAAAACGAAGTAATAAAAGATAAATATTAGAAGGGTATATATCTCATCATGGTATATAAAACATTAAGAGTTTGATTTTGAAATACACATACATATTGATAAATTAAAAATGTCTTCATTTTTGTGTGAGTAAAATTTTAGGTTAGTTAGACTTTCAATTCTCAATGGGTCACGAAAAGCCTCACATTACTAGAAAATTGGAAATTTAATACAGACTGTCAAACAGATTTAGGATAGACTAGGAATGTTTTTTGCATGGATCTGGGAGAGAAAAATTATATTTTTGACTCAGATTTCGTACAGAATGTGTCTCGTCTGAAAAATCCTCGTTATAAGTAGTCTAGCCAAAATTCTATCCCAAATCATTTGAGATGAATTTCAAATTCAGACGACTCTTAGACAAAATCAAAAATTAAATTTCTATCAAATTAACTTAAATTCAGGCATATTACAAAGAGCTTGAGAGTATATTTCAAATAAATTTTGCATGGAATTTATTACACTAATTTTGTATACTAAATAAATTGTGAGTTATTTGTCCATTTTTTCATATAGATTTGGGATGCAAGTGCTTATGCGCTTGGGACAGAATTTAGACGAAAATGCTAATCTATTTGGAAAAAAAATTACGTATTCAATTATAGAAAACAAATTTGATACAAAATCCAAAGAAACAAATAATGTCTTTATTTGTGAGTTTCTTCAATTTCCTAAAGTAAGTAAATCATATAATGAAAAAATGGTCTACTTAATTTTTTCTCAACATTTTGCATAGGTTTGACGAAACTCAAAGAAAAATAAAAGATGCTTAACATTATGTGTCGTCCCAATCTATATTTTTTGCACAGATGTGGGACAAAATTCATGAAAATAATAAACAACAGTATTTATTATGTCTCAAATTTGTGCAAAAAGTTGATCGATGTAGTTTTAGATAGAATATTCAAAGTCGAAATAAACAAGTGAAAGTCAAATATTTTAAAATTGTAATAAAGAAAGTCAACTAAGAGTGCAATATTTAAAGTCAACTAATTAAATAATAAGTAGACCTCTGAGAAAAAAAAATTAAGTAAAAAAAGATAAACATTGGAAGAGGTATATCTCATCAGGTATAGAAAAAAATTTAGAATTTGATTTTGAAATACCCAAGAAACAAATAATGTCTTTATTTTTTTATAAATAAATAACAGTATAGGTGAGTTAGGCCTTAAGACTCAAAGAACACTTACAAAAAAATATTTACATATTTTCCACTAATGTGGTTCTCACGTCAACAACGAGAATTAAATTAACTCAAGTCCTTATGAAATATTAAGTGCATCCTTACAAATTAGACCATCTTTCATTAGGAAAGAAATCTATTTATCTTTTATTTGATAAAAAGTGTTTTGTGATATGAGTCCACTAGACTAAAATTAAATATGAGTTATCTAAACCCGAATTCACTAAGGGAACTTATCGTTAGGTTGGAAATATTAATACATGTCATTTTTGGATGAGAAATGCTAGAATCACTCTCTTTTTTAACACTCACACTATGATTGGCTAAATTCATGCAAGTCCTACTATTTTGAAAATAACACTCATTAATTTAGTAGGACTCACATAAATTCTAATCATTCATAGAGGTGAGTGTTAGAGAGAGTGTTAAAAAGAGAGTGTTGCTAATGTTTTCCTTTTTGGATTGGGCAACAACCCAGTATATAGAGCCACACTTCGTTTGAGTGGAACACATCTTAACATGTGAAGAACATCTCTAGCATAAGGGGAACGCTACAAGGTTAAAACATATCGGGAAGGTAAGCTCGATTCTTTGAACCCAAAGTCGCACACACACACAAGAGAGAGTAGGGTTCAAGTAACTGTAAGAGTAACTTTTAATTCTTGGAGTAACTTGAATCCTACTCATTCTTTTTGGTATAAAAAAATGAGTAGGATTAGGAGGCACAGTTAATTCTAATATTTTATCTAATTTATTTTACATTTATTAATATTGTTTATTTTAATATTATTGATATAGATTATTAAGAAAATATACAAAGTTAAAGGAAAATTTAGGAAATTAATTTTTGGAAAAATAAGTATACCATTATACATTTAATTTTTATATAAAAAAAAATTACAAATACATATACCTACATAAAATTCTTGTAGCATAATTTTATGTGCTATAAATTTTTAGTATAGAAGATATTAAATAACTCGAGATATTCCCCTACATAAAAAATACTAGTAAATAAACTACAACTATTCTACAATAATGTCTGAAACGAACACATGACTCAAACTATATAATAACGATATTAGTTCACTTTCATTAAAAAACTATAATAATGGTTCACCAAAACAAAAACTATAAACTACTGCTGGTACTATCATTAAAAAACTATGATGGTTCACTTTCATGAAAAAAATATAATTTTTTTTTTTTTTACTTTAATTGATGATGACTTCCTTTTTTTAAAATTACGTGAAAAAAAATACAAGTGGAAATATCCAAATAAAGAGGAAGACTAGTTGGCACGTTGCTAATTTACGAATAATCATATTAGCATTTCTCCTAACAAACTCTACACGAGAATTTTGACAAAATGCAAAAAGTAACTTCTTAATTAGTGATTATTGGTAAATATGTGTGTCTAAAAAAATATTTAATTATTTAAACCATTGGATATATATTTTTTTTTGGTCTTCAACCATTGGATATATTTAAGTTTTTCCTATTCGATGTAACAGTGCTTTTGATCACATATATTTCAATTGCTAGCTATTTGAACCCACAAAGTACTAGATCACATTTATATCAATATTTTTTTATGTGTAACTGTCATAGAAAAAAGACTACGTACATAAACACCGCAGAAGTAATTTATTTATTCATATTATTTTATTGGTATAAAGTTTAGAGAACTAAGGGCTCACGAGATCGAATTATTGATAGACTAGATGCTCAAAAAAGTATCTACATATTTAAAAGGACTTCAGGGTAGGTCCTCTTATCGACATAGATTTTAAATAAACAACCTATGATCCTGAAAAGATACAAATTATATTCTTACCAAATAGTAAATCAACATTTTTGTCAAAAAATAGTAAATCAACATTGGTCCGTTTCAACAAAAAAAAAAATCAGCATTGATCTGTCCCTCAAATAAATTTTGATAACATGCCATTATTTACCAAAATAGTACACTTTTTTTAGGTAGTTGAGAAGTTGGCCCATCAAATTAAAGGGACATCTCAACATGAAAATTAATCCTTCAATTACTTACCTAAATACACCAATTTTTTTATAAAAGTTAAAATTAAATTGGACACTCAAATTAATCCTTCAAATATAATTTTCTTTTCTGCAAACTATAAAAATTTATTAAACAATTAAATAGAATAATAAATATTTTTAATAATTTAATTAAAATAATTAAATTAATATTAAATTATCTAGAATAATACATATTTTTAATAATTTAATTAAAATGATTAAATTAATATTATATTTGAAGCACAAATTAAATACAAAAATATAAACAAGTGTCAACCGGAGCGGCAATAGAGAAAACATTAGGAGTGACAACGAGAGAGACAACGACGAGCGGCAATGGGGAGCAACAACCGGGAGCGGCAACGGGAACAATAATAGGTGGCGACGACGGGAGTGGCAACAGTGGTGGAAACGAGGGTGGCAATTGGGAGGGACTACGAGGCTGACGATCGCGATGGTTGCAATGTCTTGGATTCACATTAACCATATATCTTCTCCTATTTCTTTTCATTTTACCTTCATTTTATCTAGAGCCGGCAAAATGGGCCGGGCTGGGCTAGCCCGCAAAAACATAGGGCTTGGGCTTAAGAAATTGAGTCTGCTTTTATATCCGGGATTTTAAGTCCGATCCGCAAAGCGAGCCCGATCTGAGGCTAGCCAGCTCGAGCCACGGGTAGCCGTAGAGCCCATAAGTTAAAAATAATATTGTTAAATTTATAGTGCTTTTGTCTATTTTTCTTGCCAATTAATAGACAAAAGCCCACATAGAATGAAAGAGATCCATAAACACAACCCGCCCGAATCACATTGATTATTGATTATTGGATTGATCCAATAACACAACCAGTATATTGATTATTTAAGTAGATTGCTCCATTGCTTAAAAAAAGTAGATTGCTCCATTTTAAAATTGAATCAATATTCCCCTATTTGTTGCCTAGAATGTTGCCACTGTCCGCGTTGTTTAGTCCCAATTCAAGGGCTTCAAAACGTATTTTTGACAGGTATTGACTTCAAAACATAAACAAACTAGGTGAGTAATTAATAATTAATTTATTTTTATTTTTGCTATATGTTTTTATTTAAAAAATCGTTCTTTTTAATTATCATCACATACGTGTCTTGTCGTTGAAATGAATAAAAATAAAAATATAAAAGTATAATTTTCTATAAGAACAATATATATATAATGTCTCCCTTTGAAAACACACACACACACACACACACACACACACACACACACATATATATATATATATATATATATATATATATATATATATATATATATATATATATATAAATACGGGAGAAAATATTTTCTTTTTAGATAGAAAAATAGAATAATTGTTTATAAAATTAGTCTGTAATATTAAATATTTGTGTTACAAAAAGTTTAAAATATCAATATCTTTTTATAATCTTAATAATGACGGTTAAAATCAGGAAAAAGAAAAATGAGATTTAATATAAGATATGCACCCTGTTGTCGATCCCATTAGCGCTCTTATTTGTTGCTGCTTCGTTGTCGTTGTCGTTGCCGCTCCCGTTGCCTCTCCCATTGGCACGCACGTGTTGTCGCACCCGTTGTCATCCCATTGTCAGTCTCTCGTTGGCGCTCCCGTTGTCGCTCTCCCGACGTCTCTCCTGTTGCCATCAGTCTCTCATTGCCGCTCCCGTTGCCATTGTTTACTCATTTGACATTGTTAGTGGTTAAATTGATTGATTTTAGTATTTTTAATAGACATATTATATTAAATAGTAAATTTTAAATGATTTAATATTAATTTAATGATTTAAAATATTAATATCAATGATTTAGTATTAATTTAAGGATATTAATTTAATGATTAAAATATTTATCAGTACTTTGAATAGTCATTAAGTCATCTGATTTTTTTATAAGAAACTAAAAAATATTTATAAGTTCATAGCAAATTATAAAAATATTTATAAGTCATCTGATTTTTTCGAGTTTTTTATTTTTCTTTTATTAAATTTTAAAATTTTCAAAATATTTATAAGATCGTAGAAAATTATAAAAATATGTGTCACCCGCGGATGGATGCTTGTGATATAGTACTAGTTATCTTGAAAGAGTGAATTAAAAAATACATCAATTTATTTCTTATAGAAATGAAAATTAAAATGAAATCTCAAATTAATCCTTCAAATACCTTTTTTTTCTGCAATCTATAAAAAATTATTGAATAATTTCTAAAGTTGATCTCATTTGTTAATTTAATTTCTAAAATTTACTACTTAAGAATTGGAGTGATAGGAAAAAAAACTTTATCAACTATTAAATAAATTTATAATTTAAAAATTAAATAAGAAAATGATATATTATGGATTAGATTGAAATTAAATATTTATTCTAAAGAAACATAAGCTTGGTTATGCTCTCACAATGCTCTTCCCCTACTAATGCGCGTAGGCATACTTGCAACAGGGCAGCCACACCTAGCTGTACTTGTTGCTCATCCCACATAGAAGACCTTCTTCATTGCCTTCGTGTCTGCCCCCACTCAAAGGGACTTTGGTTTCAGATGGGTTTAGGAAGAAATCCTTCCTTCTTCTCGGAGACACATGCAACGTCATGCTATGAATCCATGTGTTGACTTTATGGCCAAGGAATGAGCCTATTCTTCGGGATGTGTGGTGTGGACTTCCCTTCCTCCTGGTCTCGAGTCTATTACCCTCTTGGATAGGTTGAATTCTTAAGTTTTAGTTTTGTTTCGCTTGTTACGTTGTAACACCACAAAAAAAGAAACATAAGCTTGTAATCCACATGCAAATTTGGTGTGAGTTTTTTTTTTGTATGTGGACAAAGTAGTAAGTATCTACACGCAAATTGGAAGTATCATTGTATAAGTGGTATTTATTTAGGCTTAAATATAGTTTTGGTTCTCCGATTTTATCAAATTTGTAATTTTGGTTCACCTGTTTTATTTTTCAAAATTTTTATCCCTAGTTTTATCAAAATTGCAATTTGATCTCCCTATTTTATTTGTCGTAATTTCTATCCCAATTTAATCAAATTCGCAATTTAAGTCTCCCGATAAATTTTCATCCAATTTTTTTGACAAATTTCCATCCAATTTTTGACGGCAATACTTTCCTGTCAATAAACATGGTGATGTGGTTGATATGTGTTGTGCTACGACACTCAATGATTACGCAAGCACGGGCGCGCCTGCCACATAAGAATTCCCTAAAAAATTGGATTGTAATTTAAAAGCGAGACTAAAATTGCGGATTTGATAAAATTGGGGAACCAAAATGGCGACAAATTAAATAGAGAGAGCAAAATCACGAATATGATAAAATTTGAATATCAAAATTACAAAAAATAAAATAAAGAGACCAAAATTATAAATTTGATAAAATAAGGAGAGGAAAACTGTAATTAAGTAATTTATTTACCGCTATGTTTATTATTTTTATATAGAAAAAAGAAAATGCAAATTTCGTTTTCCCACGCGCTTCAAAGCAGCTTCTGTCTTTAAATCTCGGAGGCCCTGCTTCCACTTTGCAGTTTGCCCCACCCATTTTATAAAATTCACCTCCGCGTCTTTAAATCCTTGTAGATGTTCATCATATTCAATAGTGCAAAATCGAAGTCGCGTGTGTTTTGTGAAAACACATAGTGCTACTCCTCTTTCTTTCTTTCTTTGGTTGTGAATTATCCATCAAAAATCTCCTTTTTGATTGTGGAAATTTCACTCATGGAGTTTGATGAATTTGTGTATAGTGAATTTCTTTCAAGTTTTCATAGTCAACAGTAATACTGGTAAGCAACTTAGATTGTTTTTGTTAGTTGTTGCTCAAATATCTTTGTTTGAATGCTGAGAAAAATTAAGCTGATTATAACAATTAACAATAAATGGATCAAGATCAAGACCTTCTGCAGTTATTTTTAACTTCAGAGATTTTAACCCCAAAAATAACTTGTCTATAATAATATAAAGCATGCAAATTTATTCAATGATTTTATTGAACTGATTAGGGATTCTAGTTCCAGAATAGGAATTTTGATTCTTTTGTTTTCTTCAGGGTTGACTTATTTTCATTAATCAAACATATTCCTTGAATTGAATTGTTAACAACAGTTATTTGAATATTTTTTTGCTGTGCAGGAAGTGATCTTCTATATTGAGCTGTTTTGTGGTAATTCTTAATTTTGGTCTAATCTTTTGAATTATTACTTTCTTGGAGTTTGGCTACAAGTTGTTTGTTAAAATGTCTCTGATGAGAATGGAAATTGTGAGAACTTCTGATAATTATTGATTGTCAGCACGGCTTTACACAGTTACTTTCTCCTAGTTTTTGTTGGAGGAGCCAAGTTATGGTTGTTTTGATGCTCATTAGTACAATAGGACCATTGATAAAAAAAAGAGCAGGTTTGATAATTAAACAAGCTGGTAGAGGTTCATACAGAGGAAGCTAGGTGTGTGTTTGGAAGTTGTTGTTGGTTGTGTTTTGTGTTTCTTGTTTATTTTGTGAAGTCCTGGAAATTAGAATATGGAAGCAGCTTCAATAACTCAATTGTTGAAGGGCTTTTGTGATAATACACAATGGCAGTATGCTGTCTTTTGGAAGCTTAACCACCATTTTCCTATGTAAGTTCTTTAGCCATTTAGTTGCTTAATTTTCTCTGCTCATATGTTGTGTTTTGGAGAGTACTAGTAGATATTTTATTGTCTATGTTATGGTTATCAATGTGTTAAGCAATAATAACCTTTCTTTTTTATTGAGGAGATTTAATTTGCTTTGAAATTTATTATATTGTATAAAATTATGTTAGCAGTTTAGGATTATATATCAAATGCATAACACAAGTCTCTTTCTTTTAGGACTTTGACCTGGGAAAATGGATACCAGAAAAGAAATGAGACTGTGGGAAGTATGTGGGGTGACATCAATTTCAAATCTCTAGATGATGTGTATTCTTCAAGTTTTGAAGCAATCGATGATGATTCAAGAGATTATTCCGCTCGAGCACTCATGATTGAGATGTCTCAACGTAAATACAGTTTGGGAGAAGGGTAACGACTTATGCTTTTGTATTTATATCTAAATTTGTTGTTGCGAATTATTCTCTTATATCTAAATAATATTGTGACTTTAGAGATTTTAGTTTATGTAAAGTTATTTATCACTTTAGAAAATTAAGAAAGGATTACCTTTTTACGTTTATCCTGGTTGTCTTTCGGTATATCTGCTGAATGAAATGAGAGGACATTAATGGAATGAGAGAGTAATCTAGACAAATAAACTTGTATATTCTTGAAATTGAGAATATTCAATGATTTTATTAATTCTTAAACAAAATCTTAGGCGAAAATTATTTTGAAATGAAGAGGGTTTGTGCTCCTTTAATTTCATTAAATTATTCTTTTACATATTTGCATCAAGAATAAGCTCAACGTAATATGAAGATCATATGTTTTTGGTTAAAATATGAAGGTCATCTCTGTTCTTAAATTGTGAAATCCTGAATGCATGTTTCTAGAGAATATAAGGCCATTACAACATATGTACTTCTCATGGTTTTGCATATTACTTTATTTGTGCCTAAGATATCATGAAAGTAGCACTTACATAAGGTCTCTTAGTGGACGCATAAGATGCTAGATCAACTATAGTATACTTTTATATCAAAAATATTTATGTCCTATGATCTATAACATTGATGCAAACTCAATCATCTTTGTGGGTTACGCATTCTTTCAGGGTTGTTGGCAAAATAGCTACTGCCAAGGATCATTTTTGGGTTTCCTGTGAGGATATTTTCACCAGTAAATTTGATGGAAATTTAATTCCTGAGGTGAGATTTTATACATTCAATTTTCACATTAGATATGATTTTTTTTACCATCCTGGTTTGATCTACTAAATAACAACTTCTCTTCCTCCAGTGTCTTGATGAGTGGCTTCTTCAATTTGCATCTGGCATCAAGGTAAAAATGCCTTGACTCATAAGACAAGTAAAAACCTGATTTCTATTTCTAATGTTTGGATAAATTGTAAACCAATTTCCTTGCATAATATTTCTGCACTTAGCAAAGGCTAATGTTAAGTTGATAAATTGACTTTGCAGACAATTGTGTTGGTACCGTTTCCACAAGGAGTTTTACAATTTGGTTCATTTGAAGCGGTGCGTATTTGTTTTTTATTTCGATCATGTGCCAGACAAGCTTTGTTGTATTTCATGGTTATATAGTTATAAGATTGGAAAATATCTTTATATCCTGTTTACATGCTTGTCCCCTAAGTTACATATATTACTCCCTCTGGTCCCATATATAAGAGAAAAATGCAGTTTTAGGTTCATTGAATAACCGATGTATCTTGTCTAGACCAAATACATCGGTTATTCAATGAACCTAACCGATGTATCTTGTCTAGACCAGATACATCGGTTATTCAATGAACCTAAAACTGCATTTTTCTCTTATATATGGGACTAGAGGTAGTACTTTCTCTTGGTCCACTTTTCCCCATTCATCAGCAACTTGCATATCTGCAAGAGATCGATCAACTAGGTGAATGTGTTTTGTAATTTTTACATACACCTTGTAGTTTTAGGTGCAAAAAGATGTTTTCTTTTAGTGTGTTTTTTTTTGTAAAAATTGGTGGTTGCAAGCGTATTTCTGCAGCAAATAGTTGTTTGGTGCTGATTCATAGTCAACATTTTAGGTTTCTGAAGACCTGGAATTTGTTACCAATGTCAAGGAGAAATTTCATTCATTTCTTTGTCTAGAAGCTACTACTACACCTTTGAACTTGGGAATTGATTATCAAGATTGGTCGAGCTCAGCCTTAACGTATAATATGATGGATAGCTTGGATGAATCATCTTGTATTACAAATAGCATAATGAAAGCGAAGTTTCAGCTGGTACTGCTCTCAATATAAAAGAATCAACTAGGTTGAACACAACAAGGCTATCATCTATTCAGGATAACTATTCTTTGTATAGGAAAATCGACCTAAACGTCTCAAAAGAGCAAACGAAAAGGAGATAGTTTCCTCATCAATTGATCAAAGACATATTGGTCAGGTGGAGACTAAATCAAATCATATGGAAGAAGAGTTATGGGCCTGGTCTCACTTGGTTAACAATGAAGGAGAATTTGGAGAGATCTCAAATGGATTATGTTCTTCCTCTGGTAATAATATAATTATGGAGGAACAATTTGTAGGCACTGAATCTGGTCATGGTGATGCGAAGAATTTGGACGAATTCTCAACTTTTACCTCAGTGTCTGAATTGCACAAAGCACTTGGCTCTATTGCATATAGAAAGTCAGGCAAATCTATACCTATATCGAAATATATTTTTGATGACGATACATTCAGTAGCTCAACTTTATTATCCAATAAGAAAGAGAATGATCATATTAATGGTTTGGAGATTCATGAAGAAATTGGTTCAGAAAATCTTTTGGATGCTGTTGTTGGGAATTTATGTGATGCCTCTGATGAAACTTCATTTATATCCAACAGTGTTAAGTCTCTTATAACAAAGCCAACAGAGTTTACTGGTTCCATTCAGCCAAAAATCAATTCTGAAGAAAGCACATTAAATGCTAAAAATTCTGATATTAGAAGTGAACTTATGCCTGCAGTTGTGCTCAAGGGCAAAGATGAATATAGTGACCGTTTTATATCATCTTTTGATGGAATTTCAAGCTCATTGATTGATGAGGCACGGCGGGAAAATGATAATAACCATATGCATCCTATGACTGAATCAAACTCAAAATTGTCTAGCATGAGCAAGAAAAGACAAAGAGTAGGTAATAACAAAAAGGCAAGGCCAAAAGATAGACAGATGATCATGGATAGGATGAAGGAGTTGAGGGAACTTGTCCCAGGTGGTGGTAGGGTAAGTATTTACATTTTAAGACCAAAACTAATTGTTTGGTTTTCCTTTTGTACTTTCTAAATTTTTAACTCTGGTCTTATGGTATGCAGTGTAGCATTGACAACCTCTTGGAACGAACCATAAAGCACATGATATACTTAAGAAAGATAACAAGCCAGGCTGAGAAACTGAAACGATTCACAGATCATGAGGTAAGGCTCACCGTCTTTTTGAGAACATATATACAAATATTATATCCTACCTTTGGAAACTTGATTTTGTTGTGACCTAAAATTTTTTATGGGTTGCAACTTTGTGAAGCAACGACAACGATCTGAACACGTAGACACTGTAATAATTTGAAAAATGGAAGTAATTGAAATATTAATTAGTATCGAGTCGATGTCGGACAAGCCATGCGTCGAACACCAAACACGTCTTTAACTTTGAAAGTATACGTACTACAGAGGTTGCAATTGCCACCCCCATGTGTCTGCACACTAGGCAAAAGCTACATGAGTTTATCTTTTAGTGCCCGTTTGGATAAGGTTTTTCAACCAGTATTTATAGAAAAAATAATTGAAGTGATCTATACAATGATTTTGAGTGTTTAAAATAATGACTTATTGTATTAGTTGCAATTTGGCTTCTTCACTCAACTTTGTCAGAAGGTCCTCAAATCTAGTTTATCCATGAACATTTGTGAATTTAGAAGATCTTTTTTAGGAAGTTAAGAACCAAATGCTTATGTCAATTTGAAAAGTTTCCATATGTTTGACATTGGACAAATTGCTTTATAGGTTCCTGAGTTGAAAAAGCAGAAAATAACTGGCAACCATCCAGGAAGGAGCCGTGCATTTGATGTTGAAAGTGAGCTAGCATGGCCGATAGTCGTCGAAGATCTGGAAGACTCAGGGCACATGCTCATAGAGGTATGCTGTTGTTTCTATATCACCTTTTGGCTTTCAAAAAATTTCAATAATTAGTACCATGCAAGGACTCTTTAATAAAACTGCTCAACATTTTGGTTGCAGATGATATGTAACGAGCACGGTCTTTTCTTGGAGATTGCTCAGGTGATCCGAAGGCTGAACATTACAATCTTGAAAGGAAATTTAGAAAACCGTTCAAGTGCGAGCTGGGCTTGTTTCGTCGTTGAGGTTAGGAAATATGCCTAAATTTTATTCCCCTAAATTTGATTTCAGCAAATTTGTAAGTTATGTTTTCTTTTGTCACCCACAGGTTCCTAGAGGTTTTCACAGGATGGATGTTTTATGTCCTTTACTGCATCTTCTACAGTTTAGAAGAAACTGTGTGTAGTGAAAGCTGACTCTTCATCTTTTTATCAAGACAATGTTGGCTGTCTTCAGTTTCAAATGACATTTTTATTTTGTCATCTAGGAGTTGCAATTATTAAGAGCGACTTCTGTTCTGACTAATGGTGCAAATGATTGGGTTAATAGCCCCATTGGTATATTTGCAGCATTTAGATGATGATGTTGATGATTACCTGAATATGTGAACAAGAGTTTAGTTGTTTAGTAAGGGGGAGAAAAGAAATAATATATTTGTGAAATAATGAATTATTCCCTAGTATAGTTGATTAGGTCAGGGATTTGGATACTTTGTGGTGGCTATACTGTATTTATGCAAATACTTAGTGTATGTTTGGTTCGGTGGTGACGATAATTGATTTTGACATAATTGATTTTGTTTAATAGATTTTAGTTAAAAATGAGTTGAATGTAATACAATTTTTATTGGATACGTTTACAGAAGAAAAAAAATTACCAATTTATTGTGATTTGGATAGGTTGCCTCAAAATTGCTTTCAAGGGTATCAAAAATGAGTCTCAACTTAAAATTTTATAAAATAGAGAATAAAAATACTAACCTAATATTTAAAGTGATATGCGGTGCACTTGTAATAACAATAATTTAAAGTGTAATACAATGTCAACTTGGATTCTTAAGTGATATGCGGTGCACTTGTAATTAAGAACATAAATTATACATTCCAAGATCAAACTTTAGGGTAGAATTCATTTTGGGGCGGTGGTATTTATTTGACTTTGTTCACAAGAAAGGTAAATCACTTTTAACACCAGGTTTGCAATGAATGTACCATGTCACACATTGTAATATAGAGTTAGGTCAGCTAGGACTTCACTTATGTGCATGGTACATAATTGTTATCTTGCAATCCGAATTTTATTTTTAAATTTTGTCAACTTTTTTTAATAAAAAAATTGAACACATTCTCTTCTTTTTTTAAGAAAATTTTATTGACTTTTTTTTCTTTCCATACCTTTTATGCCTCCACCTCTTTTCAAGTATCGTTTTGCTTCTATTGTCTTATTGTGCTAGTGTCCCCACATTCATACTCATTGTAGTTACTAATATAGTCATACTCAACTCGGCTACGGATAGTCAAGCCACCCAGAGCATTGAGGTGTCGGTCTTTATCAACGAGCCACCATATCTCGCTGAAACAACCCTAAGTTTTAAAATTTGTGTGAGTCTGGGATGAGGCCTATAAGCTCATGAATCCTACATCATAAGCAGACAAATTGGATGGCTCATCAAAGAAATAAATATTATGACTAAACCCCCCTACGTTTTTATAAAGTATATAGTAATAAAGAGAATTAGTTGTGAACTATTACTTCAAAATCCCTAGTTTTCACCTCTTGAACAAGTATTCAAGAGGGGGGAATTAAAGAGAATTGGATGATAGAATAGAATATTTTGTCATTATTGGCTATAATTAGTTTCCTGTAATTAGGCTGTATCATAATTAGATAGTTGACTTGTGTGTTACACAATAGCTGACTTGTGCGTTACACAATAGCTGTATATATATTCTATTCACATGAATGAGAAGAGGGAGCATTCCATTATCTTACATGGTATCAGCCCTAATCGATCCCTCTCTCTAAACAAACACCGAAACCCGTGCGTGAAGGCTTCACCTTCTTCCTTGCGCCGTCGCAGCCCCTCCCTCTTTCCTGCGCCGCCTCCGTTCACAACACGTCTGTTCCGATCGCCTCTTCCGTACCAAGCGTCTGAACCTGTTCTGGTGATTCATCTTCTCATCTTCCTCTCCTATCGTGATCTATCCGCACCACGCCATGTCTGATCCCGATCACACTGCAACTTCGAAGAAATCTGACTTTCATCCCGCTCTTGCTGTCTCAAATATTAGGAACAACATTCCTATTATCCTTGAGATGGAAAAAGATCAATATGGAACATGGGCCGAGCTTTTCCGCATTCATGCTCGGTCACATCGCGTCTTACATCACATTGTTCCATCTACGGCAAAACCACCGCCAGCCCCTACTGATGTCGAGTATGAACAATGGACCACTCTTGATGCCACAGTTCTTCAGTGAATTTATTCCACCATTTCTACTGATTTGCTGACGACAATTCTGGAACCTGACTCCACTGCTGCGGCAGCATGGAAACGTTTGGCAGATATTTTTCAGGACAATCAAAACGCCTGTGCTGTCACTCTTGAGCAAGAGTTCTCCAACACTCGTATGGAGGATTTTCCCAATGTCTCTACTTACTGTCAGCGTCTTAAGATGCTCTCAGACCAGTTGAGGAATGTCGGCTCTCTCACATCAACAATCATCGTCTGGTTCTTCAACTGATATCTGGCCTTCCAGAAGCTTACCACAGCGTTGCTACCTTGATTCGACAGAGTAATCCTCTTCCTGCATTTTATCAGGCTCGCTCTATGCTCACTTTGGAAGAGGCCGGTATGGCTAAAATGGCAAGCACAAGCTCTCATGCCGCCCTGCACACCACTCAGCAGCGACCCCCTACAGACTCCTCTCAGCAGGCAACCGCGCCCGCCAGAACCGCGCTCTCGCTCGTGGCAACCAAGGCGGGAAGGGGGCGTGGTAAGCAAAGTGTACCTCGACCGGAGCTCCCAACACTCTTTCATCATGGTCCTCTCCTCCTTCGCAACAACAACAACAGTACCCAGCCTGGCAACCATGGGGTTGGTCTCCACCACCTTGGGCCATGCCTCCATGCTTGTATCCCACATCTTAGTGGACACGCCCTACCGGTCCTCCGAAGCAGCCAGGCATCCTAGGGCAGCATCCTCAGGCATCTGCAGCTTCTACATCATCTCAGACACCGACAGACATCGAGGCAGCTATGCACACCATGTCTCTCCACACTCTTGACAATCAGTGGCACATGGATACTGGCGCAACATCTCACACAAATGCATCACAAGGTAATCTCTCGTCTTATTTTCCTTTAAGTAATTCATATCAGAAAATTATTGTTGGCAATGGCCATGGTATTCCAATTCAGGGCACGGACACACACAAATAGCCACCCCCACACAAACCTCTCCACTTAAACAATGTCTGCATGCCCGAATATTATTAAAAATTTAATTTCTGTAAGGCGACTCACCACTGACAACAATGTCTCTGTTTCCTTTGACCCTTTTGGTTTTACTGTATCTGATTTTCAGACGAGGATCCCTCTCATGAGATGTGACAGTCATGACGATCTATATCCAGTCACCACTTCCCCCAATTTTGCCGGTCTTGCGTCTAGTCTCTGGAATGGTCGTCTTGGTCATCCTGGCGCGTCTGTTTTAAATTCCCTTCGCAATAATAAGTTCATATGTTGTGAACCTTTTAATTCTTCTGTTATTTGTGACTCTTGTGTTTTAGGCAAACAGGTTAAATTGCCATTTTTTAACTCTCAAACTACAACTTTGATGCCTTTTGATATTTTACATAGTGATTTGTGGACGTCTCCAATATTAAGTTCTGCTGGTCATAGATATTATGTCCTTTTCTTAGATGATTTCACCAATTTCTTGTGGACCTTCCCTATTAGCAGAAAATCTCAAGTTTTTGAAATGTTCAAGTCACTTACAAATCTTATTCAAACACAATTTTTACTAAACGTAAAATCCTTTCAATGTGATGGCGGTGAATATAATAATGAACTATTTCAACAATATTGCTCTAATCATGGTCTTGTTTTTCGCTTCTTTTGTCCTCACACATCCTCACAAAATGGGAAAGCGGGCGAAAAATAAGAACCATTAATAATATGATGCGCACCATGTTAGCTCATTCTTACATTCCCAATCATTTTGGCATCATGCTCTCCACATGGCAACTTATCATTAACCATTCTTCCTGCAAAACACTTCAAAATAAGTCACCAACACAACTCTTATACCATCGTGATCCCACCTACACACACTTACGAGTTTTGGTTATGCTGTGTTATCCGATATTTGTAACACCCCCTTCTATTTAATACTAATTAAATAATAAAATCGAGTTTTTCAAAATTTTTTCCACGCACCTCAAAGAGAGTGCTTCATTTAATAAAAACAATATCGAACATATTTAAAATTCAAACGCATCAAGTGCGCGCGAAATACATATCATAGTCACGTGAGTTAAAACCCTCAAAACTCGTTTAGAGTTTACAATAATCCGAAATGGTTTTCTCAAAGACAATGAAATAAAGCGAATTCGAACATAAACAAAGACAAATGGAATGAAACTTAGTTTACGTATTGATTACATAATCCAAATCGATCTAATACATGAAATAAGATGGCAATACTACAATCCCGTCCACGGTGTTACTAATCGAGGCGACACTGGGCGACCCAAAAGGCTTGAACACCTTCACTCGGTATCACTGGCGTTGCCACGAGAGCGAGCAACATAAAAATTGCTAGGGTGAGTCTCTTTACATAAATAATAACAAGTAAGATAAGCATTATATTCGGAAAACATCTAGTAACAACAATCCAGAGCAATTAAGCATTTGCCATTCAATTGAAACACCAACAAGTCACAACAAAGGATCAATTAAGCATCAATGAGAATCCAAGGGATGCATGATTGTATGCATGTATGCAATATGCATGTGGATCCATAATCACCTCAAAAGCCCCGTCGGGTAACCACCAACTGTTTGGCGAAGCCACTCACCAATTGTTGGGCGCCACCACTCAATCAAGCTGTTTGGCCGAAGCCACTCATCAACTGTTTGGCCGAAGCCACTCATCAACTGTTTGGCCGAAGCCATGCATATGATTTATGTGACATTATGACAATGCATCACACCGCAATAAGCACATTACATCAATTATTAACCACCACCCCATCAATTGTTAACCACCACCTCATCAATTGTTGACCACCACCTCATCAATTGTTAACCACCACCTCATCAATTGTTAACCACCACTTGGTCAATTATTAAGTTACTTCTCACTTAAAAGCCCAACCACTCCATAAGGACCTTTTCTACACTTAAGGACTATTTTGACCCCCAAGGATTAATTTTATACTCAAGGGATTATTTTGGGCACATTGTGATTAATTTAGTATTTAGGGACTTATGTTAACCTATTAGGATTAATTAGACTCTAAGGGATTATTTTATCACGCCAAGGATTAATTTAATTCTTAGGGACTATTTAGTCACGCCAAGGATTAAATTAATTCTTAGGGACTAAACCATCTCTTAGACCCATTTTGGGACACCTAGGCGCCAAGGGGCAGCCACTTTGGCGCCCCGCTAGCGCAACACACACACACACACACGGCACATCACACACTCACAGGCGCCAAGTTTCTAGGAAACTGGCGCCCCCTTACCGTGCTACTCACTCTTGCAGCACACACTAACACTAAGTCACGCACGCAGGCGCCATTTCTTTAGGGAATTGGCGCCTCTCCCCTCACACCCACACACCAACAACTGCACAGCCACCTATACCCTTCCTAGGCGCCATTTTCTTGGCTATTTGGCGCCCTCTCCTTCCACTCACCTAAACCAAACAACTCATCCATATTTTAATCCAACAATCAATTCTCCATTTACTAACACTCATCTAAACAATTTAACCAACATCTTTTAATTCACATATCCTCATCAATCATCACATTGAACATTTAAACAAAACACCTAGCATGCATATTTAACAACTCCTATCTTTCCAACAACAAGCAACATGATATCACCAAATCAAGTATCAAATACAACAATCAACATATAATTAGCACAAAGTGCACACAATCAATCAACCTAATGCTATTCCACACACAATACATATCATACTAATTATTATAGATATAAATGAGAATCCCTAACCATACGAACTACGCGACGTTCGAAACTTACGACCCGAACTTCACGAACTCGCTCCTAACTCGTCCAACCGTTTTCAAAACCGAAAACCCAGCTATCGAAAAGTACCCAACCGAGACGATGGTTCGAAGTCGAAAACCGAAGGACTCAAAGAGTGAACATTTACGTTGGTCTTATGTTGAAGTTCTTTGTAGCGATGGTCATAGCAAGGGTCCATGCTTAGCAATTTGGGGTTCTTTATCACGAATTGGGGAGACATGGGATCGATTCTTGCATAGTGCGACCACTAACCACTCAACTAGGCTTCACATTCGTTTGGTTAAATACTCTCTCGCTAAGGACAAGATTATTACTCCTTGAATACATATCTATCAAAGAAGACCCCATATGAACATCCGAATCCATCTTCAAATCCAATCCATTCTTCAAAAGATGCGAAAGCGTTCTATATCACCAAGTAAAGCCAATGTATCCAGTGAATCAATCAAGGTTAAGGCATAACCACCACACGTATCCTCTCCTCGTCTCTAAGTTGTTTTGCTTCTTCTGCGGTTTGTGTTTATTTGCGGTTCGGTCGCAAATACACGAGTAAAACGGAGCCACGGTTGAAGGAAGGAAGAGGTCGGATTCGGAATCAGCGGCAGAATCCGAGTGGGATGGCGACGTTTGGTGTTCGGTGGTGGAGGGAAGAGTGAGAGCGGACGGGTGGGGGAAGGAGCGGCGCGAGGGTTCGTTCTTCCGGTTTGTGTTCCTGCGGTTCGCAGGAAGAAGAAAGGAAGGAATGGGCGGGTCAGGTCCATTCGGGCCGGGAAAAAACAGGGTGTAAGCATAAAAGGAGGGGTTGTATCACGAGTAAAAAGAGTAGAAATTCCCTCTAAATCATTTTAAAACCCCCAATTTCACTACAACTCTTATTTTAATACCTCAATAGCTTAACACAATGCTCTAAGGAATTAATATCTCAAACGCTAATGTTTTATAAAAACAAAATAAATAAGTATAAATATAAATAGCAGTCATATGTCACAAATAGCTTATAAAAATACATTTTAATATAAAAGTATATTTATTCAACTAATTTAATGGCTCAACCACGCAATAAATCAAAATAATGTAATCTTATCAAATCAACTCCAAATAATTTCTAATAAAATTTGGGGCGTTACAAATCTCCCCCACTTAGAATATTTTCGTCCTCGAAAATCTAACTATCATGGATATGCAAACTTAAACACTCACTTCAACAAGTATTAAACTCTAGCAAAACACTCTAATGGAACTCGTACCTCTAAGTGTAACCATCACTCCCCCGTGGGCCCCGAACACGCCAGAACAAACACTCTCCCGCTATACTCCTCCTCCTTCGGCTTTGGACCCTTGGTACTAATGTATTCCATTTCCCACAGTTGTAACAGACCACATCCTCCTTCTCTCACTTGAAACACTTATCGACCATACCATCTGGACTCTTTTGCCTCGGGTTACCACACTAGTGACACGCAATCCCCGCATGATAGCGTCTCTCCCACTTAGCTTTTTGCCCGAACTCTCCTCTCTCTTGCCCTTACCACGACACATCATAGGCTTCCCACTAAAGCGAGAACTCCGCTTCTCCTTCACTATCTTGTACGAACAATTGCTATCCTCCTCGAAGATCTACGCTAACTCATGAATCAACATCCACTCTTCTTATCCTCTAACCATCCTCCTCCAAGTCCTATCGTATACACACACAGTTACACACTCTTCCCTACATCCTTACTCCCCAATCGGCATTCTAATCTGAGGTTGTCAAACTCCTACCCGACTACCCAACACAAGGAACAACAACAATTATGGTCAGAGGCCCAACAACCTAACAACTGTAATTAACACAACAATACCAGTCCCAACAATTATCATATATCCAATATTTTTCACATCAACAATTACACAATCATAACAACAAAATTCAAGTTTAACCTATCCCACAGATTGACTCTTAAAAATTTGGCTCGACTTTGGAGACTCATAACTGGAGTTACACAACTCCGAATTTAATGAAACTAGTGCCAAGCGACCGGCTTTACGTCTATTTTCAAAAACACTCGATCCACATAATTTTTGACTCAAACAAATAGTACCCGTTTTCAAAAGATCAAAACAGCGTCGTAACGCATTGCAGAATTTATACGCAAGTATGACTCATCATTATCAATCACTAAAATCAATTACAATCATCACATACTTATGCATTTCATCAAACCTCAAATAAGCATAATCAATCATGCAACTCTTAAACACACAATTTCGAAAGATTAAACATTTAGGCATTTTCTCCGATTTCCTTTATTCCTAGGGATTGGTTAACATGCAATTTTACAACTTCCTAGAAAATATCATGGGCATATAATTCTACCAAATTTAATTGACTTCATATCACAAAAATAATATAACCAACTCATGTTTCTTAAAACAATTGATTTGATGCAAGACTTGATATTAGTTTAACCAACTGAAATTACATACTCTTGTCAACATTTAGCAAAGAAAACCAATCAAGTAAGACAAGTGCACAAAAATCTAGTCGCATACGGTTTTTCATCATTAAATTTATATCCCACGTAAAACAATTTTTAAGAAGTGACGATCAACACTAGCGATAGCAGCCACAATGTCAAAGTTAAGTCATAATCGAACAAAATTTTCACAATTATAGTTCACAGTCAAGAAGTACTTAAAATTGTTTACATTCGTTTCTAAAACCTTGACAATTATTATCGGTCTCACATTCTCGTAGTCTAAAATTTTTAACTCATTTAGTCATGCAATTTATGTCTAATCTCCTAATTTTTCAACATCATTAAATCACAACCTAATCGGTTCAAAAGCTGAATTTATGTCACATTTTGAAATAAAATCTTAGAACATTTTTGAAGCAATTCGACACTAACTTGACCTCACATTCATTTTCCAATAGCATAAAATTTTCCATGTACTATTTCCTTTTGAAAATCATAGAACTCATTGTTTTGTCAAAAAGGGAAACTATATGCAAACTTCGACTTTACTATCACCCAAGCATGCAATCACATAAACACTACATATTAGTTCAAAATTTGATTTCCAACATAACCCAGAAGGTAAGAGAAATTAATCATTTAGTCTTTGACAAATCACATTATGCTCACGAAACAAATCAAATTAAAACATTAAAAATGTCAAAACTTCAAGTTATGCAACCTTACTTGAAAAATTGAAAATTTAGCATTGCGCAGTATTTCGTTCTAGCATCCTATCTTGAAAACAATTTAGTACTAGTCAACTCAAATCCCGACACATCACAACAACAATCAACCTATAACAAAAATGTCAATCAAGCACAACAACATTCAACGAATAATCCTGCAAATATTGTCTAGTGTATAATTTACCAAGATTAGTTCACATAAAAGTACCCTCTATATTCTAATAAGCTACTCAAGCAATAAATCAAATTAAAATTAGTGCATGCATCTAGAGTTAATAATAACTATGAGTTATTGTCGCCTCTTTCATTGGGGATGAGTGATTGGGGTGATCAATACCTCCTACTCATGCAGCCAACTAATTAAGGTCACAAAAACTATTTTCTTTCAAATTTATATCTACTACATTAAAAGACTTTTAACGCAGTCCGGAGTGCGAAGGCGTCGTCACGACTTTCACTCCTTTGACGTCGTTAGAACTCTTTTAATCACACATCTTAATGATACCAACAACAGTCACGAACAGACAAAATCAATGGTACAACCACGATTACGATTCGATCCACGTATACTTCAATAATACAAAAAATTTCAATCGTAATCTAACAATTAAGTCACAAGGCACTTCAATGAATGAACAAACCAACAAAATTAACAGTAATAAACAGCAACACAATTATGATTCAGAACGAGTACTAAGACTCGAGGGTTAACAGACTCGACAACTTGGCCGGACGGACCGAACTGCTCTGATACCACTAATGTAACACCCCCTTCTATTTAATACTAATTAAATAATAAAATCAGAGTTTTTCAAAATCTTTTCCACGCACCTCAAAGAGAGTGCTTCATTTAATAAAAACAATATCAGAACATATTTAAAATTCAAACGCATCAAGCGCGCGAAATACATATCATAGTCGTGGGTTAAAACCCTCAAAACTTTGTTTAGAGTTTACAATAATCCGAAAATGTTTTTTCAAAGACAATGGAAATAAAACGAATTCGAACATAAACAGCACAGCGGAATGAAACTTAGTTTACGTATTCAGTACATAATCCAAATCAGTCTAATACATGAAATAAGATGGCAATACTACAATCCCCGTCCCTGGTGTTACTAATCAGAGCTGACACAGGCGACCCAAAAGGCTTGAACACCTTCACTCAGTATCACCTGGCGTTGCCACGAGAGTAGGCAACATAAAAATTGCTAGGGTGAGTCTCTTTACATAAATAATAACAAGTAAGATAAGCATTATATTCGGAAAACATCTAGTAACAACAATCCAGAGCAATTAAGCATTCGCCATTCAATTGAAACACCAACAAGTCACAACAAAGGATCAATTAAGCATCAATGAGAATCCAAGGGATGCATGATTGTATGCATGTATGCAATATGCATGTGGATCCATAATCACCTCAAAAGCCCCGTCGGGTAACCACCAACTGTTTGGCCGAAGCCACTCACCAACTGTTTGGCCGAAGCCACTCATCAACTGTTTGGCCGAAGCCACTCATCAACTGTTTGGCCGAAGCCATGCATATGATTTATGTGACATTATGACAATGCATCACACCGCAATAAGCACATTACATCAATTATTAACCACCACCCCATCAATTGTTGACCACCACCTCATCAATTGTTGACCACCACCTCATCAATTGTTAACCACCACCTCATCAATTGTTAACCACCACTTGGTCAATTATTAAGTTACTTCTCACTTAAAAGCCCAACCACTACATAAGGACCTTTTCTACACTTAAGGACTATTTTGACCCCCAAGGATTAATTTTATACTCAAGGGATTATTTTGGGCACATTGTGATTAATTTAGTATTTAGGGACTTATGTTAACCTATTAGGATTAATGAGACTCTAAGGGATTATTTTATCACGCCAAGGATTAATTTAATTCTTAGGGACTATTTAGTCACGCCAAGGATTAAATTAATTCTGTGGACTAAACCATCTCTTAGACCCATTTTTGGGACACCTAGGCGCCAAGGGGCAGCCACTTTGGCGCCAGCAGCGCAACACACACACACACACGGCACATCACACACTCCACAGCGCCAAGTTTCTAGGAAAGCGGCGCCCCCTACCGTGCTACTCACTCTTGCAAAGACACACTAACACTAAGTCACACGCAGCGCCATTTCTTTAGGGAATTGGCGCCTCTCCCTCACACCCACACACCAACAAGCGCATGACCACCTATACCCTTCCTAGGCGCCATTTTCTTGGCTATTTGGCGCCTCTCTTTCCACTCACCTAAACCAAACAACTCATCCATATTTTAATCCAACAATCAATTCTCCATTTACTAACACTCATCTAAACAATTTAACCAACATCTTTTAATTCACATATCCTCATCAATCATCACATTGAACATTTAAACAAAACACCTAGCATGCATATTTAACAACTCCTATCTTTCCAACAACAAGCAACATGATATCACCAAATCAAGTATCAAATACAACAATCAACATATAATTAGCACAAAGTGCACACAATCAATCAACCTAATGCTATTCCACACACAATACATATCATACTAATTATTATAGATATAAATGAGAATCCCCTAACCTTACGAACTACCGCGACGTTCCGAAACTTACGACCCGAACTTCACGAACTCGCTCCTAACTCGTCCAACCGTTTTAAAAACCGAAAACCCAGCTATCGAAAAGTACCCAACCGAGACGATGGTTCGAAGTCGAAAACCGAAGGACTCAAAGAGCTAAACATTTACGTTGGTCTTATGTTGAAGTTGCTGTAGCAGTGGTCATAGCAAGGGTCCATGCTTAGCAATTTGGGGTTCTTTATCACGAATTGGGGAGACATGGGATCGATTCTTGCATAGTGCGACCACTAACCACTCAACTAGGCTTCACATTCGTTTGGTTAAATACTCTCCTGCTAAGGACAAGATTATTACTCCTTGAATACATATCTATCAAAGAAGACCCCATATGAACATCCGAATCCATCTTCAAATCCAATCCATTCTTCAAAAGATGCGAAACGTTCTATATCACCAAGTAAAGCCAATGTATCCAGCGAATCAATCAAGGTTAAGGCATAACCACCACACGTATCCTCTCCTCGTCTCTAAGTTGTTTTGCTTCTTCTGCGGGTTTGTGTTTATTTGCGGTTCGGTCGCAAATACACGAGTAAAGCGGAGCCACGGTTGAAGGAACAGAGGTCGATCGGAATCGCGAGTAATCCGGAGTGGGGACGGCGACGTTTGGTGTTCGGTGGTGGAGGGAGGAGTGAGAGCGCACGGGTGGGGGAAGGAGCGGCGCGAGGGTTCGTTCTTCCGGTTTGTGTTCCTCTGGTTCGCAGGGAAGAAGAAAGGAAGGAATGGGCCGGGTCCGGTCCATTGAAATTTGGGAAAGCGAGGGTGTAAGCATCAAGGAGAGGGTTGTATGCGAGTAAAAGAGTAGAAATTCCCTCTAAATCATTTTAAAACCCCCAATTTCACTACAACTCTTATTTTAATACCTCAATAGCTTAACACAATGCTCTAAGGAATTAATATCTCGAACGCTAATGTTTTATAAAAACAAAATAAATAAGTATAAATATAAATAGCAGTCATATGTCACAAATAGCTTATAAAAATACATTTTAATATAAAAGTATATTTATTCAACTAATTTAATGGCTCAACCACGCAATAAATCAAAATAATGTAATCTTATCAAATCAACTCCAAATAATTTCTAATAAAATTTGGGGCGTTACAATATTCCCGTCACCTACCATTCACAAGCTACAACCTCGCTCTACCCCGTGTGTCTTCTTGGGTTATCCTCCAAATCATAGAGGTTACAAGTGTTTTGATTTGTCAAACAGAAAATTAATAATTTTGAGGCATGTTATCTTTGATGAAACTCAATTTCCCTTCACCAAGATACACTCACCTTCACCTCACTCTTATCACTTCCTAGACGATGCCCTACAACCCTACCTTATACATCAATGGCAAAATCAAGTACCACCACCGGCTACATATAACCAATCACCACCAACACCCACAATTAACCAACCATCAATACACCAACAATCATCATCCCTTACCTCTCCAATCAACACACCCCTTACAATCCAACCGCATCCTCCCCCACCTACACGTACTATCACCACCCGTAGTATGAAAGGCATTGTCAAACCCCGCAAACTTTTTAACTTATCAATCTCTCACTCAAACCACACCATCTCTCCCATACCCAAAAATCACAAAATGGCCCTATCAGACCCGAATTGGAAATCCGCAATGAAATCTGAATTTGATGCCCTTATTAGAAATAAGACGTGGGATTTAGTTCCTCGTCCTTGTGATGCTAACCTTATTCGATGTATGTGGATTTTTAAACATAAGAAAAATTTTGATGGCTCCTTTGAGCGCTATAAGTCTCGCCTTGTTTGTGATGGCAGGTCACAGGTTGCAGGTGTGGATTGTGATGAGACTTTCAGCTCGGTGGTCAAACCCGCTACCATTAGAACAGTACTCACCATTGCTCTCTCTAAATCATGGCCCATTCATCAACTGGATGTCCAAAATTCCTTTCTACATGGTGATCTTCATGAGACTGTTTACATGCATCAACCATTGGGTTTCCGTGATTCTCATCATCCAGATTATGTTTGTCGTTTGAAGAAGTCACTTTATGGTCTCAAGCAAGCGCCTAGAGCATGGTACCAGCGCTTTGCTGACTATGTTTAGACCACTCTCTCTTCATATATCGACAACACTCAGACATGGCCTACATTCTTCTTTATGTGGACGACATCATCCTTATTACTTCTACTCATGTCCTTCGCAAATCAATTATGTCACTCTTAGCATCTGAGTTTGCAATGAAAGATCTTGGTCCTCTGAGTTATTTTCTGGGTATCGCTGTCTCTCGCCACCCTGGCGGCATTTTTCTCAGTCAAAGCACCTATGCCTCTGAAATCATTGAACGTGCTGGCATGACATCCTGCAAACCGACTGCCACCCCTGTCGACACCAAGCAGAAACTCAGCACTTCATCTGACACTCCTTATGAGGATCCCTCTCTCTATCGCAGTCTTGTAGGTGCCTTAAAGTACCTCACTTTCACTAGACCTAACATCTCTTATGCAGTTCAGCAATTCTGCCTTCATATGCATGCACCCACGACAGAACACATGCTTGCTCTCAAGCGCATTCTCCGTTATGTCCAGGGTACCATCCACTTTTTACATTTATCACCATCCCCCATTACAAAACTTATCTCCTACACCGATGCTGATTGGGGTGGATGTCCTGACACCAGACGTTCCACATCTGGGTACTGTGTTTTTCTGGGTGACAACCTTATCTCTTGGTCTTCTAAAAGGCAACCCACTCTCTCTCATTCTAGTGCAGAAGCCAAATACAGAGGTGTTGCTAATGTTGTATTAGAATCATGTTGGGTTCGTAATCTCTTACTGGAGCTTCATTTTCCTATTCCTCGGGCCACTTTGGTGTATTGTGACAATGTTAGTGCCATTTATCTCTCTGGTAATCTGCAGCAGCATCAGCGTACCAAGCACATTGAAATGGACATTCACTTTGTACGTGAAAAAGTAGCTTGTGTGGTCGCGCACGCGCACTTCATGTTCCCTCCCGACATCAGATTGCAGATATCTTCACCAAAGGGCTTCCTCGCATTCTCTTTGATGACTTCAGGACCAGTCTAAGCGTCCGTGAACCTCCCGCTTCGACTACGGGGGCGTGATAGAATAGAATATTTGGTCATTATAGAATAAAATATTTTGTCATTGGCTATAATTAGTTTTTTACGTAATTTAGTTTTGTATCATAATTAGATAGTTGACTTGTGCGTTACACAATAGCTGACTTGTGCGTTACACAATAGCTGTATATATATTCTATTCACATGAATGAGAAGAGGGAGCATTCCATTATCTTACATTGGAACCCTAAGTTATGTGTTGGTTGAGTCCTACAAATAGAATTAGAGACCCAAAAATACGAATATTCAATTTATGTAACCTTATATGTCAAGGTTGTTAAGTTACCAGAGAGAAATACGTGCATGATTAAAAGTTAGAGAGTAGGAGATAAAGAATCAAAAGTAAGGAGATCTTTGACTTTATGCTTTCTATTGTTTTGGTTCGTAGATGGAGTGACAATTGTCGGCAAACTCACGCACACAATTGTGTGAGGCCCGGCCGGGTTCGAACAAAGGACGTGATATCTAGCCTAACAATTTCGGCAATTGCCAGTTGAGCTAGGCCTTACGAATTATGCTTTCTATTGTTAATTGGTTGATTGTGTGTAATATGTGATAGTATAAATCTGTATGTTCGGCTATGGTGTTTAAAAGTGAATTTGAAATGTGTGTGATGCATATTAATATATTGTCTTATTAAATATGAAAACACGAACATTTGGTTGTTTGACGGCATAACCTAAGGTTATCAAGTAATAAATACAAAATGATTGTGGTATTTAACTAAAAGTTATAGCCCTGTATGGTGATTTATAAATGAAGTCGAATATTAGGGATCAAAATGGTCATGAAAGTGAAAAATGAACTTTGAGAGATTAAAATTAAGAATCGAGTTTCCATTCCTGTATTGAGACTATATTGCTTAATGATATGATATAAGTTTGTTATTGCAAAAAGAAATTAAGAATCCGGTTGTTTGACAACATAACAATTGGTTTTGGCCTAATACATCGAATCAAGAGTGAAAACAAATTGGCCATTACTTTTCTCACACCCCTTCCTACTCAGCGTACACCCCCAAATCTAAAATATTCCAAAATTACGATCATGTGGAAACCTCTCCTGCGCAGTGTTTTTGCCGGGTCGGACACAGGTAATCGAACGCGTTCGGATAACACCATCCGAACACAAATTATGTTGTGGAATTTTTGTAATCTGAGTAGCATGAGTTTTTAATATTGAGATGAAAAACAAAGATAAATTGCCAACATTAATTGCTCTCCCTAACTACAGAGCCGTCCCAAACAATTTAGAGGCCCTGTGCGAACCTTAAAAGTCGGGGCCCTAAATTGGACCCCTAAATATCAGTTTCGAGATTAAAAAAAAGGATACAGGTGACTTCACATATGCGCTGGCTTAGTTGCCCAAAATTCAAACTTACCCTTACTGAACCGTTCGATGCAAAACATGACTATCTATCACAATTTTTAATATATACGAAGATAGAGAGAAAATTGGACAACAACAAAACTAAAATGATATAAATTGCAGGGTAGTAGGGCAGGACAAAATATGTTGATTTAGTCGTTGCTTATTTATAGATTTCGTGTGACAATATCATGGTGAAAATGTCATGATACATGTGGACCACTTAAACTAGTGTACTAGTATGCTTTAATTTTCACATTTTTTATGAGTCTTTAATTTTCACCTTAAACCTATGTTTCTTATTAGTTTACTCATATACATATGTGTATATTATCACTATTACACTTTTAATAGATTGATAACATTATATTACACTTTGTTTTTATTTAACTTTTCATTTTGTGAAATGTTTATGTTATTTAAGATGTCGAGATTTAATGCATTTTGATTAGCACATATAGTTATATTCTCATAGGGTAGTTAGATGTTGACTACTTTGTAACAAAGGAAAAAAAATAAAGTGTTCTAACTACTACTTTCTTCCCCACCTAACACGAATTTTACACGTGGATTTCCTTTACTAGTACTACTACTTCCATTACCAGTAGAATGAGTTTTTAATATTGAGATGAAAAACAAAGATAAATAATGGTGATAATGGTGGTATATGGTGTGCATTAATTGCGTAGCTTTTGCTATTTTCAATGAAATAGCAGTGTAAGACATCGACTAGTGATGGATTCTTTATTGATAGCAGTGTAAGACATCAGACTATAGCAGTGTAAGACATCAGACTGTTCGAATGGTATTGTACGAACTTATTCGGATGGAGTCATCCGAACCAGTTAATTTTCACACAATAGGGGCGTGTGTCAAATATTTAACACACTCGAATGGCTTTGTTCGAACCTGTTCGAAGCCCCGTGTTCGAACACGTGAAATTTCTTCAAAAAAAATACTTTTTTCCTGGCCTTTTGGTCTTTTCTCATCCTTACGGGATGTCTTTTGAATAGGAGGGGTGTGGAAAAACAAAGTCCAAACAAATTTTTAGCATCAGCTAGGCCATTTAACCATAAATTTGAGAATTTAAAAGAACATTAGGCCCAAAAACGATCGAAAAGTAATTTTCGCAACAAAAACAAAATGGCTATTACTTTTCCCACACCCCCTCCTACTCTTTCACACCCCATAAAACCCTTAAACCCCAAAATACCCTTAATTAAAAACACATTTCCTCCCTCGCAAACCCCTCACACCCCCTCCTCCTCTCACCTCAACCGAATCCATCTTCCACTCCCTCACCCTCTTCGAATCTCCTCTCCCAAACCAGCTTCAATCTTCGATTTCAACATCCAAAATCGTTTTTGGAACATAAGGTACACAATTACTAACCCTCTTTTACTTGCATTTCGATTGTTTTGGTGTTTTTTAGCGTATTTTAAAATCTGCAAATCGTGAAGCATTCGGTTGAGGACAACCTAATGCTCTTGGGAACGAAGGCCAATATGAAGCCATTCGAACGAGGCCAACCGAATCCATTCGAACGAGGCCAACCGAATAGTGCGAATTTGAAATTGAATATGCACCATTCGGTTGGGGTCAACCGAATAGGACTGTCATTTTTAAAATAGTTTTATTTCAATTTCTAAATTTGTTTATAATGTGTTGTGGTTATTTTTTTCAGTTATGACAAATTGTAGAGGTGGTAATTCTCAAACACAGCCTGAGGGTCGGGTAGGCGTGCTCCAGTTTTGCAACCCCCAGTTCCCCCAGTTGTGCAGGAGGATGACATTGGGCAAAACATTGAGAGAGATGCTTACCATCCTGCAGCTGACTTGGCCGGTCCTGCTGACGACTTGAGTGCAGCTGATCCTTCTTGTTGTCATGCTGTTGCTGATCCTTCTACTTCTACAGACTTCTAAATTGCTACCGCTGAAGGTCATTGGATTCCCAACAATCATTAGCGGACTGGTCAATGCATTTGTTGAGAGGTGGCATTCAGACACATCATCATTTCTGTAGCGACCGAAAAGTCCGGGAAAAGATTCTTCGAAGTTCGAAAGGAAGTCGCCACCGAAATTCTAGTTTAAGGGCAAATTCGGAAAATCCCTTTAGGTTTTAGGACAAGGCATTGTTAGGGTTCGGGAGTCTTTATGTGTGGGGGAAGGTATTAGCACCCCACAACATCCATTGTCTAATTAATTTAGATTTATTTAATTATTACCCTTTTATTTATAGAGAAAAAGACTTATTTAAATTTTGGTTTTTAGTGCTTGACAAGAGTTGAGTCTTGCTCCTACGTACCTCCGGATGCAATGGAGGAATCAAAGCTACGTAGTTCTTCCTGAAAAAAGTTTATTGGTTGGTGTTTTTTAGTGTAGGGGTCCTAGGATTCCTTGAACTGTACAGCTCACTGATTCCTAGGACACTAACTAACCCGATTGTACAACCGACTTAGCCCCCTACTTTTTGAAAGTAATTTTTGAATTTTGAAAGGAGTTGTGAGATGGGTTGATTTTAGAATAGGTATTCTAGAACTCCTGAACTGCACATCTCATTAGTTCTAGAACGACTCGACTACCCGATTGTTCAACCGACTTAGCCCCTATTTTAGGAAAAATAGTTTATTTATATTTTATTAAGTTTGCAGGGTTATTGAACTGCATCTGACTCATTGGCCCTAAAATAATGACTAACAGGTTATACAACCGACTTAGCCGCGTTTATTTTCGGAAAAATAGCTTTATTCGTATTTGTTAAGTTTTCGGGAGTTCCGAATATGCATGACTCATTGGCCTAAAATAATGACTAACTAACCGGTTGTACAACCGACTTAGCCGCTTATTTAATTTCGAGAGAAAAAGTATTTATATTTGAGTTAGAAAAGAATTAAAAGAGAAACAGAGGTGAAAATTGTAAATTGGGGTTTTATTAGTCGCAGGGTGCAGTATAAATAATAAAGGGTGTAAAAAGGAAAGTCCAGTTCGCATCTGGGAGCCCAGGATGCGAAACTGGACTTAAGTGAGAGAGGGGTGCGTGCGTGAATTGGAGGTGTGCACTTATCATTCTGAACATTTAAAAAAAATAATAAAAAAAATAAAAAAAGGAAGGACATATAAGCCCAACAGAAAACCTAAAACTCGATTCCCCTCTCCCCCCATTTTCGGCGCCGCAGAGAGAGGTTGAGATTCTCGGCGAGAAATCCGCCGGTTTCCACGGCGAGGTGGCGGTGGGAGGCGAGAACGTAGCGGTTTTCAGGGGAGGGAAGAAGAGGTGGTTGGATAAAATTTATGCTATATTTTGCAGGTTTTTCAAGTGGTACACCTCCTAAAGTAGTGAAGTTCAACTTAATGGGAAACCAACATTCAAGAACTCTATTTTACAGGTTTTTCAATTGGTAAGATGTATTAGCAATCAGTTGTTGTAGTGTGCAGAGTTTCTATTTTGGAAGGTGAGAATGATGCTAAGTAACTAAACTACTACCCAAGTCAAAGCACCTTCACAAAAAGGAAAAGTGGTAAGTGCGTTGATGATAGAATGATGCTCTCTTAATTTTCTCTTCCTTTTATCATCGATGCTCGCTCACGTGCGGTATAAATTAAATATTAGCTAACAAGTTAACATTACATATTTACATCATTACCTGAGATTGTCATTGAACTTGCAACTGAGCCTTTATCCTATAGACAATTCAGATTATGGTAGATTTGTTACCCGGTGTATCACCATTGGAACTCTGCTACATAAACACTTTTGTATGGCGGCCTGCTCAAAGTCTGCCATGGCCATCTGATAACACACACTGGCGGGAGTTCTGTTACTCCTACTTCTGTTAGACCGTCTGGTAGGCTTGTGATTGAAATACCACTCCGCAACTGCTTCTACTACTATTGCTCCTCTTGAACTGCTGCTCTTCCTTTAGGTCTCAGAAATTTCAGCACCGTGTTTAATGGATTAGGATTTCGATGTGAAACTCTAATCCTATTTTTTGGGTGATTTTAGCAATAGTTTTTTGCCTTTTTGTTTTTGTCCTTTTTACTGTGGACTGTCTGCTTATTTATATTAAAAACCTAGGGTTAGCATTTAATTGGTTTTGACTGATTTGACTAGGCCTTTGCAGGTTCTGATAACGTGGGCTTGCTAAGCGGTCTTGGAGAGCAAGAAACAGACCCAAAGATTCTTGCGATCTTTGCTCCTATTTTCTATTTTTTGCTTTTTTCGTATTTGTATTTTTTGTATTTTTTAATATTATCATTTTTTGTATTTTTGGACACTTTGGACAATTAGACACTTTTTAAAATGTAAATAATATTAAATAGAATTTTTTTTTTGGACTATATATATACTAAGAGGGGATCGGAAGCAGAAGTTAAATTAAATTAGAGAGACAGAAGGGAAGTAGGTAGCATACGGAATGCAACAAAGATTAAATAAAGAGTGTAGAAAACTAAAAACAGAAATATAACATAGATTAGGAGGCAAAGCCTTCCATGATTGAGATAGTTCAAGAACTATCTATGAGTTACAAGATTGAAGATTGAAGAAGAAGAAGAAGAAGATTGAGCTTACAAGTGCTCTGGCTTCTCACTAGACTTAGGAGAGAAGGAGAGAATGTAAGAGTAGTGTGTAAAACTTGTGTTAAACTTGTGTTAAACTTGTGTTTCTAACACTTGCCTAAGCACACTTATATAGATTGAAAGATAAATAGTAACCAGTTACTAAACTGGAACTGTACACTTAAGTGACTTGCACTGTGCAGATCGATTGACTGAAGCGAATTGAGAATCCAATGAATTCTCGATGGTTCAGTGAGTTGAGAGACAAATGCGAAATAATGGAGCCTTGGATTCCATTATGCTAGCTTGTCACCTTCTGAAAGTGGGAGACAAGGGGTCCACTTAGGTTTGTCCACTAGGCTTTGTCAAGATGCCATAGTGCTTGTCATGATTGTTCATTGAGGAATGGTGATGACCATGTGCATGAATGATCAATACTTGAAGATTAAGACTCAGCAATACCTGAAAAGCAAAGCTAAGCAAACTAGAAAAATTGTTAATTAAAACAATTAATATTAGAACAGTTTTTCATGCCATTGCTGACACTACAATCACCATGTTCAATGGTGGTTTTTGAACAGTTTTTCATGCCATTACTGACACTACAATCACCATGTTCAAGGGTGGTGGTGGAACAGTTTTTCATACCAATAATGGTACTACTATCACCATGATCCAGGGTGGATGATAAACAGTTTTTCCTACTAAAAGTAGTACAATTGTCTTGTTTAAGGACAAGTTTGAAAAAGTAATAATTAAAATTCCCTTTGAAGATCAACAAAGATCATCAGGAGAATAATAATCAATACAATCCTCTCCAAAAGAATCTTTTGGAGAGGGAGAAGGAGACGAGGCATGAACCTGTTTCCCCTTATCATTTTTTGAAGATGAGGAACATCTTTGTCCCAGTTTGATCCCGAAGGAGAAGAAAAATATTCTCGAGTTTTTCAGAACATCTTCTTGAGAGGTAGAACACGCAAGAGCTGCGATAATTCTAGCCTTACGATTGAGGAATTTGCGGGTGTCCGGATCACCACTTGCAAAGCCTTAGGATTGCCTTTAAACCAATTGGTCACTCCTGTTGAAGATGCCATTGAAGCATCAAAACGAGGCCACCATTTGACAAAGGTTTGTTTGTACAAAGACACTAAAGTCTCGGTTTGTGAAATCTACCGTTTTGTTTGCCATGAAACAATCCATGATAGTGAAAATGTGGTAGAGAAGTTTAAAAAGATTGGGTAGTTGTTCAACTCTTTGTTGAACCTTTTTGAAAATATTTGAAATCCTTCTTGGACTTCATTAGGTAAAATCTCTGGAACTGGTCCAAAGAAATCCCACCATTGAAGAAACCAATTTGGGAAGGAGTACTTGGTTTTTCTTTTAAAATAAATTAACCAAGAATGTTTGAAAGATTTGTTTTGTAAGCCAAGGATAATAAAATCCCAAGCCACGACATAATCCCGATGAATTGTAACCCGTGGGTCAAAAAGTCGAGAAAACTTCTTTGTTTGATTTGGATTTTGTCCAAATTCTGAAGGTGTCATGACATTCAAAATCTGGAGGGTTGAGTGAGTGATGAATGAATCATCTTTTGGGTCCCTGTAGTGTTTAAGGGAGATTGACTCAGTGTCTACGAGGATGAACTCATAAAACTTCTGGGTTTTGTTTGGAGTAAAGGGTATAAAGCTGGGTTTGAGGGGAAAGATCTTGGCAGGAATCTGTTTGGATCTTTATCCCGTAAGAACTCGAGTTCGGATGTACCATAAAGAAATAGAATTCTTTAGGTATATATTGGGTTTGAGTAGGAGCTATTGTGGTTTGCCTCGAGCATGACCAGAGTAGATTGAGTTTGAGCGGTGATAACTGGTTTTTAGGGTTAACTCGCATTCTTTGATCCTTTTGGGTTTGGATAGCAATGTCCAAGGTGGGGTGTCTTGGTCACTTTCATCTTCACTATGCTAGCCCAAGTTTTGGTAGGGAGATTGGTTAGTCCTTGTTCTGAAAGGCAAGGAGTGTTTGGATTGGGAAGGCATAGTCCTTCTTAGTTTGTTTGTTTTGGGTATTTCGGGAGGAAGACCTGATTGATTTCAGTTTGGTTAAGGGTGGAAGACCTTGTAGTGATTGCTAAGGTGTTAGGGTCGATTTTACTCTTCCTCTTCCTCTTCCTCTCGAGGAGGAAGCCCAGTGGACATGTCGATCGTAACCACGAAATAAGACACAATAGATTTTGTTAGTAAAATCTTTATATGAATATTCAAGGTAGTATAATTAATGATGATAAGATTAATGAACATCATTATAATTGACATGTTTAAAGATATAAATCAATTCATTTATAAAAAACAATTTGGTCTTTTAACATAAAAAGATTGATTGTTAAAACATTTCTTCTATTGGGAAAAGTTTTAACAAGATATATAGGAGCATGAGTGACTATACTCTCGATAGTTTCACTAATATCCTCCACGGGTTTTGTTCGATAATAGTATCGAAAAATTGGTTATAGAGCAGATTTTTTGATTCTTATAAGAGAACCTACCCAATTGATTAAACATAATGGGCTGCCCTAGATAAAAAGTATCTATTCCATTAATAGATATGTGAAAAGAGAAAAGAAGAGCTCGGGATTCCCAGATAACTCTGTTTTCAAAATTCTTGATAATGGATGAGATACTAATATTGAAATTACTAATGGCAAAAGAAAGATTAATAAAACTAGATTCACTACTAGGTTTAAAAAACTGATTAAGCCATTTGTAAAAACTTTGACGAGTCTTTGAATTAGGATTACTAAGAGTCCTAAACTCTTCTAAGATCCTATTGTATCTACTAGGCTTGTTATCCCTACAGATGACTCGAATATTGTTCTTGATGACAGGATCAATCTTAAAAGCTTTAAGCCTTCTAATGATCCTACAGTTTTGACTCTTGTGACCAGTAACGCCACAAGTGACACAAGTAGCTTTTTTCCTATCAAGCTTCTTGGCCTTTCTTTTGGTTGCTTGGTTGTAGAGATGATTCTTAGGTTTTTGCAAATACAGCAATTACCTGAGAATTGGCTATCAAGGATTTCAGGTTTCTTGGCCTGTTTCCTTTTGTAGACTTTTGGTTTGTAACCAGGTTGGGGTTGATTGGGGCATTTTCTGGCAATATGGCCAAGAATGCCACATTTGAAGCAGATAAGTTTTGCCTCAATATTAATAGGGCTATCTTCATCAGAGGATGATCTTCTAACCATATTGATATGAGCCTTACGCTTAGGTACTTGTTTGTTAGGAGTTCTAGACTTAAGGTTTTCTAGATGCTCCTTGATTTTGGTAAAAAATTCTTCATTATCCGTAGATTGAAGAACATGATTGGCTATAGGTTTCACTATCTGGGTAGGAATACCTAAACCATGAAGATACCTATTTTTCTCTAGGTCATCTTTGAGCTCTTTAGCAGAGATCACGAGAGGAAATCTGTTTTCTATCAGCTAAGAAGGATTGGAAAGGATAGTCAATACCTTCTTTAGTGGCATAATCACTAAACCAGTCAAAGAAAGGGATATTGGCTTTGATCTTGTTGAGAAATTCATAAAATTTCCCTTGGATTGTTCTACGCTTGTGTCCCTGAAAATGCAGGAAGAACCATTCTCTTTGAGGAGACCTTTCCTCAGAATAGAATTCCTTCCTTAGGGATTCCTTATCAATGATGAACTCAAACATCATCAAAAGGTGCATTAAGGGATGAGTAGGTTGGCGATTGGATAGACCTATGGTCTTCATCCTCCTTTTGGTAGGAGGTTTTTACAGGGGTTGTGGATTCAAATCCTGCAAATGGATAGTAGAAACAAATCACGAGAGGTTTCAAGATGAGATTTGGAGGACTCTCTAGCTACTGAGAGAAGGATCTTCTGGAGAATGACCTTCTAGACATAGCCGTTTTGTAGTCGTCCTCTTCAGATCTAAGTGATCTGGGGATAGTGAAGGAGTTGCTTCTGTTAAACATAAGGTTAACTCTTCCAGTTGGTGTTGGATAACATCACGAAATTGCAGCGTTAACCTAGGTGCTCTGAGGCAGCTCTTTCTAGGGTCCGAGTTTTCGGGAGTGTTACATCGCTCCATTGTATAGTTTTAGGCACTATGATATTAGCCTTAGATTGATCGGTGAGAAATAAGATAGTTTCTCCGATTTACGACATTTGGTTTTTAAGAAATTGGATCTCGATTGAGTTCATAACTTTGTAATGAACTCGTGATATAGCAGAGCTATAGGGATAGATCCTTCTTTCATGTCAAAACCATGACACTTAACATTGAGATGGAGAACATCAAGGATGTTCTTATCATCCAAACTTACGATTAAGTGCGGGAAACAATTGAAATAGATTGGGCCATGAATAAGGCTAGTTTCCACGGTTCCTAGTAAGGAATCATGGCGATTGTGACGAGCATCCCTTAAAGCAGTAAAGCGCTACGTTAAGAGATTCTCACGGTAAGAGGCTTCATACCTACTTGAACACTTCCAATGTGTAAGTAGTTGAAGTCCTTAGCTTTGTGATCTTTCATACTTTTTCAGAGAGAAGATGAAATTCTTCATCGTGCGATTTGAGTATGAATTTTTGTTCCTGATTCTAACTATAAAGTCGGACTTGGAGAAAAAGATTTTTGATTCATGTAGAGATCCTTATGAGATATTCTAGGGATCTCCCAATTATCAAAATCTTGATTGATATCTTCAAAACGAATTTCTTCTTTGAAGATTTTGTTTGAAAGAGATTGATTTGATTGGTTCTCATTACGAGAAGATGATGATGCAGAGGATTTGCAAGAAAAACGTGAGGAGAGAGCTTTAAACATTTTAATAAAAAACAAATAATTTCCTCACCCATAAGCATCATCGCCTTCACTTGGTTTCTGCAGAAATATAAGAATTAACATATGAACTAGTACTTACCTTCTGGAGCATGCTGTGGATTTAACTGTGTTTTGTTCTAAGATCAAAATAAGGCCAAATAGTTGGATATTAAAACTTGGATAAAAGAATTATTTTCTAATTTATACTTCAGAGTTTGATCCTTTTATGATTAAGACAATAGTTAAAGCAGACACTGAGATATATTCAGCAAGAATCGTAATACATAACCAAAAATTCTTTTAAGTATACTTCCGTTGGATGATCAGTAAACAAAACTTATTTTCGTAAATCTTCCCCTTTAAACAAGGAAAAATTAGGATATATACATCCCAGCAGGTGGGTAAGGTGGCCGCCCTATCAATCGTCGGGGCTTACGCGCTCGTTATACCGCTCGTTAGTGGGTCCCGATATCCTTCACAAGAATCCTCTGAGTTCAAAGAGTTTTAAAGAATAAGTGAAGTTTTATTTCAAAAAAGTTTTATAAAGAGTTTATGATCATCAACTTCCATAAGCAGAATAATATGGTTATATAAATAAGTAATTCAAGACTTTGAATATATAACAGAAAGCTTAAATAATTGACTTAAGAACAAAAGGAAATATCTGTAAAGGATAAACATAGAGAAATAATACTTAATTCATTACACCATTAAAAATGGGTATTTTGAATTAATATCCGAATCAGCACTTATATGATTATGAACAAAGTAAAATTAACTGCATAGCATAACCCAGATAAGTAACCAACAGTTCAAAGTCAATAACTACATTCCTACTTCCACCATCTGACTCTGATACCAAGAGGGGATCGGAAGCGAGAGTTAAATATATATATATATATATATATATATATATATATATATATATATATATATATATATATATATATGTATGTATATGCTCAAAATGCGGACAAAATAATAAAATAGAAAAGAAGTCGGAATGATGAGCCAAATTGCGAGAAAACAACTCGAATAAGCCCATTTGCAAGAAAACAACTCGGATAAACCTAATTAAGTTCGACTAGGCCTAAATACGAAAATTCAACTAAAGAAAGTGCGAAAAGATTGATCATTTGCGCGCATTCTCAATTTAAACAACGACATTTCGACTTAGTTGAACAAGTTAGTTGAGATTGGCTTAGGTTAGTAAATGAGACACTTTTTTAATAATTTATCGCAATTGCACGACTTCAGAACAAATAATAAAATAAACGACTAAAAACCGGAAAAAGAATACGGACAAAATTGGGGTATAACAATTTCACCTACCTATAGGTGAGATGACCATCACTCTAGATGATGTCTCTGCATTGCTCCACATCCCCGTGACGGGAAATTTTTATGATTTTCCAGACTACACCAAGTATCAGGGAGAGGCTATGTTGATTGAGTTATTGGGTGCAGACCCTCAGGATGCACATGACCAGACTTCAGCCCCAGGGTTATATGTGACTCTCAAGTGGCTGAGGGAGACGGTGTACCCTAGGGCTATACAGAAGGAGCGCTGGGAGGATGCTGCTAGGGCTTATCTGCTCTACTTGTTGGGTTGGGGTCCATTCTCTGATAAGTCAGGAAAATACGCAACACATATATATAAGACGAAGAGGCAACAATAACCCTTGGTGGGATGAAGTTTAGGCGTGTCCAAAAGCTCATTATATAGAAGACTCATTCTACACCTGTGCGATGCACAGGACGTGGTTATAAGTTGTGAAAAAAAAATTAAAAAAATTATGTATTACAAACTTAGTGGTTGATACGAATTAATGAGGCCTCTGAGATGTAGTTTGAAAAAACATCAACATTTTATAAGGGGGTATAAAAATCGCAACACATATATATAAGACGAAGAGGCAACAATAGCCCTTGGTGGGATGAGGCAACAATGTCGGTCCAAAAATATAGAGTGGGGGTATATTGGTAAACAGTGGGGTACAAAATGAGGGGTACATTTTGATAATAAAAAAAAGTGTTGGAAAAAAAAATTGTCAGGGGTATGTCGGTCCAAAAAGATAGAGTGGGGGTATATTGATAAATAGTGAGGTACAAAATGAGGGGTATATTGGTAAATGGTGGGGTACAAAATATAGAGTGGGGGTATGTCGGTTCAAAAATATAGAGTGGGTGTATATTGGTAAACAGTGGGGTACAAAATGAGGGGTACATTTTGATAATAATAAAAAAAACAATGTTATTAAACCCGGACCGACCCGGCCGGTCGGACCGGGAAACGGTGATGTGATCGGACCGGGAAAAAAGTGTTGGACAAAAAAAAATTGTCAGGGGTATGTCGGTCCAAAAATATAGAGTGGGAGTATATTGGTAAACAGTGGGGTACAAAATGAGGGGTACATTTTGATAATAATAAAAAAAAAGTGTTGGACAAAAAAAAAATTGTCAGGGGTATGTCGGTCCAAAAATATAGAGTGGGGGTATATTGGTAAACAGTGGGGTACAAAATGAGGGGTACATTTTGATAATAATCAAAAAAAGTGTTGGAGGAAAAACAAATTTGTCAGGGGTATGTCGGTCCAAAAATATGTAGTGGGGATATATTGGTAAACAGTGGGGTACAAAATGATGGGTATATTGGTAAATGGTGGGGCACAAAATATAGAGTGGTGGTATATCGGTCCAAAAATATAGAGTAGGGGTATATTGGTAAACAGTAAGGCACAAAATGAGGGGTATATTGGTAAATAGTGGGAAAAAAAATTCCCACCCACCATGGTGAAAAGATGCGTTAGTGTATTAATGCATAGGGATATTACAATTTGCAGCATCCTTCTCAAACCCAACTTTACGTCTTAACTTTAATTCTACCTTCTATTATAAATCTTCCCAAATGTCCCAATTATTGTTGACGCATAGTCTCTTACCACCATTGATAATGCAATCAATCATTTTCTAATCTATATAGCTATTTTCTTATTTCTTGTAATCAAGGTCAATATTAGAAAACAACATCTAAATTCTTAAATATTGTCAATTAAGGAAGTTTAAATCCTCTCAAGTAATTGTTGTTTCAAAGGAGATGGAGTGAAACCTGCAATAAAATAATAAATAATAAATGTCATTTATCTATCACCCCCTCTCCTCCTTGACACAGGGGTGAGCAAGAATCGTCCCAATCTAAATATTGTCTCATATTCATCTCATTTAACTTGCAAAGCATCAGGTTTGTTTGGGTCTAAGAACAGATTAAGGTCTAAAGAATTAGCCCGACCAAAATTTAAGGATGAGTTAGAGTTACGTATAATCCGTCTCAACCTGTCTCCTACTCCTCACCTCTAATTGTTAACTCTTACTTTAAAAATTAAAAATTGATAACTTCTATAAAATAAATATTTAATTTAAAATCTTTGTTAGTTTAAGTAGAAATCTTATCACAATAAGTACTGGGGAGGAGTTGAGCTTCAATTGATCAACATTTTTACTTTACTTTTCTTGATAGCTAGCTACCCGCGATTGAGGGCTAACTTGGTCATATAATTTTGATAGTCAATCAATAGCCTAGTTGAAGGAATCCAAGTTAACTATCACTCCTCCCTTGGCTATCTGACACACAACTGCCAAAGTTCCACTTCAATGCATATAACAAAATAGACCCACTACTTGAACTTGACCTCTATGCGCGCGGATCCATTGTTGCGCGTAATATGAGTGCTTGCATCAGCGTGGATCGTCGGATCTGAGAGAGAGACACTTCTCTCTAAATCTAACATTTCGCGTTAGTAAGACAATATCATATTGTGCACAAACGAGGATCCAAATCAAACCTTTATAAGTTCAACTCTAGATTTTAATCTTCTTTTAAAAAGCTTTCTAACATCTATGAATAATTAACTATATAAAATTTGGAGTTCTTAACATCATTCTCCAAAAGCTCACCAATCTTGGTTGACTCACCACTTCCGTGATGAAACCAGCTGCCAACAAAAAAAAATGATGCACTTGCACCTAGAATAGGACGATCAATAGAATCTAAATTCTCTAAATATTACGAGACACCAATAGTAAGAACTAAGAAGTAAGAACTAAGAAGGTGGTTACCGAATAACCACGCAAGCCTTACTCCCGTTGAATTTCAACAAGATGAGAAGTTTGTAAGAAATAGTGTAGCATTGGGTGCCAAACTCTCATCATTCTTTGTTTCATCACTAGCAAAATACCCGTGCATGCACACGGGTAACGTCATGTTATTTTTATAAAAATGTAATATAGTATCAACTCGTAAATTTTAGATTAGATTTGTAAATTAATCATGTATCATTCAAATTATAAAGTTTAAACAATATAATTATTAGATAACTAATTGAAAACATGTTTTAAAAAAAATTATTTGGTTCCAAATATTCTAAAAACAATTTGAAAAGTAAAACATATTTATGAGCTTTTAGTCAAATATCGTTATGTAATTTTAAAATTAAAGATTTTATAACATTTTATCACGAATGAAAGTATACCAACAACATGTAACGTTTTTCAGTTGTAACGTAGAAGTATAATATAAAATAGTTATTCCAATAACAATTTTTCCTGTCGATAATGTTTTCTCATCGAAGACTGTGAGACTATATCAACAAACTCAATAAAAACCATTATATTATTCCTGTCGAGACTCAAAAGCCAAATAGTAATCGCCTCTTTGGCTCATTTTTGTCCCGTTTAAAATTAATACAGTGAATAATGATTATTAGTGACAAATATTTGTCTCAAATTTTACGTATAAGTGACAAATGTTTAACTTGTGGTTTTTATTTATGAGTGACAAATATTTATCCTGTGTTTTTTTTATGTATCAAGGACAAGAAAATGACAAATATTTGTCCCGCTCCCGAGTATTATGAAAAAACGTGTCCTATGTTTTTGTATGTATCAAGAACAATTATTGTCCCTTTTTTATATTTATAAATGACAAATATTTATCCATTACTTTTTTATGTATCAATTACAAATATTTATCACGCGTTTTTTTTATACATTTATCAGTAATTTAAATAGTCATTACGTCTTCCTATTCTTTTGAGACACTAAATTGAGTTTAAAAAATTTCAACAATAAATAGGTCATCACTTTTTTGTTACAAATGGAATAATTAAAGTGAAAGTGTAAGTGTGTGAGAGACAAGATTGTGGAAAACGTGAAAGTGGATGTAAAATGAGGAAAATTTAAAATTCAAATTAGAACTGATGGAGGGAAGAATAATGTATAATGACTAAGTTGTCCTTAAAAAAGATGATGTGTCAATATTTTAGAAATGGGTAGTGTAGTCTTTTATGTAGTGGCTTGTTTGATTAAAGATATAGTAAATAGATAGATGTCAGAAATAGATTCCTTCCAATGACTTTTCACCAATGTCGACCTTATCTCAAACCATACGAGATACTATAGTTGGGAAAGTCTTCAAAGCAAAATATTTTCCGAATTGTGATTCTTTGAGGGTCCGCTTGGGCCATAAGCCCAGTTATGTTTGGTGTTGTATCCACACTTCTCAGGTGATTGTTAAGTTGGGCTCTTGATCGTACCTTGACCAATGAAGTGTTGAAGTTGTTGCTTCGTTGAATGGGCCGGTCGTTGAGAGGGTTGAAGGGACCGGTCACGGCTTCACGCGTTGAGCACCTCGGGTGGTACTGCAAAGACACTCGACGATCTAGTGAGAGGTCGCTCGGGCGGATAGCACGAGGTTGGAGAAGCGTGCACGATGCCATGTGCGAATGGCGTATATATCGCTGCGGTCCGGCCGTTAGCGAGATTTTCGGCCGGCGAAGTGCGCTCAAGCGGCGTGTTTGGGGGCGTCGAGACGGTGGGCCACGAGTCAATTGCTTTGTTGGCGATCCTCGTATTTGCTAATACACCCGAGAACGATTGCCCCCAAGCCTAGGTCGCTTAAGAAGCGGGGTGAGGCTTGAATCGATGCCCCAGGGTGAAGTTACTTTGATGAAAGCGGCGCGGCCGTTTGCTTTTCTGCGAGGCGGTGTCGGCCGCTCGTCAACCATCGGCCGTCTTTGTCGTGACGGTTGGTCTTTCACGACATTTCTGACGTGGCGTTTGGTGTTTAGAGGCATATGCGAGGCAACCATTGGTGAGAAGGCGAAGCGTTGTGACTCTTCGTATCCGGTCCCCTTCGCGCGAAATCGCACTATAAATAGCCGCCTGTGAGTTCATTTCTCACACTTCCAAGAATCGCTACGCGCCAACGGCCGACTTATGCGCCGCCGACTTGCATTCGTAGCTGTTTTTGTCTACTCGCGACCGATCTACAACCTCTGCTTAAGGTATGAATCGATCTCTCCCTTTGCCTTTTTCTTGAAAGTATTTTTTGCTTTTCCACGCCTCGTGATAGGGGGTGTCGGGTCGAGGATGGCCACATCGCCCCTCTCTCACGAGTGCTGCTCGCTCGACCAGACCGACTCGCTCCCTTTATCACGGTGTTTGCATGCCACACGGACGAAACTTACCGCCCGTATTCCCGGAAAACCACCGCAATCTTTCTCTACATACATGTCGAGGCTGGGCGAGCCCAATGCCCATGAGGCGGAGTCTAAGTCGTCTTCGGGCGACAAAGGTTCTAACTCTTCAGCGGTTCCTCGGCGGACGGGCTCGAGTTCTCGTTCTTCGGTCGAGGATCGGCCGACTCGAAATCTTGGTTTCGAGTCCGTCCATTCTGGCTGAAGCGGCGCGAACAACTCTCCACCGCCCGAGGATGTTGTTTCTCGAGTGGAGGAGAAGAAGAAGAAGTTGATGTGATTATTATTGGCGATGGCGAGGCGCAGAGTGCCGTCGATCGTGGGCGAGGAGATGGTGGAGGCCGTGGCGGCCGAAAGTGAAGAAGTCAAGGAGAAGAGGTGATTCGGCCGAGGTCGATATTTACGTGCGAATGCCAGCGTTGGAGTGTCGAGCGGCGGTCGGCGAAGTCAAGCGATGTAGCTCGAGATGTGTGCGACATGTCTTGGGTGTCGGAAACTCTTCGCTCCAACGAGAGCATTATCACGATCGGCCACGATGCTTTGCCCGATCTACGGAGCGCGCCTTGAAGACTCACTGGAAATTTGGAGGATAAGAGGCATGAAGGAGGCGAAGATATCGCGACTTATTCTTCCAACTTCAAATTCACGATGTATCGGCTCGTGTTCGAGAAGATGAAGATTACCCCTCCTTTTACCGAATTCCAACGCGGCGTTCTGCGCCATATGGGGTCGCCTTCTACCGAACTTCATCCAAGCGCATGGGCGTTTTTAAAGACTTTCGAGTCTTTCTTGACCAAAGTGGGTCGGGCGGTGTCGATGATGCTTTTCTTTGCTATCTTGGTGGTGGCTCGCAGAGAAGGCCAACAAGGAGAAGAGGAGCAAGTCTCCTTCAAGATGCGAAGACCCACCACCGGTTTTCAAAGCGTTCGGAGTCGTTGGGGCGCACGAAAAGTCAATATTTTGGATCGTTCCCACCGAGGAAATTTGGCAAGGCCGTTTGTGAGGTTCAACCGGACGGGATCTTTGGGTCCCCTTACTTCCCAATTATGTGGAATGAGGCTCATTTCTGCAGCGGCCGGGCGATTACATATACGATGAAAGACTTGGCGAGGCCGACACGGAGACTTTGGAGATGATAAAGTCATTTGGCGGGCATGATGCGTCCAGATCTAAAAGGCGACATACCTTGCCGACCCGCCGTCTTGTCTGAAGGCCAAGACACTGGAGGCGAGATTGGTTCGCCTTTGAACTTTTTCTTTATATTTTTTCTTTGTCGGTCTTGTCAATCTTTTATTCTAACTTTCATAGCTCGTTATTTTGCGAGAAAGAATGGCGGTAAAAAGCTGGACCTGCTCGCAGTCACGAGCTTTGAAGGAGGGCTAAGGGACTTAGCGCTTCTCGGTCGGGGATAATCACGAACCTTCCTCCAAAGTCCCCGGACTCCTAAGAGCCAAGGGGAAGAAAGCGGTCGGCGGAGCCTCGGTCGCCTCCCCGGTGCCGTCGCTCACCCAGCGGGCCAAGCGTGATTGTCGGGTCTCGGCCCGCCTGCTGCGGAGGAGATTCCTATCATCTCGCTCGAAAGTTTGGGTCTGCCGATGCGGAGCGATGCGAGGAGGAAACCCATGGCGCTCTGCGCTTCTCTCTGCATGGGGGTCGAGAAAGTCATGGCGGAGCTGGTGGCCGAATCTGATGGTAACTTTATTTTCTTAGTCTTGTACTCTTTATCTTACCTTTGTTCGGCGAGACTAACCAACCTTCGACTGAATTTTTGCGGGGAAAGGGCAAGGCTTTAAGCGAAAGCGTGAGAAATATGACAAGCTCGTCGATCGAAGAAGGAGGCCCTCAAACGGGGGGAGGAAGACCGTGCTAGGCTTGCAAAGAGGAACAAGGAGCTTGCTGCTCAGGTCGCTACCTTGAAGGGAGATCTTGATGCTACGAGCAAGAAAGAGGCTGCGAAAGAAATTTTGCTGGCGGCGAAAAAAAAGCGTATTTGGAGGCCAAAATTCAAATGGTAGCCAAGGCCGGTCAGGAAGCAGCGATCGAGCAGTTCTATAATTCGCTCGGGCAGGTGCGGATATTGAATCAAGATCTGAAGATCAATTTTGATGACAAAATGATCAAGCCCACGCACTATGTCGACGACAACAAGATCATGCTGCCTGCAGAAGTCGACGAGCAAGGCAACGTCGTCCGCCCGGCCACCGTTCTCTTTTAAAGCCCGCCTGCGAGCGGTGTAATTTCTGTAATCGTTTAACTTGCCTTCGGGCACAACAATTTTACGCGCCGTGCGATCTTTTAGTCGTGGGCGCTCGGCCGGCCAAGGCGTCCGTGTTTGTAATGACAATTTTTACTTGCCTTTAATTACGCCTGTTCAAATTTATATTGCTATGTCTGCGTGCTTCTTGCATTTGTTCGCCTTAGTCATTTCGAACTTATGGGCCGCTCGGCGGCCGTTTCGTGCTACTTCGATAGCGCTCGTTGATGGTTGCTTTTCTTTACGCGCCTTGTATGTTTACTTCTCTCTAAGTCTTCGAGTTTTAAGACCGTTCGGTCGTCGTTCGCGCTTATTTCGAAAGCACTCATTCTGTGATAAGTTTTAATATCCCCACGGGGCCTTGGATCGCTCGGCGACCTCCAATCAGGCCCCTTCGGTGGCATTTATTGGGACCATACCGATGGTCGCTCGAGATAGGTCGTTTCGACGGTCTAATAGGATGGGTTATTGCTTAACTCTTAGGCCATTTCGATGGCACTCGGTTGGGACCATTTCGATGGTCGCTCGATTTAGATCGCCGACGATCTAAGGTTTCTTGAGTTTCAACCCTTGGGCCATTCGATGGCACTCGATTGGGACCATTTCGATGGTCATTTCGATTTAGATCGTTCGACGACTGTTTTGTTGGGTTATCACTTAAACCTTGGGCCATTTTCGATGGCGCTCGTTTGAGTCAACTTCGGTGACCGTTGTTTGCGGGCTATCTAACCGCCAGGCCATTTCGATGGCACTCGGTTGGGACCATTTCGATGGTCGCTCGGTTTAGATCGTTTCGACGATCCGTTTATGTTGATCAAGTTGATAATCTTGATCGCTCCTTTGCCACGGGCAATCTTGAGCGGCCGGTCATACATTCTTGCGAGAAAGTAAAGAACACATCATATTTCTAAAAGTCGGGCCTCGTAAAAAACCCGATGGGAAAAGAGCGCTGCACGCTTTTCATTAATATAGGTCGGTCGTTCATTACACCCAAATTGTTCATTACATTCAAGCGTGGCACCGAGCATCGGATCGGTGACATTGACTTGATGGCCTTCACGGTGCTTGAACATTTGGGCGTGGTCTACCTCATCACAAATTTGTTGATACAGATCGTGGCACCGTCTTGCTGCCTCTAGGTCGGCCGCCAGGGTAACTACCTGGTCGTCCTTGCTGTAGAATTTCATCTTCAGGTGTACTGTTGATGCCACAGCCTCTAGCTTGCCCAGGGTCGGCCTACCAATGATACTGCGATAGCATGATTTGAGGGGAAGTCACGAGGCGTCGTGCGGACCGTCTGTACAAGGTGCTATCTCGGTGTCGATCACCGAATGTGACCATGAGTTCGATCGTTCCCAGCGGGTAGGTGGCGCTCCATTGAAGCCCGTCAAGGGCGCTGGCTCGGCCTGGGGAATTATCTCGCTCCGATCAACCTTGATCTTGTCAATCAAGCCCTCAAACATGATGTCGGCCGAGCTACCCTAGTCGACCAGGATTCTTTGGACTTCCGTATTGGCCATGACTGCCCTGATTACCAATGGAACATAATCGTTTGGCCTGCCATCGCGCAGGTCGCTGTCTCCAAACGAGATGGGGAAGTGCTGTTCGAGGCCGGTGGGGTATTGATGTTGAACCAGACCATCGGGAGCTCGCCCCACTTCTTTTTGGTGGCTTTGTTTGATTCTCACGGCCCCGAGGTTGCCACCGTGGATGACCATAGCAACGTTGCGACCTCTGGATCGCGGGGCTTCTCGACCTTCAGACCGGTCTTTCTCTTGGACGCTTGAAACAACTAGAGCGCCCTTTCCTCTGTCAGGATCAGTTTCTTTCTGCTTCTCTTGAGGTCGGTCGTCTTCCTCCGGCCTCACATACTTTCCCAACTTTCCTTTCTGAATGAGTTCTTCAATGTCATCTTTGAGGCCATACTGATGCGTCGATATCATGACCCTTGCTTTTTGGGTAGCGGCGGTATCTTTTGGTCGGTCGTGCCCCCTTCTTGAGCACGCAGTGGCTCGGCCGCTTAACTCCCACAAACTCATTATTCGACACTTCGGCGTAGATCTGCGCAATGGAGGTGTTGAGTCGAGTGCGATGATCAAACTTTTATCTCGAAAGTCGGGCCGATTGTCGCGGCGACTTTCATACCTTTAGCCGAACTTCATTGCTTTCCTCCTTAGGCGGCGCGGACGGCCTTTCTCGCGACCAAAGTCTCTTCATATGCCATATGGGCGTTTGCTCTCGTCAAAAAGTAGCCGAGATCTTGGTAATGGTTCGGGGTGAATTCTTCTACGACCGGTGGTCGGTCGAATGCCACGCCGAGATATTTCAACTTGTCCTTATCGACAAGTCACGAAGCGACTTCGGCCGATGTTAAACCGGTCGATATCTTGTCTCAGCGTCTCATTCTCACCTTGAGCAGCGAGTCAAGTATTCCTCGTATCGGTATTGCACCGGTTGGCGGTGTAGTGAGGCAGGAAGATTACGATCAGTCGTCCCATGAGGAGATGGAATTGGGTCGCGAGACTCCCACCATTCAATGCCCTACCGTCCGAGGCGGGAAAAAGCACGCATTTCATGGTCGGTCCCAACTCTCTATAGCGCAGTAATTATTGAAGTGCGGAGATGCTTATGCGGATCTCCTCGGCCGTCAAACTTGTTGAGATTGGGCGGCTTGCGGAGATCTCTCGGAATCTTATAACGCTGATCTCCACGGAGAGCGGGCCATGTTCGTCATTGCCGTTCGACCCAAAGGTTGCATTCGCGAGCATGCCTCGTTGCCCGGCATTCCATAGAATCCTCGGATGGGCGATTGGTGGAAGGCGAGAGGCCTTACGGGTCTTCGCTTTGGCCTCTCCCAGGCGATGCGGCGTCCCTAATTCTTCCATTTACGTAATCTTCCGGCTCTTCACGAGAATCCCAAGAATCGCTTCTCGGCCAAGCGTGACCGGACGACTCATTAGAGGAGTATACGGTGGGCGGCGGCCGGTGTCGGGGCGGTAGCTAGAATCTTCATAGTCATCGGACATCGAGCGGCGTCTACGCTGGCGTTCTGCTCGGCGACTGCGTGCCCTGCTTTTACGGCGGGAGAAGCGATGAGTAGTGCTCTCTCGGCGTGAAATGCTCCGCCGAGGAGGAGCGGTGTCTTGCGCCGGTGGGCGGCGGTGAAGGTTCTCCGATCCTCCGCCTGTGAGCGGCCGAGCCGAACCTCTTTCATCTTGGGAGATGAGTGCATCTCGGTCTGCGATCACGATTCTTGTTTTGCAAGATCGCAAAGCGGCTTGAGTAACATGGTCGTGAGAGGTTCTGGATGCCCGCTTCAATCGATTCGGGCGGCAAGTCTCGAGAGCAGGCGGATGGATCTGGCTGGAGGACCGGTCCACGGCCGATTTGTGCCGAAGGTTCTTGTCGTGGAAGTCCTTGAGATTCGTGGACTATGGCGGCCACGCCCTCCGGAAGTCTGCTGGCGATTACGCCGGAGGATTAAGTCGAGAAGTGGCCGCGTGCGGGGCGGTCGCGTGGAGCCATGAAAGAGGTAGGATAGCGCCGCGGGCCTCCCACGCGTGGTCGCCAATTGATCGTACCTTGACCAATGAAGTGTTGAAGTTGTTGCCGTTGAATGGGTCGATCGTTGAGAGGTTGAAGGGGACCGGTCCACGGCTTCGCGCGTTGAGCACCTCGGGTGGTACCGCAAAGACACTCGACGATCTAGTGAGAGGTCGCTCGGGCGGATAGCACGAGGTTGGAGAGCGTGCACGATGCCGTGTGCGAATGGCGTATATATACTGCGGTCCGACCGTTAGCGAGATTTTCGGCGGCGAGTGCGCTCAAGCGGCGTGTTTGGGCGTCGAGACGGGTGGGCGCGAGTCAATTCTTTGTTGGCGATCCTCGTATTTGCTAATACACCCAGGAATAGCTCTAGATGGCGAATTCATGGTTGAGGGATAGCATTGATTCTTACGTGAAATCACAAGTGTCTCACGTTTGGAACACTTGTGTGTGAGGGGGGTCTTTGGAATCCGACTATTGATGGTTGGAATGAGCCTTTGTTGAATCAACTATTCACTCCACAAGAAGTTTCGGGTATCCAGCACATTCTTATTCTAGATCCGGAATGTAGGGATGAATTGTTTTGGTGGAGTAAGGATGGTCAATATTCAGTGAAATCGGCTTATTTTGATGCTATGGAAGATCTGATAGATAATTCAAACCTTAGAATGGTTGGGGAGTGGATGCATATTTGGAAACTCAAGGTCCCATAAAAGGTGAAATTGTTGCTATGGAGGATTGCTAGAGGTTGTCTACCATCTCGAAGTAACCTAAGGAGGAAGCATGTCGTCCCATGTGGCAAGAGATTCTCTCCCGTGGTTTTTTTATTAGATTCGTCAAGTGTTAAATCTCTACTCATTTAACTCTCGCTCTTTATTCTTTTAATATTACTACCTTACTCTTTATCTTTTTTTATCAAACGAAACTTACTTCATTTCATTAATAACTAGGGTGAACACCCGTGCCTACGCACGGGGCGGTGTTCTATAAATTATTCTAGCGTGCTTATTGAACTGGTATGAATGTAGTTCAAGAATAAAAAATCTTGAGTTAGTAGTTCTATTTTTATGTCCATATCATTATTTAGAAGGCTGTCCAATAAAATCAATTGAGAACAGTAGATAACTACGTTTGGTTGAGGCAGTTGGCATAATTGTGATTAATGGAGATTTCGAGCAAAATAGTAACAATCGTGTGGATAGACAACAAACACTTAATAGAGGAGAGAGAAATCTCCCATGATGGATCCGTAGTAGTAAGATGATATTTAGAAGTTATATCAAATATTTTCATTGCGCATTCTGAGATAAGATAGTAAGACAAAGCGGATATTAAAAGTATATGTGGAGAGAGCAGTTTAAATTCAAGAGATATGTTGTTCATCAATGGTATCTTCATAGGAAATTGGGTTTGAAAGAAAACATAACGGGGTTAGGTTGTAGACTTTGAAGCAAACCATCTTTTATACATCTGATTTGTACTGTTAAAGCAATAGTTTAGTAATAGGGTGATAGTTTTTTCCAAATACCCAACAACATATGGAGACTTGTATGATAATAACGGTGTACACATATTTCACTCATGTGTGCGTAGTTAAGATATACATTGGTAAAGAACGTAAATATGATGCGAGTAATGTGGTCGTGAGGATGTATTTTTGAATAAGTTTTTAGAAATTTATAAATGAGATATAATAATACCTTCGTGTTAGACTACGAAAGGTTTGTGAAAACTTCAGGATAGACAACATTGGTTGTATGGGTGGAGCTCTCCCCGGCATCATCTTTGATTAAAACCTTGACCACTTATGCGGATGTAACTCTAGAAAAAGCAACATATAAGCATCCGTCCATGAGAGAAAGCGGGGTTGGGAGATAAAGGCCTACTTGTTTGTGATCATCCTTGACTTTTGTTTATGGTCATTGCAAAAGACAAAGCCAATGGGAATTGTCTTCGTTGGAACTTGAATGGGATTCGGACATCAGATGGTGTCAACGAAAGGCGACAAATATATACCTTGTGACCAACATTGTTTCCAGAAATAACCTTTCCTTCAATGACATATTTGCCAAGTCTCGTGACTATCAATCTTGTGCCATTACACAAGCCTGCATTTTGGTCGATATTTCTCAAAAGCATTACAGGGACTCCTACCTTTAGATGCAATATATGATTTGGAAGACCTGGAGAAGAAATGGTATTGAGATACTCAGTAGTGTGAACATTGTCAGGCCGGTCACTTTGAGAGTTGTCGAGAATGAGAGTGTCAAGAGTGTAATAAGTCATCTCGGTTGTTGTAAACTGACTCGCCATGTAGGAATTGATCTCATCAACAACCTCATTCTTAGGTGCCAAAATAGCTCTGTGTTGGTAGTATGTAGGATGGTGACCATCATTAAGAAATGCAGGATACGTAGAATTGACAATATCAGAAATAGGGTCACCTGAAGAAGTTAACAACAAATCATTAGGAACTTCGATGTCACTGAAATCATCATCAATGACTCCAACTTTCCCATCTCCAACAGCTAGAATCCATTCAGAAAAAGTCCTTCTGGATTCTATGTCGGCATCAGATGCTCCAACCAACAACCTCATGTTAGTAGTTAGTGTCATCACATTACATTGAGCCCATAAATGTGAAGAGTTGATGGTGGAATTAACTATTTGTTGCCTTGTGCCTTTGGGAATTCTGAGGAAGGATTTGTGAAAGTCTCGCCAAGAAACAGTGACTTTGCCTCCAAAAGGTTTAGTACGGTTGGCCAAATCATGTGTGGATAAAATATCTTTGAGTGTCCTATCAACGGCTTCAAAACAATGCTTATGCATCATAGGTGCCTCATCCCAAATTATAAGTTTAGCTCTTAATATTAGTTCGACAAGATGGCTCCTGTGCAATGTTACATGTAGAATCCTCATGAATGTTCAAAGGAATTCCAAACCTAGAGTGGGCTGTCCTACCACGAGGCATTAGTAAAGCGACAACACGCTTGAAACCTTGATTAAGACAATTTCACCTTTAGCACGCAAATTTGCGAGAAAGTGCCCTCCAAATAAAAGTTTTACGGCACCTCAAGAATGCATTAAGGAAAAGAAACCACCCTTATCATGTAGAAGCGCATCCATAATTTGGTCATAAACTCGGCGTTGTTCATTTGTCATTGTAGATAGTAATGTCTGGTATGCTCTTGACTAATGCAAGGCGATCATAGTTGACTCATCAACGATAAGACAATTAAAAATTTGGTTGTTGCTTAGATCGGCATCAATGGGAGGCATAGAAGGAAAATCGTGTAACCTCTTGTTATGTGAGCGAAGCTTGCTATTAATATCAAATAGAGCGTATGTTACGATTTGATCATCGATCAAAATCGACTCTGTGAAAAAAATGAAAGCGATTTAGCAAATAATGTAAGACATTATTAAATGAATTTGAAATGAGAGTGAATCAAATGCAACACTTTGTAATATAAATATGAATAGATATATGTGCATGAATATTTGTTGTCCTTTATAATGAGATAAGTCTTAGTAGGGAATGGCATGAATCAATAATGATGATAGGATTAGTTTTGTGTCATTGTATATTTGGTGTAAAACGAAAATTGAAACTAAAATGGCTTTATAACAGAAGTTAAAATCTGGTAAAATTATGGACCATTACCCGGGGCTCTAAGAACACAACGTTGTATATAAAGAATGTCTTCCCCTAATATTTTCCAAGTCTCTTCAAAGACATGCTCTGGTCGAGTCATTTGATTCGCTACCAATAAAATAGTAAACAACTGGCGAAGAAAATGACCGGAACCCCAATGGCTAGCTTCTTTGAATGCATCAATGTATTCTTTGTCATCGGCCAACAAACCCATTGCATAACACGCATCTCTAAAGTTGACGTACACATGACTATCCACGGTACGCAGATCTTGATAGCAAGTTGGGCCTCGTATGTAATTTAACAGTGTTCGCATGTAATAGATTTCACCAGTACCAGGTGGCACAAAATGCATGCGGCCAATACTAAACCCCTTTTTCCTTGGTGTCCAACAACGATCTTTTTGATTCCAGACAAACTTAGTGGGGAACTCAGTATAAGTTAATTTTCTTGCCTCAGAATATTTCTCATTAGCTTGAAACCAAGCCAAGAATTTGGTGAAATTTGAACTTCTCCTATCAAGAACGTTGTCAATAGTCTGAGAACTATCAAATACTACATAATTCTCCCCGGGTAAGTGGAACATCAGTCTCTCAACAGATGGGTCTCTATGGTGAATATCAAAACTGAATATTCTCCAAACCGCTTCACAGGAAGACAAATAACGACAATCATAAAAAGCGCTGATCTCATCAATGTCAAGATTAGGAACACCATCATTTATGATTCATAGAAAGTTCTTTGTGACTCTATCATGACCCTTGTTGACATATTTAAATAAATATTTAATAGATCGCGATTGGTTACACCATTCGACATTGATATGAGCATTGAATTGAAGCAACAACTTCTTATTGTATGGCACGACATTCCTACAGGAAATAAAGGTAGTTATTAATTGGCATTTTAAAGAGGTCAAGAAATTTGTACATAGTTAAGATAAAATAAAAAAATTCAACCTGTTGTCAACAAATGAGTCTCCCTTCATAATAACAACACCATCATCCCTTCTTCTATAAATTGGGTAGCCATCATCATCAATTGTAGTGGAGTCAACAAATTTCTTTGGAAAAAATTTAGAACATTTACCATTGACCATGCATGGGGAGGATTGTCTTTGTTCACCACATGGACCATGAATCATAAAGTTTGATACCACTTTGAACAAATGAGGGTCAGTTGTTTGATTTGGTATTTCGGCGAGATATTATCCGATCAATGTCATTAGCAACCAATATTCTACTATTAGGTTGGAGGAATACCAAAATGTGAGCATGAGGAGACCCGTTTACGGAACTCAATTGTATATATATATGCAAAGGGTTGAATATATAGAAAGTATAAATTAGTTGAAATCAATTGAAGTCGGATAAACTTTGACAACATTTATAAATACATACCGACTTTTGTCTTCCCAAAAATTGTTCCATTTTTTATTTCACGGATCAAGTGATCTAACTTGATCTTAAGCAGGCGTGAAACTAAGTCTCGCCTATCTTCAGAGTTTAGATTTAGAGTTTGTAGGTATTTAGTCAACTCTGGCCACTTGGGGTTGCATGTGAATGTTATGAAAAGGTCGGGATACCCAGCCCATCTACAAATTGCCATGGCATCTTGATAATTTTGCTGCATGTACCTAGAGCCACTGTAAAGGTAGAAGGCAAAACAATTCTCTTACCAATTTGTTGAGGATTTAGATCACCTCTAAGGAGTGCATCAGATAATCCCTTATATATATCAGCACGTATTTCTGTTTGGTGATTCCTAACCCACAGAAGCCGTTGTGACTCAATCATTGTATAACCATCAACTAAAATTTCTTTGAAACAAGCGCTTTGCCATACATCATAATAGAACATTGAGATAACCTTTGTTGAAAGCGGTATGCAAGCCATTCGTAATGTGACCTTGTCACGTTTAATTCTTTGAGGCGATAGATGCTTCATTGTATTCAATATGTTCATGCCAACCATCCTCTCCTCTTGGGAAAAACAAAGGGTATTGCAAAGGAAGGTAAGTAGTACTCAATGTCGAATTCGTTTCAAATGCCCCGTTTGTGTTTCAACAATAATATCCCACTATGCTGTATGGGCGAATCGAAGTCACCTACAATGAGTCCGGCAACTTGGAGGTTTGTTGGTAAATTGTATCTTCGAGGATCGACCTCTTTTCCCGATAAGCCGTAGTTTCACGGGTTGTGGAGGAAGAAAAAGCAACCTTTCGCGAACAAAGCGATAACAATGAACAAGCGGGTTGCAACTATCCGAGTGGTATCGCGAATTTCCTTAACAATTGAGGATTGTAAGTTGGAGTTATCATCTTTCATCTTGACCAATAAAAATAATTTTAGTTAATAAAGACAATTTAAAACAATTGTGGGTGATAAGTGATTAGATACATGAAGCTTCTATATTTAAGATTAACAATGTCTAATATGCATTTAGAGTTGGTGGACAAAATATAACTCATACCTTACAACTGACATCCGATTTGCAATTTCATTATTAGTATCATATATGTACAAGCTGTGCAAACTTTGGATGATCTCGTGCAATGGCATTAAGCTACCAATCGATGATAGTTTTCACCATTAAGAACAAAAGCAGGTGGTGCTCCACCTACATTAATATTTCTTTGAATCTTGCCTCCCATAGAAGTAAATGAGAACATAGTGTTGAATGATCGAATATTTTGTTGAAAATACTTGCTTCTGCGATCTTTTCGAATGAACAAATCTATTATGGCTTGTGGTGGCTCAGTATAATGCGGTAGAAGAACACGTCCATGAGAACAACATAGATTGAACTTTGGATTCTTTGCCTTGTATGACTTCTGCTTTCTTTCTTCAAACCATAAAAGCGACTTCACAATATTCGCATGTACTTGTTGGCAATCCATTGTCCCGATAACCCGACAATAGTATACGCTAAATCACGAGCCACATGATAACATTATTTGTCATGCGATGCTATGAAAACATAAGTTAAGCTATTATATGTTGCTAACCTATTATATGTTGCTTTTAAAGGAATAATATAATAACTAAATTGGTTTGTTACATTACTTTCATAGTGTAAGAGTTATTTTGACAACATTTGACTATGAATTTAAATTTCATTGATCAAATCACTGCATGAGGAGGATCATCATCTTCTAAGTCCTTGTCAAGAGGTTCATCGTGAGCCATAGGGATGTCTACGTTTGAAGGATAGACCATAATGAAGATAAGAAAAGAGTTATTCTTTAGAAAGGGTGATAGAACATTACTACCATGATAAAGAGTTTTCATTATGGAACTATACGATGAATGTTGTGCTTTGGCATTTGAAGTTTGACCGTGACAATAGACTCCAGTATCATTGCTTCCATATAACGTAATATTGACATTACTGGAGTATGTATGCTTACCTGGAAGTACCCTTGTTAACTGTGTTGCGAAAAGGGTCTGCTTTGTTGGTCTAAGAAATGAAGTGATGGTCCCTATATATTAGGCACAAAAAGGGATATGAGTTGTTGACTACTTGTAGTGAATGAAGAGTTGCATGAAACAACAATGGGTCCAAGTTACAAAGGTTAATTAACAAAGATGATGAGAAGGAAGAATAAATAAACCATTGGTTGAACCAGTTACTGTTGTCTTTTATACATAGTCATCGAGTCCACTTGTATGAAAATTTGGTGGATGGATGGGCGGATGTGAATTTTCTACCTTTGTGATGCGGGCATGATATCAAGTTAATAATGTATTCTTTAAATCTGGAAAAATTGAAAAACACTCTTTGGTTTGTAATACTTGCCGTTAGTAATGTCACTTAAAGGTGACGTAAAATCCGCTCTAAGCCTCTCACTTGCATTAGCTTTTTGTAGACGACGTCTTGTCCTCGATAGGGTGGCGATAAAAACATATGAACATGTCTCGATTATATAGTGTAATTCAAATATCAAGGTAGTAAATAACAAAGAAGATAATGAGATTTACCATGACCCATAGAGGAATTTGGGTCGACCTCACAGTAATGAAGGATACAACCTTTTTCCTTTGGAAGTTCCCAATGGGAGCGGATCTATGTGACAAGTTATTGGTTGGGTTCCTGGATATATCAAATAAAAACATCACTGGTACAAAAGAATAAAAAACAACAAAATGTGAGATGTAGTGTTGTGGAGAAGATAGTTTGGATACTTCACTAACCATTTACTGAGAACCTCATTTCAGCCTCGCGTGGAATATGAACAATGCTTCTATTGGGTGTAAATGGAACTTGATTATTCTCGGCACCTACTTCGGATTCATACAGCATGTCATCGTTATTAGATGTGGAAGATTTTGCAGCTAATGGTTTCTTCTTCCTCATTTCGTTGATGAATATAATGCGGAACCCGTCGGGATGAGAATAGACTCCCTTTGTATACCTTTATATGCTTCTTGATCCCTTTTATTCTTTGTTTCTCTGTTACAAAAAGGTCTTGATTCTTTGATATGTAAGCAAAATAAGAATAAAAACTGAAACAAAAAAAAAATCCAAGATTAGAATATGTAACTACAATGGTGGCAACTATGCGTTGAAAATGGCGGGAAGATGTCAGTTAGGTGGAAAAAAAGTTGGTCTCAATGGCAACTATCACACACTTCGTAGATGAGTAAAGATGGCACCAAAATTACAATTACCCTTACGGCTTCATGTACACGTGGGTATTAAAAGGTTTTACCACAAGAACCTTTGCCAAATAAGTTGGTCTCAATGCCAACTATCACGGACTTAGTAGATGATTGAGAGATGTGTATGCAAATCGTATGCCCTAATGAAGGGAGTAATAATAATACGGACCAAAGCGTATCCCAAGGAGTAATATACATCGGATAGCGCGATAATTATTTAAAAGTCCCCACGAGCGTAATAATGGTGACTTTCATTATACACGTGATATTGTAGTTCACTGTATCATATATTACATTATCTGTTTTTGTCTTGAATGTAAACACATTAATATGTCTTAATAAATATGATAAAGTGACATGTAAATACTGGTTTGACTACCAACAAAAATGTTATATACACATAACTTTTTGGACCAAAATAGAGAAAAATCAATTTGTAACACTTTTATAACCAGGTTTTTTGGACTATTTAACCAACATGCTTTTTACCAGTTTCCGATGTCGTGTTTCAAAACTTGGTTCATTGATCAGTTGGCTAATAGTTTCACAAACTTGGTTAATTGGTGTCTTAAGTTAGCTCTATTTTTGACAAAAATATTATGTCTAAATAACATAACCGTACTACTAAAGCCTTCTATAATAAGGCTCCAGGCAAAAAAAATTTTAAAGAAATTATTTGACTACAAACTCCTAGATTTGAAGACGTCTGTATTTTATGCAATGCAAATACGATAATGCGCAACTATATGGTGATAATATATTTATCATCTCCCGTATAAGAATAGAAGTGTTGATACATTTTCCAAATGGCAACGTGACAAAGTATTAGTACTTAAAATAAGAATATTGAGGACAATTAAGGTAAGACATACAAAGACTGAAATCAAAATGAAGCATAAGAGTGTAAATTGACAAAGGGAACATACATTACACTTTGCCCTTTTTGGACTATATGTTTAAACCACATGTTTAATAAAAAGTTAAATGATGTAAGATAATACGGACACGATAGTAGACAATAATATACATTCAATATAATGGAAATCTGAGAAAGCAAGGTGGTTCCCAAAAGTGCTAGTTACCTTTGAATAGTCACATAGGAATATCTCCTACCTAGTTCGATATTTCAAAAAAGGAAACCATCATAATGCCACTATGGAATGGCTTGCGCAGTGAGTTACAAACATGCAGCGGCGCGGAAAAGTAATAATTATACATTAAACATGAGGCGGTTTGGTAAGCTTCATTTTTTCATGGTTGGTTTGAGCAAGTTCCTTGGCAACTTGGTAGCGGTTCAGTGAAAAATCCATCTTTGTGGAGGTCCAAAGCATCGGTTGAGCGACAGGCCTCTTCCGGCATTTTTGGTGGGAGGTGTTTCATCAAATCGAGAGAACAATGCTTCAATTTGTTGGCCAACACATCCACGAGAAAGGAAAACAGGTTTCCCATACAATATAGGGTTAGAAGGAGACTCGAGACGGATCAATAAGCTGTTGATGAATCGGGAGATTTGGAGAAGCTGGCTATCAGCGCGCATACAACTTGATCAACTCCAGATGAATTTGCGGTGGCGAGAGGACCTATGGTGTAGAAAATAAACAAGAAGAGAATTAGATACGAGAAATTGTATGACTACAGTCTTTAATTTGAATAACATAAAAGATTATAATGTATATATGATGATTATACATGTGGTACAATATCTTCAAGTTCACGAGCGACATCGTGAAACTCATCTTCATCGACTTGGATAAGCGTGATCAAGTGCACGGAAGAAATTTAAGGGTTAATATATATGGAATTATAAATTGGTAAACACGAATGTTGCTTGCTTGGTTGAAAGTTGACCTTCAATTTGTGCAGATGCATGAAGCGTTGAATGATTGTATCCTCATCAGTGTATCTCTTGACAGTGAATGTTTGCCAACCAAGCCTTATGTTGATATCGGCTATCTGGACTTTGCAAAGCAACATTTTCCCAATAAGGGGTACAAACTCTTGGTACATCGTGATCAAAGGAATATTTGCATAAGGTGGTACACATTATAGGTGGCCAAATTGACATCAATATGAAAGAATGAGATTTAAATAGTTCGGATATACTACATTTTCATATGAGCGGATTAGGTCGATTCTTGATTCGGCCAACATAGTTTTCAACCAAGGTATTGAACATGGTGAATGTGGTGCAGCCAGTTTCATCAATTACTTGAAGATGAAGCTTGTACCTTTGAAGGAATTAAGGAAAATATTATGAACAGTATGAAAGGTTTGTATAAGTACATAAAAATTTAAATTATAACAATATTTTTATCCTATCAATAGTAGGTACTTGGCGAGAAGGAGGCGTATATTTGCACAACAACTTTGGGTTAAATTAAATTAATGCCATAAATGAGCAAACCATGGAGTTCCCTAGGGTTTAAATAATTAAGCGCAATAATTTGATTGAAAAGCGGTACAACTTTCTAAAAATGGATAAATTATGTCAAGATTCGAGTACAATTCGAATAACTTAGTTGGGGTCATGGTTAAAATGGTCTTTTGGTTAAATAAAGTTTTTGAGAGACATTCACATAAATAGTTGAACAAAGAAATATACAAGTTTGTTTCTAGGTTATACAGAAAGTAAGTTACAAATAAAGTATAAACTACCATAAAGGATGACAACATAGTCGGACACAGGGCTAGCGAAACATCGACCTTACACTTGTCACGGTGGAACTTGTTGTCAACTAATTTGACATACTTGAAACAACGATTGCAAGAATTGTAGGCCCAACCTTGGTCGAGCTTTATTTCAATGGCCAGTAACGAAGATCGCATCCCATCCACTCCTTTGGACATAAACAAACATGTAGAGTGAATATATAGAGATGGCAATTAAATAAGGAAAGGCTGGAATGGAAAGATACACAAGCTAAAAAGGTTTATTGCATCACACGAGTTGCCTCAGCAGTCGAGCAATAGTCATCCTACGTGTTTGAATCAAATCATCGAGACAAAGTCGAGAGAGTTGGTACCCACGATGCGGGTTCTGAGGTTGGGTTAACCTTGATTGACCACCGAGGATCTTTGAAAGGAGGAACACAATAACATTGAAGTAGGTCTCATTACTCTACTGTCCTCTTCAAAGTGGATAAAACGACAAATTACACGAATGTCTTACCTTGTTGTGTAGTCAGCTATCTCTGGCAATGCATCATTGATGTACATTTTAGTACCAAAAAAAGCAGTTGACAAACCCATACAACTTGAGACATATAGTTGAAAAAAAACCCTCAAAACAACTTGTCAACAGATTAAGGGCATAACTATATTTTCATAAAATAATATTAAACACTAAAGTTTACTTCAAGTTGGTGTCTAACCTAAGTACTTGCTGAGACGACATTGTTGTAGGATCAACACAACAGGAATAGTTGGATCACTTTGTTCAAGATAAGTATGCAAGCGTTGTGCGAAACCCTCCCAAAGGGTGCACTTAACCATATTGTGGTGATATGAAAATATAGTTTAGTTAGATACTTAAAGAAAAAGATCGAGGTAATATCGTTGGCTTACTTGGTATACAATAAGGTTTGTTTAAGAACATTGGAACAACATTATTTGACTTAAATGAAACATACTTTAAGTCCTCCAAAACAACATCAAGTATGAAAGTTGTCCTCCCATTGTCTTTGCTTTTCCTTGATATGATCTTTTTTGGAAACATGTCCTATGACATCTACATGATGGAAAAATGAAAATTATTAAAGTGGAACGTTTGGATAAAACATGAAAGAAGTACAATAATATATATAGTAGGGCCGTTTAATAAGAAGATAGCTCACCCAGATACAAATCGGATCGTGTCTCAGCCAAAACGTTTGGGAAAGGCATGAAATCAAAAGAGTTGATGGGAATTTCCTCAGCATCAATGTTAGTTACGCGAGTAGTTCCCAAAAAGCCCAGCTTGAACTTATGGTTAGTTCTCTTAAACTTGACATCGTTTTGGGATACAGATAGATCCTCAAGGAGATAAGTGGAACCTTCTTGAAGAAGATGAGCAAATCGAGTAACCCAGGTTTTCGGTATAACGGCTAGAATCCTGCCACGCTATTTGAAAAATAGAAATTACATGTGGAATGCTTGACAGAATTCAAAGAAGAGCAAGGCAAGAGTATCCTCAAAAGAGATCATACCTTTTCGTCTAGGAGAAGCATTTCAACCTGCAAGTTATCCTGCCCATTGTTTTTACTTTGAACTGTCCATATATTGGTTATTCTAACCCTGATTTTCCAATTGGTTTTCCCTGCTACTACTTGCTTGATGAAGTTAACTTGTGAAGCCATCTAAAAGCAAGGGAAAATGAAGTTACTCAGTTGTACGAACATATAAATGTTGGATCAATAATTTGTTTTTGTAATAAATAATAAATCACAAAATAAAAAGAGATAGAAAAACTATTAGATATAATAGATATAATAAGATCAAGCTGAATTAGAATTAGAATAGAAGGACTAATAGATAAAAGGTTAATGTGCAACGACTAAGCTAAAGAATGGGAGAAGAAGATAAGCTGTGTTGATAAATGCGGGGAAAGAGTGTGTGGTGTTAGAGGTCCTCTCCTTTTACCATTTATATAGGGAAGAATATGTGGCATTGTTGAGTTGCTTGGTTTTAGGTGATAATAATGACAATAACTCAAGACTTAAACTAATATCTTTACTGTTTAGCTTATTTTGAAGTTCTAATTACCTTATATCATAGCGGAATAACAGTGTTAGAGCTCGTAGACATGGAACCAGTTTGTTGGACCCTTAAGTATATCAACAAAGCTATATTACCCAGAAATGTGACAAAAAATATTACAAATAGACTGATACACATACACCGTATCTCCCATAATTACTTTTTAATTATTTTTTTTGTGAAGAAAATTATTCAGATTGAGACCCACAGTATATTTGTCAAAATTTTGTAGGCTTCTTTGTCAAAATAGCATCATTGTAAATATATACTTCTTCTATTTTATGATTACAACATTTGTAAGAGTGGATTGTGAAACTATGTCTTCCTGTTGTTGAAAAATTTGGACTTGTACAATGTTTTTGGTTTTTTAAATTTTGATCACCACTACCTATAACTTTGGTGGACATTTTTCAATCGGTCATAATGCATGTATGGAATATTTGTGACATTATGTAGAATTAGATTGAACTCAACTTATGAACGACGAATACATGGTTATGTGGTAAAAGGACAATTGATTTTATTACAAATTTAAAAAATTTATTTAACTAATACCTATGTCTGGTTTAATTCAATAAAACTAAAAACCCACTTAAAGTTGACATATCTAAAGCTAAAGTATTTGACAAAGGTGTATCGTTGCATGATCACGAATAGGAAAAAATCGAAATTATAATTTCCAAGGAATATAGCACAAGATCTTCATTCAGGTGTTACAGAAGATTTTCTCCCAGATAATAGCTGAAGAACGTGCTTTGGAAAATGACGCCAATTATGCCTACTGCTAATATAGGTTACAGGAAAAACTTAACTTCACATATACGATGGTAGGTATGCTCTATAGACAGTGTGTTTGTAATTAATACGATAATATAGTAGCAAGACTATATTTTTTTACTGCCCATTTTCTTACACATTAATCATGAAAGCACGTTGTTGGAGTGTCATAGTGGCTGACAAATAGGAGTGATTCATTTCAAGTTAGACTAAATCAATCTACAAGTTGAACAGGTTACGACTAAATCAGGATAAAATCGGTTTCCATTAAAAGTTCAACGTGGTAGTAGTAATTGATTTAGGTATCAACATTAATAATTTAATTTCACGATTTCTCTGAGATATAGATTCTGCATTCTTGGAAACTGCGGTTGAATAAACCCATAATCGAGGTATCACCACATGTACCCATTTAAAGCGACTATCTTTGTGGCGTGTTACGGATCGGTTCAAGGTGACATAGCCTACCTATTCATTATGGCTATCACTGTAAAAGGTCCATAATGGCAAAAGACACTTTCTTTGGGAAGGGTAAAGATCGTTCACGATATGGACATGACCATTCGTCCCAAAAGTTAATTAAGCGGCAAATATAATTACAAGTAAAACCCGAGCTTCGATCAAAGAGACAACCACAAATAATGTTACACACTTTTCACTTGATTGCAAGTGTTGATAACCGGTGATCTCTTGACACATTAGACCCCAGCGAAAAAAAAATTTAAATAAAATAATATCTTCTAATTAATTCCCTAAAAGTGACATCTGCTATGGATTGCAGTATAGGATCGAAACTTGTTGAGCACACAAACAGCAAGATTCAGCATAATAAACATAAAGTATAAAGTAAGTGACTGACCATCTACGAGTCTACTTTTTGATGTCTTGATCTACATTATGTCAAATCCAATTTTTTCATCCGGTCAACTAAATTGGTTAAGATACAATGACTATCATTGAATATTTTTGGGTTCCAACTAAGTTGTATTAACATGGCATAATTATTACAAATGTTACATATTTATAAAAAAAAAATGTAAATGCTTATCAATTGAAGTTTGTTCAATTGGTTTATTTTTAACTTGTTAGAAAGATGAGATATTTAGAGATCTCTCCATATCACTTTAATTGCGAGGACAAAATTTTTGGTTTGAGATCGAAGTCAATCCGTATAATTTTGTGGAATTTTTGTTGAAAAAAACACATAAAAACAAATATTAATTACTATAGTTGGGTTATGCGTGGTTGAAATATTAGTGACTAAATCAACCCACTTAATCATTATTAGTCCTCTTCGTTTTGAAGGATAACCTAAGGAAATTTGGTTAAGCGATTTCAATCGTAAATTATTTACAAATTATGAATTGGTTTTAAATGATAGTCTTAATGAAAGCGATGGAACATCCATAAATAAAACATTAGATTTTAAATATATAAAATTCAGCATAAAAGCATTTGAATTACGTGAGATTTGACTAAATCTTACATTACAATCTTAAACTAATATTCGGTAAAAACAAATTTAATCTAAAAACTGAGCATAATCTAAAAGAGGTATAGTTGGATTGCTAAGCCGGTAACATGAGGCGAATAGCTGGCGGATTGGGTGATTTTCAACTAAACATATGTGTCACAAGAACACTCATCATTGTTGGGGATGCACATGGAACACCAAACTGAAGACGCAACCCATCAAAGTAAGCTTTATCAGTGCAGAATTGAATCCATCCTTCTGTAACACCTGAGCTATCTGGTTTATTAACTTGGAATTGAACAACACAGGTTGTTGTGCGACCATATTCATCAAAGATAAGAATTTTTTGCCCAGAATGCCAAAATGCGACTTGGCAGAAATGAAAAGGAAGATGCTGGACATAATATCATAAAAGAATCATTCATTAGATGAAATATTAGTCATAATAGAAACGAAATATTAGTGATAATAGAAACACGCATTTGTCTTGTTTTCGACATACAGTAACAAATTTCAATTGATATTACGAGAAAGCGAGTGTACATCATCGTGTGTGAGTGTTTTGTCAATGTATGGAACATATTTGGTTTCTTGCAAATTCTTTGCATAATTGCCGCCACGAGTATCTTCCCTAGGATAATCAACAACAGTGGGAAACTCCCCAAGACGATGAATTTTTGCCGGAAGGGGGTACGACACAGGTTCATCTAACCTATCCCTTAACTGGATCAGAAACATGTCCCACCCAACGAAAACTAAGGTAACCCAACCTCCGATTTCCAAACCATAAAACTTGCCTACTTGAGTCAACCACGGACAAAATAAGCTTCAGTGTATCCTTTCATGCTTGGCTACGGAACATGTTACCCGCGGGATCACACGGGAAGACTTTGGATGCAATCTCATTAAAATGTTGCTTATTGAACAATCTAGGTAGCTTTACAATCTCTGCAAAATCCATACAAAAGTGATTGCCATTTATTGATGATTTCGTATAATTTAATTTAATTTGAGGTTAGTAAATATAAAAATAATGATGAGAAATGAGAAAAAACCGATTAAAAAAATCACCTCATCTATGTTGAACTCGGATGAAATGGTTCGAACTTAATCTTGATATCATAGACATAATCGGATGATTTGTTTTTACGCCAAGGAATTCATGTTCGTTTGAGCCACACTCTCGTGACTAATTTTGGGCCCAAGATCTCGGTTGATATCGTCTTCATGGTTTCAACTATGGGGACGAATTGGTGGAGAAGTTATATAGTCGGAACTTACACACCATAGACAACTTAATAGGATTCCATTTTTGTTTAAAAAATATTAAAAGTTAAAGCTATGCGTGTCGATAAATACATCAACAGAGGGTGCGATCTTAAAAGTAATGTATATTTACTTTTACAATTGACCGAGTTGACCAATAGTTACTTAAAATGTAAAAATATTACTATGGAGTTTCAGAATATTGGTCTCTACGTACACCCTTGTTTTCTTTGGCTAGATTATTTGACACAATTACTGGTTGGGAAGAATTAAGAAAATACTCAGTATCTAAGTTCGACTATAATCATTAAGACTTAATAGTTAGTAATATCTTATATATGACATTCATATTATCGTGTAAGTTGCTGATTTTTATCAAAGACAGAAGCCATATTTTTCCGTGACAACTTGCACCGCAAATATATATTCATTTACGGAAAATGTGGAGTTACTATGGTAGGAAATTACAAATTCCATTTAACATTTTTAAAAAAATACAACAAATGTATTAAATGGAATATAATTTATAAGAGATGGAATAAAATCATAATTCAAACTGAACGCTCTATAAGAAGGTGACATGAGGAACGAAATATATAGATTAATTTTAAAACATTTTACATATAACCATACATAGTTGGTTCCAATGAGGATGAAATACAGTCATCATCCTTGGGTTCCAATTCTTCAGGGTCATTACATAAGTTTAACCTTAAGTAGTGCTAAAATTAAGTTTAACTTGGCTCCAAAAATATTAGTCTTGGAAAATTTGGATCAAATCAGCGGATGGGGTATAGTACAATCACGTTAGAGTTAGGGGCGAAGCAACAACAAAACATGCACCCTGTCCTTGATACAACTTTTTCTGACTACAAAATTTCTTCCACCCACGTACCAATCCAGATACATTTCCCCCAGAAAGAACAGTTTTATAATAACAATCCCATGTGTTCCCGTACTCATCGACTATTGTGACGAGTCCATCTTCCTTGATGCGCATATTTACACCAATTCTTTGAGAATGCCTAAAGAGCAAGCAAAGAGATAATTTATTCAAGCGTTAAAGCGGCTATTATTGACCTACATGAAGTGAAAAACCTACCAAGTTGTGACCGGTGATTTCGTCAAAAATTTGAACCATTTCTTGACCGCGGTGATGAACTTAGAAGACGATCAGCGATGAAAGATGAAGGATCAACGTTACGAACTCCTTCATCATCATCAACATCAAGAACAATAGGGTTGGAATAATCATTCTTCACAGACTGATTACCAACGGCAGGATATTTGATCTTCTCTCCAAATAAGTTTTCAACCTCAATAGTAAAGTTTCCAAAGGAAGTATATTTCATTAGTAACCATCCACCATGACCTAATTCATAAAAGCCCGACCAACATGCTTCCAACCTTACGCAAAATAAATACGGTCTCCAGTTCTCACAACGGAGACACTATTCTCATTTCCCACAGGATCTGTTAAAATAACTTTGGTAGGAACATAATCAAAAATTTTTTGGGAGAAGCAGTACGGTAGTTTGACAGAATCCTGAAATTTATTATAGACGATGTTACAAAGACAATGAGACTAAAAAAAGTTTATCAACGTAGAAAATGCTTTGAAGCAGATACATACCTCTTGATCGCATACTCAACATGGTAGACCTCCAAATGTATTTGGCTATGAGCGAAATCCATATCGGATGCCATCGAATCTCTGAATCGATGCGGAAAGGAAAAAAATATCATCGAGTTAAAATTTGTAAGGTTCAATGTTCTTGTAACCAACAAAATAATACTCGATTAACCAAATTTAGAAAATCATTTGACTAAAACTATAGCTCGACAAATATTACGGATGACCAAATGCAAGTATATCCAAATATCCAAATGAAATGTTTAGATGCAGTGTGTGTCGTGAATGGGGATAGCAGTGAGGCTTTGGTCTTATATAGAAAAAAATTCCAAATATGCCACGTTGCCTACTATGTAATAGGTTTGAAAAATATTTCCACCATTTCCGCTTATACTCGAAACTTATAATGGAAATCATGTTGTAATAACTTGCATTTGAGCAGCGTGCAAAACTTGGGTAAAATTAACCTCCAATTGAATAGTTAATATTATAGCTCTGTGTTTTAAGCGGGAATGGGTTTTTAGATAGTTATTATCTAACCTTTTAACTAATAAAGGACTAACACTCTAGTTACACACGTTAATTTGAGGTGGGGTCCAACAAAGTTTTACATTTGGCTCGTGCTAATGATCATGATGATGTTAACATTTCGTGCTTATAAAGCGATGAGCAGTGATCAAAATGACTAATCGTTAAAAGGGTAGATTTGACTAAAACTATAGCTCTGACAAATATTACCAGATGACCAAATGCAAGTATATCCAAATATCCAAATGAAATGTTTAGATGCAGGTGTGTCGTGAATGGGGATAGCAGTGAGGCTTTGGTCCTTATATAGAAAAAAATTCCAAATATGCCACGTTGCCTACTATGTAATAGGTTTGAAAAATATTTCCACCATTTCCCGCTTATACTCGAAACTTATAATGGAAATCATGTTGTAATAACTTGCATTTGAACGCGTGCAAAACTTGGGTAAAATTAACCTCCAATTGAATAGTTAATATTATAGCTCTGTGTTTTAAGCGGGAATGGTTTTTAGATAGTTATTATCTAACCTTTTAACTAATAAAGGACTAACACTCTAGTTACACACGTTAATTTGAGGTGGGGTCCAACAAAGTTTTTACATTTGGCTCCGTGCTAATGATCAACAGTGATGTTAACATTTCGCGCTTATAAACTGATGAACAGTGATCAAAATGACTAATCGTTAAAAGGGTAGATAATGTCAGTAATAGAAGTTGGACTACAATTATGAAAAATACAAATCAACAAACATGTTGGGAGATTTTGCACACATCTACATTTCACTAATGAAATGTTGACTGGTCAGCAAACTATCAAAACTGTGCAACAACTTTTATGCTAATGAGGGAACTGAATCAAACAGGTTTATCAACCATCAGCAGTGTATGCCACCAACCACAAGCAACATTTCTTGGTCGGCAGCTGGCAATGGAAACTTGACAGGGTATGTTTCTGTCAATAGAATCTCCCAAACCAAGCTGTCAAGGATGGCAAAAGTTAGAAATAGACCAAATACAAATGATTACTAATTTGTAACAGTTACTTCAGATATTGAGCATACCTGGCCATATTTGTTCCATCCCCATGTGAAAAGGTGACCATCATCTACAATATAGAACAATCATAGTAGGAATATGTGTGAAATGATACATTAGCAGTGAGCTAACTTACTAATTTTAAGATCTATATAACTAGTTCTTCAGGGAGTGGGTGAATATTAGAAATGGTCAAGCAATTTTAAAGTTTCACGCTAAGCATATCGTAAACAGAGACGTACCTGTTAGCAAAGCACTGTGACGAGCTCCACAAGAAACTATACTACAACGCTTATTCTCAAAATGAGAAGCATCCAACTGTGTAGGGAAGTCTGAACAAGAATAACAATCAATTAGTCGATTTACACTGAAAAATAAATTATTTTCAGATAGCTTGGAACACAACTAATTGCCACATACTAAGTATAATTAGTCTTATAATTGATCTAAATAATTATAATTAAGGAATTTTCGGGGTTTAAAAACTAAAAATATTAGTAAGACTTGAAATGCATCACAAGCTGAAAATCTCAGATTTATTTTACGTAAGCATATATAGGCTGCCAATTCTTAGTGTATCATATTTTTCCCTTTTATATGTTAGAACTCCATCATCAACTGTATGCCAGGAGATAGTATAGCACTTCGCCATGCTTCAATTAGACACTGACAGTGTAAATATTATGCTGGCCAAGGTTCGAATTTACATTTCTTTTTAAACACATCGTTTCAGGAAAAAAAATGTATCTGATTTTATCCACTTGGTGCCAAACCTCAATCTCCCAAGCTTAGCTAACTCTAATATAGCTGGTTAGCATATTCTGGTGTTTTGAGCAAAATTCTGTATGTTTAGGAGCCTGGGTTCTGGTAAGGTGGTAATAGAGATGTTAAATCTCATTTTTTCTCAGTATTTCTTGGAAACAAGATTGTTATATAGATTTTATCCAAGTTTTGTACGTGACTTTTGACTAATTAAGATGTGTTTTGGATGGTATGGGCTTAGTTGTTCTATTTTTAAACTTGCGAGAAAGTATTATGTTTTGCTACCCTCCTCCCGATCTCGATCAAAATCTCAATCTTGACAACATTGCTTTAAAACCCCAACCTTATGAAACCCTAACATCATGACCTTTCTTTGTACACTTCATTACCACGGTGATGGAGAGGTTGCTTACCGCAATTGGGGTCAAAGAACTCGCTGCTACTTGCAGCGGCTCACTGCATTGAGAGATGATAGCATTTTGTGCAAAGAACCACCAAGTGGAGGTTGCAAAGAGAACCAGCCTTCCCTATATTGAGAGATGATAGCATTTTCACACTCCATATTCATCCAAACCAGCCTTCCCTATCCCAACGACATCTCAACTCTCAAGTAAAACCCATATGGCCTATATGATTGCTTCAGATTCTACTATACATGTGCTTGTTGGGGAGTCCGGGAGCACGGGGAGAATTGCGAGCTATCAATGAGCGGACCACCCAGAGACTTGGACACCACATCTCTACCCAAAACCTTAAGGTATTAGGTATATGGGTCCCCTCTCTTATATGTCCTTCATATAGCTCATTCCTAGCCGATGTGGGACTTAGCTACTCACACTTGAATTTTTCAACAATCTCCCCCTCAAGTGTGAGTCACCCACATCGCTAGCGCGCTCCCCACAGAGCAGAACCTTGGCTCGATACGATTGTTGAGGCTGGTAGAGAGAAATTACAAGAACTGAATTGCATTCATAGATTGAATCTTTCAATTACAAGCTTTTATGAGAGTACAGTAACTGAATCCCTAACTCCTCAAGTTGGGAACGGTTATTACAACAAACTTTGACTTTTTTAACTAATTGACTAGTACACACACTTATTTACATGTACACGTGTGGTAGCTTAAAGTCTATCTAACAGTGCTAACTATGATTTATGAAAATTTCATACTCCAAGACCCTTCGAAATGATAGGCTAGACAGGCTGATAAGGGTTTGACATTTAGACTATTTCTTATAACTTTAGGTGGGTTGTGACATGCCTTGAGGTGGGTTGTGACATTAAGAGACTATTTCTTATAACTTTATTTTCCACAAGCAACTTACAAAAAAAAAAAAAAAAAGGAATGCATCTTATCTTAGACAATATAAAATACAATCAGAAGCAACGGCCTTAAAAATAGTAGATACTCACCACTCCACTGTTAGTTTGTGGAAAGATCATGAATTGATGTAACATGTATCCTATCTATACATTATTATGTCTAAAAATTTATAAAAGCATTTGTTTGTTTAATATTGTTCTAGAGGAAAAACAATGATTCAGACAAATGAGCAAGCCAGCAAGGTAAACATACCTCGGGCTGTTCACTACCAGTGCCTAATTGTCCAAACTGATTCCCACCAAAAGCATAAATTTCACCATTTACTGTAACACACAATGTATGCCAAAGTCCAGCAGCAATTGTTTTCCTCTAGTTCCCAATAAAGATGGAACTGGAGTTGGTCTTAGCTGATCAGCATTATTCCCTTGACCACACTGGAGGAAATATTATTGCAAAACAGTTGAAGAAAATTCAGATAAGCCAATTGAATACATCATAAGAATAAACTTAATTAAATAAGATCATCTGCAACATTTCAGAAATTTTTATAAATTAGAAGTACATTTATTACAGTCAAAACTAAAAAGAACAGGTGAGGTCAGAGATTCAGAAGGGAAGCTAATAACTCAACATGATATTATTTGTAAATCAGGAAGAGACTTTTAGATATGAAGCAGCAGCACTTCATAAGAGAGGTCATGTCCATTTCAGACAAATATTGGGCATTGCAACACAAATTGGACATGATGACCGTGCCACCCATTTGAAAACACATTAGATAATGACCTTTGGTATTAAAGAAGACTAAGATATTGGCTGCTTGTTAAGCTTCTAGCAATTGTAAAACGAATCTCAAATACATTTCTCTACAAATATAATTATAATATAAGTATTGCTACACTCTTTCTGTCCATTAAAGATTTTGCTGTATCCACGTATTATCATTTCCTGCGTGAGAAGTATTAGTGGTAAGCTAATCCTACCTCTCCCTAACTATTAGTTTGTCTTTCTTGGTATTTGATCCGGTATTACAGCAGACATAACTGGGATACTAAGTACTAACCCCTTAGGTCCGGGGTGATAATTAGGTAAATCATTTCTCATCTGAGATGCCAAGATTTCAACACCAAACCCAGGATCACAGTCCGCTTGTACCCACTATCAAGTTTAAGCATTAGTAAGATACTCTTGCTAAACCTTTTTTCAATGTGTTTGTCCTATCTTCTAATACATAAGAAATGGCACAATAGATTTCTTACAAATTTCTTAAGCCTGTTTATTTAGTATTGCGACACACTCCCAATGGGAGTTCGACCGAAGGAGTAATATCTCACTTCTACTAAAATCGAAGAGGGATATGTATTTTTCCCGGTTTGGGTCCACATAAATCTAAACCAAACAAACAAACTTATCATCTTGTGAACCTCCATGCTTCTGTTAAGTATAGAAACTACATATACTTGGTCTAACCATCTATGTTACACAGGTCTTTATCATCTTGTGCACCTGCATCCCTCTGTTAAGTATAGAAACTACTTATACTCAGTCTAACCATCAGTGTTTCCCAGTTTTTTCATTTTAGTATGTTCATTTCCATAACTATATCACGACAAGACTTACATCTTTGATATTTTAACTTTTGATACTACTATCTCCATTACAAAGGCCTACAGATCACATGAGAATAAAAATGTGGGAGTTTTCAACATGTGCAAGTTCCATCCTATCCTTTTTGCAATAAAAATAAAACGGTTCTCATCTAAGAGGAAAGTTAAAAGAAAATACTAAAATATTTTACCAGCAGACTCACCTGCCCGTGTAGATTCCAGCCAAAAGTAAGAAGAGCCCCAGTATCTACAAAGGGAATTTAAAAAAGCAAGTTTACAACTATTTTTAATGAAGTCTAACTAAAACTCACATTTCCTTCAAATGCATAATGAATATAGGCATGTGATAACTGATATATAGGTTTCTCAAACTGAATTTAGCTTTTGTAGCAATGCTTTAAATGGTAAAGTAGCTCTTGTGACCTTTATAAACATTCAGAGATGCTTTTACAAGACTAAATAGCAGCAGTGAAATGCTAACCTGTTATTACAGCACTATGGCGACCTCCACAAGCAATTTCTACTACATGACTTCCAAAACCTTGAGCTCCAGCATCACTTCCCTGATGAAAAGCTGATGACTTATCTTTCCCAGAAGCCGATTCAATACAAGGTATAAGATGAGGAGATGCCACCATCTTTACTCGAGAACCCAATCCTAGCTGTCCCTCGCCTCCGTAGCCCCAACCCCAGACCTGTGCCACATCTGAAAACTTCGGTAAAAATATGATGCATCAGGTGCTTTCTTTACATCAAAAACCTTCCAAATCTTCGTACTTCATAGAACCTACAAAACTATATGATGTAACCACAAGGAAGAGCCGATTACACCTAGAATATCATAATCATAAGTGCAGATGTACACAAAGCAAATTACCTGACAGTGCCAAGGTATGCCGTCCACCAACAGCTACAGAGGTAACTTTCACCCCATGGCCAAAAGTAACAAGAGAAGGGGATACAAGAAAGAAATCATCTCCAGATGCTTGACTGTCAGATTCCTGTCTGGTGAATGAGATCTTCCTTAAGCTTTACAACTTCCTCTCCAGCCTTCTTGTTGTCACGATGAGAATCCGACCCACTACTTGTGTTTGAGCTTTGTGGGCTTCCTGTTTATGTCTTAAATTCCGTTAGCTCCTCGAAATGAAATCAGCGAACTCTCACTTTCTTTGTTAAATTAGTTATCTTGCATGCATAAGCGATGGTTAGCACCTTGTTCAGCCACTGACGAATTTTGTTTACCAGCAGCATCCTTTTGGATTCCCACAGTGATGAGATCAGTAATAACTTTTCCAGACGGCACGCATTCTTTCCAGCCCCATGCATACACCTCACCATCTTCTGCAATCAAAGAGATAAATTCCATAGCAAAGCATAAGTGTTGTATTGAATAATACTTAACAAGGTAACCTATGAGGTAAAATTATTAGATGACACTTGACAAGCTGTTGTTTCCAAGTTGGCCTAGTCCTAAGTGCTGATTCAGCACAGGATATTTATTACAAAAAGATACTATATTATATACTACACTGTTAAACGGGGTCGCGCATGACCCGACTCGTTTTGTGCCCAAAACGCCCAAGTTGCAAAAAATCATCCTATTTCACGGTCCAAACACATTTACACTTTGGGTTCGTTTACGATTTCACTCGAAATACAATTTTGGTTACCATTCAGATCGCAGGGAGGGAGTAAAATTGCAATATCATATAATCCTATAATTTAACTTGCAATTTTATCACATTGGTGATAACTATTCATTGTACGATTCAATACAACTTTTTCAGATGTGAGAGCAACTCAATCCCTCTATTACATGTTCGGTGAGTATCAATGGCTCAGTTTAATTGTTCTTTCTAGAGAGCAGTTGACGAGAGCATAAATTGCATACAAAACATAATTCTGAAATCTTAGAATTGATTGACTTAAAATTTTATGATGGTTACGTACAGGAACAGGTGTACTTGGAGACGTGTGGGAGCGAGCAATTGCCCCCACTGGCTAAAATTATTTTACTTTAGTATGCTTAATAGAAATTTCTTTTGTCCTCATAAAAAAGTTGCAAATGTAAGCCAATTATTTTTTAAATAAACCTACAAGAATAACCGGTACTAGTTTTATTCTATTATTCTTTTAATTTTATTGTTTCAGCCTCTTCTAACGCTAAATATACACGTGAAAAGGCCAAAAATGGTCTTTTATAAAAACACTGCCCTTTTTGCTCTCTAAAAAAATGAAAAGAAAAAAAAAACAAATTTGACGATTAAAAATTCAATTTAGTCAAATTAGTTACACTAGTCTCTAATGGGGACTAAATTGTACCTAAAGTTATTTTAAAACGACTAACTTTCTCAAGGAAGAAATTCATACTTTTCGTTTCTCGGAGACTAATTAAGTCTTTATTTTTTGTCAAATACCAGTTGGGTATTTACTAATTTCATGATATCATGCCGTTATATATTTTGTAAATGCTTATAATATTTTTCATAAATAAATATTAGACTATTTTTTGTCTCCCCTATAAAAAATTTATGCATCACTAGTTACTTACTAGACTGATGTACAAACATTCAATGATACATTAAAATTTTCTACGACAACTGCTTAAGAACTTATCATGCACTAGCTTGTTTTTTGTTCCTCATTTATTTCTTCCTACAAATGTTTATTTCCCAACACTTCTGCATATTCAAACACTCTTTATTTTATTCATACTCAAATTGTCTTTATTCTCAACAACCGTTTTGACTACATTGTATTTATATCTCATTTTATGTCACTACCATTTCTTCAAAAAGTAATTCCAAACTATTGAAGCACTTCCACTATGTATTGAGACCAGAAACTGAACTGGACATGATGTCTGTAAGTATTGGCGGGAAAGGATACAGTTCAAGGCCCCATTTTTATAAGGGCGACAAGCTTTTTTACTAGTATATACAAAATTTATTGGAAATTTCGAATTTTTATTTTATAACTATGCTTATTTTAAGTTGTTAACTTTTGTCTATGAAATTAGCAAAAATTTGCGAAACAAGCATGCATAATAATGTCGCTGTAAAACTTGTAAAAGGTTCCATTAATTACTTGAAAAATTATAGACAATTTATATTTGTAAACACTATTGATAAGTGCCAAAAAAAGTTGCAAATGATATTGAGATTAAATGTATATTTGTACAAAAACATCAAAGTCGTAAAAAAATAAAAAAAACAATAAGATACAAATTCCTCTGAATGTGCACATCTGAACCTTGAATCTACTTAAGAGTCTTTTAAAATTCATCATTTTTAATATATTGTAGATTAAACAATTTGCTCATTTAACAAGTGATTTTAGCAATATAAGTATAACCAACATAAGGAGATTTTTTAATTTTGTTTAGCATTAAAAATTTTAAATAATCATCTAATAAAGACTTGAAATCATGTTGCAAACATCTTGAAACTTACCTAAAACATGAACGTCCTTATAACCTTGTTGCTTAAATTTTATTTGAAGAATTGGATTGTCAGAGACACTTTAATTCAACAGTTAAATCAAAATCATGCTATATGATATAGAGTTTTTTGAAGACTTTTTCTTTTTAAAAACTTCTGTTCTATAAAAACTAACAAAGAACAAATTTGTTCTTAAAGAATTTTTGAAAACTAAACAATGTTTCTAAAAAGTAAAATCAAACAAGCCCCTTAAATTCAATAAATAAATAAATAAAAATCAAACAAATCCTTAATTGTCATCTTAATGCATTGACAACAAATAGAATAACATTAATAATCCATGTTATTGTTGAATCTAATGAAAGAACTTTTTTTAAACTAAAATTTTAAAATCTTATTTGTGATTTACAATCTCGTAAAATAAACTAAAATAAATAGTCTTCCTTTGATTTTTGAAAATGATTTTTTACAAACAAAGATTCTGAACATATTATTAATGATTTTGTAACAAAAAATGCATAGAGGGTATTATTTAATAATTACAAAAGCTCCAATTTTTCTTAGTTCGCTCATGGGACCCAAAATCTAAGGACTCGATCGTAGAACCGAGAATAGGGGGGAAGGTAGAAGATTGCAAATGTCTATCATTTGCTCTCAACTTAGCTTTTAGAACTAGTATACCAAGAACTAAAAATAATGGCAAAAGGATTTTGAATACTATTTTTTCCTTTTCGAGTAATCCCAAATTTCAACAGCTTAAATATTTGGAAAATACCGGTTCCCACAAAAGTAGTTTCGTGGTTAACACCACCATGAGTGTGTTGGGTTAGTTTGTGCTAGTATAGTCAACCTTCCTATTTTCACGCTAACTTTCCATCATTTGTGTTTTTATTTATTTATATAATAACACATAAAACAACTTCACGTGGAAAACTACTCCTCGTGTGATATAGCATTACTCTAAATATTTTATCCGTTTATACTTTCACTTAAATTTTCAATCTTTTAAATTGTACTCGTATCAACACAAATCCAAGCAACCTAAAACCACAAACAATTCGTCTTCTCTTTTTCTAATGTCACTCTTTAGCTAAAATGAACTTAAAACCCAAATTTCCAAAATCAAGGAACCATTCTAGGATTCTACTAAAAAGAAATTATTTAAAACCACAATATAGAATGAAATCATCTCAATGCCTCAACGTGTATGAACAAACAATAAATCAATAAATAAAGAATAGATTAGAACTTAGAAGCATTACCATTGACTGAAGCACAGTGAGCCCAACCTGCAGCAGCTTTCACCACTGAAGCCTCAGTGGGAAGCTGAAAAGTCCCTGGAATCTCCTTCAAAAAAATAAGCATCCAGAAGAAGATGCAAAATCAATTCCAACAACAAATTCATACCAAAACCAAGCCTAATATTAGAAGACCAACTGCATTACCCCATGCTTCCCTGATGTCAAGTAGCTCTGGTTTTCATCATCTGCAGAGCCCCACATTACCAGCTTCCCTTTCTCTGCAAAAAAATCGCATCACAAACACAAATAGGCACAGAAATTAACGAAATATCACAAAATAGAAAAACCTACTATTCAGATTTTAAACAGCGAAACAGAGAAGTTAAATGATTTGTCTATCAGAAACTTAGATCTAGAATTTCATCGAAATGGATTGACTTCGATCTGAACTTAGTTAAAGTGTAGTCAAAGGATCGAGAAATCAACCTGAGATAGCCGTAGCGAATCCACAACCACCGCCGCAGACGTCCTTCCACGAATCTCCGACGAGCGAAGGATCGGATAGATGCACCGGCATCGGAGACAGTATCGGAGCTTTCTCCGACGAGGCACCGGGAAGGTAACCCCACATGTACACCATTTTCTCCGAAGACTTCTCCTCCACCGTCTTCCCATCTTCAATGGCTTCCTTTCCGTTCATGGCGATGAAAATCTCCGATCTGAAACGACAGCACGAAGTTCGAAACGCAAGAGTTTTTTAGAAGTCGAAACGCAAGAGTTTGACTTACAAGTTACAAGCGATGAGAAAGAAAGAAATGTTCGTGAAATATGAAGAACGAAACTGATACGCGTATCAAATTCAAGGCTAATGATGGCGCCACGTCGGATGATTACGTGGATGTTGGGACACGTGGCGGGATCAAGACCGCAGCTACGGATTGCATATTTGGAAGGAAGTTTCTGGAAAAAAGAGGGGACCATGTCTCGCGTTCTTTGAGGTGCATCATGGAGAGACGCGTGTCCGGTTTTATTCTGTATTTTTTTGCATTTTAAGTTTAAACTAGTAGGATCTAGATACCCGTGCATACGCACGGGTGCTGTCATATTTTTTTCATGAACGAACTTAGACATAATTTAAATAGTTTAGATAGTAAATTTAAAAGTAGTTAAAAAATGAGTCTCAAATAAAAAATTTGATAAATATTAAAATCTAAAAATGTAAAAGTATCATTTAAAAATAATCTGTGTATTTATCCCGTGTTCTTTTATATATTAGTGTCAGTGTTGTTATCCCGTATTTTTTATATATCGGTCACAATTTATCTCGTGTTTTTACATACATCATTGCAATTATTCCGTGTTTTTTTATATTTCAATAAAGTTATCACGTGTTTTTTAATATATCAGTGAAGTTATATCATAGTTTCAACTGATTATTTTAGTTGATTAATAGATTATAGTAGACAGTAACAGATAGATGGTAGATTATCAAATATTTCAATAAAGTGTTGTTTATATTTCAGTGCAGTTATCCTGTATTTTTATACATATCATTGCAGTTATCTCGAGTTTTTTTTTACATATTAGTATAGTTATTTCATGTTTTTTTATATATCAGTGCAGTTATCTCATAGTTTCAATTGATTATTTTAGTTGATTAATACATTATAGTAGAAAGTAAAAGATAGATAGTAGATTATCAAATATATCGGTCACGATTATCCGTGTTTTTTATATATCAAGTATAGTTATCCCTGTGTTTTTATATATCGATCTGATTATCCGCGTTAAATATTAATCAGTAGTTGAAGTAGTCATTAAGTTTTCCTTTTTCTTTTGATATAATAATATCGTGTTTTTTTATATATCAGTAAAGTTATCCCGTGTTTTTAAATATTAGTGCAGTTATCTCGTAGTGTAGATTGATTATTTTAGTTTATTAGTAGATTTGATTTGATTTGAATTTCGAAATTTGAAAGAAAAAAAAAGAGGGGAAAGTTAAAAAAAATTGAGTGAGAAGAAAGGCATTGGGCGAAGAAATTTGAAAAAGAATGTGATAGTAAATTACAATGTTGCCCTTAGTTAGATGAGTAGTCAAATAAATAGGGAAACGTGTTTGAGTAATTTAAGTATGGTTTGTTTGTATAAATAGATATTAGATTAGATTAGTAGATAGTGGGTAAAGAAAGTTGGTGAGTATGATTTGAGTTTTGAATTTTTTTTTTAAAAAAAAAAGGTAAGAGAAAGTAGGAAAAAAGTGGGAGCGAGAAGAAAATGCATTGAGAGAAGAAATTTGATAAAAGTATGATAGTAAATTACAATATTGTCCTTAGTTAGATGAATTGTCAAGTAAATTGGGAGGCTTGTTTGAGTAATTTAAATGTGATTTGTTTGTATAAATAGATTAAGTGTGGTTTGTTTGTATAAATAGATATAAGGTTAGATAGTAAATATAGTAGATAGTAAAATAAGAAATATTATCCCGTGTTTTTTATATAACACTGACAATTGTTTGTCTTTTTTAGGTATTAATCAGTTTAAATAGTCATTAAGCCTTCTTATTTTTTTTAGATAGTAGATTTATAGTAGTCTTCAAAAATTATAATTATCAGTGGCAAATATTATTCCCGTATTTTCTTATATATCACTGCAGTTATCCCGTATTTTTTATATATCAGTGCAGTTATCCCGTAGTTTCAATTGATTATTTTAGTTGATTAGTAGATTATAGTAGTTGGTAAAAGTTAGATAGTGTTCACAATCGCGCCGAGCTTAACTGCAACACCGCGGCACCAATAGCACAGCGCCGAGGGACTAGGATCCTGGGGAGCCATTTATGCTCGGCCCAGTCCGTAGCAGTCGGTCCCCATCCTTAGCCTAGGCGTCCACCCGTAACTGTCACCTTTATTATGTAACTGAACTCTTAATTATGTAACGGTCATCAATTATTGGCCATGAATGTTTGTAACACTATATATTTCGCCCAGAGAGGCTAATGAAGGGTTAAACAATTTTCCTATTCACGCAAGATTGTTCTTTGTGTTCTTGATTATCCTATCCATAGAAATAGTTGAGAACATTGGCGCCCACCGTGGGGCCCGGTAAAACTTTTCCTACGCCCCACTACCAAATTCTAAACTGATTCATTGTCACCAGCATTATGGTGACCACGAGAAATGTGAACAATGGTGGTGCTTCGTCTAGCACTGGAGATCCCGAGATTTGGCGGTGCTTGCACTGCTCAAACACCGCAAGCCCAAAACGCATGAGACCAAGCCCGCGAGAATGAAGAGCAAGCTATACGTGCTCGGGCTTTGGAGGCAAGGAAGTGCAATTGCAAGCCCGAACTACAGAGATGAGACACTTCGCCCGGTAATCGATGCCACGAGAACACCGCTGCGGCGTTTGTTGCCGTTTCTCTGCACGCTATCCAGCCGCTTCAACTTCCCCACGCTTCAGAGAGCCATCCATTGCCACATACGACGGCACCGGAGATCCCCTTAGCCATGTCGATGCGTTCCAAACGCAAATGATGATCAGCGGAGGGACTGACGCAATTAGCTGCAAAATGTTCGCCGGAACCTTACCGATGTAGCCACGAAATGGTTGAGGGCTACTGGGCGCTCGATAGCGAGCTTTGAAGACTTAGCCACCGTTTCATACAACAATTCTCGCAAATAAAAAGAAGCGAATGCTAGCCGAGGATATGTTCGACGACGCCAAGAGCCTGGGAGTCTCTCAAAGCCTACCAGAGCGTTTCAACAAGTCAACGGTTTTGGTAAATGATCCCGACGAGAGATTTTTTGTGAAAGCATTTATGAAGGGTATTCGCAATGGAACCTTGATGAAGCTCTTTCCTTATGGAAGCCGCAGACTATGGATGAGATTAGAGCCCGAGCGGAAAAACACATTGGCGCGGATGACATTGCCTCGGGAAGGATGAAAAAGACATGCAAGCACCGCCGAGGCGTGTGATCTCACCAAGACGCTCCCACCGCCCGGCATGCACCTACGGCCGAAGCGTGGCGGGCGTAAATGCAAAATCAAAGGCGACGCACCCGTCCTCCAAATGCAGAATTGGCCTTCACGCCTCTGAAAGCAAGGCTGTCGGTGATTCTAGACAAAGGACTTCATGATGGGTCAATACGCCGACCATCACCCTTCGTTGGCGTAATGGGTAAGAGTACAGGTTCTTATTGCAGGTACCACCGGACGGAGGGACATGACACAGACAATTGTTGGACCCTCAAACAGCAGATCGAGCAACTCATTCAGCGCGGTCAACTTAAAAAGTACGTCAAGGCAGGCGATGAAGGGAAGACGAAGGCAGCGGCCCCCACAAAACCGGTGGCCCAGCAATCAAATGCACAAGCCAAGCGTGGTGAAAAAGGCAAGCGAGGCGAGCATGAAACAGCTGAGAAGGGAAGAGTCAACACGATATCTGGAGGATTCTCTGGAGGGGGAGCCACATCCTCATCCCGAAGAAGATACGCAAGATCTACTCTACTCGGTTTCTCTCGCGGAAACCATTTATCAGAATCGATGCGGAGTACCCCGCAATTTCTTTTGATGCGCAGGATTTCGAAGGAGTGCGACCCCACTCAGACGACCCGATTGTAATCTCCGTCACAACCAGCGGTTATTCAATAGCTCGGGTGTTGGTGGATGGAGGTAGCTCACCTAACGTTATGTCCGGTCATGCCGAAGGCTTAAATTTCCGGTGGAAGCATTAAAGAGCTATCCTGGAACTTTGGTGGGATTTTTCGGTGAGCGGAGTTGAGGTCCGCGGCTACATGGACCTAAGAACGACTTTCGGTGAAGGAGAGTGGTAGCTGTAACTCTCGAGATACATGATCGTTGATGCAGATTCGTCATACAACATAATAGTGGGAAGGCCGACACTTAACGCGCTTTGATGGCGGTAGTATCGTACCCCATTTGTGTTTGAAGTACCCCCTTCCTAATGGCAAGATATGTGTAGTGAGGGTGACCAAGTTGTTGCAAGAAAGTGTTATGCGAGAAAAAGTGCGAAGGTAAAGACGGTTCGAGAGGAAGGCGGGCAAGGAGTTAGTTCCAGCTGCAGTTTCTAGACTTAGACCCTCGATTATATGACCCGTGAAAAGAGAGCAAAGGTGAAACCGGTGGATACTCACGAAAGAGGTGGTGATAGGACCGCCCAAAGATCGAGAAACAAGAATTGGCACGAGCCTAACTCGGAACTCGAGGATCGATTGATTAAATTTCTCTCGACCACACTCACGTATTCGCATGGTCGCCTCAGGACATGCCAGGTATTGATCCTAACTTCATATGTCATCGGTTATCACTAAACACGTCTATCGCACCTGTAGCCCAAAGAAAGAGGAAGCAAGGCGGTGAGAAATCTGAAGCTATACAGGAGGAAAGCGAAGAGTTTGGTAGATGCACAATTCATAAAGGAGGTCAAGTATCCAACGTGGTTGGCCAACGGTGATGGTTAAGAAGTCTAACGGAAATGGCGAATGTGTGTGGATTACACGGACCTCAACAAAGCATGTCCCAAAGATCCTTATCCTTTACCGATAATTGATGGGTTGGTGGACGGAGCTTCTGGTTACAAGCTCCTAAGTTTCATGGATGCGTACTCCGGTTACAACCAAATCAAGATGAGTCCAGAGGATGAAGAGAAGACAGGATTCATGATCGCGGTGTATAATTATTATTACCGAGTAATGCCTTTTGAATTTGAAAAACGCAGCGCTACATATATCGTCTAATGGATAGGGTCTTTGAGGCGAGATTGGGAAATCCATTGAGGTATACGTGGATGATATGGTGGTAAAGTCGGCAACTGAGGAGTCTCACCTGGCGAGCCTCCAAAAAACTTTTTTACTGCTGGAAAAGCACGAGTTGCGTTTAAATCCTGACAAGTGTTCTTTCGGAGTTCAAGCAGGGGAATTCCTAGGCTACGTGTTGACTCACAGAGGGATAGAGGCCAATCCGGCCAAGTGCCGAGCTATCAGGGAGGCCCGGAGCCCAACAAACGCAAAGGAGGTCCAGATTTTAGCCGGTCGAATAGTAGCACTTTCAAGATTCCTCGGTCAAGCAGTTGACAAGATACGACCCATGTTTCAATTGCTAAGGAAGAATGCCCGATTCGAGTGGTGGCAGAGTGTGAAGAAGCTACTGGAAGTGATAAAGGCATACCTAGCTACGCCACCAATTCTAACTCCCCTACCCTGGGAGCGCGTTTTGTTATTATATTTATCATCACGAGAACATGCGGGAAGTGCGCGTTTTGATTGAAGAAAGAGCTAAGGAGCAATGCCCCATCTATTATGTCGGTAGAATGTGGAGGGTCTGAGCAATGGGACGAGAAAATTGAGAAGATAGCTTATGCGATCACCTTGGCGGCCAGAAACCAGCAATACTTCATGAGCCATTCAATAATTGTCAAAACAGATTTGCCTATTCGCCAAATACTTTCCAAGCCGGACATTCTTTGGAAGAATGGTGGCATGGTCGGTCGAGTTATCAAAATATGATATCAAGTACCCACCTAGGGGAGCAATCAAAGCGCGAGCCTTGGCAAATTTTGTGGTAGAGATAGTCGGGAAGAGCCAACACCAAATCCCATTCCGAGTATTCTTTGGACTTTATCGATCGATGGATCGTCCAAACGAGAGCGCAATGAGCGGAATCACATTGGAAGGACCCGACAATGTGCTTATAGAACAATCACTTCGTTTTGGTTTCAAAGCCAAAGCAACAATCAAGCGAATCACGAGGCACCGATCATTTGGTATGAATTTGGCAATAGACATCGAGTGAAGCACCTCAAAGTCCGTAGCGATTCCTTGTTAGTCACCTAGGCCAAGTCACGTGGGCGTCAAGATTACAAGGGCGAGCTACTCACCAAATATTTGTCTAAGGTACAAGAGCTAAAACTCAAATTTGCTTTCTTTGAACTAACACATGTTCCAGAGAACAAAATAGCAGGGGCCGACATATTAGCAAAGCTAGCAAGCACTAAAAACACGGCAATAACCATTGAAGAATACAAGAAATGATAGCCCAACCCAAAGATCAATCAAATCCAAGTCCTCGCGATCGAGATTGACCACGATTCTTTGGATGACCAAGATTCTTGCTTATATGCGAGGTGAAGATTTGAATGTGCTTGGGATGACGAGAAAAGAAAGCTGGCCAAAGTGGCATCTAATTACACCATAATTGAATCCGAGCTATACAAAAGAGGTTTCTCCATGCCGCTTCTCAAATGTGTTACAAATGACAAAGCACGGGAAATACTCAAGGAGGTGCATGAAGGAGTGTGCGGTAGTGTTATACCCCAATTTTGTCCGTATTCTTTTTCTTGTTCTAGTCGTTTATTTCTAGTAAGGGCCTTATTCTTTTTCTTGTTCTAGTCGCTTATTTCTAGTCGTTTATTTTTAACGCGCCCATTTCTTTTATTTTTGGTCTAGTCTCGTATGATCGCTAAGTCCGGTTCGCTTTCGTCTTTATATTTAGTCTTTTTTCCTATTATTATTTTTTCGTACTTTGTTTACTTAATTTATTTAAGCACTTAATAAATTTAAAAATGTCAAAAAATCCAATTTAATTTAATTTACAATTTAAAAATACCATATGATCCAAAAATGTCAAAAATAGTATTTAGTTTAATTTAGAAATTAAAAGCACTTAATAGTCCAAAGAGTCCAAAAATACAAAAAATCATAATACTAAAAATACAAAAAGGGAATCAAGAAAATAATAGGAAAAATGCAAAAACGCAGAGGTGCAATAAGAAATTTTCATTTGCTCTCCATCTCTTTGAGTCAATGCAGATCTGAAAAAAACAAGGAATGTCAAAATTAGTCAAAGCCCAAGGAAAACAAAATTAAATGCTAAACCTAGAATTTTAGTATAAAAATAGGATTAGACCTCAGTCAAAAACACAGATTTCGAGTACAAAAAAATCAGTAAAAAAGGATTAGGGTTTTACACTAAAACCCTAATCACCTAAATGGATCTCTTCTAGATCTGAGCAGTAAGAAAGGAAGAACAACAGCAGTCAGTAGAACACACACAGCAGCAGTTGCAGTGGTTATTATTGTCCAAACAAACACGCAAAGGAGTAAAAAACAGAAGCTGGAAGCCTAGGTTGGTATTCAAAACTTGAGTATTTTTTAGGCTTAAATACGTTTTTGCCCCCTGCAAATAGGGGGTGTTTTGGTTTTACCCCCTGCAAAATTTTTTTTTGTAAAAAGCCCCTTGCAAAATACCAAAATTTTGGCGTTAGTCCTTCTGTTACTGAAACGTTAAAAAAAACATATGTGTCACACAAAATTTTGGTTTTACCCCCTGCAAAATTTTTTTTTTTGTAAAAAGCCACATGTTCTTCTTCCTTCTTCTTCCTCCTTCTTCCTCTGTTTCTTCCTCTGTTTCTTTCTTCTCTTCTTCTTTTATTTTAATTGCCCATGTTCTTCTTCCTTCTTCTTCTTCCTCCTCCTTCTTCCTTCTTCTTCTTCCTTCTTCTTCCTCTGTTTCTTTCTTCTCTTCTTCTTTTTCATTCTCAGTTTCTCCACTCATTAACCGCTGAAAATCAAAATGTCTTGTATGGTAACTTCCATTCAAAGCACTACCCTTATTTGGAAAACTTCACTACAAGTCAAAATATAGAGGTAGATAGATAGAACGAACTGAATTTAATTGAATTCTAAGCAAAGCTCATAACAAACCCACCTTCCCTTTTCTTTAAAATTTTGATTCCATTTTTTCACTTCTTTCTGAGTTTCTTGAATCTTGAATTTTGGCATCTGTGTTTCTGTTTGATGTTTGTAGGTGAAGTCATTGTTTTGAGGGAATAAGGGAGAGAGATTGGTGCTGGTTTTTTGGTTGTGTTGTAGATGGACAGAAGGAGTTGGTTGTATGCGAAAAAATCCTCTGAGAAAAGTCCAGGTGCTTTTTCAGAAAATCCTCTGAAGAAACAGAGGAAGAAGAAGGAAGAAGAAGGAGGAAGAAGAAGAAGGAAGAAGAACATGGGGCTTTTTACAAAAAAAAAAAATTGCAGGGGGTAAAACCAAAATTTTGGTATTTTGCAAGGGGCTTTTTACAAAAAAAAAATTTGCAGGGGGTAAAACCAAAACACCCCCTATTTGCAGGGGGCAAAAACGTATTTAAGCCTATTTTTTATTTCTTTGTTGATTTCGTACGTACAGTTCTATGAAATAAGACCCTTTCATTGATAAAACTGAGAATGAGCATCAAAAGGGCAACAATCATAGCAAAAGTTTTTTAGACTACATAATTTTCTGTCGTTTGTCCTGAAATATTGCCAAAAAAACTAGTTTGCTTGCTGTAAATTCCAGATCAAAGTGTTTTTCTGTTTGTAAAAAAAAAAAGACTATACTCAGGGACTAGAAAGTATAAGAACAGATTGAAAACAGAATCAAATAGAGAATAAAAAGGGGTAGGAGAGAACCAGACAAGAGAAAACATTAAAATCAAGAAAAAAGGAGAATAATACGCTGACCTTGAGCTCGCCGGAGCTCCGGTCGTCTTCTCCGGCGAGAGTTCGCAGAAACCAATCCAAAAACAGAAAAACCACCGTTCCACCACCGCTGAAGCTTTCCTTCAAACGCACTACCACCAAAACTGGACCTATGAGCAAAAAAACATGTTAGATCTGGATCAGGGAAACACAAAAACGGAAAATAGGAAAACAGAGGAACTGAACAGAAGGGAGAGAAATGAAAGAATGGAAAACAGAGAAGGAAGAACGAAGCTTACCTTCGTCGCCGTCACCCTCGCCACCACCATCCACTACCCTCGCTGTCGTCATCTCCACCACCATTCAAGACCGAAACCACTCTTTTTTTTTTCCTCCCTCATCGTCTCGCGCCCTCACTGTCTCACTCTCGCAGAAACCGGCGTGATTCACGCCCTTCACCGCGGAACCAGGCGGATTTTCCGCCGAGAGACTCTCTCTCTCTAAGTTGCGCCGCGGCTTGAAAATAGGGAAAGGGGGTGAATGAAATTAGGGTTCTCAGGTTTTAGGGTTAGGATATATATGGGCCTTTTATTTTTCTGTTTTTTTTATTGTTCAGATTAATCTTCACACCCCGTATTCACGCATGCAAGCCCTACTCACTTAAGCCTGGGCGCATACCGGGCTCTCAGATGCGAACTGGGCTCTCCTTTTCACACCACTTATTATTCATACACCCCCCTGCGAATAATAAAACCCCCACTTTAATAGGTTCACCCCCTATTTCGTTTTTTTTCTTTTCCAACAAAAATATAAATAATTTTTATCGCAAAATTAAATAAGCGGCTAAGTCGGTTTTACACCAAGGGTTAGTCATCATTTTAGGGCCAATGAGTGCATGCAGTTCAAGAACCCTACAAACCTAACGAATAAATTATTTCTCTAAAAATAAAACGGCTAAGTCGGTTGTACAACCGGGTTAGTCATTATTTTAGGGCCAATGAGCTGTACAGTTCAGTAACCCTACAAACTTAACAAATACGAATAAACCATTTTCCTAAAAATAGGGATTAAGTCGAATTTCATCTGATAATGCAAGTTAGTCGTTCTAGAACTAATGGGTCATGAGTTCAGAATTCTAGAATACCTATTCTAAAACGAACCCACCTCATACCAAACCACTTTCTTTCGAAAACCCTAAAATTATTTTCAAAAGTAGGGGGCTAAGTCGGTTGTACAATCGGGTTAGCCAGCGTCCTAGGAATCAGTGAGCTGTACAGTTCAAGGAATCCTAGGATCCCTACACTAAAAAACACCAACCCACAAACTTTTTCAGGAAGAACTACGTGGCTTTGATTCCTCCATTGCATCCGGAGTGCGTGGAGCAAGACTCAACCCTTGTCAAGCACTAAAAAACAAAAACCTAAATAAGTCATTTTCTTTACAAATAAAAGGGTAACTATTAAATAAATCCTAAATTAATTAGACAAGTAGGATGTTGTGGGGTGCTAATACCTTCCCACACATAACGACTCCGAACCCTAACAACGCCTTATCTTAAAACTTAAAGGATTTTCCGAATTTGCCCTTAAACTAAAATTTGGTGGCGGCTTCCTAAAGAACCATTTCAAAGAATCCTTTCCCGGATTTTTCGGTCGCTACAGCTGGCGACTTCACTGGGGACGTATTTATTTTTAGAGAGTCAAAACCTAGTTTAATTAATTTAGGACTAAATTCAATTTTACCCTTTTATTTATTCATTTATTTATTTACTTTTGCAATAATTATGTTATTTGTTTGTGTAAACCCTAGGGTAGGCAGCGATATTTTGTATGTATGTTTGTTTTGTTTTGCAGCTTTGGGTTTATTTCGCTCCTACACACACTGCACTTCTACACTTCACACACGTGAGAAAAGTCCTCTACCCGGACTCGAGCACAAACCTAAGTTAGAACGAGATTGCGTAGTGATGGCCTGCGGGACGTACGTCTCGTCGGGTGGTCACGAAAATCTCACCTAGAGTTTGATTCCTTTTGAGGATGCTATCCCTTCTAATAGCTTGCCTATATGTAGGGTCGATGTTCTTGGTGGGGTCCTTGGCTCTAGGAACCATGTGTAGGATCCTTTAGAACCATCCTTGTGAGGTTCACCGTAAAGAAACTTTAGATCCATTCCATAAGGTACCTTCCTAGGTTCACAAAGGAGCTTAACACCCTTTGCATTCAAAACAAACATTAGTGCATGTCGTCTTTTTACAAACAAAAAAAAAAACAAAAAAAATCAAAAAACTAGAAAAATCAAATTTGTTATTTTTCCACAAAACACATGCATTTTTCTTTTACATCATATGAAAAATACAGAAAATATATATCACATGCATACAAAAAAATATGCCACATTACATGCATTTTTTTCCTTACATGCATTGTTTTGCCGATGAGGAATTGTAAGCCTTTTCGACAAAAAAATGGATCAAAGCATCAAGAAAATCGTGAAATTGAAAATCGGACAAACCGGACATAAAAGCTTGCTTGACCTAAGCGACAAGATGCCATCGAGGCGACGTGATTCCTTCTCCAACAAATACGGCAATATTCTCGAGTCTCCTCAAGATCAATGTGCAAGCAGAGGCCCCATCGCTCTAGCCCGGTTCTATGATCTACAACCGGTGTTTCACTTTCCAAGACTATCGGTTGGCTCCAACCTTGGAAGAGTTCGAACAGATTACGCAATTCCCACGAGAACAATAAGCCCTACCGTATATTTGAAAACAACTCTTGGGTTAAAGGTTTGGCGGTATCCTCAAAATCAATGCATTAAGTTTAGCTAAGGAAATGGTGGTAAAAGAGAAAATGGAAGGTCTACCTAGAGAATACTTGGAAGAAGTGGCTTCGGTTTTAGTGGTAAAAATGATTGGGTTGCCTTGGTGATGTCCTAGCACTCCTTATCTATGGGATAGTTTTGTTCCCTTATGTTCTTGACTTTGTTGACTACATGACCATTGGACGTCTTTCTAGCATTCAAAACTAGAGGACGTAATCCTACTCGATTATCCTTGCCGACATATATTACGCTCTCCATGATCGCCATGACAAGAAAGCAGGTGTGCTCATATGTTGCTTACATGTGCTGTATCGTTGGTTTGTCTCCCACATCTTCAAGTGTAACTATCACATTGAAGCTAAAAGCAAAACTGACTGGAAGCAATACATCACCAACCTCAGGGGAAGCGACATAACATGGTGTTCCCTTGCTCGAGACACAAATGAGTTTATTTACCAATGTGAGGGTTTCCCAAATGTCCCTCTCATAGGAACTAAGGGTTGCATTAATTACAATCCCGCACTTGCCTTAAGACAACTGGGTTATCCGATGCTGCATCCGCCTCCAACAGAATCTTTGACCGCCTTTGTACTAGACAGAAGAGGTTCTGAAGATCTTAGTATGCTGAGAAGAATTAGTCGTGCATGGGACAGAGTACTCAAGAAAGGTCGCCTTGAATTGGGTCGCAAGGGAACTAATGTGGGGGAAAATTACCTTCAGTGGGTTCAACTCAGAGTCCAAGAGGTCAAACTACCCTTCCGTCCTGCACTTCCAGCTGGGCCAGAAGTTCCTGAACCTACACCTATCCTTAATGAGGAAGTTGAAAGACTCAAGAAAGCCTTGGCAAAATCTGAACAAGAGAAAGCTGAATTACAAGCTCAGTTAGAAAGAGCTCTTCAAGAAAAGAGGAACATGCGGCAAGAGAATGCTCTCAAAGATAAGCGCATCATCGACTATGTTAAGGAGTTGAGCGCGGGCGGTAAAAACTCTTTGATGTGCAAAAATGTCTCAAAGGCGCTAATGATGAACTCTGCACGTAACCAAGATAGAGATAGAGCTATTGGCAAAGCCTATGCATTTGAAGCACAACTAAGCGAGATCCAGAGCGGTGAGAAGGACTTGCAAGGTCAACTAGAAAGAATGAGAGCTCACTTGGAGGAGTTAGTCATGAGTCACGAGAGCAAACTTGGGGTCGAAAGGAAGGCTAAAGGTGTGGTGCTAGGTAAGCTTGAAGAATGTCAAGCGGCCCTACAACAAATGATTCGAGAGATACCACCGAGGCAAAAGAGTTTCACGAGAAATCGTGTGAATTGCTTTGCAAAGAGACTGAAGATGACCTTGCTCACCTTAAGTCTGAATACCTGAAGTTGGACAGTCATTGCACATACTGGAAAGAGAGGTTCTCATGCTTGGCCGGACTGGGTAATGAAGCTATCAAGAGAAGTTCAGAGCGTCTGAAAGCGGTGAACTCGTTATGACTAGAGAAAACACTCCCACTAAAGTTGTTAGATTTGTTAAGTTCTGTAGAAATCTTATTGAAGTACTCCAAATTAAGGCGCGTGTGCCCGATGATAAGAAAAGGAAAAGAGCTTGAATGTAGTTGTCTGATTATCAAACATTATGTTTTCACGTTTTATTAATGAATGAACTCCTTTGATTTTTGATCTAAGTTTGCGTTTTATTTGTCGAAACAATGGCTTACAATTCCCCGACGCGATACATTCCATCATACATTCGCAATTCATGCATACTCATACTCACGTCATACATTTTGAAAAAAAAAACAGAAAAAGGCAAACTGGTTCTTCAACATCGTTATTGGACCCGCTCTCAAGCAAAAAAGATGGCTGAAATTCAAGACAACCAGGCGCTAAAGGATGAGATTGAGAAGCTGAAGGAGCAGATGACCGAAATGCTGGGCTTGAAAGACCAGATGGCCAAAATGATGGAGCTTCTCAAGAAGAAGAACGGCGAAGAAGGGTTTCAATTTGAAACGGGGAACTGAAAGCCGCAAACGTATCCCGTCCTCCTAACCCCAACGCTCGGGTGTGCAATGGCCTCAATGGGGTTTACCACGTGGTTACACGCCTCCAACGGCGAGATCTTTGTCCATGGAGAGATACTTACGAGTTTGTTGCTGAAGATCAAGATGAAATAGCGAGAAACAATGTGACTGATGAGGCGGAACAAATTCAACACAAGCCCGGTGGCGCCGCCATGGATTTTCTCAAATCCCCGAACCTGACTTCAGGAATCATACTCGCCCTGTCGTGGTTCCAGTTCCTCATCCCTACCACAACGCGAGTGGCCTTTCTCATGGCTACCAAATGAAGATCCCCAAGCAAAAGATAAGCCGCAAATACTAGAAGAGCGTCTAAGAGGCGTGGAAGGATCCAATGTGGGAGTAGGGATGCATATGACTTATGCCTCGTTCCCAATGTGATCATCCTCATAAATTCAAAGTCTTGGGACTTCGACAAATATCGGGGCAACTTTGTCCTCGTAGTCACCGATCATGTATGCAGAAAGATGGCTCGGTTTGCACGCATAGCGATAAACTTCGATCCACTACTTCGGGCGGCTTTAATTGGAGCGGCGTCAAAGTCGGTATATGCAAGCCGAGCGCACTCACATTCGGTCTTTGGAAAGACCTAGGTGACGCTTTTTAAAGCAAAGATAAGTATAACATTGATATGGCTCCCGATCGGACGCAACTTCGTGAACATGACCAAAAGAGACAATGAGTCGTTCAAGGAATATGCCCGGTATTTGGAGAGGATTAGTTGCACAGTAGCACCACCACCACGTTAGAGAAAGAAATGGTTGCCATGTTCATGGAGACTCTTAGTCACCCTACTTTGACAAGTCGATCGGAGGAGTATCTTCAAACTACTCGGATATGGTTACCATAGGGGAGAATAGAAAGTGCAATGAAAAATGGAAAGATTGCCCATAGCTCCACGAGAACCTACAAACGAGAAAAAGCCTTTTACGGATATCCCAAAAAGAAAGAAGGAGAAACAAATGCCATCACAAAAGCCCCTACAATACCCCTTCACCAACCTTCCAACTTCCCCGCCCAAACACAACAAGCTCCAACTCCCTACCAAAATTACAGAACCCAAAACTACCGGAAAGAAAACATATCAACTTTGACCCCATACCCATGTCTCACACTGAGACCTCTTCAATCACCTCATTAACAATAACCTAATCACTCCCCGACCGATGAGACCACTCCGGCCTCCTTTCCCAAGAGGTTATGATTCTATATTTGCTGTGGATTCCCACGCTGGGCAATAGGTCATTCAACCGAAAGCGCAAAGCATTTAAATATGTAGTACAAGAGCTAATCGACTCCAAGATGTTGAACTTCAAAGAAGACGGTCCGAATGTGGCCACAAATCCTCTACCGGGGCATGCAAATTCATCTATCAATGCTGTTGGAGGAGAATTTTTGATCAAAAAGGTGGAAGACATCAGGACACCTTTGGATACCATACATGCTCGATTGTGTCATTTCGGAGTCATCATGAAAGGATGCACCAACAAAAATGTGTGCACTGACCCTCACTGTACTGGATCTTGTGAATCATTCAAACAGGTTCTTCAAGACCTACTAGACCAGAACATAGTGCAGATGGGTCCCGAAGAAGGAGAAGGTGTGTATACTCTCCAGTCAAGCAATATCCGGCAGCCACTAGAGATTCGCTACAAAACTGACACAAAATTGGCACTGTCTATGCCAAGGCCCATCACTATTCAAGTACCAGCTCCTTTCCCTTTCAAAAGTACCAAGGCGGTCCCCTGGAATTACGACGTTCAAGTTCAAGTGAAAGGGCTACCAAGCAACCCTGATGTCACTAATATCTCAGGGACTAGCGGTATGACCCGAAGTGGGCGTATCTATACTCCTGAAGAGCTCGGTAGGGAAAAGTCAAGGGAAGAGGAAGAAAGGGTCCGCAAAGGCAAAAACAAAGAACACAGGTTTCATCAAGGAAGCACAAGCAAGAAGGTGTTGTCCGAGCAAGAAGCGGTGAATTCTTAAAACTAATGAGGCAGAGCGAGTACCAAGTGGTGGACCAACCGAACCACACTCCCGCCAAGATATCTTTGCTATCCTCGCTACTCAATTGAAGCTCACCGTCTTCGCACTAATGAAAGTACTCAACGAGGCACATGTCGCTCAAGACATCACTTTGTTTGCCGGTTGGACGGGATAGTAGGAAATATTGTTGCAAACAACTACCTCACTTTCACTGGGCAGCGAGATCCCAGTGGAAGGAAGAGGCACAACAAGGCCTTACATATTTCTCGTGAAATGTGGGGAGTATGCTCTCGCCGAGTGCTTATCGACAATGGTTCTTCCTCGAATGTTACTCGCCTAAGTCCACTATATGGACGGGCTAGATGTGGATTGTTCCTATATGAAGCCTAGCTCTACACTAGTTAGAGCCTTTGATGGGTCAAAGAGAGAAGTCATTGGAGAGATGGAGTTGCTCGCATGTAGGTCCGTAACTCTTCATAGTGGTCTTCCAAGTCATGGACATCCTCCTCCTATACCGCCTCTCACGGGAGGCCATGGATCCATTCTGGCTGGAGCTGTTCCTCATCTTTACATCGAAGCTCAAGTTTGTTGTGAATGGCAAGTTAGTAGTGGTTTTTGGCGAAGAGAGTCACGATCAATAAGTCGTCCTCCACCCGCTACATCGAGGCGGTGAGGAGTCATTTGAAACCGCTTTCCAAGCCACGAAATCGCCAACACCACCTTTGTTGGAGAAGGAACCCCGATACCTAAACCAAGATTGTCCAAGGCCGCCATGATGGTTGCCAAGGTCATGCTGACCAATGGGTTCAAGGCTGGAAGCGGCCTAGGGAGGACTGAGCAGGGGATTCAGACGCTGATCCAATTGTCTGACAACAAGAACGGATATGGGATAGGATCTTGGCACGGTCGCAATGACAAGAATAGAGTCTACAAGGAAAAGAGAGAGAAGAGAATGGCGAGGCTCGAAGGCAGAGAGCCGAGGGTGAAGAAGTTGCTCATTTGTGATATCAACCAAAGCTTTCGAAGCGCAGGAATTCTAAATCCTAACCAGATTGCTGCCATTGAAGATGATCCAAGTGCGGAGGACGGTGTCGTCAACCTTGTACGCCTGTGCCCCGCAGATGAAAGGTCAAGAACGGGAGATTGTTGATTTTCTGTAGTTTTCAATTCAAAGTAATTTTTTCGTAATGCAAATCCTCTGGCTCGCCAAGGCCTTAGGATAACTCAATAAGGGCACACGTGTTTTATTCGATTATCAAGTATCAATAAAATAACGTTTTGAATTCTTGAAGAATTTTCTTCGTTTCTTATTTTCGCTCTTTCTTCCACTGTTTTCATTAGTCAATTTTCGCTAATGCAGATCTAAAAATTTTGTCTTTGAAAATAACAATGTCGGTAGTCCATATCATAACTTTGATCATCCCATTAATCAAACCGAAGAAGATGTTGAAAATGATCGGGAAACCCTCCGAGTTAATGAGAATGATGGAACAAGAGGACAAAGTGATTCAATTTCACGAGGAATCAATTGAAACGATCAACTTGGGTACAGATGAGGACAGAAAGGAGATTAAAATCGGAACTACAATGCCAGGTGCCGAGCGGGAGAAATTGGTTAAGCTCTTATTTGACTATGCCGATATTTTTGCATGGACATACAAAGACATGCCTGGACTAGACACCAACATAGTCGAACATAAACTGCCAGTGAAACCTGAATGCCCACCAGTGAAACAGAAACTGAGAAGGATGAAGCCGGAAATGTCATTGAAAATCAGGGATGAGGTTAAGAAGCAATTTGATGCCGGATTTCTAGCAAGTGTCCAAATATCCTCAATGGGTAGCCAATATTGTCCCAGTCCGAAGAAGGATGGGAAGGTCCGAATGTGTGTCGACTCTAGGGATTTGAACAGAGCCACCCTAAAGATGACTTCCTCTGCCTCACATTGATGTACTGGTAGATAGCACAGCGCAACACTCTCTTCTCCTTCATGGATGGATACTCCGGATATAATCAGATCAAGATGGCCCCTGAGGATATGGAGAAAACCACCTTCATCACTCTATGGGGAACCTTCTGTTACAAAGTCATGCCATTTGGGTTGAAGAAGCGGTGCCACATACCAGAGAGCAATGGTAGCACTATTCCACGATATGATGCATAAAGAAATAGAAGTTTATGTGGATGATATGATCGCAAAATCCAAAATCGATGAAGAGCATATCGTTAATCGCACAAACTCTTTGAACGTCTAAGGAAGTTCAAGCTCGGACTAAATCCGACCAAGTGCACTTTCGGGGTAAGATCGGGAAGTTGTTAGGATTCATAGTCATCGAGAGAGGAATAGAGGTAGATCCGCCAAAGTACGAGCAATTCTTGAAATGCCGACACCTAAAAACGAGAAGGAGGTTCGTGGTTTCCTCGGAAGATTGAATTACATTTCGAGTTCATATCAAACTAACATTCACACTGTGAGCCGATCTTCAAGCTATTGTGCAAGAATCAAGAGGCAAAGTGGAATGACAAGCTGTCAAGAAGCCTTTGAGAAAATCAAGAGATATCTCGAGAACCCGCCAATCTTAATGCCACACGTGCGTGGACCTCTCATCATGTATTTATGATTCTAGACAATTCAATGGGATGTGTCTTTGGGCAATGGGACGCAGTCCGGGAAGAAGGAATATGCTATCTACTATCTAAGCAAAAAGTTCACAGAGTGCGAGACCGGATACTCATTGTTGGAGAAAGCGTGTTGTGCTTTAGCACTGAGGTGCACGTCGACTAAAGCGCGATTACATGCTAAGCCACACGACTTGGTTGGTGTCTAAAATGGACCCGATCAAGTACATCTTGAAAAGCCCGCACTCACGGGGAGAATTGCTCATTGGCAAATGCTATCTTGTCCGAATACGACCTTTTGTATGTCACTCGAAAGCAATCAAAGGTAGTACATTGGCGAGTACTTGGCACATCAGCCTATCGAAGACTACCAATCAATGCAGTGTGATTTCCCAGATGAGGATATAATGGCCCTGTTGGAAGAAGGAAAGTCTCCAGACGATGAAAGGTGGACCATGTCATTTGATGGTGCTTCAAATATGTGGGGGCACGGAGTAGGGGCTGTGTTAATCTCCCCAGACAATCGCTTCATACCATTCACAGCCAGACTGAGTTTCTATTGCACCAACAACATCGCTGAGTATGAAGCATGTACTTTAGGCATTCAGGCAGCCCTCGAGTGGAAAGTTAAAAGACTCGATATATACGGGGATTCGGCTTTGGTCATCCACCAACTAAGAGGCGATTGGGAAACAAGAGATTCCAAATTAATCCCCTATCGCGATCACATCCTAGAATTGGCCGAGAAATTTGAGGAAATCTCCTTTCACTATTTCCCTCGGGAGGAAAATCAATTGGCTGATGCCTTAGCAACTCTGTCATCGATGTTCAATATCATGGATAACAAAAGTCTCACATTCTTGAAGATACAAAATCGTGAGCTACCCGCACATCATTGCCACGCAATCGAAGAAGAACCCGACAGTAAGCCTTGGTATTATGACATCAAACAATATATCACAAACAGAGAATATCCTCCTGGTGCCTCGGAAAATGATAAAAGAACACTAAGAAGGTTATCAATGGGTTTCTTTTTGAATGGTGAAGTGCTTTACAAAAGGAACCATGATATGGTCCTCCTCAGATGTGTAGCAAAAGAAGAAGCCGAAAGAATTATGAAAGATATCCATGAGGGATCCTTCGGAACTCATTCTAATGGGCATACTATGGCAAGAAAGATCTTGAGGGCTGGCTATTACTGGTCGACAATGGAAACAGACTGTTTCAGTTATGTGAGGAAATGCCACAAATGTCAAGTTTACGCCGACAACATCCATGTACCACCAGCATCTCTGAATGTTCTGTCGGCTCCCTGGCCGTTCTCAATGTGGGGAATGGATGTCATCGGCCCCATCGAGCCTAAAGCATCGAACGGGCACCGCTTCATACTGGTTGCTATCGATTATTTCACCAAATGGGTTGAAGCCGCTTCTTATACAAGTGTGACAAGGTTTGTGGTTGTCAAGTTCATAAAAAGAGATTTGATTTGTCGCTACGGTCTCCCAAATAGAATCATCACAGATAATGGGACCAACTTGAACAACAAAATGATGAAAAGAGTTGTGCGACGATTTCAAGATACAACACCAGAACTCCTCCCCCGTCTCAGGCCAAAGATGAATGGGGCAGTCGAAGCGGCAAATAAGAACATCAAGAAGATCGTGCAGAAGATGGTAGTGACTTTCAAAGACTGGCATGAAATGCTCCCTTTTGCTTTACATGGGTACCGAACCTCAGTCCGCACTTCGACAGGGCAACACCATTCTCACTGGTGTATGGAATGGAAGCAGTACTACCCATCGAAGTTGAAATACCCTCACTACGCAGTGCGATGGAGACGCAATTAGAAAGAGCGAGAATGGGTTCAGGCTCGCCTAGATCAATTGAACCTCATCGATGAGAAGAGGCTAGTTGCATTGTGTCATGGGCAGTTGTATCAACAAAGGATGAAGAGAGCCTACGATAAAAGGGTTCGTCCTAGACAATTTCAAGAGGGGACACGGTGCTCAAGAAGATCTTGCCTATCAAAAAGATTCACGTGGGAAATGGACCCCGAACTACGAAGGGGCCTTACGTGGTGAAGAAGTCATTCTCTGGAGGATCCCTAGTTCTCACAAATATGGATGGAGAAGACCTCCATCTCGATCAACAACTCGATGCGATCAAGAAATACTATGCTGAAGAAATTATATGAAAAAAGAAAAATGAGCCAAGCAAGAATAAGCTCATTTGGGTCGAAAACCCGAAAAGGCGGCCTGGAGCAAAAGTTAGAGCGACGGTGGATTGAAACCCAAAAGGGCAATCCGGGCAAAAATTAGGGTCAAGAAGTTGGACCAAAAAATCTCGAAATGGACAACATTTCTGAAAGTTGAATGATGATTGGTCAAAGGCGTGAATATGGGTATCCGATAATGTTATCTCAAAAGACATTAGCTACCAATAAATCTGCTTAGTATTCTAGTTTTTCTGTTTCTTTCAATTCGGTTACTGATGTAATCTTTCGGTCAGTGTGCCTTCTGCATACTTGGCTTCCAATATTAATATCAAACACTTTCCATTCTCTTTCATTCTCCCTCATTTTGAAATGATGTTTTTTGGTAAATGATACTGAATTGCAAAACATGTGCCATAATCATAAGCATTACGATCATTACGAAATTCTTGAAAATCACAGAAAAGATATGATCTCTCATAAAAGCAATCTCAAAAAAAAAAAAAAAAATGAACAAATGCACCCACAATCACTTCAAATGAATCACAGCACGCCCCAGCATGTCAATCTCGCGATACAAATATACCAGATGATTTCATATCTCGCGCCAGGAATCCCGCGAGTTGATAGAACCAGTCAAAAAAAAGGGATCAAAAAAAAAAAAAAAAAAAAACGAGAAAAGCATCATTCCACATCTCATGCATCATCCCGCCAAACACCACTCATTAAATACACTCATATACCATGCACCGCATCATTAAAGGTTTCACTCAAGCGCACACCCTCACTAGGGGCATCCAAACATAATGCCACACTATATAACGAGATCACCGAGATCCTCGGACCCGAGTGGTCCTTCGAGCACTACGCCCTTGATTGCCCTAAAGGGCCCAGTCGCAACGTCGGTCGAGTCGAGCCCGACGGACCTTCGCAGAACCAGTGGTCCTTCGGACTACCGTGTCACCTAAGACACCGCGGTGTCGTCCTTCATGGTCAACATATCGATTCGGATCGATCTTGACCCATCATGGCCGCTCGAGTATAAAGGCCCCTCGGGCCGTTTAATTAGTATGCAGTAGCTAGTTGCGCTCCTTCGCACTACGATGGTCCTTCAATTAAGGCCTAGCAGCCTTTCGGACCTTAAGTGGTCCTTCGAGCCTCATCGCTCCTTCGGACCTTAAGTGGTCTTTGAGTCTTAGCGCTCCTTGGGTCCTTGATGACCCTTCATTTAAATTACGGTTAATGCACCGAGTGTTAACCCTTCCCCTGCTCCTCTCAAACCTTCACTTCCCCTTAAACGGACAAAATTAGCGTCTATCTTATCTTTATTTCTATTTCTCTCTGAAAGTTCTAAAGCTAAGCACTTTCTAGTAAAATATTAATAAAGAGGGGCGGTATTATACCCCAATTTTGTCCGTATTCTTTTTCTTGTTCTAGTCGTTTATTTCTAGTAAGGGCCTTATTCTTTTTCTTGTTCTAGTCGCTTATTTCTAGTCGTTTATTTTTAACGCGCCCATTTCTTTTATTTTTGGTCTAGTCTCAGCGCAGTCGCCAAGTCCGGTTCGCTTTCGTCTTTATATTTAGTCTTTTTTCCTATTATTATTTTTTCGTACTTTGTTTACTTAATTTATTTAAGCACTTAATAAATTTAAAAATGTCAAAAAATCCAATTTACTTACAATTTAAAAATACCATAACAGTCCAAAAAATGTCAAAAAATAGTATTTAGTTTAATTTAGAAATTAAAAGCACTTAATAGTCCAAAGAGTCCAAAAATACAAAAAATCATAATACTAAAAATACAAAAAAGGGAATCCAGAAAATAATAGGAAAAATGCAAAAACGCAGAGGTGCAATAAGAAATTTTCAATTTGCTCTCCATCTCTTTGAGTTGAATGCAATGAGCGAAAAAAACAAGGAAGGTCAAAATTAGTCAAAGCCCAAGGAAAACAAAATTAAATGCTAAACCTAGAATTTTAGTATAAAAATAGGATTAGACCTCAGTCAAAAACACAGATTTCGAGTACAAAAAAATCAGTAAAAAAGGATTAGGGTTTTACACTGAAACCCTAATCACCTAAATGGATCTCTTCTAGATCTGAGCAGTAAGAAAGGAAGAACAACAAAGATCAATTAGAACACACACAGCAGCAGTTGCAGTGGTTATTATTGTCCAAACAAACACGCAAAGGAGTAAAAAACAGAAGCTGGAAGCCTAGGTTGGTATTCAAAACTTGAGTATTTTTTATTTCTTTGTTGATTTAGACGCATCTGCTTCTATGAAATAAGACCCTTTCATTGATAAAACTGAGAATGAGCATCAAAAGGGCAACAATCATAGCAAAAGTTTTTTAGACTACATAATTTTTCATCGTTTGTCACGAAATATTGCCAAAAAACTAGTTTGCTTCTTTGTAAATTCGGATCAAAGTGTTTTTCTGTTTGTAAAAAAAAAAAAAGACTATACTCGGGGACTAGAAAGTATAAGAACAGTTGAAAACAGAATCAAATAGAGAATAAAGCGGGGTAGGAGAGAACCGGATAAGAGAAAACATTAAAATCAAGAAAAAGGAGAATAATATCTGGTGACCTTGAGCTCTCGTAGGAGCTCGGTCGTCTTCTCCCGGCGAGCTCCGGCGAGTTCGCGAAACCAATCCAAAAACGAGAAAAACCACTGTTCCCACCACCGCTGAAGCTTTCCTTCAAACGCACTACCACCAAAGCTGGACCTATGAGCAAAAAAACATGTTAGATGCGGATCGTGGAAACACAAAAATGGAAAATAGGAAAACAGAGGAGCCGAGCAGAGGGAGAGAAATGAAAGAATGGAAAAGCAGAGAAGGAAGAACGAAGCTTACCTTCGTCGCCGTCACCCTCGCCACCACCATCCACTACCCTCGCTGTCGTCATTTCCACCACCATTCAAGACCGAAACCACTCTTTTTTTTTTCCTCCCTCATCGTCTCGCGCCCTCACTGTCTCACTCTCGCAGAAACCGGCGTGATTCACGCCCTTCACCGCATGAAACAGCGGATTTTCCGCGAGAGACTCTCTCTCTAATTTGCGCCGCGGCTTGAAAATAGGGAAAGGGGGTGAATGAAATTAGGGTTCTCAGGTTTTAGGGTTAGGATATATATGGGCCTTTTATTTTTCTGTTTTTTTTATTGTTCAGATTAATCTTCACACCCCCTGTATTCACGCATGCAGCCCCTACTCACTTAAGCCCAGTTTCGCATACTGGGCTCTCCAGATGCGAACTGGGCTCTCCTTTTCACACCACTTATTATTCATACACCCCCCTGCGAATAATAAAACCCCCACTTTAATAGGTTCACCCCCTATTTCGTTTTTTTTCTTTTCCAACAAAAATATAAATAATTTTTATCGCAAAATTAAATAAACGGCTAAGTCGGTTGTACAACCGGGTTAGTCATCATTTTAGGGCCAATGAGCTGTACAGTTCAGTAACCCTACAAACCTAACGAATAAATTATTTCTCTAAAAATAAAACGGCTAAGTCGGTTGTACAACCGGGTTAGTCATTATTTTAGGCCAATGAGTCGCATGCTCAAGAAACCTACAAACTTAACAAATACGAATAAACCATTTTCCTAAAAAATAGGGGATTAAGTCTACATCTGATCGGGTTAGTCAATGCGTTCTAGAACTAATGGGTACATGCAGATTCAGAATTCTAGAATACCTATTCTAAAACGAACCCACCTCATACAAACCACACTTTCTTTCAAAACCCTAAAATTATTTTCAAAAGTAGGGGCTAAGTCGGTTGTACAATCTACAGTTAGTTTAGCGTCCTAGAATCGATGAGTCATGCAGTTCAAGGAATCCTAGGATCCCTACACTAAAAACACCAACCCACAAACTTTTTGGGAAGAACTACGTGGCTTTGATTCCTCCATTGCATTTGGAGGTACGTAGGAGCAAGACTCAACCCTTGTCAAGCACTAAAAAACAAAAACCTAAATAAGTCATTTTCTTTACAAATAAAAGGGTAACTATTAAATAAATCCTAAATTAATTAGACAGTAGGATGTCGTGGGGTGCTAATACCTTCCCCACACATAACGACTCCCGAACCCTAACAACGCCTTATCTTAAAACTTAAAGGGATTTTCTGAATTTGCCCTTAAAATAAATTTGGTGGCGGCTTCCTAAAGAACCATTTCGAAGAATCCTTTCCCGGATTTTTCGGTCGCTACAGGTAGCCATGTCGGAGGTCAGGCTTTAGCTTCAAAAATAGTACGTGCTGGATACTATTGGCCCACAATGAATAAGGACGCGGTTGACTATGTCCGCCGATGTTGCACCCCGAAAAATCCGGTTTGGATTTCTCGATGTACAACGTGGGAAGGTTTATGAAGCCGCCACCAATATTTTAGTTTTGAGACGAAAACATTGAAAAAACGTCTTTTTATACAAGGCGGGTGGTCTTTTCGAAAACAAGAGATGTAGGTTCGAGGGGTCGGTTAAGTGCTGGGAAGGTATAAGCACTCCCAATACCTCCTTTCTACCGAAAGGAACCTTTAATTTGATGTGTGGTTTTGAAAAGTTTGATTTGAAACAATCGTTCTACTTCTTTTCTTTTCTTTTGATTGAGAAAATATTTTATTGGAAGCGAGAAAAGAATATTTTGATATCCTTGAAAAGCGGAACAAAACAAGGATTTTTTAAAAGCGTGCTTGACGGGACAGGAACCCGCTCCTACGTACCCTCACTGAGATGAGAGATCAAAGCTACGTAGTTCTCGTTTTTTGTGTCCGAAGACGGCTTTTGATGATTTTTGAAAAGATGCTTTTGCGTCCGAAGACGGCTTTTGTGATTTTTTGGAAAGAAGCGCGTTGGTGTTTTTTATTGTAGGGGTTCTCGGTCCTAGAAGTATGCATGATCCAATAGACCTAGAACAAAGACGACCCACTTTGCTGATGCACGACGTGCCCCACTACTTTTGAAAAATAATCTTTTGATTTTTTTTTAGAAAAGGGTTTGTTTCGAGGTTGATTGCTTGCTTTATTTATCATAAGTATCCGAGGCGTTTGAGTCGCATCTGACTCCGGTCTCAGGCGCTAGACAACATCGCCGCACGTCCGACTTGCCTCTTATGAGTTTTGAAAAAGTTATTTATTGACCTCAAAAGATTTGATTAATTTATGAAAATGATTTGAAGAGTATTGATTCTTGGAAAAAACTTTTTTCAACAAATAGATTTATTAGAAAGGATAAGAAAGAATTTGAGGGTGGCATTGGCCACAAAAGAAAAGAAAGTAGAACATTCAATCAATTTTTAGTCAAAACCAAAACACAATATTTACTAATTTGCAAGCAAAGCAGCCAACAATATAATTGGGACACAAGTATGCTAATTATTATTTGCAACAAGAATGCATAAGAATGACATTTAAAACATCAACAATTAAACAATTAGCATAAGGGTAAGAAATTGAGTCATGCTAAACAATCTCAACTATCTACAAATGGCAAGCAAATCATGTCATAACAACTTGAGGAAAATCATTTTTAAACCCACTTCAATTTGGTTTACAAGCCAAGTCACAAACCCTAATCATAATTTGCAAAACACAAGAACTTTGAAACAATTTTATTTTTTCTTCACAAGACTTAACAACAATTATTTTTGTGATTTGATATATCAAGTAAACATAAAGAAGGCCATAGGGCCGAAACATGTTGTGCCACAAAACAATATTTATTTCATGCAAAAGTTAAAGGAAAGACAAAGCAACAAAACCCTAAAAACTTGCTTGAGCCTAAGGCCTTATTTACCCCAAAAATCATCAAATTATTTCATCAAAATTTACCCAATCACATAGATAAGCATGAATACATGATGAACAACAAAAAAAAACAAGCAAGAAACCCTAAAATTTTGACCCAAAACCGAAACCATATCCCCAAGATTCAAGTTCCAAACATCAAGATTTAACAATATGTATAGCCCATCATTCCTTCACAAAATTAGCACAATTAATCATGCATTATTCAAACCTCAAACCATCCAATGAACAAGGAACAACACAAAGATCATGAGTTAGGCTCAAAGCCAAGGCAAAAAGAAAAGGAAAATATGCTTTTATTTGGTGAAAATCACATGAGCAAAGATTAAATCACAAGAACACCACATAATCACATATAGTCACAAGAACAAATTATTTAGTGGGTGATGGACCAGCTCTCACCCACAACAGCCCCTAATCTACATTTAAAATGAAGCTGTGAAATGCAAATATAAGTTGAAAAAGGTTTTAATGCAAGGAAATTGATGAAAATGCAAAGGGGTTTAGATTATACCTTAGCTTCAAGCTAAATAAGAGTAGAAATGAAGATCAAGAGTAACAAAACACCAACAATCCTCAAAAGCTTAGAAAGAACAGCCACACAACCTTGAAGAAACAACCCTTTTGATGATGTAAAAATGGAATCAAGGATGAAAGAAAGAAGGTATATGAGTATGGAAGTAGTTTGAAGTGATTTGGTGGATGAAAATTGAAAAGAGAATGGAGGAGGAGGGAGAAGAAGGTTTCGGCTGTGGGGGAGGGGAGAGGAGAGCTGATGGTGTGCTAGGTTAGAAAATGAATGAGAGTGTGTGAGTGAGTCTCTCTTATTTTTGGGTTTTTATATGAAGGCCATTTTAAGGGCATTTGTGACAATGTGCTTTTGTAAACCACTAGGATTTGAGATAGAATTTAAATGGAGGGTCAAGATTGCAAAGCACAAGGATTAGGGACACTCAAGAAACACAAATCAGCTGGTGGTGAAGAGGTACACACGGTTTTGGTGAGGGTTTTGGAGAGCAAAAATTGTTGAGGGCATTTAGGTCTTTTTACATTGAGTTATGGCCTAGGATTTGATCACAATTTTTAATCAATGGCTAAGGATCATTTCACAAGGATCATGGGCATGAAAAAGCACAAAAAATAGGCTGGAATGGAGCTGGAATTCGCAGCACACAAGTGAGAGAATGAGTGGAATTGCAAATGGTTCTATTGTACTATACATGATCATTCAAAATTCAAAAGAAGATAGAATATTCCTTTCTAGATTATTCTTCTAAATTCATGCCATTTTGGGCCATATCCCATGATTCAATGATTGGGCTCTGAATTTCATGACTTCACCAATCCCAAAATTGATTTAGTACCCCACCCGGAGGAAAATGACCATTTTGCCCTTTTGTTCAAAAATCGAATTTCATGCAAAAAATATTCCAATGATGAACACAAATGCACAACTCCCCTCATTTGGGTTCTGAAGGAGCATTTGCGGCTCTGAAGGAGTACTTGGACTCTGAAGGAACACTTGGGTTCTGAAGGAGCATTTGCGGCTCTGAAGGAGTACTTGGACTCTGAAGGAACACTTTGGGTTCTGAAGGAGCATTTGGTCTCTGAAGGAACACTTGGGTTCTGAAGGAGCATTTGCGGCTCTGAAGGAGTACTTGGACTCTGAAGGAACACTTGGGTTCTGAAGGAGCATTTGCGTCTCTCTGAAGGAACACTTGGGCTCTGAAAGTGGCCTATTCGAGCGCCACGAGGTTCAATATCAAGTTATGGGGTGATACCTTTTACCTTGATGGACTTACGCTGTGCTTAATGCCGACACGGCTAGTAGTCACGAAGGACAGGTGCAGGGGGCCGATCCGTCATGCTCCGTGATGACTTGGTAAAATGAAGGACGCGAGGTCTCGAGGGCCGATCCGTCATGCTCCGTGATGACTTGGCGAGGTGAAGGTCAAGTTCAAAGTCGTTGTTTGGACCGTTGATTGAACTAAAGCGAAGGACTACAGGGCTCGATGATAAGTCGGTGCTCGATAACGACGGGATCCGGCGGACGCTTTGGTCTGGGGACACGGGTCTGAAGGATTCTCAAATCTGTTGATTGATCGATTGAGATGGCTACCGTTGGCGCGTTGAATTGAGGTACCTGGCTCGAATATGAGGTGAAATGCGCTTTTGAAGGGGCGCGCCCGGTCTTGAAGGGTTTACGAATCTCGTTGATCTTCTTTAGTCGATGCATTGTACACGCACCGGTCGAGTGCTGCTCGGGAGTTAGCGGGCTTTTCTTCTGCTTCCTCTGATTGGTGATCAATGTCGTTGCACTGATCCAGGGTGTCTGCTCTGGCTGCAGGTCTTTTCTTCAGGAACCTTCCGGCGGTCAATGCCACTACACTGCTTTAAGGAGTCTACTCTGGAATAGTAGGACTCTTCTTAAACTTTCTCTGATAATGTGTACCTGCACATGTTAGCAGATGCAAATGCATGGTGCATGGGATGAGGATGCATGTTATGCAGGAACATGTTATGCGAGTGCATGCAATGCTATGATTTTGGTGTGATGATGAATGCAATGAGATGCTATCCTTGATTTTCTTTGGTCGGCTTTTTTTTTTTGACTGTTTGTTTTTTCGCTTCTTCTTTTTTTTGACAAAGGCTTATTCTTTTACTGGTTCAACCGACTCCGATATACTCCCGGCACAAGGCGAGAGGCCGATGGAAACTGCAGGGCTCATGGATCGAATGCAAGTTTGCTTTATGGTTCGCCATCTGGAATGGTTTGTGAGTGCAACCCTCTTTGTAGGATTAATTTTCTTTGGTCAGCTTTCTTTTTTCTGACTGTTTGTTTTTCTTTTTGCTCTCTTGCTCTTTTGCCCTGTTAGCTTATCTTCTTGCTGGCTCAGCCAATCCGCGACACTCATGGCACGAGACTGAGAAATATATTGGACTTGCGGGGTTCATGAGCCAGGTGCAGGTGGGCTTTAACTTTGTCATTCAAAGCAATCGTGGGCTCGATCACTTTCTCTTGCATGACTAACTTGTTTCGGGGAATTGCCTCTTTCCGTGACTTTTGAGAATTTCGTAATGATTTGCAATGCTATACGATGTATACACATGTTTTCTGATTCGGGATCACCATCATCATAAAAGCGTTTATTTTGAGCGAGAAAAAGCGAAAATAATCAACAAAGCGGACACGAGAAAGTTTGAGCTTTATTGATGTAGAAATCGGTCGCACAGAAAGTTACGCCGACTGTTCAATGCATTTGAAAGTTTAAACTGCAAAAAGACACGAAAAAGGAAAGAAGTCGATTTCGATATGCGTCTCGTGGAACAGTGCTAAACATTTATGTCCTTGACCTTGATCACTCCCTCATTCAAGTCTTCAGAGAAGTTGTATGCCTTTCTTTACTTTTCATGCTCAAGTTTTCTGACCCTCATTTTTGCCTGGATCGCCTTTTGCGGGTTTTCAATCCACCGGGTCACTCTGATTTTGCCTAGGTCGCCCTTTCGGGTTTTCAACCTAGCGAGCTAATTCTTACTTGGCTTGTCTTTCTCTTTTTTTTTTTTTTTTTTGTCTATTTCTTTCAGGCATAGTACGTCTTCACTTGATCGGAATTAACTGGGTTCCTTGAGATCTCCGCCGTCCATGTTGGTAAAGTATCACTCTCTCAGAGAAGGCTTTTTTGACAACATATGGGCCGTCATAATTGGGTGTCTACTTCCCACAGGAATCAGTCTGGATAGGCAAGATCTTTTTAAGCACCAGATTACCTTGCTTGAATTCAACGGGGTCGGACTTTCTTGTCAAAAGCCGCTCATTCTCTCTGTTGGTACCACCGCCCATGACACAAGGCTGCCATTCTTTTTTCTTCAATGAGGTTTAGCCGATCCAGACGGGCTTGAACCCATCCTGCTTCTTCTAACTTGGTTTCCATCAAGACCCGCAGGGAGGGTATCTCAACCTCAATAGGGAGGACTGTTTCCGACCCATATACCAGAGAGAAGGGATTTGCCCCAGTTGAAGTGCGTACTGAAGTTCGGTAGCCATGCAAAGCAAAGGGAAGCATCTCATGCCAATCCTTGTGGGTTACCACCATCTTTTGCACAATCTTCTTGATGTTCTTGTTATTTCGCTTGATTGCCCCATTCATCTTCGGACGGTAAGGAGAAGAATTATGATGCTGGATTTTGAACTCTGCACACGGGTCCCTCATCCTTTTGCTGTTCAGGTTGCTGCCATTATCAGTGATGATCTTGCTTGGAAGACCATAACGGCAAATCAGATCTTTCTTCACAAATTTGGCAACCACTGAACTGGTTATACTGGAGTATGGCGGCGACCCGACCCACTTGGTGATCTCTAAAACTTTGCCTTGATATAATTGTAACTTGAATGAATCTTGGAGTGCAAGCCTCTTGATTTTCTTTCCCCCTTTTTAGATTTTTTCAGGACAAACATATTTAAATAAATAAACTTATTTGTCATAAAGCTAAAACTCTGAGAAAACAAAAGCGATTGATCATTGATTGGAATGGATTTTTGGAGATTGTGGGTTTTGTGGAGAGAGGATGATTGGGTTTAATGAAGTGCTTGAAGCTAATGGTAGGATGATTTTTATTCGGCATTGGCTGACGTTTGGTGATTTATGATGGTTATTTGGCTTGATGAGGTGTTTGGAAGTTTTATTCCTGGCTAAGGGTTGGTGGAGGGCGGGATGCCGAGGTCAAAGGGAAGTATTTGCAGTTTATTGAGACAAGGATCTCTTGTGTCTTGTGGTAACGATGTATCACCTCACCACTTACATTTCTTTTGCATTCTTGGGATTTTCATTTTTAAATCCTTTTCTTTTTTTTTTTTTCTTTTTTTGATTTTTTGTTTGTTTTTTTTTGTTTGAACCGGGTGGTGATAAAAAAGTGATGCACCCTTTTGATATTTGAGGTGATCCTTGTCTAGGGTGATTTTTGGATTTTCTTTTTGACTTACGATGGGTAGCATAGTTTTTCCGAGAATATGGGAAAATGGTCAAACTTTATTTCAAATCATGATTGCTCGTTTTCTCAAAAATTAACTCAAGGACAATAATTTATTTACTCCTATATATTTGCTTCTCTTTTTGCTTGATTATTTTTCGACCAACTTTTTTTTTACGGTCATTTTTTTTTTTTTTTTTTTTTTGTTTGAAGGGAAATCATCTTTGGGACTAGCACGATTCGGATCTCTGTAGTCAACGCACATTCGACTGCCCGTCCTTTTCGGACCAAGGACAATATTGGCAACCCACTTTGTGGGTACTTAGGCCACCGCTAGGAACTCGCATCAAATTGCTTCTTCACTTCGCCTCGATTTGAGGACATCTCAAAGCCGTCCTTCTCAATTTCATTTCTGAGTGCAGACATTCGGGCTTGATGGTAGCTTGTGTACCACAATGTCGGTGTCCAACCGGGCATATCTTGATAGGACCATGCAAACACACCCACATAATTGTGCAACCATTGAACCAACTTCATGCGATCTTCGTCATTCATGGTGGTACCTACTTTGACCTCTTTCTTGTTCTCATTTGTATCAAGTTGATCACTTCAATAGATTCCCGTGAGGCCGAACAAACCTTTCTTCTTGTTTCATTAACCTCATGAGTTACGGAGGAGTTTCCGGTCTTCCTCAACATCCCACCGGCTTGATTGACGGGGTGGTGATCAAAGTCAAAATGTGGACTGTCGGCACTCTTATTTTGAGAGACAATTGCTGTGGATCTGCCTTTTGCCGAAGCGAAAAAGCAGAATGAAAAGAGAAACAAACAAGCAAACAATAATGAAACAAGAAAAAGGACACATGAAATATAGAGAAATGATTTTTATTGATGGAAATTCAAAAACAAACGTTTTTATTGATGATGATGATTCTGAAAATAAAAACATGCGTGCCCCTAACAACTTGTCCTATGGCCTTGGGCAGAGCCACAGGGTTGCACTACAACTAATTACTTTGAGTCATGGGAAATCAGCAGCTTCTCAGTTCTTCACCTCTTTTCCGGCAAGACAGCGACGATCCAGACTAGACCCACCTTCTTCAGACTCAGAACTGTCTCTGATGACAGCAACTTGGTTATGGTTAAGCAAAACCGCGCACTCACGGTTACTCGCGGAAGTCACGCAGAGCGAGAATGCTCGAGGCCGAGGATCTTGGCCTTTTGACTCACCCAACCATCCGCCACTTCTTTCTCTGCGCCACTTTCCTTCTTTTGGCTAGACTTGGATCGTATCCCAACCCGCAAGCGGTCTTTGTTCCTTTTTTAGTGGGCGGGCGCAAGAATTCCTTGTCCGATTTTCCAAGCCAGACTCCAACCTTATACCTTGATCCATCATGATTTTAGCAATCTTTCTTAACTTTCCAAAGTAAAATCTTCTACGGCATTAGTAGTTGGCCTCTCGTGTCCCGGCAATGGGTTTGCAGTTATGCTTGGACCATTTTGCTTGAATGAAATCCAATTGGCATCGATTAGGTCTTGCACCGCATGCTTGAAGGCTTTACACTCCTCCACAGTATGACCAACCCCGTTTTCATGGAAAGCCGCAGTAGCATTAGCATTGTAACCTCTAGGAAATGGCGGCTGAACGACTTTCATCGGTCGAGTGTTGACTAAGTTCTTGCAAGTTAAGTGATCAAACAACTCAGTATACGTCATTGGTATTGGATCAAAACTGATTCGTTTCTTGTGCTGATAATCCTGAGCCTTGTGATCAAACATCGTAATGCGACTCACCGGACGTCCAGTTCCTCTGTATTGGTCCACCTCGGGAGCTTTGAATTTTGGTGGCAAAACCAAATCTGGGACCAAACACAGCTCACATGCCTCCTTGGCTCTGACACCGGCATCCTCCATCGCCCTTACTCTTTCTTTAAGTGCACGAATCGGATCATTTGGCTGTGACTCCTCAAACATGTGCCCTTGGGGGTGACTCCCCATACCGTAATAATACCATCCCGGCTGAGGAACATTGTGAGGTGGTACCACCATCCCCGGAGTAGGGCTGAGCGCAGCAGAAGAACTAAAAATCTGGATCTGCGGTCCTCCGGCAGCTCCAGCAGTGACTTGATTGGGCGTATTCACACCGGCAAGATTGGATCCAACAGCTTGCGGCATGTACCAGCAGCACACCCGAGGATATCTTTGTGGAATGTCGCGATTTGACACATTCATTTCGTGGTAATCGACCGGATCAGTGAGCTGCAGAATCGTAGCGTTCGCGTCATGAAGGAGGAACAAAAGAGGTGTGACAAGCTGGACCCGCTTACGACAGCGGCTTCAACGGTGGCCCATTCTTTTTAGACTTTGTAGCATGGCCATCATCTCATGCATCCGGGCCTCCATTGCTGACAACCTTATCCTTGAGCACTTGGTTCTCCGAGCCACCGCTCAGATTAAGGATCTCTACCATTGTTTCTTACGGACCCAAACCGTCTTCGTTGGATGCCATCGGTCCCGCTTGCAAGCGGGTGAAGTAAGCGATGTGGGCGAACCGACTTACTGTTTCTCACGAACTTAGAAAGAAATGTTTTTATGAGTGCTAGAATGCATGAAATGAATGGATGCATAAATATATACATATGCGCATGAAATGTGGATGCGTTTCTCTCCGTGGTGCCGTGGAAATTATCACCGATACCCACAATTCCCTAACACCGGTGAGAATGCATGCGAAATGAATGCATGAATGCATGATGTTTGAATTTCAAAGATAATGACTTTCAAAAGTTGGACATTTATACATTTTTGGAAAAACACGGTTTATTTTCACAAAAATTTCGATGCAGGGTATGCAAGCTCCTTTGTGTCCTCTGAGGTTTCTTAGGAGACAGGATCTAAGGCTTTTTAAGGGTACACACTTCAAGGAAAACACTAAAAAGAGGGCCCTAAATAAGGTTCCTAGAGCCAACGACCTCATCCGAAAGCGCGTCGATCGGCATGGACGACGCCCAGTGATGAGCCCCTCGAACAAAACCAAACTCTAGGTGAAATCTTTCGCAACCACACGAAAAGGCGTCGTCCGATTGTGCAGCCACTAATGACCGTTCTAGCCTAAGATATACTCTAGCCCGGGTATAGGGTCTGTCTCACCAAAAATCACACAAGGGCAAAAAGCAAGTGAAAGTGTGTGTAGGAGCATAATGATGCATATACCCCCACCGCAAAGAAAATCCGTAAGCTTGATCCGAGGAAAAGAGAGTCGTCTATCCTAGGGTTTTGCACATATCATTCAAGTCTAAGCAAGAAATCAACCTAAGGTATTAACAATCATCTAAAACTCTACTTACCTTAAGAAAAGGAGCTAAGAAGAGGGGATCATAATAGAAGGGAAAAATGCATGAACTTACCAAAGAAAGGGAGCGAAGAAGAGGGGAACATGCAAGATGAGGGAATATGATGCATAAGTAAAGAAAGAAAGGGGTAAGAGAAGAAACAAGAAGCAAGTGTAGAAATAAACAAATGCACATGAATGCAATACAATGTACACCATAATGCAAGAGAAACTATCAAGCATTTCTGAGACAAAGAAAAGAAAAAGAAAAAGAAAAGGAAGAAAAAGAAGAGATAGAACGAAAAATTTTCAAATCAAACAATTTAAACCACGCACCAAATTAATTAGGCTTGACCCTCGTTTTTTCTAAAAAAAAGAAAAGTTTTCCCCAGTGAAGTCGCCAGCTGTTGCACCCCGAAAAATCCGGTTTGGATTTCTCGATGTACAACGTGGGAAGGTTTATGAAGCCGCCACCAATATTTTAGTTTTGAGGCGAAAACATTGAAAAACGTCATTTTATACAAGGCGGGTGGTCTTTTGAAAACAAGAGATGTAGGTTCGGGGGTCGGTTAGGTGCGGGAAGGTATAAGCACCGCACCTCCTTTCTACCGAAAGGGAACCTTTAATTTGATGTGTGGTTTTGAAAAGTTTGATTTGAAACAATCGTTCTACTTCTTTTCTTTTCTTTTGATTGAGAAAATATTTTATTGGAAACGAGAAAAAGAATATTTTTGATATCCTTGAAAAGCGGAACAAAACAAGGATTTTTAAAAGCGTGCTTTGACGGGACAGAAACCGCTCCTACGTACCCTCACTGAGATGAGAGATCAAAGCTACGTAGTTCTCGTTTTTTGTGTCCGAAGACGGCTTTTGATGATTTTTGAAAAGATGCTTTTGCGTCCGAAGACGGCTTTTGTGATTTTTTGGAAAGAAAGCGCGTTGGTGTTTTTTTATTGTAGGGTTCTCGGTCCTAGGATCGCATATCCAATAGACCTAGAACAAAGACACCACTGCATGCAGACGGCGTGCCCCACTACTTTTGAAAAATAATCTTTTGATTTTTTTAGGAAAAGGGTTTGTTTCGAGGTTGATTGCTTGCTTTATTTATCATAAGTATCCGAGGCGTTTGAGTCATATCTGACTCGGTCTCAGGACGCTAGACAACATCGGCCGTACGTCCGACTTGCCTCCTTATGAGTTTTGAAAAAAAGTTATTTATTGACCTCAAAAGATTTGATTAATTTATGAAAATGATTTGAAGAGTATTGATTCTTGGAAAAAACTTTTTTCAACAAATAGATTTATTAGAAAGGATAAGAAAGAATTTGAGGGTGGCATTGGCCACAAAAGAAAAGAAAGTAGAACATTCAATCAATTTTTAGTCAAAACCAAAACACAATATTTACTAATTTGCAAGCAAAGCGACCAACAATATAATTGGGACACAAGTATGCTAATTATTATTTGCAACAAGAATGCGTAAGAATGACATTTAAAACATCAACAATTAAACAATTAGCATAAGGGTAAGAAATTGAGTCATGCTAAACAATCTCAACTATCTACAAATGGCAAGCAAATCATGTCATAACAACTTGAGGAAAATCATTTTTAAACCCACTTCAATTTGGTTTACAAGCCAAGTCACAAACCCTAATCATAATTTGCAAAACACAAGAACTTTGAAACAATTTTATTTTTTCTTCACAAGACTTAACAACAATTATTTTTGTGATTTGATATATCAAGTAAACATAAAGAAGGCCATAGGGCCGAAACATGTTGTGCCACAAAACAATATTTATTTCATGCAAAAGTTAAAGGAAAGACAAAGCAACAAAACCCTAAAAACTTGCTTGAGCCTAAGGCCTTATTTACCCCAAAAATCATCAAATTATTTCATCAAAATTTACCCAATCACATAGATAAGCATGAATACATGATGAACAACAAAAAAAAACAAGCAAGAAACCCTAAAATTTTGACCCAAAACCGAAACCATATCCCCAAGATTCAAGTTCCAAACATCAAGATTTAACAATATGTATAGCCCATCATTCCTTCACAAAATTAGCACAATTAATCATGCATTATTCAAACCTCAAACCATCCAATGAACAAGGAACAACACAAAGATCATGAGTTAGGCTCAAAGCCAAGGCAAAAGAAAAGGAAAATATGCTTTTATTTGGTGAAAATCACATGAGCAAAGATTAAATCACAAGAACACCACATAATCACATATAGTCACAAGAACAAATTATTTAGTGGGTGATGGACCAGCTCTCACCCACAACAGCCCCTAATCTACATTTAAAATGAAGCTGTGAAATGCAAATATAAGTTGAAAAAGGTTTTAATGCAAGGAAATTGATGAAAATGCAAAGGGGTTTAGATTATACCTTAGCTTCAAGCTAAATAAGAGTAGAAATGAAGATCAAGAGTAACAAAACACCAACAATCCTCAAAAGCTTAGAAAGAACAGCCACACAACCTTGAAGAAACAACCCTTTTGATGATGTAAAAATGGAATCAAGGATGAAAGAAAGAAGGTATATGAGTATGGAAGTAGTTTGAAGTGATTTGGTGGATGAAAATTGAAAAGAGAATGGAGGAGGAGGGAGAAGAAGGTTTCGGCTGTGGGAGGGGGAGAGGAGAGCTGATGGTGTGCTAGGTTAGAAAATGAATGAGAGTGTGTGAGTGAGTCTCTTATTTTTGGGTTTTTATATGAAGGCCATTTTAAGGGCATTTGTGACAATGTGCTTTTGTAAACCACTAGGATTTGAGATAGAATTTAAATGGAGGGTCAAGATTGCAAAGCACAAGGATTAGGGACACTCAAGAAACACAAATCAGCTGGTGGTGAAGAGGTACACACGGTTTTGGTGAGGGTTTTGGAGAGCAAAAATTGTTGAGGGCATTTAGGTCTTTTTACATTGAGTTATGGCCTAGGATTTGATCACAATTTTTAATCAATGGCTAAGGATCATTTCACAAGGATCATGGGCATGAAAAAGCACAAAAATAGGCTGGAATGGAGCTGGAATTCGCAGCACACAAGTGAGAGAATGAGTGGAATTGCAAATGGTTCTATTGTACTATACATGATCATTCAAAATTCAAAAGAAGATAGAATATTCCTTTCTAGATTATTCTTCTAAATTCATGCCATTTTGGGCCATATCCCATGATTCAATGATTGGGCTCTGAATTTCATGACTTCACCAATCCCAAAATTGATTTAGTACCCCACCCGGAGGAAAATGACCATTTTGCCCTTTTGTTCAAAAATCGAATTTCATGCAAAAAATATTCCAATGATGAACACAAATGCACAACTCCCCTCATTTGAACCCAAATAAATTCCTCAAGAGATGCATAGTGATTTCTACTGGGAAATTGTCTGTTTTAGTGAAATGACCAAAATGCCCTTTTGGTCAAAAACCCTAATTTTGCCCCAAAATTCAACTTTTTGCATTGAACATGTCTCCCCACTCCAAACATCATTTTAAAAACAATGAGATGACTTTTAGAACCAAAAATGCATGCCCAATGGCTTTTCCCGAGAATTTTCCTCTTTCGTGAAATTACCAAAATACCCTTTTGACATAAAAACCCTAATTAGCTCAAAAATGCATTTTCATTCTAAACATGATCCTAAAAACCCTTGGATGACTTTTAAAACTCTAAAATGCATGCCAAGCCTTAATTTATTTATTTTTGGTTGAAAATTAGGGTTTTGACCTAAAGTAGGACAAAATTGGGGTATGACAGCAGATGTCACCAATGTCAGATGCACGCAAAGATTCCAAAAGCCCCACCAACCAACCTGCAATCAGTGTCTTCGGCTTGGCCGATTGTTTGTATGGGGCGTAGACATTCTCGGTCCATTCACTTTGCACCGGCCAAATGAAATTCTTGTTGGTGGTCATCGACTATTTTACAAAATGGATAGAAGCGTAACCAGGTGGCCACCATATCGCCAGAAAGGGTAAAAAGTTCTCTTTGGAAGAGAATAATATGCCGGTTTGGGATTCTGCGACAATAGTGATCGACAACGAAGCGCAATTTGCCTCGTAAAAGCGATTCTGCGAACTTTGCAAAACTTGGAATATCTACCAAGCCTTTACCTCGGTAGAACATCCTCAAACCAATGGGCAAGCCGAAGCAGCAAATAAGGTGGTACTTGGTGAAATTTGAAGAAGAGATTAGAAGACTCGCGGAAAGCGGGCGAAGAAGCGCCATTAGTGTTATGGTCTTACAACACTACACCGCAATCTTCAACAAAGAAACTCCTTCCTAGGTTAACATACGGCAGTGACGCACTCATTCCTGTGGAAATACTGGAACCTAGCCCAAGAAGAATATTAACTACCACGGTGCCGGATCCAACGGCGCTTCGCGTCAATTTAGATCTGCTTGAAGAAATCCGAGAAATGGCAAAAGTTAAGGAAGAAGCAGCCAAACAAAAAAGAAGCGACCAAAAATACAACTCCAAGGTCGAAAGAGGACGTTCAAAGAAGGTGATCTCGGTTTTTATACGAACAACGAGTAGGGCCGTGGGTAAGTTATCTCCTAAGCGGGAAGGTCCTTCGAGAATCAAAGCCGTGTTCGGCCGAGTGCGTTTAAGTGGAAAAGCTCAACTGGGGAAATCCCTAGGTCATGGAATGCCACCAACCTTCGATTCTATTATAGTGAAGATGAAAAAACCCTCGCTTTCCCAACAGGTCGGGGATGAAAAACCGATTCTGTTTTGTATTATCAATAAATGTATCTTTTGTAGGAGCCTATAGCTTCCCAAATGTACTGAGACTTATTGACTTATTGAATAAAGAGAATCGAAGATTACAAATATTTTTAAAGTGCCAAATTTATTTGCAATAACAACTCACACAAACAACACGTGAATGCGTCTGAAAAACAAAGTCCCGAAACGGCAAGGACCGAGTAGTTGGCTCGATGTTGACCCCGCACCAAGACAAAAGGACACGCCAAGTTTGGTCCGAATCGACGAGTTCGCGTACCTCTTGGAGGCACTTCACATGACTATGAAGCGATTATTTGAAAAGTTAACCGCGGAGACATGCGAGGAAACCCTCTTTGCATAGCTGAAGTACACCGACCACGACTCGCTGAAAAGCAAGTTAAGGGATCGCGTTTGCTCGAGGAATCAACGAATTTCTAGCAGGGAGGATAAAAAAAAAAACAAGACCCTGGTAGATGTGAAAGCATCCCTCGGCAAAAATCGGACGATCTTTCACGCAACCTCCTCCTTGCATAATAAGGAAGGAGAAGCATAAACCCAAATGATGCAAGTCGTGTGGAAGAAAAATGAGGGCGAAGAATGCAAGAAAAAGCAGTTGCGATGAGAATACAAGCGCGGTATTGTATTGCCTTCGCTATATTCTATAGCACGGATGGGCAGTTTCTGAAATAAAGATAATGCATTTCAAGATCAAAATGAAAAGCTTAAAGATCCAAATAAAAGGTAAAGCACCAAAGTACATAAAACTTCAAAATATTAAAATTACAAAGCTGCGCAGTCATCAAAAGTCCAACAAAAACAAATCAAACAGGGGACCCTCGGAATGAGTCTTCTCGAATCATCGGCCACCTCCCATCACCAACCGCCGGAGCCTCATTCGCCAGAGTACCATCCGTGACGATGATCATTCAATACTTTGTCCGGATCTATCCAAGGTCCAAGAGACAAAGATTGGTATTCCCTTCATCCCCGTGAGCAAAGGCGAAGTTTGGTTACCAACGATAGGAGCCATGATTTGGCCGTCAACCACAACATTGTCGGATCAAATATCCGAGGGTCCAAAGTGGGAAAATGAACTTGCGCTTGACTAAGAGCCAAATAAAACCGCGGTCAAGTCTGTCACCACTGGGAAGCATAGTCGGTCGCTTCCCTCTTTACCTTTTCCGGATCATTATACGCGCGTGAATGAGCTTTTCTTTATTCCCAGACAATTCTCGCTCTTTGACCGCCGCATCCTTTTTCAAGCGCTCGTTGGCCTCGGATAAGCTTTTGACTTTTCAGATCCGTCACTTTCTTGTTACGCTCATACTTCTTCAAATCCTCCTCCAAAGACTTTTTTTCTCTTTGGCGTGCAACAGTCGAGTCCGCTCCATAGATTTCAACCGGTCCTCATGAGTATTTCCCTCGACCATCAATTCCCGTAAGCGCTCTCAAAGTGATGAGCCGGCATGGAAGTCCAAAGAGCGTAAGTTTTGATCGCTACGGACTCGACGAGGTCCCATCTTCTCGCACTCCGCTCCACATCTCCGAGAAAGAAACACAGTTAAGAGCCTTCGTTAAAGGATACCGCACATCCCAGGCAGTCTTCAGGGAACCACTTGCCGACCCATCCTTTACCCTTTTACATCCAAAACTCTCCGCCAAGAGGCATCTCCCAAGTCTTGGCGTCAATCGAGCGGTGGATTCAAACAACGTAGACTTACCCCGGGCCACAGCTGGGGATACCGGGGTATCGGGCACTGATTTTGGCTTTTTGGGGGGAGGCAGTTGTGGGGACCGTGTGGAACTTAATTTCCTTTTCTCCTTCTCGGCAGCAGCATCCTTAGTAGAGGTTTTTGTAGTATCGGTGTCGGTGGTATATCCCTGCTTCCGTTTTTGTTCCTCACGAATTCGGCGTCTGTCATCTACGCTCAGCGTTGACATACCGAAAAGTCCTGCAAAAACACATCAGGTATAAAATCAAAACAACAGGAACTGCATAACGGGATAGAGGACACAAAGTTCAAGTATTTACTTAGATATGTTATAAGTCCGGCTGAGTCGTCAACTTTCTTTATAATTTGGGATGCCCAGGGGTGGTTACCCAATTGAACGTATGACCAAATTCGGCCCACGCGTCCTCCGATCGGTAGGGGATAAGCTACACCTCTCAATTGTAAATTTGTTGTTTGGGTGCGGCGTCCAGTAAAGGGGGAAGTACTCAACGTTATTCTCATCAACTAGCAAAAATGGATCACAAGGCCCGGCTTCCAACCGAAAGAAGCTGTCCTTGAAAGACTTGTAACTACTTTTAAACACTTTCATAAAGGGCCTACGGGTGTGATTACCTAGAGATACCCAGCGAGGGGGGTCTTTAACCGAAGAGCGCACGAAATGAAGAAATTTCTCTGCGGTAACCGATACATTGAGACACTCGCACATAATTCAAGGCACGCACGTAAGCCCAACCATTCGGGTGGTGAGTTGGTGCCACATTTAGTAACGCGAGCATGCGCACGATAGTACTCGGGGAAAGGAACTCTAATGCCTAGATGTTCAAACAAAGTTGTGTACATATAAGTATAGGGTTTATTCCCAGCCTCCGGGCAATCACACACTGACTCGTCCGGATCAACTGGCTTTGCAATAGCAGCACCCTCGTCCACCGGATGACAAAGAAGTGACCGGATTCGTTCCAATGATTCCTCGGTCACCAACACGGAGTGGGAATCCAACACTTCTAAGTCGATGCTTTCCGAGTAACTGCTATGATCTTCAGCGTCTCTTCCAGCCATTGAAGATTGGCTCGAAATTGCCCCTGTGGAACGAGAGGGTTCATCATCAGAGGCAAGCACATTGTTCATAGCCTGCACATTCTGCCTAATACAGTCTAAACGACAGCGTGAATAGCGTCTGCCAACACAGAAAGCATTGCTACACCTAATTCCAGAAGTAACCTCTCCTTCACTATCGCTACTAACATCTATTATAGAGACCATGGATAAATTTTACAGGTATAACTATGCGACTCACCAAAAGACAGAAAGGAAGAGCAACAGTAACTATTAGAAGTGAAGAAAATGAACGTACCTGAAGATGGTGGGAGGAATCGAGGCGCAGAAAACGCAGGTAATGCCTTTTCTCCTTACAAGCAAGCGTCGTTTGGCTAAGCAAAATAGGAAGGGGGGAAAAGGGGGAAAAAGAAACCCCCATTTTTTAAAACGCAGTAATTTAAGTGAAACCATTCGAGTTTGGTGATCAACGGCTGAGATGTGAAGCCTTTTCGATTCTAAAGGCTAGGGTAAAGCCACGTGGTGGCCACACGATGTGACAGACGGTTGACACAGTTCCAGAGGATCAAAACATCATGATTAACTGTCAATTCAAAAGTCACGTCCCATTGCACGTGCCCACACGTCAAGGACTACGTCACGGATGACCGCGGCGTCATCAGAAAGACTCGGTAAAGATAAAAGCATAGCTGGAAAACACTTTTCATATCATAAATATTTTCATTCATAAATATATATCGTTGTTCGTAATACATGGCACACTAACAAAACGGTCGGCCTAGAGCCGAGCCCAATGAAAGTCAAAAATACAATTGCAGGTCTCATTATAAAAGTGATAGTCCATGGTCGCCAAAACCTTGGTAGCTCCACCAAGACGATTGAGGCGCCGCGGTGAACTCGGCAGGAAGCGGAGCGTCGCCCGAGTTTCGTAGATCCACCGGAAGAAGCGGGAAATCGGCGCGCCGTCCAAAGAGAGTGGTCAATGGAAAAATTCTTCAAGCGCCGGGCTCATGGAAAATTCCTCTACATTGAGAAGGAACAGTCCACCATTAGGCCGCGGCAATGCCACCTTGCAGACAGCTCCACCTTTGGGCTCTTCACACAATCTCAAACGAGGATTACCAAATCAATCAAACATCCACAAATGCAGGAAGTCCACGACTCTCTTCTTTGAGCCTCCAACAATCTTAACACACCGAGGACTTTAAGATTGTGTGCAGAGCCCAAAGGGGGAGCGACAACCTGACAAAGCCAGCAAGCCATAAATATCAAACAGCCTAAAGAAGGGAAGCAGTAACTCAAAGAGGAAGGAGTAGCAAATGCAAAGCGCCATGTTCCCCTTTTATAGATAAAGAGGAGGAACAAGTTACAACGAGAACAAGTTACAAAAGAGAGCAAGTTACAAACAGAAGCATTAATGAAGTGCACAGAAACGTTCACAGCAGTCAAACACAACTCCCAAGGGGGTCAAAGTGTTGCTAGCAGTCAAAATCGGCAGGAAGCGTCAACTACAGCGTTCGGCTTCTACCCAATAACAAGAAGAACCGGGAACCGACGAACAGGCGTATTTTTGAGCGACTTCACGTTTCACATTCATCGCTCGAGGGACTGTGTTCACAACCGCGCCGAGCTTAACTGCAACACCGCGGCACCAATAGCACAGCGCCGAGGGACTAGGATCCTAGGGAGCCATTTATGCTCGGCCCAGTCCGTAGCAGTCGGTCCCCATCCTTAGCCTAGGCGTCCACCCATAACTGTCACCTTTATTATGTAACTGAACTCTTAATTATGTAACAGTCATCAATTATTGGCCATGAATGTTTGTAACACTATATATTTCGCCCAGAGAGGCTAATGAAGGGTTAAACAATTTTCCTATTCACGCGAGATTGTTCTTTGTGTTCTTGATTATCCTATCCATAGAAATAGTTGAGAACAGATAGTAAATTATCAATAAGAAATATTTGTTTAATATTAATTAGTCGTTTAAATAGCCACTAAGCCTTCTCGTGTTTTTAGATAGTAGGTTTATATATATCATTGCAATTATCTCGTGTTTTTTATATATCAGTGTAGTTATCTCGTAGTTTCGATTGATTATTTTAGTTGAATAGTATATTATAGTAGATAGTAAAAGAGAAATAGTAGATTATCAATAAAAATATTAATCAGTAGTTTAAATAGTCATTAAATCTTCTTGTATTAATTTAAATATTAATCAGTAGTTCAAAAAATTTAATTATCAATGACAAATATTAATCATTTGTTCTCGTGTTTTTTATTTATCATTGTAGTTATCCCGTAGTTTTAATTAATTATTTTAATATATTAGTAGATAGTAAAATATAGATAGTAGATTATTAATAAGAGGTGATAGTAGATTATCAATAAGAATGTAAACAAATTTTAGAGAGAAAAGAGAAGATAATTTTAGTAGAGTAATTTAAGTAGAGTAGTGTTTGTATAAATTTAGAAATTTAGTTTAAAAAAAAAAACTAAAGTGAAGAGAATGAGAAGAATTGCTTATGGAAAAATAAAAGTAAAGTAAAAAGAAAAAAAATGAAGAAAGAGTGTGTAGGAGAAAAGTGAAAAGGAAGAAAGAGAGTGTAAGAAGAAAGAGAAAAAAGTAAGAAAGAGAGTGTAAGATAAAAGTAAAAAGGAGAAAAGAGAGTGTAAGAAGAAAGAGAAAAAAAAAAAAGAGAGTGTAAGAATAAAAAGAAAAATAGGGTTATAACATTTTTATCCCTAAAATGAATATGTGTCTTGTTAATAAGAGATCTAAAGTGGTAATTTTGTAGTTAGTTTGTTTGTATAAATAGATAGATAAATAGATATATATTAGATTAGATAAATAGATATTAGATTTGTAGGTAGTTTGTTTGTATAAATAGATATTAGATTAGATTAGATTAGTATTATAGTTATCCCACGTTTTTTTATATATCAATGCCGTTATCTCATAGTTTCAATTGATTATTTTAGTTGATTAGTAGATTATTGTAGATAGTAAAAGATAGATAGAAGATTATCAAATATATCAGTGCAGTTATCCCGTGTTTTTTTATATATCAGTATAATTATCTTGTGTTTTTTATATATCAGTACAATTATCTCATGTTTTAAATATTAATCAGTAGAGGTGTTCGCGGTGCGGTTTGGTTCGGTTTTGAGCAACAAAGTGCACCGAACCGCGAAGTGAAATTAGATGCGGTTTGGTTTGGTTCGGTTCCCTTAAAAAAAAAACCAAACCAAAGCGGTGTGGATTGGTTCGGTTTAGTTCCGTTTTTGTCAACAATTAAAATCAATAGCATATTCTCTGCCAATTCTCTAAAGGCATTATCCAAGTGGCTAACAAATATTAAAATCAATAACATATACTCTTCATCATATTAGTAATATAATGCTGCATAAAGAAGTGCCAATTCTCTAAAGGCACTCCAATTCAGTGCTGCATAAAAATAAAACCTAACAAAAGTAAACTTTCTTCATTAATTAATATGATTAATAACTTCTTCTGAGTTCATACTGTAGAATCGATTACATAAAGAAGTATATAAAGAAGTACCAGCAGGTTTATCCAAAGGCATAATACAACATAAAGTCTATCATAATTCAACCATAATACAATAATACAAATACATTAAAAACATAAAGTCTCTATCTTTCAAAAACATAAAGTCTCTATCATTCAACAACATAAAGTCTTTCTCCACTCTCCACTCCACTCCAGCAAGTGTCCTACAAAACCATTCAGTAAATAAAATCAGTAACTAAAATGAACAAAGATAAAGTAATAAAATCTAACAATATTCTACAAAATTCAAGTACATACCTATACATCTAATCATCATCTGATTCAATATCTGAAAGTCCTTCATTCAATTGTGGGATCGGAGCAAGTTCTACAAATGTATCAAATATATAAACAAACGTTAGACAAAAACATTTATATATCATCATCTAATAATTTACAAACAGAATTGATGTACCTTCTTCCAGCTTTTCCAAGTCTTCCAAGAGCTCTTCAATATCCACCGACAAAGGGGAGGATCTTAGCCAATTTTGTGCACAAATTAAAGCTTCAACCGTTTGTGGTGTAAGAGAGCTCCTATAAGAATTAAGAACTCTACCTCCGAGAGAAAGCGGACTCAAGCAAAGTAGATATGGGCATAGCCAATATATCTCTAGCCATTAGACCAAGAGTAGGGTATTTACTAGAATTTACCTTCCACCAGTTCAAGATGTCAAAATCTGGACATTTCTTCTCCCTATGCTCTGTGAGATACATATCCACTTCATTTTTACTGAGATTCTGATCTTTGTCCATGTCCTTCTCAAATTCATCATCAATTTGATCAGAAGATGCAACAACATCTGATTTTTCCATTCCTTGTGTAGCAATTTCAGTTTGGTTTGCTTTATAGAAATCCCTATAGCTCTCAAATATTTTGTATAATGTTTCTTTTACCTTTTCACACAAAGAATAAGCAACCTCTTTCTCATAACCCTTATTCAAGCCCCACCTAAGAAACTGAAACTTACGCCGAGAATAAAAAATCACAGCAACAAAAACCAACATATTCATCTTTGCGACGTCCCCCCAATACTTACTATATTTAGCCTTCATCTTTTCAGCCAGGTTTGCAAGTAATGGATCACTAAGTCCCATCCAATTCTTGAATGCATCCAATATAGCACAATGTTCAATGAAATATGTGGAAGATTTTACATAGGTTGAACCCGACACCTTCTTAGTGATTTCAAAAAACAATTTCAAAAATTTCACAAAACAATTGGCATTTTCCCAATCCTCTAATTTTGGTATACCACTTGGCAACATCGCAAACTCAACACACTTCTCACCTAATCTCTTAAAGGCCTTTTGAAATATCAATGCACGTTCAAGCATAAGGTAGGTTGAGTTCCACCTAGTAGGACAATCCAACTGAACTGAAGACTTGTCTTGTATCCTACATTCCTTAACCAATCTTTTAAACCTATCCAAACGACCAGCTGATTGACGAACATATCGAGCTGCACTCCTAATTTTTATAATTGAAGAATGCATGTCCTTCAATCCATCATTGACAGGAAGGTTAAGAATATGCGCACAACACCTAACATGCAAATAGTCACCTTTTAAGGGATGTGAATTCCAATCCTCCATTCTACCTTTTAGGTAACTTATAGCAAGATCATTAGAACTAGCATTATCAACTGTGATGGAGAAAACCTTATTAATTATCCAACCCTCCAAACACTTTTCAATCTTTTTGCCAATTATTTCTCCCCTATGAGACGTAATCGAACAAAAATTAAGAATTCTTTTATGCAATTTTCAATCTTGATCAATGAAATGTGCAGTAAGAACCATATAATTAATATTTTGCACAGAAGTCCATGTATCAGCTGTTAAACAAACAGTTTGATTTGTTTTTGTAAACATGCTTCTTAACTTATGCTTCTCACTTGTGTAAGGAGTCAAACAGTCCCTAGCAATTGTAATCCTTCCGGGAATCGGGAGTCTAGGTTGTGCGACACTCATAAAATGACGAAATCCTTCATTTTCAACAAACGAAAAAGGCAACTCATCTACAATTATCATTCTAGCTAAAGCTTGCCTACATGCATCAACATCAAAATGGACACCAACAAGTGCACTACCATTTCCTTTTCCATCCTCTTGAACACTAAGAGTGCTTTGAGTAGGATCACGCAAATTTTGGGGAAACTTCTTACAACTTTTCAGCAAATGTTTTTTTAATGTAGTGGTACCATTTATATGTGAATCACATGCATAAGATGCCCCACACCAATTACATGCAGCCCGTTTATTCGAAGCATTCTTTGAAAAGTGATCCCAAACCCAAGATCTAGGCCTAGAAGGTTTTCGTTTACCTGGATCTCCATCTCCACCAATAGGATCTTCATTTGCATTTGTAGGTGCTTCTCTAGTTTTCCTCTTCTTATTAGGATTGGAACCTTCAATGGTTTCCAAATTAGTAGTTTCTTGGTTCCGTTGTTGGCATGATTGAAGGGTTATTTTCATCCTACAAATGACAAAAAATAGAAATTAGATAAAGTATGAATGATAATATATTCTAAATTACTATTCAAATTCATTAAATTGTTATAGGAGAGCAATTACCTGATTTCAATCACGAAACATTAGAGAAGCAGAAGCAAGAAGAACAGAGTTCACTTCGGTATCAGCGGTCATGTCTAAACGAAATCACACAAAAACAATAGCATAAGCACATGAAATTAATACGAAATCGGTAATTCGGTATCATAAGCACACAAAATCAATATCATAAGCACAATTTATTAATGATTATAACTTAATAATTGGTTTATAAATACCTCAAAGCAATTAAGCTTACTAATCCAATCAATTAAGATTAAAACTTAAACATGTATTCTACCTAGCAAATCAATATCTACGAAATCAATATTAAACTAGAGATTCTGTTTTGTATTCCAAACTAGTGCTTAATAATTGGTTTACAAATACCTCACAGCAAATCAATATCTACGAAATTCCATTTTCAAAATCGGTATAAATCCAAACCTAAAGTATCATAAGCACAACAAATCAATAACAAAATTCCATTTTCAAAATCAGTAACGAAATCGGTATCATAACGAAATCAGTAAATTGAAAACTAAACTCAGAAAAACAAAATCAGTATAAATCCAAACCTGTGCGTTGTCGTTGAGTCATGGTGACGGCCTGGTGGTGAGAGCGTGAGATCAGAGATGAGTGCGAGAGATGAGTGCTGCTGCTGGGAGAGAGAGATGAAGTTGCGTGAGAGTGAGAGAGATGAAGCTGCGTGAGAGAGATGAAGCTGGGTGAGAGAGAGCGCTGCTGCTGGGTGAGAGTGAGAGAGATGAACCTGCGTGAGAGTGAGAGAGATGAAGCTGAGTGAGCGTTTGAGAGAGAGATGAGCCGTCGTAAGATGAGAGAGTGAGATAAGCTAGGGTTGCTATTTTTGGTTGGGCTGTTTTTTTTTTGACCGAATGTTGGGTTGGGGCGTTGGGCTGTGTTTTGTTGGGTTGGGTCGTGTGTTATAAAAGAACAATATATAGTATTTTAGCGGTTTGGTTTGGTTTGGTTTCTGTGATGAGAACCGAGAACCGAACCGAACCGCTCGGTTCAGCAGAAAAAAAACCAAACTAAACCGATTAAAAGCGGTTTTTTGCGGTTTTCGGTTTGGTTTGGTTCGGTTTGCGGTGTGTCTATCGGTTTGGTTCGGTTTTGAACACCACCATTAATCAGTAGTTGAAATAGTCATTAAGTTTGTTTTTGATATATTAATAACGTGTTTTTTTATATATCAGTGAAGTTATTCCGTGTTTTCATATATTAGTGCAGTTATCTCGTATTTTAGATTGATTATTTTAGTTTATTAGTAGATTTGATTTAATTTGAATTTTGAAATTTGAAAAAAAAAAGAGGGGAAACTTAAAAAAAATGGGAGTGAGAAGAAAGTGCATTGGGAGAAGAAATTTGAAAAATAATGTGATAGTAAATTACAATGTTGCCTTTAGTTAGATGAGTTGTCAAATAAATAGGGAAACTTGTTTGAGTAATTTAAGTATGATTTGTTTGTATAAATAGATATTAGATTAGATTAGTAGATAGTGGGTAAAGAAAGTTGGTGAGTGTTGTGCGAAAAGTAGTTGTGCAAGTGTACACAATCGCAACAAGTAATATAATGATAAGTAAGATCGTCTCCACAGGGATTGTTGAGTTTACTTCTATAATTAAATTAGTAAATTAGCTAGTGAGTAAAACAAGTAACAATAACAAGTTGTAGAATCATTAATGTCATCAACATAAAGGTACAAAAGCAAATAAGATAGATTATAAGTAGAAATTCAGAGTGAGAGTAGTTGGAATGCTCTTTGCTAAGTAATTTCCAGTAAGCGCTATAGCGTCTCACGCTATAAGCGTCTGCTATTGCAAATGATTTTGTGCTTTTAGGTCACTAACGCCGTGGTTTCATTACAAGATGCCTATGTCTAGGTTCTAAATAAGTTCACCCTGTATAATAAAGAACCCACATGACTTTTGCCCTATGAACTATTGCACTTCTATGTCTAGAGGAAGCAAAAATTGGTTAAATGTCTTTAAACAACTTTTCGTTCATATCAATCTTTGAGTTCGAATCATGGACCATGTCTGTACCCATGAATATACCTATTTTAGCTGATCATTTCTAAAACAAGTTTGAAAGAAGTAACACACAAAGATTGAAACGCAAAACGTGAAATATTATATACGCGATACTAAAGGTTCATTACAAAGCTCTAAGCATCCAACTACAAGAGAGTCAGCTCATGATGAGCAACAACACAAGAAATACAACATAAAAGTGTTACCTAAAGCCATAAAACCGAAATCACCAAGAGGTAGAAAACACTCCAAATGATGACAGCTCCCGTGCCGCTATAGCGCTTGACGCTATAGCGTCTCTCGCAGCACTGCAGAAAATCTACTCTTTATTGTGAAAATGGAGCTTGGACGAAAATGAAGTTTAAAAGTTATTTCTAACTCTCCTCTCTTCTGAACCAGCAAAACCAAGCTTGAAGATGAAGTTTTAAGACTTCAATATAAAGAAAATATCTCTCAAAAAATGTGAAAAGCCATCCCACCAACTATTACCAACTACCATTACAAAATAGACAAGTGTCTCTGACTGCTCTACAGTGATTTAACATGCTGCCAAAATTGCTTTTTCGTTTTCTCTCTCATCAGCTGCAGAATCCAACGCTATAGCGTCTGCCGCTATAACACCTAATGCTGTAAACTGAACAAACACATTAAAAATAACAAGAAAGCACCAAAAATGCCAATTTGTCACATAATCAGCTCCTAACCCTCTTTTACACTAAACAACATATATTTACTTAATTAAACAACAATATTACTTAAAGAACTTGAATTAAGTTAAGTAATAAGAGCATAAATAACTCATATAAATATGAGTTATCAGTGAGGTTGATTTGAATTTTGAAGTAAAAAAAGTAAGAGAAAGTAGGAAAAAAGTGGGAGTGAGAAGAAAATGCATTGAGAGAAGAAATTTGATAAAAGTATGATAGTAACTTACAATGTTGTCCTTAGTTAGATGAATTGTCAAGTGAATGGGGAGGCTTGTTTGAGTAATTTAAATGTGGTTTGTTTGTATAAATAGATTAAGTGTGGTTTGTTTGTATAAATAGATAAATAAATATTAGATTAAATAGTAAATAAAAGTAAATTGTAGATTATTTAATATTAATTTAATTATATTAGATTATATAGTGGATTAAAACCACATTTACTGACATCACTCTAGTTGCCTTTGGAGAGAACTGGGCTTTACTGACATCAATTTTTTTGCTAACAATAGTGTGGGCGAGTGGCTCCGTCACGGAGTAAATTCCCACAAGTTTGCTTTGTTTGTTGCAGGTACTTGGTGGATTTGGAGGCAAAGAAACTCTCAAATTCTTGCTCAAGAAGACATTCCTCTGTTCAAATTTAAGCTTGAAACTTCTCACCTTGCTAATATCATCACTGCTACGGTTCATATCCTCAGAGATCAGACTCCTCGGCGTACCTTTACTTGGCATAATTCGAACGATCTTGTCACTGTGCTTAACGTGGATGGCAGCTCGCTTGGCAATCCGGGTCGTGCTGGGTACGATGGCCTTCTCCGGAACAGCAATGGAACCTGGATAATTGGCTTTGCTGGGAATTTAGGGATCTTTGAAATTCTACAGGCAGAGTTACTTGCAATTCACAGAGGGCTTCGCCTCGCTTGGGATTTAGGATACCGAAACTTGATCTGCTATAGCAATTCTTTATTGGCACTCGGATTGATTGAGAAGAAGTTAAACACTTTTCATCTTTATGCTGTTTTGATCCAGGCGATAAAGGAGGAGATCTTGAAAGACTGGAACGTGACTTTGAAGCATAGATGAGAGAGAGGAAATTTGGGCGGTGATCCGCTTGCGAAGTTTGGGGTGCGAGTGATGCTCCATGGCAAACGATAGATAACCCAGATGTTGTTCCTGATCTTGTCGATACACTTGCAAGAGATGCAAGTGGTTATTTGTTCTTCAGGGCGTGATTTTCCGTTTCTGCCCCTTTTCTTTTTTGCTTTTTCCTGTTTTGCTTTTTCTTTCCCTACCAAAAAAATATAGTGGATTAAAAAATTTGGGAAAATAAATATTTTTAAATAAAGGGTGTGGGGGCCACTAATAATATATGTGTAAGAAGTAATAAATATTGAAAATGTGAGATTGAAAGAGAGTGAGTGAGAAAGGAAGAGAAAGTAGAATTAAAAAATTTAAAATAAAACAAAAATGATTCTGTGTCAAAAAAGTAAGATGTCTAAAATTGTAATTTTGTAAGTTGTTTGATTGAATAAATAGATATTATATTAGATTAGATTAGATAAAAAGGCTTAAAGGTACGTTTAGTCCCTGCAAATATTCAGAAAATCCAATTTCGCCCCTGCAATTTCAAAACTTTTAAAAAAGCCCTTGCAAATACCAAACGCTTCTAGTTTGGTGCCTGCCGTTAGTTTTTGGCTAACAGCGTTAATGGTTGGTGACGTGGCGCCGCCAACATGGCAATGTGGGGGCACATGTGTTTATGGTAGGTGATGTGGCGCTGCCAACATGGCAATGTGGGGGCACATGTGCTTACTAAAAAAACTATAAAATCAAATCGAAGATCTGATTGAAACTCAAATCTTCATAATCAAAACGAAATTGAAAACGAAATCCAATCTAATCAAAACGAAATTGAAAAACGAAATTCATTTTTGTTTCTCAGTACTGGTTCAATTCGTTTTTGGTTCTGAAGAAGACAGAGATATTAGATATATACATATTAAGTGCTTTAAACTTCAGAGTGTGGCTTGTGGCTCAGTGGTAAGTTAGAATATGTATCACCATCAAGTCACACATTCAAATCATATGTTTGTCAAAATTTTCATTTTTTTTTCAGTAACACACTATTTTCCCCTTTGCCACATGGCTTGATGACGTGGCAACCGTTAGTTTTTTGAATGGAAAGTTAACAGCAGGGGCCAAACTAGAAGCGTTTCGTATTTACAAGAGTTTTTTTTAAAATTTTTGAAATTGCAGGGATGAAATTGGATTTTCAGATATTCATATGACTAAACGCACTTTTTTGCCCAAATAAAAATGGTTAAGATCATATTTTATGCAATAGTAGCATTCAGAAACGTAATTAATAATTAAATAATTAATTCATGGGCTTAATTCGGTTGATTTACCAAAAAAAAATATCCCTTCGGTTGATGTAAGTAAGGCACGACTGTTCCAAAATTTATTGGAAAATTTCAAAAACAAACCAAAAAAAAAAGCTGAAAAAAGAAATAAAAGTGTGAGATTGTTTATCAAACTTTCGGCTAGTTTCCACGTTCACTCAAAAGCTAGATATTCTAGCATCTATTTTTTTGCGGTGAAAGAAGTACGTTTGACTGTTCAAACGTGTTACCAAACATGTATATAGATTATATCTACCTTGAGGGTCAGGAAAAACACATACTTTTATCTCTATTCCTTTCATCTTTCATTTTTCTCTTCATATTTTTCTGTATTTTCTCTTCTCTTTTTGTTTAAAATCACTTAAAGTTAGGTGTATTTTCTTTCCCTCAAGGCAGTCCATTTTTGAAATTCAGATCAACGAGTTCACTGATAGGAAATAGCCATGTCTACCACGTGCCAAATGCTTTTAATTTTTTTTTTTAGTAGAAGGTGGAGGATAAGAAAGAGAAAAATAGAGCATTGCAATAATGTCGTCAAATTGGGTCAGGTCATCTTGGCTGAGTTGAAAAGGTTCAAAAGAGTATAGGGCTTAGTCTCAACGACAAACTGAGGACCTTGAGTCGGGGGTGTAATTATTTTTTTCATTATCGAGATTGTTGGTTTGTGAAATTGTAGGAAATTTTCTTTTCCAATATCTTTAATTAAATTACTAAAATTAAGAATTTGTTTAATAAATAGCTTTAAAGTTATAACCTAAGAATTTATAATTCTTACCAGAGACAAATTTCACAATTTTGCTAAAATTTTAGAGAATAAATTAACAAATTTCACAAACTTTAGAGATTACTTTTTATATTTATATATTTTAGGGATAAAGTAGGGGAGAGTGTATAAGTCTAGGAACTAAAATGAGAGCTCACTTTTTATTTCACAAACTTGAAATAGATTAGGGATCTAGGTGAAAAATTTAAATTTCAAGGGTCAAAACGAAAATTATATAGGAGTTAAATGAAGATTTTTATTTTTAAGAGTGTGCAAGTGCACACCTTGAACCTCAATTAAGTTGGTCTATTAAGTTTGGATAATTAATTGCACGGTTATTTTTTGACCACCAACTTAGGAAATGATGAGTTTCCATTTAGGTTGCATGGTTATTTTTGAAGTGGCATATAGAGTCACAAGAAGGGGGGTTGAATTGTGACCCTTTGAAATTTATATCCTGCAACTTAGAAAATGTCCTCTCAAGTTGATACTTGGAGATGAGATAGTTAGCTTAAAACAATTTCACAAGACATACTCTTCTTGAGTAGGTTCCATGTATTGAACCTTCTTTTTGTTTAAGTAGGTTCCACATGATGAACCTTCTCTAGTTAAGTAAGTTCAATTCATAATGAGTCTTGTGTTGTATTTATGCATAGAAATATTTTGTTCATTAAATGAATTTTATCCTTTTGTTGAACATGGTAATTCAGTGCTTGATAACTTGAGGAACATATTACCAAGACATATATATGTGAAGGATAAACTCTTTAATGTAGAGAAGCTTATGAGAATGAAATCATTTCAGATTGAAGCTTCTATAAATGCTTTTAAAACAATATATGATTTATGCATAAAATACATGAGTAGGTTAGTAACAATAGATGATCAATATAAAACACTAACTACTCAATGAAGAAGGTTAGTAATAATAGATAATCAATATAAGATACTAACTTCTTAATGATGAGGGATAGTCATGAATAATAGCTTGTAAGAGATATGTTGGTTTTAACTTTGAGATTAAATCATAGATTATAAGTTCTTAGTTAAAAACCGTTTGTAAGGTTGAATAAATCAACCTTCTCATAGTTTGGACAATGGTGAAGATGTTATAGCATGTTAGAAGATAGTAAGGAAAGCTAGTAAATAACACAAGAGAGTTATAGAGGTTCACCCAAACCCGCTACTCCTCTCCCACGTCCACGTGAGTATTTCCACTATTTTCCAAATAGTCATTACACTTGCTTTTGATCAACACACAAAAGACTTCACCACCACTAGCTTTGATCACACACACAATGACCTAGTGCACTCTTACATAGCTACGCCTAGCTGTTTCCACTCTCTTAGAAACTCTCCACTAGTTACCTAAGATTCACCTTATCAAGTATAATCACCACCAACACTCACCTATCCTAGGTAGCTTAATAGAACAACACACACATTGTAGTTTCTCATCAACACTCACCTACTCCTTAGGTAGCTTGATAGAACACTACACATGTTGTATTTTCTCATTAACACTCACCTTTCTTTCTAGGTAGTTTGGTGAGATATTTACAAGATAATGTTTACAATAAGGGTTTTGGGGTTTTGGGATGTTTAAGAGGTTGAGAATAAATTAAGTGTATACAATGATGATCATCAAGCTAACACACACTCACTAAAAGAATCCCAGAATTTCACATTAGAAGCTTGGAGTGTGGGATGAGAAGGTTGGATGTTTCTTTGAGAAGCTTGAAAGATAAGAGGTTCCAACCCAAACTCATGCCTTGAACTTTCGAATTCCAGCCTTTAAATAGCCATGGAGACTGAATATAGCTGTTAGAAATTTGAATGGAGTTGAATAGAGCCGTTAGAAACTTGAATGGAACTTTTTGGAGTATCCTTTGGTCCATAGGAGTGACTTTAAGTAAGGTACAAAAGTTGACAGCTTTTGAACCTTCTGAAGTCTGTCTTTATGCTTTAACTGACACATTCAACCTTTTTTCTCGACATTGTACTCCTCTAGTAGTCTACTCTACAACCATGCTTGCTTATATCCGTTGGATGACACGGAATTAATTTGAATCAACCTTCAAGCTTCCTAGCATGAATAAACACCTTAAATGTGCCATATGAATAATCATTCATTACCTCCTTTTATATTCAAACTTTCAGCACATTTTATGACTTGGAATCTTCATTTAATTCACCTTAAGATCATTCAAGAAGAGTTAATGTGTTTGGGATAATTTTGATATGGTTTCAAAGAACTTACGAACATTATTTCTTCCTTCACTTTAACCTTCTTAACATTGAACTTATACTTCCAAGGTGTTTTGTTAGTCAAACTTCTTTTGACTTCAGTCAAACTTTCTGTTGACGTTTGGTCAACCTTCGTTGACTTTCGGTCAACCTTTCGCTTGACTTTTCACCAACCTTCGTAGAAAGTTACTTTTTCTTTTAAGCTTCTTCAATCAACCTTCTCGTACCTCTTTATGGAATAGGTCAACCTTACGTTGACTTCAATCAAACTTTCGTTGACTATTGGTCAACCTTGTGTTGACTTTTAGTCAACCTTCCGCTTGACTTTCACCAACCTTCGTAGAAAGGTCAAACCTTCGTTGACTTTATTTTTAAGCTTCTCATGAGTTAACCTTCTCAAGGCTTTTCTACCTTTATAATATATCAATATTGTAGACCATGGTAGAGCCTTAGTTTGCTAAGTCTTGGCTTGGTTAAACCTTCTCAAATGATTATTCCTCAAATAAATGAACTTTGATGCTCTTAGGAAGAATAATTTATTACCTTCTCTTTTTCTAATACCTTCTCTTGACTTTGTCAAACCTTCTGTTGACTTAGTCAAACTCTCTCAAATGATTATTCCTCAACCCAATAAACTTTGATGCTTTTAGGAAAAATCATTGAGTACCTCTTCTTCAGTTCATCAATGAGAGTGATTGTTCTTTAGTTGTTGAAGTTTCCTAGAGTAGGTTGCTTATTTGAACCTTCTTATCTTTGAACCTTCTCCAACTATTTTAACCTTCTTTAACTATTGAACCTTCTCATATGTGAACCTTCTTATGTTTATTTCTACCCTTGACTTTTTGCATGTTTTAGTCTTGCTCTTTGATATGCTTCTTGATAAGCTTTTGAACCTTTGAGTAAGAGAGCATTGGTAGAATATAACCTGATTAATGACTATGAGAATCTCATTTGTAGAGACTTGTAGAAACCTTTGATCCATCTAGTCATTAGGTTATTAGGACTCTCTTGATAGGAATTCACTTAGATGATTTGCATTTACTTTGATTGCCTAATGTCTTCTCTTTTCTCTTTGTGAATTTCCTAGTCCCACACATTGTAATAGTAAAGATAATATGTCTTCATGAAGCTTGCATTACTATTCTTGTAACTTTGTTGGTGCTACTCTGATTCTTCAATTTGTTGAAAATGGCATGCAATGGATTGATCTAATTTTCTTCTAGCATGTCCACTTGAAAGAAACCTGTTCTTTTCAACAAACTCAAGACACCCATTAGTAGAGCACCATTCAGAATACTTAAGCTTTAGTTCATAAGGTTTGTTATCATTAAAACCATATATCAAAAAGGATTTTATCTCAACAATCTCCCCCTTTTTGATGATGACAAACCTTTAAGAACAAATCTTAAGTTTTCTGGATGGATATAATAATACATGCAAGAATGTTGAGTTACTATCAAATTAAGCTCCCCCTGAACTTATGCATGGAGTTTAAACTCCCCCTAAACTTATGCTTCAGGTTAATTAGCAACATTCTATATTATTATATCTATCTTTTTATTCTCCCCCTTTTGACATCTATCAAAAAGAATTGGAGGGGAGGTGGATCAACATATCAAACTCAAGTAGTTTGCATTTAACATGATAAGCATATTCAATGTGAGAAAAGATCTTAGTTGATATTGCAATGTAGACATAAGAAATCATAGTAATCAGAAGCAATATAACTGTATCAAGTAATTCATCACATTCTTTTGATTCACAAGGAATAGATAAAGAGATTTGAACTTAGCATGTTTAGACATTAAAGAACATATACCTTCTTTAGTTCAAAAACTCTCCCTTTGGGTTTCAAGGATCATTATTTTCCTATCTTTAGAAGCATCTCTTCCATTATTATTACTCTCATTATTAGGCTTTGAAGAAAAGCCTTTTATATATAAGAGGACAACCTCTTATAATGCATTTTGTATAGCGTTCAATGAATATAAAGTTCTTTACCAACCCTTTTGTCTTAGAAGAAAACAATATATAGGACATTTTATTTTATTTTTCTTCAACCCATATATGGCAATAATCCCTTGGATATAAACAATGGGGGATAACCAATTTACCATACTTAGTTCTACAAAGTCATTTAAAGCATAATGCATGATAGTGATAGCTAAAATTAAAACTATACACTCTTTCAAATTTCTGCAATCACTCAAGTGAACATTGCACATTCTTAAGCTTACTCAAAGTAGTCAGAGTTTGTGATATATCATAGATTCTATTTTCACTAGTTTCATTGTTTAAAACCACTATTAAAACATATATCACAACAAGATTATGCAAACAATCAAGACTCATTTTGCGTAGAAACATGCATTCATATGCTATATGGAGCTCACATATCTATTTTTGAGTGGAGACTATGAAAGTGAAACAAGATTATCATATAATTATTTCAAAACAGATCTTTCTTGTTTAGAATGTGTTAAATAAATATTCAAAAGCATTTGTGAGAAGTTTCATTTTTCATAAAACAGATTTAGCACTTAGTGCTCATTTAATATCAAACATTTTCAAGAAAGCAATCAATTTTGCATGGAGAAACAAAAATGAGAATCAATTTTTGAAAACCTTCAAATCTTAAGTCCAATGATTGGACATCAATATAGAACATGTTGAAGAAGGATATTTTGTAAACATAATATCAGAATCTCAAATTTTTGTAAAACCAATATCATATTCCTAGAGTTAGGCATCAAATAAAGTATAGGTTTCTCAAGATATGTGTCGTGACCGGGATCTCGACGTTGACGGCTCAAATATAAATTATTCGAGGAGTCGCCACCCAATTTATTGATAATAGGAAAATTGAGAAAAACCTAATTTAAAGTTATTAATGGTCTGCGTAACTAGGTTGGATTCGGGAGTCGGTTATGCGCAGGGAAGGGGCGAAAACCTAATTTCACTGCACCCCTAACACATCTGTCCTAAGACAGTTACCCTAAATTTGGTTTGTGCAATAATTACTAAGTCGTTTAATTATTTGTTTACCCAAAAATAAGATTGGCTAAAATTCGATAAGAAAATAATTAGTTATTTACAGATAATTGGAATAATGACTAATTTGGAAAATTTTAATTTTGACTTTGATGGGGAGACCGCGCCACGCACTCTGCAGTGCGATGAGAGACTCAAAAGTCACGTAGTTCTTCCTGAAAATTTGTTGGTTGGTTGATTTTAATTTTGAAGGGGTTTAAGACCTAAGTTGTACAACTCGAGTATCTTAAACCAGTGTTGCGGGATTGATAAGATGTACATCTCGATCAAACCCATTTTTATTGCTATTTTGAAAAATAGGTGCTATATAATAATAAAGCGATTAGGGGTTTTGGAAAACGTGTCGTTCGGTTTTAATTTTAAAGTGGTTTTAGGACCAAGTCGCACAACTCGGGTCTCTTAAATCGGTGTGTCATGATTTGATAAGACGTGACGTCTCGACCAAATCCTAATTATATTATTATTATTATTTGAAAAGACTAAATACCAATAAATAAATACAATAATAATTAATGCAAGAAACTGAGAAAAATAATGGTAAAATTCAAATTGGGATGCAATAGTAAAAAAAAGAGTACAAATAATTATCTGGGGTTATATAAATAATCGGGAGGTGCAAAGAGGGTAGGCCCTTTGCGTTTTTGGGCATTGGGGCGCCGCCAAAAACCGGGTGGGCTTTAGAGGAGGTGGGATCGTGAAGTCGTGGTGGTGTAATTAGGGATCCGACTTAAAATTAAATTAAAAAAAAAAAAGCAGAGATATAAAAGGGCAAACATGAAACAGCCTAACCCTAATTCCTCCTCCCACATTTCCAGCCGCCAAAACCTCTTGGAGAGAGAGTGGTGAAATCTCGCCACTTCTCAATAAGGAGAGAGAGAGAGACCGATCCGGTGAGTGAGGGAGGGAACGCAAAATCAAGAGAATGGTGTCGCGAACGGCGGGAGACTCACCACAGCGCGCTTATCTCGCGACGCCCCGACGGCGTGAAGGCGAGCTCCGGTGAGAGAGAGGATCGGCATGCGGTGGTGGTTTCCTTTTTTACAGTTTCGGTTTTCTTCTTTTTTTTTTTTTTCGACTCTCCTTTCGATTTCTTTTCTGGTGGTTTGTTTTGGTGGTTGATGATGGTGATGGTTCGGTTTGGGGGAGAGAGAGTGGGAGGATGACGATGGGAGGAAGAGGGTTCGGTTTGTTGTGGTGGCGCGGTTTTGGGGTTGTTGGTGGAGGGGTTGTGGTGTTTGTGTGGAGATGAGGGTGGTTTGAGGTGGAGGCCGAAGGTGGGAGAGGGAGGGGGCTGCGGTTTTTGTGGCTGTGAGGGTGGTTTGTGTGGTGAGGGAGACAGAGATGGTGATGAGAAGAGATGAGGCCTGCTTCTACATTTTTTTGATTTTCTCTTCTTCTCTATAATTCTTTTTTTTTTCAGATCTGCCTCTGCTGGAATGGTTAGGGATTCAGCATGAAAACCCTAATTTTGTGATTTTTTTTCTTGAAATTCGTGGTTCGACTTCACTGCTCTTCTTTGTTGGATTCTTTGATTTATACTATTTTTTTAGGTTAGGCATTAATTTGGTTTGACTGACTTTTGACTGGATTTCAGATCTGGAGCTTTTGGACTTGTGAGCAAACCAGGCCCATCAGCCACGACAACAGCTCACAACAACCCTAATCTGCCTATTTGTGCTTATTTGTCTATATTATTTTCAGATTATTGTAAAAAAACATTGTAACTAAACAATCAAATAAAATTACTATTTTTTTAATTTTTGAATGATATATTTTATTTTATTTTATTTTTGTTTAACTGAAAATAGTAAAAACAACGTAAAAGTGACAAACGCGAGCAAAACGACAGATTTAACACTAAAATTCGAAAATACACCAAAAACGACTATTTTTGTGATTTTTCGGAAAAAAGTGAAAAACACCGGAAAAAATTGAGTGTTCACAATATGCAAGTTAAGCTTTGATTCTCTCAATATTTTGTCTTTAGATTTATAAGTGCACATGAGGCTTTTGGAAACCAGATATAACATTAAATATGCACCAAAATCAGATTTGATAAAGGATATAATATGATTTAGATTAAATGATCAACATGAGGCTTTATCATTTTTCCTTCTCAAGATATTAAGTTAATCACATTTCAGATTTGAGAAAATAACTCCTTACTTTAAAAGATTTTCATAGGAACATGTTTTTAGAAGGCACATATCAAAATTTGACAATAATATGATTTGTGTACATTTGAAAACTTGCTTTGAAAGATATTAATTTTATACTGATGATTTGAAAACTTTTTCACCCATTTTATACACCAAAAGAATTCACATGATAAACAATAGGTGCATCTTTGTAAGACATGATTTACATGGGACTCAACAATGCATCAAATGGTCTAACACTTTGAAATATTCAATTCATATTGACAATTGAAACGTTTTTAACAGGCCTACAACTCAATGAAGCTATTTAAGACAACAAACCATATATCCAAAAAGGTTCATGAAAGTTATAGCAATATGGAATGTTTAGAATCAAAGGTTGTGGAACAAGATTCTTTCAATCATTGAATTATTCATAAGAGTTATTAGAACATTTGTTATTTTAAACATGATGGGGATCAATTTGCATTTCAAAATATTAACACATATAACATTTAGCACCACATCATAGATATTAATATAGTATGTGAGTCTATATTTCTGCAAAGAATGACACTTGACATTGCAACATCTTATCTAACACTTTTTAAAGAACACTTCATTTTAAATAGGTTTTTATCATGTGTTCATAAAGCTTAAAGCATCGTGCAATAGTATCAATTATCAACTGAATTGCAAATTTGATTATGATCACTATATTAGTATGAGACACTTAGAACTAGAGACTGTGCAAATATATTTTATGTAGAACTAGGCACATGCACATTCAAGTTCAAAGTAAACAGTGATGCATACAATTAAGCTTTTAAGATCATATATTGCATCAATCATTTTAGCATGCATTCATAGGAATAAACAATCAATCTTATCATATCAAATAATTCATATATATCAAAATAAAATTATGATGAGATTGAGAATACCTCCTTTAATGACTTTCCTTCTGAAGACTTCTTATGATAAGAACATCCTCAAAGACTTTGCAGTATCATCAATTCATGCTCATTCATATATCATCATAGTACTTTGTGAAAAACTGACTGATGGATGAAGAAGGTTGTTCCAGATTTATTTTTCTTATTGATCTCTCAATATCTTTCATCTATTTCAGCTTCCAATCACTTGTATGTTAGATGGACTTTGAGTTTCTTTGCTGAATTCTCTTTTAGAGCAAACTTTTTATCTTTGAGAAGCTTCGGATCAAGCTTCTTCAAATCTGCAGAAGCTTCTTCAATTCTACAGAAGCTTATCAATATCTGCAGAAGGTTGTGGGGATGATGAAATCTGGTTTTGGCACACTACAATCCCTCTCCCTTTTGAGATGAGTCCAAGTTTCTTTATGAATTTTCTCTACTTCTTGGATCCTCTCATATTGAAGCCCAAGGAAGGATTTCAGTCCTTCCAACATGCTTTTCTCAGATTCATCCTTCATCATCTCATAATGTGTGTACTATCATGAAGTTTCAATTTAAACTTTTGAGCATCTTTTGAGTTGTATGAGTTGGTCTTTATCTCTTTATTATCAACTCCCAAGAGGCATTTTCTTCTCCTTTTATCATCCAATGAGTATTCCTACATCACAAAACAAAAATGATTTTGGTACCCATTCCTTTTGGGTCCTTATGTGTTAGTATACCTCTTCTAGCCATTTTTGCTCACATGGTAACATAATAAGGTCTCAACCAAGATATTACAGTTTGAACATACATTATTGACAAATAATTGTGAAACATACTGTAGGAAAGTATGTGTGCATTTTTTCTTTTTGTCTAAGCACTTATCACCCATTATAACCACTTTGAACATTTTTATGCATAAAGATTGTTTGTCAAAAACTTCCAAGTTAATACTCAACTCAATTTCTTGTTTTCCAAAAATTCAATTTCCTTTTTAAAAGAATGAGTTAGTATCTTAGAAAGCACAATTTTTTAGATAACATTATGCATGAGTGTACAGAGAATATTTCTTATGAAAGAACCATTTTTCAAGAACATGTGCATATCAATATCCAATTTTTATTTAAATGATGTACAGAGATATTAATGCATCATGAACTTTAGTTCATATGAAAGTAATTTTAATCATGTAAGAAATAAGCACAAGACTTGTTGCTTTGTAACAAGAGATAAATGTGGTTTAGCCAATAAGTTTTACCAAGTTTCTGAAAAAGAAGGATGATACATATGAATGATATTTTTCCGTAGCTTGATTAGTTTGGGGCATATAACCTTTGTTGCATAAATCACATATTTCTAGCCCTTAGACATTCATGATGTTTTCTTGGCATATGAATAAAACATGTAAAAGCCAGCCAATGAGTAAGATAATAGACAATTAAAATTTCATGTAAAATTCTAATGCTCTTACCTCACTAACTATCATGTTGTCATGAAACTTACCACATTTTTGCAACCTCATGGATCTTGGCAAGCATTGTAATGATCATTCTTAGTAGAGTGCGAGCTTTCCAAGATTTTGAGTTTATTGGTTCTAACTTTGTCACATGACTCAGTCCATGTGGCTCCTTCATGAATTTTCATTTTGTAAACAGAACTTTATTCAGTCTGTCATGAAGGTTACCTTGACATCTCTCTTGTACAGTGGCTGCATCATTTGTATGATGCTTTGTGTCTCTTTTCAATATGTTCTTGTTGGCTTGTCTTGAAGAATTATGCTCAGAGTTGTGAATGAATGACAGAAATTTTGGAAGCCAAAGAGAAAAGATTTTATTGAAAGCACAATATGTTACGCTTCACCAAATTTCAAAAACTCCCCTGGTTTTCATTCTCAAATATTTTTCTTATGTTTGCCAATATAATGCAAGATTTTAGATTCTTGCAAAGCACAACTCTCATCCACTTTTTATCATAATAGGTTGCTTTTAGAAAAACTCAAAAAGAACAAGGATTTAAATTCCCCATTCCTTTTAGTACACTATGTAAGGATCAAGAAAGCAACACAATATAAGTTGGAAGAATTTATACAAGTGGGCTGTTATTCACTTTAGATTTTCTCCACATTTACTTTTTGACTAGCATGCAACAAATACCTACTAGTACTTTATCAATATGTAAAGCATGTGGTTCATCCATTTGTATGTTAGAACAAGCAAGACAACATATCATTTTGACTTTCACATTTCTCTTTTAAATTGTCAATGATGGGTATTGTGAGATTTTGAAAAGTAGCTTATAAAATAGTACCTTGTGGCAATTTTTGTTTTGCTTTGAGAGTAAAAAGGATTTATGATGACTTTTCAAGTTAGTAGCTAAAAATCCTTTTATCTTTCCTATGTTTTGCTATTTAGAGAAAACTCATCTCTAATAGCTTCCCATTCTAATGGCTTATAGAGTATTCAAAGAAAGATTAAAACAGACTTACTTGTTGATCATGGCATATTCATTTTCCATCTATCCCACCTTGTCAACTTCTTCATCATCAATATTGTTGTCTGCATATCACAAATCTCTTTGTAATTCAACCTTCTGAGACATGTTCTTTATCTCCAATGTTGGTCATCACTTCTTCCAGAATCCTTATCTCTTCACACGGTTAAGTGTGTTCAACCCTAAGAGCCTGTGCTCCTAGATACCAATTGAAGTGGCATATAGAGTCACAAGAAGGGGGGGTTGAATTGCGACCCTTTGAAATTTATATCCTGCAACTTAGAAAATGTCCTCTCAAGTTGATACTTGGAGATGAGATAGTTAGCTTAAAACAATTTCACAAGACATACTCTTCTTGAGTAGGTTCCATGTATTGAACCTTCTTTTTGTTTAAGTAGGTTCCACATGATGAACCTTCTCTAGTTAAGTAAGTTCAATTCATAATGAGTCTTGTGTTGTATTTATGCATAGAAATATTTTGTTCATTAAATGAATTTTATCCTTTTGTTGAACATGGTAATTCAAGATTTGATAACTTGAGGAACATATTACCAAGACATATATATGTGAAGGATAAACTCTTTAATGTAGAGAAGCTTATGAGAATGAAATCATTTTGATTGAAGCTTCTATAAATGCTTTTAAAACAATATATGATTTATGCATAAAATACATGAGTAGGTTAGTAACAATATATGATCAATATAAAACACTAACTACTCAATGAAGAAGGTTAGTAATAATAGATAATCAATATAAGATACTAACTTCTTAATGATGAGGATAGTCATGAATAATAGCTTGTAAGAGATATGTTGGTTTTAACTTTGAGATTAAATCATAGATTATAAGTTCTTAGTTAAAATCTGTTTTGAAGGTTGAATAAATCAACCTTCTCATAGTTTGGACAATGGTGAAGATGTTATAGCATGTTAGAAGATAGTAAGGAAAGCTAGTAAATAACACAAGAGAGTTATAGAGGTTCACCCAAACCCGGCTACTCCTCTCCCCACGTCCACGTGAGTATTTCCACTATTTTCCAAATAGTCATTACACTTGCTTTTGATCAACACACAAAAGACTTCACCACCACTAGCTTTGATCACACACAAATGACCTAGTGCACTCTTACACACGCCTACGCCTAAATGTTGTTTCCACTCTCTTAGAAACTCTCCACTAGTTACCTAAGATTCACCTTATCAAGTATAATCACCACCAACACTCACCTATCCTAGGTAGCTTAATAGAACAACACACACATTGTAGTTTCTCATCAACACTCACCTACTCCTTAGGTAGCTTGATAGAACACTACACATGTTGTATTTTCTCATTAACACTCACCTTTCTTTCTAGGTAGTTTGGTGAGATATTTACAAGATAATGTTTACAATAAGGGTTTTGGGGTTTTGGGATGTTTAAGAGCTTGAGAATAAATTACACAAAGTGTATACAATGATGCTCATCAAGCTAACACACACTCACTAAAAGAATCCTGCAATTTCACATTAGAAGCTTGGAGTGTGGGATGAGAAGGTTGGATGTTTCTTTGAGAAGCTTGAAAGATGAGAGGTTCCAACCCAAACTCATGCCTTGAACTTTCGAATTCCAGCCTTTAAATAGCCATGGAGACTGAATATAGCTGTTAGAAATTTGAATGGAGTTGAATAGAGCCGTTAGAAACTTGAATGGAACTTTTTGGAGTATCCTTTGGTCCATAGGAGTGACTTTAAGTAAGGTACAAAAGTTGATGACTTTTGAACCTTTCAAGTCTGTCTTTATGCTTTAACCGACACATTCAACCTTCTTTTTCTCGACATTGTACTCTCTAGTAGTCTACTCTACAACCATGCTTTGATTATATCCGTTGGATGACACGGAATTAATTTGAATCAACCTTCTGAAGCTTCCTAGCATGAATAAACACCTTAAATGTGCCATATGAATAATCATTCATTACCTCCTTTTATATTCAAACTTTCAGCACATTTTATGACTTGGAATCTTCATTTAATTCACCTTAAGATCATTCAAGAAGAGTTAATGTGTTTGGGATAATTTTGATATGGTTTCCAGCAACCTTCTGAACATTATTTCTTCCTTCACTTTAACCTTCTTAACATTGAACTTATACTTCCAAGGTGTTTTGTTAGTCAAACTTCTTTTGACTTGATCAAACTTTTCGTTGACGTTTGGTCAACCTTCGTTGACTTTCGGTCAACCTTCTGTTTGACTTTCAGTCAACCTTCTGTAGAAAGTTACTTTTTCTTTTAAGCTTCTTCAATCAACCTTCTGTACCTCTTTATGGAATAGGTCAACCTTCTGTTGACTTCAATCAAACTTTCTGTTGACTATTGGTCAACCTTGTGTTGACTTTTAGTCAACCTTCTGTTTGACTTTCAGTCAACCTTCTGTAGAAAGGTCAAACCTTCTGTTGACTTTATTTTTTAAGCTTCTCATGAGTTAACCTTCTCAAGGCTTTTCTACCTTTATAATATATCAATATTGTAGACCATGGTAGAGCCTTAGTTTGCTAAGTCTTGGCTTGGTTAAACCTTCTCAAATGATTATTCCTCAAATAAATGAACTTTGATGCTCTTAGGAAGAATAATTTATTACCTTCTCTTTTTCTAATACCTTCTCTTGACTTTGTCAAACCTTACATTGACTTAGTCAAACTTTCTCAAATGATTATTCCTCAACCCAATAAACTTTGATGCTTTTAGGAAAAATCATTGAGTACCTCTTCTTCAGTTCATCAATGAGAGTGATTGTTCTTTAGTTGTTGAAGTTTCCTAGAGTAGGTTGCTTATTTGAACCTTCTTATCTTTGAACCTTCTCCAACTATTTTAACCTTCTTTAACTATTGAACCTTCTTATATGTGAACCTTCTTATGTTTATTTCTACCCTTGACTTTTTGCATGTTTTAGTCTTGCTCTTTGATATGCTTCTTGATAAGCTTTTGAACCTTTGAGTAAGAGAGCATTGGTAGAATATAACTTTGATTAATGACTATGAGAATCTCATTTGTAGAGACTTGTAGAAACCTTTGATCCATCTAGTCATTAGGTTATTAGGACTCTCTTGATAGGAATTCACTTAGATGATTTGCATTTACTTTGATTGCCTAATGTCTTCTCTTTTCTCTTTGTGAATTTCCTAGTCCCACACATTGTAATAGTAAAGATAATATGTCTTCATGAAGCTTGCATTACTATTCTTGTAACTGTTGTTGGTGCTACTCGATTCTTCAATTTGTTGAGAATGGCATGCAATGGATTGATCTAATTTTCTTCTAGCATGTCCACTTGAAAGAAACCTGTTCTTTTCAACAAACTCAAGACACCCATTAGTAGAGCACCATTCAGAATACTTAAGCTTTAGTTCATAAGGTTTGTTATCATTAAAACCATATATCAAAAAGGATTTTATCTCAACAATCTCCCCCTTTTTGATGATGACAAACCTTTAAGAACAAATCTTAAGTTTTCTGGATGGATATAATAATACATGCAAGAATGTTGAGTTACTATCAAATTAAGCTCCCCCTGAACTTATGCATGGAGTTTAAACTCCCCCTAACTTATGCTTCAGATGGCAATGACTAGTAGGGGAAGATTGTCGGGAATTCAAGTGTGGGTGATTAGTCCCACATTGGCTAGGAATGAGCTATATGAAAGATATATAAGAGAGGATACCCATATACCTAATGTCTTAAGGTTTTGGATGGAGATGTGGCGTCCAAGTCTCTTGGTGGCCTGGTTCATTGGCTACTTCTGAAATAATTCAAGATATTTTTTGGGCTAATACAGATTCCACCTAAGAAAATCAACCAATACATATTACGTTACTTGAGATTGTCGGTGTCACTTCGACTGAGATGACATATTCGTTGGGTTTGGTTTTATGGAGTGTGTAAAGGAAATAGTTTCATTTGGGCTCTAGAGATGTATCGTAAATTCGTAATTTTTTGAAGTATCCAGATAATATGCCAAGTTAATTGTTACTGACTAGAATACCACACTAATGAATGTTGATAAAAAAATTTCCCCAACCTATTCTACTCTATCTTTTTTTTTTTAGATAAGCAAGCAATATATTGAAGGGGGGCACTAGGGGTGCACCCAACCCTTACAAAGATATGGGAAGGGGAGAGGCCTCATTAAAACCTCCCTGGGTCAAAACCCTTTGGGAAAAAGACCCAAGAGGGAAAAAAGAGTACCTCAAATAGGATGAGATGCTTATAAAGCCTCTAGGCACCCCACGGGGCAATTACACCAATCTGAAAACGTCACCCCGCAATTTCTCCCCTTCCGAGCTACAAACCAGCTCCAAGATACATATTTAATAGAGTATATAATAGAGTTTACATTTGCCACAACCCCCTGAAAGATAGTTCTATTCCTAGCCAGCCACACCTGCCACATTGTTGCAACCCAGAAAATATGTTGAAGCCTACGATCCTTCCTCCCTTTAGCAAGCTTGCAAACTTGTTGGAATATGGAGTACCTCATCACCCACATCTCCATCCAAATTCAGCCAAAGGGATATGCCACGCCAAACGAAACGTGTAAAAATACATTTGCAAAAGACATGAGCAGCAAATTCCGTTTCACGGAAACAAAACACACAAGACAAGTCATACGGAGAGGACAATATCCCGCGTATGTGAAGATTCTCTCTAGTGGGTAATTTGTTCAACAAAACTCTCCAACAAAACACCAATACTTTAGATGGTAAGTCACTCTTCCACAAAGAACCACATGCTGCCACCACAGGATCATCAAGTAACAATACATTACCACGACATCTATTACTCACCCACTCGTACCATGACTTAACTGTGAAGCCACAGATCGGATCCGGCAACCAAATCCACCTGTCCGGCACGCCCATGTTCAGCTGAACACCAAGTAGAAATTCTGTCAATTGCGTGACAGCAGCAGGGTCAATTGCAGCAGCTGCCGTGACCCAACCACCATCCCAGGACCAACCAGAGGCACTCCACAGACCCATCTCAGCCACCGTATTATCCTTTGTTCCGCTAGCCTCCATAACCGAAGGGAATAGAGCTGCAAGTGGTTCGGTTCCTAACCATATGTCAGTCCAAAATTTCAATTTTGCACCGTTTCCCAGCTTCAATTTAGCCACTCCACTGTACCAGCTGCTGTCCAAGTTCAAACCGACCCCTAAGAGCGTCAAATTGCGCCACCAAAGCGAAGTTTTTCTAGCAATGGAAGCTGGAGGTAACACACCTGTCCAAGAAAGATTTTTCCCATATCTAGTAATCAACACTTGCTTTCATAATGGTGAATCATCATCCAATAATAACCTCCATCTCCATTTTGCCAAGAGAGCTATGTTAAACACTTCAAGATCTTTTACACCCAAACCGCCCAAGTGTTTTGGTTTGCAAACCAAATCTCATTTAACCCAAGCCATTTTCTTCTTATCATATTTCAAAAAACGACAGAGATAGGTGCAAGTCGGATGGCAATATCAAAGTTATCAAACCTAAGGATGTGAGCGCAAAACAGGTCAAACCAAAAGAAGTATGATATACCATCATGAGGGAGGGCGTAGACATATGCTATGATGCATTTTGGCAACACAAACACAACAAAGTTGAATATGCTCACGGTGTGCTGAAAAATTATTGTTGAATAGTAGAGGTCATTTGTTAAGGGTTCGGAAGTGATGAACAAAATAATGGAACTACAGTGTATTGAGAGATACAAGCCTCGTTCGGAATAGTATGACAGTGTTAGTACATAGGTATAGAGGGAATGCCATTTAGTGAGGAAGCGACGAAAAATACGATGAAATTGCAGCATATTTATTATTCGAATGATTATTGTATGTCTATTATAGTAATTATAAGTCATTGCCACTGCTTCTGTCATTTTACTGTCACAAGGACTAAAAGTGTGAATTGGGAAAAAAAAGGTCACAATGACTAAAAGCTTTGACGGAGAAATATATAAGGACTAAAAGTGAGTTAAATTTTTTATAGCGTCTAAAAGTGAGCTAAAATCATAGTCAACCCTAAAATATAATAGAAGTTACAAAAAGTTACAGGCTTGAAATTTGATACTTTAAATAATTACATACAATTATTATTTTTGGAGTTTTTAACAAACAACTTAAATAGTGAAACCGCCATCCGCTACTATTATTTGTCCCGTGATATATGAAGCAGCTGGAAGACAAAGAAAAGCAACAAGTGATGATATCTCTTTAACTTCTCCCAATCGACTAATAGGTGTTTGAGAAACTAAAGCCTCAATTACCTTATCGGCACCAGAAGATTCCTATACAACAATAGTAGTTACATTACAAGAGTTTGTGATCAAACAAAATATTAACTCTATAACAAAAATAAGCAAAATAAACTAATTAGATACTTATTAAGATAACCTTTGGCATATTATCCTGCTTACATTTTATTTTCAAAATCTTCAATAAATCGTATATAAAAACCATTTTCGACAGAAATCAAATAATCACTAATTATTCTAACTTATGACATAGTAAATCGCAAATAAAATTTTAACAGTTTTTATTTTTAAAATCTTCTTCCATTAGATGCAAAATTAACAGGGATAGTTAAAGTCATTTTATAAGTCATGCATGTATTAAAAGATAATTAAATTTCTTCAAAAGAACAGTTGATATCACTAGTCAAAAAAACAAACTTAATATCATATAGTTTGATTTTGATTCTAAGTGTTAAGTTAAACCCTCCATAATAACTTATAATTCTTGAAATATAATTTCACCATCAAGATTGTAGAATTATCGCATTTAAGGTAGGTTTTAATATGTTTTTAACCTAATTTCATGTCTTTATAGGAGAATAATTATCTAACCATTTTATTTTCAATATCAAACAAAATACAAAAATCTCATCTGTGAGGTATATTTCATGGATTTGGATTTCGTGACAAAAATACAAGGCTAGCTTATAATGGTTGGGGATTAGGTGAATCTTTATAGCTATAATTGATTGTAGGTGGAACTTTGTCGTGACTTAGCGGCGACGAGAAACAAGAGAATATGGTGGATAATGACCCATATTTTTGATTGTAGAGATAGAGAGAGTTGAGATGCTTAGCAATAGAGATCAACAAAATTAGACATTAAAGAGAAATAAAATATGAGAACACTCACAATATAAAGAGATTGAGAGAAATGGACCAGACACTTATGCTAAGACTACTGTTATTTTTTTTGTTGAGACCCTAAAATTTGAAAGATCACGAATGTGTTTTTTAATACTCCTATTGAGAAAAACGGAATTCAATACCAAGGTAATTAAAATTGCACCGCATATTGAATAAGGGAAAATACTAATTCAACATGCGTGAGACTGCACAAAATAGAGGAGAGTGCGAGCCGTTTGATATGTCATTTTTTGCATTGTGTCTATATTAACCTATAGTTATTGACTAACTGTGTTTCATATTTAATTAAGATATAATGTTATTTTTTTAGTAATTTCAATTTGTTTAATACATTTTAAATCAATTAAAAAACATTGTGGCTTTTATTTATTTTTCCGGTATATGGAGAAATACTTTGGTATTATTTTGAATCTATTTATGACAATCATTATTTATGTATATTATATTAAGTTGGTTCACTGTTTTGATACATTTAAATTTTATGATGAGTTATTTAACTTGTAGAATTTGCGATTTATGTATTAGACTATTAGTTGTATTCTAACTGATATGACATGAATTCTAAAGCGTTAGAATTTATTTGTTATTATGTATGTGTATAATTCAGATGATTGACCCACTTTAGATGATTGAAGATATTTTGATATTTTCATAGATAGTTGTATTAGTTGTTATAATTTTAATGCATTTAATAAATTATTTCTTAAGTAATTTAAGATGTATAAATAGAAGTAAAATTCTAACATGAAGTGGTTATTGAATGCTTGTACAAATCAACGACAAGGGACATGTGGTCCAGTTTTGTGATAGTTAATTATACAATATTATTATCAAAGACTGTGTTAATTAGTGAATAGTAAAATGTGATGGGACATTGGACCAAAACATAGTTATGTGAGGAGGTGAATAATAAAGAATGATTAATTAACATAAGAAATTAAAAGGACCTGACCCTATGCCACGAGTTCCACCAGTAACTAGAGCAGTCATTCCATGAAGTGACCATCTTTTGTCTTTGAAACTCAACTTTGTTTCAGTACTCATACTTCTAATTTGTAATCTGTTGAATCCTTTGAATGGTGAAGCGTATTACAAAATAGAAAGTAGTTACTATCTTATATATATATATATATATATATATATATATATATATATATTGTGTTTTGGTTGTTATCTTCTTACCATTTTAGTGGTTCTCAAATGTGTGATAGGTAAGAGGGTGGTCCATTTCCTGGTTCAGATTTAGGGCTATTATTAACATTAATTAGCATTTGTCTTAGCCTCAACAGTATTGGGTGTGATGGAGACTCGAAAATGGAGGGCGTATTTAAGGGCGTGTTTGGTAGAAGAGAAAGAGAGAAGAGAAAATAAAAGAAAAAAGAGTAATTTTTTATTGTTTGATTTAGGAGAAAAATAATATAGAATACATTAAAATAGTATATTTGGTAGAAGAGAATGAGGGAAGAGACGAAGGGATGAGAGAAAGAGAGAAGAGATAATGATTTTTTTTGTTTGTCTACCAATCCCTTCCCATTCTCTTTTCTCTTTTTCTTCTACCAAACACACCCTAAAGAAATAACTACATATATTTTTGTTAATTTTTTTTTGATGCAAATCCTCGTTAAAAAAAGTTATCTTCTAAGAAAAAAGGCTAACTCCTCATTTTATTGTAAATAAATAAAAAAACGAAATACAAACAAATCAAAGGGAATTAGACAAATACACTTGTTAGGAAAATAAAAAGCAATCATATGTTTGGTCAAAAAAAAAACAATCATATGTAACAACGGCTACTCAGCGGAGACCACATCTATTACAGAAAAAAAAAAATCTTTCCTAATACCATTACATAAAAAAAAATTAACCCAACTGATGTTGAGATGTTGTAAGTGGCAAAAAAACCATACAAAACCAAAAAAAAAAATTATTTTCCTAAACAACACACATTTTAGATTAAATATCAAAGTAAGCCACTTTTTTTTTCCTTTGGTGAACTCGCCCCCCCCCACCCCTAGTTCACCAAAGAAATTTTGCAATTTTTTTTAAAAACCTTTGATGAACTCGCCCCACCCCTAGTTCATCAAAGGTTTTTTAATTTTTTGATTTTCTTGTTTTTATTTTATTAAAATCTAAATTAATTTAATTTAATTACAATAATTAATTTAAATAATTAGAATAATTATTTATAAAATAATTGGGGTAAAAATGAAGATATTAAAAATTATGGCAAAATCTAGGCCGTTAAACAGTGTCGGTAAGATGTAGACCATTAATTAAAACCTTGAATTTAATAAGTCATAAAAATACAACTTCTTTGCTATGAAATACAACTTGTCAAACTAATAATACATTAAAGTATTAACGAAGAAGATGAGACCAGTTCCACACCGTCTAGGACGGGGATTACGTTGTGGACGTTGGACGCCGTTGTGGTTGTTGGGTTCTTCCTCGCCGTGACAGGGGAGGTGGGTCCGAAATAATTGGGGTTGGGGCTCGGGGGCATGTTGGTATTGATAATATTCGGGCACCGATGATGAAAACTTTACGGCCGAGCTCGGGGGGAGGTGGGTATTGATAATATTGGGCGGTGATGAAGAACTAGCACCACGGGCTCGAGGGGAGGTGGGTATTGATAATATTGTGGCAAGCGATGAAGAACTAGCACCGTGGCCCTCTCTTGAAGTTCACGAGCATAAATCGCGAGACTCGGTGTCTGCCACAAACCAACAGAGAGTCGAACATATCGGTGTCCCGAGATGTTGGTGTGTGTGAGATAGAGTGGCGGTGGGGCACATATTCTTCATCTCACACGCCTGTTTGGTTCCAGTCTTGATTTGTGCGGGACGTCGATAACGACTGATTACGCTCTCGACGTTCGATTTGAGTTCTTGGGGAGGTGGTGGTTGTTCTTCATCCGATTCTTCCACATCACCACAACACCACAGCAAAGACGAGGATCCCCATTTGTTGGTCGACGTAAATGTATGGCCGAGAATTTTTGAAAAACCGGCGCATGTATCTATCGATCGCTTTGGTGTTCCATAGCAGGCCGACCGACAACACACCGATTTTCTCTATCATTCCAACAATCGATCCAATGAGTGTGATATCGAGTCCAATCGGTGTCCTGTTGTCCCCGCATGGTGATTCCGTGCAAAGCGAGTCAAACTCGTGGTCATTTGGTATCTCTTGCAAGTTCCAGATTGCAATTTAACCCTATCTGCGTGGTGCCATTCCACCATATGGAAACACACCATACCGTGTTTCAGACGTAGTCCATATGGCCGAGCCCTCATATCGCGTCATTTGGAAGGTTGAAATCCTCATAAGGCAACCACTTAAAATCCTCATTTGTCATGTGATCGATCCTTGCTGCATTTAAACAAGGTCTCTTGGACATCTGGTGTGATTAAGTGGTGGTGTTGCCCATCTAGTAAATAAAGGAACAGTTAACATAAAGATCAAATGTAATTGTTAGTGTTTTAAAAAAAGTGTCAAATTTTTACCTCTTTGCTAGTGGCCAATCATATGAAAGTGTGCAAGGCGGTGCTAGGAAAGGCATGCGGTACCGGACCAAGATCGTAATAAAAGAGTACATCCACCCATAGCCTTTCAGTGCGTTGTAGATGTCGTACACAACATCCGGTATAAGTTTGTCAAACATGTCGACCCCAACTAAATTTGGATATTTTGTCGAAATTTATCAAGGGGGAGTAGGTATTTCATGTCGACTCTGTTTGATGTTTTGTGCGGGAGTATGTACCCCGATCAAAAGCAACAACCAAGCCCTACAATATTCTTTAAGAACTGTCATGGAAGCACCCTGTGGAACCTCCATAAATTCATGACGTAGCCAACTCAACGAGAGGCAGTGGCCATCTTTTCCATTAGGTGGGACAACTTTACCCAAATATCGTTCGCATAGTTCAAAGCCAAGTTTTGAGGTATTGCCGATAATGGCATCTCTGTCAACAGTAAAGCCCCAACCGCAATGGGACGTCTTGGAGAGTTATTGTGCACTCCTCTCTTTGGAAGATGAAACGTGTGTGTTTCGGTCTCCGTGTTCGATCATTCTTTGCCGCCACCAAGGTGGTTGGATTTTGAACGAGCCAATTGAAAGAATTTTACCAAACCCAGCTCTTTCTATCAAAGGTAGTATAGATTCATCTGGTGTGGGAAGTGTGAATTTGTGATGAACATCCATGGGGTCATTGTTGAGATAGTTGGAAATATGATTAGCTTGGTTTAGTAGGGTAGACATTTTTGGATGGAGATGAAGAGAGTGATAAAGAAAGTAAAGTCGGTTGCGTGTTAGACCAAGAGATGAAAAGCGAGAGAAGAGAAGATGGTTCAGAAGGCAAGGGCTTGTGGAAGGTCAAGAGGCAGAGAAGAGTAGATGGTTTGATTTTTGTGTGAATGAAAGCAATGAATATATGGTTGAATATATAATGGTATTGAAAGATGGTTTCAGCCCATGGTTTTGTTTCAGCCCATGGTTTTGGTTGAGCACACGGTTTTGTGGGGAATCCAATGAATTCTGAAGATTGTTCAGTGGTTGGTGGGGACAAAAGCGCAATAATGGGTCTTGGATTCCAAAATGCAATTATGCCACCTTCCGATAGTGGGAGACAAGGGGGCCACCGGGATTGTCCCGGGAAAGTAAATTTTATTTTTGAAAATCGATATTTATGGATGGTTCGATTGCACCGACAGTTTAAACGGTGTAGATTGCACCAAAGTTTTAAAGGCCCAGATTGCACCGACAGTTTAAACGGTGTAGATTGCCCAAATTTTTTCCCATTGAAGCCACATTTTTTAAATTAATTCTTTCTTGAAACAAGTTGTGTGATCTTCTTCTTCAGGAATAGGAGAGGTCCTGAAGTAAATGAGGTCTCATTGATTTAATAGTTATTGTATTACTTTGTAGGTTTTCACTAAGTATAAAAAATGGTTTTTTACCTAAGTTTAGAAACATTTTTCCCACGAATGTAATTTGTATTTTAATTTTGTAAATATTATACCTTGTAGAGAAAGTGTAATACTAAAGTGTTGTGTTGGAAAAAAAAATTTAAAAATGTTTTAATGAGTAAATTATTTACTAGAAAGTGTGTTAAAAATCATTTTTTCACCTAAACTTAACATGGTTTTTTGCCCTAATTTTTTCCCATTTTTTCCCCTAATTTTTTTTTTATTATTTAAAAAAAAAATACCCTATATTGCCACGACCAAAATGGGTGTAGTGGTGTAAATGATGATTTTGATTTTTGTGTTCAACCATTATTAAAGTAGTTCACATACATTTGTCCATAAGGAATTGTCATAGTATTGTCTAAGTTAAATGAATTTAAGTTAGGTTAAAAAATTTAATAAAATTCAAAATTTTATATGACATGATAGGAGAGGTACTGAGGTCAATGAAATCTCATTGATTTATTAGTTATTGTATTACTTTGTAGGTGTAGAAGAAAGGAATTGAAGATTGAATTTTTTTCACTAACTATAAAAACGGTTTTTACATAACTTTAGGAACATTTTTCCTACGAATTTAATTTGTATTATAATTTTTAAATATTATACGTTGTAGATAAAGTGTAATACTAAAGTGTTGTGTTGAAAAAAAAATTTAAAAATGTTTTAATGAGTAATTTATTTACTAGAAAGTGTGCTAAAAATCATTTTTTCACCTAAAATTAACATGGTTATTTGCCCTACTTTTTCCCCTTTTCTCCCCGATTTTTATGTGCATTATTTTCACAAAATTTACCCTACATTGCCACGACCATAATGGGTGTAGGATTGCAAGAAACAAAGCGGTCGGTGGAATCCTAACCGTTCAAATTGTCGGTGCAATCTAAACCGTCGGACTTTCAATAATTATTCACATGCATTTCACCTTCCGATAGTGGGGCACAAGGGGCCACTGGGGTTTGTCCACTAGGCTTTGTCAAGATGCCTTAATTAGTGGTTGTCATGATTGTTCGATAATGGTCGAGTCCCATACATATACGTACGCGTACGCTCACTCGAACAATGCACATGTTGCCGCGATGGACTACGAACAATGCACGATTCACTCGCACAATGCAAGCTGGTCCTCTATGAACAATGCACATTGAAATATTCAAAGCGCCGGTGGAATCCTGGCCATTAAAATTGTCGGTGCAATCGTAGCCGTCAAAAGTCACGGTGCAATCGACCTTCAAAAACCAAAACCCCTCAAGGCAATCTACACCGTCAGAATTTCAATAAATACCCACTACATCTCTCACCACTAACCACACCTTTACAAATCCTCCTACTACCACCTAAAACTCAAACACACCCTCTTGCTCCCAACTTCATCAATGGCTCCAACTCCAGCCCCAGTTTTTATCACAGTGTTTTACAATGGTTTTGTAGAAAAATCAGATACTCGGGGTTTGTTGTTTAGATGTCAAAACTACACCCTTGTCAAACTCACTCTAAATTCAAACTACCTCAAGTTAAAGAAGCCATTGAAAAAATAATATCTCGACTGTTCCCAAATGGTTTCTAGTATTACATATCGATACCCCACAACACTCATGGTGGTTGTGACTTTTATGCGAGTTTCAAATTACATCAGATGAACAACTTGAAATGATGATGGAGCATTACCAACAATGTAGAGGTCAAGGTATCTCAGACACACGTAAATATATCTGCAGATTTGGTTGATGCTCCTTCAAACTATACTCTGTAAGTGAACCCCACTCTATTCCATCTCCACCACCACACACCATCCCTTTTCTCAACAAACATTTCAACCATACACCGATTTCATCCCACTGTTTACCCTCACTTCAATCCTTCATCATCCCAAACGAACATGCATTATAGTCCTTCAACACATGACCATCACTCTGCACCATCATCCTCACAAAACCCCATTGAACTTAATACAACTAACCCTCCAAAGAATGAAACTAATACCCCACCGTTTACTATGTTTGTTGGTGTCCATAATGAGGACGTTGGGGATTATAGCGATGATGAAGATGAAATTCTTGAGCGTGAAGGACGCTCAGAACCAATTCAAACTACCCCCAACATAGGTGTTGCATTCCGCGAGCTTTGTCCCACACTTTCAAAATGTCACGACTTATAGCCCGTAACCTTATGATTTAGAGTTTGCCCATCCCATGGACCGGAACCAACTTTTCTCAAATGAAGACCCAAACGAATGAAACTCAAAATGAAATTTCCCACAAAAGAAATAGCCATGGAATTCATCCAAACATATCACCTAAACAAATGCATTTCATACCAAGTCAACAGATCTACTACTAAAGTTTGGGAGATTTCTTGTGTTCACGATACATGTTTGTGGAGGTGTGTTGTGAGGCTCTGAGCAAAATCTAGTTTGTGGGGATTACACAGTTGACTCACCCACACACATGTACAACATCCAATATTTCCCAAGATCACCTCCGGATGACGTCTTCCTTCATATGTTCTCATATCCTTCCACTTGTAAGGCGGGACCCAACAATATCATGGATGGTGTGTTGATTGCACACATCAAGGAGCGATTCACGTACGAGTTCCTACAGAAGGCTTGGATTGCTAAACAAAAAGCAATCGAAAAAGTATACTGGTAATTGGGAAGACTCTTACAAGGAGGTAAACGGATGCCTAGTGGGTTTTTCTCTCACTATATACGAACACGATTATCGATTGGCAAGACAAACCATTCTATGAGAGCGAACAACAAGTCACCAACAAAGGTGTTTTCCACCGCATCTTTTGGAGTTTTGGCCCGTGCATACAAGGCTTTAAATTTCGCAAACCGGTGGTGTCTCGTTGATGGAACATGGTTGTATGGTAGGTATAAAGGGGTCCTTTCTTTTGGCAATCGCCACAAGACGGAAGAAACCGAACCTTCCCAATTGCGTATGCGGTTGTCGAGGTGAGACAATGGAGGCTTGGTATTTCTTCTGTCTCGTTTAAGACAATTTGTGACACCACGGGAGGGACTCGTTTGATATCGGATAGACACGAGTCTATCAAAAGTCTTTATTAGGCGTGTAAACACCAAGCGAAACACGTATCATGTATCCGCCACATAGTACGCAGAACTTCATGAGACACTTTAAGAACACTCTCGCCAGAAACATCTCATCAATATGGGTCAAGTATCTTTGAAACTTTATTAATTTTTATTATGTATTTTGCATTCCATAATTACCAACATCTTACTTTACTTGCTTCAAAGATACTCAATGACGGAGAGATCACCTAATCACTACAAAAATAAAATTGCCGTTAAGTAGGTCCCGATGGCGTGCATTGGGTTGAAGACATTAACCTGCAGCGCTTGTTGATATCGCGAGATGGAGGTTGCCGTTGCTGGGGCACTTGACAACAAACCTTGCAGAGTGCATCAACAATGTCCTTAAGAAGTGCGAGAATCTCCGATCCGTTCATTAATAGATGCAACATATTTTAGGATGAACGAGATCTTTGTGAAACGGGAACACAAGCACAGCGATGATGGCATCCGGAACAATGTTCTCTCAAACATTGATGAAAAACATTTTTGAAAACATCAAAGTGTGTCAAGCAAACGGCGTCGCAATTCACGATCGTGCGGTGCAATTGTTCCGAAGTTCGGGAAGAACAACGACCACAAAGTGGTAGACTGCGACCACATTTGTGGTCGACTTCGAATCAAAACACGTGAGTGTGGGGAATTCCGGGCCCTTCATTACCCATGTTCACATGCCATCGCAAAGCATGCTCTAAATGCGATTCACGACCACTTGCGGTTTGTTGATCCACCCTACACAATGCATCATGTTTTCAATACTTACATTGTGGAGTTCCCACTACCCTTGCTCATCGAGACCTCATGGCCACGATTTCAATACGATTGAACTACAAAGATGATCCAACTAAAAGAAGAGATAAAAAGGGCGCCACGATCTACTCGATTATTAAATGCAGAGATGGATCAAAGAGAAGCGGAACCCGCACCAAAAGATGCGGAATTTGTAGAAATGAGGTCACAACAAAAATAAGCGCCTAACCGCAATGTAAACTAGTCAATGTTGTTTAATGTATTATTAGTTTTGAAGTTGTATTTCAAAATTATTAAATTTTTGCCCTAACCGCAATGTAAACAAGTGGTATTTTTGTCAATTATTAAATTTAAGGTTTTAATGTTAAGTCACATTTAATTAAGTTGGATCACTTATTAAATATTTTATCTTCAATCTTTAATAATGCGTTGTGCGAGTGTACATTGTGCGAGTGTGCATTGTGCAGAGTCTTTGCATTGTGCGAGTGTGCATAGTGCACGAGTGTGCATCTTTGCATTGTCGCGAGTGTGCATAGTCTTTGGGGTCTTTTTTTATTGAACGACCTAGATTTTGCCGACATCATTGGGCGCCTAGATTTTGCCGACATTATTAAACGGCCAAGATTTTGCCGACACAATTTAATGACCTAGATTTTGCCGACACTAAACCCTACAATCAGCGGTTATGATCACCCTAAATCAACGGCTCACACACGATCACGTCTATTATAAATACATTCTCAAATTACACTAACATTAACACCACTAGTTTATCACCAACCTTTGGCTTCGAGTCATCTTCTCTTCTCTCGCTTCTTCCCCAAAAACCATCGCCCCACCCGCTAAAATGGAATGGCGGTTGTGTAAAACCCAAGACTCAAACGACAAATTCCTAACCGCCCTTTATCACAATGGAACTGTCACCACCCAAGCGAACATGGCGCTGTGTTTCGTTGTCCTAACCATGTGTTATGCAGATGAATAAGGACATCACATTCCCCAACTCAAGGAGAAGGCCGAGAGGAAGATTCGTCGAGGAGGAGGGTGGCGTAAAAGACGTGGAGCGTATACGTTTCGAGAAAGTTCGATTGTAGAGATGATGGGGTGTCCATTATTGATCATGGAGATCCAAAGCGACGAGGACGTCGTCCGCGCAATGATGGAACATCTAGCTAACGTTCCGATGGGGCGACAAATCTTAGAGTCAGTATGTGAACACAATACGAACTCCGGAAGAGATCATGCATCTTCTTCAACCACCACCACCCGCACCACAACAACCCATACTTACGCACTCGTAAAGTTGAGTATCGATGACTAACGAGTCCCGGGGCGACCATTACGTCCTGTTGATTCATAGTCGTGAATCAAAAACTAAACATTTCAGGCTTAAGAACAACATCACATTCGCAGAATTGAAAGAAAAACTAATAAAAAATGTGAAACTAGATGGTGTTCAGCAAGAAATTAAAAAAATCGAATGTGAATCCCCCTACGTCAGCAGTTGGAACCCACGTAATCGTATTCAGAAGTGCCCTAAGCCTATCAAGAATGACGAAGACATTCGTCAAATGTTTGAGAAACATGAAGAATTCCAAGGTGTCATTGAACCTTATCTCGAATTGTTCGTCGAAACAGAAGAATCTGTCGAACACCTCCGCCGTTATCTCGAATTGTTCACCAAAGGAAAAAAAAGTGGCTTACTTTGGTATTTAATCTAAAATGTGTGTTGTTTAGGAAAATAATTTTTTTTTTGGCTTTGTATGGTTTTTTTGCCGTTGTAAGTGATGCTATAAAGCATTACCAAAGTCCAAGAAGAATGTATATTGATGTTACAATACCATAATCCAACATTCTCTTTCCATGATTTCTCTGCACAAAATGTTGTGACATTGCGATCACAACTTCCGATCAGAAATGATAAAAGAAAATAATGAAATTGATGCCAAATTGGCATCAAAACCTATTGTGAGCTTTAATTTCGAGAAACTCGCGAAGTAACGGAATCGGCGGAAGGACGGGGAAGGACGTACATGACTCGATGAGAGCGATGATAATCACCTCGCAGTTCCAACGTTGAATTGGAAAACAATCAAATTTAAAGAGACTCTTGAAGATTGGAAATTTTATCTTTCTTTGTGCGAAATTCGTAAGCAAAAAAGAAATAAAACTCTAAAAATTTGAATGAAGTGTCCGATTATTTTTCTCATTCGCGCTCACGCTACTCTATTCTCGTTCTAATTTGGCAAGAGTTTTTTGCCAGTAATGTTATTTTTAGGAGAAGGGTTGAAGTTACTCCAAAAGTAATTTTTATAAAGTTACTCTACATCCTAACATTTGATTTGTATCTAATCCAATGGTTTCAGATGTATTGTACCATTGGATTAGATCCAAATCAAAGGTTAGGATATAGAGTAACTCTATAAAAGTTACTCTTAGAGTAACTTGAACCCTAGTCTATTTTTAGTGCCTATTTTTTTTTTTGAAACAATTTTTAATTTACTGGCTAATGTTTATTTGCCACAAAATTTTACGTTTAACAAAAATACACCAGCCATTATGCTTTATATAATTGTTGCGAAAAACAAAATTTTTGTTTTAGTGGGTTGATGTTGTTGGCAGTCATGAGATTTACTTTTAAGTATGAGTGAAAGTTAATATTTTCGTTGAAAGTATTGAGACACCATGTGGATAAGCAACAATGGTCCGTATACAAAAAGAGTGAAAAGTTCCTTTTGTTTTTCACACTCTCAGTATTCGAGAAGCTACTTTACTAGTTGAGTTGAATGTTTATTTATTTTTGGGTAATGGGATTTTTGGAATAATGGGATTTGGATTTATTTTGTTGAAAGTACGAGCGAAAGTTAATATTTTTGTTGAAAGTATTGAGACACCATATGGATAAGCAACAATAGTCCGTACTAAAAAAGAGTCAAAAATTCCTTTTGTTTTCCACATTCTCAGTATCCGAGAAGCTACTTTATTAGTTGAGTTGAATGTTTATTTATTTTTTCATACATAAGACTAAAAAAAATCTTTCATACTTGACAAAAAACAAACTTCTCATCACACATTCGTCTAAGTTATAAGCATCCGGGCGCAACAAAAATAAAAGCATTACTATGAGTTTAAAATTAAAATGTAACGAAAACTATTATTGTGAAATTAAAATACAAGACATGAAATTTGATAATATTAATTGTAACAATTAATAATAATAATTATAATAATAATAATAATTTGTGTTGGAGCTTTCTACCAGACCAACTTATTTAGAAATTAAATTTATTCGAATTACATTTTGTAATTTAAAATTCATGGAAAGGAAACTTAATTAATGAAACCACCATCTGCAGTTATGACCTGTCCAGTGATGTATGAAGCAGCTGGAAGACAAAGAAAAGCAACCAATGGTGATATATCTTTAGGTTCTCCCACACGACTACCAGGTGTTTGAGCCATTGCATCTACCATGACCTTTCTCGCTTCGCTAGAGTTCTATAAAATGAGCAGTCAATCATATAGATTATGAGTATCATTATAACATAATGCAGGAAAATAGAAGAGACTTCTATAGGAACTAAGAAATATCAACCGATATAATCATTTGAATTCACGTATAGAGTTAAATATATTTTTAGTTCTTACAAAATTTTACAATTTTGTTTTTAGTTAGTTCCTTTCAAATTTTGATCGACTTTTGGTCCCCGTAATATTTTTCGTAAGTACTTTTAGTCTCTATAGAATGTCAACTCATTTATACCCAACAAAATTTTGAATGATGTTTTTCGTGCATGTTAAGAACATTATAGACATTTCCCCACCAAAACTTAGTTTTGTTTTAGCAAAAGATGAATTTTAAAGTGCATAAAAACTCACAAAATAAAATAAAGAAAATATGCACCCAGAAACTGAATTTTGAATTTATTTTTTGCATAAACTTATATCATGATAAAGCATAGTGGATCTATAAAATTTGGTAATATTTCAATAATACCTCAATTTATTTTAAACTTTATGTAAAAGGTAGCCTAGTAATTTTCCCTAGTTGACTTGTAATGTCGTGCTTTCAATTATAAAGTCAAGAAAAACAGAAATGAAAAATTCTGCTGAGATCTAACAGAAATTATTATGTTACTAATATGTACTTGAATACAGACCTTGTCAATGGTTGAGTACACACATTTTTGAAAAAAAAAACAAACAATTAACGAAATAATTACTAAATCAATTTTCGGAAAATAAAATAAACTGATTATAAAATGTGTGTTCAATAATGTGAAAAATAGGGTGTTGGTAGCTTACCTCTATAAAGAAACAAAAATAATGGCCCATTCCAATTATATTCCATAATTTATCATCAGAGCCGGCCCAATAGGCCAAGTGACCGAAGCTAGGGCTTTAGCCCCCCAAAAAAAGTTTTTTTTCCTAAGTAAAAAGGCCCCCAAAATTTTTAAAAAGCCTCGGCCCGTGACTATCTTCATCACTATAAACATAATACCAAGCGTGAACAATACATCATCTGGTTGTTTATCCCACTTAATTTGTATTTAATTCTTTGTCTCACTCGCTAATCAATTTTTATAAATTTTCTCCTTATATAATCCCTTCGATATGCTTGTTACTTACTTTTACAATGAATTTCTTCCTTGTTTTGTGCTTTCATAATCAATAACTGAGGAGTAAATTATAAACAGAATAAAAAAACAAAGTTTTACTTTTCTTCAAACAAATTATAATTAACAAGCACTTTGACTGTGACATTGTTATTCAGTACGTGGATGATTAGTATCAAGAAGAAATTTATATTTGAATGAATCTACTAAAATTACAAGGTTTATTTTTCTAATTTTTTTTATCTTAATTTATAGTTTGTTAATTTAATTGCTTTTATTGGTGATTAATAAATAAATACTAAAGGAAATTGAATACGATAATTTAATAAATGATCTCAAAAAAAATTTAAGTAAAAATATATTAAATTTAACAAAAAAAATTAAAATATAAAAGGCTTCATTTTTAAGATCGCTTTAGGCCTCATCTAGTGTTGAGACGGCCCTGTTTATCATTTTATTCCTTTCTTTGAAAATAAATATCTATCCTTTTTTTCACAGAAATCATATTTTTTATATTCCAGTTGTCAACAAAAAAATTTCCTATATTCCAAATATAAAGGAACATATAACAAAATGAATTTTTAGTCAAAAAAAAATGTAACAAAATGAAGGCTGCAAAACATTCTTACTACAATAGACGCCAAAAGTTGTGTTGCTATAGGTCCAGGTGCCACAGCATTTGCACGAATGTTATCCGTCGCCCATTCCAATGCTATGTTTTTGATCAACTGATTTATGGCTTCTGCATAGAATTTTATATACAGATTGATTATGATCTTGGATCCTCTCCTTCCCTTTCTACGACTCAAACTTATCAAAGGAAGATAAGAAAACATACCTTTGGATGCAGCATAGATAGAACAAAGAGGAAAAGCTTTTAGACCAGTAATAGAGGATGTGAATACAATGCTCCCATATCCAGATGCTTTTAGAAGGGGGTGTGCAAGTTGACATAGGTGGTAACTTGACTCGAAATTGGTACCCATTGTAGTTGTCAGATCTTCAGTAGTGGAATCTATGATGGTCTTTGTAGTACATGTTCCAGCATTGTTTACCTAAAAGAGGAAAAACATTGTTTATCAAACAGTCAATTAGTTAATCAGTTGACAGTTAAGTTTGTTACTCTATTCTATTAGAGTGTTGACTGTATAAATAGTCTAAGGGCCAACGAATAAGATAGCGATTATTCAGAATATTCTCCAATTACTCTCAACAATCACTTTGTTTCCCTTTCATTGTTCAATTCAGCATAATTACACATTATTGATATATTATTTAACTCTTTCAATTTTTTAAAAATCTTAAATGTATATTAAAGAGAAGTGATATTTGGTACGATAAGAATCGTATGAAATGCACTTGACAAACAAGAGCAGTCATTTATTGCCTTCTTACATTTCGTTTTCGTGGCACTAAGCATCATTCTATATTAAAATATAGACTTGAACTTCCAGAATCTCCCCCTCCAAAATCCACTAATATCTCCCTCCCAAAAAACCCTTTGAGTTTATTTATCTTTAAAATTTATATACACCTAATGTGCATGTCAGTTAAACTCTGATTTTTTTTAAATAAAAATTAAATAACTCTTAATCTATTTGTTTTCAAAATGTAATCTAAATCTCTACCAAAAAAACTATAATCTGAACAACGGATCTTACTAGAATATTGAGTTTTCCTTGGAAGACTGAAGCAACAATTTCCATTAAATTTTGGCGTTGGTCACGAGATAGTAAATCACATGCTGATCCTGTCACTTGAAATCCTTTGCTTTTCCACTCTTCCAAACACTTGTTAACATCTTCTTGATTACGGGAACATATATGCACAGATACCCCAAATTTTGCTAACTCTTCCACAATTGCATGCCTGATTAATTCACAATGCAAAAAGATAATTAAACATAATTAACATAAGAATTAAGAATTTAAAAGGATCAGACTGACCCTATGCCACGAGTTCCCCCTGTCACAAGAGCAGTCATTCCATTAAGTGACCATCTTTCGTCTTTGAAACTCTCACCCATATTTCTAACTTTGTAATCTGTTGGATCCTTTGAATGGAGAAGCGTATTACAATTAATGCTTTCTTATATAGTATAATTTGGTTGTGAATTTGTAAAATAATTATTTTCAGTGTTATTTCCTTTTTAGGGAATAAGGTATACGGTTCATTTATTCTTAAATGTGTAAGAGTAATTATGTTTACAAGTTCAGTATATAGATCTAGCTAGGTGGGGATTTGTACAAGCTGGCAATAGGTAGATATAGGACCACCACTTTCCTAGTTCGGTTTAAGAGGCTATTTATTAGGACTGTTATATTTATTGAGATAGTGTAAGTCATAATATTAGTGACCTGTTTAGTAGGTAGCAGGTCACCATATCCATTGTATTTTCTGTTTTAGTTTGTTACAGTTAGTTAGATCAAGTCAGCTGTATAAATACATTGAATAACAGAAAATGAAAGTCAATTCTGATTTTCACCATTTCTCTGTGCGTCACAGTTTCTTCTCTCTCAATTCTATGTGTTTGTAGTGTGAAATTGCACATTCTGTGCTAGCAATTGGTATCTTAGAGCTTTGATTTTTAGGGATTTGCCTGGGAAACACGAGTGTTGGAGTGAATCTCCGAGTGAGGAGTGTGTGTGATTTCGAATTTGTAATTTGCATCGAATTGCAATTCGGAATCTATAGAAATCGCAATTTATGATTTCTAGGGTTGGGGAAACACGAGCGTTGGTGAGATTGTGTGATTGAAACACGGAGAGAGACGATGAACGACAACAATGGTGGATTCAATACTCACTTACCGATGTTTGACGGTAAGAATTGGAACCGTTGGTCAATTCAGATGCGTGTATTGTTTGGAGCACAAGATGTAGTGGAGTTGGTGAACGACGGTGTCACGGCGCTTGCGGACAACGCAATTGAAGCTCAACGAAATGCTCATCGTGAACGGAAGAAAAAGGATCAGAAAGCACTGTTTTATATTCACCAGTGTGTAGATACTAAAGTGTTCAAGAAGATTTACGAGGCTACTGACGGCGAAGGATGCGTGGGATATCTTTGGTGCATTGCTATGGTGGAGATGCAGCGGTGAAGAAGGTGAAACTCAAGGATTGAGGAAGCAATATGAAAATGCGAACATGAAGAATAATGAGAAGATCGGTGATTACATCGCACGGATCCTCACGATTCTGAACGAGATGAAGCAATGTGGTGAAACCATGGTGAGCAGATGATAATTGAAAAGGTACTTAGATCTCTTACTACTCAATTTGATCACATAGTTGTAGCTATTGAACAATCAAAAGATACTGCTGCTATGAAAATAGAGGAACTACAAGGTAGTTTAGAAGCTTTAGAGATTAGATTAAAAGAAAGAAACACTCTGAATGAGACTGAATAGGCACTTAAAACTCAATCTGATAATAAGGGAAAATCTAAGTGGAAAGAGAATAAATGGAAGGCACAGAAACAAGCTTGGCTTGAGAAAAATAAGAAAGATGCTGGTAGTGGTAGTGATAAACCAGAAACTTCGAATTATAAGGGAAAGAACTCAAAGTTTAGTAATAAGAAGAAGGGGAAATTTGATAAAAGTAAAATCCAGTGTTTTAATTGTGATAAATTTGGGCATTTTGCCGACGAATGTTGGGGAAATAAGGGAAAGAAGGAGCATGAGAAGATAGAGGAAGCAAATGCAGTTCACAATGACTCTGATTCTGAGCCAATGCTGCTGATGGTGACTGAGGAAGCAAATGCAGTTCACAATGACTCTGATTCTGAGCCAATGTTGCTGATGATGACTGTGAATGCTGATGGTACAATGTATGAGTATTGGTACATGGATACTGGGTGTAGTAACCATATGACAGGACATAGGGACTGAATTATCAATTTGGATACTAGTAAGAAAACAAGAATAAGGCTAGCAGATCATAGATGCTTGTAAGCTGAAGGAATGGGTGATATAGTGATAGAAAATGTCTGGTATTGGAGAAAGGTTTCACAGTGAGCATGGAAGATGCAACAATGACACTATTTGACAGCAACAAGAGTGTGGTTCTGCAGTCACACAATGAGCGGAACAGGACCACCTTCAAGGTGAGTGTCAAATCTGCAGATGTGAAGTGTTTGAATGCTGTTAAAGGTGAGAGTGATAGCTGGTTATGGCATAAAAGGTATGCGCATCTGAATTTCAGGAGCTTGGTGAATTGAGAACCAAAGAGTTGGTGATTGGTGTGCCAATGGTGAAGCAACCACTGGATAGTTGTGAGTTCTGCATGAAAGGGAAACAAGCAAGGCTACCATTTGCTGTAGAAGCACCTGCTAGATCTACTCATGCACTAGGCACTACAACAGATCTAGTTGATAGGCAGTGCTTTTTTTCATCCATGGGCAGCGCTTTTGAGTCTTCTTTGAATGTGCGCGCCGCTGATTCCACTCCAACAATGGGCAGCGCTCTCTAAAAAGCGCTACCCATTACCAAACGAGTCATCAAATGGGCAGCGCTTCCTAAAAAGCGCTACCCATTGCCAAACGCGTCATCAGATGAGCAGCGCTTCCTAAAAAGCGCTGTCCATTGCCCCAACGCGTCCTCCTTTAAGCAGCACTTCCCTAAAAGCGCGCCCATTGCCAAAACTTGTCCCCTATAGCAAAGACTTCCTTAAAAGCGCGCCCATTGTTTATTTTTTTAATTTTTTTTCTGTTTTTGTGTATTTTCCTTTTATATTTGCAACAAAAAAATTAAATCATACATCCAAAATATTTTTTAATAGTGATATCTATGAATTTGTTGTATTTAAACCTGAATTAAATCATACATCCAAAAAAAATTAAATCATACATCCAAAATACATCCAAAAAATTAAATCATACATCCAAAATAACAAAGAAATCCATTTTTTCTTCAATAGAAAATCAACTTCTAATCTTCAATGGCGCCATATCTCCAAAAGCAATCCATGTTTTCTTCAATCTCTCATTTTTGAATGGGAATGCAAATCTTTTTGTCGTTGCTGCATTGACATGTAACCTAGTTGATCAATTGAATGAGAATGCAGGATTAACTACAATAGCCCTGAAGTAAAAATTGAGCAAGGATTAACTACAACCATTGTGTTGTAACTTGAATATACAGACAGGAGGAAACCCAATATGAACTTACTTTAATGTTCTTTCTGATATTCTTGGCAAGGATTCACTAAGATTGTTGCAGGAGAGGCCCTACAAACATTTTCTGATATTCTTGGCAAGGATTCACTCAATTATTGTAACGCCCCGAAATAATTTAATTAATTATTTAATTAAGTTATTAGAGGTTTACAATAATTATTTAAATAAATTAATTGATTAAGAGTCTATTTTATTTCAGGTGGTGTTTAAACACAATTAGGGGGTGCAAATAGGGCCCATTGGTGTTAAGTGGCCCAAACCCAATTAGTAAAACCCTTGGGTCTTAGGAGAAACCCTCATTAGAAACAAAAATTCAAAAATTAGAAAGGTGAGAAGAGTGAGAGAGAGCGCGACGGCTAGGGAGAGAAGAGAGGAAGAAGTTGCGTGAGCCAAGGAGAAAGAAGGAAAAGCTTGGAGTGTTGGTGATTTGGAGGGACTTTCTTGAGAGCTTGGGTGTCACCTTCTTCAATTAACAAGGTAAGGGGGCTCTCTTTCATGGCTAATAGCTTATAGAACTTGAAACCATAGGATTTAGGTGTTAGGAGAGTTAGTTGAATTAATCTATGTTATGTTGATTGATTTGGTAATAATAGAACGAATATATGATTGAGTTGAATTCTATGTGAAGATTGAATTGACAAATCTATTATAAATGGTGTTATTGTGTTAATGGTATGGATTCTAATGAAAAACAATAGGAAGAATTAGGATGAGGGCTAGGTGTTTGGTGATATGCTTGAATGAATTTTTGATGGTGTTGTTGTTACATGTGATGTGTTCTTGATTGGGTGTTGAAAGTATTGGTAATTGTTAATTATATCAAGGTGATTTGTAGTCAATTTAATATAGTAAAATAGGGGAATTGACGGTGGGTGATAGGTGTTGGATTGGTTGCTTGAACGAAAAATAATTTCATGGCGTTTGGGAGAGTTTTTGGGATCGGGTTGTGTATGAACAGTGTTAGGGGCGCCAAGTTTGCAGGAAATTGGCGCCTGTGTGTGCAAGTATGGCTGGAAAAGAATTCTGGGTGGAGGCGTGTTGCGCAGGGGCGCCATTTTGGCTGCCCCAATGCGCCTGGTGTGTGCAGGTGTGTTGCGCAGGGGCGCCATTTTGGCTGCCCCAAATGCGCTAGTGCGTGTTGTGTGTGTTGCGCAGGGGCGCCATCTTGGCTGCCAGTCAGGCCGGGTAAATGGGCGCTAACTTTGCCCGCGCGCAACAGCGCGCTGTGTCCAGTGATGGGCGCCAACTTTGGCAGCCCAAGGTGCAATTCCATGCGCCTGTGCCTAGGTGTGGGATTCAGTCCCTGGTGCATTTTTAGCCTTAGGTGTTAAATTGATCCCCTAGGTGTTAAATTGGTCCTTAGGTGTTAAATTGGTCCCTAGGTGGTGTTTTAATTCCTAGGTGTGACTTTAGTCCTTTGGGTGACTTTAGTCCTTGGTGTGGCTTAGTTCTTTGGGGTGCAGCTAGTCCTTTGGCGTGCAATTAGTCCTTGGGTTCCTTTAATCCTTTTTTTTTGAGTGTGGTTGTAGTCCTTATAGGGCTGTTTTCTATGGTGATGCATGCTGATGGTGAGTATATTTTGGGTGATTGAGGGTCTAAGACCTCTCTTGGTGACTGGTGAGTAAATAAATTAATGGTGAGCATTCTAATGCATAATTTGGTGTGTTTGGTGTGATGGTGCATAGTCATGGTGTCGCATAATCATATGCATTTTTGGTGAATAGGCTTCGGCCTCATAAAACATTTTGGTGAATGCCCTCAGGCCTTTTTGGTGATTGGTGAATGCCCTGCGGGCCTTTTTGGTGATGGATCCACATGCATATACCCTTGGCGTTGGGCTGCATATCATACACTTGCATGCATTTCTTGGTGATTGCTTGGGTGTTTATAACCTATTGGTGAAATTGACTTGACTGTATTGTTTTGGGTGTGCTAATGCCTGTCCTATTGCGTTACTTGTTTTATTTGTTATTACCTATGTAAAGAGACTCACCCTCATTGCTTTATGTTGCTTCTTATGTCAAGAGCTGCAGTGTGATGTTGAAGGTGACTAGAGTACCTTCTTCTAGTATGGTCGAGTCACTCGATACGTAGCACAGGGGACGTTTAGTACTGTCATTTCTTTTATGTTTGAAAACTTTTATTCTGGCTTTGTATTTTCGTACTTAAGTTTGTTATTTCCGCTGCTATGATTGGTTACCCTCGGATTTACTTGGTGCTATGTATCTTATACTGGTGTTTATTTTATTAAGTATTTTTGGAGTTTTTAAACGTGGTTGATTAAATGTGGCACCCTCGTGTGGTCGCACTAAATTTTTAAGTAGACTCGATTTTCAAATTGATTAAATAGTAGCTTCGTAGAAGGGGGTGTTACAATTATCATCCCCAACTAAGAGCTATAAAATATTGCACAACTTTTTTATCCAAAATACCTATATAAAAAGTTGGGATGGTATAACTATAAACATTTCAGTTCATCAAAATTATAATTCTTAACACATAAATGAGAAATTATTTACCCTCCAGTCACTAGCTTTGTTCTCGGTGTTTGCCATTGATCTTTGACCAAACACACGATCGGTATGGTGATCGCACATTTTACCACACGACATTAAATTGTGCAAACATTTCAACACTAGCAATTGAGGTTAGAAATTGAGGTAGAACATGATTACCTAACAAGTACAACTTGATTCATCGGTCAATCTTACGGACAATTAACTTGGCGGTTATTGCTTTAACCACCCATAATTCAACTTCATCATCATTGATCCAAAGCGGAGTTCAACATCTCGATTATGCTACGAAGAATGCAAACAAAAAACATACAAAGTAAATTCAAATTTACGAAGTGTGTCCCTAATAAGTTCATATGGAATTTTGCGGACTCCATCGTGAGCTAAGATCAATCAATGACATCACCTCATTTTCGCAATGCATTCTTCATGCACAAGGCCTAAAAGCATCATTTCATCAAACATTTCGGTAAGAACATGATAGGAACTGAATATATTAATATGAAAAACAAGAAAATATTGGAGCTCTGCTCCTTACAAACAGAGGTTTATCCTCTTTAAATCTCAAACAGAATGTAGAAATGCTGAGAAAAAGAAATAAAACAATAGGATAGAATCCTCCTCAAGCTAAAAACTTGCCCAAACCTTTACCAAAATATTTCTAACCACCTCCATTGTGTTACTCTACTCTCTTATACTTACCCCTCCCTAATTCTAGAAAATTCTACCCCTTGGGCCTATGTCTAGTAGTAATCAATTGTGCATGGACAGATGTTTACCATAGCTTTCCAACAAGGCGAGAATTTATAAAGCATGATAAGTTAAGTATGCATCCAGCCTCCGAGTAAGGAAAATCTTGAAGTCGATATAACAAAGCATATTTGGCATCATTCTCCGGTTGTCCAACAAGAGGCTTGTCTAGTAAATCACACTCGCAAAATGACAAGACAACTTTATGAATGCTCTTCCCAAACTAATGACTCTAGGCCAAAAATAACAAAAATAGCAGACCTAGACATCTAGTAGTAAAATAAATGACAAGGCAATAGACCATAGTTATCAGTATCCTATGATATAAGCAAGTTGTATCGCAATTCGAAACAACACTGAACCCAATCGATACCAACCGCTGGGTATATATTTTGAACAAATTCATAGCATGAATATCAATTCATTTTGATGATTCGCTGGAAGTCCTTCAAGAATGAGGTCAATCTCAAAAATCAGAATGAAGGAAAGCAAAAATCTAAAACTAAAACCTAAACTCAGAATCTTAGAATTTCAGAAATCAAAAATCTAAGAGTAAAACCTAAAATTAAAACAGAACTTACGAGAATGAGCAGGAAGCAGTTTGTCGGAGCAGAGCAGACGCGGTGGTCGGAGGGTGGCGGCTTAACAGTGGTTGGGCGTGAGTTGGGCGTGAGGGTTTCTCAAATTGGGGGTGGAGAAAAAAGTAGATCTAAGAGATAAGGGTTGTGTGAGTGTTAAAAGAAGACGAAGAGAGGGAGAGGGGGAAGTGGAGGAGTCAACCACAATATAAAAAACACCCTCAATAAGTTTGAATGACAAAAAAAACTAAGGGAAGGCATAATATATGTTGCAAGAGGGGTATTATTTAACGAACTTACACTTGCTATGCATGCATCTTTGACACTCTTGTCTTCTTCAAACATTCTTCCCGTTTTCGTGATTCAACTAATGCAGATTTACTCATGGCTGATTCATGTTTATGCGCTTAACTCGGATGATTCAGCCGAGGTCTTAACTTGCTCATACTTGGAAGCCAATTCCTTTCTCTCCAATATGAGAAGACCCGTATAGTCTTTGGTGATCATATATCTACATAAAATATACAATTCGGATACAATGTGAAAACAAGAAAGGACAAGTAAATATTGTTGACACCAATAACAGGAATGATCATACTATATCTCATAAAATGGAATACCCCATAAATCTTTTAAAGAGTATTCAATGAAAATACAAATAAATTGATGGGGAAAATGACTGGTATAAGTGATAACAAATTGTTTTCCACTACAATGAAATTCAGTATCCACATTAGAATCAACAAAATACCATATGAAGCGACAAAATATTATTATTAATGAATAACAATAAATTAAATCATCCAACCACAAACAAACAATGTCAAAAAGTGCAATCAAGAAGTTTGATATTGCAGTGAATCTTCAAATTAACTATTCCCCCAATTCAAGTCTCACAGAACTCGAAATCGGATAAATTACGGTGAAAAAGAAACGAAACTCGACTTCAAGTTTAGCGATATAAGCTACAAGCGCAACCTTATCTTTATGTTTAATGGATTCCTCATCAAAGCCGGTGTCTTTGAGACGCTTCGCGAGATCACATTCATCGAGAGAGGGCTTTTCAAAAACCTAGAACCCGGTGTAATAGACAAATGCTTGAATAGCTAGGAGTCAAAATTTCCATCTTTGGCGTAATGGATTCTCTGAGATCACTCGCTTCTTGGAAACGCTTCTACGGAGGAGTTTATGTTCTTTTCTTTCTCTTTGCTTTTCGTGAATATGTGTGGTGCGGTGTTTGGTGTATTTGATAGATCGATAGATTGAAAGTTGAAAGAAACGCACTTTACCTTACTACTCACAGACACACTCACTGTATAAAGCTCGCTACTTTTCTTCCTTAGTGCTTCTTTGGCGGCAGAGTAAGAGGGGAAGGCGAAGAGGGGGAAGACGAAGAGTGGGGAAGAGAGGGAGAGGGGGAAGACGGAGTAAGAGGGGATAGATGAAGTTGTGTGAGAGAGGATAGAAGGTCGGTGAGAGAGAAAAAGAAACTCAGCGTTTTTTAAAAAGCGCTGGGTATTGGGAGAACGTGTGACCCAATACCCAGCGTTTTTTAAAAAGTGCTGGGTATTGGGAGAACGTGTGACCCAATACCCAGCGTTTTTTAAAAAGCGCTGGGTATTGGGAGAACGCGTGAAGCCATACCAAGCATTTTTTAAAAGGCGCTGGGTATGGCTAGTGCGTTTAAACGCGATGGGTAGCATTTTTTTAAAACACGCTGGGTATGAGTTAGCTGTTTTGGCCATCCGTGGCGTTTTTACTCAAAGCGCTGCTTATAGGGGCGCTCTTTTTTGACAAATCTGGCGTAGTGAGGAGTAGTGAACTCTAATGTGTGTGGGCCTCTAGAAGTTCCTTCACTAGGAGGAAACAGATACTTCGTGTCATTTGTTGATGAGTTTACACGAATGCAGTGAAGATTAATTCTAGTTGGATATCATTCAACTAGAGGTTATAAACTGTACAATCCAGTAACAAATTCAGTGAAGATTAGCAGAGATGTGCTAATAAAAGAAGAAGAGACTTGGGAATGGACTGATGAACACAGTTCAGAAATACCCAACACAGTGCATGTGAAAGTGAATCAGCAGGAAATGGAAGATAATACTGTAGATAGTGATGATGATAATGTGCAAGTGAATGATGAACCTCCACAAGAAGCACTACTAGAAACTGAGTCTGATAGTGATGTAGAACAAGTAGTGAGACCAAGGAGAGCAAGACAATTACCTCAGAGGTTAGCAGAGTTTGAGATGCTAACAAATGATGCAGTGAACAGTGAAGGGGCTGGTCCATTTTGCACTTCTGGTGGATACAGAACCTCTGAGTTATAAGGATGCTGTGAAAGAGAATGTGTGAAAATTGGCAATGGAGGAAGAGTTGAGATCCATTGAGAAAAATAATACATGGAAATTGGTAAAGTAACCATCAAATAAGAAAGCAATAGGGCTGAAATGGGTGTTTAAAGTGAAGAGGAATTCTGATGGCAGTATTAGTAGGCACAAAGCCAGGTTAGTAGCTAGAGGATTCTTACAAAAGAAAGGTCTAAACTATAAGTATTTGCCCCAGTTGCTAGACATGAAACCATAAGAATGGTGATTGCACTAGCTTGTAGCAAGGGATGGTCATTGCTACACTTGAATGTAAAATCAGCCTTTTTAAATGGGCCTCTAGATGAAGAGGTTTATGTCACTCAAGTGCCTGGGTTTGAGGTGAATGGCAAGAAGGGATATGCTTATAGATTGTTGAAAGCTCTCTACAGATTGAAACAAGCACCTCGTTCTTGGAACAGAAAAATTGACTCATTTCTCACCAAGAATGGGTTTTTAAAAGATGTACTATGGAACATGGTGTGTATGTGAAGCACAAGCAGAGTGTTATAGTTGTGCTTATCTGTTTATACGTGGATGATTTGCTGATTACAAGTAGTTCATTGGAAGAAATCAAGCAATTCAAGGCCACAATGCTAAGTGAATTTGAAATGACAGAGTTAGGAAACTTGTCATATTTCTTAGGCATGGAATTAACTGATGTGGAAGGTGGAAAAATACTGCATCAACACAGGTATGCAACAGAAGTGTTGAAGAGGTTTAAAATGCAGAACTGCAACTCTGCAGTTACACCAGCAGAGTTGAATGTGAAATTGCTGCAGGATGATTCTGAGGATGATATTGATCCAACTCTGTATAAACAAGCAGTAGGGTGCTTGAGATACCTCTGCCACAGTAGACCAGATATAGGGTTTGTTGTTGGGCTTGTCAGCAGGTTTATGACAAAGCCTTAACTGCCTCATTTCTTAGATGTGAAGAGGATTATGAGATATGTTAAGGGAACACTTAAACGTGGAGTGTTCTTTCCTGGAAATGTAGAGAAAAATGAACTGGATTTACATGGTTTTTAAGATAGTGATTGGTGTGGAGATAAGGTGGATCGTAGGAGTACAACTGGGTATTTGTTCATGTTTCAAGGAGCAGCAATTTTATGGTGTTCCAAGAAACAATCCATTGTAGCTTTATCATCCTGTGAAGCTGAGTATGTAGCTGGTGTTGTGACAACATGTCAAGCAATATGGTTGAATTCATTATTGGAAGAGCTAAAACTGAAAGTGCAGAAGCCAATAAAGATCTGGATAGACAACAAATCTGCAATAAGTCTTGCTAAGAATCCAGTCTCTCATGGAAGAAGCAAGCACATAGAGACCAAGTTTCATTTCTTTAGAGAACAAGTACAAAAGGAAATGATTGAAGTATGCTACTGCAACACAGAAAATCAACTTGCAGACTTGCTGACAAAGTCTGTAAAAACATACCTGTTTGTGAAACTGAGAAATGAATTAGGTGTAGTTATGTTTTAAGCATTGTATTATGAATTAAGGGATAGTATTGAGATGGTGTAATTCATAATATTAGTGACCTGTTTAGTAGGTAGCAGGTCACCATATCCATTGTATTTTCTGTTTTAGTTTGTTACAGTTTGTTAGATCAAGTCAGCTGTATAAATACATTGAATAATAGAAAATGAAAGTCAATTATGATTTTCACCATTTCTCTGTGCGTCACAGTTTTTCTTCTCTCTCAATTCTCTGTGTTTGTAATGTGAAATTGCACATTCTGTACTAACAATTGGTATCTTAGAGCTTTGATTTTTAGGGATTTGCCTGGGAAACACGAGTGTTGGAGTGAATCTCCGAGTGAGGAGTGTGTGTGATTTCGAATTTGTAATTTGCATCGAATTCCAAATTTGATCAAGGGTTACACCAAACAACAAGGTCTAGTAATCCTCTTATTTGTTATCACCAAATTCTTACTACTTGGCCCTAGATTTGTAGAACAAAAAAATCTCTTCTGTAACAAGAATGTCTTCATATTCTTTCCTAATAACCTTTTGGAGATGTATCAGTTGGTTAATCCAGCCTCTGCTTAGCTTCCTGTCAATATCCTACAACTTTTTAAAAAGGGTCATTTTAGTAGCAACAATGTTGCCAATTGTATTCCAAATTTATTCTATTTCACGCGTTAATTTATTGCCACAATCCAAAGTTTTGTGCTTCAAAATGGGAGAGAATCCATTCCCCTTCCGACAATCACCATTTAATTTGTCTCATATGTCTTGTTTTCTTCTATGCTTGTAAATTATATTTACTATAAATCTTAGGGTATTTTGGTAGGTCTTTTGACTCCTTTTCATGATGATATCTTGGCTTCATAATTTTAAAGCATTGTCCTTTCACCAAGAAAATCTTACTATGAAGTTGTACTTTATTTGCAATGCTTATCATATTGTTGACCTATATAAGATTTGCTAGTTTATGTCTCTTCCATGCAATGCATCTCGAATTCTCTAATCAAATTTAGGGTCTGCATGCCTTTGGTTATTTCATTTTCCTTGATATTTTGATTTGGGATAAATGTCTATGGAAGACATCAAATATATTTTTTTACAAGTGATAAAAAAGACAAGTTTTAGACGTTGTTGTCTTTCTTTAGTTGTGATTCTTCAACTGAGCCTTTGTAGGGTTTAATTGGAAATTCATAAAAGTACTGACCTTTTTGTATACCCTCCATAAAAGATCCAATATTTGAAGATGATCTGTAATCTTTGTTGATCATTCTTCATACTCCTCACCATAAAGAAAATTGATAATGTGTAGTTGCTATGAATAATAAATCTCCTTTCAATGCGATTTATCTCAACTCAAATATCTCAAGAAATATTGACCTTGTTTCTTAAGCAAATATGCAACGGATGATCTAAATAAACTTTTGTAATTTGGCTCAAGAAATATTGACCTTGTTTCTCAAGATATTTAGCTTGTTCTTGAACAGAGCTACGACAACAAAAGTTGAGTGTACACACAACTCAAGGACTCTACTGCCTACTATGTCAGTAGTGAACAAAGGCAGAGTCAAGCAGGAAGTGAGAAAATCGTACTCAGATCTACTCGAAAAGACGAAAGTGGCCAGCGCATGGTGTCGATCACAGTACGAGCCAAACTCAATCACAATCCATGAGAGGTCATTGTTGGGAAACTTAATTATAATTTCTAATATTTAATATTAATTGTGGTGGAGACATCTTTAAAGAAGTGTATCTAGAGTGTTGAGAAAAAGTCAAGAAGTGGAGTTTATCGGAAATGTAAGACAATTAATATCCACTAAGTCTGATGCATGCATAAGTCATGTTCTCTCCTATAAGTAGAGAGACTTGTGAAGAAATGAGACATGTTAAATGAAGAGGTGAGGCATCCTCAATATTGGGTGACAATGTAGAGAGGTGAAGAATCTCCAGCTAGGTCCTAGGTAGAGGAGAGTGTTGATGATCATTTGTTGAGAGATGTGATTATTAATTTATTATCATTCATTGTAACTTTTAGAGTCTTGTAGGGTGATACACATATTGGGATTGAGTTACAAATTATTGTAATCATGTTTAAGATGGTGAATGAATTATGTTGAAATATTCCCGTGGACGTAGGAAAGAGGTGTTGAACCACATAATTACTTGTGTTCGTCTTTCCTTTATTCTTGCGACGTGTTTATCTATATTTACTCAAAGATCCTTGGGTGCGTGGATTAATTCGTTGACGCGTGCAATTTTCTCCAATAGTCATGATCTGAGTGACATCGTAATGATCGTACACAATGATTGCTATCTATGTTCCTCAATTTTTTGTAACATTAAAGTAATATGCACACAGGATTGCGATTCTTTGCAGTCGGAAATCAATTGCAGTTCCTCCAGTTAGTGCAAAAATTGGTAATAAAAATTAAAAAAGTATTTTAATTTAATTATGAAAAAAAAACCTGGAATATAGTGAGAATGCAGAGGACTGTAGGGTATTTGACTGCAGTGGATTTGAGTCCATGATAACACTTGTGTTTCCTTTGATACAACTTACTTAAGACACTTCCAATGTCTTATATGCAATAGGTCTTCAAAACTCCGGCCCCATTTGTAATAGACTTATAATACTTGATTTTCTAAAATGTAAGAGATTGGACTAGACAACTCCAATTATACGTTGTTCGATTTGGAAACCAGATGACACTGGACAAAAGTGAGGGGGGCAAGAGACTGAACGAAAATACAAATTCATGTTCCTCACAAAACCACCGTACAACTTGTTGTATACCAAAAAAATACCAAAAACTATGTCTCTCTCTCTCACACACACACACATTAAAAGGTACTTTAGAATCAAGTGAAAAATTACCAATATCTATTGGTTTTGTAGATCCTCACAAACTAGATTGATCAAGTGGTTTTATGTTCATTCCTTTACCTATTTTAATTGGAAATTTGTTACAAAAATATTTAAATTGTGAAACCCCCATCAACAGTAATAATTTTGTCCATTGATGTATGAAGCATCTGGAAGGCAAAGAAAAGCAACTATAGTTGATATGTCCTTAGGTTCTCTCCAACACGACCAAGAGGTACTTTGGTAGCTAGATTTTCCATGGCCGTATCCATATCCATATCCATAGGCTTCTGTGAAAAAAGAGCAGTTAAAAGAGAGGTTATGAGCATTGTTGTTAATTTTTTTATAGGCAAATGTTAGTTTGTTAATTAATGTAAGGATTTGAACCTTGATTATCCTTGGGACGTCTCATCTTAATAATTTGAACTATACTTTGTAACAACATCATATGCACTATGTATACAACTCTAAAAAGTATGTATTAAATTGAATTTGATCACAATATACAAGTTAATGTATTTATATGCGATATCTATTTTTTACTAATAAATAAAATAGATACAAAATATGATATCTTATCATTCTTGGTCTATATGGTAATTGTTATAAAAAAATTCCACTTTACACTGCGCCAAAATTAACTAAAAAGATCGCACCTTTTAGTAGCGCTTTCCTTAAAAGCGCTCCTAATTACAAAAACATGCACAACATAAGTAGCGCTTACCCCACGAGCGCTCCTTATTGAAATAGACGGAACAACAATTGGTAGCGCTTTTGTCATAAGCGCTCCTTATTGCAAAACACAGAACAACCATAGGTAGCGCTATCTTGTTGAGCGCTCCTTATTACCAAACACGGAAAAACAATAGGGCAAGTGTACTCTTTTGCAGAAGTAGTATAAAAGATTATCGTGTCCACAGGGATTAATTAACAAATACTAAACTAGTCAAGATTATATATTGTTTAGACGAAACAATAATTTGAAGGTTATAGAAACTAAAATAAAAAATATATAAATAGTAAGAATTAAAATACAAAGTTTAATCAATGGAGAGAGACCTAGAGTCACAGTTTCACTTGCAAGCTTCGATTCCCCTATGTCTAATTCTACCTGAATTCCCTTATTTTATTTAATTACCAATCCCTTTACTAAAACTATTAATCCGTTTGCTCATTCGCGATTAATATTCTTTTTCCTAAATTAACCCTCGTTTGGTCATGCACGAATTTAAATTCAGGAAAAGCATAAAGAGCAAAAAGGTTGAATGATTGGAAGACTAAATTATGGTTTGGTCATGCCCTAATTATAGCCCCAATTATCCTATAGGTCCACCAACTAATTGCAGTACGGTCGCTGATCAACTAATTGACTATGAACATGTAAAGAGTAGCTAATCCTAATCATGTGATAAAAACAATAGGACAATATTAATTAAAATAAAAATAGGAATTCAAACCAGAAATTAGAACATAAAAATGTCTCTAATCATGCAAGATTCACCTAAGACCCTAGAAGAGGATTTAGGTATCCATAATAATCAAAAACAACAAAATAGAAATTAGAGTCATGAATTACAGATAAAAATAACCCGAAAATCAGAGAAATTCTTATTCTGAGTCTTCAATCTCCTTATTCTGCTCCGAAGCTCTCTCACGGTGTCAAGAACGGTACCCGAACTCCTCACTCTCACTTGCACTGCCGCGAATGTGTTGCTGGTTGTTCATGTATGTGCGTCAGATGTGCAATTGACGGCTTCTATTGTATGTGCCGTCAAACTATGTATGTGGCTCCTTTTTTTTTTCAAATTATCTTTCTATATTTTTTCCATTTTTTTTTCTTAGGAGGTAAAGGTAAGTACATGAAAACTTCTATTTTGTTTCCTTTGTAAGAAAATATTCTTATAAGCACATGATTCACTCCTTTTGTTTTCTTCATCCTAACAAGATAGACAACTAAAGCATAGGACGAAATTCTAGTCCTGACAATATAGACAACTAAAATGTAGGACGAAATTGTAATTTTCAATAGTTGCTCCACATTTAATTCCACATGGTTACCACAAAAAAAGGAGAAAAAAAATTATATCTGGGTACCAAAGAACAAAAAATATAACAATTAGGCTCAAAGGGGGCAACTAAGGGATAAATTCAACAAACAACTCTGTGGCCAGAAAAATACCTAAATTCTCCAAATCTTTTTACATGATGCAAATCAATTTTCGCCTTGAAATGGTCAAAAGACAAATTCTAGAATATAGCAAATTGGGAAACACACTCATAGAAAGAAAAAGGGGTAAAAATTTATGATTTAGTAGCAATCCCCTTATGAAGGCTCAGATCTCACATTTAGAAGCTTAGTTCACAAAAAGTACTCAAGAGGGACAACTGCTAATTATCAGCTTCCTAAGGACATCCTCACAGTTACAATCAAGCACAAGTCTGTCAAGCGAATTAATTATGGGATCCCCTAAAGACATAATCTCTATTTTTTTTCAATATAAGCATAATTCATGCAAAACAAGCCAGAAAAAAATGCTATCAACATATGTAGTGGGTATATGCATTAATAGAGATCAAATGACAAAATAAAGTCTCCTCCCCCACACTAGCATGAAGCATGGTCCTCAATGCAAAATATTAGATTGGCACAAAAATAAATAAATGAGAGAGAGTAAAAGTGACTTCCCTGAGAGAGCTTGCAGTCTGAGCTTTTGCTAAAAACAAAATAAAACAAAACAAAAATGAGAGAAAATAAAAAACAGGTTGCCTCCTGCAAAGCGCTTGTTTAACGTCGTGAGCCTGACGATAGTTGGTGCTCAATCAGGTGGCTCTCCAAGAGCAAATTTTACATCTAACGCAGTGCACCTTCTTAGTTTTCTAACCATGTGGTTGACATTGTTTTTTCTTTTTCCATGTGGTGGATGAAATTCAAAGGATTGTGGAATTTTTGTTTTATCTCTATCCACCCCTATGTTAGGATCCTGCAAGTTAACATATTTTTTCAAAAGGTCCTGCATCTTTAGATCACAAACACTGTTAGTTTCAACCACATCATCAAAATAAGGAGAAGTTAAAGAAGAGAGAATTTCGTTGGAATTTAAAGCTTTAATAACATCATCTTCTTTACCACTCCTTAAAGTTACCTTTCCCCTGTGAACCTCGATTGCAGCCTCACCAATGGTTAAAACAATTTGCCCAAAAATTGGGGCTTTCTCCTCTTCCTCGAACTCATGAACCAATGTATCTTTTTCATTCTCCTCACAACCGTTCTCATCAGTATCATCTTTTATTTCAATATAACTCCCTTCAGTAGGAGCTATTATTTTTATTTGACTCCCTTCAGTAGGAGTCTCTTCCTCTTTCTCGAGAGCTTCTTCCTCTATATTATCTTCCATGGAGAACTCTTCATCACTCCTAAGAATATTTTCTTTGTATTGCTCAGTTTGTGAATAAGGAGTTTCTTGGATCTCTTGAGATAACATAGCAATGATACTTGATAGTTGACCATTCAAGCTTCTAAATTCGTTGTTCATGGTTCCAAGTTGGCCCTTCATGTAGTCAAAGTTTGCTTTTATCTGCTCAAATACATCATTGGTGTATGGTATCTCCTCCTCTTTCCTTTGAACGTGTAGTGTCTCATGATTATCCCAGTGGGAGGAATAAAGAGGTGGCTCATAATCATCCCAATAGTCTAAATAAGGCTCATAAGGAGGAGGAGAAAATGGGATCTGACATTGAGGCATATACCAAGATGAGTTCTCAAAATTCATTTGTGCTTGTGCCTCCCTAATATAATCTCCACGAGTTTTAAACATGATTTAGACTTTTCTCTGCAAAACAAAGTGAACTGCAACGAGCTCTTGGGAAAGTGTTAACAATTTTTTTTTTAATAAGATAAAAAAAACAAAATTAAAATAAAAGCATAAAAAAAAGTCTAAAGCAATAAAAATCTTTTTCGTTTAATATTGTTAAATTAATCCCGTGCTTTGCGCTAAAAACTCATTGCGTCGAAGACACACACACAGAAAGCAGTGTCTTTTCTTTCAGTAAGTAGTATAAAAGATTATCCTGTCCACAGAAATTAATTAACAAGTACTAAACTAGTCAAGATTATATATTGTCAAAGACACACTTATTGCGAATGTGTTGCTGGTTGTTCATGTATGTGCGTCAGATGTGCAATTGACGGCTTCTATTGTATGTGCCGTCAGACTATGTATGTGGCTCCCTGATAATTTTGTTTAGCACCTTTTTATAGTTGTTCCTTAGGTTTACGTGTGCAGCACTTCAATTCAATCATGGGCTTCACTTTCAACTCTTGCTGTGCCTTCTTGATGATGGGCTGGTTGATGGATAATGTGCAACTTCTCAATTAGGCCGTGGCCCAATTGTAGTGCAATATTATATGGCTGTTTTTTTTGGTACCCCCACCCATTCCCCTAACACCCCCACCCACCGTGTGAAAATACCAAAATACCCCTGACTCTTTACAAAATCACAATTTCTTTACACAATTGGTCATACCTACGTTTGACCACCTTCACTCTGCATATCGCGCTACTTCAACGTATATACGATCACCAGAATCAACCAATCGTATATACCCCACGGACCCTCTATATACGATTTAACACTTTTTACTCACCGTATATACCCCTATTCAGCGTATATACGATTAGCGAAAATTCATCCAATCGTATATACCCCACTGACCCTATATACGACGAGCAAAAAGTAAGCATCATATATACACGTTTTTGATGTAAATACGAGTTTTTTTTTTTTTTTTTTTTTTTTTTAATTTTTTTTCTTCACTTGCGTTGTCCGGTAGGCATAGAGGAGACGTGAGGTCTCTCCGATCGGATAGATGGGGAGTCATCATCGCGCCGAGCACGAGGACTCGGAGGCATAATCGACTCCATGCTTCAAAGACGAGACAGAGAGCGAGCACACCGAGGCGGTGAGTATGAGCACGAGGCGGTGAGTATCACTGAGCCACTCGAGATCACTGCTGGAGCTTTCTATCTCGGGGATTACCTGCAGCAGACGCAGCAGGAGGATTGGCATAGGGGGAGGCCGGTTTCTCAGTATCATTCCCAGCCTACTCCTCGATATCATCCCCAGTATCCCCAGTATGATCCCCAACCTCTTCATTACCATCCCCCACCTCCCGAGTATCAGCAGCAGCAGCCCCAGGCTGATGCTTATTACTCAGACCAGTCCATGTCTGAGTATCATGAGGTGCCTCAGAGATAATCGGGAGGAGCCTCCTCGGCATTATCGGGAGGAGCCTCGGGAGGAGCCTCGGGAGGAGCGTCACCCCCTCTTTTCACCGACTTGGCAGATCATGTCTGCAGGTTCTATACTACATTGACCGGTAAGTTTTGCATTTTTTGCTTAAATAATTTATTTAAGTCACATAGTCTGCACTTTTGCTTACATTATTTATTTATTTTTATTTCAGGAGTATCAGCGAGTTGTCAAAGTATGGGCTCATGGCAACAAAGTCCATACTAGACTTCATCTTCATTACCCTGACCTACTTCAGCGCACCACTGTGGTCAGGGACTCCAGATTGGCCCCACTTCTCTCCAGCACCGCCACGCCACAGTAGACCATGAGTTGCTGTCGGCTTTTATTGAGAGGTGGCACTCAGACACTTCGTCATTTCACTTGCCATTTGGTGAGATGACGATCACTCTGGATGACGTCTCTTGTCTGCTGCACCTTCCCATCCAGGGGAACTATGCCACACCTCCGCCTCTCTTTGTTAGCTCGGAGTTTGCCACCCAAATTACGAGACATATTTGGGTGTGTCACGGGTTGAGGTCGCTAACAACACCCGTGGGGTCCATATTACTGACTTCAAATGGTGGAGCGGGTTTATGAGCGCAACTTGGAGGAGGGGGTGACATCACGATTCTTTGTCGGGGCTTTTTCGCCGCGCTTCCGACTACGATATCTTCACCACGAAGACTGGAGACAGGGCTGAGGCTAAGTGGTTGATCTACTGGATGATCCGAGTCCGAGAGGTTCTTGGAGGCTATGCATGGGGTGCAGTGCACTAGCCGCCATGTATCATGACTTGAACAACTGCGTCATCTCGGACCACGCAGCGAAGATGTGGAGGGTATGCCACCTATTTCGGGTATACCTTTTAACTTCTTGTATTTTTGTTAAATCGACCGACTTTTGGTAAATTTTTGTGAATTAAATATGTTATTTATTTTTGCATTTCAGGCTTGGATTATGTGGTATTTCCGGATGGTGGATAGGTTGCCGGTCATATCCGGTGCGGAGCCACTCTTTGGCGCTACCGGAAGAAGAAGTTCGACCACCAAGCTCGGCCACTACGGGGAGGATGATTGATGAGCCGAGGCCGGAGGATGTCCTGGCGCGACCATTTGAGGAGGACAGGTGGTAGACCACTTTGAGCGATCTCCTCTACAGAGGCTTCATCGGTGGGTGACTTGAGTTCCGTACATGCACGGAGCAGGGTGTCTGCGTCGGTTTGGGTACACGCAGATCATCCCACGTGACCTCTTAGTGGCCGTCGAAAGTCATGCGATTGCGTGTTTGGGATCGTCCACTTCATGGCATCTGTGGAGGACATCCTGCGCGACTACTCGGGTTGCTCGGAGGCGGATCAGCCAGATGCGTAACTACTTAGAGTGGTACGTCAGGGCTTCTATCCCCAGACTATTACCGACTCCACCATCACCACCATCACTAGAGCTCACCTGGACACCTCTCCCGAGATACGCTACGACGATCATGACCGGATTAGGGAGCTTGTGAGGGCTTGTAGAGAGGGATTCGTGACGGCGACATCGCGCATGGCGATCGGGCGTATCGGACACTCCATAGGATGGTGGGGATGGCGAAGACGGATGGCGTGGTGGGAGCTTAGACGACGGGCGGGGCGAGGTGGACGCCGTTAGGGATTTTTATTTGTTTTTGATGTATTTGATATTATTTTGGCACTTTATTATATTATTAACTTTTTTGGATGTTTTATTTATTTTACGAGTTTCCATGAATTTTTGATTTCATTGATTCGATAAAACAAAGTTACAAGCGATAAAACATAAACAACTTGAATAAAAATAGACAGATAAAATGAAAATACAATAGAAAACTCTTGAAATTTGGTGGAGTTAATCGACGAAGGATCTCACGACGGTCATACGGTTTCGACGTACAAATGAATGTAACTCCTCCATTTAATTGTTATATGAATGGACATCATGTCTCGGACGTCATCCTCGCCATTGTTGACATCCATGGTAGACCGATAAATACCTCCACTAGTCGTTTGGGTTTCAGATAAACAATACGAATTATCTCATGTTCGTCGTTCTCTGGTTGAACCATCTGCATGAGAGTTTCGCTTAAGAGCGAAAATGATATATCGTGTTTTAACCTACACGAAACAACATCTCTCCCATCGAAACTTATACCATCATCTTTCAAGATGATGCCACGATGATCAACAAACCCCATATTAGAATGAGCGAGTGAGGAAGAAGGCTCGTAGTATGACATTAGCGAAGCTGCATCATCTTCACTTGTGATGTGTGAGAGAAGGAGGAAGTTGAATTTTTGGTGTGAAAATAGTGATGGTGGGAGTGAGTATTTATAGATGAGGTAAAAGATTATCAACCGTTGATTTTGGCGTGCAATCTACACCGTAGATCAACTTTGAAAGCGAAATCATGACCAGTTAAATTTTTTTACAATTTAAAAAAAAAAAAAAATTTAAGGCGCATATATATATGTCATTTGGGACATATATACGATGGGTAAGTTGAACGCATCGTATATATGCCACGAAGAAGTATATACGATTGGTGGTTTACACCACCAATCGTATATACTTCTTTCAGGCATATATACGATGCATTCAAACTACCCATCGTATATATGTCCCAAATGACATATATATCTGATGCGTCTTTAAAAAAAAAAAAAAATAGATTACAAAGGGCATTTTGGGGATTTCAATTTGGGTGGGGGTGTTAGGGGAATGGGTGGGGGTACCAAAAAAAAAACCCATATTATATATATGGCTCTAAATTTGAATACTAGAGATAAGGTCCACTTGAGATAGTTAAATATCTAAAGGGGTTGGGTTGGTTTTTAACTGTTGAATATTAGTTCTTTTTGGCTATTATCTATTGAGTATGTTTGCTGTCAAATTTCTAAGTGAGTTTCTTAATGGTATTGAGTATTACATGCTGGTTGATAACATTTCCAGAAATAATTCAAGCGTATCTTCTTAAAGATAAGCTAGATTTATTGAAGCTTTGCATGCTTTAACTCCTCATTGAATCTTCTTGGCTGGTAAGAGTACTTTCATGAGGTTCATTAACTAGTATCCACTGTTTCTATATAATGGTTCTAAAACATATCCATACAAATTATCCGGACACAAGTATCATTCAGTTTTTTTTTTGAGTCTTATCATTCAAAGTGATAGATAGAGTGTTATGACAAATCTCATATTGACTATAGAGTTCATTAAGTTCCATCACATTATGAATATAATATCTAGAAGGAATCACAGAATCCTTACTTATTTCCAATTTTTCTCCAACTAGTGGAAATCTTTGTTACAATATCGAGAAAATAGAAAGAGCAAAAGTGCAAAAAGAGCAAAAAGAGCAAAATAAAAGAGAAAAGCAGAATTTTAAAAGAGCAAAAGTTGCATTAGAAAGAGCTAGAAGCGAGTATATATTATTTTCTATCTTTGTTCATAGGGTATCACAATCTCTGTGTTCTCTATGGTGAAGAGTACCATTATGTTGTTCACGAAGATGAAAGGAACCGATACTTGGGAAAGCTGGCTCCGGCTTCAAAGAGCAATGTGGAATATGCTCTAAGGGCCTCTTGTAGCTCGAGATCATCTCCCAAAAAGTCCCGAACAAGAAGACAAAGTGAGATCTATTATGTTCAAAACTTGGGATCGGTTTAATGATCACGAAAATCACGAGATATGGGGATAATAAATATTTGTTTACCTTTCCCTCTATGGTGGCTGCAGCTGAAGTGTTGGATAGAGGGCCATGGTTTGTAATGAACCAGATCATCAGTTTACAAAGGTGGGGTGAAGGTATAGCATTTAAAGATATTAATTTTGACCTGGTTCCTTTCTGGATCCAGGTTCATGGCCTGTCAAAGCATGAAATTAACCCATCAAATGTCTATATTTTGTTAGAAAAAGTAGGAACTATCATTGAGGTTGATGATAACTTTAATTCTGGTTCTGCTGCTACTCATTTTCTAAGAGCTAGAGTGTTAATTAATGTTAAGAAAGTTATATGGTCTGGATGTTGGTTACAAAGATCTATTGATGAAAGGATTTGGATTGCTTTTAAGTATGAAAGGCTGCAAGGTTTGTGCTTTGGATGTGGGTGGTTTGGACATGAGTTGAAACATTGCAAAATCCCTAGAGTTATGGCTGCCTTTGATAAAAGAATACCAAAGTATGGTGATTTCATGATAGGTACTAAGCCTAGAGCCTTTCATAGAATTCCTACTGGAAGTAATTATCAGCAAGGTAGTCAATCTTACTCAAATGAACCCTACCAAACTAATTATGAAAATACCCCTACTCAAGATACTAGTGAGAGGAGTGAAAGTGAATCAAATGTCATACACAGAAAGCGAGTTTGAGAACCTAGTATTTAATTATCCTCACCGGATATTAATCCCACACGATACTTCACTACCTCAAAGCAGAACCATTCGTAGGTTTGTTGGAACCGATTTTAAGTTACCACCTCAATACTCTCCTCCTTATTATGTTGAGTTTCCTTCCAATGAGCAATTTGTTATGCGAACCAAATGAAAATATTATTCCTGCACAAGTTGAAGATGCTCTTAGCTATAAATTATCTCATGGACTAAACATCAAAAGAAGTAGGGAAAATAAAAATTTACTGATTTCTAGTGGTGAAAGTTCGTGCAGATTGTATGAGGAGCAAAAAAGCTAGAATTATTGCTGTTATTGATGGTCAAATGATTATGGATGCTACTGAATTGACTGAGGAGGCGGGTCTATCCATGCCCCCAATTTCTAAATGACTACAATAAGTTGGAATTGTCGTGGATTAGCAGCATCTACGACAAATAGAGAGCTCCAGGAGCTGATGAAGGTTTATAGGCCTGCTTTGTTGTTTATTATGGAGACTAGGGCTCAAATAGCTAGAGTTGAAAGAGTTAGAAGGAAGTTAAAGTTTAATAAGGTGTTTTGTGTTCCTGCAGTGGGTACTTCTGGTGGTTTGGGGCTGTTCTGGAATTCTGATTTTGATGTCCAAGTTCTTGATTCATCTATAAATTATATTCATACAGCTATTAAAGAGAAGAAGACAGGAAATGTGTTTATGATGACTTTTGTCTATGGAAATCCAACCTTTGATAGAAGGAGACATTTATGGGGGAAGCTTCTGGGATTAATGCCTATGAGGAATGAACCTTGGTGCTGTGTTGGTGATTTTCAAGAGATGTGTTCTATTACTGAGAAGGATGGGTTGAGGGGTGTGGCTCCTATTAGAATGGCTTTATTTAGAGACTTTTTGGATCAGGGGAATTTGTTGGATCTGGATTTAAAGGGTAGTAAGTTTACTTTTGCAAGTAATCCTAGAGATGGAATTGTTACTTATCAAAGAATAGATAGGATTTTAGTCAATTGGGGGTGGAGGTTCTTATATCCTCATGCTCACGGTATTGCTTTACCTATTTTAAACTCGATCACTCTCCTATTGTTCTTATCCAGCACACGACTTGAGATGTCCTAGTTTTTTTAAATATGAAAGTTTTTGGGAGGAACATGATGATTGTAGAAAGATTGTTACTGAGGGTTGGAATGCTAAAGGTTCATCTGAAGGTGGTTGGGACAATTTTAGGGTTAAATCTAGAAATTGTAAGAGATCTTTACAGAGTTTGGAGTAAGTCTACTTTCAAAAATTCTCGCTATTGAGATCTCTAAATTGAAGAGTAGATTCTGATTTCGACTAATCTTTGGCAATTCAAGGGATAATTTAGGGAAATTAAGTGGATAAGGTTTGAGATTGATAAATTATGGAAACAAGAAGAGTCATTGGGGACAAAGGTCAAGGTTGAAGTGGTTATCTTTTGGGGATAAAAATTCAAAGTTTTTTTTCATGCTACTACGGTCTGAGAGGAGGGATAAAAACAAGATTTTTAGGATCAAAGATAAGGATGGTTTGTGGGTTGAAGGGCAATCTGATGTCACTAGAGCAATTGAGTTATTTTTCAAAGATATTTATGTTCCTTCTAATCCAGCTTTTCTCTCGGTGTCTTAGTGTGGTCCCTAGGTTAGTTTTCTGCTGAGTTTAATAATTCCTTGATGTCTCTGTTTTTTGTTGGTGAAGTTCATCTTGCTTGTTTTTTTCTCTAGGTGCCCTTAAATCTCACAGTCTGATGGTCTTAATGGACTATTTTATCAAAAAGAATGGGAGATTATTAAATTAGATGTGTTAGGAGCTATTTTCGAGTTCTTTTCTTACGGTGTCCTAGGGGATCATATTAATGAAACTTTAGTTGCTTTAATTCAAAAAATTCACATCATCTGAGGAAATTGGTGACTTAGGCCAATTAGTTGTTGTAATTTTATTTATAAAATTATTTCAAAAGTATTGGTCTCTAGGTTAAAACCTATCCTTCAATCTCTGGTTTCTCCTCAACAAAGTGCCTTTGTAGGGGGGAGATTAATTCAAGACAACCTTGTGGTTGCTCAAGAAGCTTTTCACTTTCTTAAGAAAAAAAGCTCTAAAGCTAGTCATGGTTTTGCTATCAAATTAGACATGAACAAAGCCTATGATAGGGTAGATTGGTCCTTTCTTAAGGATGTTTTGTTGTCTTTTGGTTTCTGTCCTGATTGGGTTTCTATTGTTTTGTCTCTAGTCACCTCAGTTTCCTATATCTATCAAGTCAATGGTGCTAGAAGTAAAGTTGTGGTTACTAGAAGTGGGCTTAGGCAGGGAGATCCTTTGTCTCCATACCTTTTTATCCTTGTTTTTGATGTTCTTTCTAGAATGTTTTCTCTGCGCAAGCTTGGCTGAGTCTTACTAGTGGTCTCAAGCTGGCTCCTAGCCCCTATCTTAACTCATTTATTCTTTGCAGATGATGCATTAATATTTGGGAATGCAACTATGGAGGAAATCTATCAAATTGTTCATATCCTTAATGATTTCACTAGGATTTCAGGTCAGAAGATCAATTTACAGAAATCTGGGCTCATTTGTGGTGCAACAATTCCTAATCACATCAAAATCTCTATGTCTGAATCCCTACACATTCCTCTGTGGGAATCTCGGGCAAATATCTAGGTGTTCAGCAGAGTGGGGTGCTTCTAGAAATCATGCTCTTGCTTGGGTCAAGGAGAGAGTTTTTCTAAAGCGAGTGGTTGGAAGGAACAATTCCTTTCACAAGTTGGGAAGGAGGTTTTGATAAAATCTGTGATTCAAGCTATTCCTTCGTATGTTATGTCTATGGTGAGGTTTCCAAAGAATTTCTGTCAATCTTTGTGCTCTGCTATTGCTAATTTTTGGTGGAGTTCTAAGGTTAGATCTAGGGGAATTCATTGGAAGTCTTGGGACTTTATGTGTGGGAGTAAGAATAATGGGGGTATGGGCTTTAAAGACTTTACTACTCAAAATTCCTCACTCCTCTCAAAACAAAGCTTGGAGGTGCTTTCATAGTAATGATGATTCTTGGGTGATATGTTGAGAGGAATTTATTGTCAAAGGGAGGATTTTTGGAATGTAAAACCTAAAGCTGGTATTTCTTGGGTTTGGAGAAGCATTCTACATGGAAGGGATTTGTTGAAGCAACAAGGGAGGTGGAATATAGGAAATGGGGAGAACATAAGTATCAAGGAGGATAATTGGTTAGGGTCAGGTGAGTTGGCATGTCCTATTCAGGGTGGTAATGCAATTATGGTTAAAGATCTTATTGATGTGTCAACAAAATCTTGGAACAAGAGTGCCTTGAGGTTGAATTTGTCTCCATCTAGTGCTATTAAGGCAATTAAAACCCCTATTAGCATCTGTGATTCTAATAACAAGCTGTTTTGGCCTTTAACTATAGATGGGATATATAGTGTTAAGTCTGGATATAAAGTTTTGAGGAAGATGGTTGAAACTAGAGATGAGAAGCCATCTAATTCCTACAATCACTCTGAAGATTCTTGGAACCAATTGTGGAGTGCTAGGGTGCCCAGGAGGATTAAACATTTTATGTGGAAGCTTAAGCATAATGCGATTAGTACAAAGCTAAATCTGGCGAAGAAGAAGATTTCTTCTTCCTCAATGTGCCCTGTTTGCAAAGATCTTTGATGAGTCTATTGAACATCTCCTATTTCTTTGTCCTTGGACTACCCGAGTGTGGTTTGGATTCTGATTTGCCCCTGTACCTAATCAGTATAATGTCACTCATTTTGGTCGAGTGGTTTGATTCTATTATAGAGGCAAAATGGTGTTTGGGTCGAGGATAAGCAGATTGATGCTTTGTTATGTGATGATTGCTATATGGAATATTTGGAAAGCTAGGAATGGAATGTGTTTTGAGGATATATGTCCTAATCCTAATGATACACTATTTTCTATCGAGCAAATTGTATATCTATGATAGTGCCTTCCCTATTCCTAATCATCAATTGAATAGTTTTTGTGGTCAAAGGAGGACTATGGCTAAATGGAGTCCTCCTGCGAACCATAGAATAAAGTTTAATCTTGATGCCTGATTTAAAGTGAATGAAGGTAAAGGTTTTTCTCGGAATTGTAGCAAGAAATAACAAAGGAAGTATAGTTCTTTGGGAGTACCTCTAGAATTCATGCCTTTTCTCCTCTACAGTTCTTTGAAGCTTTGGCCTTTAGAGAAGCTCACGATTCTTGCTTCTTGTCTTAATATCTCTGAGATCTATGTTGAATCGGATTCCCTTGTTTTAATTCAGACTTGCAATCAACAAAAAATGAGGGGTGAGATTGACATTATAGTTCAAGATATTTTACAGATAAAGAATCAATTTACCTTTTGTGAGTTTCAGTGGATCAATCGGATGGGTAATCAACTTGCTGATTATATTGCGAAGCTTGCTTCCTCAAATTCCTTACCGATTAACTGGGTTGCAGATCCTCCTCCGTCAATTCGTTCGTTGATGAAGCTTGATTTCAATCGCTCGGTCCCTTGATTTCTCTGGTTTTGATGGGTGCTGAGTTAGGGTTTTTCTTCGTTGCTTCTGTTTTGCGTTTCGTGGTGTATGTCGTTTAATTTTCTTAGTTTCAATTAAGCTGAACTTTGTATCCTTTGCTTCGGGTTGTCCTCTTGGGCCGGACCAATGGGTTGTTTTTTGTTTGTTGTTTGTTTCGCTCTGTTGTAGTTGGGTTGGGCCTTGCCCATTTCTTTATGAAAGCCTGTTCTTGTTGAAAAAAAAAAAAAAAAAAAAAAAAATTGAATACTATTCTCTTTTTTCATATTTTTCTCTTTTCTGCAAAATAAAGAGCAAAGTAAGTTAGTGATTTATATAATTAGTATATAATTGCACTAAAAGTGATCCAAAAATATCTCTAAAATTGCACTAAATTAGAGTTTATCAGTAGCGCCTTAGTGGTGAGCGCTCCTTATTGTTAAAAAAATTGTTTTTCACACGCGGGTACAGAGCTTCAATGTTCACATATCATTTTTGTAGAAAAAAAATGTTCACATCTCTCTCGTTCATCCACTTTGCGCGAACCCTAGACAATAACTAGTTTTCTTCTTCCTCTCGAACCAGAAGCTTCCTCTTGTTCATCCTCTTCCTCTCGTTCATCCTGACGAACAATCCTCTGGTTCTCTCTCAAACCCTCGCGCCCTAAGCTCTCTCTCAAACCCCCTCACCCTCTGGTTCATTCTCACACAACACTGTGTTGTACACCTCACGCCCTCAAGTCAAAACGCCGCCGATCTAGAGTTTTTGTTCACTGCACTTTACAAGATTCTTCTTCTGTACCTCTAGTCTATTCTACTCTAGGGTTTTATCACTCTTCAGTTTTCTTCTTCATCTTGTTCCTACATGGTCGCCGATCTTGAAAAACCCTAATCTCTGCAAATCGCGTCCCAGAGATTTCTTGGCTCTTCCATTTCTGAAAAACCCTAAGCTCCAAGTGAGATTTATTCAGCTTTAACATGTTAGCGATTCTTCCTCTTAAAACTCTTCAATCTCTAGAGATTTGCGATTGATTCTTCTGCTTAATGATTTCTTCTGCTTAATGATTTGTTTGATTTACCACTGCGATTAAGGATTTCCTTCCTTACTTGTATTATTTGCAGGACCTTGATTAGGACCTTGAGTTTTGCATAGTATGATGTTCATATGTGATGTCGATTTCCCTTTTTGTATTCATGATCGTATAATTTGAGAATAGGTTTTGTAATTGCAAAATTGTTATATCAAAGCTTTGTAAAAGGCTAAAAGCTGATGGTTTTGAATAATAATCGTGATAGGCCACATATGGGGACAATGCTTGTTAAGGAGATTCTTACTTTCAGCTAGTTTTATGTTACTCAGCATGTATATTTATTTGAAGATTTTGAACTATTAAACATCCTCTGTTGTTTGAGGTAATAATAGTAGTATTGTGTCTGTTGACATTGATTGTATACCAATTCTAACCTTGTAACTTGGATACCTTGAAATTATCTGAGTACGTAGTTTTGGTTGTTAATTGTTATTTTTATTTGATCTTGTTGCTTTATGATGAAGTCTTTTGTGTGAGTTAATATTGATGGGTAAGGAGTCAAAGTCGGGGGTTGAAATGTTGTGTTACTTTGCCAAGGGAAGTGTAAAACAATGTATCTGATATAAGTCTATCTAGTAATGTTCATTTTTGTCATTTCAGGTCACAAGGAGAACTAGATCGCTACCAAGTCTTATTGTCTGTTCATTTCTCTTTTTTGGTATATAGCCTCAATCTAATGTGCTTTCTTAATTGAATAATAATTCCTTCTCTTGCTTACTTAATTGATGCCATATTGAAACGTGCATCATCACTTCCTGCCTCTGCCCAAAAACTTTCATCAATTTGGGCATTGTCACTAGAGATTCGAAGGGTCAATTTTATTTGTTAATTTTCATGTTATCTATATTTCTTATTACATCTGAAGTGCTGAATTCGAGAGATATGGACATCATTTTGTGAATTGGAGAGATCACTAGAGAGGCATGGAAAGAAGCTTTAATGGTTGAAGTGTTCTGCAAATTGTTGAGGCGTGCATAGAACATGTTTTGGCATTCTTTTCTTTTGCTTTTAGTGACTTGTTTTAGTACATAATGTGTGATAGCATAATTAATTGTAATATATTTTTCATTAGGTAGAATAGGCTTTGAGTACTTAGCGTATATGTGCCAACAATTTGCGTTCTTGTGCCTATAAATGACACATTTTTGAGTTCTACCTGATACAAGATAATAGTTACTTCTATTTGACCACTTTAATTTTAAGTTGACTTAATTTTATATTTACAGCATTTTCTTGAATGTCGGTTCCAATCATACTCTTATGATCGTTTTACTGAGCTCGAGGAAGAATGGTGTAATGACTCAAAGAGTGGTGAAATGATTATTTGTCGAGCTAATACTTTAGAGGATTGGAGTAGTGACTGGTGTTAGTACATTATGTTTTATTCATAATTTATCTTAGTATCATGTATTTGTTATGTAAGGTCATTGTGGCTCATTTGCTTCAACTTTACTCATGGACAAATTTGTAATTTTCATGGTCTTGGCTTGGCTTGGCTTAAGCCTTTACCTAAATTCATTAATAAAAATCCTATTTAAATTTTTTTAATATATGTATTTTTTTAATTTATTTTTGTAGTAATGGTTAAAATATCGCATTTAAATGCAATGTTACTCTAATGTAAAATACTCCCTCCGGATCTATTTATAAGCAAAAAGTCACTTTTTAGGTTCATTGGAAAACTAATGTATTTAGACTACATTGTAGTCTAAATACATTAGTTTTCCAATGAACCTAAAAAGTGACTTTTTGCTTGTAAATAGGTCCAGGGGGAGTACAGAATATACAAAAAATAGATTTTTTTTATTTAAAAAATATGGAATAAGGAGCGCTTGAAGAAAAATGCGTTAGTTATTGTTTTAGTGCATCTGGGAATAAGGAGTCTTTGAAGTAAAAAGCGCTACATATTATCTTAGCACATTTGGGAATAAGGAGCGCTTGAAATAAAAAACACTACTTATTGTCTTTTAACGCATCTGGGAATAAGGAGCGCTTGAAGTAAAAAGCGATACTTATTGTCTTAGCGCATTTGAGAATAAAGAGCGCTTGAAGTAAAAAGCACTACTTTTCCTAATTATTGGTAGCGCTTTTTGAGCGCTCCCATAGGGGGTTTGGCAACAGGAGCGGTAACTTTTGGAGTGCTCAGAAGCGCTACCAATGACTAAAAAAAGCGCTACCAATGGCTTTTTTTGTTGTAGTGTTAGTGGATTATTAGAAAAAGTTGAAATAATGGCAGAAATTAAAACACCAAAAAGTTAAAATTCACATGCTTATTTATATACCATATGTGACTCAAGTTTACTTATTCTTGTGTTAATGGTGCACAATCTCTATCGATTTTATCGATGACTAATTTACATAAGGAAACCTACGATCTATGCGATTCTCTCTTCCCAACAAAGTTTTTGTCATACCCAAAATCCAATATCTATCTATTTAATAAAATACACAACTTACAAAATGACAATTATAGACATCTTCATTTTTTTGACACATCATCACTTATTTATCATTTTTTAATTTCATTTTCTCTTCATTTTCCACTCTCTCTCTTTCGATCTCACATTTCCCAATATTTCTCACACTCTTACTTTTTCTTCTTACACTCTCTTTCATCCTTTTTTCCTTTTACTTTACTTTTATTTTTCTCATAAACAATTATTCTCTTTCTCCTATCACTCTACTTTTGTTTTTTAACTAACAATCTAAAAAAATAAGAAAATTTAATGACTATTTAAACTACTGATTAATATTTAAAACAAATATTTCTTATCGATAATCTACTATCTCTATTTTACTATCTACTATAATATACTAATCAACTAAAATAATCAATTGAAACTATGACATAACTGCATTGATATATAAAAACACGGGATAACTGTAGTGATATATAAAAATACACAGGATCAATATTTGTCATTGATAATTATAATTTTGAAGACTACTATAAATAAACCTACTATGTAAATAATTAAGAAGGTTTAATGACTAATCTAAACTACTAATTAATATAAAATAAATGTTTCTTATTGGTAATTTACTATCTAACTTTTCTTATTTACTATAATCTACTAATCAACTAAAATAATCTATTGAAATTACAAGCTAACTACACTGATTACTAAAAAAACACGGGATAACTGCAGTGAAAGTTATAATTTTTGAAGACTACTATAAACCTACTATGTAAAAAAAAAGGCTTAATGGCTATTTAAACTACTAATTAATGTAAAACAAATATTTCTTATTGATAATTTACTATCTAATTTTTACTATCCACTAATCAACTAAAATAATCAATTGAAACTACGAGATAACTGCACTGAGATATAAAAAACACGGGGTAACTGCAGTGATATATGAAAAAACACGAGATTAATATTTGCCTTTGATAATCATAATTTTATTAAGGCTTAATGACTATTTAAACCGATTAATGTTTAAAGCACACATCACAAGTATTTGTCACTAATACCTAAAAAGGACAAATAATTGTCACTGATATATAAAAAAAACACGAAATAAATATTTCTTATGGATAATCTACTATCTATCTTTTACTATCTACTAATTAACTCAAATAATCAATTGAAACAATGAGATGACTGCATTGATAGATAAAAAACAAACACGAGATAACTGCACTGATATATAAAAAAACACGGGATAGCTGCATTCATATATAAAAATACACAAGATTAATATTTGTCATTGATAATTATAATTTTTTAAGGCTTAATCACTATTTAAACTGATTAATATTTAAAACACACGTGACAAATTCTTCCAAACACATGCTGACCCTGTCACACGAAATCCTTTGATTTTCCATTCTTCCAAACACTTGTTAATATCTTCTTGATTACTTGAACATATATGCACTGATGCCCCAAATTCTGCTAACTCTTCCACAATTGCGTGCCTAATTAATTCACAAAAAAGAAAAAAGAAAGAATAGGGAACTAGCATAAGAAATTGAAAGGAAAGTGAAGCTATCAAAACCTAAAAATATGAGATATAATCATAATAGAGAACTAACCCTATGCCTCGACTTCCACCAGTTACTAGAGCTGTCATTCCATGGAGTGACCATCTTTTGTCTTTGAAACTCAACATTCTTTCCTCATTTTTTGGCTTGTAATGGGAAGACACTAGTGTGTGTGTGTGTGTCTATATATATATATATATATATATATATATATATCACTAGTGAAAAAACAGGAAAAGAATTGGGGTTTTTAAGTCGGATTCCCAAATATCCGACTTAAAATGGTGACGCGGTGGCAATTTTGTAATAAACATTGGAAATAAATTATGGCGCTCACCTTTTAAGACGGATTCACCTTTTTTTTTTTTATAACTTACGTACCCTATCTCACTACCAAAACACAAAACACTTAAACACAATTTTTTTAACCAAAAATGAAAAAGCAGTAGCTAAATCTGCTGAACCCTAAACTCAAAGTCGTTTTCCATCGCTCTCTCCACCAAAACTCCACAGTTCGAATGCTCTACCACCACTCTCTCCGGCAAAGCTCCTTCTCTCCGCCAACTCGCTGTCTTCCTCCGTCGCTCTCTCCTCTCTGCTGCCATCTCCATCTTTGTCGTCGTCCCTGTCTCTCTCCCTGTAACCATGACCTTCTTTGAATCGCTTTCTTCTGGTTTTTTTGAAAGGTAAACCATCCCTCGTATTCTAATTCATTTCATGAGCTGAGAATCTTCATTAAGATGAGAGCGATTTCCATGTTTGATTTAATTAAAAGAATTTCATATCTCTTTTTACATTCTAGGGTTTTGCTATACGCCTTGTTGTTTTGAAATTTGTTAGGGTTTGATGTTTTTTGATTCTGAGTTTTGATAATTGATAGTTTTACCTTTCTAATTTTGCAATAATCGCGTTCAGAAATACGCACCCTACAATCTTTCTTATTTATTTGATTTAACACTTTGTTCATAGTAAATGTTGAGCACCACCAAAAAACTGCGTTGGTGATTGAATAGAATAAATTTTATTTATAATATCATTTGTCGTTGGTGATTGAATTCGAGTTATGGTTAAGCGAGACAAGTTGCTCATGTTGGTTGCGTACTCCCTTTCCTTTTGTGCGAGATTTTTCCTCTGTTTCCTCGCGTATCTAATGATTAGTGATTTCATATTCGAGTGGCTTCTATAATAAATGGTATGTACTCATGATCAATTCTGTTCATTTCTATATTCTTTTGATTAGGCAATTGCAAATTGGATATACTGGGAGAGAAGTCATACAAGGACAACACTTTGATCATGCAACTTCTCTGTGATAACTTCATTCTCTGGACATCTGACATGCATTTATAGTTTTTGAATTTGTCTATATCACCACATATTTGTAACTTCACACAATCTTGATTTATTTATTGATTTTAGTTTATAAACTGTTGGGATTTCAGAATGGTGGTGCATATGGGATTAAGGAGACAACACCTAAAGCCGAAGAGCAGTAAACATATCCTACCACTAATTAGTTATTGAATTTCTCTTCTAAATTGTTTTTAAAGGAGAAGGAGCAAATTGCTAATGTTCATCCTACAGAGATTTTAGGCATTCAAGGTCTGTTTATGAATTATGGGTGTAGTGGTCTGTTGATGAGAAGTCCCTGAAAGTTTCTTTCTCTTCCTTCGGAGATGTTATTGAAGGTAAGTTTTTGATATGCGTCTATGTGTTCAACGATATGTCTCACTGACTTCACTTGTTAACTAGAATATATTGTTCCATTAAGATTACTTAGCAAGACCCTATTTCGATTTGTAGGAGAGTAGTTCTAACTCAATTTATTAATATTTTACTTCACATTTGACCTCCACGGTATAGAGAATAGATTTTTAAAGTTTTTGTGAAGGTTATTTACTGCAAATAGGAGCTAAAGGATACTTTGTTAAATGCGCTTCTTCTTGCCGTCCAAAGATTTAGTACTAGTCGTCCACAGGTGTATTGATTTTCTAGCTTTCTTTGTTTTATCAATCTGTTGATGCTTTTTTCAAGGGAAGTGCTATGTAGACTTTTTTAGTTTTCTAAAAAAAAAAAGGTTAAATGTTTTGAATAATTTGGTTGAGTTGAAATTGGCTTTTTGTTATTGTCATGACAGCTTTTGAGAATCTTCTTTTGCTTTTGCTGCTCAACACAATCATTTAATCACAGTCTACTATACTAATAATTGTGTTTAGTTTGGTTGAAGCTTTTCCCCCTCATATCCATGATAATTTCTTAGTTTGGGCAATTGAAGCTGAAGATGTACTAATTGCCAAATATGATTTCTGGTTTTTATCTGTTGGACAGCAAAATGGTTATTTTGTTATTGCTACTTAATGAGATTAACCTCCTTGTTTTAGGTGGGGGATGGAGAAGAGAGCAATATGTAGGCTTGGCTTCCAGTAGAACCTAAAGCCATGTTTTTCATGTCCTTGCTAATCCCAATGTAAGCTTAAAGTGAACACTTCATAGTAGTATGTGTCTATTCTTGGTTGAAAAGATTAAAGAATTGATAAAACTATTGAGATTAGGTGTTTCTTTTGAACTGTAGGATTGTTATTTGTTGGATACTATATAAGTATGATCTAAAATAGTTATATCAATTTATATTTGTTGCTTTCATAAAATTTATATATACCATTTCTATTTCCAATGGTTATCTTATGATCTTATTATGAATCTTTTTATTGAAAATTTGAAATTTGTTGTTTATGTGATGGGTCTTGTTTTAGATGTTTGTGATCGGGTTGTGGGGCATGGGCTGTGGAATTGGAGCAGTAGTACCCATTAGTTGTGAGCACATGGCCGTTTGTTGAAATTTGTTAGAGTTGCTTTGAGGATATTATCTTTGTTGATTCTGTTGTTGAAGGTTGCTCCACTTGTGAAGAAGCGAGGTGTGATGGAACTTGTAAGAGACTTGATTCTTTGGAAGATCACATTGAGTTAAGAATTTTTCATTTATTTTGTATTGAATGAAAATTTAAATTGTTTTCTGTTTTTGAGTTAAATAATGATGCTTGTTGACAACTTTGTAACATATATATCCAATCATATCAGTTTTATTATTTACTTTGCATTGTATCGAAATTGCCAAGTGTGTTAAATATGAATATACATATATATATATATATATATATATATATATATATATATATATATATATATATATATATATATATATATATATATATATATATATATACTGAATTACCACTGTGTGTCCCTCTTGACTAGTTGAAATTGTAGTACTTTAATTAAAGTATGTGTAGGAATGAGGAATGATTGTATAGGCAAGGTGAAGCAAAAAAATTATCAAAACAAAAAAAACACTTTTAAAGTCGGATATTCCTCTTATACCACATTATATCCGACTTAAAACACGGCTTTTTAAGTCGGATATTACTCTCAATCCGACTTTAAAAGTGTTAAAGAGAGGCAAAAACACAGTATAATCAAACTTTTAAAGTCGGATGTATACATTTATCCGACTTGAAAACCAGGTTTTAAAGTCGGACGTCTATCCGACTTTAAAATTTCATACTTTCTAAGTCGGCTTGATCTAAGTCAGATTAGGATCCGACTTTAAAAGTCCAAAATATCCGACTTTAAAGCCCTTTTTTCCACTAGTGTAAATATGATTTGATTGAGAGTTTTGAGTTAGTTTCAAGGTGAGGTTACAAACACACATAACCCAAAAATTGGGTGGTGGGGGTTGATTGGGCATATGGATAAGTTAACTGACCTTCAACAGTGAGACCTGTAGACGCAGACAAATGCTAGCAACACTCATTCTATAATTGATTAAAATTCACCGGAGTCTTATCACTTTGGAAATAAGACTCATTAGTTTAGTGAGACTCATATGAATTTTAATCAATCATAGAACAAGTGTCTGGAGAGAGAGTGGCAAAGTGAGTGTTATTAGCATTTCTCTTCATAAAAATAACATGAGAGATCACTGTCTCACGACGTGTTGCTATCCAAGTTTGTAAGAGAATTGTATGTAATCCATTGAATTTCATTGAGTATTTTTTTTAATATACTTAAATGAAATGACAAATAAATACCAAACACACACCACTACCGCTCACACTTGATTTCAAATTCGAGAGCCGACGTCCTATGTTGCTAAAATTGCCAAAATAATCAACAGTGAAGGACAAATTTTATTGAGTGTTACCCTGTAGGTAAAATTAGTATTGTATTTAAATTTATTTTATAATATTTAAATATGAAAATGAAATATGTTGAATGATTGGCTGTATATATAGTAACATAGGTGGGAGTAGTGCGATCGATAACTCATTGAATTTTTTTAGATAATCAACAAGTAACATTGAAGTGAAGCACAAGGGGTGCCCAACCCTTACAATGGAGGTAAGTGAAGGGGGAGGGCCTCCTCAAAACCTCCCTGAGCCAAAACCCATTGGGAAAAAGACTCAGGTAGGAACCTCCTACCTCACTGCTTCTCCCCCTGCAAACAATAAAGAAACTTACAAAAAGAAATTACAACAAGGATAGTACGCCCCTGCGCTAGCCAATGCTAGTCGAGCTCCTGGCGTTCCATCATCCCCTCCCACCCGTAGAATCATTCCATGAAGCCTTCCTGCTCTCCACGTCCATACATGATCCTGCACCTTATGGATAGAACGCTCCTGCGCTAGCCAATGCTAGCCGAGCTCCTGGCGTTCCATCATCCCCTCCCACCCGTAGAATCATTCCATGAAGCCTTCCTGCTCTCCACGTCCATACATGATCCTGCACCTTAGACTGAATTCTACGCACAAGTTCGGACTTGAGGCAGCACCAGGAGGAAGGCTGACCTCACTCCATATCGCCTTCGAGCTCGGCTTATCTCTCCACATCACCTTCGAGCTCGGCTTAAGCAAAGGCACGATCTACTTCAATGCTTCGGCCATGGGGCAGCGCCAGGAGGATGGATGCCCTCTCTCCATACCGCCTTCGAGCTCGGCTTATCTTTCCATATCACCTTCGAGCTCGGCATCAGCAAAGGCACATCCTTCTACAATGATCGGACTAGAGGCAGCACCAGAAGGATGGCTGACCTCTCTCCAAAACGCCTTCGAGCTCGGCTTATATCTCCATAACACCTTCGAGCTCGGCTTATGCAAAGGCACGTCCTTCTTCAACGTATCGGGCTTGAGGCAGCACCAGGAGGAAGGCCGCCCTCACTCCAACTCGCCTTCGACCTCGGCTTATCACTCCAAATCACCTTCGAGCTTGGCTTATGCAAAGGCCGACCTCACTCCAGCTCGCCTTCGACCTCGGCTTTCTCGGCTTATCACTCCAAATCACCTTCGACCTCGGCTTATCACTTCAATGTTTCGGTAAACCATATACCTACAATCCCCTCCACAAGAAAAATTACTATAGGAATTTTTTTTTCAAAGGAACTATAGGAATTACCTTTTATATTTATCATTTATTAAAAAGAATTTTTTTTTATTTTTTTTAGTTTAACTTGTTTTATTAGAGAGAAATAAATGGGATCCATTATAAAAATTTTGTGTAATAATATTACTGGCGGCCATATATACTTGCTAGAAAGTCCCTTCGGGGACATCCGATAAAATTGGAACGATACAGAGATATATGCTAAAACCTCACCAGAGATTTTCTTGAACTAGTGGTTTCATTTTGTTATGATTGGTGTTAGGGCTATCATTGGAACCACCGCCCGAGTCTTCTTATAGTGATAGATAGGGGTGGGAATAGACTGGGCTGAGCTAGGCTTTGCTTGGCCTGGGCCTGGCCTACATTGAAAATGTTAGGCCTAAGCCTGGCCTGTGGCCTGTCGTAGGCCCATTTTTTAGGCCTGGCCTGGCCTTTCTGAAAGCCTGACAAGGCCTGAAAGCCTTTTTAAAAGCCTATTTGACTATTTTCTTAAGAAGACCTCCAACATTTCAATGGTGTAAACCATTAAAATAGACTAACAACCTAATAGGTCAATGAGATTAAGTTTCAATTGAGATCTAACAGAACCTTTTAGGAAAATATCTTTATATGACATCCTATTTAAATTTTATTATAATAACTTCAACTATGTCAAAAGTTTATGTAGGTTAATATGTTTAAACTAACAAAAAATGTTAGCAAAGTTATGACTTAACACAAAGTATCAAATTCAATACAAAATAATATTAGTAATTAAAAAACTAGTTATATTGATTTAAATAGGCCGGCCTGATAGGCCTAAAAGGCTTTTTCAATGGCCTATGGCCTGGCCTATTTATCTAAATAGGCTTTTAAAAAAGCCTTGGCCTTATCTGTTTTCAAAAAAAGCCTGGCCTGGTCTGGCCTGTCGTAGGCTGGGCCGTAGGCCCCTGTTAGGCGGCCTGGCCTATTCTCATCCCTAGTGATAGATGTAACACCCTATTTAGCTATAGCTTCTTTTATTGCAATGACGTCGTTCGGGAAAATTTTGGGAAAAACAAACTATGTCTTCTTTTGTAAACGCGTTGTTTTAATATTGAAATCAAAAACTGTTTATTTGTTTAAAAATACTACACTCATAATTTATTCATTTTTCCATTGTAAAACAAATATCATTTGTTCATTCAAGAATCACATACTTGTAACTCTTCTAAAAACATTATCACTTTAAAATAATTAGCATCGAATTTAAAACACCGTACAGTATTAACTAATAGCGTGAACCACTTTCTATTTAGTTAAAAGTACAAAAAACAAATATCCTTCTAATACAAATTAACTCTACATAATTAAAATATTAAAATATTATTTACAAATTGCACATCAACTATTGTAATACAAATAAATACCATAGATCAACGGTATTCCCAACTGGTTAATTGGAAAAAAAATAAAATGAAATGGAAGAAATGAGAAAAAAATCTCAGCGAGTATTCCCAACAACACACATGTATCTAACAAGCAATCATGCAAGGGCAAACTTTCAAGCAGTATGCGTAATCAACGACTACAACAACCTAACTGGATGCGCAATTAACATTAATATAAATTAATCTATCCTTTATATTAAAGTATTTCTCCTTTCACTAGTACTATATATACTTGTGCATCCGTCATTGAAGAATACTATATTTCTTTATAATTTCTTTATGAACCTAAAACTACTTTGAAAATTGTAAATTTATTAATAAAAGAAAAAGGAAAAGCTCGATAAGAAGCCAATATTTCAACCAGAAAGGTGAAAAAAAGTTAGTATTCTAATCTTAAAAATTGAGTAAAAATCATAAAAAAAAAAGAAAAGAAAATAAGACTAATATAAAAATATATGCACCCCCATTGCGACTCCCCATTACCGCTTCTCGTTGCCACTCCCCATTGCCGCTTCCCGTTGTCGCTCCCCATTGTCTCTCATGTTGCCTCTCACATTGCGTCTTCAGTTGCCGCTTGTTTATATTTTTTTCTAGATCATTTAGTATTAATTTAATCATTTTAACTAAAGTATTAAATTATTAATAAAATAAATTTTGAAATTTTTGTTAGCGGTATGGTATTATTTTGACAATTGTCAGTGGTTAAATTGATTGATTTTGGTAGATTATAGTAAATAATAGAAAAATTTATTTTGTTGTTATGTTTTTCAAAAAAAAACTCTATGCGTCAGCATGTCAACAGCTTTATAAAAGTTTGTTAATTTTTATTTGTCGGTTATCGTTTTGCCCCTAAAAAAATGCACATGTGTCAATATGTTAGTTGCACTATTGCTAGCACATCTTTTTATTATTAAATAATAAATAATAAATAAAATAAATATTAATAAACAAATACTATATATTATCTCATATAAATTTTTAAATTTTGTCAACTTGTAAAGACTAGGGAACAAGTCTAGTCTCAATGTTGCCTACTTGTGCAACTAAAAGGAAATCAAATACCCCATACCAATCACCGACCTAAGAGCGGAAACAAAGGTTCCCTTCCACGAAAAGTTGTTGTCTTCCAAAAGTAATAAATCCCTCCACCATAAAAAGTCCTTAGTGCCACCTGTAGACAAAAGAGCCCCGACAACAATATAGCTCAAGTCTCCATATCGATGAGGGGTAAGTTGCCGCCGACTAGCGTTAATGTCATTAATGCATCTCCATTTCCACTTGCTCAAAAGAGCCAAATTGAAAGCTTTCAGGTTCTTCACCCCCAAATCGCCATCCTTCTTGGGTCTACACACCTTGTCCCAAGACACCCAATAAACGGGTCGACCTTCTCTATTCCCCCCTGCCCCGCCCCGCCCAAAGGAAGTCCCTCTGATTCTTACACTACAAAAAACACGGGGATTACCGAGGGACATATCTGTCGCTAACAGGCTTAATTCGTCGCTAATGTCCATTTGCGAGGGAATTAGCGAGGGACCGGTTTGGTCGCTAATATCCTCCTCGCTAATTCCCTTTAGCGAGGGAAATTGTGTCAGTCGCTAATTAGCTAGGGACCATTCCGTGGCTAATTCCCTCGCTAAGCAATGTTTTTAAACTCGGACCGGTGGCCGACTCGGTGAAGGTCCCGGGTCACTAGGTCAAGGGTCGACAGTTGAACCGCATGACAAAAACCCAGGCCGCATGACTCGGACCGAACAACAGGACCAAAACCCGACCCAGTACCTATAATAATTTCCTAAAATTACACATCCTGCCTAATTTCATTTCTTCTCATTTCTCTGAGGTTCCTAAAATTACACATCCGGCCCGGATCAAAACAAAATTACAAATTGTTTATACACAGTTTTTTAAATGAGATTAAGAAAGAGACACATTTCTTCTCATTTCTCTGAGGTTTCTAATTTCATTTTTACTTTTTTTATAAATTAAGCGCTTAAAAAGCAGCGTCATTTTTGCATTTTGGTCTTTTTTAAAATACGCAAAACCCAGTCCGATTTTACAAAACCGACCGGGTCACCGGTTTTCACCAAAACTGGCCGAGTCATGCCGGTTCCCACCGGGTCACTGCATTTCCGATCCACAACTTTGCTCGACCCAGTGACCCCTCCGGTTCCCGGTTCACCCGGGCCGAGCCGATTTTTAAAACACTGTCGCTAAGTCTGACAGCACACTTCCCAATCTGACAGGCACGCTTCTCAATCTGAGTGGATTATTATTATTATTATTAGTATTAGTATTATTATTATTAGTATTATTATTACTATTGTTATTGTTATTATTGTTGTTATTATTATTATTGTTGTTAAATTCTTATTATTATTATTATCATCATCATCATCACCAAACTTTCCAAAGAGAGAGAGAGAGAGGAGTGAGAGTGGTGGTGGTGGTGGTGTGGTGGTAGAGAGAGAAGGAGAAGGAGAAGAGTAAGGGAGAAAGAGAGTGAGATCTATGTGGTGGTGGTAAATGGTGGTGGCAGTGGTGGTGGTGGTAGTGTGGTGGTGGTCGTAGAGAGAGAAGGAGAAGAGTAAGGGAGAAAGAGAGTGAGATCTATGTGGTGGTGGTGGTGGTAAATGGTGGTGGTAGTGGTGGTAGTGTGGTGGTGGTCGTAGAGAGAGAAGGAGAAGAGTAAGGGAGAAAGAGAGTGAGATCTATGTGGTGGTGGTGGTGGTAGTGTAGTGGTGGTGTGGAAGAAAGAGAGAGCTATGTGTTGGTGTTGTGAAAGAAAGAGAGAGTGAAGCTCGTAGGAGAGAGAGAGAGGAGTGAGAGGGTAACTACATTGGTGGTGGTGGTGTGGTGGTGGAAGTAAAAATTGGGAAAGTGGAAGAGAAGAAGAGAGAAGAGTCAAGAGGGGAGAGAAGAAAAGAGAGTAAATGAGAGAGAGTGTGTTTGGTTCGGATTATTATAAAAAAAATGACAGTTTGCGACGGATTTAGCAAGGGAAGTTCCCTCGCTAATCCTCGTGTTTCCCAAGCCCACCTGCCAACGGTCAGAATCCTGCAAAGTGTACTGTCAATGTCAAACATTTGCGAGGGACTATGAATTCCGTCGCTAAATATCATTGATTTTCGTGCCAGACAATTTCAAATTGGCACCTTGCATCTAGCGACTGATATTCCGTCGTTAATTACCCGATTTCGGTCGCTAATGGTCAACTTTTACGAGGGCCCTTATTCCCTCACTAAATCTGTCGCAAATTCCTTTTTTGCGAGAGACACATGCTTCCCTTGCTAACGTCCCTCAGAAATTGCCACTTTTTTTGTAATGTTAACAAACTCTTGGATAACAACCTTCGGAACCTTGAAGAAAGAGAACATATAAAGCAGAATACTATTACGGACAGAGTTTATGAGAAACGTCACTCTACCCCCAGTAGACTAAAAACACCCACTCCACGACGAAAAACCTTATGAATAATCAAAGCCCAAATATGTCTTCTTTTAAAATTGGCTCCCACTAAAATACCTAAAAATTTAAAAGGAATTGCAGTGGAACTGCCGAACAAGAAAGATTCACCCGCCTCTAGAAAATCATCATTCAAACATTAGATTAGATATATTATATGTTAGATATTTGCTAGCTCTTTTTTTATTATTATATTAGATTAAATTATATTAGATGTTGAAGTAAACAGCCAAAAGCTCTTTTCCTCTACTCCACCCCCCACCCCACCTGCTCCTCTGAACCAAACACCATATCGAATTAAATCTCTCTCTTTTTCCTTTCTCTCGTCATCATTCCTTTAGATCCATTAGCCTCACCTCCCGTTCGATTAACGGGTTGTCTTACTAGTCACTATTGATAAAATGAATTACTTTTAAACAAAAATGGTAGTAAATAACAACATCAAACAAATTATAAATATTGTTATGGAGTAAAAGTATTCTTGTTATTTACACCCCCTCTCTCAAAAACAAAGTTATTGGGCTACCAAACACACCAAGGCCCAAGTCCATTCATCAAAGGCTCACAATACACCTCCTCAATGGACGGTCTAGATCCCTTCACTCAAGCACTCTTTGGCTCTATAAATATAGCATTTATAACCAAGTTAAAGGTACACATTATTGACCCACTAATACTGGCATTTAACTCTCCAACGCCTGACTTTAGCATCGGAGTGACTTTGCAGGTACACCCCACCTCAATCTCGGCCACCTCAAGATCGGCCCCCTCAATCTCGGCCACAAACTCAATCTCGGCCACCTCAAGATCGGCCTCCTCAATCTCGGCCACCTCAGGATCAGCCACCTCAAGATCGGCCCCCTCAATCTCGGCCACAAACTCAATCTCGGCCACCTCAAGATCGGCCCCCTCAATCTCGGAATATCAACCTCAGCCGAAACCATTACTGATCAATCTCATCTCCTACCTACTATTTAGGATCGACCGACCCTTAGATACGGTACAGAACATTGGCGACCACAGTGGGAGTAACTTGAACTTAATTACTTTCACCTTCTTTTCTGATCAGTAATGGCATCCTCAACAGAATGCATCCTTTACACCTCGCAAGTGTTTCCAACCTCGGACTTCATCATGACATGCTTGCGTTGAGCTCCACTCTTCACATCAAAATTGCTCCATCCCTTTCCACCAATGATCAAAATAAGATGCCGATCTCGTACACGGTGATTTCCACTTTTAAAGTCGGTGATGCTCCATGTCAGTCTTATGCGACGTCAGCCATTTCATTCCTGTTGACATTTGACGCCTTCTCCGAGTTCCGTCGTTAAAATCAGATCAGCCAACTATGATTCCAATTTCATAAATTGGTGATGACCGAGTTGGGCGTAATTATAAGACCATGATCCCTATGCCAAACGACTTTGACGTGGCTTAACTCATTCAGGTCCATGCTACTAGGACATCTAGCTTATCTTTTCTCCGTGGGCCACGTGGTTGTCACTCCACTCCCCTCTTACCAAGTGGCAAGCACTATCCTTCCTTAATCTCGGCCCGAGCATCAGTGGATTGAACTCGGCCATCAGTTTACATTTTGAGCCTTATGGGCCTTACTTTAATAAAATACTAAATCCACTTCACCAGGATGCAAGAAGTGGAACCAGGTGATATTAAATTTTGATATTTCATTTGCTAATTGATTATTGTTCGGTTAGCCAGGAACCAAGGTACCGACATCGGGTTTCGGTTTACCTCACCACGTCGGAGACCACATGGAAGACATTAGACATCCGATCCGAGATCGACACTCTAGCCGACATCAATTGCTAATCCAATCTCGACTTGAGATTCTACATCCAGGTTCCATTTTTATGTAATAACACTAGGATAATGGACGCATAATTAATCACCGATATTACGTTGGTCATTACCATATTGGTTGCAAATATTTGTTGCATAACGCACCACTGTACTGCTAATGGCATTCTTTTGATACCTGACAAGATGAGCGATGTACACACTCACATCCATATTCCTTTCTTGGCTAACCTAACACTAATTGCTCTAAATGATGATATCTTTCTTTGGAGTTTGTGTTTGATCTCTTTATTGACAGGAGTTAACCACGAATCTGATGAGAGTACAATTGATGACACTTATGATCCGGAGGACACTTATCCTCCTTTGCTTCATCCTCACCATGAGGGCAACATTCTAAAAGCCGGGAGACCCTCCCGAGGCAGGAACGTCACCTACACCGGTCTAGGAAAACCCCGGATCGCAAAGTGGCGCGTACCCATTGGTTCAGTGGAGTGAAGTGGTTCGGATTCATCAAAACAACTTCGGATTGACAACAGTAACAGGAGGTTAGTATCAATTATTAACAGAATAAGCTTTTTCAAAGCATTCTAAATCAGACGTCGTTATTTAATCTCGCTTACTAGATTTAGCTTTTTCAAAGCATTCCACATCATAAAAAGCAAGATCAAAACAGGGGGGCAGGGTATAGCCCAACCTAGTTTCTATTCAGAAAGTTATTACCATGGGTGATAACCCCCACTCCTCCTCTGAGATTGATGTAGCCTAATCCGAGTCGGATTCTTGCATGGTATCGGTGAACATCTTTGCTTTAAGCTCCACCATATATGATGCTTTTGATTTTGATGCTTCTGATTCCCTATTGCCATTCATCTATGAGGCCACTGGGATTGAACTTTGACTCCCAGAATTATTCAATTTGGCTATTTGAATAAATAAAGAAAAATTCCATACTATGCCTCTCGATGAATAATCTTTCCCCTTTTGACAAGTTTGAAAACTAAGGTACTGTTCAGAAATTGAAATATCAACCGAGCCTATATAGTCAAATCACTTATCAATAGACTCGGCTTTTTCAAGGCAGTCTATTCCGGGATTACGTGATTTAATCACTTATCAATAGACTCGGCTTTTTCAAGCCAGTCTATTCCGGGATTACGTGATTTGATCACTTATCAATAGACTCGGCTTTTTCAAGGCAGTCTATTCCGGTATTACGTGATTTGATCACTTATCAATAGACTCGGAGTTACTCCCTCTTATCAATAGACTTAGCTTTTTCAAGACATTCTATTCCAACATTACGTGTTGGTCAATGAATAATAGACTTAGCTTTTTCAAAGAATTCTATTTCGATCTTATAAACTTAGCTTTTTCAAAGTATTCTATTTCGATCTTATAGACTTAGCTTTTTCAAAGCATTCTATTCCGATCTTATAGACTTAGCTTTTTCAAAGCATTCTATTCCGATCTTGTTTAAATAGATTTGGCTTTTTCAAACCATTCTAAATCGACGCTTAGTTATTTAATCTCGCTTACTAGATTTAGCTTTTCAAAGCATTCCACATCGTCAAAAGCAAGATCAAACAGGGGGGCAGGGTATAGCCCAACCTGTTTTCTATTCAGAAACAAAAATATCAACGGAGCCTATATAGTCAAATCACTGATTAATAGACCCAGGTTTTTCAAAGGCTTCCTATTCCGAATCGATGATCTAATTCGAGAATCTCACCCAATTCACCGGATCCTGCACCAATTTCCGATTAGTTTAAATCACTCTCATCAACTACAGGGTAAACGGTTCTGTTAAGAAAAATGGAAGTTTTAGATCTTCTTGGTATGCTTGATTGATGGAAGCCAATCTCTGGTTTTGACATCTAATTCACCATGGAAAGAATAGCTTGTGAAATTATGCGCAATCCCACAAATTCACCTTGGGGGAGCCACCGATTACAATTGATCAAAGATCCACCGAGTAAAGTTGTAGAAATCAAATATGAATTTCATTTCATCTCAGCGCTACAGTTCATACAATGGGGATCTCATTTTCGAACAAACATGAATGATCCTCCTCCACGACGGCAATGTGAATCGCTCTCTGCATGCCGAAGCTTCAAAAAGTTTATTTCATTTATTCCGAGTTCTGGAATCATCGTTCAGATATTTTGGTCTCGTCAACAAAATCGCAAATCACATTCTCTGGTGATGCACAGAATCAAGATCGCTGCAAGATCATCGGTTGCGCAAATCAAGTTCGTTCTAGAAGTGCCTCGACGACGCGCCGACCTCGACGTCAACAAACATCGCACTGCTGTGATGTCTCCAATGAGGTCGCCTACCACCGATCTCTCTCGTCTCACGGAGGATATGCTTCTGATCTCGGCCCCAACTTCAGCTTCGCGGAAGATATCTTGTCGATGTCGACTACGCGTCGGAAGTCAAGACGGTTCCCACAATTGCGAACTGAAAGGTACAAACCAAACTCGGTGACTGAGTTTCTCTCCACAGTGAGCTCGGCATACATGGAGTTCGACTTCGGATTCAGAGATGGATTACATGGCTCGGCATACGTGGAGTTCAACTTCGGATTCAGAGATGGATTACATGCACTCGAGTTCGGAAACGCAAGTGCGAATTTCGCTTTGCTTATCTTAAGTCGGTCTCGGATGTGTCCCAATCTTGGTCACTTCTCCAAACTCAATCTCACCATTAATGCTGACGCCCAACACTCCAAATCAATCCAGACACCGAGCTTCCTCTTCAAATTCAACCCAAAAACTCAACACCAACGTCACTCCTGCTAACCGAGGTGCAGTGCATTGACGGTTCAAGCTTGGTTGTTTCAAATGCCGTGAAGAGTTGTTTCAAGAATGTTTAAAACTCTGCAGATCGGACACCTATTGGTTTATGTGAAGGCAAATACCTTTTGACTTGGTCAAATGAGAAAAAGGCCAAAATGGTACCAATACCAAGGACCTTGATGCAAACTCGGCTACGTCGACCTCGACGCCGACCTTGATACTTGATGCTAACTCCGAGCCATCCACTCTTCTCCGGCAAGGCTTCCTAACACCAAACGAATGTGGCATGGCTTGGCATCTCATTCAAGTCCCTCTTGCTGGATCTCTAATTCGTCTCTTTTCATTTTTTGGGTCATGTGGTACCGATGCTGAGGCCTGGGTCAAATCACCACAACAAACGTCTTGGAAGTCCTAGTTTTGGAAGCGACGTTTTAGCCGACATATTGGCCGACGTCAATCGCTAATCCGATCTCGACACCCTTCATTCTACGTCCAGGAGTTAACAGAGAGTGGGGACTACTGTTAAGATATTGGCAAGTGTACCAAATCGTGCAAGTAATAAAACTGGTAAGTACCGGAATATCGTCCTCAAGGATCGAACTAAATTACTAATTACGCTAACAACGACTAATATGAACCAAATTTAAATAAGGGTTTGTTTGAAATGGTTTGAGCTATGAAGCTCTAAAGTAAGTGAGAAAGTATTTTTGAGTTTTTCTAAATAATAGAGCGAGCGCGTTTAGGATAATACGATAGACAAAGTCGCTAGGGATGAACTACTAGTAACTTCGCACCATTGTCGTGATTTGATTTGAAGGGTAAACTCTCTCTCTACTTTTTTTGCTATCAATCCCTACTCATTCACTAATGTCTATTCCTAGGTTGATTAGTTCTTTGTCGATAGTTAGAACCCGTAATTCCTTAAGTGATTCTAACCACGACAAGCATTTACAACGAGGGTTGCAATATACAACAACCATAGATTATTCCTAAGCTATGAATCGAAGGTATAGAATCTCAAACATTCAAAGATAAAACTTCCGTTTCATAATTCGAACAAACGATCATTGTATAAATTTCCCAACAATACAAAGCATTAAGCACACGAAATTCTATACGCGCAAAATAGTAGAAGTACGATATAAATAAATTCTAAACCATCGACAATAGTGCTACATCACAATTAATCCATCCCAACATGATGAGATTAGCTACACATGATAAAAGAGAGAAAAAGGAGAATTACAAGTTGATGATGAAGATGAATGCATGAGAAGCCTCAATCCTTGTTCCCAAGTCTTGATTCTTCAATAGTCGTCAGCTCCAATGAGTTCTCCTTCGTCTGCTAGGGTTCCAATTCGTCCAAAAAGTGAGAGCTCCCTCAAAAACGCGTCTCTGGTGTGTTTTTACGTGTTTCCAGCGTTTTTGCGCTTAAGTCGCGCTCCCAGCGCCACTTACGCGCAAGAATCGGAGGACGCTTCTGATGAATTCTTGCGCCTCGGTTGCGCCTCGCGGCGCAAGCTGCGCAGCGCGAATTGGCGAGGACCTCGATTTCAGACTCCACTTGCGCTCGACTTGCGCTCCCAGTATAACTCTGCGAATGCTTACTTCCTTATATATTTTTTGAGTCTGCTTGCTTGCATTTCTTCGTTCTTCAATTCCACCTAGTCCCTGGGCACAAAAACACCACAAAACCCAGCATAAACACTGCAAAACAATTAAATCTCAAATAGAACAACTCATTAATATTCTCCTAACAAGTTCCATTCATTCATCAAATTATCAAGTAAAATTCCCGTTTTTCGCAGTGAAAAACATCATGTGATGGGGATTCATCACAACCCCCAACTTGGACATTTACTTGTCCTCAAGCAAAGACAAGACAAGGCAAAGACAAGACAATATCAACATCAGATAACATGCAATCAATGGTGAATCCTTTCTAAACAAGACAATCCGATCAAGCAAAAGACAAGTTGAGCAATGACTTGGTGGTCACTCAATTTCCAAATTTCACACGTGGTACTCTTACTAGCATAATCTTGCTCAATTAGTGCGTGTGTGACACTTAACTCGGTTGGTCCATAGCTAGTTTCAAAATGTATTCACCTAAAACTAGAGGTTTCCTTCCGAGAATGCCAAAGATGGTTCAAAATATAGGATAGATTAACGTTTCCACGTAAGGCTCAAGGGGCTTCAAGTACAACAAAGGGTCTTAAATAGGCATTTCAGATTAGACCAGTGCACTAACTATTACCACACACACATTCCACACGCAACACAACTACGCACATTTGTTTTTGGGCTGCAACCCCTTTCCTTACATTGGTGTTTGGATTTGATCCACATTTGCTTTGGGACATTGCAGCAATTTTCATTCTAAACAACAAAACACGGCATACTCTTTAGCGTTACTGGTAGACGCCACAGTGCTGCACACACGCACCCCGACACACACGACATACACTATGGCGTTACGGGTAGAGCGCCACAAAGGTCTTTGCACACACACATTAACACACACACGCATACACTATAACGTTACGAGTAGGCGTTACTGGTCGCACACACACGCACTCCAATGCAATCGATCATCCTACAATCCTCATGCCCGACCTTAGTACAACCGATGCACCCCCAACTTAGCTTCTACAACTACCCTAAATTTTTAGTAACATTTTAGCGACTCCCATGGTCCACCACACTAGCTTACAGCGCCACATCTCTAGGGTCACTAAGTTCCACCGGGTTAGTGTTTTAAGTGTGGAAGCAAGATTGTACTAGTTTGATCACCACGAGGGTATTATTCGCTCAGTTCTCCCGAATCATCACTAAGTTTGCTCAACTGTCTCTCTCTTTTTTTTTTTAGCAGGAAATTCACCACATGGTCGCAAACCTTTCTCGATACTAACATCGACAATAGGTCCTCCCCACTTAAACATCACGGTGTCTCTCATTTGATTAATTTAGGGGAAGACCTATTTACAAAGACTAGACTAAAACCAAAAAATGAATTTAAAAATAAACCTTGCTTGCATTTCTTCGTTCTTCAATTCCACCTAGTCCCTGGGCACAAAAACACCACAAAACCCAGCATAAACACTGCAAAACAATTAAATCTCAAATAGAACAACTCATTAATATTCTCCTAACAAGTTCCATTCATTCATCAAATTATCAAGTAAAATTCCCGTTTTTCGCAGTGAAAAACATCATGTGATGGGGATTCATCAACTACTAAGATCGTGGTCACCACATACTTAATAAGGCCAGACTTCAGATCAACCCCGGCCTCAGATTATTATCTTCAGCCAGGTTATAGTTCAACCTCGGCCTCATCCTATCTGCTTCAGCCGGGTTTCAGATCAACCCCGTCCTCAAATTATTATCTTCAGCCAGGTTCTAGTTCAACCTCGGCCTCATCCTATCTTCTTCAGCCAGATTCCAGATCAACCTCGGCCTCAGTCTTCTCTCTTCGGTCAACTCTCAGGACTTTCCACGTCGTCAGCATAGACAGTGTTCAATGGTTCAGCATTAGTAAAAACAAACCAGGAGACCGAAGTTGGTTGTCCTGAAAATAGCATCAGGCAGCGCATGGACCAACACTATCTAATGATCGGGGTCAACTAAAATCGGCCAAAGCATAGTAAATTGGTCTATCTTTAAACCTCGGGACCTCATCACAAAGAATCAAGCTAAGATCGCCCTTCAAGCGACCTAGCTTGGGGGGCAACTGTTATGGAGTAAAAGTATTCTTGTTATTTACACCCCCTCTCTCAAAGTTATTGGGCTACCAAACACACCAAGGCCCAAGTCCATTCATCAAAGACTCACAATACACCTCCTCAATGGACGGTCCAGATCCCTTCACTCAAGCACTCTTTGGCTCTATAAATATAGCATTTATAACCAAGTTAAAGGTACACATTATTGACCCACTAATACTGGCATTTAACTCTCCAACGCCTGACTTTAGCATCGGAGTGACTTTGCAGGTACACCCCACCTCAATCTCGGCCACCTCAAGATCGACCCCCTCAATCTCGGCCACAAACTCAATCTCGGCCACCTCAAGATCGGCCACCTCAAGATCGGCCTCCTCAATCTCGACCACCTCAGGATCGGCCACCTCAAGATCGGCCCCCTCAATCTCGGCCACAAACTCAATCTCGGCCACCTCAAGATCGGCCCCCTCAATCTCGGAATATCAACCTCAGCCGAAACCGTTACTGATCAATCTCATCTCCTACCTACTATTTAGGATCGACCGACCCTTAGATACGGTACAAAACAAATATTAAAAAACATCATAGTTAAAGACAAAAGTCACACATATTAGATCAAGTCATAACACAAACAACTTAAAGTTGGAGCATAACAACAGTCTAATCACACATATTAGATCAAATCATAACACAAACAGTTTAAAGTTGTAACATAAACAACAACCTATAATAACATTATCTAACTATAGAAACTTAACACATAATACAGACCTACCCGGTTTGAGAGATTAGTATCTAGAGTTGCACGTAGAGGATACCGGTTTATACTAAAAAAAAGTAAATTTAAAAACTTAACCCATAATTAAAAAGAAAATAAGACAACATAATTAGAAAGTGAAACACGTACATAGGTATCATGCAAGAGTTTGATTTAAAATTCAACACCAATTTAAATATGCTTCTAATACTTGTGGATGCAAAATTATCTAAATAAAGAAGAAAATACTAATTTGGACATGTAAATTTTTTTACATTCTAAAGTACCTTAAAACACACTGTCTAGAATCAAACTTTATGTATTTTGTCATGAATTTGTTTTCCATCAAACAAATTATTGAGGAACGAACTTTGCGTATTTGAACATCTAAATTTTTTCTGCACCCTTAAGTTCCCCAAAATACACTGTCAACATCGCACTTTACGTATTTTGTCACAATCTTATTATTTTTTTACCAAACCAGTTATTTACGAAGAAACTTCTAGTATTTGAAGAGTTAAAAAAAAATTCTGAATCCTAAAGTACCCCAAAACACACTGTCTAACATTTCACATTACGCGTTTTGCTACAAAATAATTTTTTCCCCATCAAGCACACCAAAACACACTATTTAGCATCTCACTTTACTTATTTTTCTTACAAAATTAGTTCTTTTTTTCATCGGAAATTGTCATATTTAAGTTTTTCGAGATTGTAAAGTATCCCTTTAGAATATAAAAAAGAAAAAAATAGAAAACCTTCAAATATAAAAGAAGAGTTTTGGATGTGATAAAACTCGCTGTTGGGATGGGACATGATGGGCCAAACAAATGGGATACTTGTGGCACAATCGACTCTCAGTCAGTAGATTAGTCATTGGCAATGCCGATAAAAATTGTGGTCCAATGACATGATAAAAAAATAAAAAAAAGAACAAAATTAGTATAATTATGGGTGAATTATAAAGGCCAAAAATGTAAGCCAAGTTGTTCGAGTGGTTGTTGAGTAATACTCCATCTATCCCATTTTATTTGTTGTTTTAGCAAAACAAATTTGTCCCAAATTGATTGTTGTTTTAGAATTCAATGTAACTTTTAATATTCTTTTTCATTTATGCCCCTATCAATGATGACAACTTTTTACATGTAATAAATGATTCACATTTTCCTATGTAGAGAGATAAATGGTTAATTGATAAATTACACAACACTTTTAAAAAATCTAGAATCTTAATCATTTTCCTTAAAGGGTGTGCCAAAACTTTAAATTGCAAACAATTTGAGAGAGAGGGAGTACAGTAGCAGTAATTGTATTTGTCTGGAAATGACGGAAGACAATAATGATAAAGTTAGAAGGTTGGGGACAATCTGGTTGATATATTTAAAAACCCCAAAATTTAAATAGATACAACCACATAAAATTTATATGGCTTAAATATATGTTACCCTTGCAACTATACCAATTATCCATTTATCCCCCTGTAAAAATAAAACTTTTAAAAAAGACCTTGCAAATATAAATTATTTCTAGCTACCCCCCTGCTGTTAGATTTTGTTAACGTTAAGTATGTAAATATATATTTACCCCCGCAAATATGTTTATTATCCATTTACCCCCCTGCGTAAATATATGTTACCCCCTGCAAATATCATCATTATCCATTTACCCTCTGCAAATACGCTTATTATCCATTTACCACCCTGCAAATAATAAGTGTTTCAACATACACTTAACGCTGTTAACAAAATCTAATGAGGGGGTAACTAGAAATAATTTATATTTGTAAGGTATTTTTAAAAGTTTTATTTTTATAGGAGGTAAATTGATAATGAAAGATATTTGCGAGGAAAGTGAATATATATTTAAGCCAATTTATAATAACAATTGTAAAAATACGGGGAGACACGTTGCAACACACAAATGGAAAGGGACATACACGTTTCAACACACAAATGAAATTGAACAAAAAATTAGACGCTGAAAAAAAAATTGAAGTGACAAGCCGCATGAGTTCTTTAGATTAAAACCCTGCACTCCCCTCCCATCATTTGAAGGAATGAAACTTTATGTATTTAGTTAACTAAGGGTCCGTTTGATTTGCAAACAAGATAGTATTAGATTGGACTGGACAGCAGTGGAGAAGCTTTTGTCCAGTACATTGTTTAGTGAACAATGAACATCACAAGCTAAAAAAATGTAAATTTTACTATAATTGTCTTTCTAATGTTTATAACGATTTTATATAACATATATTATAATGTAATTAAATAATTATAAAGAAAAGTGTACGATGGAAACGATAGAAGAGAGAGAGAGAAGGAGAGAGAAAGAGAGAGATGGGGGAGAGAGGTCATGAGATGAAAAGATACAAGAGAGATGAGAGGTAGAGGGGGGAGAGAAAGAGAGATGAAGGAGATAGGTCATGAGATGAGAAAGTAATAGAGATGTAGAGAAAAGGATAGAGAGGAATGGGCTAGGAGGGAGAGAGAGGGAGAGAGAGAGAAGAATGAGATAGGAGAGAGAGAGAGAGAGAATAGAGGAGAGAAAAAAATATTGAATAAGAAATAAAAATAATATTATTGTATTTTTTTGATCGATCGAGAAAGTTAGATCGTGAGACAGAAAGTTAGATCGTGGGATGAAAGTTGTCATTGTGGTTTTGTGAGAGCATGCAAATTTGGGTCTTTGTCCAATCCCTTGCCCTCATTTTCGCCGAAAATCATTGTGAACTGTTTTCAAATCAAACAGGGTACAACTAGAGTTGTCCTGTCCAATCCCTTACTGCTTAGCGAATCAAACGCACCCTAAAATTATGGGTAATGTTATATGGACAAAAGTTTTGAGACAAATATAGCCAAAAACCAATTCACAACATCAATTAACCAAGTTTTTTAGACTATTAACCAACCTGTTTTTTCAGAGTTATTTAGCCATTAACTAAAAACTTGGTTAATTGGTTACTTAGTTAATAGCCTAAAAAATTTAGTTAATTGGTATTGTGAATTGATTTTTGTCTATATTTGTCTGAATTTTTTTGTCTGAATATCATTACTCTAAAATTATTAACATTAGAGAAAAAGTAAATAACAATTCTTAAATCAATGATAAGGAACATGGTACAAATGAATGAAATGACGATTGAGACCAAACTGGCTATGCCAAACAAGACTCATAGGCAGTTTGGATTTAAATAATTATAAAGAAAAGTGTACGATGTAAACGATAGAAGAGAGAGAAGGAGAGAGAAAGAGAGAGATGGGGGAGAGAGGTCATGAGATGAAAAGATACAAGAGAGATGAGAGGTAGAGGGGGGAGAGAAAGAGAGATGAAGGAGATAGGTCATGAGATGAGAAAGTAATAGAGAGGTAGAGAAAAGGATAGAGAGGAATGGGCTAGGCGGGAGAGAGACGGAGAGAGAGAGAGAGAAGAATGAGATAGGAGAGAGAGAGAGAATAGAGGAGAGAACAAATTTATTGAATAAGAAATAAAAATAATATTATTGTATTTTTTTGAGTGATCAGAAAGTTGTACTGTGAGACAGAAAGTTGTACTGTGGGACAGAAAGTTGTACTGTGGTTTTGTGAGGTACAAAAATTTGGGTCTTTGTCCAGTCCCTTGCCCTCATTTTTGTCGAGTACTGTGAACTATTTTCAAATCAAACAGGGTACAACTAGAGTTGTCCTGTCCAATCCCTTACTGCTTAGCGAATCAAACGCACTCTAAAATTATGGGTAATGTTATATGGACAAAAGTTTTGAGACAAATATAGCCAAAAACCAATTCACAACATCAATTAACCAAGCTTTTTAGACTATTAACCAACCTGTTTTTTCAGAGTTATTTAGCCATTAACTAAAAACTTGGTTAATTGGTTACTTAGTTAATAACCTAAAAAACTTGGTTAATTAATGTTGTGAATTGATTTTTGTTTATATTTATCTGAAAATTTTTGTCTGAATATCATTACTCTAAAATTATTAACATTAGAGAAAAAGTAAATAACAATCCTTAAATCAATGATAAGGAACATGGTACAAATGAATGAAATGACGATTGAGACCAAACTGGCTATGCCAAACAAGACTCATAGGCAGTTTGGATTTATATACTAGAATAGTATACATTCTACTTAAATATATTTTTACCCTCGCAAATATGTGGTGATTTGATTTTAGTTCCTACAAAATTTTTTGGGGTTTTTTTTCACCCCGTCTTTCTCTCCCGAGACTTCATAAACCCAAAAACCCCCAGAAATACCCTTTGAAATTTTAAAAAAATTAAGATTCGGATTTACCTCAATTTATGGTAAATCCGGTTCAAAAAAATGGGGTTTTAATTTTACGTTTGGGATTTCGATTTACCTCATACTCGTGTAAATCCGGTTCATAATTATGAACCGGATTTACGCGTTTGAGGTAAATCCGTAATTTTTTAAATTTTGTTTTTAAAGATTGTGTATTAAAATCACGATAAAACGCTTTTACGATTTAAATAACAAAACGAAAGCGTTACGATATACGAGTAAAGAGACGCCCTATATGATCTAAAATACGCCAAAATATACAAAAAAACCCGAATATGAAATACGCAGTATAAATACAAATAAGTCAAATACAACTACGGGTCCAAAATATCTAAAATGATCGAAAATAACGACGTGAAGTAGCAAAGTAACGGCCGACATCTAGCGCATCCCGGCCAATGCAAAGAACTCCTCTCAACCCTCTCCTCTAAAGTCTCTCGGGACAACGGGCCTCATCAAGAATCGCTCGGGCCGTGGCTCGCACTGCAGTAAGACGCACCGTTACCTCACTGTACCAAGGTAGGTAATCAGGATCGCACTCGCCGTGGTAGGCTGCCTCTCTACCACCCCGCCAAAAAGTCCGTGCCCAAATCTGATACATCACCAACCCCCGTATGATCCCCGTCCCGCAGATGGAGCTTTACCCGAAATGGGTGGAGAAGGGATCGTCTAGACGTGCCCGAACTGCCAACGCACCCTGTCTGGCATGTAGGGGACCGACTCACCGACCCAACTCAACCAGCCTCTGTAAACAGATATGTTCGATAAAGGAACATACTGCTTGTGGTCTGCATAAGGGGTGAGAATGACATCCTCCAGCTGCAAGTTATCGAGCCGCTCCCTAAAGTCCACCAACCTTATTTTATCCAGCTTCTTGTTCCCCCAGCTGGTGGCACGTGGCTGATGTGTCCTAGCAATTATAATTAAATTAATAAATAACCAATTATTAACATAAGAGTAATTTAATTAAAAGCTTAAATTTAAAAAATAAATACTTGATTACCTGGAGCAGTGTCACGTATTTGCCAAACTGCTTGGTCATATAAAAGACCGCTTCCATCAACTCAGTGTAGAGGACACTGAGAGCGGCGTTTATACCCAAAGACCACCGCCACACCGCCAAGATCCCGAATCGACGCATCCACTTCATCGCGCGGTAATGTGTGACTCTTGACGGCCGTAATGGTGGTGCCTAACAAGTAGAGCATGTAGCACCGCGCGGCCTCCTCATAAGCACCCCCGCGCCACGCTCTCTCGAAAGCGCGTCCCTACAAAGGCGATCCTCAACACGCCTCGTTATCATGAAGCTCCTCGATGACGGTACTCGATGCATGCCAAAAATACCGATACCAAGTGAAAAGCCTCATGCGAATCAACATGGGGCTTTTGACCAATATGGTGCCTCCAATGCAGGCAAGTGGAGCAACGCGGACACATCGTCCAGGGTGACAATCATCTCCCCATAGGGCATGTGGAATGAGCTGGTCTCAGGATGCCACCTCTCCACAGAAGCAGATATCAACTCATGGTTGATTGCGCCGAGAGGTGTGATGTCCAGCTCAAATAGCTTAGCCTGGCGCAACTAGTGGGCTACATCCGGGTGGTGCTTGCAGTCTAAACCCAATATACTTCGCCGCGTGAGATACAATCTTCGCCGGCTCAAATAATTAAAATTAAACCATACGTTATTAAAAATAAATAATTAATTGTTGTTTAGTAAAATTAAAAGAAATAATTAAAATATTACCTGGCCTCTATATCTATCAAGGACGCACAATGTGTATCCCAGTGTAACAATAATGGTGGGTGAACCACAGCTGGGGCAGCCTGAACCTCCTCCGGAACCTCCGCCTGGACCTCCTCCTGAACCTCCTCCTCCTGAACCTCATCCTCCTGATGCTGACCAATCCTCCTGCCGCTGATACTCCTGCTCCCAAGCCTCCCAACCGCGGCCAGCAGGTCCCGACACTACGGGTGCTCTTCAGAGTGCCGCGTATAGTACTCATAACTGGGTGGTGGGTGGTACGGCCGCTCATATCGGCCGAGGCCGAGGCCGCTCTCAAAATCGGGCCGTGGTCGATCTGCAGACCATCTCTATGAGTCTGGCATGGGCTCTCGCGCGCTATCACGCCGGAAGAATGTCAGCAGCCTCCGAGCCTCAGAGTGTCCGAGAAGGAGTAGCACTCCTACCGGGACATATGCTCATCGCTGGACTCCAAAGATGTCGCGTGGTCGCCGCCGGATGCGGGTGCCGCTCGAAGACTCTCGCGCGCTACATTGCCTCGGTCGCCAACTCGCCTGTAAAAAAAAAAAAAAGGAAAATGTAAATAAAAAAATTAATACTGAAAAAAAAAGTGAGATTTGATTTATCAAGAATCAGGAAAGAATTTCTGAATTACCTCATGCTTGGTAATTCCGGTTCACAATTGTGAACCGAATTTACCTCACGTGTGAGGTAATTCCAAATTTTTTCCGATTTCATCGATAAATTCGTAAATCTCTCCTTTTTTTCCGTAATTTTGATTTGTGAAATGTGTTTTTTGTAAGTTTTCAGGGGTATTTTTGTCCGTTACGGTAATTATGGGGGTCTGGTAGAGAAGGAGGGGGGGTGAAAAAAACCCATTTTTTTATTAAAAAAGATCCTTGCAAAATCAATATTTTTTAAATAGGTTTAGTCAAAAAAATCCTATGTGTCAAACAGAGTTATGATGTGTTAATTTTTTTCATTTCTAATTTTTTTAAATGCTTATTAGCATGCCACATAGGATATTATATTACATTAAATTAAAAAAAAAAACCTAAATTCCCAATTTACAACCCATCTCCTTCCCTATCTTCTTCAACCTAATCTTCTTTCGTATCCAGAACCAACCAAGGTGGAATCCAAAACAAGAAAAATTCGTATACTGAAAGCTATATTCAACTCAGGTATGGTTAATCCACCAAGAGGTGAGATAAGGAAGATCAGGGCACCGTCACAAGAATATGGCCAAGTTGGTGATGCTAATGTCTTTTATTAGTTCCAAAACCGCAAATCAAGAAGCAAACACAAGCTTAGCCATCTTCAAAACCATGAATCACCTATTAGTAGTAATTCATCCTAGTTACTGTGAAGTATTTTGCATTGTATAATAACTGACATGTCACACTGTGGTGACTGGTCATATAGGTTACAAGTTATCCACTTTATATACTCTGTAATAGTCAAATAGTCAAGTAAGAATGCAATAAAAAATTTCATTTTCAGAATTCTGTTATTTGCATAACTGTTTCTCTCTTGAGTGTGAGAGAAAGTGATCTGAGATCCAACAGAATTGGCCTCAGAGCTCGGTGATCCTTGACGACGTGGTGATCCACGGCGGCGATGGCAACCAACAGCGGCAACAATGGACAGTTCCCGGCGAAATTACCTATGCTTGATAACAAAAACTATGATCGTTGGATAATCCAAATGAAAGTAGTTTTTCGATATCAAGATGTGTTGGAAATTGTTCGAAATGGTGTGACAACGACGGGAACAGAGCGGCGCAACGTGAACAATGTAAGAAAGATAGCAAGGCGTTGTTCTTGATTCATCGCATGTGGACACTAAGCATTTGAGAAGATTTCACAAGATGAAACCGCAAAGGAAGCGTGGGATGCACTAGCGAAGGCGTACTTCCGCGATGCTTCGTTGAAGAAGGTGAAGTTGCGCATATCGCGTAAGAGAGTTTGAACTACTTCGGATGGGAGAGAAGGAGTCGATTGCGTATCACTTCAATAGAATGACGATTACCACGAATCAAATGCGAACCAATGGTGAGACGTTAACCGATCAACAATGTAAGGTTGAAAAGGTACTCGTAACTCTAACTCCTAAATTCGGACATGTCGTTACAAAGAATTGAACAATCTAAAAACCTAGAAGAGATGAAAGTTGAGGAACTTCTAGGTACTTTAGAAGCAAATGAGGCTAGGATTAGAGTAAGATCTCGAGAATAAAGAAAAAGATAAGAACGTAGAGAAACCAACGGAACAAGCCTTGCAGCTAGATTCCGTAAAGCAAAACAGAACAAGAATAAGGTGAAAGCTCAAGTAAGAAAGTCGATTCTAGTAGTAGTGACTTTCAAAGAAGAAAAGAAGTCTGGAAGAATAGAGGATGTAAAAAGAAAGTTAATAGGAAAGAGGTACAACGCTACAATTGTGAGAAATTCGCCATTTCGCAGATGAATGTAGGATGAAGGAGAAACAAGAGGAAGCACGGTTTATTGATGGTAACTCGACACTGGATGAAGTAGTGCTTATGGTCAAAACAATGAATGACAAAGTGAACAAAGAAGTAATGTAGAGGTTGCTCTTATGGCGTATGAATTAAACCAAGGAGATAAAGAAGTGTTGTGGTATCGGATACAAAGTCGCTCTAACCACATGAGTGGGAATAGAGCTTGGTTTGTGGATCTAGATGAGTCAAGAAAGAGGTCCATCGATTTGGAGATGACAGAGTCGTTAGAAGTGAAGGAATTGGGAGTGTCGTAACTGTAGGAGTTGATGGACTAATATGTACTATAATCAAGTGTTGTATGTTCCTTCAATGAAGAGTAATCTCATTAGCATTGGGCAACTACTTGAAAGAGACTACTCGCTCGATGGAAAATAGAGAACTCGTTCTCGCTTTGATCCATGTGGAAATCAAGTGTTGAAAGTTATGTTGAACAAGCACAGACATTCAAAGTTGGGATGAGTGTGGTAAAAGATGAATGTTTGAGGCCGTGACAGAAAGTGAAAGTTCGGACATGGTATGAGAGGTATGGCCACTTGAATTTCAAAGATTTGAGAAGTCTTGAAAGTCAAGGTATGGTACATGGTCTACCCGAGATTAAAGTGATAGAAGAGGTGTGTGAACAAAGGTCGTGAATCAAAGCTACCAAGAAGCTCTTACAAGTCGATTGAAGACAAAAGCATCGAGGAAGCTTCAAGCAATTCACCTGATGTGTGTGGACCATTTGAGGTGAAAACACTTGGAGGTAATAGTTACTTTGTATCCTTTATTGATGAGTTTACAAGGAGAATGTGGGTGTATGTAATTAGTAAGAAGAGTGAAGTATTTGGTGTTTTCAAGTCATTTAAAGCAATGGTTGAAAAGGAAAGTAGTGCTGCAGATAGTAGATTAAGAATCGATGGTGGCGGGAATACAATTCCAAGTGAGTTCAAGGAACTGTGTGATAAGTGAAGGATCAGCATGAGATCACAAACTTCATACACACCTCAAAGATAACTGAATCTGGGCAGAAGAAGAAACAGATGGGCCCTCAACATGGTAAGAAGTATGTTGAAGAGCAGAAAAATGCCTAATCATTTTTGGGGGAAGTCAGAACCATCGCAAAGATACATTCTTAATGTAAGCCCCACAAAAGGCTTGCTGGAATTACTCCAAGAAGCTTGGACCGTGAAAGACCAAGTGTGAAACATTTCAAGGTGTTTGGATCCTTATGCTATAGGCATGTTCCGCACTGGGCTTGAGGAGGAAACTTGATGACAAGGCATGTGCCATGGTATTGCTGGGGTATCACTCACCTGGAGCATATAAGTTGTATGATCCTAGGAGATCAAAGGTAGTGATTAGTAAAGATGTCAGATTTGATGAAGCTAAAGGCTGGGATTGGGGAAGTTCAAGTGAAAATAGTGAACTCGCTGAAATGATAATTGAACTGAAGAAGTAGAGATAGAACAAGTGAATAATGATGAACATGTTCAAGAAAGACCAAGGAGAAATAAGCAATTGCCACAAAGGTTGAATGACCGTGGTTGTACTCTCCGACTCAGAATTACGTAAACCGTGAGTCGATGGAAAATGCCTTCATGGTCGAACTGAGCCGACATTACAGTTGATGAAGCTCTTAGAAACCTCAATGGAGACAAGCTATGATTGATGAGCTTGACTCAATAGAAAGAAATGACACTTGAGTTTTGGCAGACCTTCCCCAAGGAAGAAAGAAGATAGATGTAAAATGGGTTTTCAAGTCAAAATGAGACCCGATGGTGAAATTGGGAGATATAAGGCTAGATTGGTGGCAAGAGGTTTCTTACAAAGACTGGATATGATTACATTGCAGGTATTTGCTCCTAGAGCAAGAATAGAAACAATCGAATGATCAGAGCAGTAGGCTCATCGCAGAGGGTGGTCTATGTACCAACTTGATGTAAAGGCAACCTTCTTAAATGGATATTTGGAAGAGGAGGTATATGTTAGTCAACCAGCTGGGTTTGAGGTGAAAGGAAAGGAAGAGAAAGTCTACAAATTGAGGAAGGCACTATATGGGTTGAAACAAGCTCCAAGAGCTTGGAACAAACGAATTGATAAATTCCTGCTGCAAAATCAGTTTGTGAAATGCATCAATGAACATGGAATCTACTCAAAATGTACTGGAAGGGATAGCCACTTGATAATATGCTTGTATGTTGACGACATGCTGCTGACAGGCACCAGTGAAACTGAGATGGAGAGTTTTAAGAAGTGTATGATGGCTGAATTTGAAATGTCAGATCAAGGTGTGCTGACTTACTTCCTAGGAATGGAATTTCACACAACTGAAAGTGGAGTACTGCTACATCAAAGAAAGTATGCAAGTGATGTATTGAAAAGATACAATATGTGGAATTGTAACTCTTCTGCTACTCCTGCAGATACAACTACAAAACTAGTTCCTGATGAAGATGGAAAACCAGTAGACTCTACTCAATACAGACAACTTATTGGATCTCTGAGATATTTGTGCCATACTCGGCCAGATATTGCTTATAGTGTGGGAATGGTAAGTAGGTACATGGAGAAACCAATGACATCTCATCTACTTGCAGCAAAACGTATTATGAGATACATTAAAGGAACACTTGATTTTGGCATCTGGTATCCAAAATGGAGTGAAGATTCTGATCTGGAATTATGTGGATTCACTGATGCTGACTGGTGTGGTGACAAAGGAGATAGAAAGAGCACGGCAGCCTATGTGTTCATGTATGGTGATGCCCCAATTGCTTGGAGCTCGAAGAAAGAGAGTGTGGTAGCCCTTTCTTCTTGTGAATCTGAGTACATAGCAGCTGCTATGGCTGCTTGTCAAGCCAAATGGTTAGATATGTTGTCGCGTAATTGAAGTTCGCATCAAGTGGTGCAGTTGAAACCAAGATTGACAAAGAAATCGCTATTGACTTAGCAAAGTATCCAGCTTGCTCATGGAAGGAGCAAACACATTGAAACAAAGTTTCATTTCTTAAGCGGATCAAGTGACAAAGATGAAGTCAAACTTGAACATTGTAACTCAAAGTAACATCGCAGACTTGCTCACCAAAGCATTGAAGATTAAAAGATTTGAAGACTTGAGAACAAGCATTGATTGAAGAGCTTAACTAGTATGAATTAGGTGGCGTATTAGTAGTAATTCATCCTAGTTACGCGTGAAGTATTTTGCATTGTATAATAATCGACATGTCACATCGTGGTGATCTGGTCATATAGGTTACAAGTTATCCACTTTATATACTCGTAATAGTCAAATAGTCAAGTAAGAATGCAATAAAAATTTCATTTTCGTAATTTCGTTATTTGCATAATCAAGCTTTCTCTTGAGTGTGAGAGAAAGTGATCTGAGATCCAACATCACCACCACAAAACCTTGTTTCAGACCCTCAAATCACACCACCAAATTCATCCTCATTATCTAATTTCTCTGAAATCTTCCCCTAAAGTACTCATACCTTCCTCTAATGTCAGTGATGCTGGATGGAACTTTCCCATTCCACTGCTTTTGTGAACAACCAAACCTATTTTAAGACTCATAATGACACCACTCTCCTTCCACCACCAAAAGTGGTTGCACCATGGGATGAGACTTTCTTCTTCCCGGTGCATTGGTTGGTGGTGTTGAAGAAGATGGGTTGTAAATTGGGAATTTAGGGTTTTTTTAATTTAGTGTATGTTATAATATCCTATGTGGCATGCCAAATAAGTATTTAAAAAAATTAGAAATGAAAAAAATTAACACATCATAACTCAGTTTGACACATAGGATTTTTTAATGTATCACTAATGTAGGACCTATTTAAAAAAGGTTGATTTTGCAAAGATCTTTTTAAAAAAATAAATTTGCAGGGATTAAAATCAAATTACTCTATATTTGCAGGGACTAAACATATTTAAGTCTTTACATTTTATTTTTGTCCCTACTAGATTAAGAAAATTTCAAAAGGGAGAGCACTGGCCTAGCCAATAAATCAGACCACCAAAAGATTTGGACGCTACATCACTATCCAAAACCTTAAGGTGTAAGGTATATGGATCCGCTCTCTTTCCTTCATATAGCTTATTCTTAATCGATGTGGAACTACCCACTCACACTTGAATTCTCAAAACACCGTTGGTCGATAGTCATAAATAAAATAGTGGATACATTTATTTATTCAACTAGCAGAGGAGTTTGTTCTGGGATGCCAAATCACAAATAATGATCTAAGAAGTGAAACCTCCATCTATAGCTATTACTTGCCCAGTGATGTATGAAGCGGCTGGAAGGCAAAGAAAAGCCACTAGAGCTGATATCTCTTTAGTCTCTCCCATACGACCAAGAGGTGATTGAGACACTACACCACTTATAACATCATCCCCACCAGAAGATTTCTGCAAGGAGTAAGTACTATGATTACAACATATGGCAAATTACATGCATTACCCTTAATGCCATTTTCACAATTTGATACACAAATTTTCACTTAATTGTACGAATTTAAAAGGTCAATAATTATGGAATTAATTTTAACAACGGGAGGAGGTAACCAATGAATGTATGAATTTAACAAGTATTTAATTCCATTTTCATAGGTTGTATATGAAGTGCTTCTTTTGCAAAATATAATAATTGTGACTAGATCTGAACCATGTATTTATGGGATATGAATCGTATCCTTATTGACTAGATGAACATTTGTTGAAACATTTTGGATTACTCTTTAATTACTAATATTTTCCTGTTATTCTAGCAATAGTTTCAATTTTTCTATCAATGGTGGAAGGGTTTGTGTCGTGGTAGGGGTCTTAGTGGTCGGATCGGATCTTGGATAAGTCTAAGTTGCAAGTGAGGGACGGTAATTTCGCTTCTTTCTCGACACGACGCCTAGTTAGGTGACTCTTCTCTCGTAAGAATCAAATGTGATATTTTCTCGTAATTCATTGATCGAGAAGATGAAGTTTACAAATTGATATTTATACAGAACGAGGCAATCAATCCTAATGTAATGAATCAACCGATTCAATTTATGTATGTAACTATTTTAACAAATCTCAAACTAATCTGCTTACAAATTGGTAAAGTGTAAAGTGAAGCAAGTCAAGTAAAGTGAAGCGCATCACTTGCTACCGAGGCCAGCTCATCACACTGTGGCATCCTTGTCATCACTTTCCTTTGACTTTGACTTTGATCAATTGTATTCTCTATTACTCCCCCTCAAGCTTAAGGGAGAGATTGGTTGAACCTAAGCTTGCTTTTGAGACCGTGGAAACCGAGAAGCTCCTGTGGGTTTTGTAAGGGCATCACCAATTGATTTGATCCTGGAACATGAAGAATTTTAAGCTGGTTGGCTAGCACACGCTCTCGACAAAATGTATGTCTAATTCAAGGTGTTTTGTCCTTGAATGAAGAACAGATTGTGAGCAATAGCTATCAGACTCATATTATCACACGCCAGAATCGTGTATGATGCTTCACATGAAGTTCCCTTTAGAGTGATTGTATCCACCGCACTCGCCGCTGCATTTGCCATCCTCTCAGACTGTCAAGATCGCTCCTAGCAACCAAAGTTTGCTTTTGAGCTCCAAGACACTAAATTTGGTCCTAGAAAATGCAAGACCTCGATGTTGATCTTTCTCATCATCCGGATCACTTCCTCAACCGAGTCACCAGTAAGCCCGCAGAGTGAGTGGTCCAGTTGAAGTTAAAGGTGGATGTAAAACCACCCATGATGCTTGGTAGCGCATGATACCGTAGCAGCACTCTTTTTAACAAATTTTCCAATGAGAATCCAGAGGGCTAGATATGAATTGGCATAGCTTATTTACAAAGATATGCAATTTCGTGTCTAGTTAGTGTCAAAGCATCAGAAAGCACCAACAATCGACCTATACCGATGAGGCTCTTGCATTTTATCGCACTCCATATTTACTTAGAGTAGTTCCAGAGGTCATAGGAGTAGCAATACCTTTGCAATCGACATTGTAGTTTTCGCAGCAAGTCTCTGATGTACTTGTCTTGAGTGAGGATTAGAGAACCATTGGGTTGATATTTTAACTCAATGCCCGTAAAGTAATCAGCCTACCCATGTGTTTAAGAGCAAAGGTAATGTTGAGCTTCTGATAAGATCCATTATGAGGGCGTGTTTCGAGCCAGCTGATCGTAATGTCATCTACATATACTAAAATGAATAGTCAGACACCGTTTACTATGAACAAACAAAGGAAGCGGTCACATTTGCTTGGAGTGAACCCAAATTTTAGAAGAACATGTTCGAAGTCTTTCACGCCAAGCCCTCGGGGCTTGTTTCGAGACCATATAGAGACCGTGAAGTCCGCACACTTGACTCTTATCACCGCCGCAGGCTGTGAGGTTGGGACATGTATATCTCCTCTTTCAAGAAGCCATTTATAAAGGCATTGTTGATGTCGATCTGCTGCACATCCCAAAGTTGATTCGAGAGGCCCAAGGACAAGAAGATTCTCGATTGTTGTTGGCTTAACCATCGGAGAAAATGTCTCACCATAATCTTTTCCCGGTAGCTGGTTGTATCCTTTGGCTACTAACCTAGCTTTGTATTTGTTAATTGACCCATCTTGGTTTTCTTTAACTCTAAAGACCCATTTACACCCTATTGCCTTCCTATTTGGAGGTAAAGAGGTAAGAGTCCGTGTTTGATTTGATTGGAGAGCTTTAGCTCAATTTCCATAGCTTCTTCCACTTAGGATCACCGAAAGTGCTTGCTTTGTAGTAGCCTGGGCAAGAGTGAGCTAGAACACCTTGGGTTTGAGAGACCCCGTTTGTAGTCTAGTAATCATGTGATGAACTTTTGTGACAGGTGGAGGTGGTGGAGGAGCAGACAGGTGAGATTGGGTTGAGGAGACAGAAGTAGTTGAAGACTCAGGCCGAGGTGTGGGAGGTCCTTGAGCCGATATAGGTGCTGCAGTGGTGTGTGGTGAGTTAGGACCGGAATGTCCGATGAGATAGGAGTTTTCGTGTGTTTGAACTCGTGGTGGGAGGATCTGCGGTGTGTATTCTGTGTGGTGGAATTGTTTGAGGTAAATGTGGGGAGTAGGTTCTCTGTGGTGTGTGGATGAGATGGAGAGCTAATCGTGGTGGGAAACAGTTTGGATATGGGAAACATGACTCATCAAGGTGACATCTTTGGTGATTATGACTTTACCTCTCACTGATAAACATTTGTAGCCTTTGTGAATCAAGATATACCTGATAGACACACATCATGCTCTTGAATTGGAACTTGTTTTTGTTGTAAGGCCTCAAGTGAGGAAAACAAGCACACCCAAAGACCCTTAATCGCTTATAGTTGGGAGCCGAATTGTATAGTGCCCGGGAAAAGGTGAAATAAAGGAGGACAGCACTGTAAGTAGGCAATCTATTTATAAGGTGGACAGATGTGGTGAATGCATGATCCCAAAATTTAAGAGGAATGGATGCATGAGCTAGTAAAGTAAGGCCCATCTCGCTTATATGCCTATGTTTTTTTTCAACTAGGCCATTTTGATGAGACGTGTATGAACAAGAGAATCTATGAATGATTCCTAGACTAGCTAGATGCTTAGTGAATGGCATAAACTCACCACCATTATCAAATTGCGCACTTTCAAAGTCGCGTAAAATTGAGTTTGGATTAGTTTCAGGAAACAAGAGAAATGCTTGAAATGCATCGCACTTTTGTTTTAGAAAGTAAACCCAAGTGTATTTGGTGCAAGCATCTACAAAGGCTATGTAGTAGTAATAGCCCGCACTACTAGAAGGCATTGGAGAGGTCCTGACAAATCAAAGACACACACTAGTTCAAAAGGTGTGTGGTATTGTGTTCAGGAAGATGGTGCATATAGTTTGTGAGATTTACCAATTTGACAGAATTGCAAAAGTCAATATGAGATTTATTCAATTTGGAAACATTACAATTCTTTAAAACTTGAGTTACAAACTTCAGAATGAGCATGACCTAGCCTAGCATGCCATATATTTGCATCGATACAAAGATCGAAACATGACTAACAAAATGTTTAAAGCAGTAAATAGAATTTGGTAAAGTAATACAATGGCCCGAGGCCTTTTCAAAGAAACAGACTTAGAAACTTTAAGCAATGGTAAGCCCTTGAACACATAAAGACCATCTTGTCCAAGAGTTCCACGCAAGACCACCGATCGTAGTCCCGGCATTTGACCAAACAAAGGAGGGACATGAAACTCAAAATAAACTCGTTATCATCGCAAAGAAATTTTGATACGTATAATAAATTCTTAGTTATGTTAGGCACGTGCAATAGATTATTGAGGACTAGATTAATATGTGGGTGAATAGTGAGGTAAATGTGGATGATCCTATAGATTCAATCACGTAACTAGCACCATTTCCCATTCTAACCCTAGAGGTGCCTTTGTAAGGTTTACTATAGTGCAAATTAGCCGAATTAGGTGTTACATGATGGCTAGCACCAGATCACCATGCCGCCCTCATAAGCATTAGGATTAAGAGAAGGAGAAGCAGAAATGTACCTGCATCACAAGAGATGTGGCTTCAAAGAAGGTTTATCGCATGTGGGAGTTGCATTATCGCTGGTAGTGGTTTCATGATCCTCACCGTAAAGCAGTGGCTCGAGCTGCGTATGTGTGAGGAACAAAGGACTCATCAAATCTATACCAAAGACCCAAGATCGAAGTGCCCGTGAAGGCCCACATAGCTGGCACGCGGGACGACACCGAAGGTGTAGCACCACGGCCTCTCCTCGCCACGCAGATTGACGCACCACGCACCGCTGACAGTGTCCACGGCCTCCACGAGCACCGTGAGTAGCATTTGAAGTGGCCTCGAGGAGTGACTCCGAGCAACATTGGCCGTGGCGTTGGCGACGGCCAATTCCTCGACGGTATTTGTCTAATCGAGACTCTTGAACGAGGAGAAGTGACTCAATTTGTGATACGGAGGAGTATCACTCCGCCCAAAAATCATCATTACAAATGGATTATAATCTTCTCGTAAACCATCAAGAATGACATCGCTAGGTAAGAATCGTGATTACCTCGCCGGTTGAAGTTAGAGCATCGGCGATGGAGTGAATTTTGCCGAGAAACTCGTAAATCGATCGCGAACCTTTCTTAGTGTTCTTGAGCTCGCACGCAGCTGATTTAACGCGAGCCTGAGACGGGAGAAGTAGTGATTCTCGATCTTTTTCACACACTTGCCACGCAGTGATGGCAAGTGAGGACTCGTTAGAGCACTCTCCGAGAGTGTAGAAAGAAGCCATGTGAACAAGGTCCGATCTTGTATCACCATTTTTCAAAGTCATCTAAACAATGTTTGCCAAAGCGATCCTCTTCTGGCGTATCATGGATGATAGGATTCACTAGGAGTCGATGCAACTTGTGCATTTTCACAACCCCTTCCACCGCCGATTCCATAGCAGGAAGTTCTTATCATCTAATTTCACCGATAGTTTCGGTCCGTAAGCAAAATGATGCGAAGAAGATTTGTTGATGCCTTCGAAGACGGAACCAGGTGTTGAGTTGTCACCATCGCCGATGGGACTCGTGGTTTCCGGCGAGGTAGCCATGAATCAATAAAAAGTAAGAATCAATGAAGTGGAAGTCGGAAGAGTTGGGATGATCGGAACGGGCGAATGATACCATGTAAGAATCAAATGTGATATTTTCTCGAATTCATTGATTGAGAAGATGAAGTTTACAAATTGATATTTATACAGAACGAGGCAACCGAATCCTAACAGTAATGAATCAACCGATCTGGGCTTGCGTATGTAACTATTTTAACAAATCTCAAACTAATCTGCTTACAAATTGGTAAAGTGTAAAGTGAAGCAAGTCAAGTAAAGTGAAGCGCAAAGACTTGCTACCGAGGCCACCATCACACTCGTGGGCATCCTTGTCATCACTTTCCTTTGACTTTGACTTTGACTTTGATCGAATTGTATTCTCTATTACTCTCATGTCTAGGTTTCATAGGCTCTTTCTTAAAGTGGCAAACTGAACTCGATGCCCTAGTTTGTTCCTATGGTAGCCTGGGTCTAGTGGAATTTGGGCCTCGAGCCATTTCTTGAAGGAGAAACTTGTTTGCTTGGGAGGAGGTTCTCTCTGGGAGACCTCAACCCGCTCTCTAGGATTGTTTTATGGTTCAAATGACGATGGATAGTTGGGTTTGAACAACACGTGGTTTTGGATTTTTTGATGTCTTCGGCTTATCTTCTTCTCTCCTAATCAAGCCGTGTGTCGAGGCTCTCTCGATCGTGTGCTTGAGTCTCTAAATTTGGTTTGGAAGAGTTTAGTTCCTTCCAAGGTCATTGCATTTTCTTTGTGGCTTCTCTGGATAGAGTGTCTACTCTGACCAACCCGCTTAGGATAGGAGTGATCTTTGACATTGTCGCTACTCTTTGTATCCTCGTGCGAAGATTTTCGTGAGTCACCCACCCATTTGTTTTATAGTTGCATGTTTGCTTCTGCGTTTTTTATTGCTATTGTCAGTTGGTTGGGTTACGATTTTGTAATATAGCAGGATATACAGTCAACTCATATAGACGTGATTTTATGCTTATATGACAACAACTCTCTATGTCATATGAGATATGAGGAACAAATCAGATTTTCTCCGAGAGGTACTTAATTTTGGGAGATCTTTTGACAGATGCTCTCCTTGTCCGGCGTTGGCTTCATGACATGGATAGTTCTTCCTCCTATCTTTTTTAAATGCGGTATGTTGATCCTATTGACTGTCAATCTAGGAGGTAGTTCCGCTTCTCGTGGTTTTTCTCTATTGGTGGCTGATTTTATTTGTTCAGATATGAGTCTGAAAGACTTCTTGTTCCGCTACCGCTAGTAATATATATTATTATGTTTACCTTTAAAAAAATTGCGCCATTTCTTTATATTTTAAATACTCTTACATTTATCTATAAGTGCAGACAAATGAACAAAAGCATACTGATACAGTTTCCAAAATTGAGTCATGACAGGTCCAGGTGCTACAGCATTTGCACGAATATTATCCTTTGCCCATTCCAATGCTAAGTTCTTGGTAAATTATTGGTTAATGGCACCTAAATAAAATTAAGGAGTAACCTCATTTAAATTCATCAAGCTCAATCACAATAATTGGATGTAAACAAGAGGAAACTTAATTACCTTTAGTGGCTGCATAAACAGAAAGAAGAGAAAGAGCTTTTAAACCAGCAATGGATGAAGTAAATACTATGCTCCCATATCCAGATTCTTTTAGAAGTGGGTGTGCAAGTTGACACAAATGATAACTCGCCTCAAAATTGGTACCCATTATAGTTGATATATCTTCAATAGTGTGATCTATTATTTTCTTCGACATAACTGCTGCAGCATTATTTACCTTACAAAAACCACTCATTGTTATATATAATTTAGCAGTTTCTCTTGTCAAAATTAATATTAAAAAAAATTCATTCATTAAAATTGGGTATGAGATGATACAAAAGGTTAATATGTTTTCGTTTGAGTGCAATTTTTTTTAACAAAAATGGGGAAGGCGAGATTACTACACCAATTTCATTTTATTTGATATTTAAGGTGTGTTTTGGAAGCCAAGAAAAGAGAAGAAAAAGAAAACTACGAATGGGAAACACAATTTCCAAGAACTTTTCCACCCTATCATGAAGGAAAAGGAAAAAAAAATAGTGAATCATGACAATGATGCATTCTTGTAAAAGGATATTTATGTAATTTTACGAAAACTACTTTTCTTTCCTCCCACATTTTCAATTCATTTTAACTCAAACCAAACCACTAAGCAAACAACTTATTTTCTACTCATTTTCTCTTCTTTTCCCTTCCTTTCCTCTCTTCCTTTCCCTATCTTTCTTTCCTAATCCACACACAGATTTAAGGTTTTTTTTTTTTGCAAACAGCAAAAAGCCCGAATTTATTAAAAAAAGAAAATGAAAAAGCATAGAAAAGCGGGCTGGGGACTAGATCAAACCCTTGCCAACAAAGAAAAATAAACACTAATAGAGAACCCCGAAGAGAGCCCCTAAAACACCGCAGCCTACAGGCTGGACAAAGAACCTAAATAACCAATCTAGCTATCAAAAGCTAGAGACAAAGCCACTTAAAAGTATTCAGAGGCAAAATTGGCTTTTTGAGCTTAGTATTGTACACTTCCACCACTTGCTTTTTTTCTGTTCAATTTCTTCTTCTTAGACTTGGACACAACCGTTCAAAACACACGCCTATTCCAGCGGCGTAAGTCACAGATCACCAATATCATCCAAGACCCACCCCAAAGTTTTTTAAAATATTCATGTCGATTCAACTACTGTGTTCGATGTAGCAACATGCTCGAGACGGCAGCAGCGCACCCTCTTCACTCCGAGACATCCCGCCACTTCTTCCCTACAATCCTCATGTCGTGTACATCCACAACTAAGAGGCATCCGCCGAGTCATATGGGTCAAGAAGAATGAACCTCCTCCAAAGAGGGATTTGAAGAAGTTAGGGTCACCAACACCCCTAAAGCGGGGTAAGCACAGAGAACCTAATCAAGCCTCGTGGTGGGAGGCTGAGTGGAATCACTTCCAGTTCGGCTAGTTGCAGATGTGCTAGCCGACTTCGTGGAGCACAAAATCCATCCGGTTGGGTCAATGGCATACCTACATCCGCAGAATCAAGCAGTGGATAATCGATTCATGTGTAGAATGCGTGACCTCCATCGGAGATGGATCCCCTTATTGTTTAAGCATCTGAGGAGGTTGTTCATTGTTAGTAGAAATCCCTTGTCACGATGAGTCTCGTGATGTCGCCATTATTAGAAGAATCCCCTTCCCGCCGAAATGGTTTTCCCGGTAGAAGAATCCTCTTGTCACGAGATTGCTCATTATTAAGAGCCTTGCTTCTTAGGTACATACACCTGCTTTACTCCGATGAGACCTTTCCTTTACAAGCACTATTGGTATGACCAACAAAGATTGCAATTCGAGCAAAAGGAAGACAAGTTTTCATATTCGATGCCAATCGAGAAAGCATAGCCCGACCTCTCAACCCTGATGTGATCCCTAAGTTCGATTTCTGTGTCTATATCAACCAAGACACGCAAAGTGACCAAAAGATCTATCAAATGAGCTTTTGCTTGTTGTATTCTAGTCTAAGTGGAGTTTCAACACAACTAGCAATTACAAAAAGAATCTTGGATCTCCAATATCCGAGCCAACTCGTAATCCTAATCCAACATTGAACATTTGTGTGTTTGATATTGAGGGTTAAAATCAGCCGCCAGCAAACAATCGGCGAGACTCGCTTGCATTGCCAAGAGGGTCGCAAATCAATTCTTCAGTAAATCATCAACACAAGAAAAGGAAAATTCATAATATCCTTTTCCTAAAGAGGTAAGACCCCACTTACCTAATCTGCTGCCGTGAGAGCTTGAAGTTTGGCTCAATGCATCTAGCTTGATAGGGACTGCCTACCTTAGAAAGTAAAATTCTTCCATGAAGGTGTGTTTTGCATTCTTCCAAACTCCGTCATATACTCCTCTTCAAGAATTGAGATTGATAAATCATCTCCTTAAAACACTCAAAGTGAGGCAAATGAAGGGCACAATTCTTATTTTCGGCCCCATCAAAATTTGAGCAAAAGATTTGACATTTATTGCATAATTGTGAGAGGCATGCAGCAACAAAAGAGGGACCACTGGGTTTTGCAGCTCCCACTGGTACAGGTAGAGAGCTCACAGCCGTAGGCATCAAATCAGGAAATAAAAGCTGCAGCCCACAAAGCAGCAGGACTAAATGCCAACAACAAAGTAGACATAACCCGCAGTACCGTGGATCTCGCAATGATTGGACGCTAGCAGCACACTCGCCATTGCAGACAGTTTGACGCACTGCACTCCATCCGCGCACCATCATAATTTTTCACGGCCTTAAGGTCAGGTACACAAACTTAAAAATTAATATTCCAAAATTCATGTTAATTATCTTACTTTCCTAATATGTCCATTGTTCCTTAATCTATCGTTTAATATATAATTAAGTTTTGCTAAAGAAAACTACATTAATACTTCAAGGTTATAATATGAAAAATCTATTAATGCTTTCATTAATGCTAAATAATGTGAGACAAATTTTTTAGCTAAAAATCAAGTAATAAAGGACAAATAGAGTATTATAATATGTCATCCTATTAAAATTAGTCTTTACATTATTTTTGTCTAGTATTCAATTTGATCATTTCAAAAGACTTAACATAAATTAAGAAAACTAGATTTTGACCCATGCGATGCACGGGAGGTGATTAGTGTGCCTACAGATGTATTTTTGAAAAACATTAACATTTTATAAGGGGTATAAAATACGCAACACATATATATAAGATGAAGAGGCAACAATAGCCCTTGGTTGGATGAAGTCTAAGTCCCTTTATGCACGCTTCTTTACATCGCTACTTTATTAATCAATTTGGGGATGCATTTTTTGATAACATTAGTTGTAAATAATGCAAACTTTATGTCCATTATTAATCTAGCAAAAATTAAGGTCCCACCATTTTTTCTCTTTTCCAAAACTCATTTTTTGAAGCTTTTCGAGGGAATCGATTCAGATAAATACGATGCGAATTTGGCTGAATTCGTGATGTATCTCTAGGAAGGTAAATACGATTTAATTCTAAAATATTTCTCGATCAAATCGTATGTAAGTGAAAATGGTAAATATAACGTGAATCGCTGGTTATATGTACAAGGAAATTTCAAACCATACTATAACACATACAAAGAAATTTCAAACCATACTATAACACATACATGACTAAGTAACACACACAAAGGGACTCATAAAAAAAGTACATAAGGCACTTCTAAAAAAAGTTTCTCCCCAAATGGGGAAAATATGCGACTTTATATTAATAGTTAGGAATATAGAGTGGGGTATATTGGTAATCAAGTGGGATACAAAATGAGGGGTACATTTTGATAATAAAAAAAGTGTTGACAAAAATATTTTTTTGGGTATATTGGTAAATGGTGGAAAAACAATTTCCCACCAAAAGTGGCTATCACAACAATCTTCTATTAATATATAGAGATAAATCAGATTGGTTCAATTTTTGTCGTGTATGTCGGCCCAAAATATAAAGTGGGGGTATATTGATAAACAAAGTGGGGTACAAAATGAGGGGTACATTTTGAAAATAATAAAAAAAGAGTGTTCGACAAAATGAGGTATGTCGGTCCAAAAATATAGAGTGGGGGTATATTGGTAAACAAAGTGAGGTACAAAATGAGGGGTATATTGGTAAATGGTGGGACACAAAATATAGAGTGGGGGTATGTCGGTCCAAAAATATAGAGTAGGGGTATATCGGTAAACAGTGGGGTACAAAATGAGGGATATATTGGTAAATGGTGGAAATAATTGGGGTAGAATTCTGTTTTAATAATGAGCAATTTGATAGCATTATTTACAATAATGCCATCAAATTTCCCCCCCCCCCCCCCACTTTTGGCTCATTCACTTGCATACTTACATCATGCATTACAAAAAAAATGAGCATAATTTTGAGAGAAAAATTGTGATGAGAGGTGAGGCATTCTTGTGAGATAAATAATTCTTTTGAAAGAGTTTAGCCATACTTCGTTGCAAGCTCAAGGTGTTTCAAGTTTTTAGCTTGCTCACATTTTAACCAAACGTTGCATCTCTTCCATCCCATGATAAATGACCGAAATGCCCATCAAAAATTTCTATCATGTTTTAAATGTTAACTCTCTATGAAGCATTTGTGTAGTGGATCGGGTAACATGTGTGTATATTTTTCTCAGTCGGCTTAGGGCCCTACCTTACCATCATCCCTTGTCCAAGTCTAATCCCACCCCGACCACCCCAAAGCACGTACTCCCTACCTAGTCAACTTTTTGGTTTGTTCTCACTGATGAAATAACACTTTAGGCCCTCCATACTGGGCAATTTTGTGGTCACTAAAACACCTTGTCAACGTTATATTCCTCTGCAAGTTCTTACAAAAATAAATCAAAAGAAGCTCGTTAGTTGAAAACTCGTAAGAGCAAAATTCAAGCGTAAATTAGAGCATGAAAAGAAATAAAGAAAAGAGCAAGTATATAAAATAAGTAAATCTTTGTCCTTGAGTTAATTTTTGAGAAATCGGGCAATCATGATTTGGAACTAAGTCCGCCATCTTCCCATGTCCCCAAAAACCTTTCATACCCACCTTAAGCCAAAATCCAAAGAAACCTTTCAATCACCCTAGACAAGGATCAATTCTACATCAAAATGGTGTATTATTTTCAAGTCACTCACTCGGAAAAAGAAAAAAATCAAAAAAAAAGAAAGTGAAATCAAAAAAAAAAAAAAAAAAAAAGGGAAAAAGCAAAAGTGATACAATCACGAAATGATACTTCTTACCATAAGAGGTCCTTGTCTAAAATAAACCCCAAACACTTCCTCTTGTCCTCATATCCTATCCTTCATAAACCCTTGGCCAAGTCACATCCCTAAACAAGTCCATCCTACCATGAGACACATCACCATCGTCTCAATAGACCCTCAAACACTCCTTTGAGCCTAACAACCATTTCCTTCATAAATCATCACCCATTAGCCAAGTTACATCACCAAATCATTTGTCCCATCAATCATCAAACACTTCATTGAGCCTAATAACCCCTTCTTTCACAAACCCTCAACCATTAGCCAATTCATACCGCTTCAAAAATCATCCGTCCCATCAATCCCCGAACACTACTGAGCCCAATTATCATAAATCACTAAACCATCGCCACATTCCAATCAATGACAGATTGCTTTTGTTTTCTCAAAGTGTTAATCTTAGGACAAATAAGTTTATAATATGTTTGCTCAAATCAAAAACTCAAAAGAAAAGAAAATCAAAAGGCTTGCACCACAAGATTCATTCAAGTTACAGCTTATACTAAGACAATGTCTAAAGTGATCACCAAGTGTAGTTTTCATCATAGCAAACTCAAGATTATTGTAGTCCGAGAGTTATAACCAAAAGTTTATACTAGATCGCCGCCTAGATCCTAAAGTGGGGCATCCCTTTCGCCATCTATTCCATTTGAACTGGGGAAATTTGTACAAAGGTCATACCACACCCACTTTATTGCCATACTGCATCAACTCCAAAACCCATTACCCTAACTCCGCCACTTTCCACAACCTCACCAAAACAACCGCCTCAATTCCCATTATCAAGTGGGGCAACCTCGCACACCCTTCACTCCACCTACAAATGGGGACATTCACCATACACCCATCTCATCCCCTTGCCATATTCACACCCAAAAACCACATCTGGGCAATTTCTCAACTCACTATCCTAAATGTTTCTACTCTAGCTCTGGGCAATCTTGTCCTTACCATAATTAGGGAAACATCAAACTCTACGGTCGAGACAACATCTCCTACTTGCCACCTTTCATTCCAAAGCCAATGCCTTCCAAATTCATCATTTTCTACACCCCTAGCTTGTCACCACTCAGACAGTGGGCAAGTTATTCACTCACCGTCATCAAATCTAAATCGGGGCGCCTTTGCATTTCTCATTGGGAAAACCTACCTTCCATGACCTCGACAAAGACCACCACTATTCACCCTTCATGTGCCACAAATGTCCACTCCCTAGGTCTTTAGAACCCCAAGTTAATCGACTCATTCACCTATATTCGCACTACTATACATCTTCACAAAACAATGCTTCAGAGAGAGAAAACACAAGTTGATCATATGATGCTAAAAATCCACTTAGGTAACTTTGTGGACATAAACTTTGGCCATCATGGGGTATCATAATGGAAGAGAAAATGAACGAGCTGCATATACAATTCAAGTACCTTTTTCACGCCGCTGTTCAGAGATAACAACCTGAGATTGCCAAGTTTGAATCAAATCTAATCTTTCCAAAGAATTATCAATATTCATTTCCGCTCTCGCATCCAAAGTCTCACATCTCATCATCACAAAAAGTGTTTCTACACTCAATCACCATTTCATGTCATCACGCCATGCACCATAGCATTTGCATTCAAACATTTCATTTGCATCATATCAACATTCATACTTCATGCATCCACCAGATAAATAAATAAAAACAAGCAAGCAAAAAAACAAGCAAAAAAAAAAAAAAAAAAAAAAAGAGAAAAGAATCACCTATTTCATTCATCACATCGCCAAAAATCAATCGTTGCATGTATTATTGGCATTGTATATGCATTACATGAATTGACTTCAAGTGTCGATCCCTATAGTTTGTTCCTCTAATATCGCCGCTTTAAGCGCTGATCTCATATCATATCACGTATCACTGTGTTGATCCTTCGCACTCGAAAGTGGTCCTTCGTCAGAGCACCACGCCCTTCGCCCTAAGTGGCCTGTGTCGCAAACGCCGAGTCGAGCCCGCGACCTTCCGCACTCTCGCGTGGTCCTTCGCACTAGTCAGGTCACCAAGACACACACAGCACGCCCTTCATGGTCAACATATCGCTTCTAGACCGATCTTGACCCATCATGGCCGCCGAGTATAAAGGCCCCCGCATCGCTTAATTAGTACCGTGAGCTAGTTGCGCTCCTTCGCACTACACGATGGTCCTTCAATTAAGGCTTCAGCAGCTCTTCCGCATCTTTAAGTGGTCCTCCAGAGCCTTATCGCTCCTTCGCACTCGAAGTGGTCCTTCGAGCCTTAAGGCTCCTTCGTGTCCTTGCTGACCCTTCATTCAACTCTCTAGCAATGCGCCAAGTATTAACCACTCCTCTTATCTCTCAAACCTTCCACTTCCCTTTAAACTGACAAAATTAGCGTTTATCTTATCTTTATTCCTATTTCTACTACTAAAGTTTGAGAACTCATCACTTTCTAAGTGAAATACTAATAAAGAGGGCAAATTGCTATACCCCAATTTTGTCCGTATTCTTTTGTTTTTTGGTTGTAGTCGCTTATTTTATTATTTGTCTCAAGTCGCGCAATTACGTAGAATTATTAAAAATGTGTCTCACTTAAGCCAATCTCAACTAACCAGCTTCGACTAAGTTGAAATGTCATTATTTAAATTAAGAATGTGCGCGAATGATCGATCTTTTCGCACATTCTTTAGTTGAATATTTGTATTTAGGCCTAGTCGAACTTAGTTGGGTTCATCCGAGTCGCTTTCCTTACAAACGCTTATTCGAGTTGTTTTTCGCATTTGGCTCATCATTCCGACTTCTTTTATTTCGAGCAGATACATATATATACAAATTCAAAAATGTCAAAAATTCTAATTAGTTTAATTTACAATTTAAAAGTGTTTAAAAGTCTAACATGTCTAAAAATGTCAAAAATTCTATTTAGTTTAATTTGCAATTTAAAAGTACTTAATAGTCCAAAAAGTCCAAAAATACAAAAATAATAATACTAAAAATACATAAAAATAGAATACGAAAATGGGCATGCAAGGAGCAAAACTAGGGTTTTCAGCAAAGATTCTATCCGCCGCAGTGTTGGATGGGCTTGGATCGTGACTCAAAATTATACAAAACCCACTAAAACTCAATTAATGCCCTAACCTAATTTTTGACTATAAATAAACAAATTCAATCAACAAAGAAAAGACAACAGATCCAAAAGTCACAAAAGTAAGGATTAGTGGCTTCACATTGAAACCCTAATCATCTAAACACTGCTTGAGAAATCCTCAAAAAGAATTCAAAGAACATTAGAAAATCCAAACAGAACAAAGTGGCAAAGTGAGACAAACAGCTTTAACAACAGCAGATGCAATATTAGGAGAAGTTCAGATGTTGAAAAGGTTGGTCTAATCTAGTATTTCTCAAAATACAATCTTATTATTACGTTAAGTTCATATTGTTGATCTTCCTAATATTGATGCCATGAATATCATTATATTAGTAATAAGAATAGATTAGAATAATTAGCTTTTGCTTCTTTATAAAAATGAGATCAGGTTGAAAAAGTAAGAATTGCTAGTCACGCTTGTGTAAATAGAATCAAGATCATTCAATTCTCAAATTAGTCCCTTTTTATATAAAAGTTGGAATCTCATCAAAATCAGAAACAGAGCCAAATTTAGAATAAAACCGTAAATTGAAAGGAGAAGTTAGAAAGGAATACAAACAAGTAATTATCATTAGAAATAATAAGATAGCCGAGATAGATTAGTTCTCTTTGAACCGTAACATGTTTTTTACGTTAAAACAAATAAGGCTTAGTTTATGGTGGAGACGCTGATGTTGTGGAGTACCGTGAGTAGAATAACTTGGTTTAGAGAAAACATTAACAAAGAAAAACAATAAGCAAGAAGAAGGTCTTAACATTTCAAGAATGTATTTTTAAATTAAAACAAATTAACAACAGAGAAGAAGAGAGGAAGGAACCAAAACAGAACAAAACCATAGAAAAACGAACTTGAAAATCGGTGGGTTCCTTCACGGCGGCTAACGCTGGCTACCTTCACCGCCACAAACGCCGTGGTCTTCCTCCCGCCATCGCGAATCCAAGCTTCGCCTGGCTTTCCATGGAGACCAGGCGAAACCGCGCCGATTTTTCCTCTCTCGCGCGGAACCGGCGAGATCTCGCCGGTGATCTTGTTCTTTCTCCGCGCGCGCCGCAAGTGGAAGCGGGGTAAGGTTGAAACTAGGTTTTTTTGCCATGTGGTTTAGGATATGTCGGGCTTGTTATTTTTTCATTTTTTTTATTATTCGGGATTAATATTCATACTCCCTTCATTTCGGGCCACAAGACCCTCTCCTACTTTTAGCCTGGGCCGCAGATACGGGCCCTCCTATGCGAAATGGGCTTTCCTCTTTGCACCCCTTAATAATTATACAACACTCGCTATTAATAAAACCCAAATTTACTATTTTCACCCTCCGATTTACCTTTTAATCCTTTTTCCAATTCAAATATAACTACTTTTCTCGCTAAATTAAATAAACTACTGTTTCTGGTTGACAATCTAAGTAATATTATTTTGGGCTAATGAAATTGCATACTTCAAGAACCCTACAAACCTAATAAATACTAATAAACTATTTTCCAAGAATAAACGGCTAAGTTTGGCCAGACAACCTGTTAATATCATTTTGTGACCAATGAAATTGCATAGCCAAGAATCCTACCAAAAACTTAATAAAATATAAATAAATCGCTTTTTCCATAAACAGTGACTAAATCCACAGATAATCAAGTAATAATATTCCGAACTAATGAACAGATAGCCTATGAGTTCTGTAATACCTATTCTAAAACTGATCCACCTCACACCAAACCAATTTCTTTCAAAACTCTAAAACCATTTTCAAAAAGAGGCTAAGTTTGGCCAGACAATCCAAGTTAGCCAAAGATCCTAGAATCAGCTGAAACAGCATAGCTACCAAGGAATCCTAGGTCCCTACACTAAAAACACCAACCCACAAACTTTTTCAGAAGAACTACGTAGCTTTGATTCCTCCATCAGATCCTGGAGGTAAGAGAGCAAAGACTCAACCTCACAAGATTAAAAACAAAAATCTAAATAAGTCATTTTCTTTACAAATAAAAGCAGTAATAATTAAATAAATCTTAAAATTAATTGACAATAGTGATGTCGCATGTGCTAATACCTTCGTTACTACAAGTGGCTTCCGGGCCTCAAGAGGGGGTGAATTGAGACTTTAAAAACTTTTCCCTTTTAATGACTTAGATTAATTTTCGCAGAGGTTTATGAAATGAACGAATTAGAAATATAAATAAAGAGAGAACACAAGAGATTTATACTCGGTTCACCACCTCCTAAAGTGACTCCATCTCCAAACCCTCACAAATCCTTTTGTGAGATTTTCACTATCAAAACAAAGCTTAAAACGGGTGCTTTCAAACCCTTACAAAACTCGTGCACTCTTCACACTTAGATCCCCACCTTGTGCAAGAGCCTCAAAACAATTACAATTGACAAACAAGAGATACCCCACCCTTGTTACAATCAAAACCCTAGAGAGATACTCCCACTCTCTAATACAACCAATTTACAAACAAGAGATACCCCACCCTTGTTGCAATCAAAACCTAGAGAGATTCCCACTCTCTAGTATAACCAATTACGTAAATTGAACAAATTGCATGAAATAGAAATACCTCTAAAGTAGGTGAATACAACAAATTGAAGCTTCCCAACCTAACCCTTGAGAGAGATCACCAAATTGATAGAACAAAGTGACAAAGGTGTGTTCTCGTGATTTTAGAATTGTAGGTTGTGTGTTTTGTGAAGCCCTAAGTCTCTATTTATAGAGGTTGTAAAAATATGACCGTTGAAAATTTTCTACCATTGTTTTTATAAGTGGATAGTCGATTGTTTGCTTAAAATAACTTGGTTGGAAATCGATTGTGTGCTTTAAAAAATAGGCCAAGAATCGATTGTTTACTTCCAAAGTGAAGCTTGAAATCGATTTTGAGCTTTACACAACCAAGACAAGAATCGATTGTTATCTTTAAAAACAAGGAGCCATGAATCGATTGTTTCCTTTAAAGAAAAGCCATGAATCGATTTTGTGGAAGCTATGAATCGATTTGTGTTTTAAAATAGGATTTTGTGGAAGCTTATGATCGATTTTGTGGAAGCTATGAATCGATTTGTGCTTTGAGGTAAGAAGACATGAATCGATTGTTGACTCAAAAACATCAAGACATAAATCGATTGTTATCTTTAAAAACAAGTCATGAGTGGATTTTGTGCTTGTCAACATTTGTGCCTAACTTATTTAGCTTGTTTTTATCAATGTTAGGTTAATTGTGAGTGCTAGTGTGTGGTGTGATTTGAGCCGATCCTCAAAAGCTTACATTCATTCCTAAGACACGCCCGACTTCCTGTGGACTACCCTTGACATAGACTTACTTCTGAGCCATTACAGCCTTGAAATCCATTTGTCACTTTGTCTTAGATTACTTCATCATCAAAACTTAACTCGCAACACAAGATATCCACATTCTCCCCTTTTGATGATGACAAAATTTTAATTCATCTTAGGTGGGAGGTTAGTTCACCAAGCAAAACAATGTGCTAATATTAAAGACATGTATCTAGACTCCCTTACTTGATGCTCCCCTATCTAAATGCAAAGAAACAATCCTATATTTCTCCCCTTTTGTCATGATCAAAAGGGTAAGCGTGAGACGTAGTTTCATAGTCTAAAGAGCACAAACTAAGAAAAATAATGACCATTGCAATAAAAGGCATGATGTTGTTATAACATAAGATAGAAATCATAATGCATCCAACTACCTAAAATAGCTAGAATATAATGATACTAATAGTTCAAATAAGTAAAGGAAAGTTTTGGAGTTACTTGAGAGGTGCTTAATCGATTGTACAAGGAAAAGAACCAAAACAAACAAAAAATTCATTTAAAAATGCACTTAAGTTCATATACAAAATTCAATCAAAAGAAACATTTAAATTTCTTTGAAATTATTTGGGAGACATGTAAACACCAAATATTTTCATTTAAATAGATGATGAATCAATGATTCCAAGTTCTCTTCGAATGAAAAAGAAATTTTCTTTTTGCAATGGTTTTGTGAAAATATCAGCTAGTTGTTTTGACGATTCAACGAACTCAATCACACAATCGCCTTTCTGAACATGATCTCTAAGAAAATGGTGTCTAATCTCTATATGCTTAGTCCTAGAGTGTTGAACGGGATTCTTTGTAAGATTAATTGCGCTTGTGTTGTCGCATTTAATCTAATATGATCTAACTCTACACCATAGTCAAGAAGTTGTTGCTTCATCCAAAGGATTTGTGCACCCACAACTTCCCCGCAGAAAATATATCTCGCGTCAAAGAGCTGACAAAGGCGACACTGACTTGTTTCTTACTATGCCATGAAACTAATGCACTGCCTAAGATGTGACATGTTTCACTAGTGCTTTTCCTATCTAATTTACAACTCAAGAAAATCGTAGCCTGAGTATCCGACATGTTACATGTGGCACCCTGGGGTACCATAGACCAACATTTTGTGTTCCTACGAGATATCTCATGATTCTCTTGATTGCTACTAGATGTGACTCTTTTTGGGTTTGCTTGATATCTAGCACACATGCAAACACTAAACATGATATCCGGCCTACTAGAAGTTAAATAGAGAAGTTGAGCCAATCATACCTCGATATTTGCTTAATTCTACCTGGCTTACCTTCTTTTGCCTTATCCATTTCAAATCTCTCGAGCAGCGCTTCTTTTGCAATATTTTGTCTGAGAGATGAAGATGCCGCTCTTGGTTTGTTTTATTTGAAGCCCGAGAAAGAAGTTGAGTTCTCCCATCATTGACATTTCAAACTCATTCTCGCATAATACTAGAAAATTCTTTTCAAAGCAATTCATTAGTAGCAATCGAATATAATATCATCCACATAGATTTGTACAAGTAAGATGTCATCTTTTGACTTCTTTATAAATAGTGTAAAGGTCAACTTTCCTCTTTGAAAATCGTGGATTGAGTAGGAATTTGCTCAATCTTTTCATACCAAGCTCTTGAGCTTGCTTCGCACTATAAAGAGCCTTTTTGAGTTTAAAAACATGATCCGGTTTTTCATAATTTTCAAAGCTGTGTGGTTGTTCAACATACACTTCTTCTTGAATAAAGCCATTAAAAATGCACTTTTGACATCCATTTGATATAGTTTAAAATCCATAATTGATGCAAATGCAAGGAGCATGCGAATAGCTCTAATCTAGCTACGTGCATATGTTTCATCATAGTCTATTCCTCTTCTTCGATTATAACCTTTAGCTACTAGTCTAGCTTTGTTCCTAACAATTATGCCCGACTGCCTAGTTTGTTTCTAAACACCCATTTTGTGCCTATTATTTGATGATTATCACCCTAGTGGACAAGATCCCATACTTCACTTCTTTCAAACCGATTTAACTCTTCTTGCATTGCAATAGTCCAATGTTCATCTACTATAGCTTCATCTAGATTTCTAGGTTCAATTTGAGATACAAAGGCTATATGATTACATGCATTTCTAAGAGAGTTTCGAGTAGTTACCTTTTGATACATCACCGATGATATTTTCAAGCTTAGTGGTGCTTTGGGATTCTCCATTCCTTGGTAACTCAACGCTTGATTCTTCTTCTTCTTTTGTTGAGAAGTGGATTCAGCTTTCTTCTCTTTATTTTCATTTTTCTTCTCATCACCTAGTTGTAATGCCTCAAGCTCATCTCGCAACATCATCAATAACCTTTCCCAACTTTGGGGTTAGTTTCTTCAAATGTAACATGTACAGATTCCTCAATTACTTTATTTCTTTTATTGAAAATTCTAAAGGCTTTACTAGATAAAGAGTAACTAAGAAAAATTCCTTCATCGCCTTTAGCATCGAATTTTCCTAGGTTATCCTTTCCATTATTTAAGACAAAACATTTGCATCCAAAAGTGTGTAAGTGTGCAATATTTGGTTTTTCCTTTGTAAAGCTCATAAGGAGTTTTCTTTAAGATAGGCCTAATTAAAACTCTATTCATAACATAACAAGCAAGATTTATAGCCTTCAAATTTCAAAAGCATTTTTGGGGATGTCATGGTCATTCAACATTGTTCGCAAGCTCTTCCAAGGATCTATTTTTCCTCCTCAACGACTCCATTTTGTCGAGGAGTTCGAGGTGCCGAGAAGTTATGATCAATACCAAGTTCTTCACGTAAATTTTCGAACCTTTCATTCTCAAATTCTCCACCGTGATCGGCCTCTGGATGGAGACAATTTTCAGCTCTTTTCATTTTGTATGCTACGAGAAAGTTTCTTAAAAGGTCCAAATGCATCACTTTTGTTTGCAATAAATAAGGTCCAAGTGTACCTTGAATAGTCATCTACTATGACGAGTGCATAGTAATTTCCACCAAAGCTTTTCGTCCGTGAGGACCAAATAAATCCATGTGTAAAAGCTACAATGGTTTGTTAGTAGACACACATTTTTTGATTTAAAAGATACTTTGACTGCTTACCTTTTCGCATGCATCACATAATTTATCCTTTTCAAACTTGATTTTAGGAAGACCATTAACTAGTTCCTTAGCGACTAATTTGTTTAGATGATCCATATGAATATGAGCTGCCCTACGATGCCATAGCCAAGAGTTTTCTTCCTTACTAATGAGACAACATGCATCAGGAGAAGAAACTTCATCAAGATTAATCATGTATATATTTTCTACTGTTTCCTATCATTCTAACTTGTTTGCTCTTTTTATCTTCAATGATGCATGATCCTCGAATCAAATATTACCTCGTTTCCTTTATCACATAGTTGACTAATACTTAGTAAGCTATGTTTAAGACCTTCAACATAAAGCACATTATCAATAGCAAGAGATAAATCTTTACCAACTTTACCTTCACCAAGATTCTTCCTCTATTGTTATCACCATAAGTCACATGACCGCTTGATCCGGGGTGAGAGTTAAGAACTTTGTTATATCTCCAAATATGTGCTTTGAGCATCCACATCAAGGTACCAATCCGAATTTCGCACCTTGAAGCATACCGCAATGGGTTCAAAACAAGGTTTTAGGTACCCAAATCTCTTTCGGGTCCTTGTGGGTTAGCATTTGGTAGTGGTCTTTTGGGAACCCACACCTTTTCACAACTTGTCTACCTCTAGCCATGCAAACAGATGCAGATGATGTTCGTTTAGCACAATAATAACATTTAATATATGGACTAGTAGTGTACTTAGGTGTGTGATGCACATGCCTTTTCATGAAATTGTTTCTGATACCTAGGATGCACATGTTGTATACTAGACATTTTTCCTATTGTCCATTCAAGCTCATGAATTTTCTTTTCATATTCAAAGACATTTGTCACATACATAATTGGCTTTCAAACAACCAAGACTATAATTTTCGCTTTCTAAGTTCTAATCTTTCCTTAGTCAAGGTGATAACTTGTTTTGAAGATGATCAATTGCTTTCTTAGATTGAGTTAATGCTTTAGCTAGTTTCAAAGAATCTTTATGCAATTCAAGAAATGCTTCATGTAATTCATCATATGCATTAAGTTGAAGTTTCAGAGTTAGAATCTACCTCATTTTCGCTTTCACTTTCACTTTCATGGTCGGCCATAAGAGCGACTTGAGCTTCTTCACTTTCTCAATCATCCGATGAATCCATGTCATTGTCTTCCCACGCTATGTAGGCTTTTCTACTTTTGTTTTCTTTGAATCCCCTTTCTCAAATTTTGATGTCTTTTGCAAGCTTGACACTCCATCTTAATATGCCTGTGTTTGCCACATTCGTAGCAAGTCGAGGATTTGAGTTTTCCTTGCTTGAGAATTTCTTCGAGGAAAGCTCTTCTTAGGGAAACTTTTCTTTCTCATGAACTTTTTGAATTTTCTAACCATAAGAGCCATGTTCTCATCATCTTCATCATCTTCATTTTCGAGTCATCACACGCCATCAGTCGATTTGAACTGAGGCCTTTAAAGCCAAGCTTTTCTTTTCTTATCTTTTCTTCATGCTCGCTGCACGAGAGTGAGCTCTAGTTCGTGGCTCTTGTAGTTTGCCAAAAAGAGTGGCGAGTGTCATGGTAGCTAAATTCCTTGATTCAATTATAGCAGCTTACCTTCTTGCCATTCTCTATTCAAACACCTTAGCACTTTGTTGATCAAGTCTTCAAAGCAGAAATGATTTTCCTAAAGAACCCAATTGATTCACTATGTGAGTGAACCTCTTTTGCATTTCTTGTATGGTTTCTCCCGATTCATTCTCGAATAATTCATATTCTCTGATAAGAGTGTTTGTTTTGCCCTTTTACCTCACTAGTACCTTCATGAGTGACTTGAAGATTGTCCCACATTTCGAAAGCAGCTTTTGCAATTCGACACCCTAAAGAACTCATCGTGGCTTAATGCGTATAATAATGTTTTTGGCCCTGAGATTGTGTTGAACCTTTTCTTATCATCATCACCCATTCACTCTTTTCTTCGACAAATAATACCGCTTACCAAGTAAAAGGGGACATAGGTCCATTTTCCACAAAGATCCCAAACATCGATATCAACCCCTTCAATGAATATTCTCATTCTTTCTTTCCAATATGCATAATCTTTCCCGCTGAATCCCTGAGGACTGCAAGAGATGCACCTCTCATGTGAGACCAACTCAAGCCATTTCTCTTGAAGTCATAGGCCCTTTAAACAAGAACTGCTGCTCGATACCACTTGTTACCAAGTGGCTTCACCCTCAAGAGGGGGTGAATTGAGACTTTAAAAACTTTTCCCTTTTAATGACTTAGATTAATTTTTCGCAGAGGTTTAAGTGAAATGAACGAATTAGAAATATAAACAAAGAAAGAACACAAGAGATTTATAATCGGTTCAACCCACCTCCTAGTGACTCCATCTCCAAACCCTCACAAATCCTTTGTGAGATTTTCACTATCAAAACAAAGCTTAAAACGGTGCTTTCAAACCCTTACAAAACTCGTGCACTCTTCACACTTAGATCCCCACCTTTGTGCAAGAGCCCTCAAACAATTACAATTGACAAACAAGAGATACCCCACCCTTGTTACAATCAAAACCCTAGAGAGATAATTCCCACTCTCTAATACAACCAATTTACAAACAAGAGATACCCCACCCTTGTTGCAATCAAAACCCTGTAGAGATTCCCCACTCTCTAGTATAACCAATTACGTAAATTGAACAAATTGCATGAAATAGAAATACCTCTAAAGTAGGTGAATACAACAAATTGAAGCTTCCCAACCTAACCCTCGAGAGAGATCACCAAATTGATAGTAACAAAGGTGACAAAGGTGTGTTCTCGTGATTTTAGAATTGTAGGTCAGTGTGTTTCAGGAAGCCCTAAGTCTCTATTTATAGAGGTTGTAAAAATATGACCGTTGGAAATTTTCTACCATTGTTTTTATAAGTGGATAGTCGATTGTTTGCTTAAAATAACTTGGTTGGAAATCGATTGTGTGCTTTAAAAAATAGGCCAAGAATCGATTGTTTACTTCCAAAGTGAAGCTTGAAATCGATTTTGAGCTTTACACAACCAAGACAAGAATCGATTGTTATCTTTAAAAACAAGGAGCCATGAATCGATTGTTTCTTTAAAGAAAAGCCATGAATCGATTTTGTGGAAGCTATGAATCGATTTGTGTTTTAAAATAGGATTTTGTGGAAGCTATGAATCGATTTTGTGGAAGCTTATGAATCGATTTGTGCTTTGAGGTAAGAAGACATGAATCGATTGTTGACTCAAAAACATCAAGACATAAATCGATTGTTATCTTTAAAAACAAGTCATGAGTGGATTTTGTGCTTGTCAACATTTGTGCCTAACTTATTTAGCTTGTTTTTATCAATGTTAGGTTAATTGTGAGTGCTAGTGTGTGGTGTGATTTGAGCCGATCCTCAAAAGCTGCTTTACATTCATTCCTAAGACACGCCCGACTTCCTAGTGGACTACCCTCGACATAGACTTACTTTGAGCTTTGGCCAGCCTTGGAAATCCATTTGTCACTTTGTCTTAGATTACTTCATCATCAAAACTTAACCTGCAACACAAGATATCCACACCTTCCCCACACATAACGACTCCCGAACCCTAACGAATGCCTCGTCCTAAAACTTAAAGGGATTTTCCGAATTTGCCCTTAAACTAAATTTGGTATGGCCTCTAAAGAACCATTTCAAGAATCCTTTCCCTGATTTTTCTGGCCGCTACAAAAGTTTATTAGTGAGAGACATCCTCACCCATGCTTCTGCTTTTTGGGATCGAAGTTACGCCCAAACCACATTCTAAGACTTATCTAGATACGATTTCTCCCAAAAGCTTCAAAAATAGTAAAAATCACATCGTATTTACCATATTCGAGATAAATAGGATTTTTTTAAAATTTATTTGGTTTTCACTGCTGAAATCGTATATAGGTAAATACGACTCAAATTTACCTATTACTTAACATAAATCGATTGGTTCAATTTTTGTCGTGTATGTCATCCAAAAATAGAGTGTGGGTATATTCAGAACAGTGTGCAGTACAAAATGAGGGGTACATTTTGATTAAAAAGTGTTGACAAAAAAATATGTCGTGTTTTTGGTCCAAAATATAGAGTGATATTGCAGAACTGTGCAGATAAAATGAGGGACACATTTTGTAATAAAAAAGAGTGTTTGACAAAAACAATGAGTGCGACTTTAATTTTTGCCAAACATAAAAAAATAATTTGTTGTGATGATGTCATTCAAAAATATAGAGTGCAGATATTTGGAGTGCAAGACAAAATGAGAGTGATATTTGCAGAAATGGTGGAATAAAATTTTCCCACCAAAAGTGGATAAAAATAGTGTTGGACAAATAAAAATTTGTCGTGAGTATCTCTGCTCAAAAATATATAATGTATATTTGTGAAAAGTACATAAAATGAGTGATATTTGTAAATGGTAAAAAGTACAAAATATAGAGTGCAGAGGCTTTACCCAAAATATAGAGAGTGATATATTTGAAATGTGCAGATAAAATGAAAAGATATTTGCAGAAATTATGTAGATATATATATATATATATATATATATATATATATATATATATATATATATATATATATATATATATATATATATATATATATATATATAGGTTGGTGTAGGTGTGTCACTTTTGGTTAGGTGTATAGTATATTATGGTTAACTTTATATTGCTGCTCAAAAGGCAATATAAAGTGGATATACTATTAATATATAAGGATTTCACCAAAATTATCAATATAGAGACTTAATATCAATAAAATTTTCATTTTTTGCTTGTGTCGTACAAGATTCACCAAACAATGTACTGAACAACATGTTCTCAAGTATTGTACTGTCCAAATCCTATACTATACTATGCGAATCGAACGGACCCAAAAAGTATTTTATAAAAACTATTTACTTATTCCAAGATCCCAAGTTCAAAATTTGGGTGCTAAAAACTCTATCGGGATGAGAAAACAATACAAACTGGCAAACCGAAGATACGCGATCAGTGAGTTTTCCTAACGTAGATTAGTTACCGGTAGGTTGATAAATACTGCACACCAATAATATGGTGACAAAAAACTAAACACATATTTAAGTTAAAAAGATATGTGATTGTATTATACCAGAATATTGAGCTTTCCATGAAAGATGGAGGAAACATCTTCCATTAATGTTTTGCGCTGGTCCTGAAATAGAAGGTCACATACTGATCCTGTTACATTAAACCCTTTGCTTTTCCACTCTTCCAAACATTTGTTAATGTCTTCTTGATTACGAGAACATATATGCACAGCTGCTCCAAATTCTGCTAACTCTTCCACAATGGCATGCCTAAATCATAGTAATAATAAAATAAAAATTGGAAATTAGCAAATATAGTAACTTTAAGATTTAACCAAACCAACCCTATGCCTCGTAGCCTCTCTGTGACTAAAGCAGTCATCCCTTGGAGTGACCATCTTTAGTCCTTGAAATTCAACTTTGTTTCAGTCATTTTCTTCCCTGATTTGGTTTGTGTGGAGTAGCAAGAATAGTACATATATAATGTACATCTTATCGCAAAGATCAGTGATAGACAGCTGGCAGTAACAGATTCCATACAGTTACGATATTAACCACCTATTCGAAAGACCAATTCATGGTAGAAAGAAAGGTGAACATCGGTAAAAAAAATTCAATAGGGGACACCACATTGTCGTTGTCAATCAAGAAAATAATTCACATGCATGTTGATGTGGTGAAAGGGAAAGTACGTACTCTTCAACAAATACAAAATTTGGTGTCGTTCTCAACACTATTGGAGGGGTCCACTCAATAATTCACACCACTATACAGTATATACACTTGGATATATTTTGAGACAAGCTAACTAATTGTGTGACTCACAATTTATCTAGAGCATTTGATATTTTGCTAGTCGCTAGAAACATGATTTTATGCTATCTTGTATTCTGGGACAAGCTGACTGTGTGACTCACAATCCCACTAAAATAACTTAATGTCGGAGAGCTTTGTGAAGACTGACAAAGAAAAGCAGTTTTAACGAATCGAATCACCAAGCAGACTTAGACGCTACATCTTCTACCCAAAACCTACTCATGACAGATACGGCCTCTCTCTTATATATCCTTTATTTAGCTTATTCTTAGCCGATGTGAGACTAAACACTCACACTTGAATTCTCAACAATCTCCCCCTCAAGTGTGAGTCACCCAACTTTCTAGCTAGCCTTGACCCAAACCAGGATCCACTACCACTCCCCCACCAAGTCGAATTGGCTCTGATACCACTTGTTGGGGAGTCCGGAGGAGCATCGGGAACAACACCAAGCTAATGACCTAGACCTTCAAGAAACTTGGACGCCACGTCTCCACCCAAAGTCTTAACACTATTGGAGGGGTCTTTCCCATTCTATCGAGCGACTTTTTTCCCCGTCTCTGCCTTTTTCCCAAAGGTTTTAAATTTATGAGGTTTTAATGGCGCCTCCCCTTCCATTACATATCAGAAGTGGTTTGGTGCACCTCATGGCCCCCTTCAATAAATTGTTTATCTAAAAAAAGTCTTAAGTTCATCACAAGATACTGATCCTCTCTTATATCCCCTTCATTTAAATTTCATTCCAAGCCTAACGCGTTAACTAACCACTCACATTTTTTTAACAAAACTAACTATCACACTTGAATTCTAAAACATCTCTAGATGTCAAAAAGAGGTTTCAGAAGAGGGCTTTAGTGTGTTGTAAGGGATTTTAACTTTATTAATAATGGTAGAGAGCAACAAGGTTCTACTTTGGGGGCAACTTTTCTAGTCAATCGAAGAAGGTTGAGTTTAGAAGTTTCTTGTAAGAGCTCTACCTAATTGAATGTTTGTTCTAAAATGTGGAATGAATGTTTGTTCTAAATGTGGTTTGATGGCGAAATGAGTCCTTTGGAGAAATCTCTTGATCTCAAAAAGAGGGTGACAGATCAAATGCACAAGTGACTAAATTGTGCATACTGCATAAGTGGGCTTATCAGCTATTGATTTGTAGTTTAAAAAAATCATGTGGTTCAGATTTAATTTGGCAAATTAAGATTCTGGTTTTTGATGTTGTATTCATTTATTGCATATAAAGGTTCAGATTTAATTTGGCAAATTAAGATTCTGGTTTTTGATGTTGTATTCATTTATTGCATATAAAGTCTTCCAAAACTATTGTATCTTTAACAATTAAGAAAGTATTTATTGTATTTGTTAGATAAAATTGGACTATTGTTACAATTTACTCCACTATTAACATTTTTTTAACTACAAATGTTTTTTTAAAATTTAGATAAATATCTCATTTACTTTTTTAGGAAAAAAATATAAGTCATTTGATTTATTTACATCAACCAATGATAATAGATTTGTCAACAACAAATCAATAAAAATATAGTTTTACAAATTCAGTAAATTTCTGATTTCCTAATTATTAGGCATTAACTATGGAATTTATTAAAAAAAAGTGCTAAGTCAATGCCAAAAAAAAAAGGAAAGGGGAAACCAAACAAAAAAGTATTTCACAATGGCCACCCTAAAATTTCGTAAACTCAAAATTAGAAAGGAAATCTCTTCCCAAAGAAAGAACTAAACCAAAGAAACAAGGAAATCTCTTCCCAAGAATGTCTACTAACCAAAGTTCTTCCAAAGTGTGGCTAGTTCTTCAATAACCAATCTAACATATTCATGTGGTTAGTCAATTTACTAACCAAACTTCTTCCAAAGCCATGACTAGCTTCTTCCAGAATGAAACTCAAGGAAAGCATGAGATTAAATATGTTTGTATTTAATAAAGATGTTTACGGTTTATTGTTATTAATTTCAAAAAATTGGTTATTAATTAGATGAGATTAAATAACAAAAATAAATGGATTTTTATTCTTCCAAAGTGGGAATGATTTACTTTTTTAGAAATTGTCAGTAGCTAAGCTACTGGGAATGATTTAAAATAGACAAGCAGCATAACCATGAGACCAAATGCCAGGCGCATAGCTAGTGGGAATGATTTACTTTTTTAGAAATAGACAAGCAGCATAACCATGAGACCAAATGATAATATTAACTAACATTATCTATTTGATAATATTAATAGTCAGTAGCTTAGCTAGTGGCGCCTGGCATTTTTGACACATGAGACCAGCAGCATAGCTTCTGTCAGTAGCTTAGCTAGCAGTTCTAACATTACCTCATCTTGAAGAATTCTGGTTGAGACATTTCTTTATGCGGAAGGCAGGGAACAAGTAGCTAAGCTAACTAGAATGTTAGCTATGCTGCTGGACTGTCTAGAATTCTAAATAAAGGGGAAAAACTCGAAATTGAAGGAGACACTCATGCATATTCACATACAGAACCTAAAGGACAACAAGATTGAACAATTTGAAGGCTTTTTATCATCTTGAGGGATCAATAGTGTTAGATCATGAGGTTTTTCATCTTTTCTACCATTGTACGATTGCTTCCATGAAAATGGATAGTTAAACTCTCTTTGTTGGGATTAAAAGTAACTATCTTTCACTTACGCCTTTGTTTTGATTCATATATATATATATATATATATATATATATATATATATATATATATATATATATATATATATATATATATATATATATAGTTTTATGCATTGGTTCAGTTGATTTACTCTTGTTCTTAATGCTAGTTGTAGATTGATCACCTATAACTTGATGTTAGATAGGATGTTTGATTGGAAAATAGATATTGAATCTTGTTTTAGATTATATCACCTAAAAAGCTAGATATCTAGAATGGAATTTAGTTTTCTAGTCATATAATCATCCGAATTTAGTTGTAGATTGACTCTTGTTTGTTTGCTATACACACGTTGTTCACGTAATTCAAGTTTTGTGATCTTGTCTCCATTGAGTAGACAGAATGACCTAAAAATCCTAAACGATTCTTCAAGTTCGAACGGAAGTCGCCACCAAATTTTAGTTTAATGGCAAATTCGAAAATCCCTTTAGGTTTAGGACGAGGCATTGTTAGTGGTTCGAGAGTCATATGTGTGGGGAAGGTATTAGCACCTACCGACATCCTTGGTCTAATTAATTAAGATTTATTTAATAATTACCCTTTTATTTATAGAGAAAAAGACTTATTTAATTTTTGGTTTTAGTGCTTGACAAGAGTCGAGTCTTGCTCCTACGCACTCCGTGCATGCAATGGAGGAATCAAAGCCTACGTAGTTCTTCCCTAAAAAGGTTTGTTGGTTGGTGTTTTTAGTGTAGTGATCCTAGGATTCTTGAACTGCATGTACCATCGATTCCTAGGACGACTAACCCGATTGTACAACCGACTTAGTCCCCTACTTTTTGAAAATGATTTTTGAATTTTTGAAAGGAGTCATGAGGTGGGTTGATTTTAGAATAGGTATTCTAGAACTCCCGAATCAGACAAATACCATTAGTTCTAGAACGCTAATAACCTTGGCTGTATAACCGATTTAATCCTCTATTTTTTAGGAAAAATAGTTTGTTCGCATTTATTAAGTTTTCGTGGTTACCGAATCAGCATTTCATTGACTTAAATGATGACTAACCCGCTGTACATAACCGATTTAGCCGCTTATTTGACTTTTTGAGAGAAAAATCATTTATGTTTGAGTTAAAAAGAATTAAAAAGAGAGAGTGGGGTGAAAATTGTAAATTGGGGTTTTATTAGTCGCAGGGGTTGTATAATTAATAGACGTAAAAAGGAAAGCCAAGTTCAGATAGGAGAGCCCAAAGATACGAACCGGGCTTGTTGGGGGAGGCACGCGCTGAATTGGAGTGGTTGCGCTTTAGTTTGTCGAGAATTAAAAAAATAAAAACAAAAAGGAGCAGATAGCGTAACGCCCAACAATGCACCTAAACCTAAAAATTCACTTGCTCTCCCTTCCATCAAGCCGCCGCACGCCGCAGCCTCGAGATAGAGAGGACGCGATTTTTCCGCAAAAATCGGGAAAGAGGAGAGAAAATCCGCGAGGTGTTCGCCGGCTTCCTGAAGGTGAGCTTGCCTGCTCGGGTCATTGGGTGGAGGAGAGGCTTCGCGATGAGGAGAGGATCACGCCGGCCATGGCGCCCACGCCACGAGGTGCGACCGTGAAGCTTTCACTTGGGTGAGGGGCTGTTTCTTTTTTTTTTTTTTTTTTAATGTTTTCTTCTTCTCATTTTGTTTTGATGAATCTCGAGAAAAGGAAAACTAGGTCTCTAACCTTTGAAATTAAAACTCGCTTGTTCGAGGCAAAACATAATTAACAAATTATCTTTAACCTAACCCAAATCTAATTTTCAAAAGAAGTGATGTCGTCTCTCTTTAGATTTTAATCTTTGTTTGCATTTAGATTTGATTCTTTTTGTGGTTGTGATTATATTAGATGACCTCATGCAAACAGATACCTATTAATCAATAGTTTAGCAATAAAATGATAGTAAACACATACCGCCACATTCGAGCATTTTGCAGGCTAAGAACGGATCGACATATTTCTCAAGCTTAAAAAAGGACGGACATACTAACCTATTTCGCAAATTCGATTTTTATGTTTGTCGCCATCGTTAGTTTTATCGCTTTTGGATCACGATTGTGTTCCCGGTCGCTTGACTTTGCTTCCTTGTTTGACTCTTTCTTTTACTAGTGGATCAAAGATGTCGACTTTCTTCCTATTGTCGCTCCGCTTGTCATTGTTGTGATTGTTGTATGCTACGCTTCTTTCTTTAGATCTTAGACCTCGTATCAAGATTTAGTGGATTAGTGGTTTCATGTGAAACTCTAATCCTATTTTTTGGGTGGTTTTAGCAGAGTTTTTCGCTTTGGTTTTTTGTGTGTCCTTTGACTGTTATTGGACTGTTTATTTATAGTATAAAGCTAGGTCAAGGCATTTATTATTTTTAAATAGGCTTTGGCCCTATTTCAGGTTGGAACCCAGACCCAACAGCAACTGCAGCAGCTTGGAATGCTGCCTGGAAACCCTAAATTGCTACTTACTATTTTATTTTCGGATTTGTTATTTTTTGTATTTTTAGTATTATTTATTTTTGTATTTTTGGACTTATTTGACTCTTAAGTGCTTCTAATTTGTAAATTAAATTAAGTAGAATTATTTTTGATATTTTTGGACTCTTAAACACCTTTAAACTGTAAATTATATAAAATAAGAATAAAAATAATAAGAAAAAGGAGTCAGGCCAAATACAAAGACGAGAACGGGCCGGACTCAACAAATACGCCAAACTAGACCGTATCAGAGGAAATGGGGCGTTACATTTAAACCACATTTTTGAGAACAATGACTTTAGGTAGACTCGCTATCGTACGACTAAACCCAAATACGCAGATTTAATTGAAGAACGCATTTAAAAGATCGATCATTCGCAGGTATGCGCCTAATTTGAACAATGGTATTTTGATTTAATTGAACGGGAGATTCGAGATTGGTCTGGCTGGTAAATCGAGACGCCATACTAATAATTCTCGTAATCATGCGACTTCAAAACACGCCCCTAATAAAAATAAACGACTAAAACAAGAAAATAAGACTGACAAAATCGGGGTATAATACTGCCTCTCTTTATTAATATTTTACTAGAAAGTATGAGCTCTCTAACTTTCAGAGTAGAAATAGGAATAAAGATAAGATAGACGCTAATTTTGTCCGCTATGGGGGGAAGTGAAAGGTCTGAGAGATAAGAGGAGTGGTTAATACTGGGCGATTAACCGAGAGCAAAATGAAGGACACATGTGATAGAGCACCCTAAATCCAACACCCAAATATCATCACCGCAATGGTTGCAGCTTGAGTTTGATTCAACTTTCTTCAATAGCAGCCACCGTGAGCATCATCCGTATCACCATTACCACTATTTGTAGCATGAACCCAATTCAACCATTTCTTATCGCCAGCACTCCAGCACATCATCCCTTTCATCACCGCTACCCCAAGACACTCAACTTCACCGCCATTGATAGTATCTTCTCAGATCACAAGCATCTATCATCACCATGTATAGCAGCTTCACAACTTTCATAGCCATCGAGGCTGCTGTAAGCACCGCTTATTATCTTCCTTTGATTACCCTTCTTCTTGTTGTTCTTCTCGTGACGCTCCTTTTGAAATGTCCTTCTTCGTCACATATGTAGCACCTATTGTGCTTAGGTTTACACTGACCTAGACTTACCCCCTTCCTTTTCCATTTTCCTTCTTTTTCGCACCTTCCTCTAACCATTAAACTATCACCATGATTTGTTTCCTTTGATTATCGTTTGGATAATTCTTTGACAACAGAGCACTTTGTACTTCTTCCAAGCTTAAAGACTCTTCCATAGATGAGTTGTATCACCCAATATATCATAAGAGCTAGATAATGACCTAATCAAGAGTAGTGGCTTTGATCTTCATCACATATCTTAATGTCTATATTTTCCAGATCAAGAATTAATCATAAACTCATCTATGTGATCACTAATCGACGCACTAGAGTTCATCTTGAAAGTGTATAATTTTTGTTTAAGGTAGAGTCTATTAGCTAGGGTTTTGTCATATACAAGCTTTCTAACCGTAAACTGCATCAAGTAGCAGCCTTCTCCTTTGAGATTTCCCCAAGCACTTTGTCTCCCAAACACAAGATGATCGTGGCCGCGGTGTGCTTTGTTCATGATCTCTTTCTTCTCTTCTTGCTTAGGTTTCTCGTAATTTGCTTTTCCTTCGAGTGCTTCTTCGATACCTTGTTGAACAAGAATTGCTCTCATCTTCATTCGCCAGAGACCAAAATCGTTTCTTCCCATATCAAGCATTCTATGTTGAATTTCGCCATCTCCATTGAAGCAATTCCAACGCAATGAGTTTCTAGATACCAATTGTTGTGTAATTGCAACAACAAAGATCAAAAATTGACCGATTCAAGATTTCCCAAATTGAAACCCTAAATCCTACTTAACAAATTTGACAAAGATTGAAAGAAATTAAACTCAGAAAAACACAAGAAATGGTAATCCCGCTTCAAAGACCAAATTGGTGCTTACATCCGGGGATCAAGCTAAAGCTTGATTCCACTATATTGAATCAAATCGATCAATGTACAACAAAAGAACCCCTTGTGTATCCCCTCACTCCCAAGTCCCACTGCCTCGTGTATCACTCTCACACACACCTAACTTTACAAGGAAATGAAAAGTACACACTTAGTTAATTTCTCTTAAAATCAACCTATATACATGCAGAGAGAAAACGGTTTCTGCAGAGAGAGTTTTGAGTGTTAGTTAGCTTTCAACCAACTAAAACCATTCCCTAACCGACTCTAATAGCTATTATTTCCTCGCTTCCTTTCAATGCCACGTGAGATCCAAACTCGAGTGTCCCACTTTGACTTGCCACTTCACCTTTAGTAAAGCCACGCCACATACATATATTGCACATGTGGATGCCACCAATAACAATCTCCACCTTGGCATACACACTTGCAAAAATAGAATAACAAATGTAACACAAAACAATATAGCAAAACCAAGCAAAGAATGTAACCCAAAGAACACAAATTTTAACCTTTATCCACATTTAGCAGATTCAAGCAAAGGCTTGAACTTTGCTAAAGTCACCACTTTGGTGATAAAGTCACTGGATTGTTTGCAGTGATGCACCTCGTGGATTTGCACACTACCTGCGGAAATAACATCCTTGATCCAATGAAGCCTCAGGTCTATTGTTTGGTTATTTCGTGGAAAGACCGATTTTTACACAAATGAATCGCGCTTTGGTTGTCACAATAGACCTTAACATGGTCTTGTGCAACACCAAGCTCGCTGACAAACCTTTAGCCACAATGCTTCCTTCACGCTCCGCGACGCCAATATATTCACTCCGTAAGTGGGAGAGCCACCACGCGGTCGTGAATGAAGCTTTCCAACTCACAACATTGCCGAACAGAGTGAAAGCATAGCCGCCAGAGACCTTCTTTTGTCTCTATCACCAAGAAAGTTCGAGTCTACAAACCCAAGATTTCCACCGAGTTTGTATCCTCTTTAGTGTATTTTAATTCTACGTAAACGATGCCCTTTAAGTATCTCATAACATGTTTAATCTGCACTAATGCCGCAGTCGATTGGCCATATACCGCTACCAAGCTCATAGCATAGGCCAAGTCGCCTGTGCACACCATTGCGCATATCGATCGCCTTACACTACTTGCATAAGGAATCTTGCTCATTCGAGCCCTTTCCTCTTCTCGCTTGAGGACAATCATCTCTGGGAGAGCTTAAATTGAGTGCCAATTTGGGATGTTTGTTGCCTTAGCATCCTTCATGTTGAACCTCGCTAATCACTTTCTTAGAGTAGCCTTCGAGCTACAATGAAACCATTCTCATCGATCTCCTTCTTATCTCCATTCCAAGAATTTTCGCTTGTCCCATATCTTTCATTTCAAATTCTCTCATCAAGAGTTGTTTAAGCTTGTCAATCTATTTCATGTCCTTACATGCTATGAGCATGTCATCCACATAAAGTAATGTGTAGATATATAGATCATTATTAATCTGGCTCAGAGTACACAATCAACCTGCTACTAATGCATCTCTTGAACTTGATTTTTAACATGTGGTTGTCAAATCTTTTGTACAAGTGCTCGAGAATGTTTTAGTCCATATAAGGACCTTTGGAGCAAAACAAACTAAGTTTTCACTCCCTTCTCTACAAACCCTTAGCCGAGCCATATATATTTGTTCCTCAAGTACACCATGGAGGAAGGCGCTTTCACGCCCATTTGCTCAAGATGAAGATCAAATCGAGCCACAAGTGCCAAAACAACTCGACAGAGTCGTGGTTTGACCACCGGGTGAGAAGATTTCATCAGTAGTCCACTCCTCTCTTTGAGTGTACCTTTGCAACTAGTCGAGCCTTATACCTTGGTGGATCACTCTCTCAATTTCCTCTTCCTTTATATATCCACTTGCATCCTACAAGTTTGGCACCGCAGTTTCTTGACTAGTTTCCATGTTTGGTTCTTTTTCGAGGGTCGACATTTCCTCCAACATTGCATTTTCCCATTTTTCACGATCCTCGGGTCGATGGCTTCATTATATGTGGTTGGTTCATCATTTAACACATCTTCAGCAGATTGAGGCAAAAGCAAGAGAGTACTTTCATATCCAAACCTTCCTGGTGGTCTTGTAACTCTCCTAACTCGTCTCTACTGCATGAGATAGTCTTCACCAAAGTTCTTCTTGCTCAACCGTTAGTCACTATCACCGAATCTTCATTGTTGTTGTTCTCTTGACCATTGGCTTCCTCTTGCTCAACTTGCTTTTGAGCGCTTCCACCTCAATTTGGAACTCATTGCTCGTTTCTCCTTGTCAAGTATCTCACAACATTCCTTTTCACTAGCCATATCGCATTCTTTGAATATAACATCCTCGCTTATAATGCATTTTCTATCCTCATTCACCCAAATTCTATAGCCTTTGACCCCATCCGGGTAGCCCATGAACAATCCTTTGTTTGACTCCTGCTCCATTTTTCCATCATTCACATGAAAAAGGCAGTAACAACCAAAAACTTTTAGATTCTAAGGTCCGAACATTTCCACCCACACTTCTTGTGGAGTCTTAAAGTTTAAAGTCGCTGATGGGCTCCTATTGACAAGATAGCAAGTTGTATGACCGCTTCTCCCCAAAAAGTCTTTGGGAGTTTGTGGGTGGCAATTTCTACCCTGCTGGGATCTCTCATGGATCGCCTCGAACTGGCCCTCCGTGAAATGGGGATTTTTCCCCGTGGGATGGGACTGGGAGAAAATCCTCGCAGCCAAAGTGGGGATGTGGGATCATACGTCACTACTGGGACCCCGCCCTAATATATTACATAAATATTCTTATTTTAGATATATATATATATATATATATATATATATATATATATATATATATTATGTTATAAGTAATTAATTTTTTAGTCTTTTTATACATGTTTTTAATTTGAAATATTAACAAAATATTAAATTGTTCTAATTTTTATACTTTCTAAATATTAAAATATAAAAGTAAGACTAACATTTATTTTTTTTATATTAAAATGTTAAACTTTTGAATTTTAGTCTTACTTTTTATATATTTTTCTAATTTTATTATATTTTAATTTATATTTTTGCTAACTTTTAATAAACTTTTGAGAGAAAAGCATTGATAACTCATTGAATGATTCGATATATAAAGACAGTGTTATTACAAGACATCGACAAGTCACAAGAACTATTTGGTAAACCATATACCTACAATCCCATCCACAAGAAAAATTACTATAGGAATTTTTTTTTCAAAGGCACTATAAGAATTACCTTTTATATTTATCATTTCTTAAAAAGAATTTTATTTTTATTTTTTTAGTTTAACTTGTTTTATTAGAGAGAAATAAATGGGATCCATTATAAAATTGTGTAATAATATTACTAGTGGGCATATATACTGCTAGAAAGTCCCTTCGGGGACATCCGATAAAATTGGAACGATACAGAGATACCTGTGGAAAAACAAACTATGTCTTCTTTTGTAATTATTATTATCATCATCATCACCAAACTTTCCAAAGAGAGAGAGAGAGGAGTGAGAGTGGTGGTGGTGGTGTGGTGGCAGAGAGAGAAGGAGAATGAGAAGAGGTGGAGAAAGAGAGTGAGATCTATGTGGTGGTGGTGGTGGTAAATGGTGGTGTGGTGGTCGTGGTGGTGGTGAGAGAGAGAAGGAGAAGAGTAAGTGGAGAAAGAGAGTGAGATCTATGTGGTGGTGGTGGTGGTGGTGGTACAGGTGGTGGTGTGGAAGAAAGAGAAAGATATGTGTTGGTGTTGTGAAAGAAAGAGAGAGTGAAGCCTGTAGAGAGAGAGAGAGGAGTGAGAGGGTAACTACTTTGGTGGTGGTGGTGGTGGTGGTGTGGTGGTGGAAGTAAAATTGGGAAAGTGGAAGAGAAGAAGAGAGAAAAGTCAAGAGGGGAGAGAAGAAAAGAGAGTAAATGAGAGAGAGAGTGTTTGTCTGGATTATTATAAAAATGATAGCCAGACGGATTTAGCGAGGGAAGTTCCTCGCTAATTCTCGTGTTTCTCAAGCCCACCGCCAACGGCCGTAATCCCGCAGTGTATCACAATGTCGACATTTATAGGGACTATGAATTCGCCGCTAAATGTCATTGATTTCCGTGCTGCATAATTTCAAATTGGCGTTTTGCATCTAGCGATCGATATTTCGCCGCTTAATTACGCACTTTCGCCGCTAATTGTCAACTTTACGAGGGCCCTTATTCCTCACTAAACTGGCCGCGAAATTCCTTTTTAAGTAGAGACACATGCTTCCTTGCTAACGCCCCTGAAATTGCCCTTTTTGTTGTGTTAACAAACTCTTGATAACAACCTTTGGAACCTTGAAGAAAGAGAACATATAAAGTGTAATACTATTAAGGACAGAGTTTATGAGAAACGCCACTCTACCCCAGAGACTAAAAACACCCACTCCACAACGAAAGTCTCTTTTCACCTTATGAATAATCAAGCCTCAAATATATCTTCTTTTAGAATTGGCTCCTACTAAAATACCTAAAAATTTAAAAGGAATTGCAGTGGAACTGCCGAACAAGAAAGATTCACCAGCCTTTAGAAAATCATCATTCAAACATTAGATTAGATATTTATATGTTAGATATTTGCTAGCTATTTTTTTATTATTATATTAGATTATATTAAATGTTGAAGTAAACAGCCACCGCTTCCTCCGAACCAAACACCACATCGAATTAAATCTCTCTCTTTTTTTCCTTTCTCTCATCATCATTCCTTTAGATCCACTAGCCTCATCTACCGTCCGATTGACGGATTGTCTCACTAGTCACTATTGATAGAATGAATTACTTTTAAACAAAAACGGCAGTAACAACATCAAACAAATTATAAATATTAGAAATACATCATAGTTAAAGACAAAAGTCACACATATTAGATCAAGTCATAACACAAACAACTTAAAATTGGAGCATAAACAACAAATTTAATCACACATATTAGATCAAATCATAACACAAACAGCTTTAAAGTTGTAACATAAACAACAACCTATAATAACATTATTTATATTTATCAAATGTAACTATAGAAACTTAACACATAATACAAATTCTACCCTTGGTTGAGAGAGATTAGTCTCTAGAGTTGCACGAGAGAATAACCCGATTTATACCAAAAATGTAAATTTAAAAACTTAACCCATAAAAAGAAAATAAGACAACATAATTAGAAAGTGAAACACATACATAGGTATCATGCAAGAGTTTGATTTAAAAATCAACACCAATTTAAATATGTTTCTTATAATACTTGTGGATGCAAAATTATCTAAATAAAGAAGAAAATACTAATTTGGACATGAAATTTTTTTTACTTTCTAAAGTACCCAAAACACACTGTCTAGAATCACACTTTATATGTATTTTGTCATGAATTTTTTTCCATCAAACAAATTATCGAGGAACTAACTTTTATGATTTGAACATCTAAATTTTTTCTCGCACCCTTAAGTTCCCAAAATACACGGCCAACATCGCACTTTACATATTTTGTCACAATCTTATTATTTTTTACCAAATCGTTATTTACGTAAGAAACTTCTAGTATTTGAAGAGTTAAAAATTTCAATCATAAAGTACCCTAAAACACACCGCCTAACATTTCACATTACGATTTTGCTACAAAATAAATTTTTCCCCATCAAGTACACCAAAACACACTATTTAGCAATGTTATTAAACCCGACCGACCTTGGCCGACGGGACGGCCTGATCGCGGAAACAAAGGTTTCAGGTTTCGCTCGAGTCACCTATTGGATCGTGGTTGTTCCTGCACTGATGCGACCCTTGTGACCCGTGAGCGAAGGCTCGATTGGCGTGCGACCCTTGTTGACCCGGTCCGAAAGGTCGATTTGTGCTTGTTTTTATTTTTAAGTAAAATGACGCTGCTTTGTTGCTTTTTTTTTTAAAACAAAAGCTAAATTTGAATTCAATATTTTTGTTGGGCTTTAACTTTAAGGTTTTTATTTAATTTCTCGATGCATCTTTTATGAGTTTTATCATTGCTCTAGCTTTCTTCAATCTTTCTTTTTCTAATTCGCTTTAACTTTAACATTAAGGTTGTTATTCATCTTTCATTTCGCTTTTTAGAAGCACTGCTTTGATTTATCTTTAAGTTCTTTCATAATTTCAATTTTAAGTTATGTGTAATGTTAGAGTTGTTGAATGTAGATGCTAATCTTTAATCTTCAAGTTTGTTTTCAATGAAGAATGATATTTAGTTGTCAGAGTTGTTGTTGAGTTGAATATTATTCAATTTTAAGTTATGTGTAATGTTGAAGTTTGTTTTCAATGATGAATGAGTAGTGAGTTTTTGGACAATTTTATTGTATGGTAAAAATTAATAGCTCATGATATGTGAATAGACAACATGTCTAATTTTAACAGTTTTAGTAGTGTCACGGTCATGCGGTCAACTACTAACCCCTGGTCCGCCCATTGACCCAGTTGACCCAGCTGACCCAAAGCTGATTTGCTTCTGCCGACTCTCCTGCTCGATTTTAATAACATTGCTATTTAGCATCTCATTTTACTTATTTTCTTATTTAAATTAGTTCTTTTTTCACCTAAAATTGTCATATTTAAATATGGAAAGTTTTTCGAGATTGTAAAATATCCCTTAGAATATAAAAAGAAAAAATAGAAAACCTTCAAATATAAAAGAAGAGTTTTGATGTGATAAAACTCACGTGGGACGAGAACCACACTGACCGACAAAGTCGATACTTGTGGCACAAATTGACTTCAACGATTAGTCATTGGCAAAGCCGATAAAATTGTGTACTAAATGACATGATAAAAATAAAAAAGAACAAAATTAGTATAATTAGTATAATTATGGGTGAATTATAAAGGCCAAAAATGTAAGCCAAGTAGTTCGAGTGGTTGTTGAGTAATATAGTAGCAGTAATTGTATATGTCTGGAAATGACGGAAGACAATCCTTCTTTATAAATAGACTATCTACTTTAATCTTCATTCTTAGCGCGAAATCTTTTGTTACCTATAACATAATACATGTATGGCATACATTATGGCCATGTGTATGATGATGTTTGTTTAAATGTTTTGTGTGTTTTAATTAATATCCGCATGTATTGTATGATGCATAAGAGGAGACATTGGTATACTTCATCATGCCATGCATGCCATTGCTATGCATTTAATTGAGGGCTTTTTTTTTCTCACCCCCCTCATTATCAATCTCATCCCATAAATTACGTTTTGGACAAAAATGCCCCCAGCAATATATAAAATTTCGGAATTACTTTAATAATGGGTATTTGTAGGGGTTAAAGGTTTTTTAATTATTAAATTGAGGTAATTCCTGCTCACATTTTGTGAACCGAATTACCTCTTTTTTTGGTAATTCCGGAAAACCTTTAACCCCTACTGGAATTACCTAGTTTTAAAGGTATTTCCGAAAAAAAAAATTTAATTAAAAACAAATTAAAATTAATTAAAGACGCTGCTTTCGATCAATAAACGATACAATACATGAAATTGATGAAAAAATAACATAACGCAACAACAAACGTAAATAAAAACACTCAGAGAAACTAAAGTGAGATGGTGGTGGAGACGCCGCCCAACGCGGTCATTGCATCTCGAGTGGGAAATATCTCGATGTCGAAAGGCACCTCGTTAAATCCATAATAATCATCTATTTAAAAAAAGGCTTAAATATCATTTACCCCTCGCAAATATCACCATAATCCATTTACCCCCGTAAAAATAAAAGTTTTAAAATGCTCCTTACAAATATAAATCGCTTACTTGCTACCCCACCGCCGTTAGATTATGTTGACAAATAATAAGTGTATAATGGGTATAAACTGCTGATGTTACCCCTCGCAAAATATAATCGTTATTTGCTACTCGTAGGGGGTAACTAGAAACACTTATTATTTGCAAGGGGGCTTTTTAAAATTTTTGTTTTTACAGGGGGGTAAATAGATTATGCTGATATTTGCAGGGGGGTAAATGATATTTAAGCCAAAAAAAAATTAAAATGTTAAAAAAAAAAAAATTCGGAAATACCTATTAAAAAGGTATTTCATGAAAAAATCTAATTTAAAAATACAAAATTTCGGAATTACCTTTTCTGGGGATAATTCCGGTTCAAAAATCGTGAACCGGAAATACTAATTTTATGCGCTAATTCCGGAAAAATCACCTCCAAACTTCCGAAAATACCTCGTTTTTTTTGGTAATTCCAGAATTTTTTTATGTAGGTCCGGTTCGTTTTTTTTTAAATGACAGGGGCATTTTTGGGATATTGCTATTTATGGGGGTGGGATTGATGATGAGCGGGGTGAGAAAAAAAAACCTTAATTGAGGCGTTTAGCGTGAGCTGGAACCCTTGAGGACTGACATCCCTATTATATAATACACTAACGTGAACTTTAGCCATTTTGGTGAGAAAATTTTTTCCCACCATTTACCAATATACCCCTCATTTTGTACCCCACTGTTTACCAATATACCCCCACTCTATATTTTTGGACCGACATACACCCACTCTATATTGTGTGCCCCACCATTTACCAATATACCCCTCATTTTGTAACCCACTATTTACCAATATACCCCCACTATATATTTTTGAACCGAGATACTCCTGACAAATTTTTTATTTGTCCAACACTATTTTTTTTATCCACTTTTGGTGGGAAAATTTTATTCCCACCATTTACCAATATACCCCTCATTTTGTACCCCACTCCAATATACCCCCACTCTATATTTTTGGACCGAGATACTCCTGACAAATTTTTTATTTGTCCAACACTATTTTTTTTATCCACTTTTGGTGGGAAAATTTTATTCCCACCATTTACCAATATACCCCTCATTTTGTACCCCACTCCAATATACCCCCACTCTATATTTTTGGACCGACATACCACTGACAAATTTTTTTTTTGTCCAACACTCTTTTTTTTTATCCACTTTTGGTGTGAAAATTATATTCCCACCATTTACAAATATACCCCTTCATTTGTACCCCCACTGTTTACCAATATACCCCCACTCTATATTTTTGGACCGACATACCCCCACTCTATATTTTGTACCCCACCATTTACCAATATACCCCTCATTTTGTATCTCACTATTTACCAATATACCCCCACTCTATATTTTTTGACCGACATACCCCTGACAAATTTTTTTTTGTCCAACACTTTTTTTTTTTATTATCAAAATGTACCCCTCATTTTGTACTCCCATCGCTTACCAATATACCCCCACTCTATATTTTTGACCGACATTGTTGCATCATCCCACCAAGGGCAATTGTTGCGCTCTTCGCCTTATATATATGTGTTGCATATTTTTATACCCCCCTTATAAAATGTTGATGTTTTTTCGAAACTACATCAGTAGGCTCATAATCAACTCCTCGTGTCCATTATTAATCTACCAAAAATTAATGTCCCACTATTTTTTTTTCCAAAGAATCATTGTTTTTTATTATCAAAATGTATCCCTTATTGTTAAATACATATTATTTTGGTTTTTTTTGTACTCCCACTGTTTACCAATATACCCCCACTCTATATTTTTAGATTTGACATACTCCCGATATAAATTGAACCAACCAGATTTATGTTTGTAATAGGTAAATACGATTTATGTTTTTTCAAGTCGATTTACCTATATATACGATTTCTCCGACAAAAAAACAAAAATTTTAAAAATGAATCCTATTTATCTCGTAATACAGTAAATACGATGCAATTTTTTAAGGAAAATTTGATTTATATTTGATGAAGGTAAATACGACCTACTATTTTTGAAGCTTCCGAGGAATCGATTCAGATAGATACGATGCGTAAATTTGGTCGAATTCAGATCTATCTCCCGAAGGTAAATCGACAAGCTCTAAATTATATATAACATAACCGCTGGTTAGTTAATATCTACAACTAAATTTCAATGCCATTTTTTTAACCAATAGTTGACATCCATTTTTTTGACTATCTTGCCTCATTATTGTTAAAGAGTGTTTTTATTACATTTTCACATTCTAAATCACCATCATGCATTGGTTCAGATCTTCGCAAATATATCATAAATAAAGACAACCCGTTAACATAAAAATTCTATTCTATGTTTAGTTGTAAATTATCAATTCGTGATCAACCGCTAAGTTTGTAATACATAATTTTTTAATATTTTTTCACAACTTATAACTCACATCCCCGTGCATCGCATGTGTAGTAATGAGTCCTCTATATAATGAGCTTTTTGACACGCTCAGACTTCATCCCACCAAAGCGCTATTGTCGCTTATTCGCCTTATATATACGTGTTCATGATTTTTACGCCCCTAATAAATATTGATGTTTTTTAAAACTACATCTCTGCTCATAATCACCTCCCCGCATAAGACGGGCGTGTGTCCTAGTAATGATAAAGTAAGAAGGTTGGGGACAATCTGATTGATATTAAAACCCCAAAATTTAAATAGATACAACCCCATAAAATTTATAATAACAATTGTAAAAATACAGGGAGACACGTTGCAACACACAAATGGAAAGGGACATACACGTTTCAACACACAAATGGAATTGAACAAAAATTAGACGCTGAAAAAATATTGAAGTGACAAGCCGCATGAGTTCTTTAGATTAAAACCCTGCACTCCTCCCATCATTTGAAGCGATGAAACTTTATGTATTTAGTTAACTAAGGGTCAGTTTGATTTACAAAGAAGATAATACTCGATCGGATCGACAAAGAGAACAATGCTTTTGTTTCAAGATATTATTTTGCGAACAACTGATATCACAAACAAAAAATGTAAATTTTACTATAATCGTCTTTCTAATGTTTATAACGATTTTATATAACATATATTATAAATGTAATTAAATAATTATAAAGAAAAGCGCATTTATGGAGACGATAGAAGAGAGAGAGAAGGAGAGAGATGATGGAGAGAGGCCATGAGATTTAAAAGACAAGCTAGAGATTTAGAGTAGAGGGGGAGAGAAATAGAGATGAAAGAGATAGGCCATGAGACGAGAAAGAATAGTATGCAGAGAGAAAAGGATAGAGAGAAATGGGCTAGAGAGAGAGAGAGAGGAGAGAGAGAGAGAGAAGAATGAGATAGAGAGAGAGAGAGAGAGAGAGATAATAGAGGAGACAAAAATTATCAATAAGAAATAAAATAATATTATCAGATTTTTCGAGTGATCGTAAGTCAGATTACGAGACATAAAAAACAGATCTGCATTATGGAGCACAGAATTCGTGGCTCATTCAGCCCCTTGCTCTCATTTTTGTCCAAGATCGCGAACTGCTTTTCAAATCAAATAGGGTACAACTAGAGTTGTTCTGTCTAATCTCTTACTGCTCAGCGAATCAAACGCACCATAAAATTATTAACATTAGAGAAAAAGTAAATAACAATCCTTAAATCAATGATAAGGAACATGGTACAAATGAATGAAATGACGATTGAGACCAAACTGACTATGCCAAACAAGACTCATAGGCAGTTTGGATTTATATACTAGAATAGTATACATTCGACTTAAATATGTTTTTTGTCCCTGCAAATATGTGGTGATTTGATTTTAGTCCCTACAATATTTTTTTAAAAAAAAGATCCTTGCAAAATCAACATTTTTTAAATAGGTCATTCTGTTAGCATTCTGTACAAAAAAATCCTATGTGTCAAATAGAGTTATGATGTGTTAATTTTTTTCATTTCTAATTTTTTTTAAATGCTTATTAGCATGCCACATAGGATATTATATTACATTAAATAAAAAAAACCCTAAATTCCCAATTTACAACCCATCTCCTTCCCCATCTTCCCCTAAAGTACTCATACCTTCCTCTAATGTCTTTTATTAGTTCCAAAACCGCAAATCAAGAAGCAAACACAAGCTTAGCCATCATCAAAACCATGAATCACCACCACAAAACCTTGTTTCAGACCCTCAAATCACACCACCAAATTCATCCTCATTATCTAATTTCTCCGTGAAATCTTCCCTAAAGTACTCATACCTTCCTCTAATGTCGTTGATGCCGATGGAACTTTCCCACTCCAACGCTTTTGTGAACAACCAAACCTATTTTAAGACTCATAATGACACCACTTCTCCTTCCACCAATTAAAAGTGGTCGCACCACGGGATGAGACTTTCTTCTTCCCTGCATTGGTTGGTGGTATTGAAGAAGATGGGTCCTTCTTTATAAATAGACTATCTACTTTAATCTTCATTCTTAATACAAATCTTTTGTTACCTATAGCATAATAAAAATGCTATTTTGACAAAAAAATTTGACAAATCGAAGTTTACCAACCTACAACACCAATTAACTAAGTTTTTTAATATTAGCCAACTCGCTTTTTCACGCTGGCGCGTGATTAAAAAACTTGGTTAATTGATCACTTGGCCAATAGTCTAAAAACTTGGTTAATTGCCACAGAGGTTGCAGAATTTGTCGATTTGTCAATTTTTTTTTGTCAAAATAGCATTGTTGATAACATAATACATGTATGGCATACATTATGGCCATGTGTATGATGATGTTTGTTTAAATGTTTTGTGTGTTTTAATTAATATCCGCATGTAGTGTATGATGCATAAGAGGAGGCATTGGTATACTTCATCATGCCATTGCTATGCATTTAATTGAGGGCTTTTTTTTTCTCACCCCCCTCATTATCAATCCCACTCCCATAAATTACGTTTTGGACAAAAATGCCCCCAGCAATATATAAAATTTCGGAATTACCTTAGCGAATGGGTAATTCCGGTAGGGGTTAAAGGTTTTCCGGAATTACCAAAAAAAGAGGTAATTCCGGTTCACAAAAGATTGATTTTGCAAGGATCTTTTTTTAAAAAAAAAAATTGCAGGGACTAAAATTAAATTACCCTATATTTGAAGGGACTAAAAACATATTTAAGCCTATACATTTTATTTTTGTCCCTACTAGATTAAGAAAATTTCAAAAGGGAGAGCACCTGACTAGCTAACGAATCGCACTCACCAAAAGATTTTGGACGCCACATCACTATCCAAAACCTTAAGCTGCAAAGCGATATGATCCCTCTTATCTTTCTTCATATAGCTCTTTCTTATATATCGACGCGACTACCCACTCACACTCAATTCTCAAAACACTGTTGGTCGATAGTCATAAATAAAATAGTGGATACATTTATTTATTCAACTAGCAGAGGAGTTTGTTCTGGGATGCCAAATCACAAATAATGATCTAAGAAGTGAAACCTCCATCTATAGCTATTACTTGCCCAGTGATGTATGAAGCGGCTGGAAGGCAAAGAAAAGCCACTAGAGCTGATATCTCTTTAGTCTCTCCCACACGACCAAGAGGTGATTGAGACACTATACCACTTATAACATCATCCCCACCAGAAGATTTCTGCAAGGAGTAAGTACTATGATTACAACATATGGCAAATTACATGCATTACCCTTAATGCCATTTTCACAATTTGATACACAAATTTTCACTTGTACGAATTTAAAAGGTCAATAATTATGGAATTAATTTTAACAACGGGAGGAGGTAACCAATGAATGTGTGAATTTAACAAGTATTTAATTCCATTTTCATAGGTTGTATATGAAGTGCTTCTTTTGCAAAAAATAATAATTGTGACTAGATCTGAACCATGTATTTATGGGATATGAATCGTATCTAGATGAACATTTGCTGAAACATTTTGGATTACTCTTTAATTACTAATATTTTCCTGTTATTCTAGCAATAGTTTCAATTTTTCTATCAATGGTGGAAGGGTTTGTGTCGTGGTAGTAGGGTCTTGTGGTCGGACCGGATCTTGATAAGTCTAAGTTGCAAGTGGGGACGGCACTCGCTCTTTCTCGACACCCACGCCTAGTTAGGTGACTCTTCCTCATGTCTAGGTTTCATAGGCTCTTCTTAGTGACAGTTGACCCTGATGCCCTAGTTTGTTCTTGTGGTAGCTGATCTAGTGGAATTTGGGTCTGGGCCATTCCTTGAAGGAGAAACTTGTTTGCTTGGGAGGAGGTTCTCTTGGGAGACCTCAACCTGTCTCTAGGATTGTTTTATGGTTCAAATGACGATGGATAGTTGGGTTTGAACAACACGTGGTTTTGGATTTTTTTTTGATGTCTTCGCTTATCTTCTTCTCTCCTAATCGCCTTCTCGTGTCGAGGCTCTCGATCGTGTGCTTGAGTCTCTAAATTTGGTTTGAAGAGTTTAGTTCCTTCCAAGGTCATTGCATTTTCTTTGCAGCCTTTCTCTTGGATAGAGTGCCTACTCTGACCAACCTCGCTTAGGATAGAGTGATCACCGACATTGTCGCTACTCTTTGTATCCCGCGCGAAGATTTTCGTGAGTCACCCACCCATTTGTTTTATAGTTGCATGTTTGCTTCTCGCGCTTTTGTATGCTATTGTCATTGGTTGGGTTACGATTTTGTAATATAGCAGATATACAATCAACTCATATAGACGTGATTTTATGCTTACATGACACACAACTCTCTATGTCATATGAGATATGAAGAACAACCGTATTTTCTCCTAGAAGTATTTAATTTTGAGAGATCTTTTGACAAGATGCTCTCCTTGTCCGGCGTTGGCTTCATGACATGGATAGTTCTTCCTCCTATACTTTTAAATGCAGATGTTGATCCTATTGATCACAATCTAGGAGGTAGTTCCGCTTTCGTGGTTTTTCTCTATTGGTGGCTAATTTTATTTGTTTCAGTATATGAGTTGAAAGACTTTGTGTTCGCTACCGCTTAGTAATATATATTATTACGCTTACCTTTAAAAAATTGCGGCAATTTCTTTATATTTTAAATACTCTTACATTTATCTATAAGTGCAGACAAATGAACAAAAGCATATACCAATATAGTTTCCAAAATTGGAGTCATGACAGGTCCAGGTGCTACAGCATTTGCACGAATATTATCCTTTGCCCATTCCAATGCTAAGTTCTTGGTAAATTGGTTAATGGCACCTAAATAAAATTAAGGAGTAACCTCATTTAAATTCATCAAGCTCAATCACAATAATTGGATGTAAACAAAAGGAAACTTAATTACCTTTAGTGGCTGCATAAACAGAAAGAAGAGAAATAGCTTTTAAACCAGCAATGGATGAAGTAAATACTATGCTCCCATATCCAGATTCTTTTAGAAGTGGTGTGCAAGTTGACACAAATGATAACTCGCCTCAAAATTGGTACCCATTATAGTTGATATATCTTCAATAGTGTGATCTATTATTTTCTTCTGACGTAAGTGCTCCAGCATTATTTACCTTACAAAACCACTCATTGTTATATATAATTTAGCAGTTTCTCTTGTCAAAATAAATATTAAAAAAATTCATTCATTAAAATTGGGTATGATATGATACAAAAGGTTAATATGTTTTCGCTTGAGTGCAATTTTTTTTAACAAAATGGGGAAGGCGTAGATTACTACACCAATTTCATTTTATTTGATATTTAAGGTGTGTTTGGAAGCCAAGAAAAAGGAAGAAAAGAAAACTACGAATGGGAAACACAATTTCAAGAACTTTTCCACCCTATCATGAAGGAAAAGGGAAAAAGTAGTGAATCATGACAATGATGCATTCTTGTAAAAGGATATTTAGGTAATTTTATTTAAAACTACTTTTCTTTCCTCTCACATTTTCCATTCATTTTAACTCAAACCAAACCACTAAGCAAACAACTTATTTTCTACTCATTTTCTTCTTTTCCTTCCTTTCCTCTCTTCCTTTCCCCTATCTTTCTTTCCTAATCCAAACACAGATTTAGGTTTTTTTTTTTTTTTTTTGCAAACAGCAAAAAGCCCGAATTTATTAAAAAAAGAAAATGAAAAAGCATAGAAAAGCGTCGGGGGGACTAGACCGAAACCCTTGCAACAAAGAAAAATAAACACTAATAGAGAACCCCGAAGAGAGCCCCTAAAACACCGCTGCCTACAGGCTTTTGAGCGAGTATTGTACACGACTCACTTGCTTTTTTCTCGTCTCGAATTTCTTCTTCTTAGACTTGACACAACCGTTCAAACACGCCTATTCCAGCGGCGTAAGTCACAGGATCACCAACATCATCCAAGACTCCACCCCAAAGCTTTCTTAAAATATTCATGTCGATTCAACTACCGGTTCGATGTAGCAACATGCTCGAGATCGCAGCGCGCACCTCTTCACCGAGACATCCCCACTTCTTCCCTAAAATCCTCATGTCGTGTACATCTACAACTAAGAGGCATCCGCCGAGTCATATGGGTCAAGAAGAATGAACATCCTCCAAAGAGGGATTTGATGAAGAGGGTCACCAACACCCCTAAAGCTGGGGTAAGCACAGAGAACCTAATCAAGCCTCGTGGTGGGAGGTCGAGTGGAATCACTTCCGCCGGCTAGTTGCGTATGTGCTAGCCGACTTCAGAGCACATAATCCATCCGCTGGGTCAATGGCATACCTACATCCGCAGAATCAAGCAGGATAATCGATTCATGTGTGTAATGTGTGACCTCAATCGAGATGGATCCCCTGTTTAAGAATCTGAGGAGGTTGTTCATTGTTAGTAGAAATCCTCACGATGAGTCCGAGGATGCCGCCATTATTATTAAGAATCCCTTCCCCGCTGAGGCCGGGTTTTCCGGTAGAAGAATCCCCTTGTTGCTGAGATTGCTCATTATTAAGAGCCTTGCTCTTAGGTACATACACCTGTTTTACCTGATGAGACCTTCATTTAATTTACAAGCACTATTGGTATGACCAACAGTATTGCAATTCGAGCAAAAGGAAGGCAAGTTTTCATATTCGATGCCAACTGAGAAAGCATACCGACCTCTCAACTCTGGACGTGATCCCTAAGTTCGATTTCAGTCTATATCAACCAGTACACGTGCAAAGTGACCAAAAGATCTATCAAATGAGCTTTTACTTGTTGTATCGTCTAGTCTAAGTGGAGTTTCAACACAACTAGCAATTGCAAAAAGAATCTCGGGTCTCCAATATTCCTGAGCCAATCCTGTAATCCTAATCCAACATTGAACATTTGTGTGTTTGATATTGGAGTGGTTAAAATCAGCCGCTGCACAAACAATCAAGTAGACTCGCTCAGATTGCCAAGAGGGCTTGTTTGTCGGGTGTTTTTAGCAAACAATCACTAGTTTTAAAATGTGAGTTTCATGAGATCAAACTAGAAAATCTCTCGACAATTGCCCTGTGTTTTTGTGTTCTTTGACGCTTTAAAAGAAATAGATTGTACGTAAGAACGAATCAAAACGTAAACAAAGCGTAAATTGCAATAAATGTAAAAACAAGTAAAAGATTGCATTTAATTGAAAAGAGGTGGTTCACAAGCACGCATAATGAATCTGCTCACTGCGCCGCTTTTTGTCCGAAGTTGAGTTTTCGTAGTTCTTGTAATGTCAGGACTCTCGAAGTTTCTATTACAAAAGAGTATATATACTCCTAGAAACACACGTAAATTAAATAATCGTTTACTAAGCGTAAGAAAAGGTAATCGCCATTAATCGCTTCTCTTTTTCTTGACTTTCGACTAAACCGCTGTCACTTGCTTGTCGTAAACGCCGATCCTAGCCTCACGTAAAAGGTCGACTTTCTCTTGTCGGGTTTCTTGCTCGGCATTTCCGACTGAAAGCATCGCTTGTCAAGTCCACTCATCTTGTCAAGACTTACAAACCTTTCCCGCCGAATTGATGGTGAATTGACTCGATGTTGACTTGTAGTTTCCAAGACATCATCGATGGAGAGTCAAACCTATTTAAGTACTTCATTTAATGTCTTGTCAAAATTTTGAGGTAACAGATTGCCCTCAAAAATGTTTCTTTCGACGTAAGTGATGAAAGAAGGTAAGAAAGTGGCATTTTTGAATATCAGGCAACACTTACTTTTACCGCTTTTTTGCACTTCAACAAAGTGAGATCGGAGAGAAAAATAGTCATCATTACTTGCACGTATAAAGTGAATCGCTTCATTGGCACACATAGTATAGTTGGTGGGCCATCACGCCCTCAAAGGTCGCAAATGTGCGAAAGTTATGGCGAACGTGTTAACCATCAAGTCGCTAAACATATATAAATCCGCTAAAACCCTTTCATCTTCCTCTTTACCCATTTGAAACTTTGTGAACAACCTCTTTGCATTCTCCATCTCCGAATCGCGCAAAAAAACCTGATCTATTAAAGTTTCAAACTTTCACTCTTTTCTTCAATCCAAACCTGCATTCAACCTCAGGCTTTCCTTTCCATACTCATGGCTTCAACCTCATCACAGGCGACGAGACCGAGAGCTCGAGGGAAAAGATGATTCCAAAAACCTACCCATTGGTGGTTTTGTTGATGAACTCGACGCATCGACGAGCTTAACCATCCTTCGCAAACTCGTGCATCGATTCCTTCAATCAAATTTATACCCACGCCTTTTAGGTCCCTTGCCTAACATTTTGCCGGAAAACGATGAGGTTTCGTAAATTTTCCTCAGCCTCCTCTTCGCCTTCAACCTAGTGGTTTTTGCTAAAACACCCTTCCACTTAGAATTTTTGAACAATCCTCTTAGTGGTTTTTAGGTCCGCTTCCTGTGGTTGAACAACAAGTTTACCTAGAATGGCTTAACAAAATTGAAGCTAAGAAAGCCACTATCCGAAACAACAAGGCATTTTCGACTTTATTCAGCTTGTCAAGGTATGGGCCTAAGTATGATAGCACTTAATCTTGGCAAAGAATGCGCCGGGATTGCGCCACCCATATAGCCTCACCTTAAGTGTGACATGTTATCTCCCACTCTTCTAGATGTCATTGCCATCACAGTGTTTAAAACCTCTAGTGAAACCTTTAACCCCAAACTTCCCCGCTATGATTATGACTTCAATTTCACTAATGCTTCTTTCGCCTCTTATACTAGTGACCATCATAATGTCGATACTAAGGAAGCATCGATTTAGAACATGTAGCTTTCCTAACCCTTTGGTTATCTCTTTTGTTTTTTGCTCACGCTCTTCCAAGTCTCCAAGTCTTACATCCCACTAGCTACCCAACTCCATGCCAAATGTAACATCAACCTTGCTAAATTGATTTTAGGATCTTCAGATCAACAACTCGACAATGTCGCCACAGAGTTGAGGGAAGATGAACCTACAACCAAATTTTTAGCTTCTCGGTCCTACGTGGTTGTTGCAATTGTGGCTTTTGGGCCACTTTTGAATCTAGACTTGGCTTGTATATTCCTAAAACAGCTCAACCAACTCTAAACAAGGAGGATCGAGGAATTCGACTAGCCCATAAGCCCAAACAAATAAACCTTCTCAGACTCGCACCAATTTCATAGACTCCATGGCTCCCTTTACAAAGACCTCATGGGCCTCATTGGTTTGAAGGCCATTTCCTTCTTCGCTGAACATGCCGAGGAAACCAACCAAATTTGGGTGCTTATCTTTCACAAAGACTCCTTTCCACTAGCAAAAATAAAAATAATCTGGGATCACCAAATATTTTCCAAGCTACTTTGCAAGGCAATTTGGCCTCTCACAAATTCGCCCGCCCAAAGGTGTTTTGTTAGGCGAGATTTCACAAGCCTAATCGTGAGAAAGCTTATGAACAAGCTTTCAAGAAATTCCACTACCGGCTTTGAACTTCGAACCAATCAATTACAACCCAAGGTTCTCGTGGCAATCGCAAAAATTCCATGAATGGTGGTCCCAGATATATCGTTGTCGCTGGAGAAGCCAATGATACCTTTGATGCAAAGCTCAAGAAATTGGCGTCGCTTTCCTTCTGGGAAACACAGTACATACCTTTTCGACACTTAAAGTTTTCTAAGATTGAGACACTTGTAGTTAAATTTCATTGCTACTTGCTTACCCATATTTCGACATTAGAAAAACTCAGAGCTAAGGTTAAAGTGGCAAAGTAAGCAAGGCAACCACAACGTAAATCTTCCCACAAGCCAAGCCGCTAAGCAAATGAAAGCAAGTCCTACTCCGATCTCACTCCAAAAAAGGTACGTTGTTATCCACTTACCCCAAGTTTTTCTCGAGTATGACCTTTCACCACGTCAAGAATTTCTTCTTCCGTAAAATAACAAAAGCAAAGAAATCCTCCTCGTAAGATCAAATCCAGTGGAAAGTAGTCGCTTTTTCCAGCTTCCGAGGTACTATATACACACCTCATTAACTGGGTTTAAAACTCTTTCAACCTTATCACTAATTCGTGATATCCTTGCATTATAAATCGAATTCTTTTTCAGATAATCGAAAGTTGATGAAGATAACGCTCTCCCACTCAAAGATCAAGAAAAAGAAATCTACTTGATCCTCAAAGTGGCAACAAAAGGCATCATATTCAAGAACCTTTCAATCCCAAATTTCTCCTCCAAACCAAGAAGCTTAAGGTAAATATTCTTTCAATTCATCTTGAACCTCTTTTGTTTCACAACTTTCCAATCTCAACATTATTAATACGATTTAATGTAAACAGTAGATAACCAACCCGTTGTTACCCCCGCCGTTTAATCGCTGACTAAAGTTGCAAAGACGAGAGTTGTCTTCTCGCAAGATCCTCTTTGCCTTTGTCACCATGCGTGTAGTCACGAGGAAATTTTCAAGCAATGGTCGAACTGAAGCTTCCCATTGTTGATGCAATCGGCACAAACATTGATGGCGGCGAACTGCAGAGGCCTCGTTGAAGAAACTACTCAAGTTTTGGAACCTAGTGGACCTGTAAAACGAAAGACAAGAAGCAACAACTATTCTTGAAGAAAACTCGATTTAGATCATGGCTAACCAAGATAAAGGAGAGCTTCGAGGAAATGAAAGCTAAGACACAAGATATTTCGCTAAGGAATCGACTCAACAAAGGCCGCAAGTGACAAAGACTTTCGTGTGAACTCAAAAAGAAAGATCCCTTAGCAGCCTTTGAAGGTTATGTTGAGTCTTCAAAGTTCGCCAACGATTTCGTCCGCAGCTCTTCCAACACTTCCCTTAGCTCTATCAACCAAGAGTCGACATGTAAAGCTTGCTTTGCCACCAAGGCTAAAATCTTGTAGGGAATCTCGTGCATAAGATTGAACAAGACTTTTCTCGAGTACTTAGAAATCAAATCGCTTCATTCGTAAAATAACCAAGTTAGATCCTCCTCAAGATCTTCTCACCTTCTTCATAGAGTTTGGTCCTCTCTTCGAGCAACTCTCCCTTCTAATCAAACAACTACCCACTATTCTCAAACACAAAGCTCAAAAAGATCAACTTCGTGAGAAAGAACTTGCTTCTCTTAAGGTCGCCAAGATGATATCAAGCTCTTGAAACACAAGCAAAGAAATGACGAAGAAGGCGTGGTCACGAGGGATATGAAGATCACACGCCACGCCAAGAGATAAAAATACCCGCACTCAAATTGTCGAACGCCGAGTATCAAAAAGCTTGGTTGTCGTAAAGAACGGGAATTCCTCTTCGCCGAACACAAGAATTCAAGGCGCTGACGCCATAGAGCATTTGGAGAAAGCCAACCAACATCAAGCTACTTCACGAGCTCGACAGATTTGAACCTTCGAGACTTCCATTTCCTCGAGTGCAAATATTCTCGAGAGGCTCAAAACATCATTGAAGAATTTCGAGATTTTGTAATAGTTTAGAATTTTTAAAATGGCTATGTAATTTTAATTTTGCACTACGCATTGCCATTTCAGGAACAATTCTCGCTTATTTACGCTTGTTCGATTTTTATCTCACCAATGTTGGCTTGTATCGCTTTTAAGTACTTGCCATTTATTCTAAAGATTCTATTTTCGCCACCTAACTCTTCGAAATGGGCCTTCCCATCCCCGGTGACCATTTGCCTAAAACTCTATCTTTTTATCCATAGCAACAAGACCTTCCACACTAACTCTCCTTCTTCAAGGTTTTTAGCTTAACCTTTTGTTATATGCTTTAGCTACTCTCTCTTCTGTCGAATGAGCATTTCTAAAGCCAACAACCTTTCTTCGCCTAAATCAACCAATTCATCAATCATCATATTCCAATAATGATCGTAAGGATTTCCATCGCCTTTGAATTCTCGTTGATTGTAAACAAATTTCACTGTGTAACATCGCATCATGTCCAAATGTTAGCCTCAGAAAGAGTGGTGTTGATAGATTCTTTAGGTGAAGTTCAACAAGCCCACAATACTTGGTCAAGAGTACTATGCCAATTTTTGGGTTTACGCCCAACATGCTTTTTAATCAAGTTAATAATGATTTTATTGGCAGCTTTCTACCGACCATTGGCTCAGGCGTATTATGGTGTCGGGTTAATAACTTAAAACCAATTTCGTATAAATTCTACCATTTTTCACCAAAAAAACAAGACATCGGGTCCGTAGTAATGGTTTCTCGAACTCCATATCTATAAATGATATGATTTTGAATAAATTTTACTATCGCTTCGATCCACATTGGCTAAAGGTATTGCTTCTACCCATTTAGTAAAGTAGTCAATTCCTATAAGGATGTACCTATGGCCTTTGATGAAGTTGGTTTTATTTCTCCAATCACATCTAAAGCCCATCCTCTAAATGGCCAAGGTTTCACTATAGAATGTAACTCATTTGCAGCACATGTTGTATCCCAAAGATGCTTTTGGCATTCTTGACAACCTTTAGCAAACTCTATACAATCTTTCAAAATAGTTGGCCAATACATTCCTTGTCTAAACAACAACCATTTCATTTTGTGGCCTACTTGATGTGGAACCACATGCTCCACTATGCGACGTAAACCGCTAAGTATGCCTAATTCTCACTAAGACATTTTAATAGCACCCTTCAGAGTTTGCTTGAACAATTCATTTCCAATTATCACATAGCTTAGAGCTCAGATTTCACTTTTCTATTGGTGTTTCGTAAGATTTTGCAAATACTCTACAATAGGTTTTCGCCAATCATTATCAATCATATTGTCAAGAGCAAAAATTTCGCTAAGTCAATATTATCAAAATGTGGCGCTTTTTCGACAAATACTTCATTGTATTCATTGCCCCCGCTTTTTGGTGTTGACAATAGAATTGAAGAAGTGTCGTTATAAAGAGAGTCATTTGAAATGAGTTTGTCTTTTATCTCAATTAACTCTTCTAGGTTTTGGTCGTGAAACTTTGTAGCTCAAGCAATTCAGGCTAACTCATTTGCCACTTGATTTTCAATTGTGGTAAATGTTCTAGGTGTACCCATGTAAACCTTTTTAACAAAGTATTCGCCACAATAAAATATTTAATAAGGTGTTCATTTATACACTTGTATTCTTTTGTCAATTGTTTGACAACCAATTGGGAATCACCTTTTATTTCCACATTACTTGCCCTCAACTCGAGTAAAATTTTAAGGCCTACTATCAAAGCCTCATACTCACTTCATTATTGGAGCAAAAGTCTCAATTTTGAATCTATACTGCTGGAATATTTTCTGGGAAATAATTAAAATTCCAATACCAACTCCCTTTTGTGGCTTTCGAGCCATCAAGTACAAATTTTCCATGACGTATGTCGAACTAATTCATCTCATGTTCGATAAACGGAATGGTCTACTATAAAATCAAGAACCACTTGCCCTTTGATTGATTTAAGAGGTCGATAAGTTAAGTTATATTCTAACAAAGCTAAAGCCCATTTACCAATTCTACTATGCAACATTGGTTTTGATAACATATGTTTAATAACATCAAAATGCTAATAAACATAAACATCTCACGATTTTATATAACGCTTAACTTCAGACATGAGAAATACAAGCAAAGGCATAACTTTTCTATTGGACTATACCTTGTTTCAAAGATCAATCAAAACTCTACTAGGTAATAAATGGCTCTTTCGACACCATTATCATCCTCTTGTGCTAACATGCTACCTATTGTGTTATCGTAAGTCGCTTATATACAATTTTAGCATTTTGTTTCTAATAACAGCAATAAAATTGGTGGTTTCATTAAATAAGACTTAATTTCACAAAAGTCGCTGATGGACTTGTTCCCACTGAACTCGCTCTTCTTTCTTCACCTCAACAATGGCGAAAATGCTTGTGTTTTGCCACTTAGATTTGATATAAATCTTCAAGGAAATTGATTTTTCCCAACAATGATCAAGTTCTTTCTCGTCAAGGAGCTTTTGTTTCCATAATTGCCTTAGTCTTATTTTGATTAATTTCTATGCCTTCTCAGGTACTACAAAACCCAAGAATTCACCGCACGCATACGTAAAGCACATTTGGTCGGATTCATTTTCAATCCATATTTCCTCATTCTTTCGAAAAGAATCTGAAGATGGTCTAAATGACCAATTGCCGGAGGAGGATTTAACCACCACATCATCTATGTACACTTGCTTAAAATCATCAATAAAATCATGAAACATAGAATTCATTGCTCTTTGTAAGTTGCACCAAAGATTTTTAAACCAAAGGGCATTACTACCCATTCATAAACACCTAATGCCCCCGCATCTAAAAGTCGTCGCTCGACACATCCTCTTCAAAGAATAAAGATTTGATTATACCCCGAGTACCCATCTAGCATACCGAGATAATCAAATCCCTCACACAGTCTATAAGCATTTCTCGCATGTGCATAGCGATTCATCTTTGGGTGTTGCATTATTTAGATCTCTAAAGTCTACGCAAACTCTAAGTTTTCCATTTTTCTTCATTATCGCACAATATTAGCTAACCAATCAACATACCGCGCTTCGATGAATTTGCTCTCAATGTTCTTCGATCTCTTCTTTGATTTTGGCCAATATTCGAGGAGCAAATCTTCTTGGTGTCCGCTTCATCGCTTCTTTCCCGGTCGAACAGTATTTGCAACTACACTACTTTCGACTCAAACCGTGCATTTCATTATACTCCCAAGCAAAACAATCTTTGAACTCCCAGAAAAGTGAAATAACTTGGGTTTCAAGGTAGCATCAAGGTTTGCACTAATATATGTTGGCCTTTAACCAAGCCATCTCCCAAATCCACTTCTTCTATCGATTCGAGCTTGCATACGCTTCGCCGAATCTCTAGGATCCTTTTCAAAACCTAATGGTTCATCATCATAAATGCAATCAAGTTTCTCATCTATGATTTCACCATTTTCTTCAGATTTAATATATGGCTTCGATACCATTGTTTGTTGAATTATTTCGCCCAAAGCCGCTTTATTTTTATTTTCGCCATGTAGGCCGTAATTTATCCCATGCATCGGGTAACCGACATCTAAAACCTTTTAAGAGTCGTTGTCCCATCCTCGTTGGAGGTAAAACACCTTCGTGATAAACACTTTATCTTCCATTGTCTCCTCTCCCAAACGAAACCATGGGTCGGGTAGAGATGAACAAGCAAGCAAATTGTCGTAAGGAATGTACGATTGATCGAAGATGTACATGGCGCAATATTCGCCATCCGCTTCTCAAAATTTTCTTTTGTGACATGGTTCACATCAAAGAAGAAAATAACTCGTCGCCTTCACATACCCACTAGACCATCTTCTTTCCACATCACCGCCTGATGTAGGTCAAGGCACAAAGACCAACTCCATGTATCCATTCCCTACCAAGGAGCAGTGTTGTAGCTTGCTTAGAAGGTTATAACAAAAACATAGTAGTTCTTTTAACAAAGGCCTACCATTATCTCAACCTCTATGGCCCCCAACGACAATGATTTGCCTTCATAGTTAGTTAAGACAATGTTGTGAGGTTTAAGGTCCGTGGTCGAACTTCCCTATTGTCTTCAATAAAACTTCGAGGCATTAAGTTCATCGCAAAGCACTTCCATCCACCAATATTTTGTTAATGCCTACGCCATTAACTTTGGCTTGAACATATAGTGGCTTTAAATGGTGTTGCATGCCTTCATCCGCTTCTCTAAAGTAGCCATTTCGTCTTCGACACATCCATTGTTCATAACATAATAGCAAACCGCTTATGATTAGCCATATCTTCAAGAAAATTTTCTTCGATATCATTAGGAATCAGAATGACATCATATTCACTTGGTAGAATAGACACCACATTACATATGACATCAAAGTCACCTCCGAATCTTCAAAATCAAGTCACATCTTCGCCTCAACATCTTTTATTTTCAAAGACGATAATGGTGGAAAGATTCTTTCATTGTGTGCCTTCTTGGCTTTTCTATCACAATAGCTTTACCTTTGGCCTTATCCCCAGATTCACCGATTTGGCAAAGATGTATGTTTACCTTCGTAGTTCCAAATAGCTTTGGCGCTCACATTCTTTGCCACCTTCGAACTTCCCGGGTTTGCTCATTGGCAACAAGTGTTGCTTTCTTCTTCGAGCGCTGGAATCGACGCCATCGAAGTCTTTGTCATGTGGTTTTTCCTTTGTAATTGTTCCCGTAGTTGTACTTTTGCAATTTCATTTGTATTTGGCTTAACAACTTTCAACTTCAGGAGTAGCATTTTGTAGTGTTTACAACCAAAGATGAATCCACTTCTCATTTGGAAGGTTTTCCATTGGAACAAATGACTTGGCGTAGGTTTCCACAATACGAACTCTTTCTTCGTTGTATTCTTGTTAGCAACCGTTGCTTACTTGTCGTAAGGCTTCGTTGGACCCTTAGCCTTGTAAGGAAGATCTCCTTTTTGAAATCAAATTTTGGCCTCTTATCTAGCCATTTTCTTTTCAAAGGGTTGTCTAACCCCATAACCTTCGACACTCTTGGTCGTCTCTTTGTCGAAGACAAAGATCGCATCTAGTGGCAAAGCATTACTTCAGAGTTTTTCACTTTACATCCGCTGAGGAAATCTATCAACTCTTCTTCACTTTTGGGTACACAAACCGCACTTTTTCATCATACTCTTCGAAAGTTATTTTGGTAACATCGCCTACACGCATTTAATAATTTCTTGAGTTTTTCTCGTAGGGACTTAGCTTTTTTTTAGAGAGCCTACCATCTTAACTTCGACCATGCTTACATTCATTTCGACAGTTCTCGCATACATGGCTTCAAATTTGATGGAGTTGGTCAAGATCAATCTGCATTGAGCTTTGTTCTTCTTATCACCGAATTTAAGCCTTCCTTCTTCGATTGCCTTTTGTACTATGTCCTGAAAAGCACGCGCAACTGGCCAAGAGTATGTCCCAAAAATTATGAAACTTACAATAACCCTTTTTCTTTCTCGCCGAGAGATGGTACTTTCGTGCCATTAGGCACTATTATTTGGCCATCGCATAAAAGATCAAAATCTCATCACATTTAGTAACATCAAAAGTATAAGTTTTAGGCACAAATCTATCATTCTTAGGCTCTACAGTGGTTATTCCCATTTGCGTGCCTTAATAGTTTACAAGAATAAGGAGGTCCAGCTTAAGTTCACCACATCTATCTCTCCAGATCGACATCGCTAAATGCAAAGTCGAACTCCTCATCAACATAGGCTATTTTTTCCTTTTTATGAAACCCCACCGAAGTTTTCTTTTTATGGAATTTGTTCACCCTAGATTTTTCTTCTTTAAGCCTCTCAACTTGTCGAACTCTATCTACTAATGGGCCATGTCTCTCAAGTGAGATGTATCCAATTTCTTTCTAATTGAATAATCTAGGCCACCAAAGACCATTTCGACAAGTTCATGCTCGTACACTTTCAGGTAAAACACTCTAGCCTTTAATAGCCTAAATCTATTTAAATAATCATCAATAGCCTCGTGCACTTTACGCCTAACACCGCCAATTCTTTCGAGGCCGATTTTCGATCGCCCATGTAAATCTGCTCATGAAACGCTTTTTCCAACCGCCTCATGTGTACATAGAACTGTGGAGGTAAGGTTGTAAACCAAGTAAAAGCATTCTTAGTTAGAGAATTTGGAAAATATTTCATTTTCAAATTCTCACTTGGCTATATCTCCCGCCTACCATGTAACTGCAACATGCTCGACAAGAGATTCGCTTCGTGTCACCCCCAAATTTAGTAAACTTGAGAATTTTCCAACCTCTTGGCAACTCCGCTTGTAACACATATTCACACAATGGTGATATGAAATTAGGCCTATGTAAACCTATGTTAAGGCCGTTTTGTGCCATTATAGTTTATACCAGTAGTGGCTATATTATCCTAACGCCAACATTGTTTCACCGCTTTGGTTTCGCTTTTACCATAACTACTTGTGGACATGGTTTCCCATCCTCGTTGTTCGCCTACAACCGCCGGGCTTCGATCAGAATCGATCTCGTGGAGTATTAGGCGCATTATTGCTTACAATTGGGTACTTGCCTATTATTTCCGTAGGAGCCCCAAAGAAATCGGCAATTCTACCCATTTGGTTTGCTAACATCCGATAACTTGTATTGGTATTTCAATTAATGGGTTAAAACTGCGCTAATCATTGGTCAAGATATTAACCATATCATGATTACTTTGCCTACTTGTTGTCTCAACGCCAACAAAGACGCATTGGTTAATGCAAAGAGGATTTCGACCGCATGCTCTCGTAAGAAACATGAGAAGGAGAAAAGGTCGAAACATGTGGTATTCCAAAGAGGGCATGCCATACATACCAAAAGGATATGGTGGTAAACTCATGTTCGAAGCGCCTCTAAATTATTCCTCGTTGCCATATAAGTGGCTAAGGAAGCCCTATATTTGGTGGCAAAGACATGATCGCGGTTTCCACCCAACACCGGTCATGATAATCGCAGAACGGCTATTGATGTTGTTGGGGCTATTGTCCCTACTAACATTTCCAGCCGCTTAACGCTACGTAATCCATGGTTGTTCCTTGCCCTCGTGATACCACAGGTTAGAACTAGATGCATTATTGGACTTAGTACGCACCATTCTTCCACTCCTCAAGCGCATACAAATACATGCACTAACAGTAAACACAAAATCAAAGGCGTGGTCCCACGGGCGTGCCAATTTGTTTTCTGGTGTTTTTAGCAAACAATCACTAGTTTTAAAATGTGAGTTTGTGAGATCAAACTAGAAAATATATCCGACAATTGCCCTTGTGTTTTTGTGTTCTTTGACAGCTTTAAAAGAAATAGATTGTATGAAGAACGCAATCGAAAAACGTAAACAAAGCGTAAATTGCAATAAATGTAAAAACAAGTAAAAGATTGCATTTAATTGAAAAGAGGTGGTTCACAAGCACGTACAATGAATTTGTTCACTTGTTTTCGCTTTTGTCCGGAAGTTGAGTTTTCGTAGTTCTTGTGTAATGTCATGACTCAAGTTTCTATTACAAAGAGTATATATACTCCTAGAAACACACGTAAATAAAATAATCGCTACTAAGCGTAAGAAAATGTAATCGCTTCTTTCCTTGACTTTCGACTAAACTTGTCACCGCTTGTTAAACGCCGATCCTAGCCTCATTTAAAGGTTGACTTTCTCTTGTCGGTTTCCTTGCTCGCGCGATTTCCGACTCAGTATCAGCTTGTCAAGTCCACCATCTTGCCAAAGACTTACAAACCTTTCCCCGTCGAATTGATGGTGAATTGACTCGATGTTGACTTGTAGTTTCCAAGACATCATTGATGGAGAGTCAAACCTATTTAAGTACTTCATTTAATGTCTTGTCGAAATTTTGAGGTAACAGTGGTTGCAAAATTGAATTCTTCAGAATCATCGACACAAGAAAAGGAAAATTCATAATATCCTTTTCCCAAAGAGTAAGACCCCACTTACCTAACTACGCAGAGAGCTTCAAGTTTGGCTCTCAATGCATCTAGCTTGATAGAGTGTCTCCCTTAGAAAGTAAAATTCTTCCATGAAGGTGTGTTTTGCATTCTTCCAAACTCGTCATATACTCCTCTTCAAGAATCGAGATTGATAAATCATCTCCCTTAAAACACTAAGTGAGGCAAATAAGGGCACAATTTTTATTTTCTAACCCATCAAAATTTGAGCAAAAGATTTGACATTTATTGCATAATTGTGAGAGGCATTCGTGGCAAAGAACAAAAAGAGGACCATCTGGGTTTTGCAGCCTCCCACCGGCATGTGCACAGAGCTCACACCGAGGCATCAAATCAGAAATAAAAGTCAGCCTCCACAAAGCAGAGGACAAAATGCCAACAAAGAAGCGAGACATAACCTACTGTGTACCGTGGATCTCGCAAATGATTGGACGCTGCAGCCGCACTTCGCTCACAGAGACAGTCCGACGCGACTGCACTCCATCAGCGCATCTATCATAATATTTCACGGCCTTCAACGCTTCGTCGCCAGCAGGGCAGCGCCGGCCGGCCGCGCACGATGATGTCGATGGGATGAGCCGACGACGCCAGTCCGGCAAACAATGTTTGTAGAAACCGATGTGGATCAAGTGCGTATCATCGCGCCGTGGATCGTAGGAGTCACACTGATCGCAGCTGGTTGTTTCGCGCGCCGACGGGATGTAAGCCGCAGCGCAATGCATATCTCGTGGAACAAAGTCTCGCCACATGGACGCTACCGGGCGACACGCTTCTCCAATCCGCCATGGAACGCAGCGGTCGCGCTACCCTAGCAGAGCCATACGCCAAAAAGCAAACTTAACACAGACTTAAGGTTGTGGTACACAAACTAAAAAAAATTAATAGTCCAAAATTCATGTTAATTATCTTACTTTAGGGCTGGACAAAATATTTTGCCCGACCGAAACCCGAACAAACCGTGACAGAAAAAATTGTTCACGGGCTGATTAATGCGGATTAACGGGTTATTGGATTACTAACTTGGTTTCAAGTGGATAAATATGGACGGTGGTGGTTCGCATTAAAGCAACTCACCTGAAACCGAAACCGACCGTGAGAATTACTTTCTCTCAAATAAATCATAAAAATAAGCCCAAATAGAGAAGGCCAATAAAATTCTAGCCGTCCAAGTCTTGTACTTCCATCAAATCTAGCGGTCCAAGTACTCCCCTCTTTTCATTAAAGTAATTATTTGTAAACTCATTTACGAAACCTAGCTGTCATTAGCTTTTTCAATCAATTCTCACTCTTTCCATCAATTATAAGCTTCTCTATTCCAAAGCCTAGCTGTCCAACTTTCTCCGTATCCTCTTCCTCCAAGCCAAAATCTCTGGTTCACCTCTTCATGGTGGCTAAACTATCAACAGCAAGAATCATTTGGCCTTTTCAGATGTTTTTGATTGTAATTCTCTGGGTTTGCATATAAGTTTGCTGTTTATTTCATAACCGTGTCAATCCGCCTGCTCACCCCAAGAAACCGCCAAACCGCCATCGCCAAACCGAAACCTCAAATGGTCGGAGATGGGTGACATGCTACCCTATTCGGTTTTGGTTGGATGGGGTGTTTTGAACCCGAATCCGACTTAACCGACCGATTGTCCACCCCTATCTTACTTTCCTAATATGTCCATTGTTGCTTAATCTATCGTTTAATATATAATTAAGTTTTGGTTAAAGAAAACTACATTAATACTTCAAGGTTATAATATGAAAAAAATCTATTAATGCTTTCATTAATGCTAAATAATGTGAGACAATTTTTTTAGCTAAAACATCAAGTAATAAAGGACAAAGAGAGTATTATAATACGCCTCCAAGAGATTTCAACTCCATTATAAAGTCAAACTCTTACTAGTAAGTTCGACATCTCCTTGACAAATTAGAAATAATTGTAGGTTAAATATGTTTATTCTCTCTAAAATGTCATCCTATTAAAATTAGTCTTTACATTATTTTTGTCTAGTCTTCAATTTGATCATTTCAAAACACTTAACATAAATTAAGAAAATTTCACCAAAATTATCAATATAGAGACTTAATATCAATAAAATTTTCATTTTTTGCTTGTGTCGTACAAGATTCACTAAACAACGATCGAACAACACGTTCTCCAAGATTGTGATTGTCCAAATCTCGCACTATACTATGCGAATCGAACGGACCCAAAAAGTATTTTATAAAAACTATTTACTTATTCCAAGATCCCAAGTTCAAAATTTGGGTGCGAGAAAAACTCTATCGGGATGAGAAAACAACACAAACTGGCAAAACGAGTACATGTGATCAGTGAGCTTTCCCGACGTAGATTGGGCTTATCGATGAAGTTGATAAATACCGCACACCAATAACACTGCTGACAAAAACTAAACACATATTTAAGTTAAAAAGACATGTGATTGTATTATACCAGAATGTTGAGCTTTCCATGAAAGATGGAGGATACATCTTCCATTAATGTTTTGCGCTGGTCCTGAAATAGAAGGTCACATACTGATCCTGTTACATTAAACCCTTTGCTTTTCCACTCTTCCAAACATTTGTTAATGTCTTCTTGATTACGAGAACATATATGCACAGCTGCTCCAAATTCTGCTAACTCTTCCACAATGGCATGCCTAAATCATAGTAATAATAAAATGAAAATTGGAAATTAACAAATATAGTAACTTTAAGATTTAATCTAAGATAACCAAACCAACCCTATGCCTCGTGTTCCTCCTGTGACTAAAGCAGTCATCCCTTGGAGTGACCATCTTTTGTCCTTGAAATTCAACTTTGTTTCAGTCATTTTCTTCCCTGATTTGGTTTGTGTGGAGTAGCAAGAATAGTACATATATAATGTACATCTTATCGCAAAGATCAGTGATAGACAGCTGGCAGTAACAGATTCAATGCATGTTGATGTGGTGAAAGGGAAAGTACTCTTCAGCAAATACAAAAGTTGGTGTCGTTCTCAGCACTATTGGAGAGGTCCACTCAATAATTCACACCACTATACAGTATATACACTTGGATATATTTTGAGACAAGCTAACTAATTGTGTGACTCACAATTTATCTAGAGCATTTGATATTTTGCTAGTCGCTAGAAACATGATTTTATTCTATCTTGTATTCTGGGACAAGCTGACTGTGTGACTCACAATCCCACTAAAATAACTTAATGTCGGGGAGTTTGGGGGAGCACCGACAGCAAAAGCGAGCTAATGAATCGAACCACCAAGAGACTTAGACGTCACATCTCTACCCAAAACCTAATTAAGGCATTAGGTATATGGGTCTCCTCTCTTATATATTCTTTATTTAGCTTATTCTTAGCCGATGTGGGACTAACCACTCACACTTGAATTCTCAACACTCTCCCCCTCAAGTGTGAATCACCCAACTTTCTAGCCTTGACCCAAACCAAGATCCACTACCACTCCCCCACCAAGCCGAATTGGCTCTGACACCACTTGTTGGGGAGTTCGGAGGAGCACCGGGAGCAACACCAAGCTAATGACCTAGACCCTCAAGAGACTTGGACGCCACGTCTCCACCCAAAGTCTTAACACTATTGGAGGGGTCTTTCCCATTCTATCATGCAGACTTTTTCCCAAAGGCTGACTTGCAGGAGGTTTTAATGGCGATTTCCTTCCATTACATATTGTCGTGGTGCCTGGCCACAGGCAGCAGTGTGCATGACGCATTGCGCCCAAGCCCAAAGACATTTTTTTAGGGCCCCCATTTTATTTTACCACGCATTGTTATTATATTATATGAAATAAAATGACTTTAGTTAACCATCTGAAGTTGTAGCGCAGTGGTTGTTTTTCCGTTTTTCAACTACCGGGTGGCGAGTTCGATTCTTGCAAGGGCTGTTTTTTGTGTTTTTGCAATATTATTAATGGGATAAAAAAAGTTATTTAAAAAGCTGGAGCCTGGAGGCATGATTCGAAGTCGAGATCCCAAGGCCTCTATCGTTAAAGCATACCACTACACCACATAACAAATTATGCATATTTATTCATTAAAATATCTTTACCAATAAACGAGAAATTGTTATAACCTTCTAATGTTATTATTTTCTCTTAACCTTATTTATTTATTTATTTATTTTTGAAATTAATACTCAATAAAAGTATATTGAAGCCCAATTTTTAAATCTCCAGATGCGCCCCAAATTGTTTTGGGACTACTCTACATATCAGAAGGCTTCACATGACCCTCGCGCCTCTTCAATAAATTGTTTATCTAAAAAAAGTCTTGCTCATACGATATATGATCCTCTCTTATATCCTCTTCATTTAAATTTCATTCCAAGTTCGACGCAAGAACTAACCACTTACATTTTTTAACAAAACTAACTATCACACTTGAATTCCCAATAATCTTGAATTCTAAAACATCTCTAGATGTCAAAAAGAGGTTTCAGAAGAGGACTTTAGTGTGTTGTATGGGATTTTAACTTTATTAATAATGGTAGAGAGCAACAAGGTTCTACTTTGGGGGCAACTTTTCTAGTCAATCGAAGAAGGTTGCGTTTAGAAGTTTCTTGTAAGAGCTCTACCTAATTGAATGTTTGTTCTAAAATGTGGAATAAATGTTCTCTACTGAATGTTTGTTCTAAATGTGGTTTGATGGCGAAACGAGTCCTTTGGAGAAATCTCATGATCTCAAAAAGAGGGTGACAGATCAAATGCACAAGTGACTAAATTGTGCATACTGCTTAAGTGGGCTTATCAGCTATTGATTTGTAGTTTAAAAAAATCACGTGGTTCAGATTTAATTTGGCAACTTAACACTATGTTTGGAAGACCAGAAAGTGGAGGGAAAGATTGTGAGGGAAGAGAAAGATTTTTGAAATGTGTGCTTTCCATTGTTTGGTTTATACAAGAAAGTGAGAGGAAAGATAAACTTGTGTGGCTCCACCACAAAAATTGACCAACCCATAATTGGATGGAAACTTGACAGAGGTTGAATTTTATGCATAAATGATGAGAATGACCTCTCTTATTTAAACATCTTCTTTTTATATAAGGACATAAATGTAATTTACCATACTTACTACATTCTTTCCTCTTACTTTCTATTCTTTTTCATTTCAATCAAACAACTAAAAATCATCTCACTTTCTACTAACTTTCATTCCTTCAACAATCTTTCCTTTAACTTTCTTTCCTTCCACCATCCAAACATACCCTAAGATTCTAGTTTTTGATGTTGTATTCATTTATTGCATATAAAGTCTTCCAAAACTATTGTATCTTTAACAATTAAGAAAGTATTTATTTTATTTGTTAACTAAAATTGGACTATTGTTACAATTTACTCCACTTTTAACATTTTTTAACTACAAATGATTTTTAAAAATTAGATAAATATCTCATTTACTTTTTAGGAAAAAATATAAGTCATTTGATTTATTTACATCAACCAATGATAATATTAACTAACATTAGCTATTTGATTTTGAAAAAAAATAGACAAACTGTCATTCTAGAATTTTCCAACATTAATAATTACCATGTACCTCATCATTTCATAAAAATAAAAGAAAATCATTCTAGAATTCTCTTTGTTGGGATTAGAAGTAACTATACTTTCACTTACGTTTCTGTTTTGATTTATATATATATATATATATATATATATATATATATATATATATATATATATATATATATAGTTTTATGCATTGGTTTAGTGATTTACTCTTGTTCTTTGTAGAAACCAGAAAAACTGGGAATGGATTTTTCAAAATCGAAATGAAGTTCGCCACCAAATTTTAGTTTAAGGGCAAATTGAAAATCCCTTTGGTTTAGGACAAGACAAGTTTAGGGTTAGGGAGTCGTTATGCATGGAAGGTATTAGCACCCTACCGACATCCTTTGTCTAATTAATTATGGTGTATTAATATTTTACCCTTTTATTTATAGAGAAAAAGACTTAATTAAATTTTTAGTTTTTAGAGCTTGACAAGAGTAGACTCTTGCTCCTACGCACTCCGGATGCAATGGAGGAATCAAAAGCTACGTAGTTCTTCCCGAAAAAGGTTTGTTGGTTGGTGTTTTTTAGTGTAGGGGTCCTAGGATTCCTTGAACTGCATACTCATCGATTTCTAGACGACTAACTCGATTGTACAACCGACTTAGTCCCCTACTTTTGAAAGTATTTTTAAGGTTTTTTGAAAGAAGTTTGTTTGATGTGAGGTGAGTTGGTTTTAGAATAGGTATTCTAGAACTCCCGAATCTGCATCAAATTCATTAGTTCTAGAACGCCGACTAACCCTTGGTTGTACAACCGACTTAGTCCCCTATTTTTAGGAAAAGTGATTTATTTATTTACTTATAAGTTTTTAGGATTATTGAATCAGATACAATTTCATTGGTCTAGGATGATGACTAACCCAATGCTGTACAACCGACTTAGTCTTTTTATTTGATTTTTGAAGAAATAAACTAATTTGTGCATAAAAAGACAAAAACCGATAATTAATAAAGACTAGGCTAAAAATAAATAAATAAATAACTATATACATAAATAAATATGAATAGATATATACATAAACAATAAATAAATAAATAGATTATATTACAAATAAATGATAAATAAATATGTACATAAAAATAAACAAAATAAATACAAAACTAACTTGGACTCGACGAGTGCCGAACCGACAGAAAGACAAACCGGTCTCCAATTCGGTCTATTTTGACCCCAAGATCGCAAGAACCGCTTTGAGAATCTGAAAGCCGACTCGAAAACGCCCAAATGATCAAAGATGTGTTTTTAGTGAAATGGGCCGCGAACGCTTAACCTAAAAAGATCACTTAACCCGCCAATGATCTCTCCTCTAATCTTCACCTCTCAACCCCTTTTATATCCAATTGCTAGGAGCTCTTGTTTTCTTGTGAGCAATGTGACTAAAACAAGGTAGTAGAAAGCAATTCCCCTTTAAAACACAATTCCGTTTTTCTCAAACTGTCACACAGAAATCGCGATTCGGATTTGTTAACCGCTTGATCGTCTTTCTTTTTGACAGTAGGTTCGTGAGACATTTATCTACGCCACCGCTCGGACCGTTGAAACGAGGTCTGATGAGAGAGAAATTGCCTTCGCAATAGCTGCAGTTTTTAGTCCGTTTTTCTCAAACCTCTCATCGTAAAAGTGCGATTCCGGATTCGTTAACCGTCGGATCGTCTTCATTTTTTGACAGTAGGTTCGTGAGACATATATCTCCACTTTCACCGTTCGGATCGTCTAAAAGAGTTCCGAGGAGAGAGAAATTGCCTTCGCAATAGAGCTGCATATTTGGGTATTTCATCTTTTTGTTCTTATTTTGTAAGCTTTTGTGCTTTGCTTCACTTGCTTTTTCAATTACTCAAAGAGGGTCAAAAGGAAATAACATGTGGGATGATTGACCAAGAATCAAATCATGCATCTTTATTTCAATTTTATATTAATTGTGGTTGATATGCACAAGCTACTTATCTTTTACTTGAGTACATAGAAACGTTTGTTGCACATACACTACTTAATAAAATAAAAAAAATATTACAATGATATAAGAACTCGGACAAAATCGGGGTATAACATTCTTAATGCTAGTTGTAAATTGATCACCTATAACTTGATGTTAGATAGGATGTTTGATTGGAAAATAGATATTGAATCTTACTTTAGATTAAATCACCTAAAAAGCTAGATATCTAGAATGGAATTTAGTTTTCTAGTCATATAATCATCTGAATTTAATGCTATTGTTTATTTAAATTGTTGTGTAATTGCAACAACAAAGATCAAAAATTGGACCGATTCAAGATTTCCCCAAATTGAAACCCTAAATCCCGCGAACAAATTTGACAAAGATTGAAAGAAATTAAACTGTAAAAACACAAGAAATGGTAACCCAGTTCAGCACCAAATTGGTGCTTACATCTGGGGGATCAAGCTAAAGCTTGATTCCACTATATTGAATCAAATCGGATCAATGTACAACAAAAGAATCCCCTTGTGTATCCCCCTCACTCCCAAGTCCCACGGTTCCCTGTGTATCACTCTCACACACACCCAAAACTTTACAAGGAAATGAAAAGTACGCACTTAGTTAATTTCTCTTAAAATCAACCTATATACATGCAGAGAGAAAACGGTTTCCATAGAGAGAGAGCTTCGAGTGTTAGTTAGCTTTCTAATTTTATTATATTTTAATTTACATTTTTGCTAACTTTTAATAAACTTTTGGGGTCTCCGCGGAGACCGTGGGGATGGGGATGGGGGAGGAAATGTCCCCGAGGTGGGGAACGGGGATGGGGGACAATTTAGGAGCGCGGGGACGGGGAGCGGGGGAGTACTCCCCGCCCCCACCCGCCCTATTGCCATCCCTAGGGAGTTTAGCACAGAATAGCATACATCTTACTTTCTCCAATAGAGTCCTATTCAACCTCTCAGCTAAGCCATTTTGTTGAGGAGTTCCTCTAATTGTGAGATTTCTATAAATCCCATGTTGTTTGCAGAAATTATATATTGAACTCCTCATTACAAAATTCTAAGTCATTGTCAGTTCTAAGTGTTTTAACTCAAAGTCAACATTGATTTTCTACTTTGGTTTTCCATTCTACAAAGATCCTAAAGGCTTCATCCTTAGTTTTTAGTAAGTAAATCCAAACTTTCCTACTAAAATCATCAGTAAAGGTTATAAAGTATCTTTTCCCACCATGGGTGGGTATCATGCAGCAGCCCCCGTGAGGTCGAGTGAATGTATCCGAGCTTCTCAAGAGTCTTGTGAACTCTAATGAGAATTTGACTCTTGTTTGTTTGCCATACACACAGTGTTCACAGAATTCAAGTTTTGTGATCTTGTCTCCATTGAGTAATCTCTGCTTGTCAAGCTCCTTGAGGCCCTTTTCACTCATATGCCCAAGCCTTTTGTGCCATATGAGTGTTTGATTGTCTTTTGTGCTAGCAACTTGAGCTTCTCCAACCATGGTGTTTCCCATGAGTACATACAAGTTGTTCTTCCTTCTAGCTCCCTTCAACAGAACCCTAGACCCTTTCATGATCTTTACAACAGAGTCTTCACCCCTAAAACTGTACCCTGCAGCCTCCAAAGTCCCAAGAGATATGAGTTATCTCTTAAGGTCAGGAACATGTCCCACATTTGTTAGCACCTTTATAGTACCATCTGCCAAGATGAGTCTTACAGTCCCAATGCCAATGACCCTACATGCCTTGTTGTTTCCCATCATAACTTGACCACCATTGTATGATTTGTACTCAACAAACCATCCTCTCCTTGGACACATGTAATAGGAGCACCCTGAATCCAACATCCAGTCATCATGACCTTCAATGGTTGCAGTTGAGTTTGATTCAATCCTTTCTTCAATAGCAGCCACCAGAGCATCATCTGTATCACCATTACCACTATTTGTAGCCGTTGAACCCAATTCAACCATTTCCTTATCAGCAGTACCTAGCACATCATCCCTTTCATCACTGGCAGTCCCAAGACACTCAGCTTCACTATAATTGATAGTATCTTCTGTATCACATTACCCATCATCAGCCATGTATAGCAGTTCACAACTTTCATAGTCGTCAGAGGCTATAGAAGCACTGCTATTATCTTCCTTTTGATTACCCTTCTTCTTGTTGTTCTTCTCAAGACAGTTCCTTTTGAAATGTCATTCTTTGTCACATATGTAGCACCTATTGTGCTTAGGTTTACACTGACCTAGACTTACCCCTTCCTTTCCATTTTCCTTCTTTTCGACCTTCCTCTACAACCATTAAACTATCACCATGATCTGCTTCCTTTTGATTACTCTTCTTGGATAATTCTTTGGACAACAGAGCACTTTGTACTTCTTCCAAGCTTAAAGACTCTCTTCCATAGATGAGTGTATCAGCCAGTATATCATAAGAGCTAGATAATGACCTAATCAAGACTAGGGTTTGATCCTCATCACCTATCTTAATGTCTATATTTTCCGGATCAAGAATTAACTGTTAAACTCATCTATGTGATCACTAATTGACGTACTAGAGTTCATCTTGAAAGTGTATAATTTTTGTTTAAGGTAGAGTCTATTAGCTAAAGTTTTTGTCATATACAAGCTTTCTAACCGTAACCAGATTGAAGCAGCAGTCTTCTCCTTCGAGATTTCCCGAAGCACTTTGTCTCCCAAACACAAGATGATCGCGCTGTGTGCTTTGTTCATGATCTCCTTTCTTCTTTCTCGCTAGGGTTTCGGTAATTTGCTTTCCTTCGAGTGCTTCTTAGAGACCTTGTTGAACAAGAATTGCTCTCATCTTCATTCGCCAGAGACCAAAATCATTCTTCCCATTGAAGCATTCTATGTTGAATTTCGCCATTTCCATTGAAGCAATTCCAAAGCAGCGGAGCTCAAGATACCAATTGTTGTGTAATTGCAAAGATAAAAAATTGGACCGATTCAAGATTTCCCCAAATTGAAACCCTAAATCCCGCGAACAAATTTGACAAAGATTGAAAGAAATTAAACTGTAAAAACACAAGAAATGGTAACTTGATTCAAAGACCAAATTGGTGCTTACATCTGGGGATCAAGCTAAAGCTTGATTCCACTCTATTGAATCAAATCGGATCAATGTACAACAAAATAATCCCCTTGTGTATCCCCCTCACTCCCAAGTCCCACGGTTCCCTGTGTATCACTCTCACACACACCCAGAACTTTACAAGGAAATGAAAATTACACACTTTGTTGATTTCTCTGAAAATCAACCTATAAACATGCAGAGGAAAAACAGTTTCCAGAGAGAGAGCTTTGAGTGTTAGTTAGCTTTCAACTAACTAAAACCATTCTCTAACTGAATCTAACAGCTATTAGTTCCCTTGCTTCCTATGAATGCCACGTAGATCCAAACCGAGTGTCGTCCCACTTTGACTTGCCACTTCACCTTTAGTAAAGCCACGTCACATACATAGATTACACATGTGGATGCCACCAATAACATAAATAGCTTATGATCATTGTTTAGGTAGATTAATTGATGATTTCACTTTGCCTAAGAAACTAGCAAAGACGGGAGAAGATGATGATGATGATGATGATGATGATGATGATGATGATGATGATGATGATGATGATGATGATGATGATGATGATGATGATGATGATGATGATGATGATGATGATGATGAATCAATAAATGAAATTGAAATATGTATGTTGAATCAATAAGATACTTCTAAGTAAAGTTAGTGAAATCTAATCCCAATGCTTTTATTACTTGCTTACATCCTTATTTAAACTCTGTTTTTACAAGTTATATGAAAACAAACAAAACACTTTATCTTCACCGCTTGATATTATAGAATTTTGTTGAATTATCTGTGGATACGATACCTAATAATTTAGTATTTTACTGTTGTATTAGAATAGAAGTAACACTCACGAAAAAGTGTTTTCAAAATTTGGCACCGTTGCCGGGGACTTGCGCTACATATTTTTAGTATTGCACCAAATTTTATGATTTTAAGAAATCTTATTAATATATTTGTCAATATAAATATTTTGTTCATCTCCTTATTGTTAAACTAATTTGTTTGCTTAGTTGTTGACGCTTGTTTATGCGAGGAAAGGTTCCAACTGATAACTTTTGTACAACCCAGAGATCGAGAAGATGACTAGGAAAAACAAAATAAGAAAAGGGAATCAACAAGCCAAACTAAGGCAACAACAAGGAGACACTTCTAATTCAAACTCAACTTCATCTCAAATAGTAGAGGAAACCACTGTCGTCGTAGGTAATGGGGGGACCACAAGGAGCTTTTGCTTATAACAGCCCAAGGTCAGGGCCGTCCTAAAGAATTGAGGGCCCTTGTGCAAATTTTAAAATTGGGCCCCTACTTATCAAATTACACCACTCAGTGACCGAATTTTACATAATTTATTGTGGGGGTTAAAATCATCAATGAGTATATTTTTTAAAAAATAAATGTAAATATAATTAGCTTTGGTTTTAAATTGCTGGACTTATTTTTTTTTGCAAATTTTCAAATATTTTTCAAAAACACATTTGCTAAAAGCTATATATTTTTTTTGTTGAATACATTCCAAAAATTATATAATATATTTAATTATTTTGTCAAATCATTGAAAAATAACAAAATGGATCTATAAAAAAAATGAGGTGCATTCCCAAGTCAAAAAAAAGAGATGCAGCAAACAAAAAAAGGCAGCTAACCAAAAAAATGGTCAAAAAAAAGAGAAAACGGAGGGGCTCGGTCTTGAACCCGCGCTTCCCAATGTTTCAAAACCCTATCAATTTCCCACTTGCCACTAGAACGCGATAACATTTTCGTAAATACTCGAATACAGTAATATATAACGTGTTTTCTTTTTTGGGGCCCCTAAAAATCATTATTGGGCCTGTGCAAGCTGTGTTGTTGCACATCTTGCACAGGCCCAAGGCCGACCCTGCCCAAGGCATCCTGCAAGACTAGAACTCAAGGAGGACTAAAAGGAAAATAAATGAAAACATGTATTCTTCAGTTATTGTTTGCTAACCCTTTTGCAGGTCTTGATCCTGAAGACCCATATGCTCATTTGATTAAATTCTATGAGTTATGGGGAGCTTTGGGAGCAGCTGAAGATGAAGAGGAAACTGTATTTCTGAGGCTATTTCCTTTTTCACTAATTGGAAAAGCAAAATATAAAAGCAAAATATTGGTTCCTAGATCAACTCACTACGCCAGATTTGTTTAAAAAAGGTGCCCCTATAACCAGCGTTTTTAAAAAAAATGCTGCCCATCGCGTAGAACGCGTGAGCCTTACCCAGCGTTTCTTTAAAAACGCTACGCATCTCACATGCGTTCTCACCATATAACCAGCGTTTCTTTAAAAACGCTACGCATCTCACATGCGTTCTCACCATATACTCAGCGTTTCTCTCCAAACGCTGCGCATCTCACATGCGTTCTCTACACATACTCAGCGTTTTTACACCCATTAGAATGTGGTTTTAGGCCTAACTCAACCCCACAAAACCGGCTTGTAAGGTGAGGGTTGCCTCTTCATTATAAACCCTCTAGAGACCTTATCACTAGTCAATGTGGGACTTGGGATTTTCCCTAATACACCCCCTCACGCGCAGCTCCTTTTTATTTTTATTTTTGGGCTTGTAGCGTGTCTTTTTTTTTTAATGGTAGGTGGCCCGATAGATCTATGATAGGCTCTGATACCATCTTAGAATGTGGTTTTAGGCCTAACTCAACCCCACAAAATCGGCTTGTAAGGTGAGGGTTGTCTCTTCATTATAAACCCTCTAGAGACCTTATCACTAGTCAGTGTGGGACTTGGAATTTTCCCTAATAAACTGCAACAGACTTTGTCAAATTGGAACCAACTGGAGGACAAGTTTATGGCCTTGTATTTTCCTCAATCTAAATTAATGGATGCTAAGACTACCATTTCAGTTTATTCATAGGGAATCAATGAGACTTTGTGTGAAGCATGGAAAAGGTAGAAATCATTGCTGAGAAGATGTCTAAATCACAAATTTGACGAACAAACACTAGTGCACATCTTCCGCAATGGACTGCAACAACAACCCAAGTTATTGCTTGATGCTATAGTTAGAGGTTCCTTGATGGCAAAAAATTCTGCAGAATCAAATTCAAATTATTGAATCAATGGCCACAAATGAACACCAGAGTCAACATAACAGAGGTCCTCAATCTAGAAGAGAAGTCATTGAACTGGGCACAAATGATGATATTCTTTCCCAGAACAAGTTATTGAGTCAATAGATAGAATAATTGACAAAGCAGATGGCCACACTACCACAACAACTAATAGGAATGCAGGTAACCATGTATAACCAAAAGAATACAGAAGCTTCCTTTAAAATTCTTGAAATGCGGGTTGGGAAACTAGCTAAACAATTATCCGAGTCCTTACTTGCCTAGTCACTTAGCCATGTTGGCATTACTTGGACTAGATATAAATAACTGTTGTAAAGTCAAACTTGAACAAGTGAATGCCATTTGGATATAACAGTGAATATCCATTTTCTGCTTCTCTCTCCTTTTCTGTTATAACAAACTTGTGTGTGAGGTGTGATGAACATTGAGCAGATTTGCTCTTAGATTCATAGAATCAGTGGCATTTGATTCATCCTGTTCCAACAGAATTGGCATCTAGAGCTAGGTTTCAATTCGATTTCACGACGGCAATGGCAAATTCTGGTAGCAACAACGGCCAATTTCCGGCGAAGTTGCCGATACTTGATGGAAAGAATTATGACCGATGGATCATTCAAATGAAGGTGGTGTTTCGTTATCAAGACGTTCTTGAAATTGTTCGAAACGGAGTGGTGGCTACCGGAGGAGATGCACTTCGCGATCAACAAAAGAAGGATAGTAAAGCACTGTTTCTGATTCATCAATGTGTAGATGCAGAAGCATTTGAGAAGATTTCGCAGTATGAGACAGCGAAAGAGGCGTGGGATGCGTTAGCCAAAGCGTACTCCGGTGACGCTACATTGAAGAAAGTAAGATTGCAGACACTGCGGCGAGAATTCGAGTTGATTCAAATGGAGGAGAAAGACTCAATCGCTGAGTACTTCAATCGATTGACATTGTTAACAAACCAAATGTGTACCAACGGTGAAGCTATTTCCGATCAGAAGAAAGTTGAAAAGGTACTTCGAACTCTAACTCCTAAATTCGACTATGTAGTGACTGCGATTGAACAATCTAAGGACCTAGACACGATGAAGATAGAGGAATTGTTAGGTTCGTTAGAAGCAAATGAGTCTAGAATTAAGGAGAGATTAAGCGGAAAAGAGAAAGATAAGGTGATCGAGAAAAAAGCGTTGAAAATGCATTAGTAGCAAAATTTCAAAAGGGAAAGGGAAGTTGGAACAAGAGTGAAAGTTCTGGAAAGAAGAATGAGAGTAATGTAAGTGATTTCCAGAAAAGGAAGGAGGCATGGAAAAATAAAACACAGAAAAGGAAGTTTAATGAAGGAGGTGCAATGCTATAATCGTGAGAAATTCGGTCATTTCTTTGTTCAATGTAGATCAAAAGACTCACGGGAAGAAGCACGGTTTTCTTGATGATGAAACAGATAGTGAGGAAGTTGTTCTCATGGCAGAAACTGTGGAAGATGATGATAGTGAAGTGATGTGGTACTTAGACACGGGATGCTCGAACCACATGAGTGGAAATAAGGCCTGGTTCACTGATTTAGATGAGTCTGTGAAGAGGTCTATTAGATTTGGTGACACTAGGGTGGTGAAGTCAGAAGGAATTGGTAGTGTGAAGATCCGTAAGAGTGATGGAAGTGTGTGTACTATCACTGAAGTGCTGTTTGTTCCTTCTCTGAAGAGCAATTTGATTAGCTTGGGTCAATTGCTAGAGAAAGACTTCTCAATGATAATGGAGAGCAAAGAATTAACTGTGTTTGATTCAACAGGCAAGGAAGTGCTAAAGGCATCCCTGAACAAACACAGAACCTTCAAGGTAGGAATGAATGTTGTAAAGGGTGAGTGTTTGAAGGCTGTTGCAGAAGGGGAAAACTGGACATGGCATGAACGATTTGGTCACTTGAATTTCAGGGATTTAAAGGATCTTGAAGCTCAAGAAATGGTATTTGGTTTGCCAAAAATCAAAGTACCAGATGGAATATGTGAACAGTGCTGTGAATCCAAGAAAACCAGAAATTCTTACAATGCTGAGTTGAAAACCAGAGCAACAAGGAAGTTAGAAGCTATTCACTCAGATGTGTGTGGTCCTTTTGAAGTAAAGACATTGGGAGGTAACAATTACTTTGTTTCCTTCATTGATGAATTTAGCAGAAAAATGTGGATTTATTTGATAAGTAGAAAGAGTGAAGTATTTGATGTGTTCAAGAAATTCAAGATCATGATTGAAAAGGAGAGTAACTGTGCTATTAGTAGACTAAGAACTGATGGAGGTGGAGAGTATACCTCCACTGAGTTCAAAGAATTCTGTGAGAAGGAGGGGATTAAGCATGAGATAACAGCACCATATACTCCCCAACACAATGGCACTGCAGAAAGAAGAAACCGGACTGTGTTAAACATGGTGAGGAGCATGCTCAGAAGCAGAGGCATGCCTAATCATTTCTGGGGAGAGGCAGCATCTACTGCAGTCCATATACTTAACAGAAGTCCAACCAAGAGGTTGGAAAAGATCACACCCGAAGAAGCATGGTCTGGTGAAAGACCAAGTGTTAAGCATTTTAGAGTTTTTGGATCAGTTTGCTATAGACATATACCTGATCAATTGAGAAAGAAACTTGATGATAAAGGGGAAGCAATGGTGATGCTAGGATATCACACCACTGGTGCCTACAAACTTTATGATCCTAGGAGGAACAAGGTGGTGATTAGTAAGGATGTAAAGTTTGATGAATCACAAAGTTGGAGTTGGGACAACTCGTGATTTTGAGTAGCCCGATGTGATTTGTGATGTTGGAGCTGCAGAGAAAGTGAGGTTGAGCCCGTGTGCTCGGTGAAGGCATTGAAGAACCAAGCTAGACACAGAAGGGAGAGACAACCTCTCGCTAGGCTCAATTATTTTATAGTATTTCGGATACTGATCCACCGATCAAGATGTTGATGAGTTAGTGCAGATAGCTATGCTTGCGAAGCGAGGAATTAGTAACAATGGAGGAAGCACTCAACCACGACCTCATTGGAAACAAGCAATGATAGAAGAGTTGAAGTCAATTGAAAAGAATGATACCTGGGAATTGATTGTTCTACCACCTCAGAAAAGTCTCATTGATGTTAAATGGGTGTTTAAAACAAAGCTGAAACCAAATGGTGAAGTTAGCAAATATAAAGCAAGGTTAGTGGCAAGGGATTCCTTCAAAACACGGCTTTGATTACAATGATGTGTTTGCACGTAGCAAGAGGTGAGACTATAAGGATGATTGTAGCCATAGCAAAATTCAACAATTGGGCTATGTATCAACTTGATGTGAAATCGGCCTTCTTAAATGGCTATTTGGAAGAAGAAGTGTACGTGAGCCAACCACCGGGTTTGTAGTAAAGCGGTCGAGTGACAAAGTCTACAAGCTCAAGAAAGCCTCTATGGGTTGAAACAAGCACCAAGGGCATGGAATAAGAGAATAGACTTATTCATGCTTCAACAAAGATTTACAAAGTGTACTAATGAGCATGGAATCTACACGAGGAACTTGATACTAGTCAGCTGTTTGATAGTATGCTTGTATGTAGATGACATGATGTTGGTAGTGCAAATGAAGGCGATATGGAACAATTCAAAAGGAGCATGATGTGAGTTTGAGATGTCACGATTTAGGAGTATTGACATATTTCCTTGGGATTGAATTTACTACAATTGATGGAGGGGCGATGTTGCATCAAAGGAAGTATCTTTGGTGATGTATTAAAGCGGTTTAATATGATGATTGTAGTGCGCAAGCAACTCCTAGTGACCTGCGGTGAAAAGCTAGTTGCGTAAACCGATGAACACAGTGTTGATCCAACTTTGTACAAGCAAGTGGTGGGATCTCTCGAGATATCTACGCCACACAGCCCGATATCTCATTTAGTGTTGGTCTTGTTAGCAGAGTTTATGGAGAAGCCTAGAGTGTCTCACTTGGGAGCAAAACAAGAGGATCTTGAGATACATTAAAGGAACAATGGATTTTGGTCTGTTTTTATCCAATGAGAACCGAAAAAATTGAGCGGGGAGGTGTATGGTTTTTCGATTCAGACAGTGCGGAGACAAGGGTGATAGAAAAAAAGCTTCGCCGCATACATATTCATGTATGGTGAAGCTCCAATTTCATGGAGCTCTAAGAAGGAAAGTGTGGTGGCCTTGTCATCTTGTGAAGCCGAATACATTCTTTGCAGACTATGGTCGCTTGTCAAGCGCAGTGATGGTTAGAAATGCTACTCACTGAATTGAAGTTGAAAAGGAAGAAAGGGATGAAGCTGTTGGTAGGTAATCAATCTGCAATTGATTTAGCAAAGTTTCCAATTGGTAAGAGACCAAGTGACCAAGCAGAAGCTGACTCTAGAGCACTGCAGAACTGAGGAAAACTTGGCAGATATGCTGACAAAACCGATGAAGATCAAAAGATTTGAAGAGATGCGCAACAACATTGGAATAAGAAGCTTATCAAGTATGAATTAGGAGGTGTGTTGAGAGTAATTCATTCTTGATGAATCTCTGTAACTTTCTGTTTTTTACCTATTGTATTTCACTCTCATTTCTAGTCCTTACTTGCCTAGTCACTTAGCCATGTTGGCATTACTTGGACTAGATATAAATAACTGTTGTATGTCATACCCCAATTTTGTCCGGCTTAGGTCAAAACCCTAATTTTCAACTAAAAATAAATAAATTAAAGCTTGACATGCATTTTAGAGTTTAAAAGTCATTCAAGGGTTTTTAGGATTATGTTTAGGGTTAAAATGCATTTTTGGACAATAAACAAGTTTTTAGGTCAAAGGGTATTTTGGTCAATTTGCCAAAAGGGTAATTTCTCAGGAAAAGCCATGGACCATGCATTTTTGAGTCCTAAAAGTCATCTCATTGTTTTTAAGATGGTGTTCGGAGTTGGAAGACATGTTTTATGCAGAGAGTTGAGTTTTGGGGCAAAATTACGGTTTTTTTGGACCAAAAGGGCATTTTGGTCATTTCACTAAGACCAATAATTTCTCAGTAAAAACCACTATGCATCTCTTGGGAATTTATTTGGGTCTAAAAGGGTGGAGGTTGTGCATTTTTGTACACCATTGAAATATTTTGGCATGAAATTCAAGTTTTGAACAAAAGGGCAAAGAGGTCATTTCCTTTGAGGTGGGGTCAACAAAATCAACTTTGGGATTGGTGAGGTCATAGAATTCAGAGCCCAATCATTGGATCATGGGACATGGCCCAAAATGGAAAGAATTTAGAAGATTTATCTTAAAAGAATATTCAATAATCTTTTGAATTTTGAAAGGTCGAGTGTAGCACAAAAGTACAAAGCAATTCCACTCACTCTCCCACTATGTGTGCTGCGAATTTCACACATTTCAGCCCATAATTCTTCTTTTTTATTTATTTTAATGTATGTTAATCATAGCCACTCATTTGAACTTCAAATGCAATCCTAACCTTTCATTTAAACCAAAATGGCATCCTTGTAATAACTTCCACAAGAAAATACATGTTAGTAATTCATTTTATCCTTCACCCACTTCATTAACCTACACCCCTCAGCCCTCTCTCTCCTCCTATTTTACCCTCAATCCATGCCATATTGAATCTTGGCCTTCGATTCAAAACTTTGAAGCAATCCTTGAAGCCTAAGAGAAAGTGAGTGACCTAAATGCCCCTAACCCTAAAATAAAGCCTATAAATACATCCCATTCCCATGCATGAAGGGCCTTTTTGCTCATTTGCTGATTCCTCACACCAAAACCCTTCTCAAGCTCTCCTCCTCTCCCCTCCATCAAACCCGTAGCCTTTCCCTCTCACCAAGCTCTCATTTTCTCACTCTCACTCTCAAGAACTCTCTCCTCCTCCTTCTTCCTCTCCTAAGGCCGAAGCCACCACCTCCCTTCTTCTCCTCCATTTTTCAACTTTCATACATCAAACCACCTAAAAACCCATCCTTCTTCTATAAACCTTCACCTATTCCTATTTTGCTAAATTTTCATCACCAAAAGCTTGGTCATTTGAGGTTTTGCGTGGGAGGTTTGGAGCTTTCTTGAAGGTTTTGAGTTGATTTCTACTTCTATTCCATTTCTACTTCAATCTAAGGTAGTTTCCTAAAACTCTTTGCATTTTCATCAATTTCCTTGCATCAAAACCTTTTCTTAAAACTCATATTTGCATCCCGTAATACCATTAAAATGTAGATTAGGGGTTGTTGTGGGTGAGTTTGGTGTCTCACCCACTAAATAAATTGTTGTGTTGATGATTGTATAGACTTTGTTGTTTTTGTGTAAAATAAATTTGTGTTTTCAACACTTGTATGTTTAGCATTTTTGATTAAAATGGGTTCTTTGTCTTTGTTTTTTTTTTTTATTTTAGCTTGTTTAATCTTGTTTTTAGTGTCAAATCATGGTATTAAAAATGTTTTTGGTCTATGGTATGTTGATGATCTTACTACTTGATTTTCCCTTTGTGTTTATGACACTTTGATTCAAGGGAAATGATTGTAAGATAGGATTCAACTTGTGTTTAAAAATTTTTCTTTTTTTTAGTATTTGCTTATTGCTTGATGATCTAGCCATATGAACCTCTACTAGTGCCTAGAGCACTTTGACTTAAGTAGAGAGGATGGTGGGAAAGGATTCACCTTTATTATCTTTACTTTAAACTTAGTTTACTAGCTTATGTTTTCTTTTATTTTGTTTTTTGCTAGTTGTTGATGATTTAGCCAAATGAATCTCTATTAGTGCCTAGAGCACTTTGATTTGAGTGGAGAGATGGCTAGAAGGGATTCAACCAAGTTTCTTTTGGTTTTATGCATTTTTTATCTTGTTTATGTGTCTTATGTTGATGATGGAGTAAAATGATTTTCACTTGTGCCTATGGCACTTTAATTTAAGTGGAAAGATTACTTTACATGATTCAAGTTGTATTTAATGATTGAAAGTTAAAAAATGGTTTAATTTAGGGGCTGTAGTGGTTCGGCCTTAGGTTAGAAGTTAGAGTCCCAAAATTTTGTTTGTTCATCCCATGTATCAAAGTTGAGTAAAAATGATGTATGTGACCACAAGAGGTTTCGGCCTCAAGCATTTCTTTAGGGTTCCATCACCTTTCGTTCTTTCGATTTTGTGTGATAAATAAATGAGGAAATGACAACTATTTGAGTGTGATATGCATGTGTAGACTTTAGGGTTTATGTATGTATATTTAATGATGTGATTTGGTTGCAAAAACTTGATGAATTTTATGCCTAAATGCCTATGCATGCTTGACCCTATGCTCTTTTTTTTTTTGTGACCAATTCTTTTGCTCAAGTTTGTTGTATGTGCTTGGCCTTACCATTCTTTATGGCACACTTTCACACACTTACACTCAAATAAAGAAAACTTATTCACCTCTTGCTTACTCACTTGTTCATGCTTACCTAATCTAGCAAATCATAATCACATGTTCATCCATTTAACTTAGACTATTGTATGCCTATGATCGATTGTCTTCTCTTGTTGAGGATGCCACCTAAATGTCTTAATTGAATTGTGTACAAATACCTTTCATGTGTATGACCTCATAGTGAAGATGTAAGACTACTCGCCGGTTGTAGCGTAGAGTCACTAGGGTAAATACTCTCCTTTCCTCCCTTTGTATGACATCCTCTTGGAGATGTAAGTCTACACGCCGGTTGTAGCATAGAGCCATTAGGATAAATACAAACCTCACACACACATGCACAATTGTTTTGAGAACTTTATTTTGCATCATTGACAATTAAATCTCTTGATTGTATTGGCATGTTTAATCTTAGTTAATGATCAACATGATCGTGATTGTTAGATTATTTGAATATGTTTAAATCCCATTCATTCATTTGCATTTGGTTATGGATTTAGAATTGATTTGAAATGTTCTACTTTTTTTTCAAAAAACCCGTTTCCTAAAATCATTTCAAAACAAAAAAAAAAGAAGAAGGAAATCTTTAGCTCCAAAGCATAAACAACCTTTTTCCAAAACTCATAAGGAGGCAAGTCGGACGTGCAGCCGGTGTTGTCTAGCGTCCTAAGGCAGGAGTATGCAGCTCAAATGTCTTAGGATACTTATGAAATAAACAAGTAATTAACAACTTCAAATCCTTTTCCAAAATGAGTAAGGTATTGATTCGGATGTACTCCGATATTGGTTAGCGTTTTAGGGTTAGCGGTACATGCAGGTTCGTGCGAGCCTAAGATACTTGCTCAAATAAAAGCGGTCAACTTCACAACAAACCTTTTTCCCTAAGAAAATCAAAAGATCATTTTTCAAAAGTAGCGGGCACGCGTCGTGCATGCAGTGAAATTTGTCTTTGTTCTAGGTCTATTGGGTACATGCGATACCTAGGACCGAAAACCCTACACTAAAAAACACCAACACACCAAAGTTTCTCGACAAAACAAGAACTACGTAGCTTTGATCCCTCCTCACATTGAGAAGTGCGTAGGAGCGAGCCATGTTCTCGTCAAGCACACTTTCAAAAAATCTTTGTCTAGTTCCGCTTTTCAAAGATACCAAAAAAATATTCTTTTTCCTCTTACATTTTCAATAAAACAAGAATTCAAATAAAAAGAAAGAAAAGAAGTAGAAACGATTGTTTCAAATCAAACATTTCAAAACCACACATCAAATTAAAGGTTCCCTTTCGGTAGAAAGGAGTACGGGGTGCTCATACCTTCCCCGTACCTAACCGACCCGAACCTACATCTCTTGTTTTCAAAAAGACCACCCGCCTTGTATAAAAAAGCGTTTTTCAATGTTTTCGTCTCAAAACTAAAATATTGGTGGCGGCTTCATAAACCTTCCCACGTTGTACATCGAGAAGTCCAAACCGGATTTTTCGGGGTGCAACAGCTGGCGACTTCACTGGGGACAAGTTTTCTTTTTTTAGAAAAAAACGAGGGTCAAGCCTAATTAATTTGGTGCGTGGTTTAAATCGTTTGATTTGAAAATTTTTCGTTCTATCTTTTCTTTTCTTTTTCTTTTTCTTTTCTTTCTTTGTCTGTAAATGCTTGATGGCTTCTCTTGCATCATTGTGTACAATTGTGTTGCATTCATTTCTACACTTATTTCTTGTTTCTTCTCCTATCCCTTTCTTTCTTTACTTATGCATCATATTCCCCTTATCTCACATGTCCCCTCTTCTTCGCTCCACTTTCTTTGGTAAGTTCATGCATTTTCCCCTTCTATTATGATCCCCTCTTCTTAGCTCCTCTTCTTAAGGTAAGTAGAGTTTTAGATGTTTGTTAATACCTTAGGGTAATTTCTTGCTTAGACTTGAATGATATGTGCAAAACCACAGGGTGAGGCGACTATCTTTGTGCAGATTTATTTACGGATTTTCTTTGCGGGTGGGGGTATATGCATCATTATGCTCCTACACACACTTTCTTTTTTTTCCCTTGTGTGACTTTTTGGTGAGACTGACCCTATGCAGGGCTAGAGTATATCTTAGGCTAGAAGCGAAGTCATTAGTGGCTGCACTTTGGACGTCACGTCTTTTTCGTGTGGTTGCGAAGACTTCACCTAGAGTTTGGCACTTGTTGAAGGGCTCATCACTTGGGACGTCGTCCTGCTTGATCGGTGCACTCGGATAAGGTCGTTGGCTCTAGGAACCTTATTTAGGGCTCTCTTGTTAGTGCTTACCTTGAAGTACCCTAAAAAGCCTTAGATCTGTCTCTTAAGAAACCCTGTAGGACCTGAAAGGAGCTTGCATACCCCTGCATCGAAATTTTTGTGAAAATAAACCATGTGTTTTTCAAAAAATGTATAAATGTCCAACTTTTGAAAATTTGTTATGTTGAAATTCAAACATCATGCATTCATGCATTCATGCATTCATTTCGCATGCATTCTCAGGTGCGAGGAATTGTAGGTATCGGTGGAAAATGGATCGAATTTGAAAAGAACCCTCGAAGTGGAATTTCAAGCAACAAGATGTCCAAAGCTTGGTCAAGCTCGCAATCAGTTCCTCGTGGCGAAAAGAGGCTTTTCGGACCATGTATGGCAATCTTCTAGACTGTTGGAGGTAAATGTCCAAGCGAAGCCACCGCGCATTGGCCCGATGCCCGATCCACGAGTATCATTGTTTCACTTTCCAAGATTACCAGTTGGTCAGAGCCACAGAAGAATTTGAAAAGATCTTGGGCTTTCCTATTGCAAGCGCAAACCGTATTCTTATGTGGAGAAGTACTCATTAGTCAAAGCTACAGTCGGTATCCTTCAAGTCAAGGAAGAGGTCTTGGCTAAAAATGTGGAGGTTAAGGGCGAGAAAGCAGGGTTTATCAAGGAGATTCTTAGAGGTTGAGGCGAAACCTTGTTTGCTAAAAAAGATTGGAAAGCATATTCGGATGTGTTAGCTCTGCTCATTTACGGGGTGGTCTTGTTCCCAAGTATTGAAAACTTTGTTGATCTTTGCGACCATTGATGTCTTCCTTGCCTTTAAAAGTCGAGGTGAGAATCTACTTGATCATTTTAGTGATCTATTTTACTCCCTTTGTGATCGCCATTCCAAAGGAGGGGTATGGTTATGTCTTTGTTTACGGTGTTCTACAAGTGGTTTGTCTCTCATATGTTTAGGGGACACATTGAAGAGAAGAGTAAGGATGAATAGAGCGGTTCATTGCTAGCATGAGAGGGTTGACATTACGTGGTGTACGCCTTGCACGGGGCGTATCGGATGTTATCTATGAGCTTAATGGTTTCCCCAGCGTCCTCTTATTGGTACGGAGGATGTGTCACCTCTGATCCTGCTTTGGCATTAAAGCGGTTAGGGTACCACGATGACCGATCCACCCCATCCGAGTCTTTAGTTTGGTTTTGTCTTTACTGGCGAGAGGTTTGGAAATGCAGGTTTACTAAGGAAAATTGTCCGCGCTTGGGGCGAGGCCCGTAAGAAAAGGTCGTGTTGATACGGGATGTAGAGGCACGAATGTAGAAGGGGATTATCTGCGGTGGGTCAGAGCGTCGGGTTGAACGATTAAATTGCCTTTCAAAGTTGTCCTCTAATTGAAAGTGAAGTTCCCCTTTGTTCTATCCACTAATGAAGAAGTTGAAGGACTTAAGGTTGCTTTGCTCCAATCTCGGCGGGAGAAGCAAGAGTTACAAGTGCAAATAGAAAAGTTGTTGCAAGAAAAGAGGAGTTTAGAGCAAGAAAATGAGCTCGAAGAGAGAAGCGCTGGCTGATTACAAAGAAAAGGTTATTCTACAGGAAACCAGAAGGCTATTTGAAATGCAAGGTAGCCTCAAGAGTGCCTATGATGAAATTCAAGTTCGAAATCGAGATAGGGACGAGCATTTGAGGATGCCAATGCATGGAAAGCCAGTTGAATGTTTCTAAAAAGTTAGAAAAGAGCTTGCGGGGCCAATTGAGGAAGCAAAGGCACGGTGAAGGCCTCACTGGAGATTATGAGAAAAGACTCCAAGATGAGATGCAAGCAAAGGGGTGGTGCGGGGAGAGGCTTGAGGATTTGAAGCAATGTTCCATGGGGAGCTCGGGAGGTCCATGACCTTGGAAAACGCGTAAGACACCGGGATGGCTTACTAGAGAGGTTCGGGGCTGAAATGGCTTATCTCGGGGAAGAACAGTAGTAGGGTGGATGACCAGCTGCGGATGCTTGCAAGAAAAATATGCCTACTTATCCAAGTTATGTTATAATCTTGTCATGGCGTTCCTAGGCGCTTGAGGGATCTTTGGCGTGCTATAGATGTATTCCTTACCCAGCGAGAGGTTGAAGCTTCATTGCATATGTCAGTGCGATTCGGGGAAATGAGGGAGTCGGAGGCGAGATCGTCCCTCCGCCGAGGAAAGAAAGAGATCGGTGCATGGACATATTTGTTGTTTGAAATTCGTTTGTTGTAATTTTCTTTTAATGCTTTAAGAACTCTTTGTAATGTACTCTTATCTTTTAAGTATGAATGAATGAAAGAATTGTGTGTTTGACTTAAGTATAAATGTATGGTTCGTTTCATATTCTCGATCCTCGTTGCTTGTCAAAAAAAAAAAAAAAAAAAAAAAAAAAAAAAAAAAAAAAGTGCAATTCGTGGCACCACGTGAGAGAAAGCGCATCCACATTTCATGCGCATATATTTATGCATCCATTCATTTCACGCATTACGGCACTCATAAAAACATTTCTTTCTAAGTTCGGAGAAAAAGGCAAGGTGGTTCGCCCAGACAGGTATTTCACCGTTCAAGCGAGGCCCGATGGTGGAAATCAAGATTTCGAGATCGAAGACACAGGTCAAGAAAGAGTTGGGTGTAGAGATCCTCGACCACGAGCGGTGGCTCGGGAGAATCAGATTTTGAAGACAAAAGTGGGGCTATGGAAACCCGGATGGCGAGATAATGAGTGCATTCTGAGTTTGAGAGTGGGGTTCTTCTTTGGAGCCCCTGTAGTTGTGAATCTGAAGAAAATTACATTACTTTCGTTGCTCCTCGGTGATCTCGAAGTTATGTTGCTCACACTTTTCCCACGCACTTTGAGGTCGAGTCACTCTCAGAGGCGGCCAGGCGCGAACAATGCACAAATGTACCACTGGGAATGCCCATTGGTTATATGTCGTCCATTCTTTGAAGAAATTTATCCACTGTGGTGCCAAGTCGACTGCTATAGTCACACACTAGTGGAGCTAACATTGGACCGCAAGTTCACGCCTTTGGTCTTGGTGTTATTGGCCCGACAATGAGTTCGTCGATCTTGTTAAGGGGTTCTTGTGAATCCTCGAGAACATTGTCCATCCTATGGGAAGCCGCTTTCGATATGGGGTTACCATCACGGACTGAGGAATTATCGGTAGGGTCATTTGTTTGAGAACACCCGACATAAGGATCGGTATCATTTGCTCGAAGAAACGTTTAAGAAATTTGTAGAAGGATCAGTGCTAGAGCTAAAGATGCGCGATTTGTGCCTTGTCCCGGATGTTGTCGTACCTCGTAAATTCAAAGCACAGGACTTTGATAAGTATCGCGGCACGCGGGTGTCCTTCTAGCCATTTGACGATGTATGTTAGGAAAATGGCCATGTATGCTCATGATGACAAGGTGCTCATTCACTACTTCGAAACGGCTTTGGCCCGGGGCATCGTTAGGCGGTATATGCATTTTGCGATCATCGACATTCACAGTTGGAAAGACCGCTACGAGCGTTTTTGAAAGCGATACCGAGTATAATATGGACCTTGCTCTGGCCGGTCTCGATTCTGACACATGAGCAAAAGGGATAGAGAGTCCTTCAAAGAATATGCTCAAAGGTGGAGGAGCATATTTGCTCAAATAAAAGCGCCATTGGTGAAAAAGAGATGGTGTACATGTTTATGGAAACTCTTCCCGGTGTATTATGGCGAGGTTGGTGGGAGTGTCTCATCCGATTTCTCGAGACATGGTTGTCATCGGAGGCGTTTAGAGCATGGGTGCGTAGTGGAAAGATTAGGAGGATTTGGCAATTCTAGTGGACCAAAGAAGCCCTTTCCAATTTCCCCGAAGAAGGAAGGAAACCAATGCTATTGCTGCTGCGGGAAGCCCATCTTTCGATTCTCCCCAGAAAAGCAGCACCACTAGGCGTCTCGGCTCGGCCACGGGCCGAGGTTAACTTTCGAGGCTATAAAACCCCGAATTATCAAGAGAGAAGGCGTGTTAGCTTTGATCAATTCCAATGACCTATACGAATTGTTCAATCACCTTATTGCAAAGAATTTGATCAAAATCCGCCCCGGAAGCCATGCAACCCCGCTTTCCTAGGGGATACAATGCGATGCCACTGTAGCTTTCATAAGCGGAGAGTTGGTCACCACGGTGGAAGGCGCAAGGCTTTCAAGCACGTAGTTCAAGATTTGATTGATGCCAGCTGGCTTTCCTTGGCCGAGCAGTCAAGTACAACCATCGATCCACTTGCCGGGACATGAGGCACCATCCACTAATCACGATAGAAGAAGATTACGTGAGGCGGACAATGATAAAATCATTGAATGTATTGGACTCCTCTGGAAAGTATACATGCTTTGAACTATGCCGTTGTGGGGTTATCTGAGAAAGGGTGTGTATGTGTTGATCTGTATGTGTAGGTGCTTGTGAAGTTTTCAAGTCGGTTTGCAAGACTTGATGGATCGTTATGTGGTCAAGTGGGGTGTTTGAAAAGGAGGAAAGTGTGTTGATGATTAATGATGGCAAAGAAGCTAGGAAGCCAATTGAGATATGGTATGATCCAAAACCAGCCCAAGTCAAGCCTCGGTAGGTGGTTATTGAAGTCCTGCTCCATTCCCTTATGAGAAAGAACGAGTCTTTGTCTTGAGTGGATTTATAGCACCACTGCCTCGGTGGAGAGTTTCTCCAAACATACATTACAAATATAAGCTGGGACAAGTGGCATGACAAGGAGCGGCGGATGTATGCTCTGAATCCTCAAGGAAGCGAAGATAGAGCAGTAAGGGTAAGGAAAAGGAAGCGAGAGAATATTCGAGAGGAGGAAAGGGGCAGAGCAGGAAAATGATGAATTTCTTAAGATAGTGAGACAAAGTGATTATAAGGTGGTCGATCGGATAGACCAAACTCCGCAAAGATCTCGATCTTTGTCTTTGTTGATGAGTTGAAGCACATAGAAGCGCTCATGAAAGTGTTGAATGAAGCCCATGTTGCTCGAGAATATTTACATTGGCGGTTGGCGAAGTCGTTGGTAATATTGCATTTGCTAATCACGACCTTCAGCGATGAGGAGCTTCCCCGGAGGAAGGAAGCCACAATCAAGCATTGCATCTCTGTCAAATCGGGGATTTCGTGTTGGCTCGGGTCTTGATTGACAACGGTTCATCTCACGAATGTGATGCCCAAGTCAACCAGTAAGCAAGCTAGATGTTATTTGTTCCTTTATGAAGCCAAGCTCAACTTTGGTGAGGGCATTTGATGGATCAAAGAAGGAGGTGATAGGGGAGATGGAGTTCCCCATTCAAATAGGTCGAAACATTCTATGTTAATTTTCAAGTCATGGATATTTCTTCATCATGTTTGCTTACTTGGGAGGCCATGGATCCATATGGTGGAGCTATTCCTTCCTCTTTGCATCGGAGGTTAAGTTAAGTAGTCAATGACAAGATTGTGGTGGTGTCACGGAGAAGAAGAGATGCTAGTTAACAAGCCTTCCCACTTTCCCGTTATGTGGAGCGGTAGGAGTCTCTGGAAACTTCTTTCCAATCTCTTGAGATAGCCAAATTTGTGTTTGGTGGATGTGGATTGTCATCACAGTGATAAAGTCATCAAAGAATGGAGAAATGGTCGCAAGAATCATGATGGACCAAGGTTACCGGCTAGGGCGTGGTGCAGGAAAGGCGGGGCGAGGAATCCTTGCCCGGTCTGCGATTAAAAAGAAAAAAAAGACCGTTGTGGGCTTGGAGTGCGCCTTACTAGTGAAGGTGAAAGAGGAAAGATGGCGGATGAGCGAAAGCGTAGATGGTTGGCCAAGGAGAGAGGTCAAGACCCACTGGTCAAAGAAGGTTCCAATTTGTGATCTCTACGAGTTTGAAGAGTGCGGTATCTTTGAACCGGATCGGATCACCGCTTGTGAGGATGATTCGAGAGAATGAAGAAGGCGGAGCCAGTTTAGTCCGTCATTTGCGGCGCTACAAAGGAGCTCAAGAATTGGGAAGGCTGTTGACCGCCCATTACCTTTAGTTCAAAGTAATGATTGTAATGCACACCTTTGGCTCTGCCCGAGGCCTTAGGGGTAGCTTGTTAGGGCATGCATGTTTTTATTTTCAACAACATTATCATCAATAAAAGCGCTTGTTTTGAATTTCATCAATAAAATTTCTTTTTCTTCATTTATCTCTTTATTTTCTTTTCGTTTTGTTATATACTGTTTAGCTTTTCATTCTAGTATGCTTCCCGAATGCGGATCAAAAGTAATTATCTCTGAAAATAACGATTGCAACAATTCCAATTATGACTTTGATCATCGATTAACCAAAGCGAAGGGGATGTTGATGAAAAGCGGGAAACTCCTCGGAATTAATGAGATTAATAGAGCAAGAGAGAAGATAATTCAACCTCATGGAGTCGATTGAGATCGTCGACTTGGAGTGCTGAGAAGAGGATAAAAGGGAAGTTAAGGTTGAGTACGCCATGGAAGATGGTGAGCGCAAAAAGTTAATCCGGCTCTTGCATGATTCTGTGGCGTCTTTGCATGGTGCGTACAAAGATATGCGAGGGCTGAATCACGACATTGTGGAACACAAGTTGCCAGGTTAAGCGGAGTGCCCTCGATCAAGCGAGAAATTAAGAAGAATGAAGCGAGAGATGTCACGAAAATCCGGGATGAGGTAAAAAAAAGCGGTTTGTGTATTTGGGTTTCTAGCGATTGCAAAGTACCTGATGGGTAGCCAATGTCGTTCCGTCACCAGAAGAAGGATGGCAAAGTCGGAGAATGTGTATCGACTACTGAGAGACACGAATAGAGCTAGTCCCAGATGACTTCCCCTGCCTCACATTGACATTCTAGTAGGCAGTCTGACCCGGCAACTCATTGTTCTCCTTCATGGATGGGTATTCGAGTACAATCGGATAAAAATGGCTCGGAAGATATGGAAAACCACCTTCATAACTCTTTGGGGCACGTTGCGCTACAAAGTGATGCCTTTTGGACTCAAGAATGCGGAGCAACTTATCGGAGGGCAATGGTGGCGTTATTCCATGACATGATGCCTGAGGAAATTGAGGTGTATGTGGATGATATGATTGCAAAGTCAAGAGGCGATGAGGACACATTGTTAATCTCACGGAAACTCTTTGGCGTCTCACGGAAGTTCAAGCTCGGACTAAACCGACAAAATGCACCTTGATTGTAAGATCGGAAAGCTTTTGGGATTCATCGTCGGTCGAAAAGGAATAGAAGTTGATCGGATAAAGTTAAAGCAATCCTTGAAATGCGGTGCAGGCGAAAAAAGAGGTTCGTGGTTTCCTTGGGAGATTGAATTACATCTCGAGGTTCATATCCCGATTGCCAGCCACACTGTGAGCCTCTCTTTAAAGCTGTTGTGCAAGAATCGAAGCGAGAATGGAATGATAGCGAAAAGGCCTTTGAAAGAATTAAAGATTATCTACTTGAGAACACTTGGTCGATCTCTGCCGGTGGGTGGTAGACCGCTTATCTTGTATTTAAGCGTCTTTGGACAACTCGATGGGGTGTGTCTTTGGGGACGACATGATGAATCGGGAAAGAAAGAGCATGCCATCTACTATACGAGTAAAAAAGTTCACCATTGCGAGGCGAGATATTCGATGCTTGAAAAGACTTGTGCATTGCTAGCACGGGCTTCCCATCGTTTAAGGCGGTATATGTTGAGTCATACAACTGGTTGGTATCTAAAATGGATCGATCAAGTACATTTTTGAAAAGCCGACCCTCGCGGGGCGGATCGCTCGGTGGCGGATGTTATTATCGAGAATATGATATCTGTATGTCACGCGAGAAAGCAATCGAGGCGCGCACTTGCTTGAGTATTTAGCATGTCAACCAATTCAAGATTACCGGTCAATACGGTATGATTTTCCGATGAAGATATCATGGCACTATTCGGCGAGGGGAAGTCTCGAAAGTGAAAGGTGGAGAATGATTTTCGATGGCGCATCAAATGTATGGGGACACGGGGCTGGGGCGGTGTTGATTTCCCACAATAATCGTTTTGTTCGATTCTTGCCAGATTGAGCTTTTATGTAACCAATAACATCGCGAGAATATGAAGCATGCATCTTAGGCATGCAGGCGACCCTCGAATGGAAAGTTAAAAGGCTAGATGTGTATGGGGATTCAGCCACGGTTATTCATCAGTAAGAGCGATTGGGAGACGAGAGATCTGGCTGATTCCTTATTGTGATTACATGCAGAGTTGATGAAGTCTTTTGGCGAGATCACCTTGACCATATCCTCGAGGTGAAAATCGGTTGGCGATGCATTGGCAACAACTTGTCTTCTATGTTCAATGTTGCATTTGTGACAAGAGCTTGGCCAATATCGAGAATTCAACATCGGGACTTGCTGCGCATCAACTCTTGCAGCATGATAGATGAGGAGCAGATGAGAAGCCTTGGTATCATGACATCAAGCAATACATCACTAATCAAGAATACCCACAGGGCATCGAGAGAATGACAAGAGAACTCTCGAGAAGATTGTCGAGGAATTTCTTTTTGAGTGGTGAAGTTCTCTACAAAAGAAACTATGATATGGTTCTCTTGAGGTGTGTTGCGAAGAAGAAAAATTTGAAAGAATCATGAAAGATGTACACGAAGGTTCGTTTGGAACCCACTCCGAGTGGACACACTATGGCTAGAAAGATTTTGAGAGCCAGGCTATTCTTTGGTTGCGGATGGAGTCGATTGCTCTGATTTTGTGAGGAAGTGCCACAAGTGCGGATCTATTGATCACGTTCATGTCTGCTTTGCTAAATTGAATGTCTTGGTTGCATCTTGGCGTTCTCGATGTGGGGCATGGGCGTCGTAGGTCAATTGAACCAAAGCGTCAAGCGGGCATCGTTTCATCACACGTCGCCATTGATTATTTCACAAAGTGGGTTGAAAGCGCCTCGTATTCAAGTATAACGATTCGATGGTTGCCAAGTTTGTCGAAAGATCGATCTGCCGTTCACGGTCTTCCCGACAAAATCATCGCGATAATGGCGACAACTTGAGCAGCGAGAATGATGAAGGACCTATCTTGCAGAGTTCAAGATTCGGCATCACAATTCGTCCGTCACCGTCCCAAGATGAATGGGGCGGTTGAGGCGACCAACAAGAATATCAAGAAAATAGTGCGAGAAAATGGTGATAACCTCTGGTAGCACGAAATGCTCCCTTCGCTTTGCATGGCTATCGTACTTGGTAGCGTACATCATTAGGGCAACCCGCTCTCTCCACTAGTATATGGGTCGAAGCGGTGCTTCCCATTGAGGTTGAAATACCTTCCCTGCGGGTACTAATGGAAACCAAGTTGGAAGAAGCGAGTGGATGCGAGCTCAAATGCTGGATCGGCTAAATCTCATTGAGGAGAAAAGAATTGCGACCTTGTGTCATGGGCAAGCTGTATCGTGAGGATGAAAAGCGCTTTTCGACAAGAAGGTTCGTCCCAGGAATTCAATGAGGAGATCTAGTACTCAAGAAGATTACGCGATTGAGTGATCCAGTGGGAAGTGGGCGCCCACATATGCGGACCATCGTGGTCAAGAAAGCTTTCAGGGAGGAGGCGATACTCACAAATATGGATGGCGAGGATCACGAAGAACCAGTCAATTCCGTCAAGTAAAGAAGTATTATGCACGAAAGAAATAAGTAAAAAAAAGAAAGATAAGCCCGGTAAAAATAGCTCGCTAGGTTGAAAACCGAGAAAAGCGGCCTAGGCAAAATCGGAAGCGACGGTGGATTGAAAACCATGAAAGAGGCGATCGAGGCAAAAATTAGGGTCGAAAAGCGGGGCATGAAAAGTAGACAAAGGCATACTGACACCAGAAGAAGGGCAGTTAAGAGGGTGGTCAAAGTCATGGAAACAAATAGTTGCCTTTGTTCCACGAGAGATGGGCCGATCGAGAGAAATTAAGCTTCTCTTTTTAGTGTCTTTTTGTAGTTTAAACTTTCAAATGTATTGAGCGATCGGCGTAACCTTACATGCGGCCAGGTTTCTACATCAATAAAGTTCAATCTTTCATATCTGTTTGCTATCTTTCTTGTTTTTACGCTTTCGAAATAAAGCGTTTTATGATGATGATGACATTGATACGTAAAACATGTGCATAAATCATAAAGCATCACAATCATTGCGAAATTTCTAAAAAGTCATGGAAAGAAACAACTTTTCAAAGGCAAATTAAGTTCGCATGAAGCAAACAATTACGCGCTCATAATCATCCTCGAATGGTAAAATTATAAAGCAAATGCGCACTTGGTTCATCGCCACCCACAATCTAATCGATTCTGCGGTCATGTCACGGGTTGGTCGAACGGCCAAAAGAAAAGCCAAAAAGAGCAAAAGAGCAAAGGAAAATAAGCGATCGAGAAAAAGGAAGGCGATCGGCAAAATCATTCAAGGAAAGAAAAAAAAACAAAAGAAGAAAACACGATCGGAAAAAGAAAGGTGACCAAAGAAAATTAAAAAAGATGAAGAATCAAGAATAGCATCTCTTTGCATTCATCATTCCACTAAACCATCGCACCACGTGCATTCGCATGACATGCCCTGCATAACATGCCTTTGCATAACATGCATCCATATCCGTACACCATTCTTTGCATCGGTGGCGTATGCGGGAACCTCGATCTAGTGCGGCGGCATTGATCATTCGATCAACCAACCAGCGAGATTCGTGAATCCCCGGGACAAGTGTCCGCCGAGGACCAGCGTCCGCCCGGAACCCAAAGTGTTCGCCCGGGACCCGGTGTCCGCCCGGACTTCACCTCGTATTGGCTGCGAGTAAGTCCTTGAGACCCCGGTGGGTCGGTCGAAAAGGATAGGCGTGTGTCGGCCTAAGGCGTAGCTTGATCTAGAAATATCGAGATCTAGACTTGGTATTGTCTCCCAGTCGCTCTTGAAGACCACCTTCGCCGTTGGCAAACTTCGGATCGTCTGCGGTTCGTTAAAAGGCTTTAAGCGACCTCGGTGTCGGTTTGCGAGGGCCGATACCTTCTTTCTTGCTTTCTTTATCGCTTTCTTTATCGCCTTATTTCTGTTACTGGCAGCTTGCGAGGTTGGCACAATTTATTTCTGTTCTGTTGAGCTGCGAGGTTAGCACCAATTTATTTCTGTTTAGCGGACTTCTTGAAGGTCGGCACTTATCCTTTTAATAATATAAAAAAAAAAAAAAAGAAAGCGTGGGGTATAATTTACGAATTCTTTATCTTTATTTTGTCTCGGAATATGTTTGACGATTCATATTCCTTCTTTGAAATCCGGACAAAGAGTAAAGAAAGAAAAAGAAAAAGAAAATTCGGGTTTTTCCTAAGTTGACAAAATCGGTATAATTTCTGAATTCTTTATCTCTATTTTGCCTCGGAATATGTTTGGCCAATTCATATTCCTTGTTAAAATCTAGATAAAGAGAGGCATTTGTCATACCCCAATTTTATCGGCAGTCAAAACCTAATTTTCAACTAAAAATAAATAAATTAAAGCTTGACATGCATTTTAGAGTTTAAAAAGTCATTCAAGGGTTTTTAGGATTATGTTTAGGGTTAAAATGCATTTTTGGACAATAAACAAGTTTTTTTAGGTCAAAAGGGTATTTTGGTCGATTTGCCAAAAGGGTAATTTCTCGGGAAAAGCCATGGACCATGCATTTTTGAGTCTAAAAGTCATCTCATTGTTTTTAAGATGGTGTTTGGAGTTGGAAGACATGTTTTATGCGAGAGAGTTGAGTTTTGGGGCAAAATTACGGTTTTTGGACCAAAAGGGCATTTTGGTCATTTCACTAAGACCAATAATTTCTCAGTAAAAACCACTATGCATCTCTTGGGAATTTATTTGGGTCTAAAAGGGTGGAGGTTGTGCATTTTTGTACACCATTGAAATATTTTGGCATGAAATTCAAGTTTTGAACAAAGGGCAAAGAGGTCATTTCCTTTGAGGTGGGGTCAACAAAATCAACTTTGGGATTGGTGAGGTCATAGAATTCAGAGCCCAATCATTGGATCATGGGACATGGCCCAAAATGGAAAGAATTTAGAAGATTTATCTTAAAAAGAATATTTGATAATCTTTTGAATTTTGAAAGGTCAGTGTAGCACAAAAGTACAAGAGCAATTCCACTCACTCTCCCACTATGTGTGCTGCAATTTCACACATTTCCAGCCCATAATTCTTCTTTTTTATTTATTTTAATGTATGTTAATCATAGCCACTCATTTGAACTTCAAATGCAATCCTAACCTTTCATTTAAACCAAAATGGCATCCTTGTAATAACTTCCACAAGAAAATACATGTTAGTAATTCATTTTATCCTTCACCCACTTCATTAACCTACACCCCTCAGCCCTCTCTCTCCTCCTATTTTACCCTCAATCCATGCCATATTGAATCTTGGCCTTGATTCAAAACTTTGAAGCAATCCTTGAAACTAAGAGAAAGTGAGTGACCTAAATGCCCACTAACCTAAAATAAAGCCTATAAATACATCCCATTCCCATGCATGAAGGGCCTTTTTGCTCATTTGCTGATTCCTCACACCAAAAACCCTTCTCAAGCTCTCCTCCTCTCCCCTCCATCAAACAGTAGCCTTTCCCCTCTCACTTTGCTCTCGTTTTCTCACTCACTCTCAAGAACTCTCTCCTCCTCCCTTCCCCTCTCCTAAGGCGAAGCCACCACCTCCCTTCTTCTCCTCCATTTTTCAACTTTCATACATCAAACCACCTAAAAACCCATCCTTCTTCTATAAACCTTCACCTATTCCTATTTTGCTAAATTTTTCATCACCAAAAGCTTGGTCATTTGAGGTTTTGCGTGGGAGGTTTGGAGCTTTCTTGAAGGTTTTGAGTTGATTTCTACTTCTATTCCATTTCTACTTCAATCTAAGGTAGTTTCCTAAAACTCTTTGCATTTTCATCAATTTCCTTGCATCAAACCTTTTTCTTAAAACTCATATTTGCATCCGTAATACCATTAAAATGTAGATTAGGGGTTGTTGTCAGAGTGAGTTTGGTGTCTCACCCACTAAATAAATTGTTGTGTTGATGATTGTATAGACTTTGTTGTTTTTGTGTAAAATAAATTTGTGTTTTCAACACTTGTATGTTTCGCATTTTTGATTAAAATGGGTTCTTTGTCCCTTTTTTTATTTTAGCTTGTTTAATCTTGTTTTAGTGTCAAATCATGGTATTAAAAATGTTTTGGTCTATGGTATGTTGATGATCTTACTACTTGATTTTCCCTTTGTGTTTATGACACTTTGATTCAAGGAAATGATTGTAAGATAGGATTCAACTTGTGTTTAAAAATTTTCTTTTTTTAGTATTTGCTTATTGCTTGATGATCTAGCCATATGAACCTCTACTAGTGCCTAGAGCACTTTGACTTAAGTAGAGAGGATGGTGGGAAAGGATTCACCTTTATTATCTTTACTTTAAACTTAGTTTACTAGCTTATGTTTTCTTTTATTTTGTTTTTGCTAGTTGTTGATGATTTAGCCAAATGAATCTCTATTAGTGCCTAGAGCACTTTGATTTGAGTGGAGAGATGGCTAGAAGGGATTCAACCAAGTTTCTTTTGGTTTTATGCATTTTTTATCTTGTTTATGTGTCTTATGTTGATGATGGAGTAAAATGATTTTCACTTGTGCCTATGGCACTTTAATTTAAGTGGAAAGATTACTTTACATGATTCAAGTTGTATTTAATGATTGAAAGTTAAAAAATGGTTTAATTTAGGGGCTGTAGTGGTTCGGCCTTAGGTTAGAAGTTAGAGTCCCAAAATTTTGTTTGTTCATCCATGTATCAAAGTTGAGTAAAAATGATGTATGTGACCACAAGAGGTTTCGGCCTCAAGCATTTCTTTAGGGTTCCATCACCTTTTCGTTCTTTTCGATTTTGTGTGATAAATAAATGAGGAAATGACAACTATTTGAGTGTGATATGCATGTGTAGACTTTAGGGTTTATGTATGTATATTTAATGATGTGATTTGGTTGCAAAAACTTGATGAATTTTATGCCTAAATGCCTATGCATGCTTCGGCCCTATGCTCTTTTTTTGTGACCAATTCTTTTGCTCAAGTTTGTTGTATGTGCTTCGGCCTTACCATTCTTTATGGCACACTTTCACACACTTACACTCAAATAAAGAAAACTTATTCACCTCTTGCTTACTCACTTGTTCATGCTTACCTAATCTAGCAAATCATAATCACATGTTCATCCATTTAACTTAGACTATTGTATGCCTATGATCGATTGTCTTCTCTTGTTGAGGATGCCACCTAAATGTCTTAATTGAATTGTGTACAAATACCTTTCATGTGTATGACCTCATAGTGAAGATGTAAGACTACTCTTGGTTGTAGCGTAGAGTCACTAGGGTAAATACTCTCCTTTCCTCCCTTTGTATGACATCCTCTTGGAGATGTAAGTCTACCACGCGGTTGTAGCATAGAGCCATTAGGATAAATACAAACCTCACACACACATGCACAATTGTTTTGAGAACTTTATTTTGCATCATTGACAATTAAATCTCTTGATTGTATTGGCATGTTTAATCTTAGTTAATGATCAACATGATCGTGATTGTTAGATTATTTGAATATGTTTAAATCCCATTCATTCATTTGCATTTGGTTATAGATTTAGAATTGATTTGAAATGTTCTACTTTTTTTCAAAAAACCCGTTTCTAAAATCATTTCAAAACAAAAAAAAAAAAAGAAAGAAGGAAATCTTTAGCTCCAAAGCATAAACAACCTTTTCCAAAACTCATAAGGAAGGCAAGTCGGACGTACGGCGGTGTTGTCTAGCGTCCTAAGGCAGGGTACATGCAGACTCAAATGTCTTAGGATACTTATGAGAAATAAACAAGTAATTAACAACTTCAAATCCTTTTCCAAAATGAGTAAGGTATTGATTCGGATGTACTTAGGTATTGGTTAGCGTTTTAGGGTTAGCGGTACATGCGGTTAAATGCGAGCCTAAGATACTTGCTCAAATAAGCGGTCAACTTCACAACAAACCTTTTCCCACAAGAAAATCAAAAGATCATTTTTCAAAAGTAGCGGGGCACGTCGTGCATGCAGTGGGGTGTGTCTTTGTTCTAGGTCTATTGGGTATGCGATCTAGGGCCGAAAACCCTACACTAAAAAAACACCAACACACCAAAGTTTCTCGACAAAACAAGAACTACGTAGCTTTGATCCCTCCTCACATTGAAGTGCGTAGGAAGCGAGCCATGTTCTCGTCAAGCACACTTTCAAAAAAATCTTTGTCTAGTTAAAGCTTTTCAAAGATGCAAAAAAAATATTCTTTTTCCTCTTACATTTTCAATAAAACAAGAATTCAAATAAAAAGAAAGAAAAGAAGTAGAACGATTGTTTCAAATCAAACATTTCAAACCACACATCAAATTAAAGGTTCCCTTTTCGGTAGAAAGGAGAGTGCGAAGTGCTCATACCTTCCCGTACCTACTGCAGGCTTCCCGAACCTACATCTCTTGTTTTCAAAAAAGACCACCGCCTTGTATAAAAAGCGTTTTTTCAATGTTTTCGTCTCAAAACTAAAATATTGGTGGCGGCTTCATAAACCTTCCACGTTGTACATCGAGAAGTCCAAGCCGGATTTTTAGGTGTGCGGCGTAAAGTCAAACTTGAACAAGTGAATGCCATTTGGATATAACGGTGAATATCCATTTTACGCTTCTCTCTCCTTTTAACATTATAACAAACTTGTGTGTGAGGTGTGATGAACATTGGCGAGTTGCTCTTAGATTCATAGAATCGGTGGCATTTGATTCATCTGTTCCAACGGTGGCATTACAATTGGTAAGGTTATTGGAGATAATTTGGCTGTGGAAGAAAGTGTAGTTGAGGAAATTTAAAAAGAAAAGAATGAGATGAGAAAGAGAGTGAAGAAGAAGGAGAAACTAATAAAAATAAGAAAGATGTAGAAAAGAAAAAGAAAAATATAGTGGAAAAAAGAGCAGGTTGAAGAGAAGAAGAGTAAGCATGAGTTGGCTAGGGAGAAGAGTGTTACAAAGAATCCACAGTCAAAAACTTACCTTATTCTCATGCCCGACCAAGAAGGACAAGGAATGGCAATTTGCAAGGTTTATGGATATTTTCAAAGACTCCAAATCAACATCCCATTTTCTTGAGCCTTATAGCATATGCCTACCTATGCTTAGTTTATGAAGGAACTACTCACCAAGAAGGAGATTCATTGAAAAGAAGCTATAGAATTGGAGGCTGGGTGTAGTGCAATAATACAAAAGTTTATACCTCAGAAGTCAAAGGATCCAGGAAGTTTCACTTTACCTGTTACAATTGTAAGTCTATCAGTAGGTAACACTCTTTTAAATCTTGGAGCCAGCATAAACTTATTGCCTTTGTCTATGTTGGAGAGAATTGGAGACTTGGAGGTAAGGCCAAAAGAATGACATTGCAGCAGCTGGCTAGTAGACCTATCAAATATCCCCATGGTGTGGTGGAAGATGGGAACAACAAACCAGTGATTGTGAACACCAAATGAGAAGAAGATAGAGTTAAAATTAATTCCATCTCATCTTAAGTATGTTTTCCTGGAAGATGGGAACAACAAACCAGTGATTGTGAACACCTAATTTTAACCAGTACTTTGATTGTTTTTCCTTTAACAAAAAAAATATATAATAAAATAAACTGTTTTTGCACATATTTAATTTTTACGTGTGTTCATCGCGTCGCTATTTTAGCGTTATCTCGTTTTTAGTCAAGCACGATTATTTCTTTTTATTTTATTATTATTAATATTATTTAACAAAAAACTATGTGTGTGTACTATATATGCCAAAAAAATATAAAAGAAGCCAAAATTTCAATTTTAGTGTCCAAGTTTTTTTATAGTTTAACATAAAAAATACAAAAAATTAAAATATATAAAAAACGAAACTAAAAAAAATATGGAGTGCAAGAAAAAATTATTACAAAAAGAGAGTGTCCATTTGCATGACTTGGCCCAAAGAATGCCAAAGGTACAAAAAAATATAAAAATAGACCTGAGTAGGGCCCAAAAAACAAAAACAAAATATAATACGATTACAAAAGAAACCCAAGCTGACAACAGCATCATCCACACCCCTGCCTCAGCTAAGGGCAAGGGCGAATCTACGTATAGGTCGGATTAGTGTGCCATGCGCGTCACGAAAAAATATTATTAGTATCAATCTGCTTATTAAAAATGTTATTAAGCAATGATATTCAATTAAAAAAATATTTTTTGCACACCAGAAAATATTTGTTTGCATTGAAAGCTCACAGTTTTCTTTGCTATCTAATACACCATGCGATACAATTACTCACACTCGACACATTTCTAATTTTTTTTTCTCTCCTTACGTTTCTCACTCTCGAGCATATGTTCTTCTTTCATCTCTTCCTCCTTTATTATATTTATAGCAATGTCACGTGTGTTTAAAATTTTGCACACCCACTTCTCGGGGTCTGAAGATCGCCTTTGGTTAAAGGGTCTTCCTTCCTCAACCTAACCTAATCTTGGTGAACAAGTCTTCCCTTCTCCAAACCCTAATCTTGCAGGAGAAAAAACACTGTGATGAATTAGTATATAGGCAGCGCTTTTTTAAATCCATGGGCGCGCTTTTGGTAGCTGCATGTAATGTGTTGGGTATTACTCAACAATGGGCAGCGCTTTTAAAGCGCACCCATTACCCAAACACGTCCTCAAATAGGCGTGACTTCGCAAAAGCGCTGCCCATTTTAAACACGTCCTCAAATAGGCAGCGACTTGGCAAAAGCGCTGCCCATTTTCACAAACACGTCCTCGGATAGGCAGCGCAACCTAAAAAGCGCTGCCAATTGCAAACTTGTCCCCTATAGGCAGCACTTCCTTAAAAGCGCTGCCCATTGTTCTAATTTTTATTTTTAATTTTTTTCAGTTTTGTGTATTTTCCTTTTTATATTTGCAACAAAAAAAAATTAAATCATACATCAAAAATATTTTTAATAGTGATATCTATGAATTTGTTATATTTAAACACTGAATTAAATCATACATCATAAAAAAATTAAATCATACATCAAAATACATCCAAAAATTAAATCATTTGTCCAAAAGTAAAGTAATAACTCATTAACTCATCTCTTTACGAAATTCACAAACTCATGTGAAATTTGAAATGAAATCAAAAGAAGTGGCATAAAGATTGTCTAAGGTATCACACAATAATAATTATGCAAAGAAGCTATCCCATTACATAATAATTTAGAAAATGGTCCAAAAATTACATTTTAAAGCTTTTACAAATTGCTCAAGGGCATCCATCATGAAAGATACATTCCATGCAAACCAGCAAAGTGCTACTAATAGTGAGTGAATTTATGGTTTCTCACTTCTTGCCTCCACAGAAACATTGAACTTGAAAAATATAATGTCCCCATCTTGCACCACATACGTTTTCCCTTCCTGTTTATATTTTCCAGCAGCCTAACACACAATACAACATATAAATGGTTAGCTCCCTAAATAATAAACTAATAGCATAAATATAATACAATAAATACAAGTGAATAACACCTTCAAATCAAGTTTTGAAATTTAAGCATAAATATAAAATCTCTAGCTAAGTGATCCAAGATTAGCCACAATTAAAACTAAGATATAAGACCTGAAATGTTATCTTGAATCTTTATTTATTACCCAGTTATTGATTTAATTTTGGCCTCCTCTGACAACATTCTAGGAAGCAATAGCAACATAGAAAGGTTACATATAAAGAATAAGTACATACCTTTACAGCTGACTCAGAACCAAGTTCCTTTAGATCATCAAATTTCATCACCTGAAACAAAATTTGCAAAGCACCCATATTAGTGGTTGAAGGATCAATATCATGATAAGTTAAACTACATAGCAAGTGAACACATATATGCTGATAAGTAGAATGGAAGCGAGTCATTTTAAACAATAGAAACTATGAGGTAAATCTGTCTTGTTAGAAATTTTAATCCTAACTTTTATATTGATAATGTTTTGACTTTCGATGTCATAACTCATAAAGCATCTGCCCATACTAGGGAGTAAGGAAGTCTTTGTAGACAATTTAATTGTATAAACAATAGAAATAGAACAAAATGCTAACACAAAAAGTTCTATAGGAGGGAGAATATGGCTGGTCAAGAATTGAGAAATGTCCCAAGCCCAATATCAAATCATTCTTTTATAAAAAAGACAAATCTTAACATGAATGGATGAAGGATCCTGGAAAAAGAAAGAAAGATTACCCAAATGTTCCTTCTATTGGACCAATTGAATGATGTGTCCATTGAGATGGAAGCCATTTGCCAGTCCAAAATCAGATATCTACCACAATTAAAACACAAACTTTCATAAATAAATAAAATAAACCCATCAAAAAACACTATTTGATACACTGATTGACTATAATTTATAAATACCTGTGGTTCAAAATCTTCTGTCAATAAAATGTTTGATGCTTTGATATCCCTATGAATGATCCTCCTCTTACAACCTTTGTGTAAATAATGGCATATCTCTTACAAAAGTCATATTTTAGAATAAATCAGTATTTGGCATTCAGTTTTTAATTTACTTTGTTTCTCAACTTCATGATCGAAAGTGGCATAGAATAAGGTTTTCTGGACCACAATAGTTTCTCAACTGTATTTATACAGTTCTACACAGAATTAACAATAGAAATTTAAAATACTCTTACCCCAAAACTCATCTACAAAGAGAGTATAGTACATAACAGCAACTTACATACTTACTTCACAAAGAATTCAGAAAAATCAAAATCAAGATGTTCTTTTGGGTATCACAACTTTTCCCTATCAGTTTGAAGCCATAATTATACTGGCTTTAAAATTTTCCATACGTTAGAATGAAAACACACTATGAAATGGCAAAAAACAGAAAAAGAGGAAAAAATTACTGCTTCAGGTTAGTACCTCAAATGAAATAGAGCATCCAAATTTCTTATGCACAAACAATGCAAATTATCCCAAAGCAAAATATGTTGGTGCAGAAAACTTACTTACAACTTGCACCGTCCCTTGAAAAAAGCAGAAACAAATGTGTAATTACACACATATCAATACTTTCCTTGGGGAGGACCAAGTTTAATTTCAAAACTTTTCATATCAGCACCATGAGCAAGTGGTTTCTTCATGTGTACACCTCTCACTTTGGCATTAATCGAGTTTTGAAATTATGATATTACTTGTTTTTGCCCAAAGATTTAACCATGTGCACAATCTTTTCTTTGTTAATCTTTTCTTTTCACTGCTCTTAGGATTGCAATCTATCAACAGTTGAGCTCCTGAAAATAATGAGCATCTTTGAATATCAAGTGACATAATAATAACAAAAACATATGAAAAACAGAACATAACTAGATATAGTGACTAGAACATTTGCAAGGAAAGGAACTACTATCAATTTAAACAACACACACAGAGAGAGTTGGATAACTATTGCATCAAAAACAAGTTCAATACGGATTCACTAATTGTGTTCAAATGATGGTTCTTAATTTTTTCTGCATCAAGCATTCAAGCTTTCCTTTTCAACACTTTGAACAACAATGGTAAGGAAAGGAATACAAAAAACAAGTAATATCATATATATTAGAATTATATTCATGCAAAATTAACAATCTTTTTGGTCTCATCAGGCCTTGTGCTTACAATTTGAAACTACTATATGGCTATGTGTATATCCCACAGTAGTTGGGTCAAAACCCACATGTAAGAACGGGAAAAAAAACCAAAACTCAGACCTAGACCCTAAACTATTGCAGAAATAAACTGAAAGATAAACCAAAACCCAAAACAAGATCTTAAATAACAAAGATAAACCCAGAGCAGAAATATAAGGAAGTACCTGCTGTGAAAGCTTTGAACCGGGGAGAGATGGAAGGAAGTTGCAGAGAAATGGTTCTAGAAGAAATAAAAGTAGAAGATTAGAAAGAGAGGTAGAAAGAAAAAGAGACCGAGAAAAGAGAAAGAAGGAGATAGGTGTACCTGTAGAGAGAGAAGAACGCGGCGATTGGAAGACCGATTGGGGAAGAAGAAGAGATCTGGGTTATGCGATTGGAGGAAATTAGGGCTCGAGAGAGAAAAAGAAAATGAAGCTATAAAAAAACTTAAAGCAATGGGCAGCGTTTGGATGCCAAAGCCGCTGCTCATCCCATATATGCGTGTATATCTTTCGATGGCGTAGCATGCACTTAAATGGCTAACTTATAGGCTCGATCGCGATGTTCGCGATAGCGGCGCTCCTATCAACATTTGGTATGTCTGCAATCTCGTCACTCTCTATATCTCGTGGCGTTTCTTTAAAAGCCCGAGTATATCTTATCTCGTCATACTATATACGTGGCGTTTATTAAAGCATTTGGGTATGTGGCATTTCTTTTTAGTCGTTACGGGCGTAGTGAAAAGGATTAGAAACATAAATTATTGATTTTGTTTTCACCTTTAAAAGAAGCCCAGCGAAAATCACATTAGACAGAAAAAACAGAGAGGAAAAAATTCGAAAAAGGGAGATTGACTACTAGATCCTTATTGGCAGCGAGAATTAGTTTAGAGGCTGAACATAACACACAACTTGCCCTTTTTGATTCAGGGAGGAGGAAACATTGAGTCTTTGATGTACCTCATGAAGATTTTTGAATATATAACTTTTTGCAGTTTGGCAGACTTACCTTCGGTAAAAAAGGAAGAGCATAGTAAGGTATCTAATTTGGTTGGTGAAAAGTTGAACTATTTGGGGATCAAGAAATGATGTGGTATTAGGAATAATTATCGATAGCAAGATAATTTTTAAGCTGTATTGTAACTATGGATTAGCAGTGGTTTGCTCAAAGGATAGACAGACATAGATAGTTTGGTGTTTTTGAATTGGCGCGGTTTTATATTATCATGTCTCAATTGATTGTGACAATCAGCGGTTTTGCGGTGGTGGTGGCAAGTCTCAGCTTGTGATAGTGTTGGCAAATTTTAAGTGTAGAATGTTGTAATTATTAACGTCGTCATATCTCTTTTCCGGGTACTCTTTTTCTAGAGAAGTTTTAACGGGACCCTTTATGTTCGAACAAGCCACAACTCGTTTGTTACTCAACATTAATACTCCATTTTAGGCGAATTCATTCTAATAGCTAACTTGGTCATACTCCATTCCTAAGGCGCACAAACACAACTCGTTTCATTCTCAACATTAATACTCCATTTTTTTCCTTTGCCACCATGTGTACAGTGCACTTAGCCCGACACTGGTAACTATCATTCGTTTTTGCTATGCAAATCAACTCACCGAATGAGCTTATTTCCAGGTACAAAGAAGTCAGCTTGTTCAAATAGCTCTCTCTCTCTCCCTTCCTCCCTCCACGTTTTGTATTTGGGAATTATGGTTATTATTATTGATATTTTTAGCTTTTAAATAGATTTTCTATTATCTTGTTAATTTTCTATTGATTTTGTTTTGTAGATTATGGTGAGCGCTTGTTTGTGCATTTTCCAATTTTTAAATTTCAGAATGTTTTTTTAAAATATATTATATTATATAACAAAAAATAGTTGTTACTTTTTAAAAGAAAATTGTAACGTTGAATTTTTTGCATGTAAAGTTAAAATTAAAGATTGATTATGTTAATAATTACAAAATCTACGTGTATCTTTAATTAATAAGGAAACAATCATATGAGTTCTTCTAATTAATGGCGTAATCTATATAAATTGTTGATTTTAATCTAACAGATATAATTAAGAGTTCTCATTTTTCATGATAAGAGCCCAAATCTTATTGATGATCTCTCTCTCTCTCTCTCTCTCTCTCTCTCTCCTCTCTCTCTCTCTCTCTCTCTCTCTCTCTCTCTCTCTCTCTCTCTCTCTCTCTCTCTCTCTCTCTCTCTCTCTCTCTCTCTCTCTCTCTCTCTCTCTCTCTCTCTCTCTCTCTCTCTCTCTCTCTCTCTCTCTCTCTCTCTCTACCTCTCTCTATATATATATTCTTTTCCAATTAAAAATTAATGGTGAAAAACAATTATATGACCTTGCCTTATGAGATAAATAAAGGAACTTTTGAAATTAATGTCTACACGTATGCAGATGAGAACGACATTAGTTAGTTTGGAAATGGTTAATTACTTAACTTTATCGATTAAAAACAATTGTATAGATAATTATTTATTTAACGTGAGTTAAGCATGAATACAAGATAAATAATAAAGAATGGTAGTTCAATTGAGTTAAGCGAAGAGGCATCATTTGGCGGACAAATGTTGGCGTCGAGGTTCAAGCACTCGCATCCCTCTAACAACTAATCTGTTAATTACTAAGCAACTGCATTTATAAAAAATGTATATAAAATAAATAAATGAATATGTAATTCTTTTTACGCACTATTTTACTTTGCTGGACCATTTGTAATTAACATAAGTAATTTCTACCAAACTCTTAATAAAAATGTATAATTTTCTAAATCGCGTTATTCTACTTTTTAAAGTGTTACTTAGCCGCCATAGGTTTAAATTTTGTTATATAATATATTGCGTATCAACTAAAAAAAGACCAAAGGCCCAATTATAATTGTTTCTTAAGTTCTAACTGAGAAATATTAAATTCACTGTAAAAAAAGAAAGAAATTATATTCCTGAAGCATAGGCAGGGTTAACTAAGAATAAGTTAGCTATAAGCCCTAACGACAACAAAATTTATCACTAATCTTTATAAATAAAAAGGCTACTTATAGTGATAAAATGGTAAAATCTAAAGCATTTTAATATTCATTTTAAAAAAAAAAACTCTACCAAAAAAATATATTCATTTAAAAATACAGACTTCAACTAAAATTTGGTTTAGGTCGGCCACTCACCATAAGGCTTTTTTTGGGCGAAATAGGATAATTTAGATAGTTTTATTATAGTAATAAGTAAATATCTAAGTTTAGTTTTAAGGATATTTTTGGTGAATTATCATATTTCTTTGCTAAACCAAGGCATAAATGCAAATGCGATTGTAGAGTGTCTGAGAGCATTGAGATCGTGAGGAAATTGGACGTCTCTCACTAGGTATTTTTGTGTGAATGATATTAGTGCTAAATTTGTTAGTTTCTAAAAATAACAGATCTTATATTAGCCCTTAAAGAGCTGCAAATATCAATAATATGTTGATTTTTTTGAGATTATAAGTTTAGGTGAGTTGAGAATCAGGGCTTCCCGCGAGAGTCGGGGCGAGGCCGAGAGGCTCTTTGGCGTTCTGGAGTCTCCCTGGTCGCATGTGGTCAGAGCGTCAGCGGGAGTTGAGCCACGGCGCTTGTGAAGGCAAGCTCGCTACTACTGAACGTATTAATCATCGAGAATTTCATAAATCTAATATTTTCGTATAATTCTTGAGCAATTCTGATA